>CAKAOJ020000086.1:0-1427500 GCA_916701645.2 Sebastolobus alascanus | reverse complement strand
CATTTCTGCGCCATGGGACTCAGTTTAATGGATAAAGCCTGCGGAAAGCCCACACCGCCAGCCTCTTTATATCTTTATGGGTCATACACTCATCTTCCCAAACACCCTTAATACGCTTTATCTCTCACACTCCCTCCGTCTCCTCTTCCTCTCGCTGCGGAGTGGACACACACACACTCGTCTTCACTCGGTTGCCCTTGATTTGTGTGATCCTGTGATTCTTTTTTTTATCCGGGGAATTTCCCGCTCGTCCTCTCCGAAATGAGAGGAAAATGAAGGATGGGACTTTGGGCTCCGAGGCCGCGACCCTCGTAGTCCCGCAGCAAGGCTCCCTGGGATACGTAGGCGCCTCCGGACTCGGGGACACCAGGGGGTCTCCGTCGTCGGGAAGGATGGCACGAGAGTGTGTGATGGGAAAAGAGCAAAAATTGGGTGTGAGAGGAGAGGAGGAAGGAAGTGTGTGTGTGAGAGGGGAGTGAAAGAGTGTGTGAGGATGACAAGAAGAGAGAGCGTTAGTGAGAAAAAGAGCAAGTGTGTGTGTGAGGGACAGCTCGTCCTTCAGGCTCACCTCGGCCCCCCCGGGGTCTTTCTTCTCGGCGGCAGCGGCGGCTGCGTTTTACTGGCCCCGGCTGACGGCCATGAAATGGCAAGAAATTTACTGCTCTGGAGCTTCTCTCCTTCACTCTCTCCCTTCTTCCTTTCTTCTTTCCATTTCAAATCTGAAATATGTACAAATAAGTGCATCTAACACACACATCATATAACCACAGTGTAAATAAGTGAAACAAAAAGACAAATAGTGAATAAAAACTATCAAAGTCGCTGTTATATTATTATAAAAGTGCACATTCAGAGAAATAACTTCGACGTTAAATCTAAAGGAGCCTTTATAACAAATAAATAACTCCAATACCCAGAAATCCTGTTAACCATCAGCAAATTCTCATGTTTGCTAGTGCGTGCGTGCGTGCGTGCGTGCGTGCGTGCGTGCGTGCGTGCGTGGCCCTGCTGCACCGTTCACAGCCAGAGAGCCTTTCAGCGTCGGGGAGTAGGAGGGGAATGTAAAAGGATTAGCAGCTCCAAATTAATACTTGGAGAATTGTTCATGCAGAAATGTATTCACACACACACACACACACACACACACACACATGCTGCATATGCAAACACACAGACACACTCTACACACTCATTTAAGCTTATTTCTGTACACTATGCATGCACAGTATACTATATTATTTGAGCCTGAATGTGAGTGAGCTGTACTCCGTCACAGCCCCGACTAGAACTGAGCAGACAGACTAAACTACTAGTTGCCAAAGTGCATCTCATAGATTCTGACACGTGGAAAGAGAGCGGTGTGTCACTTTTCAGCTAGATTTCACTAAAATGTCAAACTCATACAGTGTTTGCTTCTGCTAGTACAGTACGTCACATTTAGGTGATGTAGCTCACACTCTCCGGCGAATAGTAGCAGGCTCAGTTCATGGAGGAAATCCAACTCTGACATGCAGCTTAGTCTCGTCTTATTCAGCGTTCGGTTGTACTTAGCTCCACCCTCTCGTGTCACTTCTGGTTGCAAAAACCAAGATGGCGACGGCCAAAATACCGAAATCGAGGCTTCCACTTCATATATACAGTCTATGAATTTAGCCTTAAAGACTTAATGTATCTTAAATGACGTAGGACTTACATTGGACTTTCTATAAAAGTCATAAAAACAGCTCCCAGTTTTGGTTTAACTTCTGCAACGTAGAAAATGAGTCCTGTCCAGTCGTCTACCACAGAAAGAGTCAGAGTCAACAAAGAAAGTGTATATCTATCTGTCTGTGTATGTGTGTGTGTGTGTGTGTGTGTGTGTGTGTGTGTGTGTGTGTGTGTGTGTGTGTGTGTGTCGGTACAGTCTCCAGCATGTCAGCCGTGAAAGGCCTCTGCACGCCGTTTGAGCTCTCCTGAGTGAGAGAAGTGTGACAAACAGCTCAACAGGCTTTGGCACGCCAGCTGTCCAGAGGGGACACACACACACACACACACACACACACACACACACACACACACACACACAGGTCCATTCACATCCAGCCATATAAATGATCGCACACGCACGGACGCACACAGGCGGTCTATCATAGCACACACACACACACACACACGCGCGTATAAACACACAATAAAAACACACACGCCGCTGCCAAGCACGGCGCGGTAATCTTTAGTAATGCCATCGGTTCTGGGGGCAGAGCATCCGAACGGTGCCAACGGCCACACAACATCAGAGCCCGCCTGCCTTCCCACAATCCCCCTCTCCGCGGGGCAGCCAATCCACTGTCGGACAGGAAAAATTGACTTTTCTGGCGGCGCTTCGCCATTCGAGTTCTGAGGAGGGATGCTGCTGCTGCTGCTGCTGTTGGGGGAGAGAGGGACAGGAAAACGGTTGGCTGGATGTCATAACGGCCTGCTGCTTTCTGGTCGCCATGGCGATTTTGATCAACAACCATTAATAATGTGTAAACCTGATCATTAAGTCTGCGACTGCTCATTTTCTGCATTTCTTTGCAAGATTTATAATACATATTACAAATATCAGCCTAACCAAAGTTTAGAAGCACATCTTTTCCTCCCAGACTGTGAAAAGCTCTCTAACTTGTCAAAACCTTCTCCTTCATTTAACCTTCTTATCAAAAGTCATGTGTATGTACTATTTGCATGCTTGTGTATGAAACGCAGAGGTCACATGGAGTTCATATACAGGCGGTATATGGGTGAAACTCAGGAGACTGTCTTTCTTTTGTGGTGGTGTACATAAATTAATGGCTGGGTGAAAATCCGACACTATAATACAGTTATACTTTGAAACACCAGTTAATAATAATATAAAAGATTCATGCATACATCCATTTAATTATTGCCTTTAAATCAGCTGCAATTTGTAACTTTCCACATGTTGTCTCCCCAGAATCACTGTGGTGAAGAATGAAGTGTCATCAGCAAAGACAAACACCATCAACCCAGCAGGTATCTTCAACCTTAATCTATAATACTTTAATATAATACCAAGTCATCAGCTTTATCAGTGTTGATTAGATGCTCTTTAATTATTATTATTATTTTTTTTTTTACCTGCAATGGCCCTAATACGCTGTCGTACTAACTTGTAGTTTAGCAGTAGCACAAATAGAAGTGTAAGAGTGTCAGTTACAAAGCAATATCCAGCTATAGTTTGCTAATATTAGCCACCATAAGCTACTGGTCAAACCAGACCAAGTGAGGTCTTAGCAGCAAAACTGCTAACTGTATATAATTGAGAAAGAGTGTGTTTTATTGCTTATGACTTCAGCTTTTATTTTTTATCAGGAAGAATGAGTCATCTCTTCTTTCAAAAGTTACATAGTCTACCTTTAAAGCTTTATTGTCTAGCAGTGACCCTTTATTTTGGTGTCTTTTTAGAGTTTTGAATGCAAAATCTGTTTTCATATCATGATAAAATGTTTGGAAACCAACAACTGCACGGAAGATTAGTCATCAGTAAAGTCAAATAAATGGGTTAAAAGTGCAAAAACATCTGTACAATTATTTAAAATGCAGCACAGAGGACTCATTGAAAAAGAAAGGTGAACTCAGTCATATATTTGTCTACATTTAATTGCAGATTGCCGGTTGCCTCGGCCTCAGGCTGGACTCCGAGTCAAGGTTGACAGCTCATCACGCTGAGTGACAAGCGTTGGGGCGGGAACTCGACCAGATGAGGGGGAGGAAGTTAAGGTAGGCCCAGTAAAAACACCTCACTGGCTCCGGGCGAAAAGCTGCATATCGTGGCTTGAAATCTCCTTCGCCTCCTCCTATCAGGTCATGAATCTTACTGAGCAGCTGAAGAACTGTCATCTTTTAATTTAAGTTTAAAAGAGGGTTGTTAGAGAGGATTCCCCACCTTTACTGATGGAGAACGTGAGACGTGGGTGGTCAGTTAGTGAAGCCATCAGTCGTGGGAGGTTACTAGTTATTGTAGTAGTCAGGTGGGGGGGGGGGGGGGGGTGAGGCGTTCAGGCACCCAGCGTCCACGCCGCCGCATCGCCCACGGGGTGAACCTCAGCTGTTCTTTCCTCCCTCCTTTATCCCTCCTGACCTTCCTCCTCCTCCTGCTCGTTTCATCCCTCTCTCCTTTCAACCGTCGGAGAGGAGCTGCTGGTGGAGGTGGAGGTGGGGGGGGGGGGCTGTCAGGGAAAGGAGTGAAATGTGTGTATATGTGTGTGTTTGTGTGTACAGCTGAGGGAGGGGTCGATATGATGAGGCTTCAGTGTTGTCGAGATGGATTAGCTGGATGACTTTGAGGGGTTTGTTCTCTTGTCTTTGAGCACACAGCCAACTCACTGTACTCCCTCCCCGGCTTTCCCTCCAAATCTTCACGTCTCCCTCTCAATATTTGTCTCCATCCTTTTGCTGTTCTTTTTTTTTTTTTTACCTCATTAAGGCTGTGCAGCATCAGTCTCGCCATCCCAACACACACACACCTGCCCCAAAACATCTACTTTGGGACTGCAAAAATTGACTGATTTATTTATGCAAAAAAGGGGATTCAGTTTCATGAATTTATTTTTTGATTTGTTTTCTTTATTTGCCACCAATCTTCCCTTTTTTCATTGCATTTTTAAGTTAGTGTCATGTCTATTCAGAGGCAATATGAGAGTAAGGATTTTTTTTTCTTTATGTCCTCGCTGTGATATTTTATGTTTATTAAAGGTAGTAATGTGTAGCATTTTCAAACATCAATATATCATCGTCTAATTAGCTGTTATACCTTGAGATAATTATCCTGAATAGATGAGGCCACAGTCAGGATGATTAGTAGCCTCCATATCACAGCAGCAGTATTGTTGGTGCTTGTCTTTGTTTGATTTAAAACCACATTTCCCATAATTCCTGCTGCTTGCTATGACAAAGGATTTTGCTATTTCTTTTGGCTTTAGTTTTATCCCCAAACTCCAGTCCTGGTCCAGGTCTTTGCATTTACACCTGGTTTTAAACTTTCTTATTATTCTAATTTTGCCTGATGCGATCTACTATCTGTTTTTTTGTGCAACCTGCTTGTTGTTGGGAAAATTTGTGAATTTAATCTCAGAGAATTTCTGAGATTTTGGACGGACGGGTCACCAAAGAGTCGAACTTGAACACGGAAGAGACTGCTGTTTGTTTTTCAACCGAAGGTCAGTGTTGTTGTTTTTTTAAAAGCCTTACGCCGAAAACACACCAGGCAGCGGTGAAGTGCGGCTCATCGCAATAATAAAATGTTTCTGTGACCGGGAGGTATGTGCATGTGTTTCAGGTGGGAAGAGATTCTCAGTAACATAGGTCAACATGTCGCAGGAGTCACAGGATCTATTTACATGGACGCACTTTGCTGCTAAAAGTTAAACTATCCCCAACTTTTAGATTGGCCGCAATTTCACCACAGAATCAAAACAGCTGCAGCTCGCTGAGCTCGGAGCGGCCGCCGCAGCTTTCCATAGACATTGCATGGCAGCCTGCTCTTCGCCTCTGCTCTGGTGTTTTTTTGGCATGACGGGGATCGTTCCAGTATCTCAACTATGTGTTTATTATTGTAACCATGGCAACCAATGTCCGTCTATCTTAACGGAGTAGTGATTTCAACCCAAACCACAATGTTTCCCTAAACCGAACCGAGTCCTTTATGTGCCTAAACCAAACCAAACCATAACCATAGACATCGTGAAACAGATTTATTACTATTTATTATTATTCTATGTGTGGAGAAATGACGTATTTTGTTATTTAATTTGGAGGACTTGTTGTGCTTGAGAAGGAAGAGGAGCAGTTAGGTGACCTTTCAAATTGTACAGATGTCATTTACACTTGGCATAGAGATATGATTGCAAAGCGCACAGGATGCATTTTCACCTCGCAAAAACATGCGTTTTTATCCAGATAAACTATCCAGATGCAGATCACATGTTAACGCCTTGTTTCCATATAACTCTGTGTTTGTATGCGAGTCAACCGGAAGTTTATACATTCCTATGGGAACCTCTGTGATCTCTGAAGTGTTTGCAAAACTCCTCCTTCCGTTTTTTGTGGTTCGGTCCGTAAATTTTCTCGAGTATGTTGAAAAATGTTGAACTTTTGTGGCAGATTTCGGACAAACCGTATGCACTGTATACCTCAGAAAGTTAGCATTTTATGCTAACCGGCTATTTCATTCAATTCAGTTGCTTGACTATGTTAATAGTCAAATTGTGTAATTGTATAATTGAAAAGAAACACATTGTGAATTTGAGTAATGTCATTTTGCTAAAATATACAGTTAGCATAGCCTACTACACAAATCAAAGTTATATATAAGTGGGAGAGTTCATTATTACATTCATATATATTAATTTATTTGCATATATCAATATATACTGTATAATAATATATATATTATTGGTCCTGTTTCTGTCTTGGTAAGGCGCATATTCCATAACAGCAAAAAACATACAAAATCAACTTTTCTCCCATCTCTGCGGTGATGTTTCTATCCGTCCATAAAGAGATGCATTACCTTGCGTGGAAACGAGGTGTAACGCTAATGTAAAATGTTTAACCTCTGCAGAACACACAGTCTTTGTTGCCGTATTGCTTCAGCGTTCATGTTAAAGGTCATTTTCCCGTCAGTTTTAGTACCAAGGTGCTTAAAACTCTCGGCACTTCTTGCCCTTTAGAAACGATCTGAGGAGGTGGAAGTGATGCTTTTTCTGAAGTCAGTAGCCGTGTCTTTAGTTTCGGAAATTCTCCGTGTCAGAAAGAAATCATCAGAGCAGCCTTTGTCTTTTCCTTTCAACCTGCCACTTCCCTTCCACGTTGCACTCCTTTGACATATTTCTTTCTTCCTCTCTCTCCTTGTTTCTCTTCCTCTGCCTCCCCTTCCCCTCGTCTCTGCTTCCTCCCACCTCCCCCCCCCCCCCGTCTCACAGTGTGTGATTGATGTCGCGAGGTAGCATTAACACTTCTCACGCTGCTAGTACATGGAGGAGGGAGGGGGGGGGGGGTGATGTACATGAACGATTGATTACCTTACTGCTACTAGCTGATGACTGCTCCAAAGATGGCTCCCCTGGAATCGATAACTACTGCTCTTTCTTTCTTACCCCCCTCCCTAAACTTCCCCCCCCCCTCAATTCTCCAAATCAGAGACGAGGAGCTCATGCAGCAATTATGAAGGAAAGGCACATTTGCATACGGAAAAATAATTAAAACAAACAAAGTGAGGCTGGGACCCCCTGGAGAGAGTGCAGGGAGGAGCGGGGAGGAGGAGGAAGTGAATAATGTGGGCATAGAAAGAGGTTTAATTGCTCCACGCCGGGGTTGTGCCATTTATCTTCAACTCTCTCGCTCTGACGCCATTTCATTTGTCACCTCGGCGCAGATGAGAGTTTACGTAGGTGTTCTCGGGATATCTGTTTCAAGGTAAAGCACCCCGGACACGCACGCACAGACGCATTACACTATCATACTTTGAAGAGACAGGTACGAATGCCGCGGCGTCAGCGTGGAGGGATGACTCAGAGCTCGCCCAAAGTTAACCGCGTCCTCTTCTCGCTCGCGCACACACATTTAGTTGCTTTAGTCTAAAGAGCTGTTACATAAAAGAGTCCAGTTTTCAGAGAGAAATGTTCTGCTCTTCTGCTGTCTGTCTCCCCTCAGAAGCAGTCATTATGCTCCTGGAGCTTCCACACTTCCTCTCTAGTGTGTGTTTTTGTGCAGATTATCGTCCACGTGTGCTGTGTGTGGGTTCCCATCTTTGTCTCATTGTGTGTGTGTGTGTGTGTGTGTGTGTGCGGTGCTTTTGAGCAGGCTCCCCGCTGACGCCGCGGGGGTGCGAGTCGTCACGCGCTGAGGGCCGTCCGCTACGTTAGCAACGGAGCAGCTAAAACTCCATTTTCAGCAGAGTGTTTGAAGCCAGAGGATGAAAGTCGCTGCTCTCTCCCTCTCTCTCTCTCTCTCTCTCTCTCTCTCTCTCCCTCTTCTGACGCCTCTGATGGACAACTCAGTGGCCAGCCACTTCTTTAATTAAAGGCACAGTCTGCCGTTTTCTCCCTCAGATGAAAGAGCATTGACCTGATGGGGCTCTTGGTAGACGGGGACGATGGGAGTGTCACTGAACTCAGCTTGGTCTCCCAAGACTGAGTGTGTTTTAGCCACATTAGAGTGGGGGAATGTGGCCACAATCAACTCTAATGCAGTATAAATACTGTATGCGAGTTAATACGGTTGCAGTTTTACTGGTGTTTCATTCTAGATCACAGTTCACTGCAGTGTCAACACTCAAATATATCCCCCCCGTGGCCCTGCAAGTAATGCTTTCTAAGAAGAAGTAGTGAGACGTTGTCATTGTTCAGGCTGTTCTCATACACCGTTCGTAGCTATACTTACGAAAAGTAGTGCACTGGAATTCGTATATATTGGATTTCTTTAGTTAATTAGTCATTTTTTTATGTTTTTCCATGCTGAATGACTTATTTCCAAGAAACTTCTGAGTACATCTCTGGTAAAAAACAGATTTAAAGTGGTGCTTTTGTGTGATTCTTTTTGGAGAAACTCAGTTTTACTGATGTGTCGATTAAATCAACTAATCGATTAGACTAAGACGACTTCTTTCTTTGGTCGAGGACAGCCCGACTTGTTCCCTATCGGGTTCAATATTTTGGACCTGTGGTGTCCTCTAATCTGTTTTTGTTACTTGTCTTGGGATTATTATTGTTTCCTGTTATTCTGCCCAATAACAGGCTTCATTATGAGGTCACGTGACGTGTTTTCCAACCTCGGTTCAGGTGTAATTGGGCACCGTGTTGCTAAAAACAGGTCGAGACAGAACAACATGTTTCAGGTGTTATGAAACACTCAGAAACAATAGTTGAAAAGCTGCTTTTTTAACTCACAAGTTTAAATATATAACATCAAATTAAAACGCGTGCATAGCGAAGCTGCATCTTGAGCACAACAACAGAATTAGCTGATTTAACCAAAGCCGGCGTTAAACTCTACAGAGTGAGCTTGCATGTTTTCTTCCCTTCTCAGATATTTGTAGTCTGCATTAGCATGCAGCCAAAGCAGCCTAGTTCACCCTCTGTAAGGAACTCAACATCATCTGAGCTGGCTGTAGCTGCGGGCGAAAACAACAAGGCTTTAAACGCACCCTGTCGAAGAAGAAACGCTCTCAGTCTCTCTGAGCTCATTCTAATCGTGTGCTTCCTGTTTTTGTTGCTCTGTGTATATGCATGTGTGTGTGTGAGTGTGTGAGTGTAAACCCCTCGCTGTTTGCGACACTGCTGGGTGCTCTCTGCGTCTGCTCCCTGGATATCAGGCACCCAGGGATCCTCAGAAGCAGGCATTACCAGTTAATGCACCTCTGAAGAGAGCATCTGCACTTAAGACAATTATACCACAGATGGGTGTGTAGGTGTGTGTGTGCGTGTGAGAGGGGAGAGACAAAGAGAAAAGAGTGAGTGAGACAGACGGAGAGCATGATAGGGAAACAGAGGGAAGAAGAGCTTTCTCTGCCTTCGCGTAAAATCCGATCTGCGCTTCATTCCCCTCTGAACCGAAATCCGTTTTCCTCACCTCTCTTTCTGGGTTCACAGCGTTTGAGGGTTATTTTCGGGGCCTTGCAATCGCACCTTTTTTTTTTCAACAAAGTCAGCAGCACGCGCACATCTTTCCTGGCTATCTCACTTTTGTAGAATCTGTTTTTTTTTTTTAAAGCAGGAACACACTTGTATCTTCAGTCGCACCAATTCTTTCCAGAAGTAGAAAACCACCTTGATGCAGCAGCTGTGAACTTAATAAGAACTGGTCCAACAATTCAAGCTTCTGAGAGGCTTCTGACTGCGGAATAATTATATAATGTGAGTGCTTTGACCACTAACTTAACTTAAATTAGGCCGTGTCCAACATCTCTTGCTACCTGATGCCGCGTTCTATTAGGACTCCACAAGCTCTCGAGTTCAGCATCGTCCTGTACTTCTTGTTTTTGTTGTTGGATGCTATGTAAGCCCACAAACTGGCAGCATCCTAACACATCCAGGTACTGACTGTCCTACGTCCCAGCATCAACGCTCCAAGCAGCGATTTGATCGCATTTACTCCCTGCTGACATACCTCGACTCTTTCCTCTGTCATTAGGTTGTGTTTAGTCTCTCATACCTACAGTATCTCCACAGCGCTGTGTCAGCACTAAAGAAAGGTCTGGCTCCTCACATTATCATTCTGGTATAGTGGAGGGAAAATAAAAGGCTGTAGTGGTTTTAATGCTAGAGTGAAGATACTGGTATCATATGAAAATATGAAAGCCTAAGGAATTGGCACCATTGGCTTGTCGGGAAGGAGGCTAAATAACGCTCTGAAGTTACGCTAAATTTTGGCGAGTAAAAACTGGCATTGCCATTTTCAAAGGGGTCCCTTGACCTCTGACCTCAAGGTATGTGAATGAAAATAAAAAGGGGTGGAATGGTAAGAGATTGAGGAATCAATTAGCAAATAATTTAGCCATGAAAGTGCTGACACGTACAAATGCAGCTTGTACCGTCCTCTATTTGGCAACCAATGAAGCTAGCTCGATGGTGAGCCAGGTGCTATGTATCTTTAACTATCAACGAGACGTTTCTTGATGTATCAGTGATGATATAGCCAATACGGTGTCTCCTATAAGCCAGTAAAAGCTGTAAGTTCCCATAGCTGTTCGTAGACCTCCAATATGACCTCCAATATGACCTCCAATATGACCTCCAATATGACCTCCAATATGATCCTAGAGACCAGAAAGGTCTCTAGGATCATTAGCGCCAAATATAGTACACTCTGGTTTAAAAGTTAGTTCCACTCAGCTGTCCCGTGTGTCAGCAGCACCTTTTCCCCTCCAGAGGACAGCAGGACGGACGCTAACAGATTGCCCCCCCCCCCCCCCAATATGGCCGTCCAGTCTCGTCCTGTGATAAATAACCTGCTGGCTCCTCTGACCTCCGCCTGCACCGAGCTCACCTCCAACATGTGCTGCTGCTGCTGCTGGTTGGGAAGAGCTCAGTGGGGGGGGGGGTTCCCTCCACTCCTCCCGCTCCTACTTCAACGTTTTCTCTCCCCTCCGCCGCCGGAGTCAGCGGTCCATCTCGCGCCGCAGATTGCCTATGACAGCCGCGCTATTTCAAGTCGGGGGTTTGAGCTAAATTGGAGTGAGCAATACCACCTGTGCCTGCTGAAGGGCCGCGCTGGTTCGCGCTGTTGCTCCGCAGAGAGGAAAGAGGGGGGGGGGGAGGATGGTGGGATGGGGGGGGGCAAGAAAGCTGCTACCTGCAACCATCAAAGCCTCTTTTTCTCAGGCAATCTGCCCGGCTGGCTCCCCTGTGAGGACGGGTTAGCTCAGAGCAGAGCTGGATGTTTGCTGCTCCCTTCTCTTTCCCCACTTACATCCTCTTTATTCCTTCGCTCCCTCTGCTCCTCACCTCGCTCTCTATGCACCTTCCTCCCTCTACTCTCACTCTTCATCTTCCCACCTCGTCTTCTCACCTCTCTCTCTCTCTCTCTCTCTCTTTATATCTCTTTCACTTTTTCCCTCCTCTCACTTTCCAACACTTACCGCTTTACTCCTTAAAGGCCTCTTCACACTGCGAGCTATCCCCAGACGAGAGTCGACTAATCGATTAGTCGATCCACAGGAAAGTAATCGCCAAATTTTAATAATCGATTAATCTTTCAAGTCATCTTTTATGCAAAAATGTCATAAAATGCTGTTTTCAGCCTGTCAAATATGGTGATTTCCTGCCTTTCTCTGTTTTATATCATATCAAACTGAATATCTTTGGGTTTTGGACAAAACAAGACAATTAAAGACATCACCTTGGACTTTGAGAAACTGGGATGGACACTATTTTCTGACAGATTCGGCAGATTAACTGATAATGAAAGCAATCCTTAGTTGCAGCCCTACGATTTTGAGCCATCCCAAAGTCGACAATCGTGAAAGATATGTGGTAAATATCTGGTCGTCGATGCACCAACAGCTGATTTAGAGCTTTGGAGACCAAAAACGTCTTCCAGTGGACCAAAATGTGAAGGCTGCTGATCAGAATACTTGCCAACCATGAGACCTCAAAAATAGGGAGGATTTTGAAACCAAAACGGCGGATCTGTAGGTCTGTAGGTGACTTTTAAAGAATGAAAATAACAAAATAATAAGTAGTCTATTACATGTATTACCCGCCGTCTTCCAGGTGATCTGAGATCTACTTGTATGAGTATATCATGTTTGCAGAAAGACAGACAGACACATTTTAAGACATGAATAACACTTTTCTTTTTACGGAGCTTGTAAATATTTGATTTAATATGGCAACATATTAAAAAGTTCTGTTTTTGCAGAAGTAATATGCGTTCTTGTGGTTTGTTGACCTTGAAAATCAGAGCTCTACCACAGCAGGAAGTTTGCCCCATGTGATAATTTAACTCTTAAAATAAAAGACCGACAGCTAAAAATGGTTTTCAGTTGAATAAGACGGTATATTTTTGTATATTTCTATTGACATTTAGATTTGTCAGCGTGCCAAAGCCCTGAAGACATTTACTAAGTTGGATCATTAATCAGTACAAACTCATACATGGAACACATTTTTCAAACCCACACAACTTTATTTTTAATATTCGACATCCCAAAAGTTACAAGATACAAAACACAGTTTATCAGGCTGAAATGTAGCATGTTTGTAAAAATGATGTACAAGACAAGTAGAATAATTTAAATTGAATGTAAGAGAGCTGGGAGGAGGGGTCGACTTTAAATGCAAACCGCAACCGACAAATCCTACTCATTCTGCCTTTAACTACAATTTTGAGGTGATTGTACTTTACTTGAATATTTCCATTTTTATTTTAGTTACTATGCAGATTCAGATTAATAATACAAAATATATGTACCAACAAATAAAATAGGATGTATTATTATAGGTTAAGATAAGATAAGGGTTGTAATCCTGAGTGGGGGAGTTTAGTCCGCCATCCTCCTCCTCCTCCTCCTCCTCCTCCTCCTCCTCCTCCTCCTCCTCCTCCTCCTCCTCCTCCCCCTCCTCCTCCTCCTCCTGGGCAGGATACAGTAGGCATCATTTAGTGTGGAGCGCGGTGGAAACAGTGCGGGGTTAGCCACGAGGTCGCCACACTTACTGCACGGCCGAGCTCATTTCCACTGCTGTCCACAGCTCGGGCTTCCCCTCCGAGACAGAGAGAGAGAGAGAGAGAGAGAGAGAGAGAGAGAGAGAGAGAGAGGAGAGCTGCAGCCGGTGAAATGGCTCATTCACTTTCTGATCACAGCCTGCCACTCTCTGCCTCACACACACACACACACACACACACACACACACACACACACACACACACACACACAGCAGCCCGTCTTCATCGTGTGGTTATTTGCTATTTCCGTCCCTCACTTCCCCCGATGTCATGAAATATTTCCTCAGCTCTGACAGTTCACTTTGTGATCGCCATCTATTACCAGACTCACCAGATTTCATTAAAAATACACCCGTTTTTAAAGCCATCATGTGTCCCACCATCAAAACTAGTATATTTTTAGCAGCTGAATAAACCAGTATACATAATCCCTTTCTCAAATTAATCTGATAAGTACAGCTAATGATATTTCAATCAGTACGTCTAACACACAAACTAGCTTGCATCTTTTTCCCAGAAGGCACGGCGGTGTTGACTTGCACCTCTGCCAACTCTCACTATGACGCCACGTTTGGTGTCCTGTTAACCCATTTAATAACAAGAATCAATTTTCATTAATCTCTCCAGTTGTTAATCTATTTGTGCGAGAAGAATTTTTGCACAACTCTCTGCAGAAAAAAATCTGGCCAAATGTTGTGTACGCTCCTTCCAGTTGGTTGCAGATAGCACAACAGTTGCTGCAGCATATTTTGGGGTTTTTATGTCTTTAAATCTTTGCAGATTCCAGACAAACGGAGTCAAGAGTGTCGGAGTGGTGTGAAGCAAAGTGTAAAATATAAATATACGCTGGAGGAGCGGAAAAAGCTTGCGAGGGTATCAAAGGGTTCAGGAAGTGTTTGTTTCAATGTGTTTCGTTGAGGAAAACTTCCTCAGACCAGGCTGAAAATCGCTCTCCGATAGTAAACTCGTCTCCGATAGTGTCTCATCCGGGGATCGATACCACCACACAGCACAGCCCTTTACTCACTCTGCAGCCTGCCAGTACGGGACTGCAGGGAGCCGGCGGGTCAATGGCCGGGTCCCGGGCGCTTGATGGCCGTTCGTTAAAGAGCGGTCGACACGGCGGCGCTCGGTGTTAACGGTGTCAGCTCCGATACTCCCGCCGGGCCGCTCTCTCCTAATGACCGGCCAATCAATAGCCGTCTGCTCTCAGCGCTGACCAATCACATTGACATCTGTTGTTGACACATTGAATCGGAGAGGAAGGTTTCACTTAATTTATGAATACGTGGCTGTACAGTACATGATAGAGTCACATTTACAGACACTGATACATATTATAGATTAATTGGTGGCACATTTACAGTTTCTACAGGGTGATACAAATAGAAAAGGAAGAATAACGTCCAATCTGGTGATGTTTTTGTAGTAAAATGAGAAATCGAAAGGTGATTTTTTAATAATAGTCTATTCTGTGTGCAGAAACATTGCCACTCTGTATCAGTTTTTGGCACTATTTTATTTCTGTGACAAATTCACCTGTGTCTCTGCTGGTGAACTTGTTTTTCTCCCTGTTTTCTCTTTCGGGGTGAGATATTTTTATCGGCTCCATGGGGTTTCTTTTTCTCAACCGCACAGTTTGTATTCCTGCCTCTCTGTGTCGGCGCTCTTGTCAGCTTTTGGCGTTTGTATTTTGCAAATAAAAACCAAACCCAAAAATATTTATATATAAAATAAATAAGGCCAGGAGCTGTTTGAAATCGTCGGGAAACGGTCCCTCAAATGCTTGAATCCGCGGCGGTGTGCTGCATCATGGTTGGGTTTGGTTTGTGCGAGCGCAGGGGGGACAGGAAGTGGCGGAGATGAAAGGGAATTGAGGCCACGTGGCGGCGGCCACACTGGAGCCTCAGTCCTCTGTGACTGTCGCTGAGTCGCCCCGTCCGTCCATCTGTCCGTGCGCCCTCAAAGGGACGTTTGTCCCCCCCACAAGGGTCATTCAGAACACACACGTATACAGATAAAGACCGAAAGAAGCACACCCTCTTCTGACTGGACAAATGGACACTCGGTGACTCTGAGGCAGGCACTTCAGCACCACTTTAATCGTCTCGTACGACGAGAGGAGAGGACTTTGTTCTTAATGTGAAGACGTGAGAGGACAAAACAGACGTGGAGCAAAGCTTCTGTTGTTCTGTTTTTATTGTGCAGTTTATTACAGTGAAGAAAGGAAGTAGTTCATGCACAGAAAAAAACTGCATGTGCAGATTTCGATGAATTAAACAACCATGAACATACAGTATTTGTTTTACAGTCAGATCAGTGACATTTCTTTCTAGAATCGATTGTTTTTCTGAGGACGCTGTGAAGAAAATGCATTGTTGCTGTCCGGTTAAAACACTGTATCTCAAAACGGCAGTCCACAAACCAATGGATGACGTCACGGTGACTACTGTTCGTCCACTTCTTATATACAGTCTATGAATTTATCTGAAAAATTAAAAATCACCAAATCTGGAGATGTGTGGTTTTCACTACTTCAGCGACAACATGTAATACGTCAACTTGTTTTGCAACATCTGCTCAACTTTACTTTACTCCGAGTTTAGTGTGCTCGAGTCCTAAAATACTGTACAGCCAGGCAGAACAAAGCAGCAATAAAAACGACACTTTTCTTAATGGAGTTTTGAATTGAAAAGCTCTACACATTTCAGGCAGCAAGAAGCTCCTTCAAATACAGTACAAAGTGTGTTATTTGACATTATGACACAGTTGCAAAACTTGACATTTACCTTGACATTGATGCATTCATGCCCTATACAACGCTCTCATTCATAAATATCACTCATTTTAACACGTTTTTTTGTCTTATTCTGAGCACTGAACATCACATTTTACATGGCATAAAGAAATCAGGATAGAGTACATGATGTAGAATATTCCCGGTTACATAAACTGATAAGTCCTACCTCAGCTCTGCCAAAATACCTTATGAAACAGTATATCTGAGAGGAGCTGGAGTATTTTCAGTAGGAGACGTGACAATGTGACATCATGCTGAGGGGAAATGAGCAGAGATATATTCAAAAAAAAAAAAAAAAAAAAAAACGGCTCTATCCCTGAGCTTCACTGACAAAAATGTCTTTAGGTGGTGAGGATTATGGATTAATCTATAATAACTAGTGAAGGAAAAGAGAAAGGAAGGAAAAAACAGCCTCCCGAGCCCCGAGTGTACCGCACCGCCACCAGAAATACTGCCTCATCATCTAATGTTCCCGCTAATATTCCCAAATTATATCGTTTAGACCTGTATCAGCGCTGGAGAATTAATCATCGTTTCTCTGACACTGCCCGTCCCCAGAGTTCATTAAATAAACTATATCTCCCCCTCTAATTTCTACAAGTTTTCTTTTTTGGTCCCTCCGCCCGAACCCCACCCCTCCGTTCCTTGATAATCTGTTTATCCGTAAGTGTCACATTACATTTGCAAAGCAGCTGGGGGGACCACTGCCATCTTGTATGGAGGGGCTTGAGTGTGATTACCCGGCCTCATATTTGGCGCGCACTCAGACTTGTCAAATCCTTTGATCTGAACTGTCTTCATAATCACTTCAAAAAGTCTTCCAGGGAGCGTGAGGGCTTTACAAATGGGCTTCCCACTATCACCGAGCTGCACTCTTATTCTCTCCGAGTGTGTGTCTGGGTGTGTGTTTTCTGCCTCTATATCTATTTTAAATTCTACTTTGGTACATGTGTGTGATTGTCTCTCTCCCCGTCTGTTTCTGTGGTCGTGTTCTTCACTTTTTGTAGTGTAAAAAAGTGTAAAAAAAACACAGGTGATTTAAATGAATGTAGCTGATTAGACCTCTTCTCAGCCAGTGGTGGACAATAACTAAGAGCTTGTACTCCAGGACTGTGCTAAAGTACAATTTGGGGATATTTGTAATTTTACTTGAGTATTTTCATTTCCTCTCCACTACATTTTATTATACTTTTTACTCCGGGTAAAGGTGCAAAACATATAATCACCAAATAAAACACAAAAGACGCAAAATGATAAGAGATACAAAAGGACAAAAAAGAGGTGCAGGATGAGGTGCAAAATGACAAAAAAGAGATTCAAAACAACCACAAAGAGACTCAAAACAAACTCAAAGAGACACAAAACAACAAACAAGAAATGCAAAACAACCACAAAACGACAAAAAAGAGATGCAAAACAACCTCAAAGAGACACAAAACAACCAAGATGAGTTGCAAAACAACCACAGAGACACAAAACAACCAAGACGAGTTGCAAAACAACCACAAATAGACGCAAAACACACAAAAATAGAAGCAAAACAACCACAGAGACGCAAAATAACCATAAAGAGATGCAAAACGACCAAGATGAGGCACAAAATGACAAAAAAATAGACTCAAAACAGACACAAAATTATACGGCTGCCCCCCCCCCTTAGTCAATTAGTTGACTAATGGGTCGTTTTGGTTTTAGTCTACTAAGATTTCTTTAGTCGATTAGTCATTTTTTTGTGCTTTTTTTCCTGCTGAATTTCTGGTAAACACAAGATTTAAAGTGGTGCTTTTGTGTGACCCCTTTTCACACATCTGTCGATTAAATCAACTAATCAATTAGACGAGTGTTAGACGTATCGAGTGTTAGTCGACTACGAATTTCTTTGGTTGAGGGACAGCCCTGAGAAACCATTTACACCTACGCTCTCCTCGTTAGTACATGGAGCCAGGTGACGTCAGATAATCCCACCTTCTACCTGAGCAGATTTCTAATCAGCCAGAGGTGATTTATTTGTAGGACTATTCAGATGCATTGTGTTTAGTCCTACAGTATGTACAGTACAGTGAACATCTCCCTCTCTGTCTCTTAGGGACATGTGTTGGTCTGGTGTTGTGGTCTGTGTGATGGATTTCATTATCTCAATAGCTGCTCGTCTCTGTCTCTCTGGGTCTAGAAAACAGGCCTCAACTGAAACACACAATAGTGGCTTTTCACCATATTTTCAATATCCTGCCCCTGTTGTCAGACCTGAACCCCCCCCCCCCCGCCCCCCCCATCTCTCCCTGTAGTGGATGGATGGGTGGAGGCGGAAGCAGCAACGGTGGCGGCGGCGGCGGCAGCAGGGAGGTGAGGAGGTGTAAAAGAAGCGCTCCCCCCCCTCCTCCCCCCCCTCTCTTCGTTCTGCGCTTCAACAATAGCATTTGCATATTTTTATACTCTCTCTCTCTCTCAAAGAAAACAGCCTGGAGCGTGAATACTCCAGCAGCGGGCGTGCAGAGGAAAACGGAAGCTGGGGAGACGGCGTGTCCGCTTTCACTGGGGGAGAGAGAGACAGTACACACACACACACACACACACACACACACACAAGCTAAGGCCCTTACCTCCAGAGGTTGAGCATCAGGGGGAGGATGGGGGACAAGGAGGGGAGTCATGGGAGGACAAAAGTTTGGTGTGTGTGTGTGTGTGTTTGTGTGTGTGTGTGTGTGTGTGTGTGTTGCCAGGGGACTCTCCTGAAAGAGGAAGAGACAAAGAGAAAATCATTAGAATCAGATGCACTCTAAACTATATTAAATATTACACCATGACGGTACAAAACCAGCGGAGGGGAACAAGTACAAGTCTGTACTTAAGGACAATTTTGAGGTACTTGTACTTCACTTGAGTACTTCACGACATTTATTTGATAATTACAGATTAAACTACCTTACAGTATATGAAATAGCTCCACCTTGAACCAACTGCAACAGTAAAATGCTACTAATAATAATGAAATTATATAATATTACACCATTTATCTGCATTAAGTACTTTCATTTTCTGATGCTTTGAGTACATTCTACCGTACAGTTGCTGTTACTTTAGAATTGTGAATGTAATGGAGTATTTTTACACTGTGGTATTGCGAGTTTTACTACATGATCTGAATACTTCCTCTACAAGTATGGTTACATTATACTTCTACTGCATTTTAGAAGGAAATATTGTACTTTTTACTCTCTATCTGTCGGCTGTAGTTTAAGATTTGGCATACCAAACATAAGAAATGATTAATATTATATAAATGAATCTACTCATACGACTACTACTGTTCCATTCAGAGAGCAGATTGATTCTTAATCTAGAGTGTGTTAGTTTCTGCTCTGTGGTTTTTACTTGACTGTCTGATGAAGATTTCTTAGATAGAAATGTTGCTCTATTGAATTTAATTAATCAGGCGCTATCGGTGCAGTATGTAGATCTGTTTGTCAATTCTTCAAGAGTACATTTACTTTATATTTCGTTGATACTTCTCTACCTTTATCAAAGTAAAATTCTGAATGCAGGACTTATACTTCTAAGTATTTTTACAAAGTTGCATTGTTACTCGTAGCAGAAAGTTCTGAGTACTTCTACAGCGATACAAAACTATATATAAACTACAAAACCCTCGCCAACAGAGCTGATCTTTCACGTCACTTTTTTGATCGATTTTTTGATTAATAGTTTACATGCAAAGATGAACTCAGTCAATACTTTATGTTATTGGTACAGATATTGCATAAAAAAGTATTTTTTTTACTCAGAGTTTATGCATATAGCGGTATGTTCCTTATATTATGACAGCTTGTCTAAAATTAGATTTAAAAAATCACAATATATCCCGATATATTGAATCGTAACCCCTGTATCATGATACGTATCGTATCAGCCCTAACTGCCTCTACAGTAGTTCTTTCTTTTCCATCCGCCGCTCTAAACACTACCGTCTGTCTGGCGACTCTTTAACAGTAACATGATGTGTTTTCAGTTTGTTTGGAGTAAGCAGAAGAGGAAGAACAGCATAGTTAGCATAAGCAGCGATGGCCCTGCTAAGTGAGAGGAAAAGACACAGTGGAGAGACTCAAATGTCAACAACAGAGGATGTATGTAAAATGACAAAACAGTGCCGCCTACACGGTTTGATTGACAGGTGATGTAACACAGCAGTGAGTCAGGAGAGATGTGACAAATTAATAGATTGTTTTTCCTTGTTTTCGCCAAAGCTGCTTGTGAATATTCCTGATCCGAGTCTCGTTTCTTGAAACTTTCTGAAGGAAGTTTCTGTTGTTATAAGAGGAATAATAACTAAACATGAGACTAATTGGCGTCAGAATAAAGATCAAGTTATTACTGGAGCTCTTAGTGACCTGGAAACAATAATCTGAGCGTTGTAAAAACACACAGAGTATCATGACTGGCTGCTGAACCTTGAGATCAGCTATTTCCTCAAACATTTAGCGCATAAACAGACATTTAAACATGAGAATATGGATCACAGCTCTGACTCCTGTGGGTGCAGCTCTTTTCAAAGAGTCAGATTACTGAGAGAACAGAGCGGCGTTACATAACACTCCGAGTTTTTAGCTGCAGGTTTGATAAATGTAGGCTAAACAGAGTTTCCGTGACGACGTATCGAGACGTGTGTTAGTCATCGTTGCAGAGGATTTTGTGTTTGTGGACTGCTAATCCGAAAGGTCTACGGCAAACACAGCCGCGCACACCGGGGAGGACTGGATTCACAGGCGTAACCGCTGAGAATTGGCCATGCTTTGCTAAGCTTTCGTTTCACACCTACAATATGAAGGTTACAGTCTGAGAACAAGCGGCGCAGCGCTGTGCAGAGGAAGAGAACAGCGTGCTGCATGTAATTTCATTTTACATGACACCCTGCATTATCTCAAGTTCAGTCATACAAAGGAGGCGTCCCTGTGGAAGACCTTGATGTGGAGGTTGCGGGAACATAATTCAAGCTTTCAGCTCCTATTTTGACAATGACGACATCCACATGAGCAGCGATACGATATATATTAATACCAGCATGTGCGTTGCTTTGAAAAGTACGTGTTCTTGTCCCAAATCGACGACACAGAAATACTCCAAAAACTATTTATATCGAGACAGAAATGTTTGAGTCCTTTGACAGATTTAACGCTCGCCAACACGGGCAACAAACGGAGGAGCACGCACGCTTTTACAGTACACATGTTCACACACAGTCGGCATCACTTCCTGGCATGACGAACTGACAGTGCACGACCAGCAGCCAAAAGCTGAGAGGGATATTTGACTTGACAGTCCATGTTGAGGCAATTTCCCAACGTGGTTGAATAACAAAGTTCTATTGTGCTCTTTTCTGCGCTGCGACTCATCATTTACACAAGCTAAAGATCCCCCTTCAAAGTAAGAAAAACCGAGCTCTGAAATGAAAACAGAGGAAGGAGGTTAGTAGTGTAACTCCCCCCCTCCAGTCCTGTGACATACACTGTTCCCTCGCCTGGTTTGCAGTCTGCACTGAGGCCTGCTGGTGAGTAATGTGTGGTGGGTGTGAGCTCAGAGGGGTCGGCGGCCAGCGTGCAATCCCCTCAAAGCCGCTTTTGTGATGCTGCTGGCTTGAACGCTCACGCCAGGCCTGGACGGAGACGGAGGGAGGAGATGGGAGGGGAGTTGGGGGGGGGGGGGGGGGTAACGGGGGGGCTAGCAGCAGCAGCTCTGTGAAGCAGGAAGAGAGAGTGTGCCTGTAAGTGTGGCCAATCATACTGCTGGAGAGGCTATGTAGTTGTCAAACATCCAGAAATCACGTCTGGTGTCTCTACTCCACACTCTGAAGTTAAAGAGTTAAAAAGGTCATGAATTTCCGACTTATATCAACTTCTGTGAGCGCGAAGGCAATGCAACAGCATATATTATTGTTTCAAAAATTTAATTAATTCAGAAATTAATGAGAAAGTTGGAGAATTCATGCAAAAAAAATATCTACTGAAAGTCTTTGACACTGAGCGACAAACACCTAATAGCTCCGTAGCTAATCAGGCTAATTTAGCAAAGCGATGTCAATTTCTCCCATAAAATAATAATGATAACTACAACTCTAATTAGCATTTTCAAAACTAAAACAACAGAAATGATCGGGACAGTACAAAGAGAAATATCTAAAAAGATGACAAATAAAATCAAAAGAACGAAAAGAGACGGGGCACAAAAAGACCACGTAGCCTCATGCAGAAATACAAGTTTATAAAAACAACAAAATGTTTTTAACAGAGGTCACTGAGGTAGAAAGAAGATGCTGGAGAGCAGTTTCAACAGGGAAGCTTTTCCACATGCAAATGCATGTCTCAAGTCTAAAAAGGGGGAACTTCTAGCAGGGTTTTGTTGCAGGATCGGAGGTTCGTATGGGTATATAAACTCACAAATGTATGCCAGTCAGAACGTGGAGTTCTTTAAAGGCAAGATGAAATGATAAATGCCTTTTAAACCCTTTAGGTCACCTCCCCGGTCATATTGTGCACCCATTTAACAATATATGCAAAAACAGATGCAAAAAAAATCAATGTATTTGTATTTTTATATCAAAATCTCTATGACTTTAAAATTTAACCCTAAAAATGTGGTTTCAAAACGTTGGTGTATCTCTATTACGTTAAATATTCATGACTAAATAAGCAGCAATTAAAGTGTTATTTATAAAGAATTTAACACTCAGCTGATGGTTTGATCAAGTCACGGTGACATCACATTTTTCCAAACCAAGCCACTGCAAACGAGCAAGAAGAAAACACAAAACAACTAAAATACAGAAAGTTCTCTTGTTAAATAACCAAAACTGTTTCAACTTTAGCAGGTAATTGTGTGTTTATGTAGGATCGAATTGCTAAAAGTAAGAAGCTGTTTGAGAAAATAGGTTTTCGGCGCCTTTAAGTCTGGACTACTAGCAGAAAAGCTCAAAAATGTATGCTAGAGCCAGAGCATTAAACACAAATCAGATGGGTTTGAAACCAAACATTGAAGGTTATGTTGCTCGAAAAGCAAATGTTATCGGATGAAAACCAAATCAAAAGTCAACCCAAGGTCATTAAAAAGCTGCCCTGTCCAACATGGCCGACTGAGGGTGGATAGCATCACCTAAATGCCCTCTGTTGCAGTTGGTATAGCTGCATGTTTGTAGCTTCTAGTTTAGCCACTCAGTATGTGCAGGAGCTGTGAGCCCGGGGAGGGGGAGAGGAAGAGGGGGAGTCATTTGGAGGAAGATGTATGTAAACCCATTTCCAAACAAATGGGCCTGACTGCACGGCAACAGGGAGAGGTGCCATAAGCGTCCGGCGTGCATAATGCCCGCATGAATCAAGACTTCCCCGGCTGCTGAACGTGACCACACAAGCTCGCGTATGAATAGCACATGTCACCCGCGGCCGCATATCATCAACAACAAGTCGCCGACCCCAACGGCACGGCCCCCGTTCTGAAGTTGAGACTCACTGATCATTATTATAGACGCCTTGGAGCTGCAGCTAGCTATAGCGACACTCAGCCAGTCATACATGTTTACTCGGTGGGTGTGATGGAGACGCAGTGCGATATATAATACATGCAAAGCCTCCATTGCTGAATGTAGGGGTCTCAAAGTGTGGCCTGGGGGACACACAGGGGCCCTGTGGAGGCTTTTAAAGGACCCTACATTTACAAGTTTTAGGTCCTTTATACAAATCCATGTTGATTTTTACCGACTATTTTCAAATCCTGCACAGTTAGAGTTTATTTTTCCAGCTCTTGCAAGCAGCCATTGGTTTCCATTCATTGTTGTACAATGTGAAAGTCAATTAGCAGACTTTTAAAACAATTTTGCTGTGTTTTAGCATTCTAGATGCATTTCCCCGACTGTTCCAGGCAGCCATTGATTTCCATTCATTTCTGTGTAGAATGAAAATCAATTAGGAGACACTTAAAACTTGCTTTAGTTTGTTATTCGTCACAGTGAACATCAAGTCTGCATACATGAAAAATCTGCACTTTTTTACCTCATAACGTTTATGTAACTTTGTCAAAAATGAATGCAGTCTGGCAAGTTTTAAGAGTCCACTTATATGTTGGGAAATCAGTTAAAGTCAATGGCTGCCTGCGACAGCTGGAAAAAAATATATTCAAATTTGTAAAACTCTGCAGCAAACTTTTTAAAGTATACACGATTTGCAGAAATAAAAAGTATATATAAAAAGTAGCATTTCAAATCATATAAAAATGACTGGAAGTCAATGGATGCCTGGAATGGGAGTATAAATACTCTCTAAAAAACAGCATCACTGTTACAATAATGCCTTAAAAACATAATAATCTTTTAAGGCTATAACAACAACGTACATAGAAGCATTTGCACGATAAAACTGTGTTATTAGTGCTGGTTTGGGATTTTCTTTCCCTCCATCCAACCTGCTCTGGTCCCATTACACCCGTAGATTTTCTGCTCATTTGCTAAGCATCATGGGTCATCAGTTTGTCTGTCAATGCATCACACCTGCACCTCGACGCATGTATATACTGTACAAACACACACACCCACAGGCTGGGTAAACTTTGTATACACAAGTATGGATACTGTGTACGCACTGGATGTTATAGAAACCAAATGTGCAGCTCTACAAGTGGAATATTCCTATACGTGCACGCCATGCTGGAGAGGCCTGGCTCTGAGTCAGGGCCCCGCCGGCGACCCCCAGCATACATGGCAGCAGCATGTGTGTCTACAAACATACAATTTGCGAGCCTGTGTGTGTGTTTCGGGCCTCCGACGCGATGCAACGAGCCCATCATTTATCCCTGATTGGGACGACGGCAGCAGCGTTGAATTCGCGCTACAGTGTGGCGCCCATAAAGACCGAGAGACGACATTTCCTCCCCATTTCCCTCATGAATATCAAAGCCGCCGCCGCCGCTGCAACACATAAGGAAAAATTACAGCCCTATTATTTTATTTGCATTACCTGTAATAGGCAGCATATTGGGTGCTGTATTTATTGCCTTATCAGCGCCGGCCTGGCTGCAAACATTTGCTGATTTATTAGCCATGCTGGCTTTGCCCAAACATCACACGTAATTACTGAGCAAATAGTGCAAAGACGCTATCAGGAATTGTTGTTTTTACTACTTTGTGGGGTTTGCGATGGATTGACCAGACTTAGTGGAGAGAGAGAGAGAGCAGCTTTGGTGTTAGAGGTGTCTATTACAGATGGGGGGGCTAGTTTTTCCTGCTGGCTCGGACCCAGACGGGGAATCAGGGAATAGCTCTTATTTGTGCAGCTCTATATCCAGAGTCGCTCCTATCGGGGATGTGGTTAGTGTTGTTTTTTCTCTACCTGAGCGCCCGCTTCCATCCAATTATGTTGTTTGTCTTCTCAAAGGCCTCAATACCTCTAGCTTTGCAACCCCCCCCCCCACCCCGCCCGCTGCCTCCCTGCAGCTCTGCTCCACAAAGTTAGATAGAACTAGATCCATTCAGTTGGTGAAATGAGCAAAAAGCGCGAGAGAGGGTTACCCTAGATGCGCCCGTTCCTCTGTTATCCAATTTTGCTGGGATTTGGAGTGATTTGCGCCTGGCTCCCCGAGGGAAATAAATACTTTGATTAATGTAATCCTGGGCAGGGAGGTGCCACGAGCCCCCCCCCACCTCCTCTATATCCTCAGGGAACGCCACTGTTTAACAAACAAAAACAAAACGCAGGGAGAGACATGCACAGTGGCTACAAACCAACCAGACTTCTTCTATAGATTTGCTGCGGATTTAGTTTATTCATTAATTGCTCAGCTTAATAACACAATATCACTCTTGATTAGCATGTGTAATACAGTCTAATAGAATAGAGAAATAACAGCGTGGCCCGTGTGATGATTTGCATATAACGCTGGTTTGTTTTGCTGCTGGAGGTGTTTGTGTGTCCATGCTGATGTGTTCTACATCTGTAGGAGGGATGTGGCCGGGACCATGAGGCAAGCAGCACCCAATGGGTGGAGGGGCGAGGGTGGGGGGTGGGGTGAAGACTGACAGACAAAGCACACACACCTCTCTCCTCTCTCTCTCTCCTCCGCCTCTCTGACTCAGAAAGCTGCACTTCATCTTATCTTTGCAGATCTGTCCCCCGTCACTCACCTCCTCGCCAGCCGCCACCAGTGGCGTTTTACTGTGTGTGTGTGTGTGTGTGTGTGTGTGTGTGTGTGTGTGTGTGTGTGTGTGTGTGTGTGCGTGTGTGTGTGCATTTGGATGAATCTTCTCCTCCCATTTTGTTTCATAAAACACTAACGTCACCGGGACAGTTGGAAAAAATAGATTCAACTTTGTAAAACTCTGAGTTTGCAGCAATTATATACGACGTAGCATTTGCAAGTTTTAGCTCCTTTATGCAAATCCATGTATACTTTTGATTTTTACTGACTATTTTCTAATGCATGCTGCACATTTTGAGTTTTTTTGTCCAACTTTTGCAAGCAACCATTGGTTTCCATTCATTTCTGTACATTGTGAAAGTGTTTTTGCACGGAAACTACTAACGTCACTGCAACTTTTGACCTTTTTATCCTCAAATGAATTCACAAATTTATTTCTAACACCACAATGTGACTCATTTTAATCTGCCGCTCATTCTCTCTGCCCCCCCACCCAAAAATTAAAAAGTTAATTAATTTCATCTAATTGAAACACTTCTCCTGTGCTGAAAATTTTAATTTTATTGTTAGAAAAACAATTTTAATTATTTTAATTCAATGCCAAAACACACACATAAAAGAAATGTTGCTGCTTTTTTTATCCAAATTATGACATCCCCATTGATTTCCAATCCCAAATCAATACCAGCTGTGCTGCACCGCTGGAGAGCCCTGTGATAACACTAAACATATAATCTTTACCTGCATGTCAGCCCATTTACAGCACCGCACGGCTAATACAGGGCAATTACTGCCCCCCATGTAGTGGAATAAGAGGTGTATATAACTCTGCATTGGCCTTTATTAATAGAATATTAATAAAGAGCCTCTGTCTCGTGTGAATGGGTTAAGAAAAAAATCCCATTCATGTCTGAAATTGAAGGCCTGCTTAATGCTTACACTGGTATTCAGTGTGTAGCCCATTTAATTAACGCTATAGTAGCTACATTATCATTTAAGTGCTCCAAGTTGGATTCGGCTTTAAATCAACGTTTGGCCTGACGGGAGACACACTCAACGTATGTCGTCTCGGATTAGTGACTGGACCAAGGGGAGGGAAATAAATGATGTAGCCCATAGGCAACTTAAATAGGCCCTAATTAAAACGGCAGGAATTGCATCAATTTAATCTGAATATTGCAACCAGGGGAAGTGAGGGAGCTACAGGCTGGGGTTTACCCACCTTGTGTGGAGGACTGGCATAAATCTGCGTGTCAGGTGTCATGAATTAATGGCGGCTGCGGAATCAAAGTGATGGCACTGAGAGGATGTTTTATGAGGGAGAGAGAGCAGATTAATGTTGTTCATGCGCCTGTTTTTGTCTTGTGGTCAGGCGCCAAGTGGACGTTTTTATCCCCCACTATGTCATTCATATTTTAATATTTAATTCTTTAAATTCAGATGTGGAAACAAGTTGGTGATGAATTGGCTCCTGGAGGAATAAATAAATGGCCACCAATACGCGTCAGCGTGACAGAATATGCGCAATTACGCACAGTGATGCTTTGTTGCTGCTGCTGATGGTGATGGTGATGATGAAGAGTAGAGCTGGATGGTGCAAACGGCCGGTCAAGCATGCGGAGAAGTCGGAGAAGTGCACTAATTCCCGGGATGATTCACGAGATGCTGCTAATAACTCTTAAAAGTCTCCGGTTCGTCATACGGTTCCTCGCAGAGCTGCTGGCTCACACTTATGGCTTCTAGGCTCCTGCAGATGGCGACTGGCTTCCAAACAGCGTGCTATCTAATCACACGCTATTTGCATATCAACTAGGGCTGTCATTGATAGGCTGCCTGCGCTGATCAATACAAGGTCGGCATGCAACTCCTGCAGAAATGTGCGTAAAATAATAAGAATACAGCATGTGCGTAAAGGCTGCAGTGGAATTGGGTTGGATATCTTTAAAAAATGGATAATTAAATTAATTTAATTGCCTCTGGGATCAGGATATAGTCGGAGCCCTAGTTGGCCTGTTTTGAAAGAATTGGCCAGATGCAGCATTTATTAACCAGTCTATGTGCTGCCTCAGTGTGTGTGAGATATTGTTTCTCTACTCTGACCCGTTCAGTCATTTTCCTCCTGTAGACCACTGATATCTTAATTGCCAATCGTGTCATCCAGCCATCAACTCGTGTCTGTTCTGTAATGGTGGCCATAAAATTATACACTGCAAAAAATATATATATTTCAATGGGTTTCATCCAGTAGTGCAGCCTTAAAATGTCCCTTTTAAATTGTAAAAAAATACGCACAGTGTAAAGCAACTTGGTTAAAACCAGTATTCTGTTGAATCAAGAGATTTTGCTTGACAGTAAAATGTTATTTAATGAAAATAAAGATTAAAATCTGAGCTTGAAACACGTGGAATCAGCTCGCCATATCCGAATTTGTAAAATAAATAAATAATTGTAATAAAAACGTGAAAATTATTCATAAACGTGCCATTTTTTTTTTGCAGTGTAAGCTACACATATATTGCATCGTGAGTGAGCGCGACACCTGGCGGCAGATATGATTTTTTTTTTTAATTTATTATCAAGACAAAATCTATTTCTACTCGAGCAACAGCTGCCTGCACGAGAAAATAACGAATCTCGTGACTCAGATCACGATGTTTAAAAGTCATAATAAATTACAAGCAGTGTGGAAAGTAGTGCGTTACGTTACCTTCCCCGTTACGCACCACAAAATTATGTTAAACATCGCGATAACTTGGTTTCCTCTCAAAAAACAATTAAGTCATGATTTGGCACAATAAAACCTAATTTATTTTCTCAATTAAAACGAGGTTTGGTTATTTTCCAGCACTGAATAGTGACACAATCATAGTTTATTGATAATTAAACCTAAAATCATACAAATAGAGTAAAAGCAGAATAACGACTTGTTGTTTTTTGGAGTAGTTTCGTTACTGTAACGCGTTACGCACCGACGCTGCTGGCCCGGGACACCGAGCCTCTTTTCATCTCGACTCCAGTGCACAAACATACAGCTTAATGCGACTAGTGTTTCCCCCTTTTATTGGGCTCACCATGGCTACCAAGTGCTGGGCTCAGCAATGCTCTCCCCATCAATGAAGGAAAAAGGAGTTAACCCGTGAGAAAAAAAATAACCCTCTGCAAAGTATACCGAAAAACACTTCTTCTTCTTCCTCTTCTTCTCGGGTTAATGTGCGATAGATCCTCCAGTGATGGACGTTTTAAAATGTAGCCGAAAGTTGAGACAGACACTGAAGTGACATTAAATAATTGCCTGTGACCAGATCTCTTTCACATCTGCGCTTCTTTTAAGACAAATCTGTCGCTTTAGTTTGAGTTTTCCTGACATCCCCTCGCTGCGAAACCCAAAACAGCAAAATAAAGAAGAAACCGGTCAGCATCCATTAACATCGCAGGCTATTTATAAGCTCTGTGTGCGCTTTGATGGGCGCAGTTATAGGACCGAGCTGTGGTCGACAAGCTGCTGCGGATAAACTTTAAACAAACTTTAGCAGATCGATTTCTATTAAACGATTTCATATTGCAGTTGCCTACGCGGTCCCTCTGGAGGATTCAACCGAGGGTCTCTCTCTCTCTCTCTCTCTCCCTGCTTAAAATGTGATTGATTGCACTTTTCTCCGGTGGACATTCACTACAAAACAGCACAGCTTATCCATCTGCCCGCTATTTATATAAAAAGCAAAAAAAAAAAAAAGGGCAGGGGCGCAAAAGCAAACAACGGCGCGCGTATTGATTTTTACGCATAAGGGAGAGAAAAAAAGGATTTGCAATTCGGTTTAAAATATAAGAGATGGACGCTGTGCTGCAATATCATCTATAAGGAAGCAGCCAGAGTGGAGCAACGCGCGATAAACTCTCACATTCCTCATGCGTAAAAGAGAAATCCGCATAGATAATTGTTGACTTACCTTGTGTCCAAGAAAAGGGAAATAGCTTCACATTGTTCACACGGAGGCTGTAAATGGTTATCTCCCTTTCCTACGACTCGCTGCTCCCTAAGATTCTTTCCTCTGCCTCAACTGAGCAGGAGCACTCCTCGGCTCCCGCTATTATTTTCACTAAAATATATGAAAATTTATGCAAATGAAAATCAGCACTAACTGTTCGTCTCTTGTTATACTTGGGGATGATTTTTTTTCCTCTCCCCCCTTTCTTTCTTTTTTTTTTTGCATACAAAATAAATGAACTCCCCCAGCAGGGAACTTGGGGACCTTTTATAATAAGCAAATAAATAATAAACACATCATATATCAGAGAGTTTTTATCGCCGCGCGGTGATTTCGGGGAGCATTTCTGACTCCTTTTATATATATATATATATATATATTATTTACATTTTGAGGGTCTTCTCTGCATACCCCTGGTGTCACGTTTCTGCTGGCCGCCTGAGACGCCCTTTCAGAGCGCGCAGTGCGGATTGAACAGCAGTAATTTAGACAGAAATCCTCACTGTATATTAATGAATAGAGGGCCCCATGGTTCTGGCCCCTAGCCTGCCTATTCAATGTAAACAAATCCACGAGGCTCCCTCGGTTTTGAGCCAAATTAAATCTACTGGGATGAGAAGAGGGGGGGTGCTGGCATGCAGCTTGTGCACTTATATTTGCCCTTAAATCCCTTTTGCAATAAAATCTGTGCGTCATCTTTGATTTGGGGAGCTTATGGATCAGTGTTTGGGGTTACGCACGACATGCAGCTCTAACCTTTCTACACAGAGTCACCTGCCACAGGCCCTGCTCTGCTCAGGTGGACTCAACAGGCTGCAGCTCCACCAATGGGTGCCATATATCTGGCACTTATTGCCACCCATGGGTGCGTCCATATAAGCGCACTTACAAAGGCCCCATTCATCTCCGGGGTCATCTTGAGGGATGGTGTGATGCTATATCTCTCCATTTTTTCTTCTTCTTAAGCAGACGTTGCACCGCCACCCCTGCACGCACAAATCCCCCCAAGGACTGCTCAATTTGCCCTTGTTTTGGTTGCCACTTTCTCTTTCACTGTGCTCCACTGAGGTTGCCTGTGCGCGGCGTTTCCGCATGGAAGCATCCCCGCAACCTTTGTGCGTTTTAACTCCTGAGGAGCTGCACTGGCTCGAATCAGGACTTCCTCTCTGTGTTGTGTTTTTAGGCTGCAGAGTCATGGTTCCCCCGTGCGCCTTAAAGAGATTTTTTACTTTTATATGCTCATAAACAATTAACCTGAGCTGGTGAGTAGTTTTGAAATGCTAATCTACCCATTTTAACACACCAGTGCACCTCATCTACATGTAGGTTAATGCAACAAGATAAAGCATGTACCACTTAGTGAAGCTTTTTTTATTCTAAGTATTTTTCATGGGTGGCCCAGAGGGAATTAAACCCCTAACCGTGGCAGGATGGACACCTTATTCTATTACACAAGCAGATAATTATCATTGTTAGCAATGGATCTTATAGTGCCAAATACGCACGCATGGGTTTGAGTACACTGGATGTGCGTTTGGAACAAGAAAAACAGAAGATAAATAGAGTTTATCCATCTATAACGTGTATTTATATCCAGATATATACTTCCAAACAGGTGTACTTGTATATAAATAAAGGGGAAAGCATGTGTTGGAGCTTTATGATCACAAACTAGAGGTCACCATTCGTGTTTGTGTACTAATACCTCAGTACTATTTACTACCAAGTTGTGTCCCCCGTTTTGTTTGGACTGCAATTAAAAATCAGCCAATTGGAACAGCCGGAAGGAGGGCCAGTGCGCCCGGAGCAAGGCTGGCGAGCCCTGCCAATCACACCCCGGGTAACCAATCAGCGGGGACGCACGGGGTAAACATCCGTGCGTCGTCGGAGCTTGGAGAGGGGGGCGGGACTACGCGTCCTGTCAGCGAGAGAGAGAGAGATATAGAGAGAGAGGTGGAGAGAGAGAACAAGCGAATGAGAGAAGAGGCTCCCGAGCAGCGCCGCGCACTGTTCTACTGGATTGTACTTCATCGGGAGTTTGCGGTTTGGCAGGTTTATATACATCAAAACAGAACAAAGAGAACGGCTCTACAGTGCTATAAAAGAAGAGAGAGAAAAGAATAAAGCGAGGGAGAAATCTCGGCGACTGAATTACAAAAGGACACTCTGCTAATGTTTTTCACATCCAAAGGGGACATAAACCGGGACTTTGTACATTGTGGAGAATTTGCAAGGCTTTTTGTTTTTTGCGAGCACCAAAACTTTGTATGGGACGCCGCTTTTTCTCCTGTATATTTGAATTTTAATGCTCACAATTTCATCCCAGCAAACTTTCTGCACATGGTTTCAAAGGGCTTTTGAGAAACCTGGATTTTTTACTCGCCGCTGCCCCATGCACAACAACTAGAATGTTGTAAATACGCGGATTTTATCCAGTTTTCTGCCACCGTTTTTGAAGCTTTTTTTGCGTTTTTACGCGCGTCGATGGTATTGCCAAAAACCTACTCATACTTTTAAAGTTTGAATAATTCATGAGATACAATTTGCCTGCTCGAAAGAAGTGACTGTAAAAAGGGAGGGGGGTTATCCACAAACATATTCATAAGGGTTGACGGAATGGCCACCGCGGCTTCCAATCCTTATCTGCCCAGCAATAGCATCTTATCGTCCGGCTCCATCGTGCACTCTGACTCTGGAGGTGGTGGCATGCAGCCGGGCAGTGCTGCGGTTACCTCGGGGTCTGGGGTCTACAGGGGGGACCCCTCAGTCAAGATGGTACAGAGTGACTTTATGCAAGGCGCGATGGCAGCGAGCAACGGGGGACACATGCTGAGCCATGCCCACCAGTGGGTGACATCCCTCCCGCACGCCGCAGCGGCGGCAGCAGCGGCCGCGGTGGCTGCAGCTGAAGCCGGATCACCCTGGTCGTCGAGTCCCGTCGGGATGACGGGCAGCCCGCAGCAGCAGGACGTGAAAAACTCCGGCAGAGACGATCTGCACACGGGCACCGCGCTGCACCACAGGCCCCCTCACTTAGCCCCCCATCAGACTCACGCCGGGGCTTGGGGGAGCACGACTGCGGCGCACATTAACTCCATATCCGGGGGACAGCAGCAGCAGCAGTCGCTGATCTACTCCCAGCCGGGGGGGTTCACTGTGAACGGGATGCTGAGCCCGGGGAGCCAGAGCCTGGTGCACCCGGGCTTGGTGAGGGGGGACACCCCGGATCTGGACCACGGCAGCCACCACCACCACCATCACCACCAGCATCCGCATCACCAGCACCACGGCGGCGTCAACAGCCACGACCCGCACTCGGACGACGACACGCCGACCTCGGACGACCTGGAGCAGTTCGCCAAGCAGTTCAAGCAGCGGAGGATCAAACTGGGCTTTACGCAGGCGGACGTCGGCTTGGCGCTGGGCACCCTGTACGGGAACGTTTTCTCTCAGACCACCATCTGCAGATTCGAGGCTCTGCAGCTCAGCTTCAAGAACATGTGCAAGCTGAAGCCTTTGTTGAATAAGTGGCTGGAGGAGGCCGACTCGACCACCGGCAGCCCCACCAGCATCGACAAGATCGCGGCGCAGGGGAGGAAGCGAAAGAAGCGCACATCCATCGAAGTGAGCGTTAAGGGGGCTCTGGAGAGCCACTTCCTAAAATGCCCCAAACCCTCGGCGCAGGAGATCACCGGCCTGGCGGACAACTTGCAGCTGGAGAAGGAGGTGGTTAGAGTGTGGTTTTGCAATAGGAGACAGAAGGAAAAGCGGATGACGCCCCCAGGAGTGGCTCAGACGCCGGAGGATGTGTACTCTCAGGTCGGCAATGTGAGTGCAGAAACACCGCCCCCCTCCATGGACTGCAAACGAATGTTCAGTGAAACATAGAACAGCACAGAATATTTTATATGAAATTAAACTGATTAAAAAAAAACTATCGCCACACATTTTTTGATACTGTGATTGTGAGGGAATATGAATGAGACTGCAAATGTGTTATCTATTTTTCTCCAGAAAGAAAAAAAACAACCTTCCCCCTTTTTCCTCCCAACCCTCCCTCAGAAAAAAACGCACCTTCTTCCAGGCCCTGAAATGTCTTAACCTAAAAGGTTCCTTCTGCTTTTTTCTTTCAGGGGCATTTTTTAGTAGATTACTTAAAAGATGCGAGTGAAGCGAGCGACCAGAGGGTGACAACTACAAGTTCATTCCACCAGGTAATTTTGGCGCATTAAAACACACCAAGAGGAAATTGTTTTTATTCTTTTTAACTCTTCCCCCCCTCCACAAAAAATACTCCCTCTCATTATCCTGTGTTTGATTGAAGAAACAAAGGAGCAGGCATTTTGTATATTTAGAAATGGGACTGAACCGCCTTCTCCAACAATAACAAGAGGGGAACAAACTGAACAAGAGTGACATCCACGACGCTTCCATCATGATTTATTTTTCTCTGAGGTGGACTGCATGGTTTCACTCACACACACGCGGAGGATTAGGGATTTTTTTTTTTGAGGCCCAGAAAGAACCAGGACCAGGACTGTCCCCCGCCTGATCTCAAAGATCACCTTCTCTTTTTGGAGTTTTTTATTATTATTTAAAGGACTTTGACACCGTGAGTGGATTTTTCCTCTTTTTTTTTTTCAGAGCATAAGACATTTGAAAAGACTTCAACTGCACTTATTTGAGAAAAAAAATCTGTTGCCAAGTGTGACTGAGTGGGTGCTGTGGATATACTATTATTGCTGCCCTTTCTAAGCAGTATTCTTTGGTAGGTTTTAATAAACAAAAACTCTGTAAAGCCGGCAATATAGATCACTAGATCAGATACTGATCTGACTTATTTACTTTATATTTTTCATCAGTTTTAATATTTTATTCGGAATACATATTCCAAACGGTAATTTATTTCCCTCCCCCTTGCAGGAACTTGTGTAAGATGCTTTCCCCCTTTTTTTCTTTTCTTGTTTCATCTTCATTTTCTTTCTTATATTTTTTTGTTCTATAATTTTGTATTTCTAAAGGAGCACAAATCATCATAAGCTGACCGTTGTTCTAGGTAATAAGGGTATATTTTGATGTGATAATTTGATTGTAATTTAATTTCAGTAGTGGTTCCGTACGAGCTGATTGAGACACAATAAATTTGTTAGAATGAAATGCAATCATGTTGTGTTTGGAGATTTATATTCTTATCGCATTTATTTATTTTTTAAAAAGGGGTGTGCTATTTTTTGCATGCAGATAAAATGGTGGACTATTTAGTCCCAGATGAAGCAGCGAGCTAATAATAACCTCCATTAGAATACAAAGACTCTTTGTAGAGGGAAACCTTTAATCTAAACATTTTTGTATTTACAAAAATATACATTTGCGTTTTATTACAGCATTCACGGCACTAAGAGCTCATAAGTTATAGCCCATAAGCTTAAATAAATGTCCAGCAGCGTTGTTATCATCATCCCATAACTGTGCATTACCATTTAAATGAAACATCGCGGTCAGTAGCAGCAGGCCTGCACAATGGCGCGCCTGTTTGTTTACATCTGCTGCCTCTTGAGGCCTTGGGCGAGAGGCAGGAGCTCGAACCTGCAGGATGCAAAACATGCAACATTTTAGAGATTTGGTGCATGGGGGAAAATAGATAAATTCAAACAGATAATAGTGGGGTTTGATGCATGTTATGTAATATTTCCGTTGCAGTTTATAGTCCAGATTCTGCACCATAACACTGATATAAACACATAATTAATAGCCTGATTCATGCGCTCGTCAGTGCAACAAAAAAAGCTGCATACTCTGCAAAATAATTGATTTACAGTCGTTGCAACAGCGAAATTGTGCAAGATTACGCATGCAAACGCTTCATAACTCCATCCACGTTCATGTGACCTGCAAAACATGCAGGTGTGTTCTGCAGGTAGCGTGATATGTAGTGTTATGGGATGCGGGGCAGTGGGTCAGAGAGCTTATTGATTGTGTCTGTCCCACAGCCAGGCTGGAGTGCTGTTTGACATGTCGGAGTGCTGCGGATTAATATCTGGGTTGTTGTTGCAGGACTTTTGAGGTGCAGGATAAATACTACTCCTATGAAGAGGCGCTTGTTTGTGTACTTTTATCTCCTATAATACCTCTAAATGATGGTCAATGCTTGGGACTATTTTTCGTCTCGGCTCTAAGAGGAAAATGTCTTCCTGGCTTTTTAAACTTTCTTTCCTTTCTTGAGTATGTCTCGCTCGCCTATTCAGCAAAACTCACAAAACGTGTCCTCTCGCTGCAGGATTTGAATTTCGCGGATGATTTCCCATACTAGTTGCTAAGCAACTGAATTCAATGATATAGAGAAGTGGGCATCATTTTTCTTTGTCTCCATTAGTAAAAGTGGCAGCAGAGACACGCTGTATAGCCCAGGCTACACATGTGCACTCCAAACTTTAGATTCCTCTGCGTAATTTATACACACGTGTGTTGGTGCATTTGCAAGAAAGAAAAAAATAATTATGAGGCAAAAAACTGTTTATTTAATTGTGTTAATAATATTTGGCGCATGCTGATGACTGAATACGCATTTAAAAATAAAAGCATGTGTGCAGCGAGGCTCCACTTTGGCCTCATGCTCATTATGCATGCAGCTCCTGCTCCTCTCTATAATAAAACCAATGCAAAGTCACATGACGTGCTAAGATAAGCCCAAGAGAGGAACACTTGAGGTTCCTCTGAATAAATCCCCAAAAAAGCGGACCTGTGCGTAAAAACACCTCTCCAGCTTGCAGAAATGTCCAAATCTAGAGCGAGATTTTACGCAAAAAGAGTTTCAAATCTCATAATGGGTTTTGGTCCGCCTATTCTCCAACAGCTTTGCCTTTTTCATGGGTCTTCTAAACCATGTTGGCAGCAGCATGTGTGTGAGTGTGTCTTAGTGTGTGTGTGTGTGTGTGTGTGTGTGTGTGTGTGTGTGTGTGTGCATCGATACGTGCAGGCCCGAGGAGCTCTCTGCTATTGATTCAGGACGCCAGTGGCCCAAACGGGCTCGTCGCGCTAATTAAAGCAGCTCGTTGTCACAGCAGCACTCTGCTCCTTTAAAACAAGACTTCAGCACCGAAGTGGAGGGATGAAACCAAACTTTTAATGCACGATTATTATTAATCATAATAATATTTAATGTGCATCATCAACAGCCTGCGCCCTCTAGTCAGCCTGACATGCAACCATATAAATAATAATAATAAATATAAATAATCTATACTTTTTATATATATATATATCCACCTAAACAAATAATAGTCTCATAATCATAATAATAATAATAATAATAAAATAATATATTTATAATCACACTTACATGATTATAGCTCTATGCCCACACCAACTTAAATTATTACTATTATTTTAAAAAACTTAACTTAAATATTAAACTTTTATATTGCTTTTGTATTGTTTTATGCTTGCAAATATCATGCAATCTGTGTAATTATTAGGCTGCTACACCTTCAGAGTTGCATTCGCCTCTATAACACACACTTTGGTTCACTTTTTAATTATATATACACGCGTTAATTATACTTATTATCTGTGCATATGGCTTTTTAGACGGTTAAACCAACTGAAATAGAGGCTGTTTATACTCTAATATATAAGGTATAATATATGCATGCTTTTATTATATAATACACTCAGTTTTTAGGTGCAGTTACTTGCAGACGTACTTTGTGTCGCTTAAAATGACTACTAACTAGTAAATGTATGGCAGGTCAGTGTAAACGTGCACGTGCACACCGGTTCCCCCCCTCATACTGTATTTACTCCACGTGTGCAGCGCATGAATATGGATTATTGTGAGCTGTTCTCCGCAGGGAGCCTTCCTCTTCCGAGTCCACACGGATTTATCTCTGCTGCAAGAAAATAATATTATATCCATCTGTCTGCTGACTTTAGATCAGTATTAGTACTTCTAGTATTTTACAGTAAGTATTCCTCTGATTCATGCCTTCATTTGTGCTGCTGTCATCGGGGTGACTCCATGGATGCAAAAGTCTGCTTCACTTTATTATTAATAATAATATTATTATATTTTATTTAGATCATAAACTTAGTCTGTTTAGGTTTTTATTTAATTTAATTTTAGTTGAATTAATATTTTTGCAGTTGTTATTTTTGTCAATAAATTCAGTTGGGGCATGTAAATTATTATTATTAATGTATATTTATAGATACATAAATTGCCCATTCATGAGTGTTTAACCATTTTATTATCATTATTATTTATTATTTAGGTCTATATATAAATAGAGAAGACATGATTTCATTATATTTACGGGACCTTTTCTCTTCTTTCAGAATAAAAAAATAAACTATAAATTGAGGAGAGAAGATGCTAACAGGCCAACATGTAAATATCGCGTATCAAGTCGTTTAAGTGGCAGCAGAAGAAGAAGAACAAGAGGAAGAGGAGGACGTTTTTAAAATATGACGTGACTCTCGGGGGTTTCCTCTCTATAAATTGTGAAGGTCATGGTTTTGTGAGCAGGCAGGATGAAGAGGGAGAGGTAGAGGAGGAGGAGGAAGAGGAGGAGGAGGAGGGGATGCAGAGCAGAGAGGTATAATGTGCTCCAGCAGCATCTCATCTGCCTGTCTGCATTCAGAAAGCTGCTGCTGCTGCTGCTGCTGCTCCAGTCTCCTCTTCCTCCATCAAACTGCGAATTTAACGCATTTAATTCAACCACATTTTGTTAGATTTAATTTACGCATTTATAACTTCTCTTCTTTTATAAATATCCATCATTTTATATTTAGATATTTAAAATAAAGTGAGAATTAACCTTTAAACTTGAGTGCAAAAAAATCACCTTTAAACTGCGCCAGTGCATCGGCCCAAAACGAGACAAAACCCTATAATATTATAGGTGTTGATAATATTAAGTGTTTATAATATGTGTTGCTCACAATGTTCTGCTTTTGATTTAATTATATATCTATTTTTTGGTTTTTAGTGACGTTTGACCGTTACAATCCCGATAATATTCCTATAATATTCATATTCATTGTCCTATTAGTCTATTCCAATAAGTTCGTTTTAGTTAGTAAACTCAATATTACCAAAACTAAAACACAGTAATACATAAGAAATGTCTATAAACTTATAACATTCCTATAATATTAATTTTTGCAAGTTTCTGACTTTCTATTGCTTTTATATACTTTACTATTTCTACTCTCTTGGTATCAGTGTACTAGCACTATTCTGCACTTTATTAGCACTTTTATTTTATTTTTATGTATTATTTCCTTTTCCCATGCACACACACATGTAGTATTATAAACTGGAAGTTTTCTGGCCGGAGAAATAATCCCGATTGTGTCTGTGCTGCAGGTCAGTGAGCAGCGTCCTGCACCGAATAACACAAATAAGAATATAAAATAAATCCTATATATAATATATATAATTATTAGTGTGGATATTTAGTCAGCAGCTTGTGTGTGTTTCAGCTCGGTCACTAGTTTATCTCAGTCGTGTTAAAATTCATCTTTGAGAGAGATCTGGGAGGAAAAGTTCCAGCAGTAATAAACACTGATAATACATCTGTATAGCAGGATACACGCATGTTTAGTGAGATTATTTGCTGCTTAAATAAAAACCTCCTCATAAATAAAAGGAAACAGTTTAGTTTATTATGTGTTTGTTGCAGTCAGAGACAGAAAAGCAGCAGCTTTAAACAGCAGAATAAAACACAGTTTATTCATGTCGTTTTTAATCATCAACATCAAAATAATTAAAACAATAATCCCTTAATGATTTTATAAATATTATCTCCCCAATAAAACACAGCTATAATCCAGATACTGTCTATATCTTCCTGATGGAGTAGATTCTCTGACCTTACAGCGCCACCCAGTGGCCGTTTCACTCCAAAATACAAACACTCCCTGTTATTATCTCCACTGCAATCAGCTGATTTAATCAAAGTTATTTAATATAGGTGACGTTTGAATTGTGGAGATTTAGATTCAGAAAGGGTTTGAAGCCACTTTACATATTTTTAAGGCACTTAATGTCATTTTAAGAAAGAAATTTACAGGAAATCTCTTTTTAAAAAATATTCAATCTTGCATGAAAGTTTTGAAAATGTTGCTTCATTAATTAATTCAAAGTCTAGTTACTATCATTTAAATTTAAATTTTGTGAAACAATACAGACAATATTCTACAGAACGTATTTTTATATATTTGTATATACATGTCGCCACTATCTCCAAAAACTTTACAGACCCTTTTTGTGTCAATTTCAGATGATCCAGTGGATTATTAGAAGAAGAAACATTTCAACCCATTAAATCCATCAAATTTCTATGAAAAATTCAATATGACATTTGGAAATGCATGGTTTTAATTGAACAGAGATGAACAACTGATCATTATTAGGGCTGAACGATGATTATTTTTGAACTGGTATTGCGATAATGATACTTTTTATGTCATTATTCTCATTTTCATTGAGAAACATATAAAAATGATGATGGTGTGATTTTAGTAGGGCTGTCCTCGACAAAAGGGATTCTTCGTCTCCTAACACTCATATGATTTTGTCGACTAATCAATTAGGTGATTTAACAGATCTGTAAAACTGAGTTTCTCCGCAAAGAATCACGCAAAAGCACCACTTTAAATCTGGTGTTTACCAGAGATGTGCTCATAAGTTTCTTAGAAATAAGTCATTCAGAATGAAAAAATGACTAATCGACTCAAGCAACTGAGACTGATTAGTCGACTAATCGACTAAGAGGGGGCAGCACAAGATTTCTGCAGGGATCTGTACCAAACAAAGTCTGTCTACCTATAGAAACAGGTGTTTCTATAGACAGGAGGACGTGCAAATGATGCTCTAAGTGAGGTCAAGTCTTGCCAAGTTGTTCATATGTGTGTGCATTGGAGAGCCTCCATAACATTAGTTATTCTTCTTCTACTCATTGCAGCTGTCCAGTGAAAATCTCTAAATGTGGTGATTTTTAATGACTAAATGTTCCTTTATGGGTTGAGAAAGTCCTCCTTCTCCTTCAGCTAAATAAAATGTTCATTTTGGACTGACATATGGCTCATAGGACAGTGGAAGCACTGTTTCTGACATCATGTTTCCACCTTAGTTTCTGTTTGTGTGCAGTTTTAGTCTGAGCATGTTTTATTCACTCTCTCACACACACACACACAGTGTATCTTGTTTCAGCCGGGGTTGAACACGTGCTCCACCCTGCGCCTGCATCATGATCCCCCATAAAAGACGGCCCCGGCCCTGCTTTATGGGTTGCCATGGGAACCAGGAAGCTAGTTAGTGATCTTTCACATCTTCTCCTGTTGTTTATGCATGTGCCACTGAGAGAGAGAGAGAGAGAGAGAGAGAGAGAGACGGCTTTTCAGTCAGAGGAGAGCATGTGTTTGGAAAGCAAAAGACATATTTGAGGATTATTTTGAGGAAAGGCTACTTTGTTGGTGCTGATGGTGTCTATAATAAGTCTTACATGCTATATTTCAGTTGTAGAAGAAGAAATTATACCAAAGTCTTCCAGCAAATATACCAAAAGTAATCTGAGCAGTGGTGGATGAAGTACCTGAAAGAGTAAAAGTACAGATATCTAACCAGAAAATGACTATTGACTAAATCACCTATTAGAATATTACTGGCGTAAAAGTCTTACATTTTCTGATATTAAATGTACTTTAAAGTAAAAGTACAAGTAAATGCTGTTAATAAAAAAGCAAGCAAGTCAGAATTTTGAGATTTATGAAGTTTATTCTTCTTAACACACCACTTGTACACCACCTTAAAAATGGAGGCTGCATTACACTTGATTTAAAGAATAAAATCCAGTTTTTCCTTCCCTCATTGTCGCAGTAGCATGTAGCATGATCTGACATGCAGTTATTGCATTGCATGCAAATATTTAATCGTGATTAATCGCATGATTGTCCATAGTTAATCGTGATTATTCGCACATTTTTTTATCTGTTCAAAATGTACCTTAAAGGGAGATTTGTCAAGCATTTAATACTCTTATCAACATGGGAGTGGGCAAATATGCTGCTTTATGCAAATATATTTATATATTTATTATTTGAAATCAATTAACAACACAAAACAATCACAGATATTGTCCAGACACCTTTGAAAATGGCCATGGCAGTTTTTCCTCGACAAAATTTAGAGTAAGTTTGGAGTGTTATTTAACCTCCTTCTGGGTTGTCATGGTTGGTACCAATGGATTCATTAGGTTTTCTAGTTTCATATGATACCAGTATCTTCACTCTAGCTTTAAAACTGAGCTACAACCTCCGAAACATTGATTGCGTTAATGCGTTAAAGAAATTAGTGGTATTAAAATGAATTTGCGTTAACTTTGACAGCCCTAATATAAATATAAAGTAAAGTACAGACTCCCAAAAAATACTTGCTGTATTTTTAACTATATATTACTTGATACTTCAGTACAAAGTATTATTACTTTGTTACATTACACCACTAGTAGGCTGCTCTTTTTTTAAACTGGTATTTTTAGATTCATGTCATAATCAGATTTGTAGATGTCAGAGTTTGACACATGGTGCAACGTTTTCTTTTGAGAAGCAGCAATACTCTGAGTAATATTCCCGTTCTCAGGACCTACAGTGGCATGTGTCCATAAAGTTATCTTTGAACAAATTGCCTCGTGATAGGAAGTTCAGCTAACTTCTTGGTCCCTACCCATAATCCCTCTCCGCTGAGATCTGAACCCCGGCCGCGCCCCGCGTCCAGCAGCGGCCGCTTCCAAACGCCTCGTGTCAAAAAGCTGGTCGGCATTTCAAAGAGACTCCGAACATTGGTGGAGACTGACGCCCACAGCCGCCGACGGGCCGCTGCCAACAATCGCTGTTTGTGTTGGCTCCGAGAGCGGATCGTACAGAGAGGGGGATTCAGAAGATGCCAAGTAATGACTTGGTAACCTCGAAAAAAGTAGAAAAGAAGAATTCTGCGAAGGCGTGCCAGGACTTTCTGCTTATGAGCACAAACATGGAGGAGGACTTTAGTTTGGCTTTCTGGGAGAGTTCCTACGTCACCTTAAAGCAGATATGTGTGTACATGAATGTGTATTTGACTGTATTTTGTATTCGTACGTGTGTGTGTGTCCTCTCCCAGCGAGCGTCCCGGGCGGTGACGGATCTCAGCAGCAGACGGATCGATGGTCGGGGACAGAGTCAGGGGTCGGCCGGTCCTCAGGGGGTCCCGCCGGTGACATCTCCCCGCCGCAGCCCGCCGTCCGGCCAGCAGCTCGGGGTCAGCCGTCCCAGCAGGCCGCTCGCTCTGGCAGCAGTTACCAAGGTGACAGCATGTCAGCGCGGCCCCGCAGCGCCGCTGAGGGCGGGGAGGGTGAGGCGGGGGGGAGCGAGCGGGTAGCCCGATGCATCACCGGCTCTGATGGGTTTGTCAATACTGCTTAGATCCAGGGGGAGCCGGGCCCGGCGTGACACACATGTGCTCCCCTCCAGAGAGCTAACACACACACACACAAACACACACACACACAAGAATAAGCATCACATGCATGCTAGGACACACACACACGCATACCTTTACATTTTCCCACCAGCACATTCTGGCACAAACGTACAAGAAAGACGTGAAAGAAGTCGTACATTTGTTTCCAATCATGAAGAGACTCAAGCACAAACTTGTTTTTGTCATTTAGGACGCCTGTGGAGACTTTTTGTGACCTTGTTTGAACAGAGTTTTGCCCCTACGAGCACCCCTGTAAAAACACATGCTGTAATATACATGCACATATGCATACTGCATGTGCAACATATGCATTTTGGCTCAGAAAACACACACCCCGTACTTGCACATGCATACTCATGGTGCAGGATACACACACATGTTGTGTTGTGGTCTTATTTGCACATCAGCAGATTCACATTTTTGCACAAGAAAGACATCAAATGCGAATCACAGTCATGAACAAACAGATGTAGTGCATTCACTTCCATCCCCACCCTAACCTCAACCAAAACCACGACATGCCTCACCATAAAATCAATCTTCCACCTAACCTCAACCAAACACCAAAGATGTGGCCCAATCCCATAATACAGCCTAACTCTAACTACACCCTAACTCTAAGCAGGTTTTCAAAATGCAGTGTGTTCACACATAGTTAGTGATACCTACTCGAAACTCAAACTAAAAACTGAACTGTTGATGTGAACTAGTGTCCCTAAAAGCAATGCATCAAAACGAAATAGAAGTTTTACTCACAGCTGCAAAAACATTAAATGAATTGCTAATTTTGGTTTTGAGACAGAAAGATCTCAGAAAACAAAACATGTAAAATATTTGTAAAAAACATTTTGCACATCTCATCCCAACTCGTCACATACCGCCGCTTTATCAGACCCCTTTTCGGTGGCAGTGAACACGTGCTTAATGTTCTGGATTAAACAAAAACATGCTTAGGTTTAGGCAACAAAACCACTTAGTTAGGTTTAGGAAAACGTCATGGTTGGGCTTAAATACGTAAACTGAGTAAAATATGTACGGAAACAACGTAACATCAGTACGGAAAACACGTCACAAACGTAACTAAAAAACACGCCACTAACGGAACTCACAAAACAAAACACCGGTGTGCCACTATAAACAGTCTTTCTCTCTTTTTATTCCCCATCACTAGCTCTGTGCGTTGCATATTTACGCGGATGCGTTTACGTTGCAGTCAGTGCAGATTACATGGCGTACACATGACACGCCAAAAGCAAGAACGGCGTTCTAATTGCGCGCTTTGGCCTTGCTCATTATAGTGTTATTTATACGCCTTTTCGTGCAAAGGGGCTGGTTTTAACCCTGAAACTTAAAGGTTTAATTGGTTGTGGGTTTTGTCCCCACAATGTGACTCATAGAGGTACACCTGTAAACACACGTTTGAATGCACTTTTTGGCTTAGAAACACACCATACACTTACAAATAGCAGGATATACACACATATTTGGTTTTATTTACACTTCAACATTTGAGCAAAAGAAAGACATTAGCATGAACACACACACACACACACACACAGCGACACACTCGTGACTGACTGATTGTTTGCGGAGACTGCATGGATGCGTGGATTAAGCTGTTGGTGCAGGAGTGGAGAGATAAAGAATGACTGTAGTGTGTGCTGCAGGACCAGAGAGAGGAAAGAGAAAGAGTGAGGTGAAGGGAGAGAGAGCACGCTCAGGCCGTCTGACTCTGTATCTCATTAACCAAAGCGAGAGGAGGGGGGGGGAGCATTGGAAAAGCAACGTTTGGCTCCGAGGGGCTTGCAGTGTAACCATTTCTAGGCCGCGGGTTTAATAGATTACTAATGATCGGCCACAGGTATTTCCAAGTTAGACATTAGACGCGGACGCCCGAAATGAGATCATTTGCTAATCCGTACATTTGATACGTGAACGAGAGCGTGTTTGTTGGGATGTTTGGAGCTAATCTGGTGCTGCTATCTCGGCGCAGCGAGGAGCTCACGACTCCTCGTAGGCTCAATCTGACCAATCCTCTTAGCGGGAGAGAGTCGAGCTCTGCCTCCCCCCACTCGGTTCCATTCAACCTATTATGTCAATGTTTAATGCCCGAGGACGGAGAGGTGAAAACATTAAGGCAGAGCTTGTTAACGCTAGAGTTCTCACGCTTGTTTTGAAGCCGCGACATCTGCATCTGCCGCGGCGAATCGCTCCTCTCCGACTCGCACATCAGCAAACACAGAGGTTGCTTGCACTCAAAACACCATTCGAATGGCTTCCGCCGCCGTTTAAAAGCTTTGCTCGCTGAAATAAAAGTAATTAATTGGTGTTATACACCAAGGACATAATTATCTTTTCCAGTAACTGGCACATATTTAATTACCAGTAATTGTTCCCCGAGCCTTGTTCAAAAGTGTTGCGCGCCAGACAGTTCTGATATATTATACACTAATCCTGCACTTGATACTCAGTCAATTAGGGGATGTGTGTCAAAGAGCAATCATGTAAACAGCGTCGTGGTGCACGCGCACTTCCTTCCGAGACGTGACGCGGGCCGCCGTCAGTGTCCGCACTTCCTCCGGGCGCACCTATTCCTTCCCGAGGTGCTAATGCCTGCCAGATTGGAGGCAAAGTAATTTGAGATCATTTCGCAACAAAAGGCCGCAGATACTGATTAACACGGGGGGGCTACTTTCTCGCCAAGTGGCGCAGTCCCATTTGAGCTAAATTTACTCCCATGTGCCTCGGGGGGTGTGTGGGGCCAGAGGGGCCCTTGAACATGAGAACAGGGTTTAATAAGTAAACAGAAGAGGCAGAGAACAGTGCTTCTGATCAGGGCTTATTTGCCCAGGCGAGCCCCCGGTACGCGCTACTAGCTGATTAGCCCTGCCGATTGTACCTTGTAATTGCAGTGCCTTGACCCCCTCTAGGCAAATATTAGATTTTAGTGGTTTAACCTTTCCAGTCGTCAGAGCGGGGTAAATTGCCCAACCAGATGTTAAGGAGCCCAGCGGTAGTCTGCAGCCCTTCTGATCAGCAGGGAGGAAGAAAAAAAAACGTGCAGATTGAACCTTTTCTTTTTAATATTGTCTCAATTTCCTTCTGGCCTTTCAAGCTGATTTCTCGCAGCGGTTTCCGTCCCTGAGAAATCCTCATCCCCTCCTCTGATGTCGGGTTACAAGCGAGACATATTATTTAAAATCAGTCCGGTCACAGTCATTAGTGGGGGACAAATGATCAATGGGAAGATCAATGGTAGATATTAACCCAGCAACTAGTCCCTCAGTTCAATCACTCCGGCAATTTGTCACCTGGTGAGGTGGCGAGCAGCTCTTTCCCTCAAGAAAATACCACTTATTTACGTAGAAAGAATTGTACTCACTACCGTTAAAATGCACCAAATGTTTATGCAGTTTGTCATTGTGCAGAAATAGAAGATAACTCAACTGTTACTGTAATTAATAGACTCATTTATGCATCTAAAATTATTATATTTCATCTAGGGCTGTCAAAGTTAACGCGATAATAACGCAAATTTGTTTTAATGCCACTAATTTCTTTAACGCATTAATACAACTTGCGATTTTTATGTTGTAGCGGGCTCAGAGTAGCTAGAGCGAAGATACTGGTATCGTATGAAACTATAAAACCTAATGAATCCATTGGTACCAACCATGTCATACTAGCTTGTCACAAAGGAGGTTAAATAACGCTCCAAACTTATGCTAAATTTTGGCAAGGAAAAACTGTCATGGCCATTCTCAAAGGGATCCCTTGACCTCTGACCTCAAGATATGTGAGTGAAAATGGTTTCTATGGGTACCCACGAGTCTCCCCTTTACAGACATGCCCACTTTATTATAATCACATGCAGTTTGGGGCAAGTCATAGTCAAGTCAGCACACTGACACACTGACAGCTGTTGTTGCCTGTTGGGCTGCAGTTTGCCATGTTATGATTTGAGCATATTTTTTATGCTAAATGCAGTACCTGTGAGGGTTTCTGGACAATATCTGTCATTGTTTTGTGTTGTTAATTGATTTCCACTCATAAATATATACATATAGCAGCATATAGCAGCATATTTGCCCACTCCCATGTTGATAATAGTATTAAATACTTGACAAATCTCCCTTTAAGGTACATTTTGAACAGATAAAAAATGTGTGATTAATCACGATTAATAATGGACAATCATGCGATTAATCGTGATTAAATATTTTAATCGATTGACAGCCCTAATTTCAACCAAAATAGTTTGAAACTTTTTGAAAACATTTTTTCCTTTAGTCGTCTGATGCAGCACAGATTCTCTACTTCTCTAAGTTCGCTTCACTGGATAGAGAACAACAAATTGCAGGCAAAGCAACGGGGTGTAGATGTTGTCAAACTGCCTCACATTCCAGCACGAGGTCAAAACGAGCGGCAATTATACAATCCCATTCCTCGGATAAAAAGCATTATTTTCCGCCAAATCCCCCTCTGTAATAAGGCAGTGATTGATGTGCGACTGCATGCGAGAGAGCTCGCTCGAAGCGTCCGTCCAGATGAAATGGAAACAATATGAAAACGCTCTCTGAAGTGATGGAATTTCCCCCCGACTTTTTAGATCCAGCCCGGCATTTAAAAAATTCACCCAGATATGTAAATGTCGCTCCACCGCAGAGCCGAACAGCTGTGCCTGGTTTCCATCAGTCTTTGCAAACCTGGAGGTGTCTGTGCAGCCAAAACAGGAATTGGAGGAGGTCACAGACACCGCTGGAAACATTAACATAAACCTCCGTCGCTGCTTATATGTGGTAGAACCTCAGAACTTGTATATGTATACGTGGTTTCTGTGTATTCATGCTTTCACACACTTTCTGTGGGCCTTCAGGGAACCTCTGCAGCCTGAGAGCATTATGGGAAACGCTTTCGGACAGGACAGGACGAGACGAGGATGGCGGAGGGGCAGCGGAAGTTTTTCTTGGGTCGTTCCCAGCCGTTTCCAGAGATCTCGGGTTTCTCCCCGTCCAGTGTCGGATCCCGATCCTCTTCCTCCCCGACAGGCCTCGCAGGAGTGGCAGCTGCGTCTCCAGGCCCCGGCTCACCCCGCCGTGTAATGGTTTCCTTCCTCCCCGAAGCCTCTCACCTGAAAAAAGAGTCGGATGGGAGACGGGGAGGGAAATAGTCATCTTTTCATCCCAGAGATGGACTGAAGTAACCCTTCAGCTGGAGAGGAAACCCAATACTGCCTCCAGCTCGCCGTCTGAGAGGACCGAGAGGAGAGGGCAAGGGGGGAAAGGGGGGGCAGCCAAAGTGGTTCCATGTGAGAGATGGAAGTGAAGTCTGGGAACGACAGGGATCGACACCCTGAACACCCCTCCGCTCCTCCCCTACTCAAAAACCACCTTACAGAGGCCCATCACTCTGATCACCAGCATCGCTCCGCACACTGAAGGGATACGAGTCTTTTATTCTGATTAGTGCCTTATCTTATAGACATATCCTTCCACTCCATTCTGCTATGCTGCACGCAGATGCAACTTCCCGATTATCTTAAATTTGCCTCAAGTTCGGCCACTTTCATATGTAAAATAAACACTCTGAAAACGTCAACTTTTAAGCCAGAATTCTGGAAAACTGGAAATTTCAACATCAACAAAACTCTACCTGCCGTGGGAGATCTTATGATGCAATCAAAAGCTCCAGAACAGCTACTAAATGGATCTTTTGGTCATGGATGCCTACCAGGCTCAGGCTCCGGGGCCCAAAGTGTCAGGGTCCCCCCCCTGGCCTTCACCTACAAAATGTCACTCAAAACCCCAACGAGGAAGAGACTAAAAATGACCACAAAGAAACATAAAACGACTACAAAGAGATGCGGAAAGACTACAAATAAACCAAAACAAGTACAAAGAGACTCACAACAACTTTGAAAAGAAGCAAAACAGCTGCAAAAAGACACAAAACAACGAAGAGACACAAAAACACTACAACAAGACTAAAACAACTATGCAAAACAGCTGCAAGACACACAAAGAGACTCACAACAATTATTGAAAGGGGCAAAAAAAGAAACAAAACAATTACAAAGACACATAAAAACAACTACAACTATTTCTTTGGCTAATTTAAAGCACTTTTAATTGTCTCTGTGTTCTGTTGTGTCCTTCTATTTGATTTGATTCTACCCTGTTCTATTCACTTATATTCTTTGCTTTGTTTTCTTTACTATTTCACGCTTTTTATACTTCCTAATTCTATTAAATTTCCATCTGTCCTGTTCTATTCTGCTCTACTTTTTTTTTTTTTCTGTCTTGTATGATCTTTCTTTTGTTTCTTCTTTGTGTCAATTCTGTCAACTGAACTCTGCACTTTCTACATTATATTCTGATTATTTGCATTGTGTGCTGTTCTATTTTGTCCTAACTGTTTCTGTTGTTCCCGTGCTCTCTGTTCTGTTTTATTCTAATCCTGTGGCTGTGCACTTGTATTAGATTCAGACACAGTCAGCTGTGTTGTGACTGTTTTCTGTTTTAATATGAAGCTGCAACAGAAGCAGCAGCAGCAGCAGCTCCGGTCTGTTCAGGTATCCTTCTCCCCTGTGGAGCCGCTCTGAGGAGGACGCCTTAATATCTGCAGACATCTATGGCCACCGCCCAATCTGTTGCACGCTCCGTTCATTTCACGCACTGCCAGAAGTGCTTTGTAATTATCCTGATATTGATGAAGGCTGATTCCAGCAGGTAATCGCTGGCAGTTCAGCTGTTTTTACGCATCTCAGCAAAATGTCTCTATCCATTACCAGTGGCAAATTAATTTCCACTCAATGACCACACTTGTTGATAATCTACAAATTGATGTGTGTGTGCGTCTGTGTGTGTTTGTGTGCGAGTGTGTGTGTGTGTGTGAGGGGGGGGGGGGGGGGGGATGAGGAATCTCTGACAGAGCTCTGAACCGTAGCTTATAACGTGGTTTACCTCCCACAAAGATAACTGTGAGTGTTAGCTTGACATTACACAGTGGACCGTAGCACACTGCTGCAAGTGCTCCAGTATCACTGTATATGTATGTAATAGTGTTAGTGACAATAGCAAATATAACAGTAGTGGTAGTATTATGTGTATAATAGTAGTATTAGTAACAAAATAACACCAACATTCCAAGAGGAAATAGAAAAGGTAATGGGAATCACAATGGATTTAGAGTTATGAAATGGAATAGGAAAAAGGAAGGAAATGGGAACAGGAATAGGAATTGGAATCAGAGCAAGAGTAGACTGGGAATAGGAATGGGGAAAGAAATGGGAATGGGAATAGAAATGGGAACAGGAATAAGAATACAAATGGGAAGAAAAATGCATGTTAAAATGGAAATAGGAGGAGTAAATATAGGAATAGAAATAGGAACAGGAATAACAATAGAAACGGGAATAAAAATAGAAACAGGGAACGAAATGGGAATGTAAAAGAAATGGAAGTAGAGAGAGGAATAAGAATAGAAATATGAATTGGAATAGAAATAGATGCGGGAATAGGACTGGGAATGAAAATGGAATTAGCAATGGCAATGCAACCTACAACCTATATGCAACCGATGCTGGTAATGTGTGTGTGTGTGTGTATGTATGTGTGTGTGTGTGTGTGTGTGTGTGTGTGTGTACACAGGTGAGAAGACGTCCCGTAAGGTGAGATCAGTGAGGTGGTGAGAGAGGTGCATCATAGTAACAGGTGGGTGTTTACCTTTATTTTACACACACAGCATTCACACATTTAGTGAAATCTGAGAAATGTATATCCTGGATGACATTAAATCTGTTGTAAATCACATTTGTACTTATACAGTATTCAGTAGATGTTGTGTTTTACAGTATAGCAGCTGTGACATTTGCAGAATCGGAGGAAACTGACCTGCAGAGGGAACGGATCCCTAAAACTGACAGAGGTAGGACAACGCTTAAGGAACAATACCATTCCTTTCTATGGAGGGAATTCTGCAGAGAAACGTTTGCACATTTCTATATGTTGTGTGCTGCCAGATCAACATGTGCTTCACAAAGATATGCAGCTAAGTACACTAAAGATGTGTGATTCATGGTATAAATGACCACTTATACTTAAATACACCATTTCTACATCCTGCTGTGATGTATTGTGGCGTACTGGAGATCCTTTCCACCGCCGCACTAAGGGTAAATAAATACGCCTTAAAAGAGTAAATGAGCTTGAGCAAAGTGGCCCTTTGAGTCCCCATGTTTGTGGAGCAACCATAATGGATTCTTTAGAGCCGTGAACGGTTTATAGGCATGACAGCCATGTTTCGGCACGATGGGCTTATCCCTACGCAAGGCGCTAAGGATATTAGGGAATCAGCGTAAAGCAGCATGGAAATGATGACTGGAGCAAAGCCTCAGCTCGCTGCTGTTATAAGCCCTCGATTCTCCAGCACTCCATCCTTGGGAGAGAGGGGGGGAAGGAGCGGACTTGGCACAGCTCCACGGTGTCATATCCTCCATTATTTCTTGCCCCATCTCTGTTTTAGCCGTACGATTAGAAAGGATGTCGCTCAATCTGGGGACAAATTAAGAGGAGGTCAGTGTCGCCTATTGTGGCGTTTCCTTTTTCAAGACGGTGCTGGAATCCCTGTTGTCCATATGGAGATCTGTGGGAACAGCTGGATGGGAGCCAGCTCTGTGATGCCTGGCACCGAGCTGCAGCCTCGTATGAAGCATCGGTGGCACATGCCAAGCATGAACACAGACGCCCATAAGGTTCCCCAAATGAAACCCCTTTACTTTCACGTGTTTTCAGTGCAAATTCATCATTTTCGGTGTTTGGTTCTCATTAACAAGGTGCATCCTGTCGTTGTGAAATGAAAACACTGCAGTCACTACAGAACGTGGTTTACCCGAGTCCACAGTGAGCTCTCCAAACGAATATCTCCACCCAATCCACCCACGGTGGCTCGGCTGTCAGAGACGGGCCACAGCAGAAGGATGATTAATGTCCCACCTCTCACCCCCCACTGTAAATTAGAGACCGCGGGTCGAAACTATTTTTCTTGGTGAGCAGCACGCTTGTGGCTAAAAAAACGGGGCAAACACTGTTTATCATCTGCCTGACGACAGCCCTCCTCGGGGCAAATTAACCACGCGGCCGTATCGACTGGCACGGGCCGGGAGTCAGTGCCCCTTCACTTTGATTAATCTCCCCGTGTTCCTGTTCCAACTCTATCAAAGTAATCTAAGTGAAGACACACAGCATTGATCTGTAAACACAGCATAGGCTACCACTGTGCCCAAAACACACACACACACACACAGAGGGGAAAGAGGCTGGAGCTTCTCCTCAAGTTATATGATTAACCAAAGGAAGTCCTATTTGCATGCATTATAATTGGCAAACATATTTTTAATTGTAATGATGAACTACAATTCAAAATGAGCATTTGTAACTATTCAAAAGTTTTAAATATTTCCCACTTCTTCTAAGCAGCATTAAAGGTCAGAGGATGCATGATGGCATGAAAGTGCTGTTGAGCAAGGCACCTGACCTCCTGCTGTAACATCAAGTGTGAGAAAACTGTGGTTGCACAGAAGACGTTTTACACTCTGAGGAATGAAGTTCGGCGAAGGTGGCAGCTTGCGCTCGTCTATTCAAGAAATCCACACAAAATGTTGTGTTAGTCCATCTCTGCGCTGCCCAGCACCGACTGCACCACATATGCAAAACAATCTGTTTTATGCGCAGCCTTGCCAGCGTGTTTGGCAGACGGTGACGGAGCATTTTTCATTGTGTTATTTCTGATAACTCATGTGGATCGGCTGCTTTTAAATCCTGTGGCGTGACATGTACAGTACCCCTGCTGTTGTCAGTGATTTTTAACATGCAAGGCAGATGGTGCTCACATGCAGTTCGCATTAAACCGGACAGGGCATCAGAGCCTTACAAGAGCAATATTGTTGGGTCTCTGGGGTCAAAGTGGTTTCAGATAGTTGCTTGTGTGCAAAAAAAACTGGCGCCGAACATGGTGATCATGTGGTGTCAAAGTCTGAAACGTTGGGAGAAAACAAATTAATTTTCTCTCTGAATAATGCAGTATCGATTAAACAGATTTAAGGATCTTTTTCTGCTTATTTCTGATGGTAAAGTAGTGAAAGTGCAGGTGAATTTAGTCATTTTTTAACCTGTAGACAAACAAGTTTTGCGTTTCAGATTTAGGCGATGGCTGGTGTTAATTTACGACCTCAAAACAGCACATGAGGAATAGTTTTAGTGTGCTGGATCACTGCAGATTTAGCGATTAGCTACACCATGTGGCCAGCACGCTTTGATGAATTTCCATGATCATGCTGATCAACACAAGTTTTCAATGAGCTCTGATGCTGTGATGTGATGTGGACTGATGTCGAAGAGATAGAAAAAAGGCTGTGTAATTGAAGCAGCCAATAAGTCACAATACTCGATTGTTTTTACAATGTTCTTTTCTTTACACATTTTTATTTGACTCATTTGTCATTTCAGGCAGATAATGCGATTTTGTGGTGTGCTGTAATGTGGTTTGGATCATCCACTTCAATCTCTTCTTTTTCTTTTTATTTGTGTGCTGTTTCTGTTTCTGTTCATGTATCTATTTGTTTTGTTTTGGGTTTTTTCTTTTTTTTTTAAAGATGTTTTATAAACCTTTTTTATTTCCCCAATTTCCTTTCATTTCTGATGTTTTTAATCATAATATTTTTCCACTCTTTTTATGAGTAATTTATATGAGTCAACCTCGTCTGCATCCTCGTCTGCATCTCCCACAAATATAAAGTAACTCATAAACACACTGTTTCATTTCATTTCAAACACTTTGCCATATAGTGACATACATTTACATTTTCTTACATTTGATGCTGTTCATAGTTATATCATTCCTACAATGTATTTTTTAGTGAAAAGTAAAAATTATAGTAATTTAAAAAAAAACAAGGAAAACATTAAGGATAAAAAAACACACACACAAAAAAATTAATAATTAAGATAAAATAGTTATGTATATATATACTCACACACACACCATCATACTAGCCTACATTTTTTATTTTATTTATTTATTCTTATTATATTTTATTTAAGACCACTTGAATACATACAGTGTTATACACAGAATCCAAACTATATTTGGCTTTATTTAAAAATAAAAGTTAAACAAATGTCCATAAAGCCTATAATACACCAAATTCCCATAGTAGATTTCAAAAATAAAGCCAAACAATATCATCAAAATAATATTTAAAAGTTGACGGCCGCTAAAGCTGTGAAAACATTTTATTTTATTGCATTTTTATTTAAATTCCTCACATGAAAGCTAATAACAGCTTTAATGAAGCGATACAAATTAAAATCAATCATGATTGTCTGAATATTTTCAAAATATTTGTTTTAATTTGTATTTTTGTAAATTCAAGGCACATGTCTATGACGTGTTACAACTTCCGCCCGCCGACGTCATCGCTGTCAGTCAAAACATGGCGGCGTCTTCCTGTGTGCGAACAACCGTGGGATCTATTTTGGCAAAATGTGTGAATTGCAGCTCGAGTTTAAACACAGTCACGTCGCGGTTGAGCCGACAGGTGAAGTGGGATTTTATCTTTAATAAAGTAAAAAATAATATAAGTAAACTAAATGTGAAATCGTAGAAATAGACTATAATGCACTGACGTCCTTGAGTTAGCATCCTCTAGCAGCTTCTGTTAGCCGAAACTCACCTGATTTATATGTGAATTACAGTCAAACAACGCTGTATTTAGTTTTACTATGGTGTTATAGGCTTTGTGATATCTTAATATACATTACTGAACCCTTAACTAGAGTTCGGCTGGGTGCTGCTCCACATGTTTACCATATTTAGCATAGTTTAGCCAACTTTATATGTCATAATATGGATTTAACTTTAACTATAGACAGACACACTTCCTCTCTGCTGCCACACATCCTCAGTATGGTGGCTATTGTATTGTATTCATATTCATATTTGTTATTGTTGGTGTAGTTGACATTGTTTACATACCCACCTGAGTACTTGACTGCTTTTAAATTATTATACCATTACATTGCACTACTGTATCATACACCATAGTATACACTGCTATATTCAGAACTGCGCAAGAGTACTTAGTACTCTTGCACTATTTGCACTACAGTTGGCACACTGACACTTCACTGCTGTACTTATGTTATCTTATTTTTATTTTACTTCACTTTATATTCGATTGTATCTCTTTTTAAGGTGTATTGGTGTTGGGACTTGTTGTTTAAGCTACTGGATGCATAAACTTCCTTCGGAATCAATAAAGTATCTATCTATCTATCTATCTATAATAACAGCACTTGGTCCTCCTCCTCCTCAGGTGCTGAGCAGGCAGATATGTGTGAGCTCTGCCCTCCACAGAAAGAACCTGGCGGCCGCAGGACCGGAGAAGTTCACGGTGGAGTTCATCCAGCAGCAGGTGGAGGAGTTTAACGTGGGGAAGCGACACCTTGCCAACATGATGGGAGAGGACAGCGAGAACTTCACCCAGGAGGACATAGATGTGAGTGCATTGGTGCTTCTCTGTGAGTGTCTTCCATGTACCCACTAGCTTGTTTGTCTTCAGTTTTAAGGGATAAGTGTCTCCTGGATTAATTGAGAACTTGTTATTATCCCCTGATCTTATGCAACATATTTAAAATCAACAGATTGATCTCAAAAGTCAAGTATTTAAGGGAGGACTGCATACAAATAATTAATTTGTGAACGGATACTTGAGGGAATTTAAAGACAAGTCTATGATGAAAAGCAAGACAATGTGTTTGACAATAGACAGAATGGTTTGTTGGCATGTATGTCAAGCTAATGTAAACACATCAAGGAGCGCTGGATCACTAATGTTGATTTTTTTCTGCATTCACACTGCTCTCCTTCACTTTCATTTTTTGTTTTGTACAGTATGAGCAAAACTCCAGGTTTAATAATAATTTAATCAGCATTTAATAATCACTCGGTTGCAGCTTTTCTGAATCATTTCAAAGGTAGCAAGTGCAAAGTCTGTTTGGATTTTTTAAGTGTTAAAATGGGCAAACTGAATGTGATTTGCACTGGCATTTTAACTGATATATATCTCTGATTAAAGGTGATATTGTAGTTTTTCTTATCATTAACAAATCCCATCTGAAAAGACCAAAACTAACATAACCATAACTATCCAAAAACTATTTAAAAGTGTTCCTTTATTACCACCATGAACACACACACTGTAGTACTGTGTAGGAACCAGTAGGCTTGTGGAGGAGTGACACAGACAGGGTAGTGAACGCTTTGTTGTTTTTTTCATGGGATTTGTTGACAATATGTTATGTTTCTCTATTTGCAAAGGGACAATGCACTAAGAACATTAACCTTATATTAAACAAGAGGAGATGTAATCTATCTGGTGCAAAATTAAGAGGCTAGATCTGTGAAGAACTTTGTGCTCTAGTAAACAATTTAATCAGCAATATTTTGGTTGTGTAGATGGTAAATGATTGTTCTGGATTTATAACAAGATAAAACAAGAGCGTCATTGCGAAATGAGATGTGGCACAAAAATCTTTTTATGTCGCTTATCTTGTTTTCATAATCGTTGGAAGCTGTAATTATAATTAAAATATGATTAATTGCACAGCCCTACTGTACAGGTAGGTAGAATAATGTAATAGAGAGCAATTAGACATTATAAGAATGTTAGAATAAGAAATGTTTTGTTTTTATGGTCACATGATGTTTGAGCTGGATTTGTTGCTGTTATTGTCTTATTGTACTTAAAAATAGCTCCTGAGCAGCTGATCTTTGTCATCGTTTGGTGGACAGTGTGACAGTTCATCCCCAGATTTGTTAACTTTTATCCTCGTCTCATGAAGTTTTAAAGCATTTTAAACATTGATTAGTTTGCTGGAGATGTGTTGTGTTTTAAAGCTCTTCACATGGTCTCTTCACATCATCATCATCATTAGCGTCGGTGCTCCACCGTCACCAGGCAGGTGTGGCCACCTCTGGCTAATCCGCTGCATCATTGATATTAGCAACGCCCTCACCCACATGCTTATTCCACATTTTGGCCCTCGCTGCTCCGACCAGTTAGCTTGATTTCCCACCTCTCCCTCGCCCAGTCCCCGGTGTCCCTCACTGATAATGAAGAGAGCCGTTGGCGCCGGGCTGTGAAAGCCAAAGCGACGGCGAGCAGCCCAAACTATGATGTGTGGAGGAGAAGGGGAACATTTGGGAGGACTGGAGAGGTGCGAGGGGGTCACCTGATAAATCCCTCCGCTCAGGTTTAGAGTCCAGACTCTTCAGATGTGACGATGATGAAGAACCGGGAAAAATCAAAAGGATGTTTACAGACAGGGGAGAAATTAACACGGGACACAGACCCATAAAAATCTCTAATGACTGATATATATTTGAAAACTAAATTATGAATTATACAAGACTTTCAAAAGCTTCTATTATCTTATTAAGTTTTTTTTTTTTTAACTTAACTGTAACTTAACTTTACTCTAAAATACTTACTTAACTGTACAATAATTTGTGCAATAATACTGTGCAATACTGGAATTAATACTACATTTATACTGTACATTTCAAGAAATATTCTTATTTAATTCTTATCTATACTATTCTTGTATTTATATTTAACACACCTAATAGATCCCACTTCTCAGCATTTAAAAAAAAAAATATTTACTGATTTACACCATAGTTATATATTGTACGTGTTTGATGCACATATTTCTACATATTTCTTATTTTTCTTATTTATTTATATTTCTCTAGCATCCTGGGATCAATAAATCATATCAGATTTTAAAAATATATCTTAACATACATCTTTGTGGGACTACTAGTACTTAACTATTAGTTTGAGCCAAGGTGAGCCCTCAAAGTCAGCTTTCTTTTAAACTAGAGCTGATTTTTATTAAATTTATGAATTACTTGCATCCTTTGTCATGTAAAATATCAAACATTCTCTGTGAGAATTAATCAGAAAAACGAGACATTTCAAGATATCGGCTCTGGAAAATACTGATGGGACAGTTTTTTTAATTAATCAATAATTCAAAGAATTTATTAGACATTTAATTAATTTATCAAGCAAAAATAGTCTGTTTTTATATCATTATAAACTGAATATCTTATCATATTTAAGAAGCTGCAACCAGTTTTTTTTGCTTGAAAATGACTTAATTTTCTGTTCGTTTCAGCACTACTAGAAATTAAGTTTTGATTCTTTACCTTGTGGTTTTGTAGGTTTTAGACGATTCAGATTATTTAATTTGATTTTAGTTTTTTGCTTTCCTGTTGAATCTTTTTATCTCACTTGATTTGGTCGTGAGACACCGTTTTGAATTTGTCATCGGGCTTGTTAAAAATTTAGCATGATTGATTTCACTGTGCCGATGAAATCTGTAAAATCCGAAACCCTCCTGCGCCGCTCGGTTTTAGGGGTGATGGTTGGACTCTTTCTTCCTCTGTCTCTCCGTCTTCGTCCCTCGGGGATCTCTGCCACATTGAGCCTCGGCTCCGGGGACACACAGGTGTGTCTTCATCTGCTCCTCTCTTGCCTGTCTTTGTACCCTTTAACTTCCTGTCTCTCACACCTTTACATTTCTCTCCACCGGCCCTTTTCTTCCTGCCTTCCGTCGGTTTGACAACCTTAAAGGCAGCAACCTGCTCCCTCCGCGCAGCACCTGCTGCCTCACTAATTGAACCGACGGAGAGGAGGAAGAGGAGCGGAGAGATGGAGGATGAACAGACTGTCTTGATGAGTGTGGCGGGGCCAACACACTTTCTGTCTCCCTCTCTTCTCTCACACACACATCCACAGTGCCATCTGTAGCCCTGCTAATAACACACACTGAGCGGAGGATGAACTTGGAGTGAACTGTTGGATGTCCACAGTGTCCTCTGCTCGCTGTCAACCCGGCCATAAAACTTGTGCCTTTTTCTGCTTGTTTTCTCCTCTAACTCTCCAGCAACACTCATCACGACTCGCTCGCCTTTCCTTGAACCCGCCAGCAGCTTGTGCCTCTTCTTCTGTCACTTTCTCTGGCGTCCGCCGGTGTGACCTCCGTTGTTCGGACGTGTCGGCGTTGTCACGATCTGCCATCTCTCAAACTGCCATTTCTTTTCCCGTTACAGTATTTATATATTAATATATTTTCTTTCTGTCACCAACAGAGGAGCATCGCCTACCTCTTCCCCTCCGGCCTGTTTGACAAGAAAGCCCGGCCCCTCATGAAGGTACGTCTGTGTGGGTCAGACTCATATAAACTTCACTTTCCTATCATGTGTATGACTGATATTAAAGTTTAAAGGCCGTAAATTCTTAGTTTTTAGGATATAAATTCCTATCAAACTGTTGTAACTTTTATCAGCTGGTGTGTCATTGTTTTTTATTCACTTTTATTATTTACTATTCACACATTTCAGTTTATTCTCTCTAGATAATCATCAGCAAATTGCCTGTGATGTGAATTTCTCCATCCTGCTTCTTTTATTTGACTTTGTTTGAATCTTCTGTTTTTTTACAGCATCCAGAGGAAATATTTCCGAGGCAGAGAGGTGTGTTATCTGTCATTATTATCTGTTATTTTATTATGAATGTTTCCAGAATGGTGAGTATTGTATAAACTGTCCGTCTTGTCTTCACAGCTGTCCAGTGGGGAGCCGACGGGCGGCCGTTCCACTTCCTGTTTTACACCGGCAAACAGTCCTACTACTCCCTGATGCATGTGAGTACTGCAGCTGAAGCACAGAGCAGCACTGTCAGGTCCTTATGTGAGGTGGAGGGAAAATCTTCATCCAGCTCAAGTCCCCGGTTCTTCCTCACCTGCCTCCCCCTGCCTCCTGCCCCCTCGGGTCATATCCTATTCAGACGGAGTGAGTTGAGAGGAGGCTGCGTCGTCCCCCGAGGAGAGCCAACGTCAGATCCTCTTTTCCACACGGAGAGCTGCGGCTGAATAGAGCCGGGGTGAAAGAGAGGTGGGAGATTAGAGGAGAGGGAGGGAGGGAGGGAGGGAGGGAGGCGTCAAAGGTAGTCCGGTTTGAAAGGGTGATCCACTAAGAATACCTGCATCTATGTGTTTAAAGGCAGGACTTTTATGAGAGATAAATGGGTAAAAGAGAGAACACAGGGCAACTGAAAAAAAGAATAAATTGTTCTTTAAAGGACATTTAATTTTGCTATTTAAACGTATAAATGATAAACTAGGAAACATAAGGATTGAAGGTATTTTCCCCAAACCACTGAGCTCCCATAATAACTAAAACCATGCATGGTGTTGGTTGAGATGGAGAGAAATAAACAGTGTACAGTGTGTTTGAGGTGTGGCACGTCTGGCTTGTCAGGCTTTGTCCCGCCACGGGGAGCGACTCCTCCATAGGGATTTGGGGGGGGGGGAGACAGAGCGGGTCCTTGATGGGAGGTGGAGGAGGGGGGGGGGTGGGGCTCCTCCTCGCCTCCTCTCTCCTCTCTCCTCTTCTTCCTCCACCTTTTGTTGCGTTCACACGCCGAACCGTTCCTCCCTCGTCTGCCGCCGCTGACCTTGTTCAAAGACGTTTCACAGATAAGAAGGCGTGTGTCTGTATCTAAAACACAGAGAGGGGTGTGATCTCTGAATATTGGTCCAAGCTCACACTTCTTATACACACACACACACACACTCGTGCACACCATTGTGCCCTGCAGCCTCAATCTGCACCCCCTGCTGCTGGTTTAAATAGGTATGTCAGACATGTCTGAGAGCTCGTGCTGCCTGGCTGCATGATTGCAGGCTCAGTCACTCCCTTTTACCCTTCTCCTCTTCGCTTCCCTCTTCTTCCACCTTCCCTCTTCTTCCACCTTTCCTCTTCCTGTTTCTCTTGTGTCCATGGCCCAATTCCAATTGGGTTTGGACTTATTTTAGCAAACCCTCAACACAAACGCACAAACGGAGTGGAAGTGGGTAGAGAGAGGGTGGAGAGGGTGTAGAGGGTGGTTTGGAGTTTTTCACCAACCGTCCCTCACACACCTCAGGAGTGTTTCCAGGAGGGGGCGGTGGCGTGTAAAGCAGCGCTCCTCTGGCTGTTGTTGGGCTCAGCCAGCGTGGCGCATTAACCCGCTCACTGCTCCACTGAGCCCTTTATGGCCACGACCCCGGGGAGCCCGGAAACACACTTTAACCTCCGTCTACACCAAATAAACCCACGACATCCAGGAGTAGATATCCTGCCAGAGCTGAATGCTTCTTCCTCTCACAGCTAAGGCCCTCAAACTTGAAGGTTTCGCCGTGCATATAAAGACGACTTATTGAATAGAAAGAGTGTCTGTCTGTCTCTGTAACAACCTCGACTTAAACGTATCCAGATACCGGTTCTCTCCTCTTTCATCCGGCTCAATCCATGCGAGTTATTCCTCGCCATTGTCGGTCCCAGTGTTTGCAAACGTGTAACGCATCCAACCCTCCTTCTGCCTCCTCTCTTTTTTCTGATTTTCTATTACGCTTTTTTGCAAAGAAAATTGGTTTTTGCTTGATGTTTTTTGTACCCCCCCCCCCCCCGCTCCTCCTCCTCCTGGTGCTCCTCCCGTGCCCCTCCGTCGCTGGTCGGAGTGGCAGCGGATTAGGCACACTCTATCAAGAAGGAATTAAACAAACATCTGGTGAATAATTGACGGGGAAATGAGTTCTCACCGCGGCACTGGGTGGCTGAGGTGGGGGGGTCTGCCTCGGGGACGTGACCGGCATGCCCACCCTCTCCCCCCCCCACCCACCCTCCCATCCGTCTGTCTGTCTGCGCCCATCGCCGTGACACACTCCCCCCCCGGGGTTATTCCCAACGCGGGAGTGATCTAATGACGAGTGAGCCCCCAAACTGTCCTGTCATTTATTTAGTTCTTTTGCTTTTCCTTCCAGCTTTGCTTCAGGCAGACACAGGTCTGAGTCAATCCAGTCCAGAAACTGTGAAGTATAACACATGAATGGATTTCTATTACTATTATTATGATTATATTAATTCTCCAAACAATACTACAAAAGAAAAAACTATATAATACTGGAGAAATCAGAATAAATACTAATTAGATAATCAATCTTGGCTTTTTTCCATGCTTTTGAGACAAAGTTAGCAAACTTAAACCACCATCTGTACACCAGAATATAGGATTTTGTCGAGCCACGTCATGGGAAATAAACTCTCTTAAAACATCAGAATTTGTGTAGTAGAAATGGTCATATTCCAATAGATCACATCTGGCAAACCACTGTAATTGTTTCCCAATGTAAATGCATTGAATATGGTCTCAACTTCGCATACCGTCGTCCTAAATGTGACTATGACCCAGCAGAAAGGGCCACACATGAAGGGTTTCCACCAGGCACGATGCCAATTTAGACAAGGCCGTCGCCCCCATGGATGGATGGCTATAGCTCGCTTGTCGCTCTGCATGGCAGCTCCTGCTCTGCACCCCCAATTTAATTTCCCCACCATGTTAAACTCACCAGGGATTTGGGAATCTGTCCTTAATGTTGTGTGTTTTTGGTTCCTTTTAGGAAATGTACGGCAAAACCCAGAAGATAGAGAAGCACCAAGATCGCCTGAGAGCCAAGGGACTCTTCTCCCAGGACGTCAAGCAGATGTAAGTAGACGAACACTGAATACTGAGGTAAAATTACTGTTTTTGTGAATGGAGTCTGGTGGCTTTGAAGAGAGCGATATAACGGATTCAGTTCCCTGTCAGAAAGAGCTGATTTGGAAAATGAAAATGTGGGTGCGTCTGTCTCCATCAGCTCTCTAGGAACAAGCAGGTGGCTCGCGAAGGAGGAACTGGAAGCTTTGCTGGTCGAGACCATCTCCATTCACGATGTAAGAAGTCTATTTCTTTACTCTCATCCTCCTCTTCCTCCTCTCCTCGTCTGTCACATCTTTTTTAAAACGATGACATGTTGTTTTCTTCAGTACAACCGCTTCATCCAGCTGATGGAGCGCCTGCTGTCTATGCCCTACTGCGCCTCAGAGGAGGAGTTCGTCCTGCGTTTCCGCCGGCAACTCGAAGCCCAGTCCAGGCAGCAAATGGTGCCGCTACTGGAGCGAGATGACAGGGGCGTGGCCTTCAGCACCTCAGAAGGTAGATACGCACACATTTACAAAGGAGATTAGATTTCTATATTCGGAAATATTTTCTGAAGATATATGAATTATAATCCCATCAGAAATTGGAGATTAAAGGTGTGTTTTCCCCCTCAGGTCGGAGGAAGACGTCGAACTCCACTGTGGTTCTCCGAGACTGCGGCTCCGGACGCATCACCATCAATGGCACAGACTACCTGCACTACTTCTCTGTACTACAGGACAGGTTAGTGTTGGGGAGTCATAGGAGTGCCATAAAAAAGAATAAACCTGTAAAAGAATAAGAAAATAAATGTGGAAGTATAAAAATAAAGAAATAAAAGAATAAATAACTAAATTAAAATGTGGAAATATAAAGAAAAATAAATAAAAGACTAAATAAAGGGAAAATATTGGGAAAAGAATAAGGAAAAATAAAGGAATAAAATAAATAAATGATATTATATAAAAATAAATAAGATGTTTGTTTGTTTTTTTAAATATACATAAGAATAATTTCTATGTAAAATAAATAAATATTTATTTGAAAATGTATATAAATACATACATACAGAAATACATGAACAAATAAATGTGAAAATAAAAGGTTGGGTTTAAAAGATTTATTATTTTATTTATTTCTCTTTATATTTACACATTTTTTAATTTACTTTTTTATACTTTTATTTATTTCTCTTTATATTTACACATTTATTAATTTAGTTTTTTATTCTTTTATTTATTTCTCTTTCTATTTCCTATTCTTTTACAGATTTATTCTTTTTTATGGCACCCCTATGACTCTAGTGTTTCCACTGGGAATAAATAAACCTTTTCCGCATCACAGGCTTTCTGCTGCTTCATTCATAGATTCCTTAAAATGCAAGACCTGATGTGTTTTACTTCCCCTTCTAGAAAAAAAAATTAAGAAAGCAGCTTTTTCACTCTTCACAGCATCGCCTCGTTTTTTTATTTATCTCCTTGTAGTAAGTTAATTACACAGTTGAGTGATTGTGTGTCAGCGTGTGTGTGAGTGTCCGGAGCTGGTGTTGTCACGCAGTGTGAGGACGGGCTGTAATTGGAGCAGAGAGGTGACAATTGACTTTGTCAGCAGCCGTGGGCCATTCAGCCCGAGACGCCATCCAGAACACTTTCTTTCCCCACACACACACAACCTTATCCTTTTCCTGCTGAGTCAGAAGTCACTCTGTAATATGTGGTGGTGAGATTGTAAAAGAAAGCTTTTCACAGTGCCGGGATCCTCTGTGCTTGTCTGAAAAGTCACCCAACCAGACATTAAATTAGCTAAGCCTCCGCCGTTGATACCGCTATCTGTTAAATAGCACACACTCCCGCTCTGCCCGCTCAGCCACACTTCATTCTTTTATTAGTATCTCTGGTCATTTTCCTCTTTTTCTCCCGCTCTCTCTCAGGGAGCAGCTGATGTTCCCGCTCCAGTTCATGGGCATGCTGGGACGCTTTGACCTGGAGTGCACCGTGAGCGACGGCGGGCGGTCCAGCCAGGCGGGGGCGCTGCGGCTCGCCATATCTCGGGCCCTGCTCAGCTTCCTGTCAGAAGGGGAGGGGGAGACCATGAGACAAGGTGGGTCGGCACTTTTTTTTACATATTACTGATTATTTTCCAAAATAAAGCTTCTTATTATTACTGATCATTTTTCAAATAAAATGTATTATTATTACTGACAAAGTTTATTTATATTTCTGATTATTTTCCAAATAACATTTATTATTATTTTGGATTATTTTCCAAATAAAGTTTATTATTATTATTATTACTGATTATTTTCCAAATAAATTGTATTATTATTATTATTACTGATTATTTTTCAAATACACTTTATTATTATTGATATTATTTTCCAAATAAAGGTTATTATAATTACTTTTCTCTAAATGTTTACTTCCAGCTGGTCTGCTGACCCCCGACCCGAGAGTGAGGGAGAGGAAGAAGCCGGGTCAGGAGGGAGCACGAAAGAAATTCACCTGGAAGAAACGCTAAGGAGGAGAATCACTGAACACTGAACTTGAATTCAAAGCATTCAGACTGACTTCTGGTGGTAATATTCTCCCAGTTGAACTGATCTGTGTCACTTCAGTAGTTTATCTAAGTTCTTGGAGGAACACAATAAAGACATGAACAGGCCGCCATTTTTCAAAATGCAGCCCGGCTCAAGCTGCAGTGAGCCTCTTCAGCCACCAGATGGAAGTGTGTGTCAAGGAATAAGATATATGTGCATCAATATATTAAACAATAAATTAGGTTTTTCATATAACAATAAATGTTTGTTTTTTTTGGTATCTATTTTTGCTTGTGATTACTAGCAAGTTGAATCATTTTTAAATGTTTTCTACACATTTCCTCTTTAGCTCATGACTTTTGTGTTATAATATATGTGCAAATGTTTGGCATTTATGCTTGATAAATAACTAAAATTATTATTTAACAAACAAAAAATGATTAATTCACTTGCTAATCAACTGATTGTCCAGTGCTAAACTTCTGCAAACCTGCTCTTATACACATCTGGTGTAATGACCAGCTTTGGCCACTAGATGTCGCCAGATGCGCGTAAATGCGCAGCTTCTGCTAATTATAACACACCTTTATCTGTTTAGAGTAATTAACTAGGTCATCAATTGATTGGATGTTGATAAATGAGTAAAAATGGTGCAGTAGATCTGCAGGAAACAAAGAAACATATCTTTAAAAAAACAATTAGGTTTTTAAAAAAATTTACTCCTGCACAGGTTTTATTTGGGATATTGGATGATAATGTATAGTGCGACAGGTGCATGTGTACCTGTAGTCAGTGTGGTGGGTGATGGAGGCGGAGGCTGTGGTGTGTGCATAGTGGAGGGGGGGTGTGGGGGTGTAGGGGTGGAGTCCAGACCAGACAGGCGTACTAGACTACTACCGACACCGGATCAGAGCTCAGTCTGAAGGAGAGGAGTGATCCAGGAGAGGCGCAGCTCGGCCCCCCTACCTGTCCACATTGGAGGTGAGGTAGAATAACCATTATTCACTGTGTTCCGGTCCAATGGAGGCGCCGGTGCTGATGATGCCGGAGCTGGACTGCAACAGCAACACCCTGAACGCCGAGCTGGAGGTGAAGAAGCTGCAGGAGCTGGTCCGCAAGCTGGAGCGGCAGAACGAGCAGCTGCGGACCCGGACGGGGAGCTGCTCCTCCGGCGGCGGCCCGCATGCGTACCGGCTCCCCGGCCCGGTGCCCACGCTGCTGTGCCGGGCGTCCTTCACTCCTCCAGAGGAGCCCTTCGACTACTTCCACCCGGGAGGGGATGGAGCTGCGGGGGAGGAGGAGGACGGATCCGAGCCGTCGGTTCTGGACGAGCTGGAACTTTTGGATTTTGATTCTCTGTCCTGCTCAGACGGGTCCGATGAGACGTGGTAAACATTTGTTGCTTTAAGTCCTGCTGCATGCATGTGTGATTTAGATGCTTGTCCTGTTAATTTCTTATTGTGTCTGGCTGTGTCCAGCCTCCTGCAACACAAAGCCTCTCACACCTTAGTGAGTGAATTAGCTTTAGAGAGGAGGAGGAGGAGAGGCCACTTGTTTTATCAGGCCTGTCATCAGGGCTGCACCAAGCTGCCATTCTCCCATCAGTGCAGGACAGAAATTCATAAATGCATGCTTTTGCATTAATGCATTGCTCTACCCATAGTGCCACACAGGGGATCAAACACTAATAGTGCTTTAAAACATTAATTTCCATGAGATTTCTTCCAAAAAAAACCTGCAGAAAAAAATGAAGGGAAAATGTAAGAAAAAGAAGAAGCAATAGGGAAATAAAATAAGTAAAAATGAAGGGATAAAATAAATTATATTATATAAAAATAAATACATACTTCTTCTTTTTTTAGAAATATACATATAAGTAATTTATATGCAAAAATAAATAATATTAGTAACAATAAATGCCAAAATAAAAGAAAAGGCTTATAATTATTCATTCATGCATGCTTTTACATTAATGCATTGATCTACCCATAGTGCCACACCGGGAATCAAACCATAACAATGCTTTAAAACACCAATTTCCATGAGATTTCTTCCAAAAAAACCTGCAGAAAAACTCAATAACATGTCATTTATTGTCTTCTTCTACTGAACAAGACATTTGAGGGTGTTGCAAAAGAGACCAAATCAAAAGCAGGAAGTGAAAGTGTGCTGATTATGTTGCAACTTGCAGAACTGACCTGCTGTCATGGTGCTAAATTTAACCATTGTTTACCACTGGAGAATTGATAAAAAATGATCAATAATCCCTCCATAATAGCACATTAAGACACCAAGACCTTGAGGAACACCATAGAAAAAGCCAAGCTGTGATTTGGGATCAATAACTTTTGACATTTGGAGATTTCTGCAAGTGATTGCGAGCACTTCTGTTGTGTAAACCGCTCTGAAAACCCCCTTATTGTCAATCTAGCTAGGAAAGCCATCCATCCTCTGAATGCTCTAGGTCTGTAGTTTGTAGCTGTAAAGTTTCATGAGGCTGTGATTATCCTAGAGGTCACCACAGGTCAGTTCATACAGTGAGGTCAAGTTTTAAAAAAAATGGTCTCACTACAATGAAATGGCTCCTATCCCCATAGGAGCCATTTCATTGTAGTGAGACCATTTTTTTTAAACATCATCACACATGAATACAGTTGGGCTCATTGGATCCACGAGAGTCTCAGCTTTACAGTGATACCCAATTTATGTGATTCATGTAACAGGGATGCTTATGTGCTGAGATTTACACTCCAGTTGGCAGTTTATTAGCTAAAGATGCAGCAGTTTAATGCAACAGTCCTGCAGTAAATTCCTACATTTATTAAGTCATATAATATATCATTTAGAGAGGTGTTGGTTCAACTTTGCAGGCAGTAGTTTGTTGTGCTGCTGCATTGTTTTGCATTACACTAAGAGGTGTTTCTAACATTTTGTCCACCCCATTTATATCTAGACTGCAAGCTAGAAACACAGAAGTTACTGCAGCACATTTGCATCCATCTTTTATTTGTTGTATGTTCACATTGCAGGCGTCTCTAGGAATAGTAACTGTTTGTGTCCCCTTCAGGTCTCACCTTTAATCTATAATTCAGATCCCTGCGTGTTGCCCGCAGAGCAGAATGGAGGAGGAGGAGGGAGTGCAGGGCTGGCAGAATAATCTGATCCACTCCGTTTGAACAGAGCAGCTCCTCTTCCTCCTCATATCTGAGAGGCTTAGCATCACCTGAAGTCGGGGAGGAGGGAGGAGATGAGTAGGTGGCACAAAGGAGAGATCTGTCAGGGAATACATCGAGGAATAGTCCCAACTCTTGCATAACATTCAAATCCTGCAAACGTGGCTACTGTATAATGCACAAAAACAGTGATATTGGTGCTAAAGTTGCGTAGAAATGGCACATGTTGCTTTGTGAAGTCATCTCTGATTGTGTTTCTATGGAAAGAACATTTTTGGGATTGGGTAAAACAAAAAAAAATGGCTAATATATGTTCAGCACTGAGTTATTATTTGAAATAGAAATATATTAAAACTGCAGTCTTTCCTTTTTGTTGCGTTTTCAACATGGATGCCATCACGACTTATTATAATAAACAGTTAAGTTAGTTCATATTTTTAAATATCAAATGAAGTGCAGCACAAAAATAAATGGGCTTGCAGAACATGTTGAATAAAAACACAATCCATCCCCCAAATATGTCAAGAATAATTTAGGAATTGTTGGATATTTGTGTACAAATATGAATATTTCTTGATGTTCAAACCAAAAAGCAAAGAATAAACCAAATATCTCTGGGTTATGGACTGTTGGTTGGGCAAAAACAACTTTTGAAAACATCACATTGGACCCTGGGTAACTGGGTTGGGCTTTTTTCAGTATTTTCTGGCATTTCATAGACAAAAGAACTAATTGATTAATTGAAGAAATAATTGGCTGCTTAATTGGGGCCAGAAATAATCATTATTTGCTGCCCCACTTTTGTAAATACCTCCAGAACTAATGACATTCCCACTTGTGTTTGGTGCCAATTAGCACGCTAAATTAGCATTGCAATTTGCAGACTCTTGTTTATGAATGATTCTCCAAACTCATTAATTTCTAAAGTGTTGGATTTTTCCTGTAATAACCAATAGTACATTGTCCTCTGTGTTTCACTCTGTGTCTCTCTTCAGGTTGTACGTGTCCTCTAAAGCCAGAGAGTCTTCAGACGAGTCCCTCAATCCTCTGCAGTGGTGCCGGCAGGCTCTGGACGGTCCCAAATCCGAGGTGGAGGCCGCCAGGAGGTCGCTGTCCCTCCGACTGGAGCAAGGTACCAGACGACAGACTGCTTATGTGTGGAAAGAAAATGATTTTGTGTTGTAGCCTAAAGAGTCGACGCTGCAAACGATTGTTGTCATAGGGTGTTAAATTAGGACGTTATTGTCTGAGACGAGCTAAGAGAGTGATATCACACCTTTTGATTTGTTTCCAAACTGTTCAGAGTTCTGCTAGAAGAACGCACAGATGTGCTTGTAGGAAACGTTACAGCAAGAAAATACCTTTTAGATTTCTAGTTGAACCATTTCTGGATGGATTCTGTCTCTTTGTGGGGACAAAAACCAGGACTGTCCCCATGTCAGGGCCCTTTGGTGTTTAGTTCTATTGTTCCCTGCTTGTCCAGTACAACCAGTGTGATACAGATGTTTGGTCCAACATGCATATTGATCGTCTCTCTAGCAGCTGATTCTTGAGCAACAAACTTCAGGTTTTGGTGACGACCATTAGATTTAAAGAGCATGAGGTTTATTTCTATTTCTTTCTAAGCATTAGCCTCAATAGACCAGAATGCAATGCAGATGCAAGAATCCTTTTGGTTTTAAGGAGTACAGTTAAACAGCTGTGTTTCTGTGTGTGTGTGTGTGGATGTCTGAGGGGTGAAGGAGTTCCTCGCTGTCTAATGAACGATGCTGGAAGCGTCTCTGTGGAGTTCAGCTGGAGTTCAGTGTCGGGGTGTTACTAATTCAGATTGGTCCCTTTTCTTTGATAAAGAGAAGACTATTTTCTGTTTTACACTTTACCTAGGCCCTATTGTCATCTCCAGATGTGGCTGTTTATTTTAGTTTATTTCCCTCAGTCTGTTTGTCTTCCTTTGTTTTCTGTTAGTCGCTCCCAGACAGCAGATTAGTTTGCAGGATGCGGCTCTCCTGCAGGCTATTTTAAACTCATGTACTCAGCTTGTAGGTGTCTTCTTGCCAGAAACACATTCGCTCACTGACTCACAACACAGATCGTGGCCAGGAGGAACTGTTAAACTGTTTCTCGTCTAGACTTTATAGCTGGATGCTCTCGTTGACATGTGGAGGAGGCAGTCTGGCACCAAAATCAACGTCGTTTTCCTGAGTTTCAGATGGATTTCATCAAATAAATTGAGACTGGAAGCTGTCAAATTACATAACTTGTAAACTTATAAGTTGGGATGCAACACATGCGCATAACATTGTGAAGTCTTCGCTGACAGTCTCACACAATAATCAGGTTTAAGTTCACCTTCATCATCAGCAGGACAGTAGATTTTCTAGGCTATAATCCGTCCACGTCTTGCAGCATTAAGCAGATCAGACGCGGGTCACCTGACCTGCACGTCTGCCACGATTAATGATATCATGCACCACTGAAGAAGAAGAAGAAGTAGTAGAACAGACATGTGAGCAGGAAGTGCGGCTGTCATGGTCAAGTCAACAGACTAATATCTGAAAGTCAAGAATCAATACTCTTGGTTTGTGTTCAGCGTTGTCATGGTCACCGCATGCTACCTGAATCGAATTTTTTAAAAATAGATTTCATGTCTCGAGATTATCGACAGTCGACCTGGAAGAAAAAAAAGCGGATCAGGGTTCTGATCAATCCGGCCTGTTGAAGAAATCCTCGTCTGATCGATGAATCACTGTGTAGGCCTCAGTGTGTGTGTGTGTGTGTGTGTGTGTGTATGTGTGTGTGTGTGTGGAGTGTGAATGGAGGCGACAGCACCCACGGGCCTCAGCTGAGCAGGCAGCTTAGCACCCTGATGAGAGGAGATGGTGATGCTGCGTGGGCGCGTTGTGCATATGAGGCCACTTTAACACACTTTCAAAATAATAGTCATTATCTGGAGTCTTTTCAAAGGAATGCTCTTATTACACCAGTCAGTGGTGGAAGAAGTACTAACTGTTAACTATTTTAATGGATTGACATCCCTACTATATATAGACCTTATATTGTTGCTTGTTGTCCACATAGTTTTGTGCATAGCTTTTATATTAATATCTAGGTCACAGTATTCGACCTCTGACCTGTCTCCGTCCTCTGAAGTTGCTCCAGCTGTGCAGCTCGTTGCATCAGAGGCCAATATGGTCCTGTGCATCGCTGTTAGCAGCGGGCGGAGGAATCCTCCCACCAGCTCGGCCCTGCTATCTGGTGAAAGACTGTGAGCGCTGTTGCCATGGAAACCGTTTACATGAAAGGAATGCATCCTCCGTGGCTTTAACGGGGCTTATATTCACACTGACGGGTAACACAGAGAGAAATCCTCGTCCTGCATCCTGCTGCACATCTTTACTCCCGAGATATTCACCTCACATCTCTACATCTATGAATAGTAACCGATATGTGTGTTAGTCTGAGACACTGAGCAGCAGCAGCAGCAGGTACAGCTGCAGTGTGTGAGCAGCTCTGTTGTGTTGAATGCAGCTTTGTCTCTTTGTGCCGAGCACGTGTGGAGCTGTTGAATAGAGCGGTTAGTGACAGACACGGTGCTGGTGAGGTTACCGCTGCACAGAGCTGCCCTCTCTTCAGAGAGGCTGGTGGTGTTGTGTGTTGTGTTTCTGTATTTGCATTATTGTTGTTAGAGCCAGTTTGGTGCTTTGAGGTGAGAAAGGGAGGTTTATTTTATGTTCATATTCAGAATAAAGGGTCACGTTAGTCCTGAACTGGCTGTGAAGAATGAATGTAGTCTGCATTTGCACCGGGCATCTATGGAAGTATTTGAATATCCCTGATACCGTGATGTTAATTTCAATAGCAGAAGAAAGTGAGACGATAAATAGAGTGAGATCTCACTCAGAAACCTGGTTAGATTATGAGGCTTTTTAATGCCTTTTTCTAAGGTATACATATTGTTGTTTTTAATCTTAACTAATCTAGGGCTGTCCTGAGTGCTTCGAAGCTTTTACCATTATTTGGTTTATTTTAATATAGAGGTTTAATGATTTGTTTTGTTATTAATATTCCTCCTCTGCTTGTTTCTCCTCCCTCCCTCCCTCCCTCCTCAGTGTCCAGGTGGCGTAGCTCCCTGTCCAGCCCCTCTCCCACCTCCTCCCCCGGCCCTCCTCTCAGCCGAGTGGCCGGAGTGTCGCCCATCACTTCCTCCCCATCAGCCAAACTCTGCTCCACCCCCCAGTCTGAAAGACACGGTAACTCAACACCTTTCACCTCTAGAGCACCTCTGACACACACATATATATATATTTGACTTATATGTCTCCCCTCCCCTCAGCTCCATCCCTGTCCTCCCCGCTCCACCCGGTCCTCCACCGGACGCTGAGTCCCGTAGCGAAGGATCTCTCCCCCGTAGCCGAGAGGACTCCCACCTTCCTCCCCGCCAGCCGCAGTAAGCCTCAACGCCGCTTTTCATGCACACTTCCTGCTTTGCCTCGCCTCGTACGTTACAGAACATCAAACTGAATACGCCGTAATGCTTTACAGTAATCAGAATATTAATGTGCAGGTGCCGAGTACAGAACTGGGTCAGCCACAAGCTTTTTTAGATATAACTTCAACTGTGTTCTCATGTAAGAAGTCGTGGAAGTGAGAGGATATATTTCTGCTGCAGCTTCAAGCTCGAGATGAAACTGTGCCACAGCCTTTAGTGCATTATTAGTGATGGAAAGAAATAATGTTCCAGACACAGCAGAGGGTGAAGCTGCAGGGAACTTTATGTAGTAACTGCCACGGGGGCGTTTCGGCCCGAGGCTCAATTCCATGACGGTGCTCGTCCAAACAGCATTAAAAAGTTAAAAAGCCAGGGCCTACTCGTTTGCTTTTGTGTGTATGTTGTGTGTTGTTCCAAAAATAGAACTCACTTTCATCTATCTCAGCCCATTTGTGTGCCACCAATATAATATTATGTTATTCAGGAGCATAGCCATGATTTTAGAGTACAAAATCCAAATCCCACCAACTCAAGACTATGAGGGACTATTTCATTAGAGATATGTTAGAAAATATGTAACATTTGGGTGAAAGATGACCCCAAAAGCCTGATAAAAGGTGCAGAAAACTTCATCACATAAGAGCAAAATGTGACAAACGTAATTAGTATAACACCAGTGATGGGGAGGATTATTTTAGAGCAGCAGATATGAGGAATATCATTAACCGGGGAGAGGTTGGAATAATAATATTTCTGCCTCACTGGAGCTTAATAGACTGTAAATCTCAGAGCAGAGTATCAGCCTCCATTAGTTTAGATCTTTCATCTCCATGTCGAGGACACTCGGAAGACTGGAGGGCTTCTCTCATTACTGGGCTACTGAAACAGCGACTGTCTCGTTTGTTTAACACTGAGTCAGAAGCTGGGGGGGGGAGCTGAGAGGAGAAGTGGTTTCTTACTCTGGTTTTATTTCTTCCTGAAGGCCGCAGCCTCCGGCGCTGCGCCCTCAGCCCTCAGTCCTCCATGGACAGCGACCTCGGCTCCTCGGAGGTAGAGGACGACTCCATCGCTCTGGGATACAAACTGCAAGACCTCACTGACGTCCAGGTTATGGCCCGACTGCAGGAGGAGAGTAAGTTATTGACATCACATCGTTGTATCACACAACAGAGTTTATCTTAAACATATACCTGCATTTCAAGCATAATCTTCAAAATGATGTTTTATTATTTCAGAGTTTGGTCATGATGTACCTCTTGACTTCTGTCTTTGTTCCCTCATCTTTAATATTTTAACATATGACATCAGATCTCAGAGCTCATCGCTACTTCAGCTTCATTAACCCCCGGAGGTGATGGTTGTGTGTGTGTGTGTTTGTCTTGGTCATGTGTGTGTGTGTGTTTTGCACGCTGGTCCTCATGTCTCGCTCCCCCAGGTCTAAGGCAGGACTACGCCAGCACGTCGTCCGTCCTGGCCAACCGCCGCAGCCAGAGCTTCACCTTCCAGCTCAGCCAGCTCAGCGCCGGCCTCGGCCTGGAGGAGGAAGACGAGGAGGACGACGAAGACTACGGCCTCCTGCCCCCGCCGCAGCCGCGCCTCACCCGCCTGCCGCACTCCCACACCTTCTCCAGCATCCGAGACTGGCGAAGAAGCACCAGCTCCCTGTCCACTCCGCCCTCCACCCCCTCCACTCCGCCATACCCCTCCGCCGGGTTCGCCTTTCAGCCTCAGCTCCAAGCTCAGCCCCAGGGACTGGGACTGGGACTCGGACTGGGACTGGGACTTGGACTGGGCAGCCTCTGCGCAGCCGAGCAGCATGGCTTCAGACCAGGATCAGGTGAGAAAAGACACTCTGATATACCCACTGTACACTACCTGCTCTGCATCAAATGGCAGACAACCAATGTTAGCAACCAGCTGGTGGAGGAAGAGCCAGATATTTCCCTTAGGAGATGGTGGAGACCAAAACAGAGCTAAAAGGAGACTGAATATTTGGTGGCGAGGAACACAACTCCGAAAACTCAATAAATACACTCAGGTATTCTAGTATTGCACCTCCATAAAGTTGAGGGAGTCGCAAGAGAGATGGGCTTTTTACTAGTGTGTTTTAGTGGAAATATATAAAGAGAAATAAATGAAATATTAAATAAGTAAATAAAAAATGTGAAAATATAAAGATATATAAATAAAAGAATAAATAAGTAAGTAAAACAAATGTGGAAATATAAAGAGAACTAAAAATAGAAGAATAAATACATTTGGAATTATAAAGACAAATAACAAAATATAAAAGAATAATTTAAAGCATTTTCTTTTATTTTCACTTTCACTCAATTTATATATATTTTTTTAAATATATATTTATTTATTTTTGCATATACATTACTCTTATGTATATTTCTAAAAATGCTTCTACTTATTTTTATATAATATTTATTTATTTATCCCTTTGTTTTTCCTTATTTTATTCGCTGTTGCTTTTGCTTTTCCCTCTATTTTCCCTTTATTTATTCTTCTATTTCTTTCTTTTTATATTTCCACATTTATTTTCTTATTCTTTTACAAGTTTATTCTTTTTTTATGGCGCTCCTGTGACTCCACAGATTAGAGCTCCCTAACTCTGAAATATTCCGCTGTCCTTGCTGTCAACAGTACTAATCGGTTATCTCTTTGTTTATATGTTTTGTACGTGAATTATTTCTGTGTGTATTTGTATATATGTGTACGCTGTTGGGCGTATTGTATTGGGGGGAACTTCATCACGGCGTCCAGCCGAATATGAGAGTAAGTCGACGTCGTCTTCCACTAAATTCAAAAAGAAATTCTAACCTCATAAACATTTAAAATGTGTTATTGAACATTAATCCAACTCTTCTGTTCCATTAATTCATTACTTTTAAATGTGCTTTCTGGTCATTTTTCTCATTTTTGAGATGCATCCCGCCTTCGCTCTCTAATCGAGAACTCACCCACACTGATGTCCTCACAACTTAATAATAACTCAGTCTAAGCCTCTTGTACAACCACTCTTAAAGCCGTCAGACTGGCGTGTGTTCCCGCTCCGAGGCGGAGACCAGAGAGAGTTTGATGGGATTAGAGTTAGGAGAGTATATCTGTCTGAGGGGGGCTGGAAACGGTTGTTACGGTAAATGAGATCAGCTTTATGTGGCGTCTTAAGACATGACCAACAGCTCGCAGTGTACACTATAAAGGTTTACTGTGTTTACTCGTATCTGTAGGTCAGTAAGACAGGTCTATTTCTGCTTTGTTGTGCATCTTTTAACTTCATTTATCTCCATTTGTGTGTCCGTCTCTGTCAGATAAGCTGCGGAGGAGCATGCCTAACCTTGTCAGAACTCCCAGCATGCCTAGTGTGCCCATTCCAACCAATCCCAGCGCTTCCCCTTCTTTGCTTCGTAACAGCCAGAGTTTTGATTCGTCCAGTGGGCTGGCTCGCCTGCAGTCCTCCAGTAAGATCTCTTATTCTAAGTATTATTATTATTATGAAATACACATGCGGAAGGGTCTAATTTAATCGGTTTCTCCAGTCCCCTCCCCAGGCCAGCTGCAGAACAGGGTCCAGAGCGTCGGGAACTTCTCCTCGTTGTCAAGGCCGCCGCCGAAGGCCACCGCCTACGTCAGTCCCACCATCAAGGGCTCGGCCTCCATGCCGACCTCCACCAGCCTGCAGTGTCTGAACGTTAGCGGCGGGGGCAACAGTGGCATCCCTATGCTCAGTAAACCTGCAGGTGGAGGGGGGACGCCCACTTCAGCGCCAAACACGCCCCGCAGCAGCCTGCCTCGCCCCGCCTCCTTCGTTGGCACCCCGAGCTCCACCCCCCGCAAGGTGGCCCAACCAGCACGAAGGTGAACAATTTTATTCCCTCAAAAACTAGTCTATCGATTGAAATATTGAATTATTATTTACTAAAATACACTTTAAAATGTTTGTGCTCTCCTTTAAATGTTGTCAAATCTGTGTAATGTGCAGTGAGCTTAGATTTGATTTTTTTTTTTAAATTATTTTCCGTAGTTTACTGACGCCTCCAAAGAGCTTGTCCACCCTCAGTGCCCTCCGTGACAGCACCTGGAGAGACGGCTGCTACTGACGGATGGACGAACCGGTGCAGTGGAAGCCCCGCTGGCTGGGGTAACTTCACTACACCGCTACGTAAACGCTTTCCTTGGGGACATTTGAATGGGTTTGACCAAAAACTAACATAAATCCTGCATAGAATAGTTCATCAAAAGGGCCACAACTCGTGTCAAACATTCAATTCTATGCAGAATTTTCTTCGGGGAAGGCGGATCGTATTGTGCCAAGGGGGAGTTGTTCCCTGTTGCTTATGTGCAATAAACCACTGGCTGTGGGGTCCAAGTAACCTGCTAAAGAGGGCTGCCACTTTTTATTAAATGAGCCTCACGTTACTGTATGTATTTATATATTTATTTTAAATGAAATTTCTAACTAATCAGGTGTTTTCCCTCTGGCAACAAGCGCCAACGATGCTGCTAAAAAATGAATCCTGTTGGTTTGGGCACATTTGGTCTAATTTTTACGAGACATTAAAGTATGTACAAAGCTAACTATTCTGTGTGCTAATTATATATATATCGATGCAATATTATTGAATTTTAAATGTGACCAAAATGTCTGTTTACAAAGTTGTCTCCCACACGGCGCCACAAAACTGTGCATATTAACACTTTAACGCCCCGTAAGGGATCTGTTCTTGTTGCACTTTGTACTTATTGAAATTTTTTATGTTCTGTTTACTAATGTTTGCACTTCCTTTTACATTCGATCTTCTGGATTAAGGGGAAAAACACAAATGTTTTCGGGGGAGATTTCACAGTTATACGCGGCATAATGTAGCACCCTTTGTTTGTAATATTGTGTTTTTAAATGAGCGTCACCATGGCACATTTCACAAAATCCTGACACTTTTGTTATTGTGATAGACTGAATGAGTGAAACATTTTAATAAAACACAACTGAATTAAAGATGATTTTTTTCCTCACTACTTTATGTTGAATATAAACCTGCGACTTTTAAACCGATTTAACACTTTTCTTTGATTACAAACACAATTTTGAATCATGCAAACTGGAATTAACATTCGATTAGTAGCAACAAGCTGTGATAATACAGAGGTGATGCCACCTAGTGGTAGAATCATGGAAATATTGACTGACAGCTCCAACTTCAACTCCAACAAACAATTCTGACATAAAAAAAACACTGGATAACAGCAGGTGCATGTAATGTGTAAAGGTAATGGTTTAAATTAGTATTAAAAAAGTACTAATGTCTGAAGGACAAAATAATTCTTTAAAATAAATAAATAAATCTATAAATACATACTGAAAAATTGCCAAGTAACTAAATACATAACTTAATTGATAAGCCACATTAATGTGAACACTCAAATAAATAAATGTATCAATTGAATGTGTATAAATGAATACATGTCTTATTTATTCATATGAATTTACTCCTATATTTACATAACTTGTACATTTATTGCACATTTAAAAGCATTGGAAATTAACGACAAACAATTAAGAATTATAAAAAAAAAAAAAATACATAATTCAAACCAAAATATTGATGGAAAAAAATTATTATATTTAAAATATAAAATATGTACTATTTAATAAAATAAGAAATAAATAAAAAATGACATTATAACTCATCAAAAACAAAACAACAAATTCATTTGTTGTTTTGATTTTGAGGAGTAATAATGTCATTTTTTATTTATTTCTTATTTTATTAAATAGTACATATTTTACATCCAAATTGTGCAAATAAAACTAAACAAACAAACCCCCCTGTGCTCTGCCCCACTTGGTACAGTCTGGTTCCCTCCAGTATTAATTAAATTGGATTCTTCCTCTTCCTGTTTGTCAGTCGGCCCTTCGATTGGGAGGAAACGACCGGAGCGCGTGCTTCAAACAGGTAAGACTAAAACAATTACAAACAAACCATAATAATCACTCTCCAGGGATGTAAACAACTCGACTTTGGATGTTTTTCCGTCGATACTCTTCAATGTTTGACAATATTAGTCAACTAACTGATAACAAAACACAGTAAGAGTTGCATTGATTGCACAGACAGGAAACAGCTGTGGGACTGCTATTCTAAAATGGTGTATTTGAATATTTCTGCATACTTGGGTCCCTAAACAGTCTTGGAATTACATAAATTGGGTATCACTGTAAAGCTGAGACTCTTGTGGATCCAATGAGCCCAACTGTATTCATGGTGTGATGATGTTATTCCTCATAGGAGCCATTTCATTGTAGTGAGACCATTATTTGAAACTTGACCTCACTGTATAAACTGACCTGTGGTGACCTCTAGGATAATCACAGCCTCGTGAAACTTTACAGCCACAAACTAGAGACCTAGAGCATTCAGAGGATGGAAAAATTCCAAGTATAGTATCTCATAAAGAATATAAAAAAGTCCTAATATACTATTTCATAAAGAATATAAAAAAGTTCTAGTATAGTATCTCATAAAGAATATAAAAACGTCCTAGTATAGTATCTCATAAAGAAATATAAAACATTCATAGTATAGTATGTCATAACAATTCACAGTGTAGTTAGCCAAAAAAAAACATAAAAAAGTCATAGTATAGTATGTTGAAAAAAATCATAAAAAGTCCTAGTATAGTATGTTGAAAAAAAAGTCATATTTTTGTATGTTGTAAAAAAAGTCATAGTATATTATTACTTTATTTTTATACTTTACAATTAAAATATTTAAATTGAAGCCCATATCTTCCATTACTTTTTTAAACAATGATGGAAAAACAGGTTGAAAAACATTTCATCTAAAAAATTAACAACAAAAGATAAGGAAATGAAATGAAATGAAAGATAATTTATCAGTGCAAATATCCACTTTGTATTTCATACACTAAGGTTGGTTTGAATGTGTGCAATATGGTTCAACTTGGAATTAATGCAACTCATAATTCTGCTGACTTTATGTTGTGTTTCACCGTATAGATGGTTGCAGGTGGACTGGTGTTTTCAGGTTAGTCCAAATCCTGCGTATCTTTGCATCTTAACTATAAATTGTACAAAAGATATTATCGTTTTTTACTTGAACTGTCTTTAAATGTCTTTTATCTGTCACATACTTGTAGATATTTGGCCTCATGGGGTGACATCTGGAAGAAGAGAAACATTATAGACCAACTGAAGGAACATCTTCTCTGTGCTGAAGCTCTGAGGTAGGATATGTTTTCTCTCATTATTACCATCTGCTGTGTTTAATGTTGAAGGAATTTAGTTAATTTTAAAAGGTCAGATCACCCAAAATCACAAAATCTCTTTGGCAGAAAACACTTCCAAAGAATATTGTCCACAGTCTGGTTTGGAGTATGTCATGAAAGTCTTGAAAAAGTCACAAGTCAAAGTCAAAAGATTATCGATGTATGACCCAATATACCTCCCTGTTGGAGCAGGAGAGACTTTATATGTTTTGTAAATGTTGGTGTTAATGTGTCTGTTTTCTGTCCAGACTGCTGAATGAACAGAGAGATGTGAAGGGCATGGAGGAGGCGAGAACTGGAGCGCATGGAACAAACATTTGGTAATTAATCAATTAATTTGATTTCTAACTTAGCATCCTCACTCATGTTTCTGTTGTAGTAGTAGTAGTAATTGTTGTTGTAGTAGTTGTGGAAGTTGTTGTAGTTGTTGTTGTTGTAGTTGTCATAGTTGTAGTGGTAGTAGTCTAGAAAAAGCCATAGTATATCACAAAATGTCAAAAAAAATGTTATGGTATGTCATAAAAAGTAATAAAACGTTATAGTATGCCATAAAAAAAATAGTCATAGCATATTATGTCGAAAAAAAGTCATAATATAGTATGCCAAAAAAAATCATAAAAAGTCATAGTATAGTATGTTGAAAAAAAAAGTCATAGTATAGTATATCGAAAAAGTCATACACCGTAGTATAGTATTTTGAAAAATTCATAGTATAGTATGTCGGAAAAAAAATAGTCCTAGTACAGTATGTAAAAAAAAAAAAAAGTCATGGTATAGTATGTCAAAAAAAATATTAAAAAAACATAGTATCTGCTCCTAAACATGGATTCAGATTCCACCTCGGTACTTTTATTGCTGGATCTAAGTGCAGCTTTTGACACTATTGATCATCGTATACTCCTTGACCGACTAGAGAACACATTTGGCATCTCTGGGCTTGCTCTAGCATGGCTACAATCGTATCTATCTGAAAGAACGCAGTGTGTCTCTTTTAATAATTCGACATCAATATTCTCTGAGGTGAAATATGGCGTACCTCAGGGCTCTGTTCTTGGCCCTTTGCTCTTCTCTCTTTACATCGCACCTCTGGGCCAAATTATACGTAGTTATGGAATTGATTTCCACTGTTACGCTGATGATACACAGCTGTATTTGCCGATAAAAGCGGAGGATCGATCACAAATTGTTAAATTAGAGGCCTGCCTGTCTGCGGTGAAAAACTGGATGTCAAGTAATTTCTTGCTCCTAAATTCGGATAAAACGGAGATGCTGGTCATTGGACCTGCTCGACACAGACATAAATTTGACCAGGTAACAGTAACTCTAGATAACTGTGTGATATCCCAGAGTTCAACAGTTAAGAACCTTGGCGTCATGTTTGATTCAACTCTCTCTTTTGATCAGCACATTAAAGACATCACAAAGATCGCTTTCTTTCACCTACGCAACATCGCTAAAATCAGGTCTTCTTTATCCATGGCCGATGCAGAGATTCTAATCCACGCCTTTGTATCTTCCAGACTGGATTACTGTAACGCTTTGCTCTCAGGTCTGCCTCGTTCTAGTACCAGAAGCCTTCAAATGGTTCAGAACACTGCAGCTAGAATCTTAACTAAAACTAGAAAATTTGACCATATTACACCAGTTTTAGCTTCATTACACTGGCTCCCGATCCATGTTAGATCAGATTTTAAAATGCTTCTGATGACCTATAAAATTGTAAATGGGTACTCCCCTTCCTACTTGTCTGATCTACTTAAATCTTATACTCCAACCAGGACTCTCCGCTCTCAGAATACAGGACTCCTGTCTGTCCCCAGAGTGAAAAAGAAATCAGCAGGCGAAAGGGCCTTTTCTTACCGAGCCCCTTTCCTCTGGAACAACCTCCCTATAGACATCAGACAGTCAGACTCTGTGGATGTCTTTAAATCCAAACTTAAAACCCATCTTTTTGCCCTAACTTTCAATTAGTTAGCTGGTGGGTCGGTTTCAGTCTCAATTTATTATTTCAGCCTAGCAGTCCTGCCGACGAGAACATTATTAATTTTAAGCCGCTGCCTCTCTATAACCCTCTGTTGTTGATGTCCCACAAGCACTGCTGTGTGCCTCGCTCTCTCTCTCTCTCTCTCTCTCTCCCCTCTCTCTCCTTTGAATCAGGCTTCCCCGTGATGGACCATCAGTCGCTCTGTGACGTTGCTCTGACTCTCTGGTGGTGCATGGTAGAGAGGAGGTCGTGTTGCTCGGGCTCTATCTATCGTGATGTGGAGAGGAGGTCGTGTTGCTCTGGCTTTATCGATCTGGCATGGAGAGGAGGTTGCGTTGCTCAGGCTCTACCTTTATGGCGTTGAGAGGAGGTTACGCAGCTAAGGCTCTATCTGATTGGCGTGGAGTGGAAGTCGTGCTGCTCTGGCTCTACTGGTTTTGACGTCAAGAGGAGGTCGTGTTGCTCTGGCTCTATCTGTTTGGTGTCGCCTGGAAGCTGCTTGACATCCTCCTGGACCCACCTTCTCACATATATTCACATTAGATGTATTCATTTTTGTCATAAATTGTCTATGTTGTGTTTTCATTATGTGGTTACTCTGTACACGCGACATCTATTGCACGTCTGTCCATCCTGGAAGGGGGATCCCTCCTCTGCCGCTCTTCCTGAGGTTTCTTCCATTTTTCCTCCCTGTTAAAAGGGTTTTTTTGTGGTTAAGTTTTTCCTTAGCCGATGTGAGGGTCGCACTGTAAAGGACAGAGGGTGTTGTATTCTGTACAGATTGTAAAGCCCCCCGAGGCAAATTTGTGATTTGTGATTTTGGGCTATACAAATAAAATTGATTTGATTTGATTTGATAGTATAGTATGTCGCAAAAAGACCCATAAAAAGTCATAGAATAGTATATGTATATATAGAATAGTATGTCAAAAAAATAGCCATAATATAGTATGTAAAAAAAATCATTAAAAAGTCATAATATAGTATGTCAAAAAAAAGTCATAGTATAGTATGTCAAAAAAAATCACAAAAAAAGTCAAAGTATAGTATGTGGAAAAAAGTCATAAAAAATCATAGTATAGTATGTCAAAAAAAAATAGTCATAATATAGTATTTAAAAACAATCATTAAAAAGTCATAGTATAGTATGTCAAAAATATAGTCATAATATAGTATGTAAAAACAACCATTAAAAAGTCATAGTATAGTATGTCAAAAAAAAGTAATAGTATAGTATGTGGAAAAAAGTCATAAAAAGTCATAGTATAGTTTTTAAAAACAATCATTTTACTTTAACTGTCAGATGTGTTGCATGTTAAGACGTCTCCTGTGAATATCTGACCCTTCAAAAGCTAACAAGGTCATGCCAAGACTTAAAAAGACATAATGGCTCTCTGTTCTTCTGTCCTGTTGGTCCAGACTGCAGGACGACATGATGTCGATGTGTCCTGACAACTACAAGGTTTTGTCTCAGTACGTCCGTCCCAGAGACATTGATGCTGTGGTGAGTACCGCTTTGTACTACTAGTTAACCTTAAATGTGAATTCCACGATGCAAAGACGGTTAAGGGAAATAAAAAAAAGATTAAAATAAATACTTGCATTTTAATTTATCCAGAATCCTACAAAATTTAATCACCTTTATTTGAGTTCCGCTTTGTACTACGAAAGCCATGAAAAAAAAAGTTTTATGCCGTAGAAATGTCATTAAAAAATAATAATAGTATGGTATACCATAAAAAAGTCATAGTATGTCATAAAAATTGTCAGAAAGAGTCATACTAAAGTATGCCATAAAAATGTCATAGTATATAGTAAAGTAATAAGAAAGTCCTTATAAGTCTTATTTTTGTATGTCATAAAAAAGTCATAGTATATGTAAAAAAAAAGTCAGTGTAATATGTAAAAAAAAAAAAAAAGTCATAGTATAATATGTAAAAAAAAAAGTCATAGTATATTATGTCCAAAAAAAAGTCATAGTATATAGTATGTCATCAAAAGTAATAAGAAAGTCATAGTATTGTATGCCATAAAAATGTCCTTATAAGTCTTACTTTTGTATGTCATAAAAAGGTCATAGTATAGTATGTCATTTTAAAAAAGTCATAGTATAGTATGTCATTTTAAAAAGTCATAGTATAGTATGTCGAAAAAAAGTCATAGTATAGTATAGTATGTCATTTTAAAAAGTCATAGTATAGTATGTAATTAAAAAAAGTCATAGTATATTATATAATTTTAAAAAAGTCATAGTATAGTATGACAAAAAAATAGTCATAGTATAGTATGTCGTTTTAAAAGTCATAGTATAGTATGTCATTTTAAAAAGTCATAGTATAGCATGTAATTTTAAAAGTTATAGTATAGTATGTCATTTTAAAAAGTCATAGTATAGTATGTCATTTTAAAAAAGTCATAGTATAGTATGTCATTTTAAAAAGGTCATAGTATAGTATGTCGTTTTAAAAAAGTCATAGTATAGTATGTCGTTTTAAAAAAGTCATAGTATAGTATGTCTTTTTAAAAAAGTCATAGTATAGTATGTCGTTTTAAAAAAGTCATAGTATAGTATGTCGTTTTAAAAAGGTCATAGTATAGTATGTCATTTTAAAAAGGTCATAGTATAGTATGTCATTTAAAAAAAGTCATAGTATAGTATGTCATTTTAAAAAGTCATACTATAGTATGTCAAAAAAAAAGTCATAGTATAGTATGTCATTTTAAAGTCATACTATAGTATGTCAAAAAAAACGTCATAGTATAGTATGTCATTTTAAAAAAGTAATAGTATAGTATGTCATTTAAAAAAAGTCATAGTATAGTATGTCATTTTAAAAAGGTCATAGTATAGTATGTCGTTTTAAAAAAGTCATAGTATAGTATGTTGTTTTAAAAAAGTCATAGTATAGTATGTCATTTTAAAAGTCATAGTATAGTATGTCATTTTAAAAAGTCATAGTATAGTATGACTTTTCATGAAAATTGACGAAGATTTAAACTGAGTTTTTTTTCCACCAAATGAATCGACAGACTATACTATGCCTGTTTTCATTCAAATTTTCGACATTCTATACTGTGACATTTTTTTACGAATATTTTCAAAAATTTTCATGAAGAAGTCATGTCAAAAATATTCGTAAAAAATTGTCATAGTCTAGAATGTCGAAAATTTTAATGAAAAAAGGCATAGTATAGTCTGTCGATTCATTTGGTGGAAAAAAAACTCCGTTTAAAATTTCGACATTTTCGAAAAAAAGTCATACTATAGTATGACTTTTCATGAAAATTGACGAAAATTTAAACTGAGTTTTTTTTCCACCAAATGAATCGACAGACTATACTATGCCTGTTTTCATTAAAATTTTCGACATTCTATACTATGACATTTTTTTACGAATATTTTAGAAAATTTTCATGAAAAAAGTCATGTCAAAAATATTCGTAAAAAATTGTCATAGTCTAGAATGTCGAAAATGTTAATGAAAAAAGGCATAGTATAGTCTGTCGATTCATTTGGTGGAAAAAAAACTCAGTTTAAAATTTCGACATTTTCGAAAAAAAGTCATACTATAGTATGACTTTTCATGAAAATTGACGAAAATTTAAACTGAGTTTTTTTTCCACCAAATGAATCGACAGACTATACTATGCCTGTTTTCATTAAAATTTTCGACATTCTATACTATGACATTTTTTTACGAATATTTTAGAAAATTTTCATGAAAAAAGTTATGTCAAAAATATTCGTAAAAAATTGTCATAGTCTAGAATGTCGAAAATTTTAATGAAAAAAGGCATAGTATAGTCTGTCGATTCATTTGGTGGAAAAAAAACTCAGTTTAAAATTTCGACATTTTCGAAAAAAAGTCATACTATAGTATGACTTTTTTTTCTAAATGACATACTATACTATGACTTTTTTTCGATATAAAAATACTAATAATAGTATGAGGAAAAATATACATCATAGTATAGCATGCTCTAAAAATATGTCATTGCATGTGGAAAAATGTACAATTTCATAGTATAGCTTTTCATTGTACAACACTTTATTCAGGTTAAAATGATCATAGCAAACAACACGCTAAAAATATACAATACACAACATTAATCTCACAAAGCAGTTGTAAAAAGGTGACTTTTGTTTTGTGACTTGAACAGATTGGTGCAGTACACATCCGTGTTTGGGGAGTGACCTCCAGAGGGACGGACAGCTATGGAGAACGCTCTGTCGCCCCAGGTCCAGTGCTTGGAGACAGGAGGTTGGCATCACAGGAGCTGAGGCTGCAGGAAGGAGTGTAGCAGGTAAGTCATTAAAAAATCATTGTATAGTATGTGGAAAAAAATGTCATAGTATCGCATGCTTTAAAAATACGTCATAGTATAGTATGCTCTAAAAATACGTCATAATATAGTATGCTATAAAAATATCATCAGGTTTAAAATGTTTCCTTTAAACAATGGATCACCCGTTTTGTTTAATTTCAATTTAATACTGTAATGACTTAAAATATTCATATATTCAATAGTCATTAAATCATAGTATAGTATGTCGCAAACAAACTCATAGTATAGCATGTCGAAAAAAAGGTCATATTATAGTATGTCGTTTTAAAAAAGTCATAGTATAGTATGCTCTAAAAATACGTCATAGTATAGCATGTCATTTTAAATAAGTCATAGTATAGTATGTCAAAAACAAAGTCATAGTATACCGTGTCGAAAAAAAGGTCATAGTATAGTATGTCATTTTAAAAAGGTCATAGTATAGTATGTCTTTTTAAAAAAGTCATACTATAGTATGTCGTTTTAAAAAGGTCATAGTATAGTATGTCGTTTTAAAAAGGTCATAGTATAGTATGTCATTTTAAAAAGGTCATAGTATAGTATGTCGTTTTAAAAAGGTCATAGTATAGTATGTCATTTTAAAAAGGTCATAGTATAGTATGTCATTTTAAAAAGGTCATAGTATAGTATGTCATTTTAAAAAGGTCATAGTATAGTATGTCGTTTTAAAAAAGTCATAGTATAGTATGTCATTTTAAAAAGGTCATAGTATAGTATGTCATTTTAAAAAAGTCATAGTATAGTATGTCATTTTAAAAAAGTCATAGTATAGTATGTCATTTTAAAAAGGTCATAGTATAGTATGTCATTTAAAAAAAGTCATAGTATAGTATGTCTTTTAAAAAAGTCATAGTATAGTATGTCATTTTAAAAAGTCATACTATAGCATGTCAAAAAAAAAGTCATAGTATAGTATGTCTTTTTAAAAAAGTCATAGTATAGTATGTCGCTTTAAAAAAGTCATAGTATATTATGTCATTTTAAAAAGGTCATAGTATAGTATGTCATTTTAAAAAGGTCATAGTATAGTATGTCATTTTAAAAAGGTCATAGTATAGTATGTCATTTTAAAAAAGTCATAGTATAGTATGTCATTTTAAAAAGGTCATAGTATAGTATGTCATTTTAAAAAAGTCATAGTATAGTATGTCATTTTAAAAAGGTCATAGTATAGTATGTCTTTTTACAAAAGTCATAGTATAGTATGACTTCATGAAAATTGACGAAAATTTAAACTGAGTTTTTTTTCCACCAAATGAATCGACAGACTATACTATGCCTTTTTTCATTAAAATTTTCGACATTCTATACTATGACATTTTTTTACGAATATTTTAGAAAATTTTCATGAAAAAGTCATGTCAAAAATATTCGTAAAAAATTGTCATAGTGTAGAATGTCAAAAATTTTAATGAAAAAAGGCATAGTATAGTCTGTCGATTCATTTGGTGGAAAAAAAACTCAGTTTAAAATTTCGACATTTTCGTAAAAAAGTCATACTATAGTATGACTTTTCATGAAAATTGACGAAAATTTAAACTGAGTTTTTTTTCCACCAAATGAATCGACAGACTATACTATGCCTTTTTTCATTAAAATTTTCGACATTCTATACTATGACATTTTTTTACGAATATTTTAGAAAATTTTCATGAAAAAGTCATGTCAAAAATATTCGTAAAAAATTGTCATAGTGTAGAATGTCAAAAATTTGAATGAAAAAAGGCATAGTATAGTCTGTCGATTCATTTGGTGGAAAAAAAACTCAGTTTAAAATTTCGACATTTTCGAAAAAAAGTCATACTATAGTATGACTTTTCATGAAAATTGACGAAAATTTAAACTGAGTTTTTTTTCCACCAAATGAATCGACAGACTATACTATGCCTGTTTTCATTAAAATTTTCGACATTCTATACTATGACATTTTTTTACGAATATTTTAGAAAATTTTCATGAAAAAAGTTATGTCAAAAATATTCGTAAAAAATTGTCATAGTCTAGAATGTCGAAAATTTTAATGAAAAAAGGCATAGTATAGTCTGTCGATTCATTTGGTGGAAAAAAAACTCAGTTTAAAATTTCGACATTTTCGAAAAAAAGTCATACTATAGTATGACTTTTTTTTCTAAATGACATACTATACTATGACTTTTTTTCGATATAAAAATACTAATAATAGTATGAGGAAAAATATACGTCATAGTATAGCATGCTCTAAAAATATGTCATTGCATGTGGAAAAATGTACAATTTCATAGTATAGCTTTTCATTGTACAACACTTTATTCAGGTTAAAATGATCATAGCAAACAACACGCTAAAAATATACAATACACAACATTAATCTCACAAAGCAGTTGTAAAAAGGTGACTTTTGTTTTGTGACTTGAACAGATTGGTGCAGTACACATCCGTGTTTGGGGAGTGACCTCCAGAGGGACGGACAGCTATGGAGAACGCTCTGTCGCCCCAGGTCCAGTGCTTGGAGACAGGAGGTTGGCATCACAGGAGCTGAGGCTGCAGGAAGGAGTGTAGCAGGTAAGTCATTAAAAAATCATTGTATAGTATGTGGAAAAAAATGTCATAGTATCGCATGCTTTAAAAATACGTCATAGTATAGTATGCTCTAAAAATACGTCATAATATAGTATGCTATAAAAATATCATCAGGTTTAAAATGTTTCCTTTAAACAATGGATCACCCGTTTTGTTTAATTTCAATTTAATACTGTAATGACTTAAAATATTCATATATTCAATAGTCATTAAATCATAGTATAGTATGTCGCAAACAAACTCATAGTATAGCATGTCGAAAAAAAGGTCATATTATAGTATGTCGTTTTAAAAAAGTCATAGTATAGTATGCTCTAAAAATACGTCATAGTATAGCATGTCATTTTAAATAAGTCATAGTATAGTATGTCAAAAACAAAGTCATAGTATACCGTGTCGAAAAAAAGGTCATAGTATAGTATGTCATTTTAAAAAGGTCATAGTATAGTATGTCTTTTTAAAAAAGTCATACTATAGTATTTCGTTTTAAAAAGGTCATAGTATAGTATGTCGTTTTAAAAAGGTCATAGTATAGTATGTCATTTTAAAAAGGTCATAGTATAGTATGTCGTTTTAAAAAAGTCATAGTATAGTATGTCATTTTAAAAAAGTCATACTATAGTATGTCGTTTTAAAAAGGTCATAGTATAGTATGTCGTTTTAAAAAGGTCATAGTATAGTATGTCATTTTAAAAAGGTCATAGTATAGTATGTCGTTTTAAAAAGGTCATAGTATAGTATGTCGTTTTAAAAAGGTCATAGTATAGTATGTCTTTTTAAAAAAGTCATACTATAGTATGTCGTTTTAAAAAGGTCATAGTATAGTATGTCGTTTTAAAAAGGTCATAGTATAGTATGTCGTTTTAAAAAGGTCATAGTATAGTATGTCGTTTTAAAAAAGTCATAGTATAGTATGTCGTTTTAAAAAGGTCATAGTATAGTATGTCATTTTAAAAAAGTCATACTATAGTATGTCGTTTTAAAAAGGTCATAGTATAGTATGTCATTTCAAAAAGGTCATAGTATAGTATGTCGTTTTAAAAAAGTCATACTATAGTATGTCGTTTTAAAAAGGTCATAGTATAGTATGTCATTTTAAAAAGGTCATAGTATAGTATGTCGTTTTAAAAAGGTCATAGTATAGTATGTCATTTTAAAAAAGTCATAGTATAGTATGTCGTTTTAAAAAGGTCATAGTATAGTATGTCACTTTAAAAAGGTCATAGTATAGTATGTCGTTTTAAAAAAGTCATAGTATAGTATGTCATTTTAAAAAGGTCATAGTATAGTATGTCATTTTAAAAAGGTCATAGTATAGTATGTCATTTTAAAAAGGTCATAGTATAGTATGTCGTTTTAAAAAAGTCATAGTATAGTATGTCATTTTAAAAAGGTCATAGTATAGTATGTCATTTTAAAAAAGTCATAGTATAGTATGTCATTTTAAAAAGGTCATAGTATAGTATGTCATTTTAAAAAGGTCATAGTATAGTATGTCATTTTAAAAAAGTCATAGTATAGTATGTCATTTTAAAAAGGTCATAGTATAGTATGTCATTTTAAAAAAGTCATAGTATAGTATGTCATTTTAAAAAGGTCATAGTATAGTATGTCTTTTTACAAAAGTCATAGTATAGTATGACTTCATGAAAATTGACGAAAATTTAAACTGAGTTTTTTTTCCACCAAATGAATCGACAGACTATACTATGCCTTTTTTCATTAAAATTTTCGACATTCTATACTATGACATTTTTTTACGAATATTTTAGAAAATTTTCATGAAAAAGTCATGTCAAAAATATTCGTAAAAAATTGTCATAGTGTAGAATGTCAAAAATTTTAATGAAAAAAGGCATAGTATAGTCTGTCGATTCATTTGGTGGAAAAAAAACTCAGTTTAAAATTTCGACATTTTCGTAAAAAAGTCATACTATAGTATGACTTTTCATGAAAATTGACGAAACTCAGTTTAAAATTTCGACATTTTCGAAAAAAAGTCATACTATAGTATGACTTTTCATGAAAATTGACGAAAATTTAAACTGAGTTTTTTTTCCACCAAATGAATCGACAGACTATACTATGCCTTTTTTCATTAAAATTTTCGACATTCTATACTATGACATTTTTTTACGAATATTTTAGAAAATTTTCATGAAAAAAGTCATGTCAAAAATATTCGTAAAAAATTGTCATAGTGTAGAATGTCGAAAATGTTAATGAAAAAAGGCATAGTATAGTCTGTCGATTCATTTGGTGGAAAAAAAACTCAGTTTAAAATTTCGACATTTTCGAAAAAAAGTCATACTATAGTATGACTTTTCATGAAAATTGACAAAAATTTAAACTGAGTTTTTTTTCCACCAAATGAATCGACAGACTATACTATGCCTTTTTTCATTAAAATTTTCGACATTCTATACTATGACATTTTTTTACGAATATTTTAGAAAATTTTCATGAAAAAAGTCATGTCAAAAATATTCGTAAAAAATTGTCAGTGTAGAATGTCGAAAATTTTAATGAAAAAAGGCATAGTATAGTCTGTCGATTCATTTGGTGGAAAAAAAACTCAGTTTAAAATTTCGACATTTTCGAAAAAAAGTCATACTATAGTACGACTTTTCATGAAAATTGACGAAAATTTAAACTGAGTTTTTTTTCCACCAAATGAATCGACAGACTATACTATGCCTTTTTTCATTAAAATTTTCGACATTCTACACTATGACATTTTTTTACGAATATTTTTGAAAATTTTAATGAAAAAAGTCATGTCAAAAATATTCGTAAAAAATTGTCATAGTGTAGAATGTCGAAAATTTTAATGAAAAAAGACATAGTATAGTCTGTCGATTCATTTGGTGGAAAAAAAACTCAGTTTAAAATTTCGACATTTTCGAAAAAAAGTCATACTATAGTATGACTTTTCATGAGAATGTCGAAAAAAAGGTCATATTATAGTATGTCTTTTTAAAAAAGTCATAGTATAGTATGTCAAAAAGAAAGTCATAGTATAATATATCATTTTAAAAAAGTCATAGTATAGTATGCTCTAAAAATACGTCATAGTATAGTATGTCGAAAAAAAGTCATACTATAGCATGTCATTTTTAAAACGTCATAGTATTGTATGTCAAAAACAAAGTCATAGTATAGCGTTTCGAGAAAAAGGTCATAGTATAGTATGTCATTTTAAAAAAGGTCATAGTATAATATGTCATTTTAAAAAAGCCATAGCCACATTAATTTAGCACCTAACCAAGTTAAAAGGCAAGCAAGCTAATAAAGTTCCTTCTTAACAAGGAAAACAACATATTAAAAGCCAAAAACAGTGCGTAACGTGAGCATGGTAATGTTTTTTTTTTTTTCACAAACCAAAGCCTTTTATCTATTTAAAGATTATACAAATACTTCCATATATATATGAAAATGAAAAGACATAAAACCACATTTAAGGGCTGACTTCACTTCACCACTAACAAAGATCTACCTATCAACAGTTAAAGTTCTTCTGAATCTCTGTGCAATGCCCCACAGGTCTGAAAAAAAAGTCATACAGTCAAAAAAAGGTCATAGTATATGTCATTTTAAATAAGTCATAGTATAGTATGTCGAAAACAACGTCATAGTATAGCATGTCATTTTAAATAAGTCATAGTATAGTATGTCAAAAACAAAGTCATAGTATACCGTGTCGAAAAAAAGGTCATAGTATAGTGTGTCATTTTAAATAAGTCATTACTATGTATGAAAGTATTTTTTCGACATACTATACTATGAGTTTTAAAATGACATACTATAGTATGTCATTTTAAAACTCATAGTATAGTATGTCGAAAAAAAGGTCATAGTATAGTATGTCGTTTTAAATAAATCTTAGTATAGTATGTCGAAAACAAACTCATGTATGTTGTTTTAAAAAAGTCATAATATAGTATGCTCTAAAAATACGTCATAGTATAGTATGTCAAAAACAAAGTCATAGTATAGCGTGTCGAAAAAAAGGTCATAGTATAGTGTGTCATTTTAAATAAGTCATTACTATGACATTTTAAAAAAAGTCATAGTATAATATGTAACTTAAAAAAGTCATAGTATAGTATGTCGAAAAAAAGGTCATAGTATAGTATGTCTTTTTAAATAAGTCATAGTATAGTATGTCGAAAACAAACTCATAGTATAGCATGTCGAAAAAAGGTCATATTATAGTATGTCGTTTTAAAAAAGTCATAGTATAGTATGTCGGAAAAAAAAGTCATACTATTGCATGTCTGAAAAAAGTCATAGTATAGTATGTAAAAAAAAAGTCATAGAATAGTATGCTCTAAAAATACGTCATAGTATAGTATGTCATTTTAAAAAAGTCATAGTAAAGTATGTAACTTAAAAAAGTCATAGTATAGTATGTCATTTTAAAACTCATAGTATAGTATGTAACTTAAAAAAGTCATAGTATAGTATGTTGAAAAAAAGGTCATAGTATAGTATGTCGTTTTAAAAAAGTCACAGTCTAGTATGTTGAAAAAAAAGTCATAGTATAGTATGTCATTTTAAAAAAGTCATAGTATAGCATGTCATTTTTAAAACGTCATAGTATAGTACGTCAAAAAGAAAATCATAGTATAATATGTTATTTTAAAAAGGTCATAGTATAGTATGCTCTAAAAATACGTCATAGTATAGTGTGTCGGAAAAAAAAGTCATACTATAGTATATCATTTTAAATAAGTCATATAAAAAGTCATACTATAGTATATCATTTTAAATAAGTCATAGTAAAGTATGTCATTTTAAAAAACTCATAGTAAAGTATGTCATTTTAAAAAAGCCATAGTATAGCATGTTGAAAAAAAAGTCATACTATAGCATGTCGAAAAAAAGGTCATAGTATATGTCATTTTAAATAAGTCATAGTATAGTATGTCGAAAACAACGTCATAGTATAGCATGTCATTTTAAATAAGTCATAGTATAGTATGTCAAAAACAAAGTCATAGTATACCGTGTCGAAAAAAAGGTCATAGTATAGTGTGTCATTTTAAATAAGTCATTACTATGACTTATTTTAAAAAAAGTCATAGTATAGTATGTCATTTTAAAACTCATAGTATAGTATGTCGAAAAAAAGGTCATAGTATAGTATGTCGTTTTAAATAAATCTTAGTATAGTATGTCGAAAACAAACTCATAGTATAGTATGTTGTTTTAAAAAAGTCATAATATAGTATGCTCTAAAAATACGTCATAGTATAGTATGTCAAAAACAAAGTCATAGTATAGCGTGTCGAAAAAAAGGTCATAGTATAGTATCATTTTAAATAAGTCATAGTATAGTATGTCGAAAACAAACTCATAGTATAGCATGTCGAAAAAAGGTCATATTATAGTATGTCGTTTTAAAAAAGTCATAGTATAGTATGTCGGAAAAAAAAGTCATACTATTGCATGTCTGAAAAAAGTCATAGTATAGTATGTAAAAAAAAAAGTCATAGAATAGTATGCTCTAAAAATACGTCATAGTATAGTATGTCATTTTAAAAAAGTCATAGTAAAGTATGTAACTTTAAAAAGTCATAGTATAGTATGTCATTTTAAAACTCATAGTATAGTATGTAACTTAAAAAAGTCATAGTATAGTATGTTGAAAAAAAGGTCATAGTATAGTATGTCGTTTTAAAAAAGTCACAGTCTAGTATGTTGGAAAAAAAGTCATACTATAGCATGTGGAAAAAAGTCATAGTATAGTATGTCATTTTAAAAAAGTCATAGTATAGCATGTCATTTTTAAAACGTCATAGTATAGTACGTCAAAAAGAAAATCATAGTATAATATGTTATTTTAAAAAGGTCATAGTATAGTATGCTCTAAAAATACGTCATAGTATTGCATGTCGAAAAAAAAGTCATAATATATAGTATGTCATTTTAAAAAACTCAGAGCAAAGTATGTCATTTTAAAAAAGCCATAGTATAGCATGTCATTTTTAAAACGTCATAGTATTTAAAAGCATGTCGAAAAAAAAGTCATAGTATATGTCATTTTAAATAAGTCATAGTATAGTATAGTATGTCAAAAACAAAGTCATAGTATAGCATGTCGAAAAAAAGGTCATATTATAGTATGTCTTTTTAAAAAAGTCATAGTATAGTATGTCAAAAAGAAAGTCATAGTATAATATATCATTTTAAAAAAGTCATAGTATAGTATGCTCTAAAAATACGTCATAGTATAGTATGTCGAAAAAAAGTCATACTATAGCATGTCATTTTTAAAACGTCATAGTATTGTATGTCAAAAACAAAGTCATAGTATAGCGTTTCGAAAAAAAGGTCATAGTATAATATGTCATTTTAAAAAAGCCATAGCCACATTAATTTAGCACCTAACCAAGTTAAAAGGCAAGCAAGCCAATAAAGTTCCTTCTTAACAAGGAAAACAACATATGAAAAGCCAAAAACAGTGCGTAACGTGAGCATGGTCATGTTTTTTTTTTTTTCACAAACCAAAGCCTTTTATCTATTTAAAGATTATACAAATACTTCCATATATATATGAAAATGAAAAGACATAAAACCACATTTAAGGGCTGACTTCACTTCACCACTAACAAAGATCTACCTATCAACAGTTAAAGTTCTTCTGAATCTCTGTGCAATGCCCCACAGGTCTGAAAAAAAAGTCATACTATAGCATGTCGAAAAAAAAGTCATAGTATATGTCGTTTTAAATAAGTCATAGTATAGCATGTCGAAAACAACGTCATAGTATAGCATGTCATTTTAAATAAGTCATAGTATAGTATGTCAAAAACAAATTGACATACTGTATATATGATACGGTATGATATACCGTGTCGAAAAAAAGGTCATAGTATAGTGTGTCATTTTAAATAAGTCATTACTATGACTTATTTTAAAAAAAGTCATAGTATAGTATGTCATTTTAAAAGTCATAGTATAGTATGTCGAAAAAAAGGTCATAGTATAGTATGTCGAAAACAAACTCATAGTATAGTATGTTGTTTTAAAAAAGTCATAATATAGTATGCTCTAAAAATACGTCATAGTATAGTATGTCAAAAACAAAGTCATAGTATAGCGTGTCGAAAAAAAGGTCATAGTATAGTATGTCATTTTAAAAAACTCATAGTAAAGTATGTCATTTTAAAAAAGTCATAGTATAGTATGTCGAAAAAAAAGTCATACTATTGCATGTCTGAAAAAAGTCATAGTATAGTATGTAAAAAAAAAAGTCATAGAATAGTATGCTCTAAAAATACGTCATAGTATAGTATGTCATTTTAAAAAAGTCATAGTAAAGTATGTAACTTAAAAAAGTCATAGTATAGTATGTCATTTTAAAACTCATAGTATAGTATGTAACTTAAAAAAGTCATAGTATAGTATGTTGAAAAAAAGGTCATAGTATAGTATGTCGTTTTAAAAAAGTCACAGTCTAGTATGTTGAAAAAAAAGTCATACTATTGTATGTCGAAAAAAAGTCATAGAATAGTATGCTCTAAAAATACGTCATAGTATTGCATGTCGAAAAAAAAGTCATAATATATAGTATGTCATTTTAAAAAAGTCATAGTAAAGTATGTCATTTTAAAAAAGCCATAGTATAGCATGTCATTTTTAAAACCTCATAGTATAGTATGTCGAAAAAAAAGTCATAGTATAGTATGTAGGAAAAAAAAGTCATACTATTGCATGTCGAATAAAAAGTCATAGTATAGCATGTCATTTTAAATAAGTCATAGTATAGCATGTGAAAAAAAGGGTTTAGGTTTGAGGTTCAAACTCACCTGTTTAGCTGCTGCCTCCTCTTTGCCAGTCTGCTGTACCATTTTATAAAAGATGCCACCTGGGTCTTGAGGCGAATCATAGCCATGAGTCTAGAATCTGGAGACAAAATAAGATCTGTGATTATTGCTGAAAAGTGTTTCCACATGTCACATTCAAATGTGATTTTGAGTTAGTTAAAAATAATATATATGCCATGTTGTTTCAGGTCAGGCTGTGATCAGTGATCCTGTACAACTGTACAGGATCACTGAAAGCACCCGACACCAACATCAGACCAACAATCCTTCACCAGGCAGGTAAAGTTTGCTGTAACGTTGACACTTGGCTTTGTGTGTTCAGGGGCGTTTTCATTTGAAAGAGCGATTTTAACATGGAGATGGTTTTATTTGCCATAGTCTACAATGACTTTTTATATGGCCTACTATAGAATGACTTTATATGACATAGTAGACTATGACCTTTTTCCAACATACTAAAATATGGCTTTCATATTTTTTTTGCATACTATGACTGTTTTGTGACTTTTTTAATGGCATGTTTTTGGGTGCTGTTGATTGTAAGGCGCGTGCTTACCTTTCAGGATTTACTCTCGACTTTTCTTTTACGGGCAATTTGGCCGTTAATATTCCAGATTCCGGCCATATAGTCCATATGTTTTAAATAGCGATATAATAGCCTACATTTGACATAGCTGGAAAATAATTTAAATGAAGAGGCGGTTCGGTCAGATTTCCACGTTTGTCAAGTTCAAAATAGCGCCGGAGCCTACTGAATGACTTGAAGCTTCATTCATAACATTAACACTTCAACATCAAATTATTATTAATACTCTACCGAAACATTGCGTGAAGTTCACCTTCTCTTAGTAGTTTGTCTTCAAAGCTTCCTGCTGTTGTAGCAAACGTGCAGCGAAAGCAAGTAGGGATGCTAATTTGGAATTGTTCAATTTTTTTTCTGACCAATAGCCGACCCTCGTTAACCGATTATTAACTGTAAAGATTAGTGCGTCGCATGCAGCGGTGCTGTAGCTTTAGTGCTTAACGATAAGCACAAACAAGTTAAATCCATCGTTTATCACCAGCTGCAGTGTATGTGCAAAACAGACAACCGAGTGCCCAGTCCAGCAGTCTGGGAGAGTTACTGTACATTCAGCCACTTTCCCAGTAAAAGTCTCCACCGCATCATTTAGTTTAGCTGCGAAAAGGGAGGCATTTTTTTATCTGGTAATTCTAAACTGTAAACTGTAAACTCACCATTACTGCAGTGGTGTAAAAGTGTGTTGTTGTTATCAAAAACTTCATTCCTTTTACATGTGGCTCTGGTAGTAAAATGCATTTCTTTAACATCTATACCGTGTCTCTACAGGACAGATGATGGGATCCAGACAATCATCCGGTACAAGTTCACTACAGCTCATTGTCCCATCATAGACAGCGACAGGATACCGGTGGGTCCTCTTACTCATAGATTCTAGAAAAGGGTACTTGTTTATTATCGTAAATGTCATAGTATAGTATGCCATAAAACAATCGTAGTATAATATGTCCTAAAAATGTCAGAGTATAGTATGCCACAAAACGACACACTCTAAGTGTTTATATAGTTTTAATGATACTCTCTAAGTGTTATAGGTTTAATATAGTTTAAATGATACTCTCTAAGTGTTATAGTTTCAATATAGTTTAAATGATACTCTCTAAGTGTTTATAGGTTTAATATAGTTTTAATGATACTCTCTAAGTGTTTAAATATAGTTTTAATGATACTCTCTAAGTGTTATAGTTTCAATATAGTTTAAATGATACTCTCTAAGTGTTATAGTTTCAATATAGTTTAAATGATACTCTCTAAGTGTTTATAGTTTCAATATAGTTTAAATGATACTCTCTAAGTGTTTATAGGTTTAATATAGTTTTAATGATACTCTCTAAGTGTTTAAATATAGTTTTAATGATACTCTCTAAGTGTTATAGTTTCAATATAGTTTAAATGATACTCTCTAAGTGTTTATAGGTTTAATATAGTTTTAATGATACTCTCTAAGTGTTATAGTTTCAATATAGTTTAAATGATACTCTCTAAGTGTTTATAGGTTTAATATAGTTTTAATGATACTCTCTAAGTGTTATAGTTTCAATATAGTTTTAATGATACTCTAAGTGATGATACTCTCTAAGTGTTATAGTTTCAATATAGTTTAAATGATACTCTCTAAGTGTTTATAGGTTTAATATAGTTTTAATGATACTCTCTAAGTGTTATAGTTTCAATATAGTTTTAATGATACTCTAAGTGATGATACTGTCTAAGTGTTTAAATACAGTTTTAATGATAGTCTCTAAGTGTTTAAATATAGTTTTAATGATACTCTAAGTGTTTAAATTTACTCAGTGTTTAAATGTATATTTACTCAGTGTTTATATTTGCTAAGTGTTTAAATTTATATTTACTCAGTGTTTATATTTACTGAATAGTCAGTGATAGTGAATGAGCAGGATTCAAAGTAACAGGCTTTATGCACTTTTATTTACAAGATAACCAAAAACAGTAGTGTGTGACAGACAAGATGGCTTCTTGTGTCAAAATGGCCACTTAACTTTCATAGACTTCAAACAATAGAGATGAGCGTGTGTAAGTAGCAAAATGTGTGAATCAAAGATTGCCACCACATGGTGTGTTTGTTCTGTCTGAGGACATGTGCAGACAAGACAAAGACACCATGTGTTGAGGTCCTGGCAGCCATCTTTGATTCAGCCATTTTGCTACTTACACACACTCATCCCTATTGTTTGAAGTCTATGAAAGTTAAGTGGCCATTTTGACACAAGAAGCCATCTTGTCTGTTAAACAGTGTTGCTAAGGTAGGCCTAGTTACTTTACGAAAAAGAGATTATATTTTGAGGTTCTGGCGGTCCCTCCAATCCTTTGTTTGGCTAGAGTTGTCCTGAAGTCTTGCAGGTTCTTGTGCTGTGAGGTTAAGAGCAGAGACAGAGAAAGGGATTAGGCATTAACAAGATAACAAGGTGACTAAAATGTGACTAAGTGTGCAAAAATCTGCAGAAATTTGGGCATAGCCCCTGCCTTCCTTGGCGAACTTGGTCCAGAGGATGTGTCAGAGGTCTTGTGACGCTCTTAGAAAAATTTCGTCTTAGAACAATCATTGTTCTTCGAACGCTAATATTGATGCCTTGGTTTTATACAGTACAAACACCTGATCCCAACCCTGAGTTGCACACCGGCCAAGACAAGTGCTCAACAGCCAATCGGAGCTGCAATCAGTGTAGGTGAGCTCACCTACACTGATTGCAGCTCCGACACCTGCTGTGAGAAGTGGGAGGAGTCGGCGCGTTGCGAGGCCGAGCACTCCCATTGGCCGGTGTGCAATCACTCAGGGTTGGGATCAGGTGTGTGTACAGGTATAAAACCAAGGCATCAATATTCGCGTCAGCGGAAGCGTCAGCCGGAAACGTGAGCCGGAAGCGAGGGTCTGAAGCAAGAGGAGTCTGGTTCGAGCAAGAGTGTATTGTTCGAAGAACAATGTATTGTTCTAAGCGCAAATATTGTTCTAAGACCAAATTTTTCCAAGACGTGCACAGAGGTTAGTGCCCAGAGTTCTGACCAGTTCTCTGGACCAAGTTCGTCGCACACAAGTTTGTCTGCACAAGTTCGTCGAAGCAAGTTCGTCGAAGCAAGTTTGAAGCAAGGCCACGGGGCTATGCCCAAATTTCTAAGGATTTTGCCGCTCTTAGTCACCGTGTGCATAGCATTTGCTACTAATATTTCCTTGTCTTCTCCAGGACCAGGCCCCATGGCTGCCCTTTGTCTGAATCATCTCTACCTTGGAACAAAAGACCTCGAAGACGTGAGTGCTCATCTTTTCTGAAATTCATTCTGCCCAAATTGTTCTCTTGTTAACATGTGCCAGGCCTAATCCCTTTGTCTGTCTCTGCTCCTAACCTCACAGGACAAGAACCTGCAAGACTTCAGGACAACTCTAGCCAAACAAAGGACTGGAGGGACTGCCACAACCTCAAAAGATAATCTCTTTTTCTTCCATGGACGGGGTAAAGTAGCTAGGCCTACCTTAGCAACACTGTTTAACAGACAAGATGGCTTCTTGTGTCAAAATGGCCACTTAAGTTTCATACACTACAAACTACAGGACTGAGCATGTGTAAGTTGCAAAATGTCTGAATCAAAGATGGCCACCAGGAGCTCACCATGTGATGAGGTCCTGGTGGCCATCTTTGATTCAGACATTTTGCTACTTACACATGCTCAGTCCTGTAGTTTGTAGTGTATGAAACTTAAGTGGCCATTTTGACACAAGAAGCCATGTTGTCTGTCATCTTGTAAATAAATGTAATGTAGACTTACTGTTAAATAAAAGTGCATAATGCCTGTGTTACTTTGCCTCGTGTTCATTACAAAACAGTAAAAGCCAGTAAAGGTTCACTATCATTGAGTATTCATACTCACTGATGTGAACCTTTACTGTCTTTGGAAAAGGGGAACCCTTGAAATTCTCTAATTCAAGGGTCTATAACGTTTCTGGTGAAAAAGTGTAACTGCAACAAATGGTCAGAAACACTTAGAAAAATTCAACACTTAGTAAATGTAAATTTAAATACTGAGTAAATTTAAACAATTAGTAAATAATATAAATTTAAACACTTAGTAAATGTAAATTTAAATACTGAGTACATTTAAACAATTAGTAAATAATATAAATTTAAACACTTAGTAAATGTAAATTTAAATACTGAGTAAATTTAAACAATTAGTAAATAATATAAATTTAAACACTTAGTAAATGTAAATTTAAATACTGAGTAAATTTAAACAATTAGTAAATAATTTAAATTTAAACACTTAGTAAATATAAATTTAAATACGTAGTAAATTTAAACAATTAGTAAATAATATAAATTTAAACACTTAGTAAATTTAAACAACTATGAAATAATATAAATTTAAACACTTAGTAAATTTAAACAATTAGTAAATAATATACATTTAAACACTATAGTCAATATAAATTTAAACAATTAGTAAATAATATAAATTTAAACACTATAGTCAATATAAATTTAAATACTTAGTAAATTTAAACAATTAGTAAATAATATAAATGTAAACACTATAGTCAATATAAATTTAAACAATTAGTAAATAATATAAATTTAAACACTATAGTCAATATAAATTTAAACACTTAATAAATATAAACACTATTAAATATAAATTTTAACACTTAGAGAGAGTATCATTAAAACTATATTGAAACTATAACACTTAGAGAGTATCTTAAAAAGTACCATCACTTAGAGAGTATAATTTAAACTATATTAAAACTATAAACACTTAGAGAGTATCATTAAAACTATATTAACACTTGGAGAGTATCATTAAAACTATAAACACTTAGAGTGTATCGTTGAAACTATAACACTAAGAGAGTATCATTAAAACTATAAACACTTAGAGTGTATCGTTGAAACTATCACACTAAGAGAGTATCATTAAAACTATTACACTTATAGAGTATCATTAAAACTATATTGAAACTATAACACTTAGAGAGTATCATTAAAACTATATTAACACTTGGAGAGTATCATTAAAACTATAAACACTTAGAGAGTATCATTAAAACTATATTAAAACTATTACACTTAGAGAGTGTCATTAAAACTATTACACTTATAGAGTATCATTAAAACTATATTAAAACTATTACACTTATAGAGTATCATTAAAACTATATTGAAACTATAACACTTAGAGAGTATCATTAAAACTATATTAACACTTAGAGAGTATCATTAAAACTATATTAAAACTATAACACTTAGAGAGTATCATTTTGTGGCATACTATGACTTTTTTAGGACATATTATACTACGATTTTATATGGCATATTATGACATTTTGGTGGCATACAATACTATGACATTTACCATGATAAACAAGTACCCTTTTCTAGAATCTATGAGTAAGAGGACCCACCGGTATCCTGTCGCTGTCTATGATGGTGTTGGGACAATGAGCTGTAGTGAACTTGTACCGGATGATTGTCTGGATCACATCATCTGTCCTGTAGAGACACGGTATAGATGTTAAAGAAATGCATTTTACTACCAGAGCCACATGTAAAAGGAATGAAGTTTTTGATAACAACAACACACTTTTACACCACTGCAGTAATGGTGAGTTTACAGTTTACAGTTTAGAATTACCATTAGAAAAATGCCTCCCTTTTCTTACAGGCAGATCACACCTACATCTAATATTAGGGATGTTAACAATTAACTGTTTAACCGACAAAAAGAATTTTGATGCTGTCCGTTAAACGATTAAAGGAAATATTACCAAAAAAAAGCTGGTCCACCTTAAGGTGAGCTTGGGTCTTGAGGAGTTGTAGACTGTACACATACTGCACTGCTACGTTCACAGCTATAATGTTACTGATAACTTCATATTCATTTTAGTAACAGGCACGTGGTCCGCCGGACATTCGCTGACGGTACGCTGCGCTGACAACCTCGCAGCTAAACTAAATGATGCGGTGGAGACTTTTACTGGGAAAGTGGCTGAATGTACAGTAACTCTCCCAGACTGGTGGACTGGGCACTCGGTTGTCTGTTTTGCACATACACTGCAGCTGGTGATAAATGATGGATTAACCTGTTTGTGCTTATCGCTAAGCACTAAAACTACAGCACCGCTGCATGCGACGCACTAATCTTGACAGTTAATAATCGGTTAACGAAGGTCGGCTATTGGTCAGAATTTTTTTTTAACAATTCTAAATTAGCATCCGTACTTGCTTTCGATGCACGTTTGCTACAACAGCAGGAAGCTTTGAAGACAAACTACTTAGAGAAGGTGAACTTCACGCAATGTTTCGGTAGGGTATTAATAATAATTTCAATGTTAAAGTTATGAATGAAACTTCAAGTTATTCAGTAGGCTACGGCGCTATTTTGAATTTCACAAACGTGGATCAGGAATATTAACGGCCAAATTGCCCGTCAAAGAAAAGTCGAGAGTAAACCCTGAAAAGGAGGCACGCACCATAAATCTGAATGAATTATACTTTGGTGCTCATGGTTTCCGTAAAATGAAATGGACGATTGAATTGTGTGAGGTGCAGTACACATCATTTTTCCCCTGCTAGTGAAGTGAATTGTGTCAGCAGTACCTGGGGTCCGCGTCGGCCGAGGCCTCGTCGATGACCAGGATGCGGTTCCTCCTCGGGATGGCTCTGGCCAGACCCACCAGCTGCTGGAGTTTCTACCTCATGAAGCCTGTAAACAGCACTGGGTCCTGGAAAACAGGGGACATGGGGGGGACTTTAATGTAGTTGAGTCTCCAGCTATTTTAACCATTGTATCTGTTTTGGGCTCAGGTTAAGAGCCCTTCTTCTGAAATAGGCCACAGTCAAGTAGTGTAGCAGAGAGGAGAAACAGATATACGGACGTACAGGGAGCAAGATGCCTAAATATTAATTCAATTTTGAACCAAAATCCGATCTCATCTTTACTGCACCCTACTGTGTTTTTGTAGCACCCCTGTGCAAATCAATTACAAAAATTGATTTCCAATTTATTAAGGCCGCATTAACGTTATGTTGCACCTTTGATCTCACAAACACTGTTTGTAATTTGTTATACGATTAAAACTTTCGTGAATGATGCATTTTCCAATCCAGAGGACAGATCTCTCTCTCAGCCTTTCGTCACAGAGACCCGGCTCTTAGCAACAACGGCGGAGAGAACAAGCCGGTCCAAAGTGTGGTTCTACTTCACTTTAGTCGATGCAGACAATGATCGTTGCCAAAAGTGCAACATGTCTTTTGCTTGTAAGGGCGGAAACACAAGCAGTCTGTCAAAACATCTAGCCAAAGTGCATCAGATACAGGTGGAGAAATGCACCTTTTCGACAGACTAGCTCGTAGTTCCATCATCACATTATAGTTTATAATAGTGATTTGTTCTAAACATGATCGCTTCTTATCTATAAATAATTGTTTATTTATTTTTTATTTTACATTTTAATTATCACATTATCGGCGATTTCTTCTAAGCATGACCATTTCTTATACTATAAATAATTGTTTATTTTATTTATTTATTTTACATTTTAATTATCACATTATCAGTGATTTGTCCAAAAATGGACCATTTCTTATACTATACATAAGTGTTTGTTTTATTTATTTTACATTTTTAATTACGACATTATCACTGATTTATTTGTCCAAAACATGACCACTTCTTATACTATAAATGTTATTTTATTTATTTTACATTTTAATTATCGCATTATCAGTGACTTGTTCTAAACATGATCGCTTCTTATCTATAAATAATTGTTTATTTATTTTTTATTTTACATTTTAATTATCACATTATCGGCGATTTCTTCTAAGCCTGACCATTTCTTATACTATAAATAATTGTTTATTTTATTTATTTTACATTTTAATTATCACATTATCAGTGATTTGTCCAAAAATGGACCATTTCTTATACTATACATAAGTGTTTGTTTTATTTATTTTACATTTTTAATTACGACATTATCACTGATTTATTTGTCCAAAACATGACCACTTCTTATACTATAAATGTTATTTTATTTATTTTACATTTTAATTATCGCATTATCAGTGACTTGTTCTAAACATGATCGCTTCTTATCTATAAATAATTGTTTATTTATTTTTTATTTTACATTTTAATTATCACATTATCAGCGATTTGCTCCAAGCATGACTATTTCTTGTACTATAAATAATTGTTTATTTTATTTATTTATTTTACATTTTAATTATCAGTGATTTGTCCAAAAACTGACCATTTCTTATACTATAAATAATTGTTTTATTTATTTATTTTACATTTTAATTATGACATTATCAGTGATTTGTCCAAAACATCTACTATTTCTTATACTATATAAATAATTGTTTATTTTATTTATTTATTTTACATTTTAATTATCACATTATCAGGGATTTGTTCTAAGCATGACTATTTATTGTACTATAAATAATTGTTCATTTATTTATTTATTTTACATTTTAATTATCACATAATCAGTGATTTGTCCAAAAATTGACCACTTCTTATAGTATAAATGTTTATTTTATTTCTTTTACATTTTAATTATCACATTATCAGTGATTTGTTCTAAACAATACTGTTGCAGTTGTTACTCTAATGTTAATGTTAATACAGTATATGACAAAATAAAGCAATGTTAATCCTGTTATTAATTTGTTTAATTTTTCCCTTAAAAAAACAAAAACAATCGTTCAGAGTACCATTAAAGTACCGGATCGATAAGCGGTATCCGCAAGAGTAGTAGTGCCGTTAAAATCTAAAGATACCTATCAATATTAATATTTAATTGATTGATTAATATTTAATAGACATTTAGGTAAATATAAGGAACCAAAACAACTTAATCGGGACATCACTGATACAGATATAGCATTGTTTCCTGCGTTTTAACACCCAATAAGAGGAAGTGAGCTGATGTTTACCTGAGGAATGAAGGACATCTTCTGGCGCCGGTCGAGGAGCCGATCTCAGAGGCCTTCTGGCCCCGTCGATGTAGATCTTCCCCTGAGACCAGAGAGGTTTTCCCAGCACCTGTTCAACCTGACACACAGGAGAGAATATGATATGATGATCATCATGATAATCACATGCAGTTTGGGGCAAGTCATAGTCAAGTCAGCACACTGACACACTGACAGCTGTTGTTGCCTGTTGGTCTGCATTAGATCATATTTTTATGCTAAATGCAGTACCTGTTGTACTTCTTCAGTATAAAGAACACAACAAAACCTGGGTCTTGCATAAAGAAGGTAACAGTTATGCCACTAAAAATATCTCTACCACATGCAGGAATTAAACCCATGCAAACATTTCACCAGTAACACAACCAAGTGAGCCATTATTCATTTATTTATTTAATCTTTAGCCTTTTTAAAATCTCTGTATGGTCTTGTTAGCTTTTAAAGGGTCAGATATCCACCATTAACACTTCTGCTACCACCGCAATACAATGGAGGACGTGCTCCAAGATGATTTAAAAAAGGTTTATGAATCTGCTCTTTTGATTTATAGAATATAATTTTAGAGGGCAAACATTTCCAGCAGAATTAAATGTTCAGACGAAGGCTGTGATATGTGAAAATAATAAAATAAACATTTAACTAGAAATAATAATGGTCCAAAATGATGTAAAATTGCATAGTTTTAGGAGCAGTGTCCCAGTCAGGATGCTCCTACATATTAGACGCAGACACATTATGAATTTCTACAGTGAATAAATGATATTAGTAGATATTGGGTTTGGGGGTTGTAGGTTTTTGACTTAAAACTATGCAATTTTACATTTACATTTTACATTTACATTTCCGGTGAGGTAGCAGTAAGCTAGTTAGTCACATGGGCTAAGCACGGCGCTTCTTTTGAAAAGTAATTCGCCTTCAACTTAGCAAATCCTGCTTTATTTTTAACAGATATTTAACTAACGTTAAATTTGCATTTTCTAAAATGTCCTTGTGGAGCTCTGGTACTCGCTGTTCATGGCTGTGCTAACAACCAGACAAAGCTAAATTTGTGGCTTCAACAACAGTGTGTTGAACACGCACCCGAAACAAAAAGGGATTGTTCTCGTGACCGACGGTACAGTTTCCATCGCCGACCTACAGACGAGGAATCCAGAAGAACGTGGCTGAGACACCATAAACCCTTGTTACGTGAGCTGTAATAGGTGGTGTTCCCATGTTTTACTACATTTTTTTAATTTGGAGAGAGGATTAGCGTACGGTTGGAAAACGCCGGTTCCGGTTCAGTGACACGACGCGCCGGAAGTTGCGCCCATAATTCACGCAAGGCATCATGGGGGCTAGGAATAAGGAGGATAGGCAGCCTATAATATATTATAAAGTGATGCTACAAATAACACAGGAAAGCACTTTAAGTATTAACACTATATACAAACACCACCTTAACCCTATAAAGTTCCATTTTGAATATTATTATATAGAGGTCGACCGATATGGGTTTCTTATGGCCGATGCCGATGCCGATTTTTTACAGAATCAGGACAGCCGATGGCCGATATATGATGCCGATTTTTTTTTGCCGATATATTTGGCTGGTTTTCTTTTTTTCCTCCATCTGATAAAATATAACAGCTTAATAATAACAAATAATACACAAAATTTCATAACTTAAGTAAACATTTATTGAACAACACTTATGGTCTGTCTCTCCAATTTGCACTTTGTGTCTGCACTGCAGTGCATATTTTATTTTGTGCATGATGGTTAATAGTAGTAATAGTACAGGGCTCAAAACCTTTTAAGCACCTTTCCAAAACTGTCCTAAAGCATGTTTTTTATTTATTTATGTTTGCTGACAGACACTGTTACAAGTTATATGGCCATAATCTAAGTGATCAAAAAATAATAATAACTTTTTTCACTCGTATTACACAGCCGGCTGCTCATATCTGCTATGCTGCGGATTACACACAGGCCAGTGACGTCATAGAGGCTGTGAAGGACCCATAGACCGCAGACACGTTTAATGAGGAAGTCAACTTTTTTCTAAATGTTTCGACAAATTGCTCGTGTTTCCGCCCTCACACGCAAACTTGCACTTATGACAAGCATTGTCAGCATCAACTCTAGTAAAGTGTGAGCACGCTTTATAAGTTTAGTTTTCTCCGCCATAGTTACTAAGTGTGTGTATGCGCTGCAGCAGCGTGCATGTGAGAGCTGCTCCGCCCCGCACACAGCTAACGTCACCTACGGAGAGAAATTCTCCATTACCAAAAACAGAATTGATAACGTCGGAGCATTTCATATCTAACCAATTAAATATATAGGGCTTTGAAAGAGAAGAATTTAAGCCTACCGGTTTCTCACGGCAGAATGGCAATTTGATTGACACACAAGGGGCGGTGTCACAGGTGTTCCACAGCAACAACAACACTGGGCTGCCCGCAGATGTGCCTGCTTGATAATCGGCTTAATATGCTCAGGCATCGGCCGATGCCGATTATGAAAAAATGTCAAATAATCGGCCCGATTAATCGGCCGACCGATAAATCGGTCGACCTCTATTATTATAGCCCAAGTATAAAAATATAGCAATAAAATCACAGCTGATTATGACTTATACAGTTTAACATGTTAAAAGAAATAATACATAAATAGGAATAAGTCGCAAGACATTGCAGATTTCACGCGGCAACATGTGAATAAGGGGGGTACTGGCACTTATTTTTTCCCACTTCAAGCACTGAATGGAGGTCTGCCTAAGAGATTTTGTGATGATCTGACCCTTTAAAATTAACTCAATTCCATCAACATTAAACACAGCAGCTGTTAATACAGAGAGAAAACATATCCTACCTCAGAGCCTCAGTGAAGAGAAGATGTTCCTTCAGTTGGTCTGTATACGCTTCCTCTTCTTCCCAGATGTCATCCATTGATGCCGCATATCTACAAATGTGTGACAAATAAAAGTCTTAACATGCAACAGTAAAAATCATAATACACTTTTTATAGAATTTATAGTTAGTATTAAGCTAAATACCTGAAGACTTCCATAGTTCCCACGATCACGTAAACACCAGTCGGTAGGTCGGCTATGTGATGAAACACAAAAAAAGTCCATCAGCGAAACACATGAGCCATTAAACTGTATTAAACTCTACAATCTTACACTAATTGTGAGTATTGTGTGTATTATCCACCATATGCATAAAATCACACATCACAGCGCTACTTTGAGAGGACACATACACTGAGAGGGTGCATCTCTTTGCAAATGCAAAAGTATTGAATTAATCTTTGCATGTAAACTATTAATTAAAAATCTATACAGTGGTTTTGAAAATCGATTCAATATCGCGATACTCTATATTTTCTTACATCCCTATGGCATAGTGATAAATCCATAATGGAAATACATTTCAATACAAAGTTATAAAATTACTGCGTTTACAATTGTATTGTAAAATATGAGCATAAAACACATAAAACCTATTTTCACATTCCACACTTTGGCATTCACATGCAGTCATATCAATGTTATATGTGATTTTAACAGTAAAGCTAGTGTGTTTGTTTATCCCAAAATTTCAAATGCCAATTTGTTTTAATTTTTCTTTAACAAACAGAAGAGATTTACTTAAAATCTACTCTGTTGCCACCTTTAGGAGTGTTACAAAAACACAGCAGGCACCTTCTGGTTAACAAACACAGCATCACATGGTGAATTTGAGCCAAAATGGCGGCGCTACTTAACATATTTAACATGCATATTCAACTAACATACCTTACCTGTATAATGGCACACAGGAACACCGTTCAGATAGTCTGCACAGCCTGCTCCACCTTGGATGAAAGAACAGAAAAGTCTGCATTAGCAACTAGCTTAGCCACCTGTTGCGTCACACATTAAACTAGTGGCTACGTCATTAGCATCGCCTCTCAACCGGAAATGACGCAATCACGTGAATGATAAGTTAACTAAATGTGTTTGTATGTATAAACAAATTTAGTTACAGCTTTAAACAATATATACTGATACTGATACTGGCGACTTTACCACACTGTGTGACAACTTTAATTATATTATTGACAAATATTAGAGCGGATGTTACCCACAGTGCACCCGCATGTAATACAAAATAAAAGCCGCACTGTTTACAAAATAAAAGCTCTACAAAAAACAGTGGTTGATTGTCCCAAATTAAACATGAATTAACTGTATTACAAAAACACTCTTATTTACACTGTTACATATTGTTTTTTCTTTATAATAATGTCTGAGGACAATGTTGATAGTCCCAACGGCTTTTTGAATTTCCTACCTGATGTCACACACTCGTTAGCCTGTTAGCTTGTTAGCCTCTGTTGCTACGAGACGCCGACGTTAACGTTAATATTGCCGTTGCTTAGCAGCAGTGTTCTCACGACTTTAACCACTTCAACGCCAAGCATATTATATATATTATAAAGTATATATTGTGTACAGGACTTCACGAGTTATAAACACGAACTCACGAGTTTAATTTGAATTCAACACATGCGCAGTGGCATCAACCGCCGTTAGCATAGGTTAGCATAAGTTAGCATAAGTTAGCTAGAGGGTAAGCTACCTAGCAGCGGCCGCAGCGAGCCTGTGTAATGTTTGTTTTTGGCCTCTGACTTACCTTGTGACGTCCTCCATACGTCGTCATGACGAAGATTCATAAATCCATAAGTTAAACGGCTCAAATTTGAATATTTCCAGCCGTTGGACTCAACCGCAGAGACGTTGGCTTGTTGTCGAAGGAAAAGCACAGGTGCTGCTAATTACACTAACAATGGCGCTGTTGTGTTCAAGTGTACTAAACCCTCCCTACCTCCCTCCATGCTCCCTACGCCCTCTCCCTACCCACTTCCGCCATATTTAGTTCCATCCCAAACCAATAACCGGGGAGTAGAAATGGAGTCTAGAACCCTCCAACAGCGAGTCTGCATCGTGGCTGAATTAACTTAACCAGCTGCACTTACTGGCGTGCAACGCCATTTTGTGTCCGTCATGAAACACGCTGCAATCCTAGGGTTCCGCGCGGCTACCAGCACAAACATTTATTGTAAACTGCTCAAACTAAGATAGACATTTAATTTATTCTTTTCTTTTCTACATATTATACCATGACTTTAAAAAAAACAAACATACTATACTATTACTTATTTTCCACATACTATAAAAAATATTTTTTTTCCGACATACTATACTATGACTGTCGAAAAAAAGTCATAGTATAGTATGTCGAAGAAATAAAATATGTGCATGGTGTTAGCTCACCTGGTAGAGCAGGTGTCCCATGAGTCAGTCCCTACCACAGCGGCCTGGGGTTCAAATCCAACTGAAGGCCCTTTGCTGTAAGTCATCCCCTCTCTCACCCAAAGAAAATTAATAAAATCAAGTCATAGAATGTCCAAAAAATAGAAAAAAGTCATAGTATAGTATTTTGAAAAAAAGTAATTTTATAGTATGCCAAAAAACACTCATAGTATGTCCAAAAACTGATAAAAAAAGTCAGAGTATAGTATATCGTGTTAGCTCACCTGGTAGAGCAGGTGCCTCATGTGTCAGGGTTCAGTCTTTACCGCAGCGGCTCAGGGTTCAAATCCAACCCAAGGCCCTTTGCTGTAAGTCATCCCCTCTCTCACCCAAAAAAAAATAATAAAACAAGTCATAGTATGTCCAAAAAGTCATAGTATAGTATTTTGAAAAAAAGTAATTTTATAGTATGTCGAAAAACAGTCATAGTATGTACAAAAACTGAAAAAAAAGTCACAGTATAGTATATCGTGTTAGCTCACCTGGTAGAGCAGGTGCCCCATGTACTAAGGTTGAGTCCTTACTGCAGCGGGTTCGAATCCGACCCGTGGCCCCTTTGCTTCATGTCCTCCTCTCTCTCTCCCCCCCTTTGAAGAAAAAAAGCCATAACATAGTATGTCGAAAAATTAAAAAAAGTCCCAGTATAGTATTTTGCTTTGTCCACCACTTTCCTAACCTTAAACCAAGTCTTTACCCTAAAATATAATGATTTACGTTATAGATTTACGTGCACTTTGCCCCAACAGGAAGCGAGTCACCACATCATGAGTCATATACGCCCACTTTTAAACACCATGCACACTCATTACTACAGGCATACAGTAACCATACATACCTGTGCACACTGCTTACATGAATGTACACATGCACCCAAACAAAAAGCTTCTCGCTGAGCCAAAACATGCAGTCCTGCTTAAACATATAATGTCTCAGTTACACACACACACAGCTCAATTTTCTCCTGCATAAGTGCTTCTCTCCATATCCTCTCTCATAGCGTTCCATCCTGCTTCTGCCTCGCGTAGGTGGCAGGAGCTCCTTCCAGTTTTGGCGGCGTCGCAGCTCCACGCTGCAACATCCATCCTTTGACTCCACTTATTTGTCTGCCTCTCGCTTGTACTCCGTTCATGCCGCTCGCTTTCGAACTAGGTCAACAAACTCGGGGTAAAGCAATGACGTGCTCGTGCATCTGTCGCTGGATATTAGTGGTATCATTGTTATTAGGCAGGCAGACTGCCTGAGGACAGCTGTAACTCATTCTGGTGTTTATGGAAAGCTTAATTTGTCAACTTGCCCATCGGAACATTGAATTAGAGCTGTTTTTTTTTAAACTAATGAAACCAATGAATGTGCAACAGCCAAATTGTGAGCTCATCATCTCAAGGTTACAGAGGACACCCGCTGAGGTCACGTAGAAATGACTCAGATCATTTAGATATTTCATTTTAAACAAGATTTGCAACCTTAAAAACCTCAAGTTGCATTAATGCGTTAAAGAAGTAGTGGTGTTTTTGCATCGGCCACCGTAGTTTTCCTACGCGCTTGGCAACCTCACCAATAGATGCTGCCGAATCCTACACACCTGCAAAAGAAGTCCAAAAGAAGTATATTATGAAGGATATATTGACTAGATATACATGTGGACAGAAGTGTAAAACCCCCAAATGATGTCATTTCCAGTGGAATAATAGCGTTGCCCCACATTCTTTCAGATCTGTCTTTTCATTCTCGCAGAAAAAGACTCCACAGTAGCACTTGACCAAAACGTTATTTATTAATATAAGCAATGTACCACGCACTAGAAAAAAGATACCTATAGTCACTCTAGATCCTGTTTTCATAAAATATTCCCCCCCGAAGAGTGCTGATCCAAAGTCAGAGTGGCTTTTTTGTTTGCTCCTGCCCCTCCAGAGACCTCACGGACAATCAAAACAAAATTGGTTGGCGGGATAAAGCGGGAGTAATACATACTTTTTGTGACACCCCGGTGTTCGGAGGAGCTTTAAATTGGGGTGATGAGGTCTCCGGAAGAGGCTCTGGAGCGAGTTCATTACGCTCGCCAACGCTGATACTGGGTTAGTACTCTGACTCCAAAGAGGCTTTATAAATACAGATCCCAGTCAGCTGAAACACACACAGGTGATTTTCATTAAGACGTAGAAAATAGTGATTTTTGTTTTATTGAAGTATCTCAACGGACTAAGACACTTATAAAGTGTAGTAGAAATATCAGAGGTGAGGAGAGTTTACGGCGGTGTGGGCCAAGCTCTGTTCAATTCAGTCAGTTCATACATGGATCTAAAATACTAATGAAGTTTCACTGCATCTTTATGAGCTCATCAGCGGAGGACGTAATCGCCCACAGGCCCCTCAGCTGTTTCTCCAGCATCACTTGAGGCGATTTGAATCGTAATTACAAACCTCTGGACAGGCCACAAATGTGTCTGGAGGCCTCATGAAAATGTAGGACCCCCTAAATATAAACTCATTTGAACTGACTGAACTGGAACCAGGTTGACTCCGGCCTCGCTACTGGCCTAACTTACATTCCATATATATAACTGTATGAAAATAGAAACATTAATTAGGTACATCTTACATAAAAGCGTTTCTCTGAACATACAAATACCGGGGAAAAAGTGTGTGTGTGTGTGTTTAGGGAGAGGAGGGAATAAGGGGGTTGATTGTTCTACAAAGCCAAACGACTGCAAGAAACACCATAGAACAGTAAACAAAACCAAAATGTTTCCGTCCATCGCTGCGTCCGTATGCCTCCGTATGTAGCGTCAAATTCACATATTTGAGGAGGGGACTACATCAAAACTCATCAACAACCGTCCATTTTCCAACAGTACAGTATGCATCACAATATATAGAACCTATTTTACAGCACCTGTGATCATTGCCAGCAGGGCACAAGAGGAAGTGCCTTTAGGTCCTGAAGCTTTCATCAAGACTCGCAATTTTATGCACTCAAGCTTTACTTCTGAAGCCGGATGGAATGACTCTAATGCTAAATAAATAGGCCATGTACAGTATGTGTTTGTATGTGTTTTTAAGTGTCCAAAACGAATATTTCTGCAGCTCATTTTGTGCCTATATATATATATTAGGGCTGGGACAATGCACCTATGTTCCGATTTGATACTATCACGATACTTGGGTGTCGATGTGATATGTATTGCGATTCGATATTACGATTTATTGCGACTTTTTTAACACTAGACCATGGGGAAGAAGTTGAATCATACACTTCTAGGGACTTTTACTTTGGAAAATAACTAATTTGACACAGTAAAAATGTTTGATTTTCAGCATGTCAGAGATGTCCTGAAGTCAAATATATCAGTCATATTATAAAATCCCCTTTACTGTCTTGTTTACGTACCAAAGCCATCGAAGTCGAGGTCTTCATTAATGACAATATCGAGCAGTGAGTCTCCAGGCGACCCCTTCACTGTGATCCTCTCCCCGTCTCTGTTGAAGAAGTGGACCGTCACCTTGTTGTCTGACCTGACAAACACACACACAGACACTTTTAGTTTAACAATTCTAACTCGTATTTTCCCCAATACACAAACAAATTACTCATTTGTACCTGCTAGGCTCCAACACATTTCACTGCCCTCTTTACATTTATTTTATTTAAAACAAATGGTGCTTAATTTACAGTGCATAGAAGATTTGTGCCTGAAATAAAATATTTAAAAGAAAAAAAATATGTGTACAGATACATGTAAATGTACTTCAACAGTCAAGTAAGTAAAATAGTGATAATTATATATTAAAGAAACAAAAAACACATGTATGAATATGCACAAATCCAGTGAACACACCAGATGTAAACAGCTGTGAAAATACAGCACTTCACTGACATCTAGTGGTCAGAGCTCATCACTACACTCAGACCAAAGATACCAAAGAGCTTCAAGTTCTCAGAACAGTGTAAACTATATAAAATCACCTTTACTGTCTTGTTGATTTGTATAAGCACTATTTAGGCGATAATCAGAAAATTAAGCTGCAACTATTTTCATTGTCAATTAATCATTTAAGTCATTTTTTCAAACCAAATTTGATGGTTCCAAGCTAAAAGCACAAGCACGCAAAAGCACTCTTAAAAATACACTTTAAACCTCTGTTTAGCTGCCACTATATAAACATGAAGACGATGACTTTCACAGAACTATGACATATTTTAACAGTGTTGGATGAGACAACATGTGTCCATTGTGCAGTCAATCAGTTCATGTTTCTGTTCAGCCCATCAAGGTCAAGGATAAACATTCTTCATCTGCTTAGCCATGCCGGACAAGTCACTATTTAGCTGAAGTTAATGTTCTTTCCAAGGTATTACATTTTCAATTTAAATACAGTACATACCACCCATAGACACGCAGCTCCGTGTCAGGAGCGACAGTGACACATCCACAATAAAAACACAAAATCCAAACCTGATCAATTTGTTTCAACCAAACACACAGTAAGACTACAAAGAGATGCAAAACAACTACAAAGACACGTAAAGCAACCATGTGACACAAAACAACCACAAAGAGATGCAAAACGACAACAAAGAGACACAAACCGACCATAAAGTGACAGAAAACGACTACAAAGACATGCAAAACAACTTCAGAGACACAATACAACTACAGAAAGACATATCAACTACAAAGAGATGCAAAACGACTAGAAAGAGATGCAAAACAACTAGAACGAAAACAACTAGAAAGAGATGCAAAACAACTAGAAAAAAAACAACTAGAAAGAGATGCAAAAGAAATAGAAAGAGATGCAAAACAACTAGTAAGAGATGCAAAACAATCACAAAGAGCTTGCAAAACAAATGACGTTATGTTGAGTGTTGATGGATTACCTACAATGTTGGCAGAGCCTGGCACTGATCGATCCGAACTCCATTCAGAAAACAAGCATTTTAAAAGTTGTTTGCTTGTTGTGTTGCGGACAGACTTGACAAAGCATGAATTCGGTCTTTCTACAAATCGACATAATGATGTCGTTATTTCGGCATTATTTTGATCCGTTTATTGCAATTAAATCGCAGCACAGTCTGTTTATTTTGAGTTCATACCGCAGTAGCGACGTGTGGCTGCTAGATACAGTCAGTGCATTGGCACTGTGTGTGAAACAAGCTATAGACGTTTAGTTTTCTGACATATCTGGGACTTGCACAACATGTACAAAGCAGCAACCGTGGTTATTTCTTCCATGGTTGATGGCGGAAATGGAGGAGAGCGAGGCGAACATTTGCTTCAAGCTTGGTGTGAATGCACTGTAACACAATACGAAGCACAACATAACGTAACTTAAACGAACTTAAACAATAGCACATGCACTACGACAGCACTATGTAAATGATACATGAACCGCTGACACGCTGGCCGGAAAACGTGAACTGTTCTCCGCCTTTTCATTTTGAAAGAGCAACGACCAATCAGGGAACGCCAGCAGTCGGCCGACCAATGAGGAAGCTCCGACAAACCACACCTCTATTTCCGTTGAAAGTTTTATTTTGAAATGATTTACCGGAAGTGTGAGTATGCAGTAATGTCTGCATTCGCGCTACTTTTACTAATTTAACAGTTCCTTATTGTCGCCAACAGAGGGCAGCAAACACACATTTTAAACACACAGATCAACATCTCCTTCATCCAGTTCAATGAAATCCGCACACAAGATATTTGTTAATTAAATAAATATTAAATTATATTTCACCAACAAGACTGAGCCAAATGTTTTTTTTGTTCTCTACAACTTGTCTTGATTTATTAAATTTATTAAATTAAATAATGTCTTAAATTAGTGGTATTATAGTGAATAATTATGTTGCAGTTATGCCCTGACTCGTTTTTCCGGAGACATGTACAGTGTTAAACTATGTTAATAACGCTAACTACATTTAGGTGACATTTTCTATTCATGAAAAAAACCAAAACATACAGAGTAGTTTCAAAATCAGCTGGAATATCGATATAACATTTCTGATATCGGGTGATTTTGACTAAGCGGACATGGCAACCCAGCAGTTTCCGGCTGGTGTTCTCTCTGCGTGTGTTTCAGTCAGAGTTGTGTGTCTGCTGCCCTCTGGTGGTGACAATAAGGAACTGTTAAATTAGTCAAAGTAGCGCTGATTACTGCATACTCACACTTCCGGTAAATTATTTCAAAAATAAAACTTTCAACGTAAACAGAGGTGTATCTTTTTAGCCAGCTGTCCTTCCTGCATTTGGCAGCTTCGACTGTGTTACTTTTAGTCTGGATTAAGCGTTTAACTTCTTCGTATTTGTCTAATATAGTTTACTCTTACTTTGTAGAAATGAGCTGCTCCGTCTGGCTGTCTGTTTTCAGTAGACTTGTCCATGTTAGTGATTGGTCAGATGACTGTTTGCTGCCCTCTGGTGGCGACAATAAGGAACTGTTAAATTAGTAAAAGTAGCGCGAATGCAGACATTACTGCATACTCACACTTCCGGTAAATAATTTCAAAATAAAACTTTTGGTAAATAATTTCAAAATAAAACTTTCAACGTAAACAAAGGTGTATTTTTTTGCCAGCTGGTTTTTTTCTTGCATTTGGCAGCTTCAACTGTCTTACTTTTAGTCTGGATTAAGTGTTTAATTTCTTCGTATTTGGCTAATATAGTTTACTCTTCCTTTGTAAAAATATGCAGCTCTGTCTGTCTGTCTGTCTGTCTGCAAGTCAGTAGATTTGTCCATGTTAGTGATTGGTCAGATGCTGCTGGGTATGTTGAACTGGCTTCATAGTACAGGCCTCTGGCCCTCTGCGGTCCAGCCAAAAATTATTAACCCAATGGTACAATATATAACCATTCTGCCTGCATAATGAGTACTTATACATTTGATACTTCAGGTGCATTCAACAGCATATAAAATATTATCTTGCACCAAACGCATCTGTTCTGACTGCACCTTTGCCCATAAAATAAAATAATATAACAAAACTCATCTTTCTCTGTCTCTTATTGATTGTTGCTAAATGTGAAGCAAATAAGAGACAAAGAAACCCTAACCCTTATTTGTTTGGAGAGAAAATAAGGAAAATATCTTTCAATCTTCTAATCCTGCAAGTACATCAACTGCAGCAAATATGCTGAATTGCTTCACATTTAGCAACAATCAATAAGAGACAGAGAAAGATGTGTTTTGTTATATATTATTTTATTTTATGTGATTTTTGGTGATCTGACCTTTTAAAATTAACTAAATTTAATTTACTTCAACATTAAACACAGCAGATGGTAATAATGGGAGAAAACATATCCTACCTCGGAGCTTCAGCAGAGAAGATGTTCCTTCAGTTGGTCTATAATGTTTCTCTTCTTCCAGATGTCACCCCATGAGGCCAAATATCTACAAGTATGTGACAGATAAAAGACATTTCAAGACAGTTCAAGTAAAAAACAATAATAACTTTTTTAGAATTTATAGTTAAGATGCAAAGATACGCAGGATTTGGACGAACCTGAAAACACCAGTCCACCTGCAACCATCTATACGGTGAAACACAACATAAAGTCAGCAGAATTATGAGTTGCATTAATTCCAAGTTGAACCATATTGCACACATTCAAACCAACCTCAGTGTATGAAATACAAAGTGGATATTTGCACTGATAAATTATCTTTCATTTCATTTAATTTCCTTATATTTGTTGTTAATTTTTCAGATGAAAAGTTTTTCAACCTGTTTTTCCATCATCGTTTAAAAAAGTAATGAAAGATATAGGCTTCAATTTAAATATTTTAATTGTAGAAAATTTTATTTAAGTATAAAAATAAAGTAATAATATACTATGACTTTTTTTTCAACATACTAAAATATGACTTTTTTTTCAACATACTATACTATGACTTTTTATGATTTTTTTCGACATACTATACTATGACTTTTTTATGATTTTTTTTGGCTAACTATACTGTGAATTGTTTTGACACACTCTACTATGACTTTTTTTCCTACAGACTATAATATGACTTTTATCATTTTTTTCGACATATTATAGTATGACTTTATGATTTTTTTCCACATTCTATACTACGACTTTCTAAATAATTCAATATATGATTGGTTGTCTTTATTTTCTTTTTTCGTCCTGTTTAAATGCACCTTTTTAAAAACATCCTCAAATAAATTTAATTGCAGTGATCTTAGTGTAGTCCAGTCACCGTCAGCTGCAGGTTTGCGTGGTCCCTCTCCTCCACCTCTTGGCTCTTCTGGTCTGCAGCACCTCCTTCACCAGCTCGCTCTCCGTCTGCAGCCGGCGCAGCTCCTCCTGGATCTCCTCGTAGTCGCACCACCGACTGCGTCTGACCTCATCATCCTGTAGAAACATTAATGTAAACTAATTTGAAAGAGTTTGAAAGTAACTACTAGTCTACTGTTCACTGTGTAAACTCCTGAATGTATCTGTAATATATGCTGTGTATACACTGAACCGGGGCAGTAGATGTGCTCTGTTTGGGTCATTAAAGACTTTGCTTTTGACAGTAACGTCTGTGATCACTGGCTTGTTTGTCCTTCTTTTAGAGTTACATGTTTGAAGCATGTGCTCCCATCCTTGTTACCTCCAAGTCAAAGGGCCAACCCTCAAACAGGAAGTGGAAGAATCCAATTTAATTAATACAAGAGGGAACCCAGACTGTACCGAAACCCCAAACTTTACAGTAAGAAGAATGTTTTAACAGTATTGTTTTGCATGGAAATATTTTATGTATGTGTTTACTGAAGACAAATTCAGAGAGGATTCATACTACATGCGCTTAAAGGTTCGGAGGGTTGTTCTCTTTGCTTTTAAGACATCTATCAACATGAGGAAGTTATGTGGAGCAGTATGAAGACATGAATGCTGGTATTAAATTTCATAGCACTCCATGCAGTAAATATCAAGATATTTCACAGGATAAGTAAAATATCTCACAAAACAAAGTAGGATATTTGAGGCTTTATATTATAAAACTTCTGGTGTGACTCCCTTTAACCTTGTCTAAAATATCATATTACTGTGCAGTACTTTGAGTAAAAGTGTGCTCAAAAATACATTTTTTCTGTATAGAACATTCAGACAAAAAGGAAAGACACAATTTACCGCCCTGCACCTTTTAAACCCTCGTTCTCACCCGTCACCACTTAATGACTTCTTTAAATGTCACCGAGGATGGTGCCGTTATATACGTCAGATTAAAATCTCATTAACCCTGAATGAGGTCCTCCCTACACTGTTTCCTTACACTCCCGTCAAAGGAAATCAGATGGTAAAGGCAGCATTAAAGAAGAGGATTTACCCCTCGTACCGCTGACTTGTCACAAACTCCCTCGAAGCATCGGAGACGATGACGAGCCCCGGGCAAGCTGTGATATTTCAGTCTGTCAGTGTGGATGACCTGCCCTTTCTATCACCTCCCTGCGAAGCACTCCTTCATCCTCCATCCTGCCTTTTGTCTTCCTCCTGAAAGAGGGAACAGAAGAAAAAGGGACTGAGGCCAAAAACAAAGACAAAATACAGCAGCAACATAGTTTACTTTAAACTCTGAAGGTCATGGAGTGCCTACAGTGGAAGTCCTTCCTGTGACCTCTGACCCAAAAGCCCTAAAGCTGCAGCTCATGCTCACTGTGGGGTGAACGGTGACATTTGCTTCTATTCAAATGAACCCAAATATATGCATTCATTTAAAACAATATGCATACCTCTTCCGCTTCTAATATTCATCTGTTTTCCTGGGGAAACCTATGCTCTTTAATTGTGAACCTAATGCTAATACAGTATACTTAAATCAGTTGAAGAAGATGGATATTATCCACACAAAAAAAGTGTCCTTTTGTTGCTTTTGTAGTGGATTTTATCTTGCTTTATCTTCTTTAACAGCATGTTTGGGTCTAAAACAATCATATATAGGCTAAATATATTATTATGTATATCAGAAATCATCCAGCAAAACCAATGCTTTCTGTTTTTGTGTTTTGTCTTACTTGTGTTTGTAAATAAGTAGCTTATCTTAAACACTGGAAACAGGAGAGCAGTTAATTAGTGAGGTGCTGGTAGGGAGGTTTTGATAGCTGTTTCCGCCTGTTTACAGTCTGACATTTGGCTTGATTTTCTACTTAACACTCAATCAAATCTAATATGATTCACATATTTATAGATACATTGTGACTTATCCTTCATGAGTATATAATTACCTTCGATGTCCATCACGAATAAACGTCCGTAAATCCGCTTAGAAACCACAGGCAGGAAAAAGACGCTCCTTAAAAACGCCAGACTTCCAATGATAATCCTCAAGTTTTAATGTTTTCTTAAGTTTCAAAGTAATTTATAGATAGGTGTCTGTGCATTCATGGGTGCATTGCAATCAGGAACTACTAATAGTGAATTCGGCTCACTTTAATGATGCCATGTTCCAAAATGTATAAATATATAGGCTAAAATAAACTTGGCTCAAGTTGTCGCACACAGCTGACTCGCTCACATGGCAACATTCGTGCACTTCCTGTTTTCATCCCCCAAAGGCCTTCTGGGAACTGTAGTTCCAAAACTTCCAAAATGTCAAATTATTCCTCTAATAATTCAACTTTCTGTTCTAAGAAGGGCATTTTTGTATGAGTATTTATTATTTTAAATATATTTGTTTATTTAGTATTTTATTTATATGTGCTTTTATAGATAGATTATTGATCTGATAGAGTCTGGGCGCCATCTGTTGTCCACATATCCACATATCTATCAAACAATACTGAACAGTTACTGTTACATTAACCTACAAATATTATATATGATTTAATATATTTTTTAAAATAATTTTCAACCTGGACAGAAAACACTGATATGCAGCTTCAAAAGTGTTACTGATATCATGTAAGTTACACTGAGGAAACAAATTATTATATTTTTGACATAATTCCTTTCAATATCAGTGGTTGTTTGTAACAATAATAATAATAATAATACATTTAATTTAATGGCACCTTTCATAAATAATAAATATGTTGTAAAATGCGAAAAAAAATAAATGCTTCAAATCTCAAGATGAATGTCTACACACACGTACACACAGGCTATTGATTATCTGGTTATTTGTTAATCATCCTGCATGTCCTGATGAAATGCTGAGTGTGTGCATGTACTACTACCACAGCATTTCTTTCATTTTTATTGAAACTGGAGAATACAGAAATTATAATTACACTTGATCCATAAACTTAAATCTCTTTGCTTAGTTTCAAGTTACCATCATGTAACATGGAGCAACACGGACAACAAAAAAATACAATGAAATAAAATATGATATTATCTCTTGACATCTTTGGAGTGTGATTGATTATGACATAATATAGATCATTTATTGTAGCTTTCAACGTACTTTGCATGTCCATATTCACTGGTTTCACTGTAGTACATTCAAGAAGGAGCTGTCAGTGATAATAAATCCCATAAATCCCATCATGTATGTGAGCAAACTGCTCCCTCTTAAGGCCAAGATTTCCTCTAAATCCCATTCATCTACATAGAGAAGTGGGCGAGATGCTTCCTGTTGCATGTTAAACATGGCTGATCTTTACCAGTCTGGTGTGAGTTGGCGGACATGACGACGCCTCATTCAGAAAGTATTGATTGCTGCAGTTTTAGGATGAGAATAATAACTGTATGGTGAAAGAAGTCAAACAGCAGAGATGCTTGTTTAGATGCTTCGATGTCTCATAATTTAAAAGATAACTCCAGGTTATTATATTATTAAAATTACGATGTTGATGTTGAACTGACTATGAAAGTTTACAATGTAAATTCATCATCCCATACATTCAAATATGTGTTTGAATTACACTTAAATTATCAATACTTCAATTTGACCTATTTACTGTACATATTCTAATTACATATAATACACTATTTTAATGTTAATACTGTACATCTGATTATTGATTAGCAGATGAATGTAGAAATCACACAAAATAGTAGGAAAGTAAACACACACACTCTTGCATTCATATGTTAAACCAAAAGTTTTCTCACATATCTTATAAATTAATTTGAGGCCGACATGCTGGCAAATATTCACGATTAGTCTTTGAAATCAGAGAGAAGGAAGTAATAGAAATAATAGACCAGGTGCTTTGCACAGGCTTTGCCTGTGCTACAAGCCACACTGGAATAAAACATTTTTGTACAACAGAAATTGAGTTTGGCTGCAGGTCAGAAGGTGTCCTTTTACGCTGGAAAAGCTCTATAAAAAGCTGCAGCGTGCACGAGTTCCCAGTGAGTTTTAAAGCTGCGGTTTTCTGCCACTAGAGAGCAGCAGTCGTCCATTATCTCCACAGTTTCATCTGCATGGAGTTCTTCTTACTTTCTCCATATATTACAATAAATTAGAGCCTCAGTCAGGTCTATAAATTCTCCATTTGTCATGATAATCCCACTGAAGTTCCTCAGGTAAAACGATGCACATCACCGACTCCACCCAGTAAGAGTCTCAGCACCAACCATCCGAGCTCAGACTCTAATGATGCTGATGGAGGAGGAGGCTCTTTGGAGCTACGAGAGAGAGAGAGAGGAGAGTAAACACATGAGTCATAATCAGAGAGGGTCACATATATGAACATGACTCATAAACCTCAGGAAGGAAGTGCGTGGGCCGTACTCACATGCACCGCCACGTGCCTTCACGCACTTTATGTATGATGTCTGGTAAAGATTTACCAGCTAATCAATTATGTGTGCAGGCTCCACACTCCAGATAGGCTCAGTGGAAGTAACAGTGCTCAGGTTTTGGCTGAAAAACTGAAATAATTCATCTACTGTGGGGAGCATCTTGTTATCGAGGCACCAGGATATAACATGAATCACGTTCGGCGCATCTTGTTTTCCGCCTGTCTCTGCCCTGAGGCCACTTGTGCCAAAACAACAACTTTTGAATGGATCTCGCCTCTAAATCTGACATTTGTCTTCATTGACATGCATCCCACCCAGTATGTGTAATTGATCGTTGTCCAATTACATTTTTTAACCTCTTAAGTCATTATAAACTCATGCTGTGCAGCCAAACTTTATTCAAACTGACTGCACTTTATTTTAAATTCAAACAGGGGTGCCAAACTTTCCAAATATACCAAAAATATCAGGCTGAATTTAGGGGAAAATTATGCACAAAACATCTAGAAGTCATCTATCTGGGACATGGAGTCACAAGTGTGAGTATATCCAACTCACTTTAGAACAAGCTGATATAGACAGAGAGGAATAAGATGATTTTTTCCTATCTTAAAGCCACTTTAGGGGAAATATAAGGACATTAAAGGGTTAATAATTTCCTTTCTCAAATGCAGCTGATTACATTAGAGCTGAAGTGATTAGAGGAGTAATTTATTAGAGAGGATCGGCGGAAAATTAGTCAGCGATAATTTTGATAAGTGATTAATTGTTAATTAAGTAATTATTTCTAACAAAACTGATGAAGAAAATGTTAACAAGATAATATTTGGTTATTAAACCACACTAAAGATTGCCAAAAAATCAATGCAAAATGGCTAAACTTCAAACTTAAACATGCACTATCAATGCAAATAGAATACATCTCATGTCATGCAAACACATAACATGATGGAGAATGATAATTTCCTTTAAAGGTGCAATTTTAGTAGATATCTGCAAGGTGTGACCCATTTATGATTTAAGCGTGATCGTGGTCTTGGTTTGAAGTGTTGTAAGTATTATAAAATGCTTTCTGATGTTCGTTCATGCACCACTCATTGATTTTTGAAGATTGAAATCTTTGCTCGAACTAGCTGGCAACCAAGACTGACAGATCTGACTCGTCTCAAACAACTCTGCTCTCTTTTAGCGAGCGTGCCGCAGCAACAACCCAACAAGCTCTCTGTGGTTCCAGCTTGGTTGTTTTATATTTAGCCATGATGGCAGCAGCTCTGGTTGCTATGGAGATCACTGATGCAGCTACAAAGGCTCTTCAGAGACGAAACAAAATACTCCCGGCAGCCAAGAATGATCATGCATTATAGAGAGGCGCAGCTACGAGATGAGAGCGGCGGAGAAGAAGTTTGACAGGAGGAAGTTTTCTTAATGAAGTTCAGGGAGGAGAGTCGAGATGAGTCACCCTGCTGCTGCGTACGGCGCCGTTGTGGCAGATGGGCGAGCTGCCGGCTGAGGCGTTGTAGTAGGAGGGCGTGGCTCGGACCTGCGGCCTCTTGGTTTTGTCTTTGCTGCTGTTGGTGTCGTTGTCTTTGATGATGTCATACTGTCGGCAGAAGAGGGCGATGACGGCTGGGGAGGAAGATGGCGAAGACGTGGAGGGTCAGGAGAAAGTAAAAACAAAAACACAGTCAGTCTCCTCCAAATGCATCCACTCTGATTATTCTTACATACTTTTACTTGTGACAGAGTATTTTTACAGTGTGGTATTAGTACTTTTACTTCAGTAAAGCATCTGAATACTTCCTCCATCACTGATAAACACAGAGATCCAGGCTGACCTGCCCACAGCAGCAGCACGGTGGTGATAATGAGCAGCTCTCCGGTCTGCAAGTGAGGCGTCATGCCCAGACCCTCCATCGCCGGTTCATCTGAGGACAAATAAAGACAACTTTATTAACAAGGACAAAGTGGGCATGTCTGCAAAGGGGAGACTCGTTGGTACCCATAGAACCCATTTTCATTCACATATCTTGAGGTCAGAGGTCAACGGACCCCTTTGGAAATGGCCATCTCATCTAAATTTCAATAACGCATCAAACTATTGCTTTAATGATTTGTTAACTTTGTCAGCAAGGTCAAGAGGATGATTGTAGAAGTACAATGTAGTTATTTTTAGTTCAAATTAAGAAAGGGAAGGTATTTGATTGATTGAGTTGTAGTTTTCAAGTGGTTTAACTTGCACATACATGTATTTTTCCCCCTTTGGTTATTTTATTTTTTACTTTTTTTCTTGAAAATGCACATTTTAAGTGATAAAATTTGAGTCGTGGTTTCAGGAAATCTGTTTTGAATGAGAAATAAGATAAAAAGTCAATTATATTTATAAAAAATGTGTGTGTTTGTGTGTTTACGGGGGTCCAGGACTCCGGCTGGATAATGGTCGCTCCTCTCCAGAGTCCTGAAGTGGACGGCTCGGCTGGGCTGGCTGTCATCATGCGGCCCAACAGACTGCACCTAAAAAAGATAGAGTATCTTTAGGTGAAAGCATGAAGTACTCCTCAGGTAGTTGGAGTTCTTTAAGCTGAACGCTGGGTACAGCTGACATTAACAGGGATTATGTAACGATGACAAGAAACTGGCTTGTGAGGGTATACTCAGGAGACAAATGGTGCTTTGGTTTTTGGATCCAGAGGACGAGCTGTAAATGTAGAAGCAGACTGAAAGCTTGGACGATAAAAGAGGGAATAGAGATTTCAGCTAAAGACACATCTGGGGACATTTTCAGCAAAGAATCCACCCAAAAATGAAGCGACTTGCAAGAAGTAAACAAGTTTGATGGTGTGTTTCTCATTCAAACAGAACATTTTCTAGCAGCTACAGTCAAGTTTGTGAGCAGAAAATGTTAAATTCAACTATTATACAGGGAGAGAAATCCATCACAGGGGCACAATTACATACACAAGAGGTCTAAATGTGCCTCCGCCTACACATTAGGAGGAATGCTACGAGTTTTCTCTGGAGGTTGTTGCAAATCATTCTAGGAAAATGACTAACAAAGGCAGAAGTGGGTACAAAATAAAAGTTAATCACAAAATAGGTCCCTGAATTAATATAAAATTATCCAAAAGTTTGTCCTTCTAACAAAAATACTTCTCTAATTGGAAAGTTTGAAATAAGGAAGAATAATATAGAAGAATAATTCATTTTATTTTTCAAGTTAATTTGCTAATTTATTTCTGTATAAATGTATATATATAAATTGCGTATATATTGATATTTTCTCTCGAATTTAAAAACATCATATATTTATTTTTATATAATTTATTATTTATTTGTATCCCTTTATTTTTCCTTATTCTTTTCCCTAATGCTTTTGCTTTTGCCAATATTTTCCCTTAATTTATTCTTTTATTCCTCTTTATATTTCAATTTTTTTTACTTCCTTATTCTTTTATTTATTTATTTATATATTTTATTTTAGTTGTTTCATATTCCCACATGTTTTATTCATTTATTTATTTATTCTTTTATTTATTCCTCTTTATAGTTCCACAGTTGTTTTCTTATTTATTTATTTTACAGATTTATTCTTTTTATGGCACTCCCATGCGACCTTGATTTGTTTTTTTTATTTTCTGTTGTTTCATTATTAAAATTCTTTTTAAAATTCTGAATAATGTGATATATAAAATTTATAACTGCAGTGTGACTGGTTTATTAGGTAGTGAGAAGCTCTGCAAACCAAAAAGGACAAAATCCTTCACCAAACTCCAGAGAAATTCTCCTATTTTACCGTCCTCTCCTCTACAGGAAGGTCAGAGGTGAAGAGTTAACATTTCCACCCTCCTGCTGTTGGCGAGGCTTCGTTGCATCGCTCAATGACTCTTCTGCAGGACAGCCGCTTGCTGACGAGCACATTTAACATCCAGTCCTCCAGCTGAAGGACAATCTGTATCAGTCTGTTTAAGCTATAATGGATTATACAAAGTTGAATAGAGTCATGATAATGGAGTCACATTAGATACTCCTCCTCTGTAGTTTGTGCTGGCTTTGATTTAAGAAACTTTGAGCTGTATAATTATACACTAAGAGGAAGTTAATAAGAATAAAAATGAATTTCTAAAATGCAGTTTAACATCAATGAAGATCCTCAGTTAAAGCTGCACTGCAGACATCTGTAGAAAGTGTCTCATTTGCAGCTGTGGTTTTCCTTTTATCACACATTACCTAAAAAAAAATCTCAACTCAAATCCACTTAATAGCTTTTTCCAGGACCTTCAACCACATCTCACAGTCTTCCTCGGGGGAGTTGGTGGAGTATGACAACAAATCAACCTAAACTAGATACAACGAGGCTTTTTGTAGAGATATATAAGTGTGTTTGTGTTTGTGCAGGTCACCTGGACGCTGTAGTGCGTGTCCTCGTCCAGGTCCCACAGCACACACCAGCGGCTGGACGTGTTCACCTCTCTGATGGAGCGCTGCATCAGGCCGTCCTGCCTCTGGAGACGAGACAAACACATGAAGGGACGTGTAATAAAAACCACTGCTGCTCCGTCGCGCCTAATTTAACATCGTTATTTCACAAGACAGGCGTCATGAATGCAAATAAAATCCCCCGCTGTAACGAGCTGCTTCGCTCACTCATATAAATTCAGCTCAAATACCTAGTGTCCCACTGGGGGGAATTAGGTCTGCAGGCAAGGTAACACCAGCAATCATCATTTGGAGGGAACACAAGAAACACAGTCAGACACAGATACTCTGCTGGTGCAATAAAGATGCCTTTAGGACAGAATTCATGTGCAAATATCACCTTCCTGTAGTTCATGGATGAACTGATTTTGACCTGATGGAAATACATCTTTAAATCTCTTAAATATTCAGTTTAATTCAGAATTATTTGCTTCGCTTAAAGTAGGACTCTGGCAAAAGCATGAGTATATTCTTATTTTGAACATCTTACCAGAAGGCAAAACGGTGAGACTGATTCATTTAAATTCACTAAATATCACAGTTTAAGTAGATCAGACAAACTTGTTAGCAAACAGTTGCAAAATGTACACATCCAGCAGTTAAAGAGCAACGTTATCCATTTAGAGTCGTGTTTCTGTCCATGTTATGAATATATGTTAATTACACAATGGTTTAGAGCTCAATTCAAAATACATTTCATTTCTATGTTCTTCTAATTACCCTCCAGAGAAGAGAAGACTTTCCAAAACCACACAACCAGGTCGGTAAGCACACCATTTATATCTTAACAAACTGTTTTATTCCACTAGACAAAAGTCTACGCTGCAGCCCGTGGTGGGTGTTAAAGTCTAGTTTAGAAAGAGACACAAGTTTCCCAGTGAGTAAAGCACTAAAAGCTGAGGAAGAGTCAATAAATCAGAGGGCTGGCAGGACGCTCGAGGCTCTCCAGATGTCTGAATCATCAGAGACTCTGCAGAGTCAGAGAGGTGTCTCCTGGCAGCTGTGTGAGGGTCAGTGAGGAGGCACTAAAAGACAATCATTTATATCTTTATGGAGGATAAAAGTTAATTAATACCTGTGACTCAGCTGCAAGATGCTCTGATTTTGGAAAACTCCAAATACTCTTGAAAAGATTGCTGCTAAAGCAAATGGCACTATCCAAACTGTTGTAGTAGACGTGGTACTTCATTATGAATAATGTATTTCCATTAGTACTATAGAGCATTTGGCCTCATCTTTGACTGAAAACACTTAGTTTTCTTCAGTTGGATAGATTTATCTTTTAGCTTTTGTCTGTTATGGTTTAACGGAGACAAGCGGCTGCCTTTTAAAAAGGCTGTAACGTCAGTAAAACCGCGGCCCTGAGATCCACAGGTGAAGTCAACGTATGCTATTTTTAGGTGAAGACAGAAGTCAGCAGCAGATAAACAAACGTCTCCTCTCTGTCACAGGCTGACAGTTTGCTTCTCTTCGCCGGTTAAGAAACACGGCGCCAGCTGAACAACAGACACTATCAGCAGGCGCAGCATCCATGGATTTATTTGATCATCGTCCACCCACATTAATCATCAATGAACCTCGTGATAGTTTGGATTTGTGAAACAGAACAAGGATTATTGTGCATCTCAGATACACAAATCTCAAATTGGGTTACTTCCTCTGAGTGTGTTGTTGCATAATGTGTGAATCTCTCAGAGCTTCTGGGATTTGGAACAACTTCAGATGAGTGAAGCAACTCTTTGTCTGAGCAGATTCACTCGTCCTGCTTCTCCTTCACAAACAGCTTGTTACTGAGAGATAGGAAATAATCTCCTACAGCAAGCTGGTATACGAGAGTCCAAACCGAGCCTAAAGCCTGACATGGGATCATTGTTGCTTGTATGTTTTTACACCTAAAAAGCAGAAAAATCCTGCAGATATGCTTGATTGACAGCAGCCTTTTATATAGATTTTTTTAGCCCTTTAGTACATCTTCGCCCTCATGTAGAGCCACTTTCGATGACTAACATCCTGCATGTATACCTGCTCCATCACCTTCCCTATTAATATTTGAGTAAGGTTTTTACATAAGAGCTTTCTGAGGTTATGTCAGGAGATGTTTTACATCCCCGTCCCATTTTCTTGCAAATGCCACCAGGTTGATGGATTCTGAGTCAGACGTGAGACGACTTTAAGAAAAAAAAAAGCTGTTTGGCATCGCCGCCGTCGCTGTGGATGTTCCTCCTGTGAGACGAGTCCCGGCCAAATAATTTCCACTAATGGAGATGACTCCCACTCAGAGCTCAGCTAATGTCTGATTCTGCCTTCGCCAAACTGTGGGTGGTAAAAACTGATTAGAGGGAAACCAAGCTGAGATAGCAGGCTGGGCTTCAGGAGAGGTGAGAGGAACAAAATGTGGTGATATATGAACAGGATTAAATGCGGACTTGTAGCCTCGACCCCCAGGGAGTACTGTAGCGTCTGAGTGGAAAGACTGGATTTGTGCATCTAGTTGGATTATAAAAAAAAATATCCACATATTGAGTCAGCTGTAACACTTGTTGTGATTCAGAGTGTGAAAACCAGTTAGCGAGCGAGCACAGAGGTCAAGGCTAAAAGGAAAAGATAAATGGTTGAAGCAGTTGGCTATCATTATTCTTTCAGTCAGTATCAAGTATTATACATCATATGATTCAGAGGAACCTACCCTTTCTTTCTGGTGCTGTGCAAAGCCACCATCATGCATCACCTTCGTGTGAGCATACCGTATTTGACGTTAAAAACTAGAATTACCGCCTCGCGGTTGTATGCCTCAGCCAACCAGTCAAGTTCCATTTCACATCCATGTCTGAGGCGGACATTTGTGTCAAATTTGAAGAAATTCGTTCAAGACGTTCCAGAGATATCGTGTTAACGATAATGGGACAGACTTGAGGTCACAGTGACCTTGACATCTGACCACCAAAATCAAATCAGTTCATCCTTGATACCAAGTGGACGTTTGTGCCAAATTTGAAGAAACACTGAGTGAAATATTGAGACATATAGGATAAAGTGATAGATCAACTGTTGAAATAAAGAGCTACAAGTATTGATAAATAATTGAGATTGCTAAATGTAACAGATAAATGGCTGAAAAAGTATTAAATTGGCAGCTAATACTTGTGGATAAATGGTTGAAATGTCCAGCTTCTGTTAATGCAAGTGGTAGCTGTAAAAATGCAAACTTGGTCAAACTAAATGATCACATTATTGTTTTATATAATCAACAGCATTCAATTACCTCCAATGTAAAGATGGAACAGGAAAAAGTTGGAAGCATTTCCATGACTTGTCAGCTCTTTCTTGCAAATTGAATACTCAGAAAGTTCCAGGTCCTCTTTTGGCTGGAAACTTTAAGTAATCAGGAGATTCGTTTTTTATCATTCCTTCAGAAAGTACCTTCATCAACCTTGACATTAACAACTTTAATGTTTATGTTTTATACCAGCCCTCGTGAATGACACAGTGTTTTAAAAGAATCCACTCCTCTATAGATAAAGACGATCACAAAAAGAATACATAATTCAACTTTGAGAGAGCGGTTGTAGCCCTGAGCGTGGCAGCGATCCAGGTTTTCTGGGCATTCGATTCAGAATTTATATCCGTTCAATTTGTATCCCTGTGAAATGAATTGGCTGTAAACCAAATGAGAGCACAGAGGGGGGGACGGAGATCAGGGTGAATTTGACGGGAGACAGATTGACTAATTATTTTCCAGGCTTTTTGAGGATTAAAGTAATTAAGAAAAATCCATCTTTGTTGCCATGCATAGTAAATATTCACACACGCACATACAGTAGAGTGATGATGCTTCACTGTACCTGCTGTGAGATGGAGTATCCAATGACGGTGTCTCCCTGAGGGACGTTCCAGGTCACCATGGCCGAGTGCGCCCTCAGCTGGGTCACCGACACGTTCACCGGGGCTGCTGGCACAGCTGTTAACACACACACATACAATACACACAGTGTTACGACTTGTTAGGGTCAGTGACACACTTTACACGTCGAGTTTTGCAGAGGATTCGTCTCCTGCTGCAGCAAAGAAAACTCTACTGCAGTTTAGGGGGGTACAGGGGGTATTTAGGGGGAGGTAGCAGGTCAACAGTTGATGTCACATAGAAGTGGTGCACATCATCTGAAAGCTGGGAACCTGGAGATTAATTTGAGATGCTGCTCAGCACTCTGTGTCAATAAAGTGGGCATGTCTGTAAAGGGGAGACTCGTGGGTATCCGTAGAACCCATTTTCATTCACATATCTTGAGGTCAGAGGTCAAGGGACCCCTTTGAAAATGGCCATGCCAGTTTTTCCTAGCCAAAATTTAGCGTAAGTTTGGAGCGTTATTTAACCTCCTTCCTGACAAGCTAGTATGACATGTTTGGTTCCCCAAATGTCAAACTAACAATCTACAACAGATTTAGGCTGCTGTTCCCTGGTTAATTGGTTAATATACAAATGTCCTCTAGTCCTTCCAGCGTCCCGGTCTCTAGCTGGACGGCCTGAACACATAAACAAACAGCCACACTGATACTCCATCATGCCCACGTGCAGCCGCCTGTCCAAGTGTCCTCGAGCAAGACACTCATGAGGACGACTTCCCCATCTCCCTCCGTCACCGTGATTAAAGTGTCGACTAAATGGCTAAAATGTAAATGTATGATCATGTGCAGAAGATGAGAAACACACACACACACACACACACACACACACACACACACACACTGTACGTCCACACTTGACGGCTGGTATTAATGATCCTCTGGGGGCAGGTTGAAATGGACGGGTTCACTGAGAGAGATTTAAATCATCAGTAAAAGCTTTGACCTCCACTGAGGGGGAGGCAGAGAGAAGGTAAATAAGGATTAAATCACAATAAATTATTTCTTCATTAGAAAGACATTTAGAGACAGAAACAACTCAGAATGATAACTAAAAAGAGAGAAAACGAGTCAGAAAGTCTGCAAGAAAGACAAAATAATGAAGACAAGATGAGACATAAAACTGAGAGAGAAAGACAGAAAGAATCAGGAAAGTGATGAGCAGGCGTCCTTCCATAAAGTGATGATATAACGTCTAATGGAATCAATGAGTGGAGTCAGGAGCTATTGATCACTTCACTTCATCCACTCACACTTCTTCTTCTTCTTTTAGTGCAGGACCAGAATAGCTACTCCACATATTTCTCGTCCATTTCTGTGGCTGCAGAAAGTAATTAATATGAGACCACTGGAGGAGTGTGTGTCTCCATGTGTGTGTTTAAAAACACCATCAGAGGGGAGAAGAGACGTCGGCGCAGCAGCCAATTAAAGCATCGAGGCTAAAAAAAGGACATTAAAACGCTGAGGTTTTGCATCATGGTGAATTAAAGAAATCTAAATTCTCTTCAGGTTTTGTGTTAGAAAATAGAAACGATAATGAAACAGCTACAGCTCTGCATATTTCTTCAAAGGAAGACAAAACTACGGAGTTCAACACACTGCAAATTAAGAGAAGACATGCAAACAGAGAAACACGCTGCAAGTAAAAAGTGATGCACACAGCTGCTTGTTGTTGCCATGGTTATAGGCTCATGAAGTTACATCATGCTAATGATGTTCTAATCAAATTAGCTTCTGTGCAATCTTTCATTCATTTTTCTTTATACTAATTATGTATTTTGTATTGCATTCTAACTGCCGCAGCTTCACAGTGTTGTTTTTGGCTTGATGTTCTGTTGATTGTCCATGGAGCGCTCCTGAAATGACAGCAGCATCGCCTCCCTTCTACTGTAAAACACAAAGAGAACAGCTCATTTCCAGGCTGCTGGAGGCGGCAGCACTGACACCAGCTCTCCAAGCATTCGGTGACAGACTAAAAAAAAAGAGCGAAAGCATCCAGTCGGGCTCTGTGGAGGATGACCGTGAATGTCAAGCTCTGTCTCAGGCTAACAAGCTAACCACAGCTCATTATCCAGCCGTCCTCCTCTCCCTGCAGGACACGCCGGCCAAAAACTGCCTCAGTCAGACACAAAATCCACACACTCCCTTTAATCTGTCTGTGATTTCCTACATTTCCCAGCATGCCCTTTGACAGCGCACATGGGGAAGGCTTATGGACCTGCTGCCCTCAGCATGTGTAGGTGGAGTGAATGAAAGCACAGCGAGAGAAAGAGAGTAGGAGTATTTTTTCCAGTTGAGAAAAATCAACATTTGTGACTACCCAGGCTGTCCTGTGGCTGCAAAGCATTCTGGTCTATTTCCCGATGCTGTGGGCGTAGAAATTGGCCGCTGTGCTGATAAATTCCTCTCTTTATAATTATTGAATGTCTGTGCTAAATGGTGGCAGCAGGAAGACGCTCTGATGTTTACGGCTGAATTTCTCCATTTTCTGAGATTAAACACTGCACTGAATGGCCAAAAGTATGTGAGCAACACCCAAATATTACACCCACATGCGATTTTTGAACAACAACAAGTGAAATTTAGTGCCGCAATTGATGGAAGATGCAAGTGGGCACAAACAGATTCACTTTAGGCTGCACAGTGAGGTGAAACGTGCAACATGTATTTGCAAATTGTCCACTTATCCCGGGGCTTTAGGGCTCAACTTGTACAGAAAAATCAGGTCGGTGCATACGTTTGCTTGCTAGCTACAGACAACATCTGCGCAGTGTTGGCAAATAAACACAGACAGCACTGCAGTCCAGAGGTCAAATTCATGTGATTAAGTCCCTGATCAGAGAGAGCATGTTTTAGCAGTCTGGGGAGGCAGTCTCACCTAAAAAGAGTCTAAAATCACCGCTGTTTCTACTGTTTGCCTCGTGATTGTTGCAACAGTGATAACTTTTCAGAGTTGTGAAATCCTCGCATATCATTTTTAAACTGTTGTGCAATGTTTTGACATCTGGTAAAACTTCTGCTTCACCAATCTGTTACTCAAACTGGACTTCCTGTATTGTATTTCATGTGAAGTCAAGTCGATTATATTTATAGAGCCAATATCTCAAATCACAAATTTGCCTCAAGGGGCTTTACAACAACCACCCTCTGTCCTTAGAACCTCGATTCAGATCAGGAAAACCCTTTAACGGGGGGGAACATGGAAGAAACCTCAGGACATGTCTCACAATACCTCAAACATGCTTCCACCAACGAAGCTTTCTGCATTTTTTTTTAATGTAGGGCTGTTTTCAGTCTAACACCCACTAACGCAAGGCAGACATTTGCTTTGCATTCTGTCTGAATACATCCTTCGTGAGGTAAACTAAGGTACTGTAAGGTCTGGCTCATAGTCGGTGATTCGGTTCATCCCGAAGGTGTTCGTTGGGGTTGAGATCAGGTCAAGTTCTTCCACACCAAGCTGGGAAAACCATTTATTTATTGAGCTGGCTTTGTGCACGGGGAATGGTCAAGGTTAAAGAGGAAATAGTCTTCCTCAAACTGTTGGAAACACGATATTGTTTAAAACATCATCCACATGTGCATGTCTACAGGAGGATTCGTTCTTTACGGAGAGATTAGAGGATGTAAAAATGTACGTACATAAATAAAAACATGCAGATGAATGTTCTCCACCTACACACACACATGGATAACCATGTTCCCTTGTCTCTGCCAATGACAGCTATGATCCCCCCTTGAACTCCCATCGCGTTACGGCTGCTAAATCCAAACGCTTTCATCTGCCAGCGCTGCAATGGAGTGCACACACACAGACAGGGTGAACAGACTTCTGCAATTACATTACACTCACCAGGAGAGGAGATGAGAGGGTATATGGGCTTAGATGGAGTCAGGAAGACAGAGGAAAGGAGATGGAGATGAGAGAGGAAAAAACAGCGGCGAGGGAGAGGAGGAGGAGGATGAAAGATTACAGGAATATGACAGAACAACGGATGAATGAGTCAGAGGGAGAAAGAAAAGGGGATGAAGAGGGAACAATTATCTCGGGCAGATATCAAGAGACGGCGAGTGAATTTTCAATCTTTTGGTTTTGAGAGAAAGACAGACGAAGGGCAAAGTGAGATGGATGGACGGAGCGGGAGGAAGAAAAAAGATCAATGATGGAGGGAGCGGTGAGAGGTGGAGGGATGGTGGAGGGAAAACAGGGAGTAGAATGTGGGTATTGATTAAATGATGAAATATAGCAGTTAAGGTGGATGTAAGAGCACGCACACACACACACACACACACACACACACACACACACACACACACACACCATCCTCGCTTGCCCTCGTTTGTCCTTCAAGTTTTCAGCTGGTTTGTCCGAATCCCTTATTTATGCCCCCGCTCATCATTTTTTAAACACATCAGGATGCATTTAGTCACTTTTCCGGTCTGTAAATGTTCTATATTTAGTCACATTCGGGATTCTCCCTTTAACTGAAAACCTCTAAAATCTAATAATACACGATATATAATATCACCATTCACAAAATGTAGCACAACATAGATTTCATCCACCCCCAAACCTCTTAATAGTAGAAAAATGCTATTAAAAACTCATATTATAATAACCAATGCTGACTAAGGATTCATTTTACATTAATAGCAGTAGCTCAGTCAGTGGGGATTTGGCTTGGAAACCGGAGGGTCGCCGATTCAAGTCCCCACACGGACAAACTACGGAGTGTGGACTGGTAGCTGGAGAGGTGCCAGTTCGCCTCCTGAGCCAAGACGCCTTTGAGCAAGGCACCGACCCCCAAACTGCTCCCCAGGCGCTGTATAGTAGCTGCTCACTGCTCCTTAAATACTAGGATGGGTTAAATGCAGAAGCTAAATTTCACTGTGTGCTGTGTACGATGTGTGACAATAAAAATGTATTTACATTTAATTTTTAGTGTGCATGAATGAACGATTTTATCAATATTTCCAAAAAGAGTCAATTTTGGTTTCATTTTGCAGCAAACAAGAGTTTTTCCATTGTCAAGCATTAAAAAAGGAGCTATTTTTGCTACTTTTTCAGGACTTAAGCCAAATTCACACCATAGCATCGGTGAAGTGCGGCGAGCTGCCATGCAGTGTCTATGGAAGCTGTTTGATTCTGCGGCAAAGTGCGGCCAGAAAGGACCTGCAGCCAATCAGTAAACAGTTCCTGTGTCTCCTGTGAAATGTTGACCTATGTTACAAAGAATTTCTTCCCACCTGAAACACACAGATACGTCTCCCGGCTGCAGAAGAATGTAATTATTGCAGCGAGCTGGTGTGAATTTGGCGTTATTCTTCTTTCCGTAATGCCTCATCTATAGTCTGGAAATGTTAAGTACTGTAGTGTGTAAACATAATTTATTAGGAGATAACATTGGGTCTTCTACAGTACACTAGACTGGGAAATCTGCTTCACTTTTAATTTCTCTCATCTTTCTGTCCTTATTTGGTCCTCAGAAGTTTAGAAAAACACATCCACAGACACCCGGCGGTTTGATCTTTCCACAAAATACTCTATTCAGTGATTGTACTACGAGACAGACAAAAGCTTCCACCAAACATATATTTTCTTCTCAATTCTAGTATACGGTGTTTCTCTGCAGCTCCTAGCAACACAACAATGACGACGTCTCTACAGGCGACAACAACAACAACTTCAGGCCTCGTGACAGCCGTTGTTTACAGGGTTTCTCCTGGAGTAGAGTAGTCTCTGACGTACGACTAGGACTTTAAATCACTGCACAGTAACGGGGTGCTGAGAGACTCAGACAGTCTAATCTGGATAATGGCTCTCCATACCCTCTCTGGGACGGACGGATGGCGGTGCACGTGTGTGTGTGTGTGTGTGTTTGAGATACAGCAACAACCTGTGCATGTTGATTAAGATACAGCATGATCAATGGGTGCCTGGGCACACGTGTAACAGGACCCCCAACGCTCCTACGAAGACCTGACGACTGAAAGAGACGCAAAACACAACACTTGTTTTGGCTCAAAACAATCATTTTGTCTCTCTTTGTGCTCGTTTTCTTTCTCTTTAAGGTCACTTTACATCTGTTTGTGATTGTTTTTCTCTCTTTGTGGTTGATTTGTCTCTGTGTGGTCATTTTGCATCTCTATATGGTTGTTTTGCATCTCTGTATGGTTGTTTTGTCTCTCTGTAGGGTTGTTTTGCATCTCTTTGTGGTTGTTTTGCATCTCTATATGGTTGTTTTGTCTCTTTATATGGTTGTTTTGCATCTCTTTGTGGTTGTTTTGTATCTCTATATGGTTGTTTTGTTTCTCTTTGTGGTTGTTTTGTCTCTTTATATGGTTGTTTTGTCTCTTTATAGGGTTGTTTTGCATCTCTTTGTGGTTGTTTTGTATCTCTATATGGTTGTTTTGTTTCTCTTTGTGGTTGTTTTGTCTCTTTATATGGTTGTTTTCTCTGTCTCTTTGGAGGTCACCTTTCCTCTCTTTGTGGTCATTGTTTCTTTTTGTGTCTCTTTGTGGGAGTCTTGCATCTTTTTGCAGTCATTTTGTCTCTTTGTAGACGTTTTGTGTCTCTCGTTTGATTGACTCTCCAACAAGAAATGAATAGAGTCACTTCAAACAGAGGCTCTGGCCCAGGGAACACCTGACCCCTCATTAGACCTACTCAGCAATCCTTCTACGACTATGATTATATAATGGTAAGACATGATAAGATTTTTAATTCTTGTTTAACTAATCATTATCTGATTAATGACCACATTATGCAACAACATTTATGAACTGGACCCAAGTGGCAGCAATTACCTGAGCATTTTAATTTGCTCGAGTTTAGTCACGTCCCGCAGTAACCCATCAAAATGATGCAGCAAAAGTGAAACAGCCGTGGTAGAAGATACCCCCCAAAAAGGAGACACGGGGATCATTCGAATCGTCAGGTTTCCGGAGAAGATCAGAGCGAGCAAAGAGAATAAATAACGACAATCAACAATGAGAGCAGCAGTGAAGTGAAGCGGAGCCGAGAGCCCTCCCTATGAATAAAGCAGCTCTTTGCCCTGCTTCTTTTCAATAAAAACCTCCCGTGGTCCCAGTTGGTGCATTTCTATGCTCACTACGTGCTGCAAATATTCAGCTTTCGTCTTTGTGCTGCTTTTAAAAAAAACCATTGTAGGATTTGTGGTCTGAAAACGAACCGCTTTTCATCTCATTCCCAGGTTTTCATCTGGGAGAACCTGCGTGTTGGTTTAAAAGTTCAAAGTTCATTCTTGAGTTTGAAAATGTATTACATCTAAACTCCAATGAAAACACGGGCAAACTCAACCGAAAGCTCCAAAGCAGCTACTAAAGGGACCTCATAGACAACGACTTTTTCCACAGTCAACAATGATTTATCATAAATCATAATAAGATCAATATTTTACACATATTCAAGTGCAACTCAAATGTGCAACTTGCCAACTCCTTAAAGCTTATTTCTCCCCCAGTTGTTTTTCATGAATGAAAACCCTGATTAAAGCTGAGGCAGAGAGCAGCAGGAAGCTGAGCTCCTGCTAAAATGAGATGTTTACGCCATGAGAAGGTCAAGGCCAAGTGGGGGAATATAAAAGGTTCACTTCATTGGCTCAATCAATACAGAGCCACATAAACGCAGATTAGCTGCTCCTGGTAATCAGCCAGAGAGAAGCACGTTCACCTGCCAAAGGTTGCTTTTCATAAAAGCTTGTATAAAGATAAAGAGAAGAGGAATCTCAGCAGTGGTTTGGATGATTTAAGTGCATTCCTGCTAATGAAACAGGAGCGAGAGAGAGAGAGAGAGAGAGAGAGAGAGAGAGAGAGAGAGAGAGAGAGAGGTTGCTTTGAAAGCCTAATCTCCTGACAGACATTCAATTAACGTTTTGACAGTTTTACAGCTGTTTGTCTTGTTGAAATATACGGAGCAGCATCCCCCCCCCCCCCCCCCCCCCCCCCCACTCACCCCGAATCACAGACAAACACATGTAGAAGCAGCAACACGTTGATGTAAATGTGCATCCAGTTTGACCCTTTTGTTCCCCCTTTAGTCGTTTTAAATTTGTTTAAATGATCTTATTCCACACTGACTGACATTTATATTCTGTATGAGTTTATTCTAAGTCTTCATTGAAGCTATATGATGTTTTCATGGCTGTGTTTTTTATGATTTTATACAGATTTCCCCAAACTTCAGCCTGACATATTCACTATCTTTAGAAACGTTTGGATCCCTGCTAGAATTTTAAATACAGATTTAAATAAAATCTGGGTTGGAGCAATGTTTGGCTGCACAGCTTGAGTATGTACTGACTGGACCACCAGCGGGTTAAAGGGATAAATGAATCAATGCAGAGAGAAAAAGATGCAGGTAAGAGATGTTTTTTTTTCACGTCTATTGAGAATTATCTTGTAAACAACAAAAGCAGGATGAAAAACACAAAAACTAAATGTCTATACATGAGGAACACAACCAAGCAACTTGCACTGTGAACACTGAAGATGAGGATGATTCCCCTCTTTTTTTGTCCAGAATACTGTATGAAGATTTACATTGTTTTAATGTCCATTTTGTTTACTGGTAAAAATAAGAATAAGGTTGACAACAACAAGAACAAATGTGGCAACAAAGAGCAAGCAGCTCGAAGTGACGACTCAATAAGTGACACTTCAGAAACACCTGAACGATCACCTGCGGGATTGACTGCTTCTCCTACCGTCATAATGGTATTACAGCCTATTTACTCTTGTTAGAAAATGTGATTTTTGTTAATATTGCATATAGAAATCATCATGAATCAGCTTAATATTTGATCTGTTTTGAAAGAGGTGATTGGAAAGACAAACAAAAAACTGATCTGTGATGCATTTCAGCAGATTTCTTGGTTGATAATTGTCTGGTTTTGATAAATATTGCATTTTTCTAATGCATTTCTGCATGTGAGCACATTTGAAACACACACATGCATCATATCCAATGGTGCAAAATCTCCTCTTATCTGAATTCAGACAGATGTTTGCACCTGGCAACGCTGATTCTGGACTTCACTTTGATGCAACATGAACATTTCTTTGCACTGTTTGCACTTAAAGAACATCTGACTTGCACATTTTTATCTTATTCTTATTTTATTGTCATTAATGCTTTATATATATATTTACATATACACCTATTTTTTCCACTAATTGTGTACAGATGTGTCTATTCCTCATCTTTATAGTCCAGCTTTGTTGTCCTTGTCCCTAGCTGTTATTTCTGTGCTTAGACAGATGCGTAAAACCGGAGTTAAATTCCTTGCATGTATGCACTTGGCGAATAAAAGCTGATTCTGACATTGAGAATGAGAGACAGAGACTCACTGGCTCCGACCATCCCCGGTGTTTGCCAGCAGGCCAGCAGCAGCAGCAGCCCGAGCTCCATAACCTCCTCTGTCTCCGCGCACCTCTGGCTCTTCTCCTCCTCTTCCTCCCTTTAACTCTCCTGCGTGTTTTCACTGGAAGTTCCCCCCACAGGGTCACCACTGTTCCCTCACCATCATCTTCATCCCCGGAGCCCGCACTGCTTCCTCTCCTCTTGCGTCGCTTTTTATTCCCCCTTAACTTGCACAAAGTAGGTCAGTAGGTATGCAGCTGCGGATTCAGATCTGCTGGATGGAGATGGAGATCCACAGGCTGCATAATCCCGCAGACCCGGAGGAGCTAACAGGTAGTTCGAGCCTCGCCGACACTTTGTCCTCGGCTCTGGTGGGCTCGGTTGTGCGTCAAATGTCAGCGGGAGGCGCAGAAATCCGCCTTTCTCCAGCGGCAGGAGGAAGGTCGAGGGAGTTTCAGCACCGCGGACAGCGAAGAAGGCAAATCGATGATTTTGGATTAGGATTTAAATAAATAAAGGAGAAGAAAAGGGATGATAATGAGGTTTAGAGGTGGTCCGTCTCATCCAGGTTTAATCTGACAGATTATGGGAAGCCCGGAGGATCAGAAAATGTCTGTCTGCAGGAGCTCCGGTGGTGACTCCTCCAGCCAACCAACCAGCCACACATCCTCAACACACACACACACACACCCTCAACACACACATAAACACAGCAGGCATGCACCAGACTGACGTTACAAACCCTGTCACTACACTGAAGGAGGAAGAAGAGGAGGAGGAGGAGGAGGGAGGAGAGGATGCTGGTGCGCATTTCATCACACCTGCATGTTGTTAGGTGGCAACTGTTGATTAGCCTATGTAATCAGATTACATTTGACATGCCTTTACATGATTGGATTAAAATAATCCTATAATCAGTGGTGCATTCACTCAAATACTTTAAGTAGCCCTCACATTAAAAGTACTTGTACTGACAGACACTTTATGATAATCACATGCAGTTTTTTTTAATGTAGTATAAATGTGTTATTGTCTCCTATTCTTAAATGGTGTGCTTGAATATTTCTGCATACTGGGGTCCCTAAACAGTCTTGAAGTACAGAAATTGGGTATCAGTGTAAAGCTGAGACTCTTGTGGATCCAATGAGCCCAACTGTATTCATGTGTGATGATGTTAGTCTCCATGGTAACCATTTCACTGTAGTGTATTTGAAACTTGATCTCACTGTATAAAATGACCTGTGGTGACCTCTAGGATAATCACAGCCTCGTGAAACTTTACTGACACAAACTAGAGACCTAGAGCATTCAGAGGATGGATGGCTTTCCTAGCTAGATCGACAATAAGGGGGTTTCTGAGCAGTTTACACAAGCAGAAGTGCTCGCCATCAAATCGCCAATTCTTGCAGAAATCTCCAAATGTCAAAGTTTTTGATACCAAATCACAGCATGGCTTTTTCTATGGTGTTCCTCAAGGTCTTGGTGTCTTAATGTGGTATTTTGGAGGGATTATTGATCATTGTTATCAATTCTCAGGTGGTAAAAAATGGTTAAATTTAGCACCAAATCTGTGTAACAAATGGTATCAACCCAAAAATTGCTGCAATAACTTATGAGACGTAATAGAGATGACCATCATATACTTCTATCATAATGTTCTTTTTTTATTTCTGATTTATGACTAGAACAACTTGACGCACAGTGCTGAGCAGCATCTCAAATTAATCTTCAGGTTCCCAGCTTTCAGATGATGTACACCACTTCTATGTGACTTTTTTTTGCAGCTGTGATCAGCTCCTCTATTGTGGGAGAACAGTATATATAACTCAAGTTTTTTTTGCTGTGCATACTGACTATTTTGTCATTTTACCAGCGTGAACACACTTAAAACTTGCTTGTATGGAATTGGGACAGCTTGTATTTTACTCTATATTTCAAATGTTTTCAGAAGTTTGAAGGACTTTATTAACGACAAACAATATAATATTTCATTGGTAAACTGCAAATGATTAAAGCTTAATAGTCTGTAGAGATTCATCCATCACTGGAGAGGAGTTTCTCTCATTTATTTAATATATAGTCCGTACAGACATCCGACTTTCATTTGACAATGATGAAGAATCTGCTGTGCATCATTTGCGACATCAGTCACAGTTTCACTAAATAAAACAAGTGTACTGTCAACAGAGAAATCCAGCTTTCTAGTTCAGCCCCTCTGAAGGTTGGTAAGACATTTCGGTGCCATTTGATCCCAGAAAAACCTTCACAGTCTTTGATCTGGGATCAATACGTAATGTCAAACTACGACTTTGCAGCGAAATAACTCAAATAAATCAGAGGCTAAATCGAAAAGCATCAACCTGAAGATTAATGATGTGTGAAGAGTGTCAGTGAGCGAGCGCCGCCCCGCAGCTTTTAAACAAGGACTTTATTAAACACCTATTTTATTTTGACAGCACATCGTGGACAAATGCCAGTTTACACCAGAGAAAAGGCTTCACGTCCTCTGTTTATACAGTCGACTTTACAAGCAAGGTCAATGTATTTTATACATGAATGGTCACCACAACTCAGGTTAATATTATGAGAAAATAACGAGCAGTTTTCTGATTAACCCCACCTCGTAATGTTACTATGGGGATTTAATCTAGTTAATTTACTGCTGCTTTTTATCCAATTACAGTTTTAGGCTTCTGATACTTTAATATGATGAATTTGTAAAACATGATGCACTGTAGTAACCAAAGCCAAAGTAACTAAAGCTGTTAGTAGTGGAGTAAAAAGAGATGTATTGGAGTAGCAGTATAAAGAAGTACCTCAAATTTTTAACTAAGTACAGCACTTGAGTAAATGTTCTTAGTTACATTCGCCCACTGCATACTAAATAATATCTGTATGCAGTATGCAACATTTTCTACTGTTTTTACAGTTTGTGTACAAGAAATCAACTGAATGTCAAACTGCAACTTTGGAACGTTATTGACATTTAAACAAACAAATTAAAGCAAAATACTTTTTTCTTGTTTCCCATAATCTTCCTCCAGCTGTCACCCATAATCAGTTTTAATTGTTTGCAGCTGAGGTCAGCATCTCCATCAACTCGTTAGTATGCATGCAGAGTTTTCTGAGTGCTAACATAATTTTTTTGTCACTGTTTCAGTCACTGTACGCCTGCTCAGCAGTTTTCATGTTTTATTGTACGATATTGTCTAAAAGTATATTTAATGTGAACTTTTTGAGACTTTAGATCACTTTGACATTAATTTGATATTAAATATGATATATATTTATCAGTGTCAAAAAAGCCACATTAAATCAGCTTTAAAGACAGAGGAGAAACTTTATAGCTTTGTTTGAAAGTCTATGGGGTCACAGATCTATGAAATAAATAATCCCTACACAGGAAGCAGTATTTCCTTTTGTTGACAGCTGATTGGAGACATCTGCTCAGGACGCCTCCCTGTGGCGGTTATTTTGAGCCACTGGGAGAAGACAGAAAGCAGCGAGGATCAAGAACATGCTGCAGGGTTTAAAGATCCCATCTGGTCTGGGAACGCCTCGGGGTCCCCCCACAAAAAAAAGCTGAATCATCCGCAGGTGAAAAGGACTTTAGAGCACCACAAAGAAGTATCGAAAATGAGAAAAGTTTTCAAGCTGGCCGGCAAACTGCAAAACAGATACAAGGGTTGTAATACCTTCATTTTATGTATTTTTAAGATTATTATTTTAGCTAAATAAATTATTGCAGCAAAACCTATATCTTGCAGATTCATTTCAATAACTTTTATCTCATATTATTGTTGGGTATTTTATTTTTGTATTATTTTTAATCGTCTGATATAATTGGTCTCATTGCAGGTATGAAAAGTTTTAATCCTAGTTCAACCCTGTAAAGCACCTTGTAACTTTGTTTTGAAAAGAAAAGTGCCGTATAAATAAAGTTTATTAGCGTGCATTTTAACTAAGTATGTTAAAAAAAGAAACTTTGACGGAGTCATAGGAGTGCAGTAAAAAAGAATAAATCTGTAAAAGAATAAGAAAATAAATGTGGAAATATAAAGAGGAATAAATAAAAGAAAAAAGTAAATAAAACAATATGGAAATATAAAAAATAAATAAATAAAAGCATAAATAAAAGGAACATATAGGAAAACTAAAGGGGTAAAAATAAATAAATGACATTATATAAAAATAAATAGATCATTTTTTTTAGAAATTATATGCAAAAATAAATAAATATATATTTTCAAAAATTATATAAAACACATATACATAAATAAATTTGAAAATAAATGAAAATGCTTAAAATTATTCTATGTTTCACATTGTGCTCATGTTTAATTCCTCCCTCTCACCAAGGTTAAAAACTATATTTGACCATCACAGTTTATCACAGCTGCTTTGTTGTTAAAGTTCCACTTTACTGCTTTCTGTCTGTTTCTCCCAAGAGGACTCAAGTTTTACTCTCTTGTTTATTCCAGTATGATAATGTGTTTCTGCTGTGTGATGCTCAGAAAGAAAAAGCCCCCAAGTCAAAGGATTAAAGTTGGCTTTGAATAAGACACGATGCAGGAGAACTGATGATGGCAACTCCTTTGATATTTGAGCAATTTCTCTGGAGTTTATTGTGAGTCAGGCTCAAAATTCAAGGTCTAGATGTCAATGAAATCTCTTTTTTTTCTCATTAAAGCTGATTATCACAACATTTTTTAAGGATTTTTTTTAAATTTATGCTGAGTTTAGTCTTTGTGATCTGATAATCGTTAAGATAATAAATTATTTCACTGATTCTAACTGACCGTTTACATGTTTTATCATCAGTAAATGTGACACCAGATTTAATTCTGTACCTCCACATCCTAATGAAGACATAATCCTGTTTCCTCCCGTGTACTGCCTCTCTCCACCAAGGGGAGCCAGCAGCCTGCACAACACTATTTGTCCTTTGGCAACGCCGAGATTATGAGTCAACCAACTTCAGATCATGTCTTCCTCCAGCAGAGGAAGCACGCGTATCCAGTACAGGCCCAGAGAAACGAGGCCAAACCACATCACTGTGTAGATATACTGCAGGATTTCTGTCTTTAAAACAACAAGCTATCGACATTCATGGATTGTGCCATGTCAGTCGTGTTGCTGTCGTGTGCTGAATACAGCAAAATAAGAAAATATAGGCAAAATCCTATTAACTCTGCCTTTAACATGAGTTCTGAGCATTCACATTTGTTCCTAAATATCCACTATACTGAACAAACTCTGAAACGGTGCTTTAAAAAACAAATTAATGAAATTACGTGCCTGTTATAAAAAGCACTGAGCTGCAGGGTTCATTCCAATCTTCCACAGCTGAGTGCTTCATGCTACCTCACAGTATCCCTCAGAGATGTGAATGCAAATTACAACGCATGATGAGGACGACGGCAAGAATTGCAAATCACGGACGCTCCCTGCTGAGGATGGACACTTTAATTTATGAAGTTTTAATTCAAAGACTGTCCTCACACGACTTTAGCTTCTTCAAGCGTGTTTTCCTTCTTTATTTTCCTGCATTTCACACATCTATGCAGCCGTGACAACCGCTGGATCTTTACTGGAGGGGGAAGAGAGATGCTTGAAATTACAAGGCCTATACTTGTTTATTTTTTTTATCTTTGCTAATTATGAAAGCCATCCATGCATAGGCTGAGTGAGCAGCTCCACATATGGTGCTGCAGCCATGAGGAGTGTCTGCGTGGCCACATCCGTCCTGCAGGAGGCTTTTACATAACAGGGTTGGTAGTTTGACGCCTGACAAAAGGAAGAGGCCTCAATAAATCAGACACTGTCCAGAACGTCATGTCGGCAGATAAAAACTAATTAGGCTTTTGTCTCAATGCTCGGCTTTTTATTAATGCATGGAGCAGCCCATTATAATTTAATACAGACATGAGCAGTGAATGACTTCATTCACAGAAACGTCTCAGCTACGTCTCATCTTTCATTTTATCTGTGATTTGAGACACATTTTAGACATTTGGTTCTATATTTAGACTCTGATAAAGAAAAAAGATGTTTGATTTGATCCTTGACTTCATTATAAATAAATACATATAATTAAATATTAAGTTGTTTATTTATGGAGTAAGGTGCGGGTCTGAAGCCTTGGTTATACTTTCCGCAAAGGACATGAGCTGACGCGGAATCATGACGAGGAAACGTTTGGAACATGCGCCTAAATTCCCATTTGAACATTTTCACATGTGATTCCTGAAAATACACTTTAACCCTCATCTCTGACCCCTAACTACCATTTAACCAACCTTCACGTTTCTATGCTTGTGAGCACATCCGGTCCTCACAAGTAAGACGGGCTCTTTGCATATACAATACTGTATGCAGACACTGGAGCACACACCCACGTGCAAACAGTGACACTTCCAGTATATTCAGGGCATCGAGGCTTCAGTCCTACTGACACCCAGGGGAACTTGTGTCCTTTGTCAAAGCAACTGGTTCTGCCACACTGGCAGCTTCAGCTAGGAGGCAGTGTGCGTGTGTGTTTCTGTGTGTGTGTGTGTGTGTGTGTGTGTGTGTGTGTGTGTGTGTGTGTGTGTGTGTGTGTGTGTGTGTGTGTGTGTGTGTGTGTGTGTGTGTGTGTGTGTGTGTGTGTGTGTGTTTGTGTGTGTGTGTGTGTGTGTGTGTGTGAGAGAAAGAGGAATGACTGTATATACATGCTCTGTATGGTCATTAAGCACCGTGGGCGGCCATGCTGCAGCAACACTCTCATCTGCATAAAATACAAAAGTACACTCAAACCGTTTGATTGGCAGCTGATGGCTAGCAACAGCACGGCAACAGGTGCTTAGCAACAAGGACAGAGACAAGATGCATCAGATCTTAATCTGTCATTTTGACAAAAAGGACGTATTTCCCCAGCAGCAGGAGCTGCAGCCAAAACAATGATAACTTTATATTGAATTATAAACCTGAGACCATTCCAGCTGATGCTTTTAGTATTATTTTATTGTATTTTCAGCTACTATATCCTTCAGATTTGTTGTTTTTGGAGGATGGGAGTCTTTTTGGGATACTTGTGCAATATCTAAAATGTTTCCTAATACGATTTTATGACTGACAAAACATTACAAATGACACAACATACAGAGAAACTATAGGAGACTGTAGGAAACTGTGGCTGCACAAGTCCTTATCAAAGTGTTTGAGAGAACCAGCTGATCTCTGCACGTTCAACAGATAAAAATAGTCCTAAAATCATCTCTTTATTGCAAACCAAGATGATTTACGCTCCCTCCAGCTCATGATTATTACTTTTTTGGCTGAGAGAAGCCCAAAAAAGGGTTGGTAGATAATGAGGAAAAAACAGTTTCACACCAGGATGTGATAACAGAACAGACTGAGTCCACAAAAAGAAAAATTAAAATGTATCCTGATCATGAAATCTGTGGTCCTGATGCTTTATAGAGATACATATAATAATATTGGAGACATGCTAACTACGACAGACTGCAAACTTCCCCTATCTACTCTTATATTTAATTTTCCCTTTTATTTATTTATTTATTTATTCATTCATTTAATCTTATTAACTTTTGAATCTATTTATTTATTTTTTATTTATTTTTAAATGTATTTATTCATTATTAAATTGTATGTATTTATTTATTTATGCATGGTTTTCCCTTGAACCCCCTCATTATTTATTTTCCCAAATGTTTTTATTTCTGTAAATTAAATATAGATAGATAGATAGATAGATAGATAGGTAGGTAGATAGATAGATAGATAGATAGATAGATAGATAGATAGATAGATAGATAGATAGATAGATAGATAGATAGATAGATAGATAGATAGATATAACCTAAGGAAACTTAAATTTAATTATTGATGTCTGATAAACTGTATGTCTACTGCATGCATTTACAGTCTATCTGCAGCTTTTAAATATTTAATAAAAGCAGTCTGGCTGTTCCAGTCGACTCCACTTCTACTGGAGGCCCCTGAGGTCGTCTCCAGTGTTTGTGTGTTACGGGCCCCTCTAACTTTGCTAGCGTCAAATACTGTCCTTCTGAGGTTCAGTGATGTTCCTCCGCGTGTGTGCGAGTGTGCCTCGTCTCCAGCCTCTGGCATGGTCAGGTCCGATTTCTATCACGGCACTCTTTGGACGGGCTAAGAAAATGGTTTTCTGCGCCCGCTGCAACGCACCAGTCATCCATGAGTTTATGTGTCTCTACATTCGTTCATTTATACACCCATCTGTCCATCGATTTATCAGACCTCTTTGTTTGTAAATCATCTCCATCCCAGATGTGTATTCTTGCACTGCCTGCCCTGCAGTTACCCATAATCCCCCTGGCTCATATCACTATAGTTCAGCACATGGTTGCCCTGCTCATCATCCTCATCTGATTTCACAGCTGTATGTGCCCGGCATCTTAACATGTCAGATCTCATCGGATGGTACGAGTCTAAATCCTATCGGGATTGTTCCAGGGGAGCCCACGTGTCGATGCATTGTGTTGATTAAAATAGATTCCCGTCGTACAGAATTTGTTATGACTCAATAGCAGTGTTCTGTCCTGTATTACCACCAAGGTAATCCTAGGATTGAAGCAGACACCCGGAGAAAGATTGTGTCACTTTTAACACCTCGACGTAGAAGCAAGACCGAAAATATAAGACAAAAATAAAATAGAAAGACAAAGTGATCTGCAGCGTCAGAGTCGAGAAAAGGCTTGTTTACAGTGGTACAAAAGTAATATCTCAGCTTTCAAAATATTCTTCCACAACATTGTCAAAATCTCTACAGAAAATCAAAGTTAATATTTAATTTATCCCCCTTCAGAAGACAGCTTGTTGGATTAATATGGGAAATACAGCCTCCCTACATGACTCAGTGTCTGCTCATCAATGTGTAATGTGTTGTCCCTCGTGCGTGATGTGTTTTCTTCGGTGTCCCTGCGAAAACTAAACTTCCTCACAAATAAATGTTGTATCTTGCATCTGCGTGGTGCAGTAGCTTGTTTCTTTGTGCACCAACAAAGCGAGAACAGAGCCCAGAGGAGTCAGACAGTCAAAGTTCCTCACCAAACAGAAGTCTATTCATCATCGGTTTTTGCCAGGAGGCAGTGTGTACCCATTACTGGCTGCATTGACCACAACAGCGGGGAGGGTCAGGCGATATTTTCCATTAGGAACATGGAGTTGCTTTGTGTGGAGCAGCTTTAGAGTTATGGGCGAGGGCTTTTAGAGCATGCTGAACACTTACGGGAGGTTTATTGTTCCCACGACACAAGAGTGCTGCAGTTATGGCTATCGGGGATAAACTCTCAACATCAAAAGATGGTTAGACATTATCAAATGGAAAAAGGGTTCAAAAGGACATCTATATTTCTTTTCTCGATTATATTTATTTATGTTTAAGTGCAGCTTCCTTTCTGTGTGTTTATTGCCCTTTACGTTCATTCCTTTTCAAAGATTCAAGCAGCCAGGCTGCAGGAACAAGAAGATACAAGATTAAACTTTCTGACATTTTCAACAAACTTGTAAGCTGTCTTATCTTGTCTGTTACCGGTTTTATTTCTCTGCCTGCTCTTTCTAATCATTTATTTAATCACTTATCGGTTGAATGTGGAATGATGAGCAGCGGCGGTGTGATAACAGCAGCAAGCTTGTGCCAAAGCATTAGGGGTTTGAATCTCGGATGAAACAATGGAAATACAGCACTTATATGATTAAGTGCACTGTTGAAATCTTTACAGGGTAAAAGACGTAAAGGGAGTTACAAAAACAATGTATTACTGTTGTTATTAAAGAATAAATCAAACCAAAAATCTCAGCCTTTGCTTTTTTTTGTACGTATCATTGTGGAAGTATTTCTCATATCAAATGGTAAATGTCACTGTTGCTTTTTAACACGGGATTATAGCTTGTGATATTACAAAATGCTTCAGTGTTTTATGTATTATAGTTCTTGGTGCCATGCTCATAAAGAGGACAGTCGCAATGTAAGAATCATCACTTCTTCTAGTCCAAGTCAAATGTATTTAAAGAGGCCTTAATCACAGCCAAAAGGCACACAAGAAGCAAGCCACATTATGAAACTAGAAGGGAACTCTGAGAGCGCAGACCTCTGCCAAGGCCGTTTTCATAAGTGAAAAATAATGCGTGTTTCCGCCCCGTGATTCGGATCAAGTCCAAAATCCATCGGCTTCTTCCTTGGCACATGCTACACCATTCCACCAAGATTCATAAAAATCTAATCCTGGACTATCACATGTGGTATGGGAGTGAATTAGATTAAAGATTAAACACTGATGGTACAAAAAAGAGCTACAACATTTGGATCACCAATTTGATCCCCAACATTTTTCTTTTTAATTTAATTGATTTAATTTTGGATATAGATATCTTTAGGATCATCAGAAATATAACATTGAGTATCATCCACGTAGAATTGAAGTTTCATGCCAAAGGAAAAGCAGCAGGCCCAGAATAGTGCCCTGTGGTACACCAAAGTTTATATTACAGACTCTGAGGTTACATTTAGGATCTTCTGACATATTTTTTCAAAAAACAGAACCAAAACATGTTCACAGATATCCTCAAATATCAATGTTGATTTCAAGACTATAATTATCCATGACCATGATCTGAAACCCAATAAAAGCAATCTATATGAACTGTTTTTGCACTGATACCTACTGAGTTGGCTGGCTATGGTCCATTTCTCTGACAGTCAATGGTTACATGCTGTTGGTTACTCATGGAAAATCAATATTGATTGCAGAGGAAAGTCTGGCAGAAATAGCTCAAAGCCAATATGACCCGTCACCCTCTTTTACACACAGCACTTTCCATGACTCTCTATTTATAAGTTGTAAAGTTTCTCTGACTTTTGTCATTACTTTCAAGTTGTAATCTTACTTTTCTGGTTTTCGACTTAAGTTACACTTTAAACGCAAATGCACGAAACAACTTCCTATAAAATGACCCATTAAAGTAAAATGTTCTAATGTTACTTGACCTCCACTAGAAGACTAGACACGAATACACCTCCTTTTAATTCATTTTCACACTTTTTTCACACTACAATGGGGTCAACTCAGCCCCCTTTTGTTGCCACTCTCCTACATCCAACAATCAGTTGAATTGACTGTCACTGCGATCTACCTCGCTCTCTCCTTCACGCCCTTCTGCCTCCATTAGGACCCTGGCACCCTGATAGCACACATGGGTGGCTATGAGGACAAGCCCTGGTAGGGGTGGGGTGGTAATGGGGGGGTCTGTGCATGCTGGGCCAGTTCATCACCTTGCTGGAGGCCATGGGCGGGCGTGGGGGCGGGGGGGCGGGGGGTTAGTCAATTTATAGGGCCATGGGAGCTGCCCCAGCCCCTTAGTGTGCCCACAATCTGCCATCTTGGTCCTAAACTCCCAGACTGCACCTCCTCTCTCCTGATAAGGAGCTTCCCCATATCTTAACCGGTAAGAAGTTTGACCTTTGACCTAAAGAAGTGCTTTGTTGAAAAGGGTGAGTGAGAATGCTTGGCCATAAAACAAGATTTATTTTTAGGTTTAATCCTGACATCAATACTGTTGATTTATTCAGTGGAGAATTATTTATGATAGCAGTTTTTCATTTAGATGGCTTATTATGGTCCTCTAAGCCATTAATACTGCTCAATCAAACAACTTCTGACAGATTATTATGTCATTTCTCAAAGACTGAGGACACAGCACATTTAGCACTAATAAGGATTACTCAATTATACAAGAATGTTATGTAAACTAGTTTTTTTTTCCTCAGTGCTGCCACCAGTCTTGGTTTTGGGTTTTTTGAAGGTGAGCCAATAGTGTCGTACGAATATAAAGCAGATTCCCTCTGACGCGGCGCTCTATTTCACCACTCTTCCTTTGCCTGTTATGATTCAATGTGGAGCAAATTTAATGCTCTATTTGTAGTTTATCCCATGGGCCATTTTACAGTCGGGTGGGTGGGTACAGGCATGGTTACCATTTTGTGTTGCATAGGTACAAAGAATTAAGAGCACATGCATATTGGGAGCCTCATTACGGAGCTTTTATGCTGTTTGATATACATGGAGAGCATCTGTGCTCAATGAAAACAATGAGGTGAAACACTTCATTGTCTGCATTGCCCCTAATCCAGACAGCATAACCCCTCTGTTTGCTTCCTCTGGCAGCTCCCTTAAACGTTCTGCTGCCGTCCAACCCTAATAATGTCAGATTAAGCTCTGCACACAACTGTCCATCTGACATGAGGGCTGGATTTGTGCTGGATTGGAAAATCTGGATGGGATGCCTCCAAAGCCAGCTGTAATTCTGCACATACACACTCAGAGATGGAAGCAGATTAAAAAGCAGAGGAGGCCGGGGAGGGTGCGCATGCCACGGCACACTGTTGGGGTTTTGTGCATGTATAAATGTGTGTGGTTTGACCTCTACTTCTTTGAGGTCGCATCAAAAAGTTCCTCAACTGTCCTGAGTGAAGCTGCACGTAACAAACCCCTCAGTGTGTTTTAAAGATTATTTGAACATGTCGCTGGGTTATTTTGGTGTCGATTGTTATCAGCAATGACAAGGACGATAGCTTGGTGGATTTCAGGGGTGCTCGACCCCCCCCCTGGGATAGACGAGCACCCCGGAGGCTACACTCCTGATTCATCCCCAGACGTGCCCCCACGATGCCCGCGTGCCTCACTGGGCATGCCCCCCTTTTGTTGAGGGAAGGGGGGGCGGTCGACGGGGCGGTGGGTGATGGTCACCCAGATTACACCTCATCATACGGCCTATTTACACTCGACACCAAACAGTACGGCAAACAGAGTATCGCACCGCGGCAACAAAAACGGTGCTCATTGAGGACGGTTTTCGTTTCATCATATAATTTCGAGAAGCGTCACGTGTTCCTGTGGTCGCTCACGTGACCCTGTGAAACGGACCAATAGGGTGGCACGGTTTGTCAGAGCGAAAGGAAGAAGAGAAAAAAAATCATTTTCCCTTTGCGATTTTTAATCTTGCAACGCCGAAAGTGGTCGTCATCTACTGTATCCTGCGCTACATAAAGGTAAACTCTCTTTTTATGGCTCTTATGAAGAATTATTTTGGTAAATCCTACATCAAGGTGTACATGAATGCTAGTATCCAAATGCAGAATTTGTTTATTTTATTCATTTTTATTGAACATTTCTGGACTTCTACAAGCTGTTGAAAACTTGCATGAAATAGCGGTCCATGCTGAGCCGGGTGATGCCGTTCAATAATTAATTAACTTGATAACTTACCCACAGTCAAGAATAATCATTATCCTGATAATGAGCTGTGACTTATTGACTCGTTACCTTATTCGGTTATTTGCAGTAGATCAAGTTAACATTTTCCGAAGTTATCCTCAGCGCGGTTAAATAAGGCGACTGCTTGCAGTGTGGAAATATTTTGGTTTTCCCAAGAGAATAGTCAATTTTATGGTCAGTCGATTTTGCTTTCGGGAATCTCTTGATCATCATTGTTTGGGTGTCCATTGTGTTGGCTTAGATTCAAGCATGAGCGATTATATTGTTGAAGAATTAGCCACGAATGAAACATGAAATGATAACTGGAAGAATTGCTGTTCAACTAGGAAGCTGTGGGATTCACTGTAGGATTGATAACGTGATGGTCAGTGGAATTGATACGGCCGTCCCCCCTTCCCCAAGATCATTATTCCAATTATCGTCACACTGATATTAGCGCCGCTGATGGCCTTATTCTCGGCTTGTCATAGACCAAAAATGTCATTCGTCATTACCTCAAACGCTGTGTTCGACTTGAAATACGCCGATGAATAACTCCTTTGTTTGGGATAAAAAAGCATTGAAAGTCTGATGTGCTCACAGATCTGTGGTCCAACTGTAAGACACGATACTAAAATAGAGCAATAACTGAATGGGGTTTGGTGGGAATGACAATAAATGAAAGAACATGTTTTGGATGTGACTGCTCGGGCGAAAGCTTCGCGTATGGATGCCATGACTTTGTGACAAGCAGTGATCTCACATTACAAATTGTGGCAAATCTAAAATGGCCGACTTAACGCTCAGCTCTTAGCGCCGCATTCACAGCACAACATGGTGTGCCTGCATTGTAAAGCCCTTTACACTGTGCCGCCGCCAACAAGTAGTACCCTACTTTTAGAGCGACTTGGTGATAGTTGGTCTTCGCTGCATCCTCTGATTTGACTGGTTGTGGTGAGGATGTGGTTTTGATTGTGATTTAGGCTGAGCTATCAGGATGCAGGGCTGCTGATGTGGGCTGACAGCTCTTGAGAGCACTGTCATAGTGGCGTATAGGAAGGCCGATGGGGTAGACGCCCCCTCCCCTACTCCCTCGCCGCACAACACCGCACCACATACAACAAAAGCCTGCGCCAGACGAGACAAGAGCTGCTCATATACCAGCAAACTGAGGGCCAAATCCTCAGGACTGAGTGTAAATCCTCTCCTCGGTCCGCCTACAGTTACTATTCCTGACAGAAGCGACCATCGACACCAATTACTCATCATCCTTTTTATTCCCCTCATTCCTGTTGCTTCCCCTGTCACAAACTTTGCCTCTAAAACAAGTTGAAAGAGGCCTGAAAGTGAGAAGTTCCTTCGTGCAGAGCTGAGGTGCTTTGAACAGATCTGGTGAAACCATATGGATCAACCAGGTCACCCTCTGTGCTCCCCCTCTGCTGCCCTACATGCACACTAATTTCCCTTTTGTTCGCCTTTAATTGGAGCACAAACATGTATGTTAGGAGATCCCCCCGGTCGCGGGTCAAACATATTGGCTTCATTACAAGTTTTATTCCGGTCCACTTGTTCAACTGTCTGACTGAATTGATTGAAGTCTTTGTTTATCATTAAATGCTAAAAAATCATTCTCCAATACCTGCATGAGGATTTACAGCATGGATAAGATACAGTGCTTAACCCCATAGAGCCACCCACATTAAAGTATTATATGCATGCATTTATGTACCAGGTTTTCATTGCTTAGAAGGATTGAAAGGTGCAGAGAAGCAGTGATGGAGATTTAAAAAGCTCTCTAACAAAGTGTGGAATGGAAAATATAAAGAAAACCTTCAGAAAGGCTGAAGCATAGAAATATCTGTGGATCTCTTTAAAAGGAGGTTATTTGATAGCTCTACACAGTTAACCTTGAAACTAACCTCGCTCGGCATTTAACCAATCTTTCTGACTCACCATCCTTCGCTGAGAAACATTTGCCAAACTGGACTTGAACTCTAAAAGAAAAGGCTGCTTACAGAGAAGTTAACCTCAAATTTACAGTACGACGTCACTTTAAATGATTGTTGTGAGTTAGCTGTAAAAGGTTAAAGATAAACTTAATTTAGGATTCATTAAGACTGTTTTAAAGGGCGAGTCTGCTTAGCAGAAGGACCGACTGAATCCTGTACTGGCTTTCCTCCAAATGCAAAAACATCACACAGGAGAAATTTAATCATAAAGAAGGACAACCAGCTAGGGCTGGGTGATATGGAGAAATATCACAATATCGATATTGCAGTGATATTGTAGGATTGACTAGTGGTGCTTGAGATGAGAGTTTTTGATAAAAAATCATCAGTAATGTGGATATAATGACTAAGTGGGTAAAGGCAAATAATAGAGCAGCTAGAACAGTCTGTGAGTTCAGAAAATGACATCACTTTGCTGCAATGCAGCCTTTAAAAGCAGGAAAAACAAAACTTATGCCATATTATAATATTACAATATCCAAAATCTAAAATGATATCTAGTCTCATATCACATTATCGATATATTGCCCAGTCATAAAACGTCATATTTTCAAATCGAAGAGGCACATAACCCATTTTTCATGCTGCTTTTTCATTCTCCCTCACTGTTTATCTATTAATCCAAAAAGACTCTCATGTAAAATGTATTGTTCAATATTGCTACGAATGAAAAATGTTGGTCTTCATTTTGTGAAACGTCGGCCTCTCAGCAGCTCTGCTGTACAGTCATGGAAGGTTTTATATCAAAACATCATAATGACATATCTGTAGATATGTGGATTAGGATGGAACAGATGACAGCGGCTTTGGCCCAGATTAGACTGACGGCCGTCCATTTAATGATTTTCCTTACAGGATTTCACATCTCTCTCTCTCTCTCTGTCTCTCTCTCTCTCTGTCTGTCTAGCAGCTATTGACCTATGGCAACGTAATGATACAAAAAACTATTTTTAAATGATGATACATGCCTCACTCATCTCATACAACTATGTAGAAACTGTTTAAAACATGCACGGGAATTGGAATTCATTTTTTCTCATTTTTATAGCTGCTTTTGGGGGTTTTGGTTAATAGTTTTAGCATCATATGATTAATTGATGAGGATCTGATAGAATCACTGAATCTCAGTTGATTTAAAAAATGATCATTATCAGCATTAAGTATCACATATTTGCAGTTTCAGTCCAAAACACCAAAACTCTGAGCAGTAAACATGTTTACAAATGTCCCAAAATGTGACTCCATCCATCATTTACCTCTTGAAATGCAAACAGCAACAGCTTTTGAACTGATTAATCTACATTTTGCACCTTTATGTGAGGTGCTAGATTTGTGTCTCAGTGCTACAAGAGAAACAAGTCTTGAACTTTGTCTCTTAATCTTAATATTTTGAGACACACGCTGTAGTTTGTCCACGTTTTAAAACCGTTTCCGACAGAGTGAAGTGCATCATGTCAAAGGGGGCCACAGCAAGTTGATGGTCACTTAGCGGTGCAGCGGCGCTCGGCCTGCAGAGCACCGCAGAGTCCAGTTTTATATGCAGTGAGGCTGTAATGAGATGCCTCCATATCTGCAGCAATCTCTGCCTTCATCATGCCAAAGTCAAGTGTACAAAGGGACACGTTTTATGTCTTTAAAACACTGATATGTGTTCAATAATGATCAATCCTCCTAGCCCTTTCCAGCTTTCCTCCTCACCCAGATGTACTCCCACACCAAATATCTCCCCTCAACTTTGCTCTGAGTGTTTTTGCATCATTTCCACATCAGTGCATCTGCATAAGAGCAGCATCTCGTCATTGTTGGGAGTCCATAAAGAGATAAAAAAGAGGAGAGAGGAGACCTCAAGTTCTTCAAGAGCAATGTCTTTTTTTCTGTGGCAGACGCAGGGAGAGATGGGAGGGGGGGAGCCATTTTGTGCACTGCGTTGTCCAGCCGAGCGTAAAGCGTGATTAATTCAATAGCCGCCATAGAGGAGGAGGCTAGCAGCACTGCAACACCGAGCATGACCCACTTTCTCCATCAGATGTCATGAAATATTCCCCGCCATCCCTCTCTGGGTTTCTCTAACTTCCTGTCTAATTAACAAAGAGACAGGGGAGGAGAATCACTAATCAATGCATGTATATGTTTGATCAGAAGTGGCCACAGAGCAGGAAATTCATTTAAAATGTGAGCTTTGAGGTGGATGTTAAAATGCAGCAAGAAATCCAGACCTTAAAATAAAAAAGCTGCCGATTTGCTGGAAGGTTTTAGCCCATTGGGGCAAATGATTCACGGGGCCTTGACCTAATTCTATTATGCTACAGGATGTATGAGCAAAATACAGTCTGGGAGCACAACTATTCAAACGCAGCTCTTAACGCTGACCTCGTCCAACAGACTCGCTCTCGCTGACCTAAATCTACATTCTGGGTTTTAATCACAGGGAAGGAGGCTCTTTGAAGATACTGTTTCTCATTATTGTGCATCTTTGTTTCAATGAGAAAGCATGCACAAAATGTTATGTAGTCATCAGCTTTGAAAATGGAGTGAACGTCTGTTCCAAAACCTTAATTTGCAGCCTTGAAAGGGGATGAATGCTGTGCCATCTATCATCAACGTTAGCTCGGATCCTGTCGTCAATCTTGGACGTTTTTTTTTTTTTCCACCCCCCTCCCTCCTGCCCCTGGAGAGGACCTGCACCGCTGGCTTGGGTCTTAAACCCGGATTAAGGCTTTTTATGTAATCTGGTCTCCTCTGGGAGATTGGAGAGACAGCTGGCAACAGAATCCCTGTCCTTATCTCTCGAACCTCCCCTGGCCTCCAACCAACACATCCCTCAGCTCTCAGCGCCGCATGCAGTGTAGATTAGAGGAGGAATCAGTTCTGGAGCCAGCGGTGGAGGCTGCAGCCATACTCATGCAAAAAAACACATTACAATGACAGCAACCATTCAATTTAGTCCTCTAGAGTCCATTTCCCCGACTTTCACACTTTATTTAGCACCTTTTAAACATGCATGATATCCTTCTGTCATCACAAACTCAGCTAGAAGTCTGACTTCTCATTTTGTCAGTTTAACAAACTATAAAGCTGCCAGGAACCCAAAATACAACTATAAAAATGTACAAATCTTTAGTGAAAATCACTAAAAACATAATTATAGAACAGTTCAAGGTTGTAAAACTATATTGTTTTATTATTTATACGCACAAATACAGCTGAAAAATGTACGTAATTAAACTATAATATAGTCTATTTCCATGTAAAGTGATTTTATCTCAGTGAAAGTTCTTGTAAATGACTGAAAATATTAATAACTCAAAGTTAAAATTGACGGTTTACAGGCATGATACATGATATAGAGATAAAGTTTTTTATGGCACTCCTATGACTCCATATATTAATAGTTCTGTAGGCAACCTGAGCACCATTCAGGGTAGATGAGGGATAAATTAGACTCATTGTGTTGGTGATGAAAGCCTCAACAGGGTGATAGAAAGGTCAAGAACCACAGAACTGTAAACTCAATCAGCTAATCAGTGATCACACAAAGGAGGGAGGGAAGAAAAGAAAAAAAGAGTCATTTCCACATAGCAACAATGCCTCTGATTGGCAGACGGTGACATTATCTGTCCCTTCAGTCAAGGTCAGCTGCTTCTTTTTCACATATAATAACCGGCTGCAAAAAAACCTGATTCAACTCACATTTGGAGCTGTTTCTCTCCACGTTTTATAATTTTATCAAACTCAAAACTGTAGCATTAGATGTGAAGAGTTCAAGGGGTGAAATATTGAGCAAAATCATCAATATTTTTTGATATTATTGTACTTATGTGACTGCATAATAGAGACTTGCATCTCTATTTTCATGGTACGGAATAAAAATAGGAAATATCTAATATTAATTCATTTCAATTCACATTTTCAGGCTTAATTTACCTCTCTGTGCCTGATCATATTAAATTAATGTATCCTTTATTTGCATTTTTTTTATCATTTGAGAAGTTTAACTCATCATCTACAATCACTATCTCAATTTAAAAGACTGACTTGCTGCAGTCTCACACTCTAAATGTGTTTCCCCTTCTAATACAGGAGGATCATTTATTCAAATTTAGCAGCAAGCATTTAAATTTTGTTACTTTTGTCATCATTAACTAAAGCTGGGTGAACTGCAACTCCCTACGATCTCACAATATAAATGCCTGATTAATTTATTCACAAATAAAGTTTTAAATGTGCACCAGATGAAGCTCAGCCATCCCTGACCGCAGAGCATGACAGATCCACCATCAGGACTGCAGCGCCCTCTCGTGGTCTCTCTCCTAACTGGAGTCTTGATAAATTACATCACTTGTCAGCCAGAATTAGATGGCGTCCAGCTGAAATGGGTTTGATAAAAATAAATATGGCGCTCAGCGTTCGATGGCTCATCTCGTGACTGAAGAGACATATGCTGACCTACATTTCAACAGCTTTTATATCAAACTGTTGTGTACTACAGACAGACGGGGTCACATTACATGTTTGTGACCAAGATTGTTGGAGCATATTTACATTATGCAAGTGCATTGTCTTTTTTCAGATGCTGGGCCTCCCATTTCCCTCCCTCTAACTGTGCAGCTTTTATTGCATTACAACACTACCAGGCCCCAGGTTTGCTGTGTGGTGATTTGATTACAATACTAGATAAGGAAAATGCAACATATAAGCACAAAACTGATATAATAAGCTCCCTAAAACTAGATTTTAGGACCTCTGTAAGTCAGAGCCTCCAGGTCAATAAAACATGACCAAAAATAAAGAATACATTTGGTGATATTCTGTATATTTCTTAAGAAAAGACTAAAACCAACAATGAATGAGTCAACTAACAAGTACTTTTGTACGGCACTTTGTAGGCGGACGTTTTACTGGCGTCTGAGTCGCTTTCAGTCGTAAATTGCAGAAGCTTAGCTCTGCTGCTGGGCGCGGACGTTGCAATGGAACGAACAATTTGACTTTCACTTTTTGGCGATATACGTTCTTTGCCTTAGTGAGTTTATAAAGTGTGAAAAGTAGTATTAACGTTATAGTTGCATGGTTTGTATCCTGCTTTTGTCACCTGTTGGATGAATATTAACATCTGATAAAGTACTTCACTATATTTTCATTACTGACATGCAATTTGACATTCACTAAACAAACTTAAAGTGCCTCTGTGTCACTTCATGTCCACAGCCAGGAGACACAGCGAGAATTAAATAAAAACCAGCCTAATCTCAGCCGGTGTGTCTGTATCTTTGTTATCTGGCAGGTGACCGGTTGGCTGACTCCACCATCACACTCGTGTTGGCCCTTGAACTCCTCTCTCACGCGACCACGCCCCTTCCTTCACATCCAATCCCAACATGGAGCCCATCAAGGTCCAATCAGAAGGTGGACTGAATGTGACCCTTACCATCCGGCTGCTGATGCACGGCAAGGTACCAAAACACCAAAGAGCTTCTCTCGGCTTTTCTCTAACTTCTTTTGCTTTTATTTCCAAATATCTGTCAGAAAATAATAGATCACTTCAAGGCCCCCTGTGGCACAAATACACCTAACTTTGTTTGTGTTTCTGCAGGAGGTTGGAAGCATCATAGGAAAGGTATTTATCACAGACACAACAAGCAGACTAAAGCATCATAACGCCTGGAGGAAGCACATCTTAATAATGTTTTCTTTACTTCCAGAAAGGAGAAACGGTGAAGAAAATGCGTGAAGACGTAAGTAGAACCTTTCTATATATAGTCTACCATTGTTAATATGTGTTTTTGTCTCATAATTATGTATTTTTGTGCCCTACAGAGTGGTGCTCGTATCAACATCTCAGAGGGGAACTGCCCTGAGCGGATAGTCACCATCACCGGACCAACAGATGCTATTTTCAAGGCCTTCGCTATGATCGCCTACAAGTTCGAGGAGGTATAACATTCATCAACTTAACACTGCAAAGTGCCACATTATACTGAGTTAATAGCACTGGCCATAAAAGAAAAGAATAAATCTGTAAAAGAATGTAATGTAAAAGATGTAAAAGAAAAGAAAAAAAAATAAGTATATAAAAAATGTGGAAATATAAAGAGAAATAAATAAAAGAATAAATCAAGGAAAAATATAGGGAAAAGCAAAAGCAATAGGGAAACCTCGGATTTGTACTTGAGTTAAGTACTGAGTTACATCCCACCTCTGGTCTGCTTTGGTGTCTACTCTGTACTGACTGGTCTCCACGTGGAATACAAAGCAGGCTTGGCCCCGTTATGTAGGACAGAAATGTGCTGATCTAACCTTGCAGCACCCTTTGAAAGTGGGCCAGTACTGTGTTTTGATTTGGGCGCCGTAGCAGCACGCCAAACCAGAGAGTCTCCAAAACAAAACACTACACATGGACCTGAACTACGGGGATGATAAACAAGAATCAGAACCTTTACTGAAGCAAAAGTGGCAAGACTCCACCGTGCAAACATACATCCAGGAGAGAGTTTTCTACCCGGTCTACTGCTGCAGGACACATGCGTGAAGGTGGATTTTGCAGGAACTGATGCATTTATCTGATAACACCTGGTCTCTCTCCTCCCCTCAGGATATAATCAACTCTATGAGCAACAGTCCAGCCACCAGTAAACCCCCTGTAACCCTGAGGCTCGTCGTCCCGGCCAGCCAGTGTGGCTCTCTTATTGGCAAAGGAGGCTCCAAAATCAAAGAAATGAGAGAGGTAGAGTCTGAAAGTCTGTAATGATCCCTATGAATACCAGATTTTAGAGGAAATATTCCAGTTTTGGAGGGATTTCACCAACCAGAATAATTCTTTTTAACGGTGCAGCCATTGCAAATCTCATATTAATCTTCCGTAGTTTGCATTTAAGCTTTAAATTCTGCATAATCCCATGTGCTTTAAGTATACTTCCTCATATAAGTTAAGGTTTAATAGATATTCTTCTTACCTTTAGTCGACAGGAGCTCAGGTCCAGGTTGCAGGCGACATGCTGCCCAACTCCACTGAGAGGGCCGTGACGATCTCGGGGGCCCCAGAAGCAATCATCCAGTGTGTCAAACAGATCTGTGTGGTGATGCTGGAGGTACAGTATGGAGGGGAGGGAGGGGGGAACATGAAGGACATATTATTACACTGGACACATAAAATATGGAAGATACAGTTACAGTTATAATCCTTAAGATTTCAGCCAAAAAAAATCACGTTAATTTAATGAAGAAGGAAGTCAATCATTGGACTGTTTCCATCACACCATGAGGCAAATTACAGACACAGGCTCTGCGTTCCAGTACCCACACTACCATCATCATCATACTACTACTATCATACTACCATACTATTTACTATGAAAGAAAAAGATTTAGTATTTCCCAATACATAGTATGTCAAATGCAGAATGCCAAAAATAAAATAAACAAGAGAGAGCACAGACAGGGGACAACTCATTGCATTCAAGTGTAAGTAGGCTAACGTTACATATTTTTGCGACTCGTGTGTATAACGTTAATTAATACAGTAATATAGGCTGCTTTCCAAATCCCATACTTAATCTTTTACTTCAAATTTCGCACTACGGAGTGCGACGGATATGAGCAGGAGGGTCAAACTTCAAGGTGAAATGTTATGACGAAGTAGTATGACCCAATTTTGTGCGACAGTACATATTTTGTAAAGGCAAAAAAGTATGCGGTTTGGAACACAACCTAACTTTGGATTACATGTTGCATCACTTCCTGTGAATCCATTGTCCGTGTGAAGGCGATGTGAATGGCGGACTCCACCAACAATGAAAATGGCAACTTTAAATTCTAGCAAAAACGGGGTCTGATGTTATGAAATTCTTAAGGATTATAACTTTAAAACAGCTAGAAGTTTGATGCTCTATGATAATAACATTTCTGTCAATTTCTGTGTTATCTACTGCTAATATAAGTTCATAACTGGTGCATTTGATTGTTTTTGTGTGTTTTGATGTCTTGGTTTGTAAATCTGGAGAGCTACCCTTCATTGTAGTGCTGCAAACACATTTTCCCAACTACAAATAAAGCAGAAACTAGCAATACTGGCTAATAGGTACATGTCAAATTTAGCCTGTTACCTCAGCTGACTCTCCTCAACATAATGCTTTGGATCAAAGGGCTCCACACGTTGTAGTTGTCTCTCTTTTTTCCTGCACCTTTAATTTGAACTATCTGCACAGCCAGTTCTCCGTTGGGCCGTCATGATGGCACCAGCCATGGATACTAGGACATATGTGACATGACTGTAAGTCTCTAAAAATGTGAACCGATATTTAAAACACAGTGTGTAGAGTCATCATTATCCAGTTGAAAGTGATGTTCCAGGTAAATCCAAGTTTAGTTGTGCACTGAACCACGATTTGGACATTTGATGTCAGCATGAACACACAGTGAAGAGCACTTTTGTGTCACAGGTTGTCTTCCCTAAGGCACCGTCCCTCTATGGTTTCACTTTATGCAACTTCTTCTCTTTCTTTCTCTCTTTTTCTGTTTCTTTCTCTCCGTTCTAACACTCTCTCCACATCTCACCCCTTCTTCTTCTTCCCCCCACTCTCTCCTCCTTTGCTCTCCTCAGTCCCCACCGAAAGGTGCCACCATCCCCTACCGCCCCAAGCCTGCCTCCACCCCTGTCATTTTTTCAGGTGGCCAGGTAAGAGCAGACCCACTGGGGGCGTCCACAGCCAACCTCAGCCTCTTACTGCAGCACCAGCCACTGCCTGTTAGTGTCGCACCAGGTTTTACTCACTTTTCCTCCCTCCCTCCCTCACTGACCCCGACCCCGACCCCGACTAGCATGAAACCATCACTGCTGTTTACTGTTTCCTCACTGTCGCCCATCACCTGCAGCCACTCGAACAGAACTGAGATAAATGGCATTAGCAGACTTACCGGTTAACTGATGAGAACCGAGCAGATGAAAACATCCCCTCTGATAGGACTCCGTGATAACCCTAAATGGAAACAGCAAAATGGTAAAGTTTAATCAAAGGTATCAAAACATAGAAAAGCATTAAAAAACTATTTAAACTGAGAAAGATAAACAACAACAACTTTCCTTCATTCATAACCTTGGAATTAATGATATATGACAGGCATCATGTTAGCTAACTTAACTTAACCAAGACAGAACTAATCTTGATTTTGGTAGCAGAGCTGGACTAAAACATCTGTTAAACTTAACTTTGGATCCATTGAGGTAAATTGCAAGATTATCAAAAGAGCAACAGGTAAACACAAGGCTAGACTGGGGAAGCTAAAGGGAAGTAGGTGTGTGGACAGAAAACTAAACCAGAAAAACTCAGTAGGGGCACCTAGTGGCCTGGATGTGAATGACAGGAGATGAGGGTAAAAAACACAAAACACTTCACCATTAAAGAACGACATCTCACATCCACTCAAATCCTCAGGGCAGCTGCAAATGATTACTTTCATTACCAATTAATATGCTGATTGTGTTATTAATCAATTAATCTTATGGTGTACACATAGTCAGAAGACAGTAAAAAAAAAAACTCATCACAATTTTCTAAATGCTTTTTTGACCAACAGAACAAAACTCAAGAGTTTACTAACATATAAACCTAAGAAATCCAGCTAATATTTACATTTGAGAGCTGAAACCAATACATTTTAGCATTTTTACTTAAATAAATGACTTACACATTGAATCTCTTATCAATATTACAGTCAATTAATCGACTAATCGTTTCATTTGTTATCGACTAAGCTGCTTACAATGCAATTTGGGGGACGGACCCGGTTTGTTTTGTTCACCTGCGACTAGCAAAACGTCCCATAAACGACTCTTTTGGTTCTGTATTTTTTTATATCACCCCCCCATACAGTTTAGAGAATAATATAAGTCCAAGACAAAACTGACAGAAGGGCAGGACTCAGAGAAAAAGTCGCAATTACAAATATGTCTGCTATTTCTGCTATTTCAGCACCACGGACAGCGCCATGGATTTATCATTACACAGTGCAGTTAGTCGGGGCCACTTATATTTTCCCTTAAGTAGCTTTTAAAGTTGGAAAAAACACCTAATAACCCAAAATATTCAGCTTACTGTCACATGAGACAAAGAAAATCAGCATATCCTCACAATTAAGAAGCTGGAAACAGAGAATTCTTTACATGTTGGTTGATAAATGACTTGATAATCAACTAATTCATTTTAAAAATGGTTGATTAATTGCTTCAGTTCTATATTTGACAGCCATTAGCATTCTTCTTTTATCCAAGAATATACTAATTATCACGAGTAAACTGGTATTCTCATCAATTAACAGGAAAGCTCTCGGTTAGCCAGTAAAATATATAACATATTCTCATTTTAATTTTGGATTTTATTGAAATGTCTACATTGGGACAAAGCAAAACAATACATACGTCAATCTGGAAGTCTGTTATGACTTTAAAATGTCTACATGTCTAAATTTCCACTCTGCTGACCTCATGCAGGGACTTGACATGTTATTTTTTCTGGTTACAGTTTCGCTCTGGTTGCTGTCTTGGCTGATGAAATGAAATTTAGCTCAGTTCTGACCTCTGTGGCCGCTATAAACCTCACATCCAATAGGTCAAATCAAATTACTCCTCTCAGGGCCGCTCCTCTGGTTTTCCCCTACACCTTCCCCGTCACCTCCCCAATGTCTGAGTTGTCCCTTATTGATTTAGTTCAACTGGATCTGATTGATGAACAGTAGGAGAACATGACAGGGAACCTATAGTGCATGACTGTCTTGTAATATGGCTAAAAATATGAGTCTGTAGAGTGTTTGTGTTGTAGAAATGTCAGTAGTTTTTCATTTTTATTAAATTATATTTAGTTTTAGTTGCAGAATTAATAGTTTTACTAAGTCAAAACGTATTTAATGCAGTATATGTTTTGTTTTATGCAATCACATGATGCTCCGATGATGTAACGAGATAACAATAAGCTCTTCTCCTCATGTTTGCAGGCTTATACCATTCAAGGACAGTACGCCATCCCACATCCCGACGTGAGTGCTAACCCCACCAGGCAGTCAACAACTGCACTCTCCGTTATTCTGTCTCGCTGCATCGCAGGCTCTTTTCTCTCTTTCCACCCATATTAATATTAATTGTTAATATTAATACAGCTTTTTTTTCTCTGATATGTAATTCCTATATCTTCTAACTTTTCTGACTCTTGCCTCCCTGCCCTTTGTTTGGCATTAAACCTCATGGGGCTTGGCCTGGTGGCTGGTGGTTTCACTGTATTTCAATATGATACAACAACCGACATGAAACAGGAACTCTATCATCACGTTGCAGCCTTAAAGGAGTGCAGTTGGAAGTGGGGCCATTTTGAAAACTTTTCTTCTGTTGGTTTGTTCAAACACGTTCTGACATTCAAGACTTAAATGTCAGTTGACAAAAAGCATTTCATTCAAAATCAGAACCGGAATAAAACAAAGACTGAAGCAGTAAAAAGCAGCTTTGGCAGCTGAGTTAAGATGATGGAGTTGCCCTTTAATACGAGGGAGAGTTTTTAAATCTCCCAGTTCTCAACTCCTTCACAATGCGACAATGTCACTTTAACAAAAATGTTTTACTGTGGTGAATTAGCTTTTATAAGGAAGTTTATGTCTCCAAACGAATAGAAGCTGACAGTTATAAAGCGATTGTCACACGCATATATACCTCAAACCAACCAATTCTGAACAGTGATTGTCCAATCACAGCTTAGCATGCAGCTAACATTAGCTGAAAATAGACAGATAGAAAAATAGACACTATAAATTAAGAGCCTATTTTTGTCTACTTCTGTCTGAAATCAAGGAACTATTGTTTAAAAAACATAATTGGAGTGGTAAATCTGGCATCATTGTTAAATAGTAGTTACTGAATGTGTCCTATCGTTCAACATGCTTTTGTTTGAATAGTATTTATATTTTCAGACGCACTCAACTGTAATTTAAACCGTCACTTCCTGAGAGCCTCCTTGCCGGTTGGAGACACGTAACCATGGTAACCCATGCCAACCTCATGTGACCAAAACCATTTAAAAATTATAATACGCCAAGCAGATTGAAATCTTATACTTATCTTATACTTAAATTGAAGCGTTATTGACGTCACAGAGCTGTCCGTCAACGTCTCTTATGAATGTTGTCGTCACAGATGCATTGCATTGTGGGATATTTACCGATGCACAAGGCACCTTTTTAGTGTCTGCATGAGACGCAACGGGATTTCAAGTAACTACAACGTAAAACCATGTGAAAGGGTTAAAAAGTGACGGCAAGGGGACCCGACAAAGCGTCAGTATGTGACGAGATGGGATGAGAACGTGTTGATTCACCAGCATCCCTCCATCGCCTCAGTCTCAGGCCAAGTCCTCTATGAGATTCTTCTCTCTCTCTCTCTCTCTTGGTCTTTGTCCTTCACCTGTCTGTGTTGTTACTTCTCCTCAGATCCTCTCTCTACTCTCGTAGCATTTCGGACAGACCTGTGTGTGTGTGTGTCTCTGTGTGTGTGTGTGTGTTCACGAGTGTGTTTTTTAACGATGACCTCATAGCACTGCTGTCCTCCTCCTCCCCCCCTCAGCAGTTGAGCAAGCTCCACCAGTTGGCTATGCAGCAAACCCCCTTTACCCCCCTCGGACAGACCACCCCTGCCTTCCCCGGTACGTACCCACCTACACGACGACCCTCTTTACCAAAGCTCCTTCTCTCGTTTTTACCTGTAGAGACAAACACATTCTCTACCTCCTTTTCTGCTCTCTCTCTTCTTTTTCCTGTCTCTGTCCTTGCTCTTCTTCTTCTTCTCGTCGTTCTCCTCCTAATGGTCTCTGTGGTGCTCTGCCATTGACATGGCCTGCTGGTGGTCTGCTCTTGTTGATGTTGAGGTTTTCTTTTTGTTCTTTGGTTTTCCCTCAGTATCCGTTATTTAATGATGCAATCGCCTCAGATTGTAGAGTAGAATTCAACTTGTCAGGTTGAGATTTATTCAGTGAATGTAGGCTCTGCCCAGGGCTGAGCCAGACTTACTGACACAGAGATACTACTGGTCAATAGCCGGAGAAAACGCCAGGACTACTAACAGTTCATTAATGCTGTTCACTCCCTCAATGTGCCAAACTCTATTTTATGTCCTCTTCCTTCCCTCCTCTCTTTCTGTGTCCTCCTGTGTCCAGCAGCAGGTCTGGATGCCAGTAACCAGGCCAGTACTCATGAACTCACCATTCCCAATGATGTGAGTACATTAATCATGTGTAAAATGTCTGCTTGTGGGTGCTTTTTCATCCTATATTTCATTTTCCCCTTGACAGGGATTCATTCTAAACAAAACTGCGAACAACATTTTTATACAAAATGAAAGATTTGTCATTCAAGAACTGACAGGTCGTCCATTTTTTAAATGAGAACAGGATTCATACAACAATATTGCAGGAAAACTGTCACACATATTCAGCAGTTTTGATAATTTGTTGCCACTTTGTGCCAATGTGTGTCTGCCACTGCCAATATACAGCACCTTATGGTAAAACACTTATTTTTAAACATCATGACAGCAGACTTTTCAGAAAATCCATAACGGTCAATGTGACATTGCGATCATGTCACTAACTCCTTGAATATTTCAGTCCATTTACAGAGAGAATAGAATGATGAATTCTCAATTGATTGTTTGAATTATAAATTAAATTCCCCTAAATAGCGGCATGAAACCGAAACAAAGCACGACACGGGTCAGGAACGAACTGCTAAATTCCCAAATGTCAAAAACTCTGGTTTATTATCTTTTATCGTGGCTTCCTGTTGAAGATTCCAGCGATACAATCTGACAGCAGATCAGCTGCAACTATTGAGATCTCCATCTCCACAGTACAGCCAAAGGCAGTTGGCTTTGTAAAGTGAGTGTCCTTAATGGAAAAGACTTGTTGGGCCAAAGTAAGAAATATTAACTTTATAGTTGTAAGGCCGACAATGACTAGCTCACACTCGGATGCGTCAGATAAAAATGTGCGTATCTTTCATGTGTTCTGGCCGTCCTAAGTCCCGTCCCCATTTTCTTCCCAGCTAATAGGCTGCATAATCGGACGCCAGGGAACCAAAATCAACGAGATCCGTCAGATGTCTGGGGCGCAGATCAAAATTGCTAACGCCATGGAAGGGTCATCGGAGCGCCAGATCACCATCACAGGGACCCCCGCCAACATCAGCCTGGCCCAGTACCTCATCAATGCAAGGTCAGAGCTCACTGGAACTCATATGAACTTATGTACTTAACTAACACAATGTACGTAAGATCTTTTCCTAAACCTAACCAAGTAGATTTGTTACCTTAACCTTAAGTTTTTGTTTTGTTTTCAATGAAAATTAGAAGTTATTGCTGACTTTCCAACGATCCTCCTACAGGTTCAGAGATGTGGCGGCCATGTGGAATGACCCATCTTCCATGACCACATCCTGAGATCCCTGACTGGCTCCTCCGTTTGGCCCTTTCCAATGACTGACTACCGCAGACAACCCTGATGAAGCCCTTCGGACTCTGGCTCTGGCTCTCCGAAAACCCTGACCGCCTCCCCGCCCTGGCTCAAAAGTTGTTTATACGTCAGGGAGGGTTGGGCGCTCATTTTTATTTCAGAGAGCCAAATTAAATACAACAACAAAAAAAAGAATTACAAAAAAGAAATTCTCTGTTGATTAGGTTTTTTAGAGAACTGTTGAAGCATGTTGAATGTTTATTAGGAACAACTTGTGTTAATCTTTCTTCTTTTTCTCTCTATCTATTTCTTTCTCTTTCTCTCTGTCAGTGCTGCGTCATAGAACATCATTTAAAAGTATAAACTTGTAAAAGATTGAGAATTTTTTGTAGAACGTAGTTATTTGCATATTACAGCTGCGCAGTGATGCTATCGGCAGAGTGTGTGGTGGGATGTAGCCAAATTATCAAATTTTGATAATATATTTTGAAAAGAAAAAAAATTGGACTGTTTCTGCTTTTGTCCTAATTTGCATCTTTGTCTACTTACAAATCCAATCTCTACCCATGACTCTTTGCTGCATCACATGACCCTTTTAAGCCAATGGTATCACTCCTAGAGCCTCCCTTCTCATGTTAATTTCCTATATTTACATTATCGCTTATATTGCATGTGTTCAGTGTCGTATCGTTGTGCATTTGAGTAAACCTGTTCAGTGTACGTGTTCCTTCAAATGTTATTATTATATCTTTGTGCTCCCGTTCTTTTCCGCAAACTTTTTCATCATTTCTGGCCACTCACGTCTAGTCCTACTCCCTGCCCAAATGAAAAACTCTCCGACATAGCCTCCTTCTATCAACACCGATTATTAGTATATAGATGCATGAATGGGAATTAGTGAAAAATCAGTGGCTAAAACACTAACTGAAAATTTAAATGATTGTTTACTTATTATTATACTGTATTTGTTTTGTACAAGGACTATTGTGGTTTAGCACATTAGTCGACTACGCGGCGCTCATGCAATAGACTATTCAACACTTTACTCTGGACTGCCTCTGATGTGGGAGGAATTAGTTGGACTTAAAAGCCAAGTGTTGCGTCCAAACCTTTCGGCTTCCTTCCCTTGTCTCGGAAAAATTTGGGAAAGCTTTTGAGAGAGCGAAAAAACAAGGGAAAGAAGCCGACTCTTCGCGGCAAAGAGGCCTAAACGTTTGGACGAAGCCGAATGGTATTTTTTGGGCCAAGGAATGTTCAGGGGTTCATTGGGGGGAACCCACGGGGCCTGGGCGGACGTGACCACTCAGTCTCTTTTTCAAGATTGTTCATCTTGTCTTTTTGTTGTCATACGGTTGATTTGACGCTTTAGGTTTGAATGTCTTTTTATTGTCACGACTATGTCAGCAACTCAATTGTTTTTATTTGAAAAAGGACAGGTTGGATGAAAATTTCCTGCTTCACTGGTTTTCAGTAAAACCAGCATGTATTTATTTATGGTGTGGTGATGCACATATGACTTTTTGTTTGTTGATCATGAAACTTAAGCTAAGTTAGTTTTGTCGTATTGTATTTAGTTTGAGAGGGAGGTGTGATTCAGTATTTCAACCATCCCTCATGAGGTTGGTCTAAATACTTTTGGACAGCTTGAGTCATCTCGTTTCTGATCAGCTTAGCTCAATTACGTTTTGACATAATACAAACAGCTGTTGAATGTTATTGTCGAATCACATTATCTACTGTCCAACACAGCAACATTTTCAGTGTCTCAATTTCTTCATACATACCACTACTTCTGTTTTATTTCCGGTAGCCTATGCTGAGCTTAAAGGAAAGTTTGACATTTTGGTAAACATGCTTATTCGCTTTCTTATCAAGAGTTAGATGAGAAGATTGATACCACGCTCACAAACATGAGAGGTATCAATCTACTCATCTAACTCTCGGCAAGAAAGCAAATATATTTGCCAATATGTCAAACTTTTCCTGTAACTTTGGGTCTTAAGCGCTTTGATGACATAAATGTGATTATGTAAATGGACCAATGCTGTATCACTATACTGAACCATGCATAGTCAATGATTATTCTGCAATAATTCTTACATTTTGATGTGAACTCAAGTAGTAGTGCTAGCATTGAAATTATGAATTTGTGTTTCTTTTTATTTTGAGTTGTCATAGCTTGTACTTCAATGGGAATGTTTGTCAAATGAATAAAATGAAATGATGATTTTTTTGGGGCTTTTTAGAACAGTTAGCTAATACCTAAGAGGGCATTCTTTCCCAACAGCACTGTGCCAGTAAAGGACATCCTCAAGGGTATTATGGCTTTTATACAACTGTTATCAGTGCATGTGTACCATTGAAATGTTTGCTTCAAATTAGTACACATGTGTAAGCATTAAAAACATAGAAAAACAAGGATTGCTAATGCTTATTAGCACAGTTGGCGCGTGCATTTGACAAAGATCTTGTTGTGTAATATGAATTTGATCGCTATGGCAGTGTGATTTCAATAACATCAATATTCATGTGTTACTCAGTGTTTGAAAACTGTATTTACATTTGTGTATATGCCTGAGTATACTACGACTTTGAAACAAACTGCAACTAATGCAATAATAGGGTGCAATGTGCAATTATTTATTCAGTTATTATTAGCGTAGATACAGGAGAGCTGTGTAGCTTATTTAAAACTCTTTTTTAATCCACTTTCCATGTGGCAGCAGGAAAAAAAGAATGACTAGACATGTTTTATTTTGTTTTTCAGCTTTTTTTGTTTGTGTGTATTGCAGTTTGAGGGAAAAAAATTACTTGGTAACTATTTTCGATTGATTTATTTGCTATGTGCAGATCTATATTAGTTGTGAGTAATTACATAGGTTTTAATTTCAAAGTGTTGGTAAGTATAAAAACAAATAAAGTTTCATTTTTTCTTTCTGTGACTTGTTTCTGTTTGCCGCTTCTTACAGAAAATAAATGACTTAAGATCATTTGTACACGATCCCTGTGCACACATTAAGACCTGATGAACCATGAGCTGACATGGGCTTATGTCAAGCAAAAACCCCTGTGGGAGATTTTAATAGTTATTGAATACAGCTAATTATTGTATGGCAAAGTGATTATGCTAATTAGATGATGAGGTTTAAATGAGAATCTCTTTCCTTTTTTTTAAAGATAGCTCTGCGATTTTGCTGGAACAAACATTAAAATCAGATTAAAAGGGTAATTAAATATTATTAATTAAGAGCTGCTTATTATTTAGAGTATTGGTTGTCAAAGAAGGGCTTGGGGACCTTGTGAGGTCTTAAATGATTAAGTCTGCGGCAAAATCAGGAATAACGATAATTTCTTATAATTATAACCATTATATTAACTATATTAATTTCAATTTGTACTAATTAGAGAATGACTAAGGATTAAGTATAATTTTTCAGGAAATCAGCAAAAGAAAATGCACGTTGATGAGTGTTTCCAAATAACAAATAACTTTTTGATTTTTAATCTAATTTTCTTTAATAACCTTTAACTCTGATGACCTGAGCTCTCAATGCATTTCCCCCTCTCTTTTTGTAAGCCCAAAACCTTCATCCAAATGCAGTTCCCTCTCTCTCTATGGTCTTACTATGAACCAACCATATATCTGACACTTCAAACTTCCTGCTAACTTCCCTGCCAAATTTCCACAGACACACATAACTGTATGGAGGACATTTGTCACTCTAAAATTAGACAGCAACAGACAGAGACGAGGTTATCCAAAGGTTTCTCCCCTCCGCAGTGAAAGACTCAGAGTCATTTCAACACCTTATATGACCTGCAAATTGCTTTGCCAGAGTGGATGTTGAACATCGGGACTTCTCTCAGACAGCTCTCCCAGACCACGTGATACACCATCTAACAAATTAAGCACCTATGTAGGAACTTTGCTCGGATAAGGCAGAAGAACAACAGATAAATCCAAGAGGCAACTTTCTCTTTCTTTAGCTCTGCTAATACGACCGTCAACCGCTGTTTGTGATGTTTTCAGCTTGACCTCGGGAGATATTTGGGAGGATAAACTGTTCTGTGTCTGGATTTGTTCTAAGGCTGAGAAGATCCTCAAGGGCAGAGAGCGGGTCTTAATACGGTGTGTGGCAGAGCAGCGAACGGCTTAACGGAAATATGTTTCACGCTTCTGAGATGGGGATGCCCACAGTTTTAGACGGATAATGGTTTGTGGGTGTCAAGGGTAGATTAAGATTAATTTTTGGTGAGAGCCAAGACGCTGTCTGAGAAGTTGATAGGCAGGACATAATCACTGGCAGAGATCCAGTGCAGAGCTGTGCAGTGTGTATAAGAGTCTAACGGGCTCTGTAGCACACCAAGAGCTGACTGAGGAATCAAGTCCTGCTGCCACACAAAGTCATGACACATGTTCCCAAACTGTACTATTGAATAACAAAATGTCACGGAGTGCTTTGCAAAGAGAGGGTATTAATTTATAACAAAAACAAAATGTATGTCAGCACTACAGCATGAAATTTAACAGTGAAAAGTGACGCCAAGGGGTCTGACAAAGCGTGAGTGGGTGACGAGTTGAGATGAGAACATGTTGGGCAATCGTATCACCAGATAAGAACATCGACTTCTGCAAGATCCTGCAAAAACCCAGATTACACTCAGTGACGGTGTTTTTATACGTCCAATGCCAACATTTAAAAAAAAAAAAAAGTCTTGCTTGCTACAGTGTCTGTGCATGGCTGTGGTTAAGGTTAAGGAAAGTTCGTAGTTATGCTAAATAAACTAAAGTATGATTTGGGTTCAGCAACTAAAACACTTGATTAAGGTTTCATGTCCACTCAGGGCTTGGAAGTGCTCCAGCTGCCAGTCACCTCATATACTCTTTGCAGAAAATGAACTGGATTTCCCAGAATAACTTCTTCCACATCACAACTCTGCTGGAGCCGGTTATTTATTTAATGGCATGATGTGACACACAGGGAGGCTTACAGTACATCTGACCCCACACTCAACACCGATGATCAGATAATCTGCTGCATTTAAGAAAGACTTCCATCCATCTTTGCTGTGGCCTATATCCCACCATACAGTGGGGCAATTAAGAGAGGGAAACATCTTGTCACATCTGGCACAAAGCCAGATGTTCAATTAAAAAATCATGCTAAAAATGTAACTCAGAGCGCTCTAAAGCTGGAGCTTTAACAAAAAAAGGACATCAGCTCTCCTCAGACAATTTACCTCCAATAACGGTTCAATAAGGGTTCGTCCGACTGGGCCCGTCCCAAAGCGTAAAGGCATTCTCTGCCCCTGTGTTGGCTCGGCATCCCAGTTGGAGTGGGTCCATGCTATCACTCAGCATTGCTGTGAGCTGCTCACAGACAACCTTCTCTATAATACAAAAGCCCGATGTCAAAGCAGCGAGGAGGGAGACGACGTGCAAGTCTAAAAGTCGCTGCGAGTGTCTTGAAGTGTGGACGTGGGGGTCACAGCGCCGGAACATGCTGCGTCGTCCCTCGTGAGTCGAGAGCAATCGCAAGCAGAGTGAGCAGAATCCAATGTCAGATAGTGTCTGCAGTGGGGAAGCATTATCAAAATGTACTGAGAGAGGCTTCGAAGAGGTCAGTATGTACTGTAGGGCAGCACAGAGTGACTTCACAATCTCCAACACAGCAGGCTGGATGATGTTGAAACTATGGCTTTGGTCAGAAGAAACTGTTGGCGATAAATATCTCTCAAGGATTACGACAGTCTATAATGCTTACCCGACAAAGCTTCCCTAAATTGGCTCAGCTCCATATCGTTCTGGGGGAGGAGTGGGAATTTACTTAAGATGGGTCAGGAAGTCTGCCAAGATGAGTGAGGGTGTTAAACATATGGGTTGGCAAGTTTTAAGCATCTTAAACATCTGAAATAAATCTTTAGGAGCGAGAGGAAAACATCTACGAGCGTTCTTTGTGATTTTGGACACCATCACAATAAAGCAAACTCATGCACGCTTCAATATAATCAATGATTCTGCCTTTCAGCAAAATTGACAGGGCTGAGCTCTGCACATGGCCGCCATTTAATCATGCAGATGCTTTGCAAAGCAGTGGCTGCATTCAGGTGGGAGCCGAATGCATATAGCTGGGAGTACCTTCAGAACGTCTGTTGTGGCGGTGAAGGGCTCCGTATTGAAGTCCTCCATCAGGGACGGACGATTGTTGATCAATGTTTATGAAGATTGACGGGGGGTGACACGAGGGGCAAACAATCCGTCCACAGGCAGAGCATGAGGAGGCGGCGGTAAGTTACCAAAATGGGGTTCAGGGACCTCTATATGGAGATTCATCCCGGTCTCACGGGAAGGCGTAAAAAATACAAGGGCTGTCAATCGATTAAAATATTTAATCACGATTTATCGAAAATTAATCGCACATTTTTTATCTGTTCAAAATGTACCTAAAAGGGAGATTTGTCAAGTATTTAATGCTCTTATCAACATGGGAGTGGACAAATATGCTGCTTTATGCAAACGTATGTAAATATTTATTAATGGTAATCAATTAACAACACAAAACAATGACAGATATTGTCCAGAAACCCTCACAAGTACTGCATTTAGTATAAAAATATGCATAACATGGCAAACTGCAGCCCAACAGGCAACAACAGCTGTCAGTGTGTCAGTGTGCTGACTTAACTATGACTTGCCCCAAACTGCATGTGATTATCATAAAGTGGGCATGTCTGTAAAGGGGAGACTCGTGGGTACCCAAAGAACCCATTTACATTCACATATCTTGAGGTCAGAGGTCAAGGAACCCCTTTTAAAATGGCTATGACAAGCTAGTATGACGTGGTTGGTACCAATGGATTCATTACACCTTTAGGCATTTATACGCCTTTTCCTGCGAATGGGCTGAGATTTATATATCTCATAGTATCTCATATATATCATAGTATGCATGCTTAAAGAGGTTATTTACCACATGCCACCCTTTTAATTTACTTTATCTAAGTGCTCATTGCTGTGGGGTTTTTGGCACTACACATCTTTTAACTTTTGCATCAAACAAGTACAGACAGGGACACTAATATAAATTAAATGTGCAAAGCAAAGCATTGCAGAGGAGACCTCAGAGGTTTGGGTGTCATTCAAAGGTGCAAGTGAGCATGAAATTTAGATTTGCTACATCAGTGGGTGCATAGGGATGAGCAGATACTGTAGGTGATAGACTGCACTCACTATACAATAGGGCAGTAACACAAATTCATTTCAATCCAATCAAGTATTTTTTCAAGAAATCAGCCAATCGTTTAGTCAAGTAAACACCAGAGATGTTGCTGAGTGTTCATCATAAGCTGCTAAACTTTTCTCACAAGTTGTCTCACTTATCCTGTGCCGCATAAATTTGATTTTATAATTACATATAGCAGCAAAAAGCAAACTGATGTCTGCATTTTGAGATATTTAGTGGTTTTACTTCACAACTGACCAGAACAATACATTGATTATAGCGGTGGACAAACTATTTTGTGCTTATTTACTTTCTGGTGGAGAGTTATTTAGCTTAGCTTAGCATAAAGACTGGAAACAGAGGCAAACAGCTAAACTGGCTCTGTCCAACGGTAACTAAATCCACCTACCAGCACCTCTAAAGTAGGAGTAGAAGTATAAAGTAACTCAAGTAAGTACAAGTACATAACATTCCCCCACTTGCTGATTATCAAAATAACATTTCTTTTTTATTATTTAAGAGGTTATTGCTTCAGCAGTACAGCTTTCTGTATGCAATGGGGAAAACAGTGGTGGAAAGTAACTAAGTACATTTACTCAAGTATTGTACTTAAGTGCAATTTTGAGGTACTTATTTACTTATTTTCTGCTACTTTATACTTCTACTCTGCTACATTTCAGAGGCAAATATTGTACTTATTTTAACCGCACCACATTTAGGCTATTTGATAACTTTAATTACTTTGCAGATTCAGATTAATATAAAATATAAATTAATTAATAAATGATGATGTATTATAATAGATTAAGCTATACCCAGCAGTATAGGAAGTAATTAAAATGAGCTCCACCTTTGCCAGCTGCACCATTAAAGTGATGAACACATTAATGCATCAATAATTGTAATCTGAAATGAGACATTCTGCAGAATGAGTAACTTTTGGTACTTAAAGTATTGCAATGCTAATGCTTTGCATTTTTACAATGTAGTATTGCTACTTTTTATTTTTATTTCTGTATTAAATTGACATATTATGATTTGACAAATTGCATATTAATCTGTGGGAATAAAGTAGATAAAGTTTGAGTTTTTGTATGGGGGGGTGGGAGGCTCAGCAGGGGAGAGGATGAAACGGGACCACAGCGGAGCAACTGCTGCGCCTCTGCGCATCATCATGTATCCACACACACATTCACACACACTGACCGACACACAGCTGCTGCTGCTGCTGCTGCTGCACTGACAGCAGGTTGTAAACTACCATCAAACAGTTGGATCCGGACTCTTCGACTGGTTGTATTCTCTGTGGTTAATGCTGCAGACGTGCGCGTAATTGCAAAGGATGATAATTGGTTTCTTTGTTTATTCCTGGATGTTTAATCCCTGGTGACTGCTCGGTGATGTGAACCGGACAGAGTGGAGATATATCAGGTAGGTGTCCACTGAAATAACAATATAAAGTCACTTTTTAACTCTTCTTTTTTATTGCTGCCTGTGGTGGAGTTTAACCTGTGAAGTGAACAGCCAACATCAGGGGTGGTGGAGTTATTACGCGTGTAATAAAAATACAGAAAAACCCAAATTAGCTAATTGATTTTTGTTTCTAGCGATGGTTGTTCATTTTAAGATTAGTTTGACACGGACTGGAAGTCATAATCTACACAATTATTGATTTGTCACTGTGAAAAAAGCTCTCTAAGATATATTTGATATATTTATAGTGTTTAGGGCTGCAACTATTTATTTTCCTTATCGATTCATCTGCTGATTACTTTCTAGATTGATTAATCAATTATCAATCCACTCATTAGCCTACATTTGGGGTTTCCCAGAGCTCAAAGTGACATCTTCAAATGTCCAAAACACAAAAATATTTAATTTATTACCATAGAAAACTAAGAAAACCAGCAAATATTCATATTTAGAACCAGAAGCTGGAACCAGTTAATTTTTGCTCTTTTTTTCCTTCTGGTGAACAAAGTGATCTATTAATTGACTAATTGTTAATTGCAATATCCCATTTTTTATTTTATTTTTAGTCTCCTACAATGATTCATCCTGCAAGGCTCTAACTCTGTATTTTGCACCTCCAATACTATTTCTAAAATATCCCTATGATGTGAGACATTAAGCTTATCAATATTAATATTATTCCAGGACTCCTGGAGAAACTCTTCCTGACGACTTGCATGACATTCATCATCTGCTGCTTATCAGCTGCTCTCTCTATTGTTATCTCCCATTGTTCATAGTTCAATAGTTTTAATTTACATTCTGACCTTCACTTGCATCCCTGTTAATCTTATAGACTACAGACACTTTCTTATTTAATCACAAATCACTGTTTCAAAGTTCATCTGCTGCATATTGATGAGCCCACACCTTGCTTAATGGCGTTCTCTCAAAGGGGCCGATCCTGAGCGCAGGGACCTATACTATAGAAACATGCCATTATTATGATAATGTTGAACTTTAGCAGCTTCCCCTCTGAGGAGAAAGGCATCTGAAAAGGGGAGATGGTGCAGAAAGTTCGCTGAATATATGCTGGAGGATGATGGGACCAGAAAATTAACATCAAAATTATCAAAAGCATATGCGAAGTTAAAAGTTGTCTCTAAATTCACATCATGTCTGGTTTTAAATTGCATTTTTAGACTCAAAATTCCTGACAAGACTTGACATTTTCTCTATCTTATCTTTTTATCTCTTTCTCTGGTTTTCTATCACAGGTTTCCTCCAATCAGCAGGAAGACGTGCCCCCTCCCACCCTGGAGACACAGCTATGACTTCCTCTTTCTCCTCAGCTGTGTTGCACTCTGACATCTCATTTAGCTAGTATGCAAACCTTTTGCTCCTTTTTGTGTTGGATCAGGGCTCGCTTTTCCATAAATGTCGAGGTAAATGATGAATGAGAATGACGAAAAGTTCTCCGACTGATAAAACTTTAGCCATTTATGCCCAGACAAAGACTTGAAAGAAGCCCAGTGTGGCGATGCCAACGTCGAGGGGCTCCAGCACAAAACTACAGGGTCGTCTGGCGAGACTCAACTTTTGCTGCAACGCTACGTCATTCTGCAAGGCTGAGTTGTAAAGTCATCTCTGAATATCATAAAGTCACGGATTTAATACTCAAACTGGACTTCCTGGATTGTATTTCATGTCCCATCAACGCAAACGCCTTGCGTTGTTTTAACGCAGGGCTGATTTCAGTCCGCTAATGGGGAGGTCATCCATCAAACCTCCTTCCTGTGCTTCTCTTTTGTTTGTAGGAACATTGTGGCTTCTGTCTGCGACCATGACAGTGTACACTTGCCCTAACGTCTGTCACTGCACGGACAGGAACGGCGTGGTGGTGCAGTGCACCTCACGCAACTTGGAGAACATCCCGCCGAACTTGCCCAAGGACACCGTCGTGCTCCTGCTCTCGTCTAACCGCATCAGACACATCCCAAAGGAGACCTTCACGGACCTCCACCGCCTCAGGGAGCTGGACTTATCTCACAACGCCATTGAGAGCGTGGAGGTCGGCGCCTTTCAAGGAATTTCCGACAGCCTGCGGACTTTGGATCTTTCAAACAACCACCTCAGCAGCCTCCCCAAGGACACCTTCGCCAAGCTCCACGCCCGCGTCCGATTATCCCACAACCCCTGGCACTGCGAGTGCTCTTTGCAGGAGGTGCTGAGGGAGCTGAGGCTCGACCCCGAGACGGTGAACGACGTCAGCTGCTCCACGTCGGTGCAGGAGGAGTACGTGGGTCAGCCGGTGATCCAGGTCCTGGACTCCGGGATCAACTTTTGCAATTTCCACCACAAGACGACAGACGTGGCGATGTTCGTGGCCATGTTCTGCTGGTTCTCCATGGTGACGGCTTACATCATTTACTACATCAAACACAACCAGGAGGACGCCAGGAGGCACATAGAGTACCTCAAGTCTCTGCCCAGCACCTCCCACATCAGCAAGGACTTCGACACAGCCAGCAGCGTGTTTTAGTGGGTCTGAGTCAACATGGACCAATCACTGTTAGACATTTTATTACCTGTTTACAGTACCTTTACACAGGTTTCCTGTATTTAATATAAGAATATTTGACTGTAAACAATCAAATTTAATAAAAGTGGTATTAGTCTGAGTACAGTGAATAAAACAAGCATTTATCGTCAACAAATTTGTACAAATTAAATCCATTTAATCACAAAACTGATTTAAGACAGCGGCTTAAAGAAATAACAATATAGACTTTTGTCTATCCGCCACAACCTTTTCCCTTTGTGGACGCTTTTTTGTTAAAATGACTGACGCTGTTGTTTTTCTTCAGTTACAGCCCTGCTTTTTGATTTAGAATAATGTCCTCTTCACCTGCAGTCAGAGATATTTAATAGTAATGTTTCGGTACACAGAACCTTCATCAGGTTATTTCCATTTTATTAAACAACCTGTTGAAGGTTCTGTGTACCGAAACGTTGTTGTTATTAAATATCTTAAGAGGACAGCTAAAGGTCTTTTTGTTCTATATTGTCGACCTGAGGTCTTCTCCTGCGCACCTGTCGACCTTCATGTGTGCAAAAGTTCTGCTCTTTAATGATTTAGAATAATAAAATTGTTGTATTTCTAATTAAAATCTTGACTACTGCAGCTTCGTGTTAAGTCTCTGGGTCGTATTTGAGCTCCAGTCCCGTCACGGTCTGTGAGTATCCCAGCCTGTCGCTCAATAAATCAGATACAGCTGCCTCGCTACTTCTTATCACAAAGACAGTGCTGTGTTTATTTTCTTCTTTCTTCTATGGACAATAAAATAAAACAAAACTTTATCAGAATCCTGCTCCTTCTTCTCCCCCTCAGGAAAATGCATTCAATTATTTTCATGGTCATTGTTTTCACGGCCCAAAAATATGCCACAAGTTCAACTATTAAACCTCTCACGCGATCCTTTACCGACTCATCTGCAGCCATAACGCACTCCTCACAATGAGATCCTGTTATTTATCCCTCCGCAGCTCCAAATATGGAACCCATATATCTTCATCTGCATAGATCTGGATGAGGCAGAATATTAATACGTGTCTTGCATCCCAAAAATAGTTTCATCCCACTAACAGTTCAAATCCATAAATCTAACGAGCCTTCGTGGACGGCAGCTGCTCACTCAGCACGTTACTACAGTATCCATTTATATCAGGGACGTCCAGCCTCCATGATGTGGCCTGAAAGCCGACTGTCATACACAACAAAGTCACATACAAATGCACTTCGTATTCAGTGAAATAACAATTGTCTTCTGTTCAAATGGCACTCAGGTGTGAACAGCAGGTCTCTGCAAAACAACTCAGCCTTTCAAAACAGCTCAAAATAAATGCTCCTTTTAAAATGGATGTGCATGGAGTTGCACCAACTGACACAGCAAAAGCAAGAACGTGTTGTTATTGTATGCAAAATGACTTAAAATTTGCTGTGTCGTGCATACGGCAGTTATCTTTTGTGTCACATCTATAGGCAAGTCACAACAACACTAAAAATGATCAATTATGGGCTAATCTTATTCAAAAGGGCAATACATTTGTGATAAGCCAAAGCCAAAGTGCACAGACTGACTGATGTTTTCCAGTGTAAATAAAAATAAAACTCCAAGCAGTATTCATCACTTGTAGTGTCCTATTATATAAACGTATTCAGGTCGTTGGATGCGTCCAATGTCACGTAGGTGATGATCAGTTAGTCTGAACCTCAAGCAGCTCTTGTTCAAGTTCATAACAGAGTAAGTATGCTCGATCTGTGGAGCCAAACAAGCTCAGCATTTTCTTTGCAAATGTTAGCATTTCTGGGAACCTGCCTTTATCCTGCTGCCGGTAAAAGTTCACAAGAGAGAGCTGCTGATGTCGGCGGCACAACTCGCACTGCAGCTCAATGAGCTCCATGCTGCAGCTGATTCTGGACATCATCGGGGTCAGGGAGAGGATAACAGCATCTGCTTCTTTTCCACAGCAGCAAAATCTCGAAAGAGCCCGTTGTTGAATGTCGTCCAGTGGAAAACTGCTCATGAGAACATGTAGCACAGGGAAATGTGAGGTGCTTTGCTGGAGCTTGTTGGCCTTGAATCTGCTGGTGGAGATTGACAGTGTTGCCTCCCTGTTTGCTGACAAATCATTGTGAATAATCATTCACCAGCCATGGCAGTTTCATGTCATCACCAGCTGACTCGACAGTATAGCCACTTCATAGCTTGCTTTGGTGCTGTTTTCATTTGACTCATGGGCCCGCGTGAAGAGCTGACAACTTGTCCTGTGCATTAGCACATTTTGTCCATAAACTGTATATGAGAACTGGATGCAGTCACCATGACGACACCCATTGATTTGTGGACTGCCGTTCTGAAGCTTCGAGTTGGGCATTTTGGCCGTCCCCATCTTGTTTTTTTGCCATGACACGAGAGGGTGGAACTAAGTACAACCGGATGCTGAATAAGACATTTTTAGGCGACCAAAAATGTTACAATTAACTTTGATGAAGAGAAAACACACTGTGAAAGGGTTAAAGATGTAAGATGAAAACACGGACAACTCCCAGACCGGACAACGCCGTGGTAGCGACCTGTCAATCACAAGGTAGCCCCGCCCTAAGGCATTCCCTGCTTTATGGTCTATCTCTAAATGGGACCATAATTTACTAAATGAACATCATGCTGTATTGAAGAATACTTGAAACTAGCGATTGAGACCATAAACTCATGTTTACAATGTTTACTGAGGTAATAAATCAATTGAGAAGTAGGATCATTTTTTAATTTTTTCATTTTTTGCTGACCTTGTCGTCTCTAAAGCTCGACCTCTCTCCTGTCGCACGGTCACAACATTAATTACAGTCCACATTACTTTGTTTTACAAGTCCCAAGGGCCGTGGCGTGCATCCTAATGAATTGGATATTATTAATTAGTCGGGTACAGTTGAGGTCAGCGTGTCTCTCTAAGTTTAAGTTCGGAGAAACGAGTGGCACTTCATTAGCATTACATAAGCTTTTTTTAACACTTGCTCCAGTCCTCATATTGTAAGTATGGTAAGGAAAAATGTACAACTCCAACCCAACAGGTCAAAGCCGCTAACGTTAAAGCGCCAAGTGCAACCAGCTCGCAAAGGGGGAAAATACGCCACAGTGGATGTCTTTGGTAATACCTCCAGGTCTCACCTTGCCTAATCAATCGCATCGTCCCCTAGCGCGCCTTAATTATCTGCTTGTTTTTAAAGGCAAAGAAAAAACCCTCTCCATGTTTTCTCTGCGCTCTCTGATCACTCCAGGGACTCTCTCCTGCTTGACATTGGTACACAATCTAGGCTGATTGTTGGTCTCTTGGACAGATACTTCACAATCATGCACGACTCTTGTAAAGCGGAGTAAAAGACGGGGAGGGAACACACTCACTGCTCCTCAAATTGACCACAAATGATATTGCCCCGGGATGTTGAATAATCAGGCGCCTATAATATTGCTTAATAAGCAAAACACAGATTATAAACAAATGCAAAAAGTACACTCATGATTTTTGGTTTCTTTTGGTTCGTTGTGAAGCCACAATATCTCTCTAAGTCATCAGAGTGTTTTATTAATATTGTATTATTCAGTAATCTTATTAACTCAAATCCATCGCGGTGTCATTGATTTATGATCCAGGATTTCTTTATGGAGATTTGCTACGATGTTTCGTAGATTACCTGAAGGCCATCCTGTGTCTCTCCACACACAAACAATGACCTTCGGGAAAATAGAAAACGTCAAGAGGTAAATGAGTATGTATAGTACTTTTAGTTTCTCTCCTATTACTGTCTAAAGCCAGTCAGGATTAGGGCTCCTTTCAAGATTAATTCATTATGTAGCTCTCTCCTACTTAACAGCTGAATACCATACCACTACTGAAATGTAAAGTACAAGTTGAGTGTGACTATGTTGCCTAAATTTGAAGTACTAGTACTCTACTTGAGTATTTCTATTTTCTGCATCTTTATACTTCCACTCCACTACTTCTCAGAGGCAAATATAAGTACTTACTCCTGTCTGACTAATGACAACTTTGGTTAGTTTGCAGATTCAGGCTGCAAATAGGAGCTCCTATGTTCAAGCAATGTGTTTGGTTTGCACAGAAGCAATGCCTTGGAAACAGCACAGGAACAGTGCTTTCTTTGCCGATCTTTTGCATGAGTAACCATGACAATGCAACTTAATCATAGGTTGTTGGTTTTTTTTGACAAAGTGCAAAACTGGCATTGCACATGGAAAATTCTTCCAAGGAGTTGTGGTGTGATTATGGTCGCTGCCTAACTGAGTATCACACAAAGAACACCTACTGCGCCAAGAGTACCTGTGAGATGTGAAATTGCAAATAACCAACAAGAAACTAGTTTCACTCCTGCTGCCTCTCACGTTTTAGTGCCATTCGTGCTAACATCTGAAGCAGCTGTCACATCATTTAAACTTCATTTAGGAGCATGCAGTGGAGCATATGATCAGTCCACTCATTAACATGCATTTCAACACTGGAACATCTGCTCAGCAGTGACTGAAGTCTAAAACAGCCTGTCTTTGTGATGATAAACATCAAGTTTAATTTGATTAATTAGTACTAGTCATGCTCAAACTAAAACTACAAGTGAAAGCAGAGAGAAAATCTTGAGAATATTCTCCCGGCTCTCAGTTTTTAAAAAAGATAAATGTTTTTCTTTCACACTGACTCCTTACACTGCTCATCCACACATCCTCACGCATACATACACCTCACCTTTACCGGTCAGAGCTGATGCGTGACGCAGCACCTTCACGGATCACTGTTCAGGGTTCAAACGTCTGCAGAGGAGACAGAGAATGAGAAGGATATTTATACTGAGGTGCCCTTACATCCTGACCTCTCTGTCTCTTTACAACATCTTTCTTTCTTACTTATAACGTGTATTACTTTCTAAACAGAGAATATTCAAAGCTGTCGAAAGTTGAAAGAAAATAGCTGAATATATAAACTAAGTACAGTTTTATTGCTGGTGATGTTACTTAGTTTATATATTCAGATATTTTCTTTCAACTTTTATCAATATGGACACAGATATATATAAATAAACAAATGTATGTGAACAAAAATGTAGAAATAAATTTAAGAATATATTTATATCCTGTTTAAATATCAGCTTTTATTTATTTATTTATTTCAGCATGTATTTATTTCCATATTTATTTCAACATTTATTTATTATTATTTTTATTTATTTATGCATGTATGTATGCATTTATTTATTTACATGTTTATTTCAGCATTTATTTATTTCTGTATTTATTTCTGTATTTATTTATTTATTTCTGTATTTCTTTATTTATTTTCTTTATTTATTTACTTATACATTTATTTATTTATACATTTATTTATGCATTTATTTATTTGTTGATACTTAAGTTATATATTTATTTATGTCTCGTTTAGTTATCAACTTTCATTTATTTATTTAAGCATTTATTTATTTTGATAAGCAGCAGAACAGATTCTTTTAGCCTCTGATTCCTATATGTTTTGTGATTTTTGCCAGTGTTCGTACTTGTATATGAAACTTTTTATTTTGCTGCCTTGACCAGGACTCTCAGTAGAGATATTGTATCTCAATGGGACCTTTATGGTTAAATAAAGGATAAATAAAATAAATAAATATTGCGTGTGCACATGAACACATTTTCAAATTACATTTTTTTTTTTTTGCATTTGTGCTTTTTCTTACAAAGAACAAGTTGGGAGTTTGATGTCTTTCCCCCTAGAACTTTCCTTTCAAACATTTGACAATCATGTCACACACAGAGAGACATTCATTTTAGCTGAAATTGTTTCTGAAGACAGCCAACAATGGGCTGAACACATGGAGAAGCAAAACCACGCAATGAATACAAACTCCTGTTGTTAGGATATTCATGGAGCACATTAAGCCTCATGGTGGCCGTCTGTTCTCCGAAACTGCACAGGGAGCGCATGCTGATGAGACTTTGGATGCATCCTTGAAGACATAAGTGTCATCTGTCATCACATTTATTTTCCCATCCATATATCTTTCCATTCAGGGTGCATCCTCGCAGCATGTTTCAGTGTTTTTCACCGTGTGTTTATAAGGCAATTAAGAAGCAGAAAGAGACACAAATAAAGAAAAGCAGTCACAATATATTGCAACAAAAAGGTTGAGAGATTCCAGTTGAGGGGGTATTTCAATTTACGATGAAGGAAGCTGCAGTGTTTGGGTTTAGGGAGGAGGAATCACTCTCTATCATGGTGCTGCACAGGGGTTGGTGGATGAGCATGCTGAGAGAGGGTCGCTCAGTTCAAGATTCATTCTCAAAGATATATGGAAGCGTCTGAAGTGTGTTTGTGTTTGTGTGAGAGAGAAAGGGACGAGGCAGAGTCAGATAAAAGAAAAATGAATGAATTGTGCACTCCGTCTTGTCTTTTGATTCAGGGAGCATCCTCTGAGATGCAGTTTTTAAATTTATGTGTGACAAGAGGGAGAAAATGAGAATGAAATAGCCAAAAGTGTGTGGACTGCAAGGGTAATTGCTTCTGAACCACTGACATACTTAAAGGTTGTAGGATTTGGTGGCATCTAGTGTTGTGGTTGCAGATTGCAACCAACTGAGTACCACTGAGACTGCGGTAATGTGAGCTGCTGAGTGCAAAACCGTGGTAACGCCGTTATGGTTATCCTTACCATAATAACACTACCACGGTTTTTACACTCTGCAGCTCACCCTACTGCGGTTTCACAAGCGTGCTGGTGTACAAGCACTGAGAAAGTGAGTTTTTCCATGATATGTCACCTTTAAACCCTACACACAAACAGTTTTGTTTACTTCAAACTTTACTGTTTTGGTTTGTAAAGCATTAATATTCAGCACAAAGAAGAAGCAGCTGCAGAGAGACTAGAACCAGTCAGCATCCCATTATAACCAGTAGCTGGGGAGGTCATTCATCAGAAGCAGCTGCAACAGAGAGCTCGTTTATATCTGTGAAAGAAAAGTTAAAAACAACTTTATCACAGCTAAGTGTACCTTTGCAGAGTAAAATGCTTAATCCCTCTGGGCTTTCTTAATCTCTGCCTCCTCTGCTGCTCCTGGGTCAGAGGATTGTCTTTGTAGAATAGACGGAAGATCTTCACTCAGGGGTTTCAGAGCTCCCGGCAGAGTGTCCTGTGTGTGCAAATGTTTACATGAACTGACATTACTGTGCCACTGTTGGGGTCTCTAACCCTTTAAATCCCTTTAAATCAGGAGAAAAGACTCCCCTCCTCTGGTAAACCTCAAGAAAAGACTGATTAAAGGCGAGTCTTAAAGAGATATGTTACTGTGTGTCCTCAGGAAACGTTCAGCTTAGATGGAAACTCAGCTTGATCCTCTTTAACTTGTCTGGTTGTCACAGGATTTGCATTCTCATGCTGACAACGTCAAGGGCACGGACCAGCAGATTTCTGACAATAGTGTGTTTTTTTCCCTTCTCTTAAATATGCTAAATAAATATATAAGTGAAGCTAACACCTTCTCATCGCCTGTCAGAGGGCATCGGACTGTGTCTGGGGTTTTTTTTGCCGGCCTGAAGATGCGCTCAGATGCAGGCTGCACAATTACAGATGCATCCCAATGCTTTAAAATACATTTAGACACCCTATTAATGTATTTGCACAGATTAAACACAAGATAAAAGATTGTAAAACTGAAGCAATAAATCATTTGTGCAGATTAAATGTAAAATCATTAGTGCAATCTGTCCCTTCAGAATAACACAAACAACAATCCACGCCGTAGGATTTCTAAAAGTGCTAAATCAAAGACAAGACTGCCCTTACAGAAAAGAAGTACACTTTATATTCCCAGGTATACTTTATGTAATAAGTATACTAATATCAGTGTACTAGTAGTACACTTGTAAGTGCACTACTTCAATACTTCTTGGGACACAATTGGCCCGCTTAAGTTTATAAACGTATACTTATCTCTTATAATATAAAAGTAGTAAACCTTGAGTACACAATTGTATTTTGTAATACAACTATAGTATGAACTATACTACAAGTGAACTTATAGGTATACTGTTAGTTTACTAGTTATATACTTGTAGCCCACGTTTTAGTTTATGAAAGTACACTTTAAAGTGTACTGTAACTGACATCTCTTCCCAGGGAGTTTGACAGCTGTTCACACCTGGACTCACGTGACTCTAACGACCTTCACATGACAACCAGGTGTGCTAACGAGCCACATGATGACACTCAGTGTGTGAGTGACTCTCCATCAGTCAAATGCCCACTGAGTTTTCAAAAAGTCTACAGAAAGTCCAACAAAATAGCAAAAAATATACATTAAATATTAAAGGAAATAGCAGTTTATTCGGCTCCGATGACATTTCTCTCTTAATGTTATGTAGCGTCTTTTATTTTATTTATTTCCGCATTAATTTGTGTATTTATTCATTTATTCCTGTATTTATTTCTACACTCATTTATGCATTTATTTACTGATATTTAAATATATTTATTTATTTTCCCTTTTGTTATCAACCTTCATTTATTTATTTATTTATTTCCAGATTTATTTTTGTATTTATCTATTTCTGTATTTATTCCAGCATTTATTTATTCTTATCGAATAAGAACAGAGGTTCTGCAGTTTGGATATTATAATAATATAAAGAATAGCAAAGCGAACTGTCACAAATGTGAGTGAAATGATCCTGTAACACTTACCATTTGAGAGCAGCAGTTTCTTGGTACTGCAGGGGAATAACGAATGGACCTCTTGGCCCGGCTCAGCAGGTGTAATTAATAACATTAACTTGATTAATTACACCTGTGCTTTTCCTGCTTTCACACGTCAAAATGTCTGCTGTGAAAAAAGGTCTATTATATGAGCTGAGAGCTGGACAATAGTCATATTTATATCCCTAAAGCCTTTATATCTATTCTTCCTGGTTAACGATGGAGTCCATGACTCATTTGATTAATCTACTCCATTAATTATCCTTCACAGCTCAAAATACATTTGAAAGAAAAGTTATTTTTCTTCTTTGCTTCTATATATAGCAGCAGCACTTTACACACGTGAAGCTTTGCCTAAGAATGAGAATCTACAGCAACATGGAAACAATATTTTCCTCTCAGCTCGAGGGACAGTTTTCCAATCAAAGCCCGGAATCAGAGCAACGCAGTGTACTCTATCTACTCATGCATTATTTATAACTCTCACACCGACACAGTCTTATCCAAACACTGGAGCTTTACTCTGAGTTATGCATATTGTAAAAGTGCATTTTGTGCAGCAGTTGCACACAAGCAAACACACTATTTCATATCGCAGGTTAGATTTATGTGGCTCCTGTCAGCTGGCGTGAAAATAGAAAAAGAGAAATGACACAATGCTTCAGTAATACCTTCACTTTCAGTGTTAGCAGCTTAATTTTTAGACATTTTACTCATAAAGTTATAGATTGACTTAGTGTGAATGTACCAAAAATAAGTGCACTTTAAGAGTTTCTGTGCACAATCTATTTACATAAATACATAGAAATAGTTCGTAAACATGAGAAACCTTCTTCCCTTTTTCCCTTTACAACACATTACGGTCGTCTGCAGTCTGGTAGTCCAGCAGGGAGTAGCGGCCCTGCTGCTGGACAGAGTTAATGGACGCCCCCTGGCTGGATGGGACGGCGCCGGTCTGGCTGAGCTGCTCCCGAGCTGCGGCGGCGGCTGGGAGAGCTGGGCTTCGCCACTGGCCGTCCAGACCCAGATGTGTGCTGATCTGAGACGACCGGAGGCTCCTCATTTGGCCCAGCGCTCGCACCTCGTACAGCTCCGCCGAGGTCTTCTTGTACCTGGAGGGAACAGACGGTTATTATATTCACCTCTGAACTCAAGTGAGAGGAAATATGATGAAACGTCTAATGAGGAGACGCCACTGCAAACAAACGTCATAGGATACACCGGGGGGGAATAAAGATGGGAAGCATGTATAAATTATGCAATAAAACAGGAACATATGGGTTTCTTACAGGCAGAAAATGGGGGGATTTTCTATATGTGTTTTGTAATATTAGCAAGTTAGGGACTTCCAACATTAACTGACTACTAATAACAGATAATAACGTGTATCAACAAATAGCACATCATCCATTCCTCTTCTTAAAGGGATAGTTTGGGTGTTTTGAAGTGGGGTTGTATGAGGTACTTCTCCATAGTCAGTGTATTACCTGCAGTTCACACACTATGGATAAGTACATCACACAACCACACTTTAAAACAACCAAACTATCCCTTTAAAACGTAAAGGTTCATATGGACTCACATTCTCAGCAGTAAAGAGGACAGAACCACTGATACAGACGAGGCAGCCATCGCAGCAGAACCCATCCAGGGTTGGAGCACTAGGCCGACGGGCATGAACACACCTGTAACCAACAGAGGAGAGGGACGCATGGGCTACGGGGCTTTCATACAATATATACTGAACAAACACACAGTTAAAGCTCACTAAGGAGCCAACAAACACAAGGCTTTCATCAAGAAGGCCACTGTTCATGTCCTGTGTGCAGCCCAGTTTTACCACCTTTTGAGTTTTATTTTCTTGTCCAATTAATAAAAAAATGTCTCCTTTGTGATCCTTTGTTAGCAGATAGTGAGGATTCTGTTGGTGTACCATTGGTCCTCACCTGCAGCGATGGGTATTCCTACGAGGTTATAGATGAGGGCGAAGACAAAGTTGGTCCTTATCCTCCGCACCGTCTTCTTGGACAGCTCCACGCTGGCCACCACATCCAGCAGGTCGTTCTGTAGAGCGTAAAAAAACCTTCAGTTTAAAGACGTCACCGTATCTCAACACACCCGTAAACGTCACCTACTCGAATGAGGACGATGTCGGCCGCCTCGATGGCCACGTCGGTGCCTGTGCCGATGGCGATGCCGACGTCGGCCCGAGCGAGGGCGGGCGAGTCGTTGACGCCGTCTCCCACCATGGCCACGCGCAGGCCTTGCTCCTGCAGCTCCTGCACTTTGGCCACTTTATGTGAAGGCAGCACCTCTGCAAACACCTTCTTGATCCCCACCTGAGGTCAAACACACATTTTATTTCATTTTAAACACTCAGGTGCCTTTTTTTAAATTACAATCCTTTATAAATGTTTTACCTGTGCGGCGATGGCTTTAGCCGTGCGCCTGTTATCTCCTGTTATCATCACCACCTCGATGCCCATGCTTTTGAGTGTGTGCACGGCTAACGCCGACTCTGCCTTCACCGTGTCTGCGATGGCCAACATGGCACACAGCACACCTGCAGAGAACACAGCATACCATGAGGTGAGAGGTAAGAGATGAAAGTAAAGTCAGTGTTGTTTTTTAGTTTGCATCCTCACCATCTATAGCGACCAGGATGGCGGTCTGCCCCTTCGTCTCGTGGCTGGACATGGCGGCATCGACGTCAGCTCCGATGTGGTGGCCGTTCCTCCTCATCCACTCTCTGTTCCCAATCAGGACGGAGTAGGACAAAGGCTCACCTGAAAGCAAAGACATGTTGTAAAAATCAACCAGTGAAATTTGAAGCAAAGAGGACAAGGAGATGGCAGACAGTGTGTTTGTGTATCGTAAGTGGAAGTTGATTAAATTAACACAAATTTGAGCTGGCACAAAAAGTAAAGCTGTTCTTCAATAATCAACAGATTAAATATATAATCCTGAGAGTAAACCCGGAGCCATCAGACCTGCAGCGGCGTCCTCGGCAGCCGACAGCAGGCTGCTTTCATCGGTGGTGGCGCCCGGCAGCAGGAAGCGCTCCTCGCTCTGCTGCTGCAGCAGATGTTCCACGTTGGAAACCCGGCAGCTGATCCCACAACCGGGCACCGCCTGGAAGTCCTGGCAGTAGCCCAGCAGGTCGCAGCCCAGCTCCTGGTAACGTGCACACACACAGATTATCAGAACAGCTATTAAAGCTTCACAGAGTGACACACAAACAGAAGCATCTGTGTCACCTCTTTGCAGTGTTTGGCGACGGCCATGCCCAGCGGGTGCTCGCTGCTGGCCTCTGCCGTGCCGACCACCGCCAGGATCTTCCTCAGAGGCATGCGGGCCATCTCCCACAGCACCAGCACACGAGTCACCCGCGGGACGCCGTTTGTAATCGTGCCGGTTTTGTCAAACATCACCACGCTGATCTGAGGGAGCAGAAACACAACAGAGTCATGGCTCCCTCTTCTTGGCAGCCTTTAGCCGTTATCCATCAGTAATTTGCATCTTTATAGGTATTTTTGTGATCTCACAGTTTGATAAAATGTTTGTTTGGAGCAAAAAGTTTAAATCAAGTGTTTCCACAGATTGTGCCGCTCGAAGTTGGATTTAAACGTTGGCAAACATCTTCTCATCCTGGGCAGACTGTCACATCTGTGAGATCATGAAAATACCTTTAAAGAGCTGCAACCTGCTGCTGGAAAGTCAGATTATTCCCCCTAAAGGAAGTAATTTAGGGAGTTAAATGGGGCTAAAAGTCACCGAAACCAATTGGTGTCTTCCTCTCTGGAGGGTAAAAGTGCACAGAAAATGTCATGCAAATACAGCCATAATATTTGGAGGAGAAAGATATGAAAAGAAGCAGTCATATCACATTTCTACAGTAGCTGCAGGTAATTAGCAGAGTGTTAGTTAACAGTGTCTCTAGTTAATTAGAATAGAAATAGATTGAATATTAAAATGAAAATGTCACTTAAGTCACCTAATAGTTGCACTATTTAGTTTCAGCTAAATCAAAGGTTACAGCTATTTAAAAAAATTATTCAAATCTGGAAAAGAGCAGGAAAGACTCTCTTTATCAAGACTGAGAAATTAACTCTATATTTAAAATAAAATCTAATAAAATGTAAGTATCAAGAGCATTGCCTTGTGGGCCATCTCCAGCGGCTCGCCTCCTTTAATGAGGATCCCGTTCTGAGCTCCGACCCCGGTGCCCACCATCACAGCTGTCGGGGTCGCCAGCCCCAGAGAGCAGGGGCAGGCGATGGACAGGACCGTGATGGACGCCTGGAAGGCGAAGCGGACGATGACTTCGGCCTTGGAGATGTTCTGGTTGTAACCCTGTGAGGAAGAGAAATGTGTTATCATCAGTGGAGTGATATCAATCTTTGTGAAAGCTGGTTTAGTGAGCGCACCTACCGGGAAGTTGTCCCTCACGATGTCAAAGTTGACAAACCCGATTGCGAGCCAGGCGACCAGCGTCAGCACAGAGACGATGACTATGAAGGGAACAAAGTAGCCGCTGAGTCTGTCTGCAAACTGCTGGATGGGAGCCTGAATACAAACACAGCATCTTATTATAGAAGAGTGGATTTTCGTCTGTTCGGGGGTATAAACGAGGTTTAATACTTTATGTTTTTTTGAAATTGTGAAAATCTGAAGATAAAGCTCAAACTGCGTCTTACCTTGGAGGTCTGGGCCTCCTCCACCAGTTTAACGATCTGACACAGAGTTGTGTCGGCACCGACGTGAGTGGCCTCCACCAGCAGAGCGCCGTGAGCGTTGATGGAGCCGGCGATCACCAAACTGCCCACCTTCTTACTGACGGGCATCGGCTCACCTGACGGAGGAGGAAGATGCACAAAAAAATACTTCAGAAAAAATGCAAATCTTGTTTTATTGTGACATGATTTTTAAGGCTGTAAAATTAGATTTCATGTCCTTAATGGCTTGGAGGTTAATGGTGCCAGCTAATGCATCCATTAAAAATGCTAATCTAATGAGGAGTTTATTTATAAGGATTTTTTTTAAATGCAGTTACAGCTTTTACATCACAACGAAAGAAGCACGATTGCAGCAAACTTTTACTTACACACAATTAGATTTCTGTGATTGTAACCGTCTTTTGTCAATCAGGAAGCAGAGGTTTGTAAATCTGCTGCAGTGTTTCCTGCTTTTGTTGACACAATTTGACACCAGGAAGCCGATGATGACACTTTTTCATGTTAAAATATTGCAAAAGCTCTGTCAAGGGCTAACAGTTTGCAGAAATGCATTGCTTTTACAGTGATAAACATGTCAACCGCTCGCCAAGAATCCATCCCTAAACACTAACTCAATCGGGAAAAGGAGACGTCCTCCATCATCAGCTGTCAACAGGGTATAAATCCACCTCAGTTCCTCCTACCTGTTATCAAGGACTCGTCCGCCATGGAGCTTCCTTCAATCACTCTCCCATCAACGGGGAACTTCCCTCCCGGGGCGACTCTCACGATGTCGCCCCGCTGGACCAGCTCTACCACCACCTGCTCCTCACTGACCCACACAATACAATACAGTTACACATCTCACATCTAGTATTAATACACTTCAAATGCTTCTGGACTACATTTTCGTTTCTTGTTTCTTGTGTGTCTCACCTGATGATGGAGTTGTCGTTTCCCAAAGTGACCACGGTGGCATCAGTGGCTTGAAGGGACATTAATTTGGCCAACGCCTCGGAGGTTTTACTCTAAAAACGCAGAAACAACAAACATATTTAAAACATTTTCTGGGCTCTTATTACTTTAAAGGTGCAATATGTAGTATTTTTGCATATAACAATAGATTAAGAACATTTTATGTTAGTGTAATTATTGGAAACAGTATGTTTTTCTCACTTTTGCGACGTGCTCCAGCCATCGACCCAGCGCGATGAACACAAACAACATCGGCGGAGTGTCGAAGAAGGTGACGGGGCTCTGGCTGGCTCGCTCCACCATGGCTACGACGAGGACCACGCACGAGTAGATGTATGCTATAGAGGTGGCCAACACGATCAGCACGTCCATGTTGGCCGTGCGGTGTTTCAGCGCGCGATACGCCTGGATGTAGAAGTATCGGCCTCCAAAGATCTGAGGGGAAGAAACCGATTTAACGCTTGGAAAGCACAATCTCAACATTGATGAATGCCCCTGTTGCTGAAGGAAGCAAAGAAGGAATGGATACTTTCATTCATAAGAGTCCGTGCCAGATTATTAACCCCGGTTTGGTGAGCCAAGAGCTATCCAGTGTCTAAGACATGCATTAAACTATCAATTTACTAACGTATAGGATCACAAGACCCCTTCAAGGTAAAGAAAAGAAGCTTTAAATTAACTCTACTACACTTTTGTCCACATGTACAGCAGCTCTTAAACAGGCCCCAGACCTGTTCCCTCACCTGCACAGGTGTACAGAGCAGGAAGAAGGCCAGGTTGAGGAGGGAGAGGCCCGGCAGCAGGTTATGTTCTTGGGGCATGGAGCCTCCGTGGTCCTGGTGCTGACTGTCCATCACCATCATGTAGATCATGAGGCCCATGACGGGTACGCCGAACACGAGGCTGAGCAGAAAGGAGCTCCTCCACCTGGAGAGAAATGTGTTAAATTATGGAAACAAGACACCGTAGAAATACACCCTCCTATTCCTTGTTTATTATCTGCTACCTTTGAACTGATTTCTGTTGATTTCCATGTGAATATTTGTCATTTTAAAAGGCAATGGGATTGTGGGTTTGAGTCCCATCAGGGGTGATTTATAGCATCTTATTATATAAAATCTACTGTATACTTTAAGGTTTCTAATGTGGGTCACTGCAATTTTTAAATCATCTTCATATACTCTACCTCATGCACTTATCTAATAGAGGTTTGTTACTATTAATATAAATATAATATTCAAAAGTAAAGATCGGATTTCATAGAACACACAAAAACAAATATTTGTGCTGCCTGAAGGCCTTAAAGATGATATTTTAAGAGTGCACTTATTATGACGATGAGGACAATTTAAAACCAGATACTTGCTGTCGGATTTCTCCTGTGTGATCGAGGTTGTTTCTGAAGCCCGCCTTCGCCAGACTCGCCTCGAAACCAAGACCCTGGAACGAGAAATATCCACCTGATATAAAGCTGATAAAGGAAAATAAAATGTCACAGATTTACAGGAGAGGATGTTTAAAAGCAGAACGTGATCTCTACCTGAATGATCTTGATTATATCTCGAGCTCCGAGCACGTCCGGGTCAAACTGGACCTGGGCTTTTTGGGTTGCCAGGGCGACGGAGGCCCCGAGGATCCCTTTGGTTGAGGTGAGCTTGGACTCAATGTTGTGCACGCATGACGCACATGTCATGCCTGTTATCTACGAGGAAAAATGGTGGAATTACATGACTTTTTTGTTGTATTTTGGGAAGATAACGTGTATTATCTTTAACAGTAAATGTATTATATTCTTCTTAATTAACTCACAATGAGGTCCAGTTTCCCGTGTGTTACTGCATTGTCCTCTATCAGCTTGGCACCAAAGCCCAAGTCCTCTATGAGCAGAGTTACAGCAGCAGCGTTCATGACTTCTGAGTCATATTTCACCTCCGCCTTCCCCGCCATGAGCGACACCAACACCGTGATGATTCCTAGAAGTCAACATTAAGTCATCTCATATGTAAACTAAAACACACGTTGTATAGCAACACCTGAGCTGGCTTTACCCTTGTGTTTGCGCAGGTTCTTCTCAATGTTGGCCACACAGGAGGCGCAGGTCATCCCCGTTACGCAAATGAAGCATTTCTGTACTTTAATCTGGCTCCCAGAGGTCGCCTGTGATCCTGTGCCATTGCTGACTTCCGCCTTATTGGATGGTTGCGAGTCAGATAGGTCAGAAAGTCCAGAGAGTCCAGAGCTAGCAGGCCTGGACTGTTTATGACCCTGGATGCTCTTTGGTTCTGTAGAGAAGGAGGAACAAAGTCAGTGGCAGCATGATGCTTAAAGGTAGATCAGTAGTGGGTCAGTATCCTTAATTATAATGACAAACTGCAGGATAAATACTACAGCTGCTCCCCCAATTTAGTGGAGGACTAATCCACTCCAAACGGGCAAGTGAGTTGCTAGATTTACTAGCCCGAAATGTAATTTTACACATGAATGTGACCTTCCAGCTTTCGTTTATATCAGTGAAGCAAAAAAGGAAGATATAATATATAACTTATATGCCAAGTTTAAGATGTGAATTAAACACAGCTGTACATCTCTGTGATTTAGAACTAAAAACTTGACCCCAGCTCGACCTTGACGGAAATGAAAAAGAATCTGCTCATAATCTGCCTGAGTTAATCCCACGTTTTGGCAAGCTGTTTTCGTCATTAAATCCAACAAGAAAGACCCGGCCGGCGTGAGAGCCCTCCACGTCAAACTCGAGAGCATACTTATCTGGTTTCCACGGTAACCGGTGGAAACTGAGTTGAGGTGAACATGAGGGGTGCTGGAAGGAATTTAATCAAAGTCTTTTTGCTCATAACGTACAGGTGCTACCACCACTAGCTTTCTGTGTACAGAATATAGATTATATTAGGTCACACATTTACTTGTATTTTCTTTACTCTTTATGTCCTCTCTATTGCATGCTGGTAATTTCCTTCTCTTTCTTAACAAATGTGTCTGCACTCATCTGTCTGGTTATTGCAACACAGTTTATTAAGCTACAGTAACCGTCTCATGGCTTCATATTTATCTCACAGTGGTGACAACCTTCTCATCTAACTCTCGGCAAGAAAGCGATAAGAGCATTTCCCAAAATGTCCAACTATTCCTTTAAAAAATCCTTGGAGATTTTAGATGAGAGTTAGAGCAACTATTTTGATAATTGATTATTTGTTTGAGTCATTTTTTAAGGTAAAATCTCCAAAGGTATATTGATGTTTTTCTTGCCTTCTGACGTTATGGGACGTTGTGATGGACACTATTTTTCACTAATTTCTGACATTTTATACACTAAAAAATGAATGCATTAATGAAGGAAATAGTCTGCAGATTAATTGATAATGAAACCAATCATTATTTGAAGCTAAAAAGAGGTCCATAGGGCCGCTTTTTCAAAATAAAACTTTTGCGCTCACACTAAAATCACTTCTTGTTTACATAATACCCACAAAATGTAAATATAAGTAAACATTTCTGCCGACCTTCAAGTGATGCGTCGAAGCCCATGTCTTCGATAGCTTCCCTGAGCTGCTCCGGCTCCGTCAGACTGGGGTCAAAGGTTATCGTTCCCTTTTCCTCCTTCAGTGACACCGCTATGGACTGCACTCCCGTCATCTGAGACATCCTCCCTTCTATGGACTGCACGCAGGAGTTGCACGTCATCCCTACGATCCAAATAGTTACAGCGGAACTGTTCCTCTGCCAGTAGCTTATACATCCAGACGGATCTTTGGCTGATAAAGTAGCACCGAAACCCATATCCTCGATGTTGTCTCTCAGCTCCTGCTGTGTAACCAGAAGAGGTTGATACACAATCACCGCTGCAGCGTCTTGAAGGGATACCTGAATATGTGAAACCCCAGATAGAGCACCAATGTGTCCCTCAATGGACTGCACACAGGACTGGCAGTGCATACCGTCCACCCTGATCCGCACCGCCGACTCCACGTTGAATCCCACGCTCTGCAGCTCCAGGGCGATCTCTTTGGTCGTGATAACTGAGGTATCATAGTCCACTTTGGCTAAGCTGCTGGGTAGAGACAAGCTGGCAGCAAGAACTCCATTCAGGCTGCAGATTCGGCTCTCGATGGCGTGGGCCTGGTGCTCGGGGGCGAGGCCCAGGAGCTTCAAGGTGGCTCTGGAGGCAGTTTTGGGTGGAGGGTAGAGCTCGCTCTGACTCCCGTACTCGTAGGCCAAGTTGTCGAGGCCTTTCTCGATGTCGGGGCCATTCTCCTGGAGAGATGAGAGGAAATAGTCAGCATTTTTTACTTCTGGAAAGTTAGGGACTGTATGTAGCAAGACTAAGGATCCTCTGCAACTGAAAAACCCTCATATTTACCCTGTTTTATCTTAAAATAATACAATAGAAGTGAGTTGTAGCTGCACAAGAGATATTTTGTAATATCAAGTTTATTGGCTGCATTGGCTCAAGAAGAAAGACTTGAAACACACTTTTAATTTCCTGTTCAATCAATGTAGGCTTCCCTACTGTGTTTTCTTTTTCTCTGTTCATCTTTCGGGCAAAAAAAAACAAAATACTTGACCCCATTCAGCCTGTATGTGTTCCTTCTTCCCTTGATTAAAACCAGAAATCCCAAAAGTTAATAAGCAGCTGTTGCAATTTGGACTAAACACTGAGGTCATGTCCTCTGTATTCTGGAGATGGAGGGGGGCTCAATATGTGTAAATTTCATATTTTAGTGGAGATCAGGTGTGGAAATAGTCTGCAAGGATCATAAACACCTCTATGTGCTTAAGATGTGATGATATGAGAGTTAAGATTCGTGGGAAAAAACAACAGTTTGCCATACCGAGAGTTTTAATCTCCCTGTGAAGCAACATAGCGAGGCCACTTTGCCAGTATGCTGCTGGACTGGTCTCTTAAACCAAAACACAGACCTGGTCTCTGAGCATGTGGGCTGCTGAAAAGGAGGTGGCCGGATTAGGTGGTAAACTGAATTTAAATGGTCGAAATACCACTTAACATTTTGACTCCATCTAAAATGGGGGTCCAACAGAAAACAGTCCAGCATTACTGGTTTGGGGCCTAAAAACCACATGACTGGCCCTTAAGCCTCCCAACGTGACTCTGATTAACATCACCAGCACCTCACAGAACTGAAGGAGGAAGTCAACCCAGTAGGAAGAGCTCTACTGCAAACAGGGAAATATATTTTACTTTCACGCTGATTTAATTTTTCAACATAAATGCCTCTTTAAAATGTAGACATCCTTGATATGCTATACTGTTAAGCACCAAAGACAGTCTTTATACAAACTAAAGTGTTGTGCAGCGTATTCAGATTACTTTATCGTCCATTAGATTTGCATAAAATGGAAATTTGTCTTTGGCACTAGCATATAAGTCAACACACACAGTAATAATAAATGCGCATTCCATTAAAACATCTCAACAGAGCATGATAATAAGTAAATAAATAAATAATGTACATTAAAATAAGTGATGCTGGTTGCAAGAAGCAAATGTCAAATCATAGATCTTTGTTTGCAGTCCTCTGCAGAGTTTTGCACTTCTAGTAGAGGATGATTTCAAGTGGTTCATACTTCCTCTGCACCCCAGATGGGACTCAAACCCACAACCCCCAGCTTAGGAGGTCAGTGCCTCATCCAATAGGCCACATGGGGCGAAACTAGCAGCAGAATTCAAAATGACAAGTCACATTCAATCTGAAAACTACAGATCTGTGCTACAATGACTGACGCAAACTCTGCATGTTGACTTCTGGGCTCCTGAGAGCTGTTCAACTGTTCAAAGTTCAATAAATCACACAGACATGCAGCGTATCGAGACAAACATTTACCAGAAACATCAGACTCCACTATAAAATGTCTCCGCAGCAAGAGGACGCTGGTATCTTTATGACATCACACTGTAAACTGTGTCCCAATGACCCCACTGTATTTTCTCGTTTGTTTATCTTGTACAGGGTGGAAATAGGAACTCATGTGAGGCCCAAGCTTGGGTTCAGGGTCAGCCAGGGGCACATAAGAGACAGTCCAAGAGACAGTTAGGTCCAACTCTGCTCTATATGACATACAGGTGGCATTTTAAGAGTCTTAAAATCTTAAAAAATATATACTTGTGTTGTGTTGCATTTTTATTTTATTTTGTAGCTACAACTCTTGTATAAAAAGTGCTCTATAAATAAAGTTATCTATTATGATTATTATCATTAAGTTACTTAATATTCTCTACATCACTTCAGCTTGTTTTCATACTAATAACATTATTTTATTTACAGTTAATAACACTGATTTATTTCCTACCTGCATCATGACTGCCTGCCGTCCCACAGCGCTGTCTTTACTTTCATTTTTGCATATAAATATGTTCTTGCATTTTATCATGTTATCATTGAAGAAGACCAAACAAAACAGGTATTAACGATTGGATAAGTATTGCACCAATGAAATGCATCCACTGTAGTAATCTACCTGTTAACACTGAGCTCAGCACCGTTGATTGGCTTTATAAACCGTTTTTAAAATCTACAATCTTTGGTATTTAGTCACTTGAGGAATCTGATTGTTACTTCCAGTATTATTACAGTAACGTTCCATTGGTTTTCCATTGATTTTAACAGTGAGGCTTCATTTTAAGCATGGAAAAAGTTACTTTTTATGTTTTAAAATGACGTCTGGATGTCTTTAACAACCTCATGTTTATTGCATTTTTCAGAAATCTCACTTTAACCAATTTGGAGAAGATTCACCACAGTTTTTATTGTGACATCCTAAACCGGTCTGAGATGAGATGACTTGCATGATTCATTTGGCGTTTGTCCAGAGCACCTACAATAAGATCTTTCTACCCTGCAACAGGAGCAGAATCACCAGCTTCATTCACTTCCTCACAATAAAACGTTTGTCCAGTGCAGGATCGTTGCAACAGAAATCAAATGATCTGTCACATATGGCAGTTTCGACCTGTGAGGCCTCCCAACAGGTTACATACTGTATATCTAGTAGTTGTAGTAAGCTAAAACTATCCAGTAAAAACACAAAATGAACATAGTTTGGTGTAGCAGAGATACAGTACTGTATGTTTTCCACTGGTGGAAAGTAACTAAGTAGGTTCACTCAAGAACTGTACCCTTTTATCCTACTTTATACTTTTACTCCACTATATCTCAGAGGAAAATACTGTACTTTTTATTCATATTTTGGCAGATATTGTTACTACTAACTTTGCAGATCAAGAATTTACGGTTAAAAACTTATATGATATAAATAAAAACACACTGTTAAGATTAAACCAGTGGTTCCCGACCTTTTTGGTTAATCTGTTAATCAACTAATCGATTAATCAATCAGTGGTGAACGAATTATTCAGATCCTTGAGTAAAAGTAGCAATACTGAAATATAGTAATACTCCATGGCTTGCATTGAAAATGTCAAGTATGATGTTGACTTACTTAAAAGTATCAAAAGTAAAAGTACCAGAAAACTGGCCCATGTGAGAGTCACAGCAGTACATCACTGGATTATTACTGATTCATTCATGTGTAAGCACCTTTTTACCTACTTTCTTCTAGTTTAATCTACAAAATGCATCCAACTAATGACAGTTTTTTTTATATAAAACCTTAATTTTTAATGCAACTTGTAGCAAAACCTGTTGGATAAATTAAGTGGAGTAAAAAAAGTACTATATTTCCCTCTGGATTGTAGTAGAGTAGAAGTACAAATGTGTGCTTTGGAGTACTTTCCACCACTATAACTACAACTAAAGGTTGAAGCTCTGACCTTTTGCATGCACAGAAACAGCATCATAGATCTCCATTATTGCTGTTCTGATCTGATGTGCCAAAAGGAACTAAACTGAACCTAAACTGGCACAGATATATCTTTGGCCTAATAAAACTTTTTAAAATAAAGTATAACAGCAGCTACAGATGGATCTCTTTTAAACTACAGTTAAGCACCGGCAGCAGATGGAGCTCAGCTCCCCGGAGGAGGCCTACCTTGGTCTGGGGCGCACAGAGTCTCCTGCTGCCGGTCGAGTGGACGCTACAGGTGCAGTCCGGTTTACATTCAACCATACAGATCTGCTCCCCTGCGCCCTGCGCCGACCTGGAGACATACTTGGAGAGACTTTTAGGCGACTTTGGTGAGAACATGTTTTTTCCCAGCTGCTCTGATGCCGTTTGGCTTATCTTCACCTATCAAAGTCGGAGGGCAAAAGTCCGCAGTGCGCACAGCAGCGCGCTCTGTGCTGTTCCTGGAGATAAGAGGAGCGCAGCGCTGCGTCGGGGCGCACTCCGGTCATTTTATTATGGTGTTCAGTTTGGAGTTGGAGGGTTTTGATCAGAGGGGGGTTCATGAGGAAAGGCTGGGCCAAGCCTCCGATCACATGACTTCTGCAGGAAACATTTTCACACCCTTACAACGCTTTCACAAGGCCTTAAAGATGATCTGTAATCTCCATTGAACTGCAGTTTGTGAGGACTTCTGTGGTTCTTTGAGGGGAAGGTTGGGCAGAAATAAACCACGGTGTCTATCGAAAAATAAGTTTTATTCAAGTCTCTATATTTTACTACTAATAGTGACTTAAAACTAGGGCTAGGTTGTTTTTTTTAATCGCGATTAGCTGCATGATTGTCCATAGTTAATTGCATTTTATCTGTTCAAAATGTATCTTTAGGTTAATACTTGTTAAAGATACTGAAAGAAAACATCTTTTGAGACAAGCAGGTTTGGCTCGGGTGCAGAAATTAGTTGACATTACGGACGCTGCAAAGCTTACCTGGTTTAATCGAAAATGTAGCTGCTTCCCCTTTTTTATAAAATGTGAACAATTTAGTTTAGTATTCTAAATATTTTTTAGGCTATATGTGAATTTAATTTGTTGAAAAATACAATAGATCTAATCCTACAATATAAGGATACTATAGAACAAGTGTACATGTGTGTGTGTTATTTGATATAAGCAACACCAGAAGAGCCTTTGTATTACTTCCCCCATCTATCTACTCTTCTATTTAATTTGCCCTTTTATTTATTCATTTACTTTTTATTAGTGACACCAGAAGAGCCAAAATAAACCATAATACTAGGAATACAATATTTATTTCTTACTGAAAAAATTTGAGAAGGGTCTCAAAAAAAATATTGTATGTTTACTCAATAAAATATCTTATTTTTCTAATAGATATTATTATAAAATAATAATAATAATAATAATAATAATAATAATAATAATAATAATAATAATAATGATAATAATAATAATAACAATAATAATTATAATTATAAGAATAATATTAATAATAATAATAATAATAATAATAATAATAATAATACAATTATAAATGATAAATTATATTATTTTATTTTCAGTCGTTTACACTCCCTGCCGCTAGAGGGCGCAGTGTTAAAACACTCCCCTCGGACCGGATGTGTCAAGTGTCAACAAACACGTGTGGAGCAGTGGAGGAAGAAGAAGAAGCATGTGTAATACTAGCCCTGTATTTACACTTCTACGGAGACATATAAAGGATTAAAAAGTATTTAAATGCGTGGAGTTTAAGGGATATACAGTAAAATGAAGTTTGCTTATAGGGTAAGTACGCCACTGCTAGCCAGCGAGCTAACTTGCTACTGTCGCGTTGCTTGGTAACAACTATCTGCTGTAGTGAATGGGAGAGAACTTCACACCAGACTTCATTCAAAAAATTGATCAATTTAGTATGTATTTTCATATTGGTGAAGGGAAATAATGGTGTAGCACATTTAAGACTTTTTATTATAAACTGTTAGCATTCAAACTAAAGTTTGGCTGCATTTAATGGTATAATTGTATCGTTTTTACATGGGCTCTTCCATTAAAATACCTTATATTACACTATTAATAACACTTCAATGAAGTCCCCAAGTTTACCAGAACATGTTACTGTTTTGTCAACAGGTTGAGGTCATTTTATTTATCTATTTATATGTTCTTACCTGCTTGTAAGCAAGATGCTGTCCCACATTTTTGTCATTGTAGTTTTCCAATCTGCTCGGAGCAGTCTATCGTCAGGGGAATTTGAGTTTCTCTAAAGATGGCAACGCTGTAATCAGTCCGGTGGGAAACAGAGTCTCTGTCTTCGACCTCAAAAAGTAAGTCATGATTAAATACATGAGGAATTGTTCATGCTGTTGTATGCATGGTTTTGCACTAATTTTGTTTATACTTTTATACTATGTTTAATTCTTGTGTATATATTATATTGTATATTGGTAGATTTCCATTTTTTGTTCTTATTTTATTCTAACACTTAATTATCCTACTGTTATTTTTTTACTGTTTTATTGCACCAACCCACCAAAGCAAATCCAAGTGTAAACCTGATAACACCTGGCAATAAACGAGTTTCTGATTCTGATTCTGATGGTGTTTCAGACTAGTCTTGCTTTACATGACACCTGGATGCTCTGCAGAAGCTCTGCCTGCAAATCTAGTTGCAAAAATGTAAAAAATGCATGAACTAACAGGTGATCTTGGTAAATAAAAATTCATGTTTTTTTCTTCTCTGTCCTCTAGCAACACATCTGAGACATTACCCGTCTCCACAGCAAAAAACATAACATGTGTGGGTCTCTCTCCTGATGGAAACATAGCAGTCGTGGTGGATGAAGGTAAGATTTTTCTTGTGTATGAATTCAAGAGTTTGTGTCCTGTTGCAAAAAAAAGCAGCACAAAATACAAATGTGTCACACAGATGGCGCGGCGTTGTTGGTCAGTCTCGTCACCAGAGCCGTCCTTCATCATTTCCACTTTCACAAGCCCGTCAGCAGCATCCGCTTCTCACCTGATGGCAGGTAAGTCTGATGAACTGAAATGTGACATAAATATATTAATATATATTTAATTTGCTTCTTTGTTTATTTATCTTTGTATTACTTCCACTATTTATCTAAGCTTCTATTAAATTTCCCCTTTTATTATCAATTTATGTCACATTTTATCAATTAATTAATGCCTACATTTATTTTCAATATTGTTTTTGGTTCATTTAATGGCATATATATTTATTTTTTTGTTTATTTTTGATTTTCGTAGGTTCTGTCCTCCATAGTGGGACAGTAACCTGAAGTCAAACAAAAACGATGCTGAGCTCTGACGTGTTTGTTCCTTCTCAGGAAGTTTGTTGTTACTAAGGACAACGTAGCTCTGATGTACCACGCTCCTGGAAAGCAGCGCGAGTATAACGCCTTCGTGTTGGACAAGAGCTACTACGGCCCCTACGATGAAACCACCTGCATCGACTGGACGGATGATTCCAAGTGAGTAAATGCTTATTATACATACAAAAAGCCTGTAACTGAGAAGAAATGCATAATGGTTGTGATGTTTTTTCTTCAGGTGTTTTGTGGTGGGCAGCAAAGACATGTCAACGTGGGTGTTTGGTGCCGAGCGCTGGGCCAACCTCATCTACTACTCCCTGGGTGGACACAAGGACGTCATCGTGGGCTGCTTCTTTGAGCGGGACAGCCTGGATGTGAGTTACCTTTCACTGCTTTGTGATTTAAGCTGAAAGCATAGCATAATAATTCAAAAGAAAGAGACTCTGATAAGTGTTTTGTTCCCGTGTTGTCAGCTGTACACGGTGAGCCAAGACGGGACGCTGTGTGTCTGGGAGAGCGACACCGAGCTGGACGGCCTCGTCCTGAAGAAGAGCCGGGACAAACCCAAGCCCACGAGGCAGGGGGACGAAGAGGAGGAGGAGGATGAAGAGGACAGAGAGGAGGGAGAGGTCATCAGAGGGAAAGCTGAAGCTCCTAAAGAGAAGGAGAAGACCAAAAACGTTCGATACAAGCAGATGAGCAAGTAAGATCCGTCTTACTTGTCTTTACTTCTCAAAAAATAGCCAGTTTTTCATTCCAATCTGTCAGCTAGAAGTCCTTCCAACAGCACTGTAATGTTCATACTTTGACACTTTGAGTGCCAATTATCCATTAGGCTTTTGGCTCTTCACAAAGCTCTGGTTTGTTTGTCCCTTGGCTGCTCTACTATGATGGCAGCATCAGCATTTGTAATAAATCAGCAGGTGCTGCAGCATTGAATCAACGTACTGTAGTCATTATTTATTTTCAATTACAGCGCCAGAAACTGCAAAATCTGAAGAAGATAAACCAGATGATGAAGGATGAAAGCAACTTTCTTTCTTTTCCTCTTGTCTCTGCCCTTGTAGACACTTCTTCAACAAGGAGGGGGATTTTAACAACTTGACCGCTGCCGCCTACCACAAGCCGACTCACATCCTGGTCACTGGTTTCGCCTCGGGAATCTTCCACCTGCACGAACTCCCAGAGTTCAACCTTATTCACTCCCTAAGGTGAGAGAAAAGTTCAGTTTTTAATTATGAGAGTACACAGAAGAAAAAAAGACAGGACCTACTGATAGGGTAGATTTTAAAAAGCATTGTTTTCCCATTTAAGTGACACTACCTTTGTTTATTTGAATGCTTCTCCTTCCAGTATTTCAGACCAGAGAATCTCCTCAGTGTCTATAAACAGCTCTGGAGACTGGATCGGCTTTGGCTGCTCAGGTAAGAAGTCTTATTATGTTTCTTTTATATATTTTTTTTTCAAATTAATTAAGTCTTAAAAATGTAAGTGTTGTTGTTTCAGGGATGGGTCAGCTGCTGGTGTGGGAGTGGCAGAGCGAGTCGTACGTCTTCAAGCAGCAGGGACACTTCAACAACATGGCGGCGCTGGCGTACTCACCAGACGGACAGTACATCGCAACAGGAGGCGACGACGGCAAGGTGAGCGCTCTACACTTTCTATATTTTAATTTCAGGGGGATTGAAAATGAAATGTGTCGGAGATTCAGACTGTGGTTTCATCTCCGCAGGTCAAAGTGTGGAACACCAACAGCGGCCTCTGCTTCGTCACCTTCACAGAGCACACCAGCAGCGTCACCAAAGTCACCTTCACCTCCAGCGGCTTCGTCATCGTCAGCGCTTCTCTGGACGGGACGGTCAGAGCGTTCGACCTGCACAGGTAGGTGACTTTTACCGAATCTGGTTGACTTCCAACATTTGATGGAGACGAAACAGAAATGTCTTTGTGTCTATAAAGAGAAATGACTTTTAAATCTATGAGCGTGTACGTTTATTTCTTTATTACAGGTACAGAAACTTCAGGACGTTCACGTCGCCGCGTCCCGCTCAGTTCTCCTCGCTCGCTGTAGACGTCAGCGGAGAGCTGGTGAGCGCCGGAGCCCAGGATTCCTTTGAGATCTTCCTGTGGTCCATGCAGACCGGCAGACTGCTGGAGGTAGGAACATAATGACACATATTCATATTAATGTGTGTTTTAAATCTGCTCTCATTCACCCCCGCCTGCCTCTTCCCTGTGGCTGACCAGGTCCTCGGGGGTCACGAGGGTCCGGTGAGCTACCTGTGTTTCAGCCCGGTCCAGTCCATCCTGGCCAGCGCCTCGTGGGATCGCACCGTCCGACTGTGGGACATGTTGGACAGCTGGCAGGTCAAAGAAACGCTTCCCCTCACCTCTGATGGTAAATACAGTTTTTATACGGCCACTAGGGGTTAAAAAAGGGTATACCCGCTGCAGGAACTTTCCCAGGAACCTTTTAACTTTTCAAGGATCATTTTAGTTCCTTGAAAAGTAGTCAAGGGACTAAAATTACCAGGAGCTTCTTGGTGGAAACCCGGCTTAATTGTATGATAGTTCCAGGTTTAGATTACCAGAACATTCAAAATCTGTTTCATGGTGGACTTTAATTGTAAACCGTGGAGAATTATTTTGGGAGATTCAAGGTCCTAAACTGAAGAGCAACTGCCGTCTTTTACGATGGATAATGTAGAGTAATTTTTTTTGTCCTCAGGTTTGTCAGTGACGTACCGCCCTGATGGTCAGGAGTTGGCCGTGGCCACTCTGAACGGGGAGATCTCTTTCTGGGACCCACAAACCGCCACGCAAACCGGCTCCGTGGCCGGACGCCACGACCTGGAGACGGGCCGCAAAGAGACGGATAAAATCACAGCCAAGCAGTCCGCAAAGGGCAAGTGAGTGAGAGAACTGAACTTGGTCCAAACCACAGAGGAGAAGTCTGATCTGATGGCTTTTTTGTGGAGTTTATGATTCAGGTTGTGTTTCCTCCTTCAGGTCCTTCACGTCGCTGTGCTACTCGGCGGACGGGGAGTCGATCCTGGCGGGAGGCCAGTCCAAGTTTGTCTGCATCTACAACGTCAAGGAGCAGATGCTCATGAAGAAGTTTGAGATCTCCTGCAACCTGTCCTTCGACGCCATGGAGGTACGGCCTCGCCTTCAGCTCGGCGATTACAAACATACTTACTTGGTCCTTGAACGTCGCTAAATGTTGTGTTCCTACGTCGCCTTCAGGAGTTCCTGGACCGACGGAAGATGACTGAGTTCGGCAGCCTGGCTCTGGTGGACGAGGGAGCTGGAGACGGGGACGGGGTCAACATCAGTCTCCCTGGAGTCAGGAGAGGTACGACGCTCACTTCAACACTTAGACCAGCTGTCATTAAGTCAAAGAAGACCTTATTTCTCCAACTGTGGAACTGAAAAATGTCATCTAAAGTCACTTCTTTTTGTTGCTTGATGACTCTATGTCATGTTCCTGTATTCCCTCATGTTTTCTTTTGTATAATGTTTTTCTTTCTTTACAGGTGATATGAGTTCTCGACACTTCAAGCCAGAGATCAGAGTGAGCTCGCTGCGTTTCTCCCCTACCGGTAGGTCGGCTTTATCAAGTTTTGTGAGCAGGACAAAGGAGATAAAAATGTTGCTCATGTTTTGGAAATATAAACATAAACATTTTGCAAAAGAAAATGAAGTTTTTGGTCTTTTGGTCCTTCAACTTTGATGCAGATTCCCAGTTCCCTCTCATTCCCTCTCACTTTAATATGCAATTGTCCAACAAGTTGAGGAACGTCTTGAATTTAGAAGAGGGGAGGAAAGGAAACCCGTAATGGTCACATTACATCCTGTAATTTGTTTTCATGTTTAGAAGACAATGCAAGGGGAAACTGGTGTTTAATAAAAAATGGTTTTGTCTCTTCTCAGGTCGTAGCTGGGCGGCCACCACCACCGAGGGCCTGCTGGTCTACTCCCTCGATGGATCTCTGGTCTTTGACCCCTACGACCTCGACCTGGACGTGACGCCGGCCAGCATACGTAAGCAGCTGCGGCTTCAGGAGTGGGCGCCGGCCATCGTCCTGTCGTTCAGACTCAACGAAAACGCCCTCAAGCAGGAAGTGCTGGAGACGGTGCCGCACGAGCAGAGTGAGTGAATTTTCACATAATAGCTATGAATTTATTACCTCTAGATGTGATGAATGATGATGGATCGTTGGTGTTCCAGTCCGAGTGGTTTGTAGCTCTCTTCCCGACATTTACGTCGAGAAGCTGCTGGGCTTCGTGGCGGCGAGTTTGGAGAAGTCGGGTCACCTGCAGTTCTACATGACGTGGGCCCGGAGCCTGCTAATGCTGCACGGACAGAAGCTCAAGAACAGGTCGGCTCCCAGTCCCTTATTTCTGTTTCTATTCATTTGTTTTGTCTCAATACTGTCTCTATATAATTATGAGTGATTATGTTTATCTGGTGTGCAGGTCAGGAGCCATACTGCCCACGCTACAGGCGCTGCAGAAGAGCATCCAGAGACACTTTGACAGTCTGTCCAAACTGTAAGTCTCAACATTTTTGGCAACATCAACCCCCACTGTCTCAAAATGAGCTGAATCAACACAGTTAATTAATCCAAATCTTTTTCTTTCTGTCCAGGTGTGACTTTAACATGTATAACATTCGCTACGCGACGGCCCTGTCGAAGCAGAGGGGCGTAAAGAGAGCGGCTGAGGAGGACATCGGGGACGAGAAGGAGGAGGAGGAGGAGGATGAAGAGCTGTCTGAAGAGATGAGCGTGGCCTCCCTGGAGGATGCAGATTTGATACTGTAGGCCCGAAGCCATCCAGATATCACTGCAAATAGAGAACAATAATGATGGACTGTAAAAGCAAACAGATTTTTGTCTACTTCAGAAAACATTATGATTGTAAACTGTTTTTTTTTATTATTATTAAATACATGTAAATGGGCATATTTTTATGCTTTCTTTGGCCTGCATTCAGTTTGGTTAAAGGTCCTGCACACACAGGTGATTCCACTTATTTTGATTAGACTTCATCTCAGGACTTGTACAGTTTGAGCTTGATTGATCATCCCTGACTCCCCTGTCAGTTTTATTACACTTATTGTGACCTCATGTACCCGCCAGCATAGCTCTGTCCACATCTAAACACACGTGTGGGTGTGCAGGGCCTCCTAAAGATTACAAAAAGAAATATCAGATGTTGTAAAATAGCTTTATGGGACATGCAGTTGAAGATGCTTTGTAGGAGGCAACCAGAACCAGCATCCTTTGTATGTGAACCACCTCAACTGGATTCTCTCAATGCAATGTAACATTTAACATTAGTGCTTTTAATGCCTTTGAAAATAGCACTGAACTCCATGATAATATTGTGCATATCCTACATGTAGGTGGATCTGAATGATAATTTCTAGGCTCGCACCTACTAATATTGGTCATTATTTAGTTCATTCAATCATCATTTTATTTTAAAATAATTTTTAAAATAATGTTAAGTTACCAAGGCCCAAAGTTACACTCATACCTAATGGAGAAAAGCACATATAAAAATGTATTCCTTCTAAATTTGAATGAAATATATAATGGAATTAAATGAACTACAACCTGAGACCTGAGTCGAACTACCCTACCCGGCAGCCCTTGCGGCGGCGAACCGGAAAAGGTGGAGTTTTGAGCCAAAATGAGGGAAAATAAGAACATGTCCGAGTCCCCTTCTCAAGCGGGAAAAGAAATACCGGCTAAAAAACAAAAACTAAGCAGTGACGAGAACAGCAACCCCGATTTATCAGGAGACGAGAACGTAAGCTGTTCATCTGTGTTGTTTCCATGGCGACGAATTGCCCAGAAATAGCTTTCTAGCGAAGTTAGCATCGTGCTAAAGTAGCCGGCCGGCTAAAGCGGCTAGCAGCTTTGTTCATCTGTACTGGCTAGATGGGATTTAGCTATGATGATGTTAGCTGCTAACCACTTTAGTCTGTCAGAAATACAGTACACATTGTTGGCTTCATTATTGTGTACGTAAAGGAGCATTAAATAGGTTGTCTTTATGATCAGACTACTGTCTAAGGTTAGCTTCAGCTAGCACTAGCAGCTAATGTTATAAGTTAATCAAGGAGAGAAGTCATACAGCTAGCCGTTGAATTAAGGTGTGAGAGATGATAAAACATAACTTGGGTTGATGAGGGATGGATGGCAAACATTATCAGAGCCATTTTGGTCTCTTGCAGACATTGTTTACCTCCTGTCAGCAGATTTAAGGCACAAATGATGTGTTTTATAGTGCAAGAATGAAGGCTAGTTCCTCTAGACTTGAAGTAAACAATGTAAATACTGCCTGCAACATGAGTTTTTTTTGGGTGAAACAGCTCAGTACAGTAACAATATGCTAAGATCAATGTAATGCAGATTATTGCACACCTTATTTTACATAATAACATGCTCTGTGTGCACTGTTGCTTGTTAGTAATATGTCTATAAGAGCTCCAATCCAGATGAGGGTAAAGTTATGTTTGCCTACCTGACATGGTAAACAACAACAACAAAGACTGTCATTTGTGCAAGAGAAATATGAAACATCACCTGTATCTTTTTTTGCATTTTGCAGGATGATGCTGTCAGTGTTGAGAGTGGGACCAACGCAGAGCGCCCAGACACACCCACCAACACCGCCAACGCCCCGGGCAGGAAGAGCTGGGGCAAGGGCAAGTGGAAGTCCAAGAAGTGCAAATATTCTTTTAAATGCGTCAACAGCCTGAGGGTGAGTAAAGGAGATTTGTATACGAATACAGTCTTATCACACGCTCAAATAGCCAGTATAAGTCAGGTGACTTGTGTTCATTTCACCCTCTGAATTTCGTTAATAATGACATGATGATTTCCACAGGAGGACCACGGCCAGCCGCTGTTTGGCGTCCAGTTTAACTGGCACAGCAAGGAGGGAGACCCGCTGGTGTTCGCCACAGTCGGGAGTAACAGGGTGAGTGATGACAAGGCATTTGAGCGATAAGGGACTCATTTGTTATTCATAAGTGGCACCATTTCTTCATATTTGTTTATCTTCTTCTGTTGGGTGACATTTAAATCATTAAATAGACTTAAATTAATGTAGGTCAGCATATTACGCAGCTAAACATGTTGTTATGTTGTCTTGTTCCATACTTGACTGGTGCTGTCTTTTCTTCTCCAGGTAACCCTGTATGAATGTCACTCTCAGGGAGAAATAAGACTCCTGCAGTCTTATGTCGATGCAGACGTATCCTTTCACTTGTTTGAGATGCTTTTTGAACTTCCGCATTGTCGTTGTGTCACTCAAACACAGTTTGAGGTAAAGTTGCTTTCATTTTAAACAACTATTATATAACCCAGACTAATATATAACCCTTGTCTGCTGAGCTAAACCCAAACAATGACTGGATTAAGATAAGGGCATACTTGAAATGTTTGCATAGAAATGTTCTTACAAGATAAACAAGATAAAATAAACTGTTAGCTGCAGGTAAAAATGTCACAGTGACAACAGACAAGTATTTAAGTGTGTATAGAGAAGCAGAGAGTTTTTTTGTTTTATTTTCCTTTACTAAATATGTATAAAGGCAGATGAGAACTTCTATACGTGTGCCTGGACCTACGACACCAACACAAGCCATCCTCTGCTGGCTGTTGCCGGGTCTCGCGGCATCATCCGGGTGATCAATCACATCACAATGCAGTGTATCAAGGTAAAGCTGATCTGTCTTCTCATAGCCGATAGATTTAATTAGAGAGAATGAATAAATCAAGAACATGTCTGCAATGTTAACCTTTTTTTGTGTTCATATCCAGCATTATGTAGGTCATGGAAATGCCATCAATGAGCTCAAGTTTCATCCGAGGGATCCAAATCTCCTCTTGTCTGTCAGCAAAGGTAAAAAACCTACAATTACAATAATAATACAATTAAACTATGACACAGAAGAGACAGTAAGAGGACAGTATGTCACTTATTCCTTTAGTAAACTGAATGCAACATCCGTGACACGTGAAAATGCCCTGTGTGTGGATGCAATATCAACTTTGATGGCTTTATAGACTTGTTTCTACCTTCTTTGTGGCACAAACATGTCTATAAAGTTTTCAAAATATGCAGGATAGTTTTTATAACCATGTGATTGTCAGGTGGTTCCTTAATCTGAGCCTCTCGTGGCTCAGGTAAAAGCAGACAGCAGGGCTGACTTCATAAGAGTCATGTGAGGTTTAATCTTTTATATAATCAGGTGAATGTCGACTGGGCACATTTCATGTTGTTTTCCAGTTACAACCTGCTTTTAAGTTGTTAAATTCACACCACGTAGGCCTCGCCTCGCTTAAAGGGCATCATGATATTCACTGTTGGATCAGTGTAAAGGAAATGTCACTCATTTGATTCAGCTGCTGCCTCACAATCACTGTACCAACAGCTGCACGTGATAAATTAATTAGACTGCAAAGAGCAACAGCAGTTCTCTTTTGATGGAGTTACACATTAAACCACGTATTTGCAAAGTAGTTTCACCTGATTTTCTTCCTTTTTAAAGGGATAGTTCAGGTGTTTTGTGAGGTTGTATGAGGTACTTCTCCATCTGCTGTAGGTAATACACTGACTATGGAGAAGTACCTCATACAACCCCACTTCAAAACACCCAAACTATCCCTTTTAATGGAGGCAAAATTCTGCTGGTGTTTGTTTGTTTGACCAGAAACACAAACCACACACATGATCCAGGTTTACATCTTATTGAAGGATACGGTGAATCATTTGACTGCTACATGAAGAAGAAGCTGGAATAATCTGTTAAACCTGCAACTCCTGAGGGGAAATAAAATGTTTATTGCATTGATTTTATTCATTTGTGACGGGACTTGTTTCCTCAGATCACGCCCTTCGTCTATGGAACATCCAGACAGACACATTAGTGGCGATATTCGGCGGTGTGGAAGGTCATCGTGATGAAGTCCTGAGCGCTGTGAGTATTTAGCCCCTCTGTGAATAACAATAAACCTAAAACAATACCTGGATTTAAATATGTTTTTTTTTATGTTTATTTATAAGGATTTTGATCTTCTGGGTGAGAAGATTATGTCATGTGGGATGGACCACTCCTTAAAACTCTGGCGAATCAATTCAGAGAGGATGCAGAAAGCCATCCGTGGGTCTTATGAGTACAACCCCTCCAAGACCAACAGGTAAACAGAAAAAAAGTCAGTTTTTATCGGTGTAGGCATTCAAATCTTCAGTTTTCATGATTTAATCGTGTGTGTGTTTCCTTCAGGCCTTTCGTCTCACAGAAAATTCACTTCCCCGACTTCTCAACACGAGACATCCATAGAAACTATGTGGACTGTGTGCGGTGGCTGGGGGATCTTATTCTCTCTAAGGCAAGTTAGTAGTGAGTTTAAAGATATTTATGGTGGCTACCAAGCTGTAACTATTTAATAACGTGCTCCGTATTTGTCTTTCCTGTCTGGCTGCAGTCCTGTGAAAACGCCATCGTCTGCTGGAAACCAGGGAAGATGGAGGACGACATCGATCTCATTAAACCGAACGAGTCAAACGTGACGATTCTGGGACGTTTCGATTACAGCCAGTGTGACATCTGGTACATGCGCTTCTCCATGGACTTCTGGCAGAAGGTGAGCTCATTCATACTCGGTCATTTTGTATCTAAGAGTCTTTGATATGATTTGACCCCTAAAGTTGTTTTATTAGTTGAATATTTTCAGCTACAATCACGACACCAAAAGTGCAGCTCAGATCTTTTTTAGTCTGTCGCTGATATTTCGTCTCCCGTGATGCTGATTTCCAGATGCTGGCTCTGGGAAACCAGGTGGGGAAGCTTTATGTGTGGGACCTTGAAGTGGAAGACCCTCACAAAGCAAAGTAAGTTTTTATCATAACAGATAAGTGGCGCTTTTACTCCTCGTTGACAGCCAGGAAACTGATAATGATAAATCCCCACAAATTACGCTGAAACACAAAAAACAAAAACGTTGCATGTTTATAGGATTTGTATGTGTGAGGCTCAGTGTGAAACTCCTGCCGCATTTGATAGATTTCAACCGGCATGTATGAAATTTGTAAAAAGGTCCTCTCTGGTCTGCAGGTGCACCACACTGACTCTCCCCAAATGCACGTCGGCCATCCGGCAAACCAGCTTCAGCCGCGACAGCAGCATTTTGATAGCCGTGTGTGACGACGCCTCGATCTGGCGCTGGGACCGACAGCGCTGAGGAGTTTTACCTGAAGAAGAAGAACTTTTGGTTCCTGTTGTTTCCCATCCTCCCGTTCAGATCTACACTGCAAGAAATGTCCGTTTGAACATTTAATCTAAAAATACAGTATTATCTTGAAAAGAAAAAGGCAAGATGAGATGATTCCTTTTGTTTTTGTTTCCTGTTTGTCTGTTGGCAGGACGTTTAAACATTTTATATCCAACAAAACATCAGTGGTTTATTTGAACATTTTGGAGCGACAACAGTAAAGAAAAAAAACAAATTGTTCCAAATCATAGACGTATATTTTAAATTGAGTAAAATTTAACAGTATGTTGAGATGAGATATTCAACCCTGTGTGTGCCTTCTAGATTTCTATGCAGTCTCATTCATTCAAAATGAATCAGGACAAGTGGAATCATCTCAATCAATCGCTCTGTTTTAGGGGAAAAAAGGCTTTTAAGACCCAACAGATGTAATGACCAAAGATGGATGTTCTTTGCAGTGTGCCACATTTTATATCCATTAGTTCATACAACAAAATAAATGAAGAATTTTCCCTTTTTTTTCCTACATTCCTTTGCATTTGTTTTATTTTTTAAAACGCTCCCTCTCCTGCCATTTCCACTCAATCACACTTTGACTGTTGTTGCATCATTTACAGTAAAACCGTTTGACATTGGAGGCTTTGAGTACACTCAATAAAATGTATTTTGTAAATATATACTCCAGTCAGTTTTTGCAATTATTGAGTATTGATAATTGACACTTTAATTTGGCTGACACATCAACTCTACTTGTAATTTGTACGTCAGTTTTAAGAGTGAAGATACTGGTATCATATGAAACTAGAAAAACCTAAAGAATCCATCGGTACAAACCATGTTATACTAGCTTGTCAGGAAGGAGGTTAAATAACGCTCCAAACTAGCATTACATTTTGGCGAGGAAAAACTGTCATGGCCACTTTCAAAGGGGTCCCTTGACCTCTGACCTCCAGATATGTGAATGAAAATGGGTTCTATGGGTACCCAGGAGTCTCCCCTTTACAGACATGCCCACTTTATGATAATCACATGCAGTTTTGGGGCAAGTCATAGTCAAGTCAGCACACTGACAGATGTTGTTGCCTGTTGGGCTGCAGTTTGCCATGTTATGATGTGATCATATATTTTTGATGCTAAATGCAGTACCTGTGAGGGTTTCTGGACAATATCTGTCATTGTTATGTGTTGTTAATTGATTTCCAATAATAAATATATACATACATTTGCATAAAGCAGCATATTTTTCCACTCCCATGTTGATAAGAGTATTAAATACTTGACAAATCTCCCTTTAAATAAAAGTAATTTTAAAAGCAACTACAGTAACATAAGTCAACAATTCCAAAATGTCCTTATTGGCTTAAAGTTAAGCTATGTGGATTTTGAAGATAGTAATGACACAATTTCCTTTTCAAATAAAACTGTACACACACATATTAGATACAGTGAAAGCAAAAGGTCCTGCTCTAAATAAATGACACACTTGGACCAGAACAAAACCAGGCCGTCTCTGGCCTTCACACGATCCCTCTGGTCCATTTACACCCAATACCCCCGCTGAATTATTCAGCATCTGGCAGCTACAGTACACACACGGCACACGTGTAGAAATGGGTCGGTGCCAGAGGTGCACTGAAAGCGATACCATACATTTCATAGTGAGAGATAATACTAAGTTCAGATCTCTTACTGGAACAGTTGGCTGTTTTCATGACTTTTATTTGAAAGTTTACAAGAACAAACATCTCAAAAACATCTTGGTAAACAGTTATTTTTTGCACCACCAGAAGACGACTTTTTCTTTTTTCACCTCAGCGTTTTGTGCCAGAGGTCGAAACAGGGCACCACGTGCAGCCGGACGTATTTCTGGCCCCCGGGCGTGCACTCCAGACATCCGTAAACAGTTTCCCGCCTCTGGTTGCCCATGCCGCAGAGCGCGCAGGGCCCCTTGGGGATGTTGTGTTTGAGGAGGTTGACCCGCGTGTGGGAGCTCTCTCTCAGGTAGGCCGTGGACACGTCCGTCATGCTGGCCGCTTTCTCGTAGTAGTCGGTGACCATGTCGTCCATGTAGGTGTCCGAGTGGGTGAGCTCCTCGAACGTTTGGTTATCTGCACAGAGGTTGGATAAAACAAAATGTATAATGGAAGTAATGGTGTTTTTATTAGAGTAGAGGTCGTGACCGTACCTGCTCTGAAGGGGTTCCCGTAGATGATCCCAGACAGGAAGCGGCGCAGTCGACCCATAGAGAAGTGGCCGATGAAACCGCCCAGCTGCTCCCTGATCTGCTCCCGCTCAAATCCACCTTGAGACTCCGGAGCTACACAAAGATCTGACACAGAGGAAATTCAGAGTCAACTTTAGAGCTTCTAGATGCTGTATAACAGTATTGTTATTGCACGGAAAAAAACGTACAAATTGCCATGTCATTCATACGCCATTTGGTGAGAACATAATTGAACCAGTGTTGGATGTTTAGTCGAGTATTGGAGGGGAAATAGCTTTCATGTGAGTAACTGCAGACACATTGATTTGTTAAATCACTATTATTAGCGAGTATGGGGATTGCACCCATGACCTTGGCGTTATTAGTACCATGCACTGACCGTCTGAGATAACCAGCCTGTGTTTCTCTCAACAAATTTTCTTCCAGACTTAATCAGGGACAGAACAAACAACAATGGATCCATTTGGGATGTTCAGTCAGGTGTGACCACCTTCCAGATTAGCTCCTGTGAGGGGAATTAGCTCCAATGACCGCTGGCTTTGCATGTAATGCCCACGTTTCTGCAGAGCGAAGTACTCTCTATTATCTAAAACAACACCAAGGCAGCAGTAAGAACTGTTTGCATTGTGCTCAACTTTGCAACAAACATGTTTCCATCATGTTTCCTCAAATCAGGTCGGAGATTTCAACCCTCAGTCTTCAGATCCAAAGTCAGACACCTTACCCTTTAGGCCACTTCATCACATTAAACATAATCTTTATAATTCAGTATCTTGCAATATTAAGTTGTATATACGTTGTAATTTCAGTTGCCACAGTCATAAGACATAATGACGCCATAACTGTAGAGAAAGGAAAGATCCTGATGAATAGTTCTAGTGAGATAAGAATATGTGGCATGAAGAGAGCTGAGGAGCCTCAGGTGTTGATGCAGCCACGAAGGGATTCAAACCTTCAATTACTCCTCATCCTTTAAATGCTCTGTTCTACTTTCATCTCAACTCTGTCAGTGGTGGATTAAAGTCACAGTCAGCAAAACTGTCGTGCTGTTTCTAACTCCAGCAGCTTCATTTAGTGTTTCTTTATGCTTGAAACAGAAGAATCATTTTCAGACATGCAGCAGATCAGAGTAGGTGAAGGATGGAGGGAGTGTTCCTACCGAGTCGCCCGTCCAGCCGGACAAACAGCTCACAGATGCTGAAGGCGATGGTGGTGTGAGCCGGGATGACGATGGCCTTGTCTCGACCTTTAGGGTTCCTGCCGTCGTCGATCTGAAACTGAAATACAACAGAAAGCTGAGTGACGGGAGAAATACTGGGAAAAGAATCTGTATTTTGGGACACATTTTGTAGAGGCACTCCATCTGAAAATCTATATTTTGCCATCTGTATTTGAATGTGTTTACCCTCATGGTGGTCCCTCTCATGCCGGCGTGGACGGTCAGCGAGCACTGACGCGTGGTGCGGATGCTCTCCACGGCCACACAGAGGACGGTCCGACCGCTCTCCTTGGACTGACGCACCAGGCAGTGATCCAGGTCCACTTTCCTGAGAGAGCGAATAGAAGGAAATGTGTCGTTTTTGGTCGCGTATTCTTGAGTTCGACACCTGTTAATGTCAAAACAAGACTGTCTTGTATTGTCCTCTTGTATGAAGCCTGTCCTGTACGTGTGCCAGTGTAGAATAACATGATCATTTATTCATCCTTACAGGGAAACCCGTCTTCTCACATTCCCTCTGTCACATTGGAGGTCAGAGGTCAGGTATCAACTTATAGCCTTTGTTAGGCAAACAAACATGAATCTAGGTATCTATAATATCTAATTTGCATGACAGCTGACTCTTAACATCTCTCTTTTCATAAGAAGATAAATAATTCATGAAAAAATAGATAATCCAACCTGGTTATTAATAAAACATAACAAAGATGGCTCTTCAGCTAATCAGCCTGAAGTGATACGACGAAGATGATGATGTTGCTATGACAACCAGCAGTGTGTTGTTGTGTTACCTTGAGTTGAGCTCTCGCAGTAAGGTGGGCACCTCCAGCTCGTGTTTGGTGACGATGCCGAACGAGGCCTTGACGGCCACAGAGTCCGAGCCGCTGATGTTGAAGCCCACGTCGTTGATGAGGTGGTTTCCTAACCGGCCGTTCAGGGCCAAGTCAGATTTGTCCTCGTAATTGAGCAGCTGATAAGAAGAAACTCCTGTTTCACAATAAAAAAAGGAGGTTGTAATGAAATTATGATGAGCTACTCAGTCATTGCTAACCCCTGCTGTGCAGCCAAACATTGTTCAGATCCAAAAAACTGTATTTAAAATTCTAGTTTGGGGAACCGTGTATAAAATGATTGAATTTGATTGAAAGGATTTGAATATTTCACTTAAACATGATATATCTTCAATGTAGAGTTGAACAAGCTGAAAGATTATCAATCTTTAAGCTACTTAAAGGGGAAAAAAATGGGAAAATGTTGTGTTAAAAGATCCAAATTCAATCACAGGTAAAATCTCAAACAATACTCAAAAGTTGATCTGTACCTGCTGTGATCTCTTTCTCCCCGACCAGGATGTCTTTCAGAGAGAAGGGGGTCGAGGCGTACTTGTTCTTCTTCCAGAAGTGCCTCTTCCTCTTCCTGGTGACCAGGCTGAGGGGCTGGTAGCGGTCGGCCTCGCTCAGGCTCGGGACGGGGATCAACCTCCCCGTGTCCCCGACCTGCTTCACAAAGTTCTTAGTGGCTGCAGTGAACATGTCGAGAGATACACGAGCATCAAACCAGGTAAAGAAACATATTAATCCTCTAAGTCACACACACACCGCCGCGTCCATTTGCTGGCCTTGTTTGGTGAGCTCAGAGCTGCTGTTCTCAATGGAGAAGCTAATTCGGGAGTGTTCTTTCAGACCCGTGAAATGTTAAATAATGCAGGTAGTGTGTAAGGGAATATGGGACAAGATGTGTGTTAACCTGATAGGTCATTGTAGGCCTGCAGCTTCCTGTCACGTGACTAATGAGGTAGCAAAACAACAAATTATAGGAGCATTTCTTACACTTTTTACCAGCACATTATCTCAACTTTCCTCACTTGCCTCTCAGGGCTTCTTCTTCTTACATTTCTCCAAAAGCCTGAAAAATGCTCTTTTTTTTTAGGGATGTCTCCGTTTTTTTTTTTTGAGATCTAATGTTTTTTCTGAAGCTTTTTTTTGGATAACGTCCACGTTTTCAGACTGCTGGCCTCTCCACTGGCAGTGTGTGTCCTCCTCCTGCATGCACGATCGTGGGCCGATCTGTCCTGTGGTTACACTGCTGTCTAGTCTATACATCCAAAAATAGCCTCGATGTTTTAGGTTTTAAATGCCACATGTAAGAAGGTTTTTTTTTTTACCACAAGAGCTGAAGTCAGTTTTCTATACATCTCACTCCCTGTAATCTTTTTACATCTTGGCCAAACGTGGTCTTGTAGAAGCTATAAAAAAAAATCATCTGCTCACTGCAATTTACACTACGCCTGGAATTTCAGGGTTGAATCTCAGGTTTAACAAGTGGATTATCAGCAGCTCTCACCTGGAATCACCTGGTCAGACTTTAAAGCAGTGAGTGCAGTTGAGAAATAGTGACTTTACAAGTGTAAAATGTTTATTAAAGATAAAGAAATACCATGCAACATTCAACAAGATCAATGCACAAATGGTTGATAGTGAATAACTTAATTATTTGCAGTACAGCAGTGACATGTATGTAGAAAAGTTGAACCACAGGTACAAAAAACTGGGAAACAGGGAAAATCCAAAGTATAAATATAGCTTTTAAACCATCTTGAGTACTATAGCCCCGAAAGTACAATCACTACATAACATCTGATGCTTTAAAATCGTCTAAAGTGGCTGTTTCAGGGGCTGATATCTCCTCTAACTTCATCACACTGCTTTAAAAAAAAATTGGATGTACAGAGGCTGCATCTGATGGAGGAACTGTCTTCCCATCTGCTCCAGTTTCTGTCCCCCGTGGCTCTCTGACTCTTTAATGGGAAACCAGTCTGTTCTTACAGCACCTGAAACACTTCCTGACCCAAGTTGTTGCCACAAAGGAAACAAGTGAAATCCACCTCATCCTCTGACAGAAATGTGACTTTAGGAAGGATTTGATACCTCAATATCACTTTTTAAAAATACAATATCGTGTGTATGAAACACTAGTGGAGACGACAGCAAAGATGTTTGTTTTGTTCTCCACCTCCGGGACATCACCTCGGGGACCGGCGGTCTGCTTGACGCACCGACTTGGCAGCGTTTCGCCCTGGAAAACACATCAGATGGATGTAACATGCACATTGTAAACCGCTCAAGCCGGAGTACACAGATTTAGGGCGGCGAGAATTTCAGGTAGATGGCAAAACAAACGTTTATTTTTGGTCTGAAGGTTGCTTTATTTTCAACAGGTACAATCGACACAGTACTAATACCAAGAATTCATTAATATTAGAGTTCATTCAGCTTTGGTTCTGTGCTATAATATGTAAACAAACCACCTTCATTTTTGCCTCTGAGAAACGTTAATTGCATAGGTTCCCAAATCTCCATCAAGAACCTTATTTTCGGGGTTAAACCTGCATAAGTTTATTTTTTGGCTACTTGGGGGCAGCGCCACAACTTGGAAACACAACACTGACATATTATCACCTTATAAAGTTGTTGTTAGCAAACGATTAGCATCTATTTGGGGTCATGTTTCCTGTGACCTGGAAAATATACGTCCAATATTCACTCTTGTTTTTGCTCTCCATCAACTCCTGAGTGATATATCTGGCTATTTTTTTTTTCTTTCCTTTTGTGAAGAACTTTGAGGTACCTCTCTTGTATGAAAAATGCTCTATAAATAAAGTTATTATTATTAAAATGAGAGGATGATGAAATAATCTTTTCCAGCAGCAGACATAGAGGATTGCAGCTGAAGATCTTTATTATGCATCTCTTTTAAAGCTCAGTCCTTTTCCATCCGTTATAAGTCGCTGATATCAAAACTTGTATCATCAAGACATGAAACATTTGGTGGTTTAAGTGGACATTATTCTTCAAGGTCAAAGGTCGTGCAGCAAACTGTAAATCCTCCATGTGGATTTCGTACTTTTTTTTACTCTGAAAAAGTCCTGAAATGAATCTCTTTTTCCAACATCATCATTCAGCCCATCTTCTTTCATCATGGACAAATTTCATTCAGCCTTTAATTAGCTGCGTCTTTCAAGGCGACTTGTAAGAGCTCGAGGAGGAGGTTGGCCTTGAAATAAAGCAAGAAAAAATGATGAGAGAGAAGGAGGAGAGTGAGTGAAGGAGGGGGTGAAGAGGGAGCTTGTTTCAGTTTGCAGTAATCGCTCATCCAGGAGCCTGTTCCTCTCAGGGATATTTGGATTTTTCAGTCTGGATGCTGTAGCTCGGGGTCGGACTCTCTCTCTCTCTTTCTTTCTCTCTGACTTCCTTGTGTGTCTAAAGCGGCGGCTGTGTGTGAGGACACTGCATGTCTGGCATCCAGACATGGGCCCCTCGTTACGCTCTAGGATTACCGTCTCCCTGCTCATCACCTTGGCTCAGGTGATCGCCGTGACCTGCCAAGAAGATACCAAGAATGGTGAGTGACAGCCGCCTAGATATGACTGCTCCTCCTGTAAATCTGATTGGTTTTCTGTGCTGACACCTGATATGTTTCAGTTGTTGACAGGTTTATGCAACACAAAATTAGATATTCTTCTGCTTCTGTGCTGAAATAGTCGTCTGTCCCGTGCAAATATACAAACTTCATGTTGATAAAATCACTCTGGAGAAGTTACTTTTGCTCTAACTCGCCTATACGGCCTTATTTTCAGTGTTATTTTCAGTGTTTCCTCCTGTTTTGCTGTCTTCAAATGATTCATGACTTTTCAACCAACTGCGAAAACATTTACCTCTGTATTTTTTATGAAAGTTGTGTTTGTCTTTCCCATTATGTTTTCGATTTATGATCTTTTTTTTTCACAATCCAGGAAGTGGTTTTTGGAAGTTTCTCTTCTCTTGCAGATTTTTGTGTGTTTTGGTTTCTAAGTTAAACTCTGCCTCCCTGCAAGTGGACCACACTGGCCTTGTGGTTTGGTAACTAAAGGTTAAAATCACACCCACAACCCACACCAGAAAGGCTAATTTTACCTTAATTACACACTTTTTCTGTTGGAGAAGTGATGATTCAGCCACAAAACATCTTGTGAAAGCTGCAAACCTTTCAGGAATTAATTAGAGATGGAGAAAGTGACAACAAGCTCTTATCTCGTGGAAGAAAAGTGACATTGATGCCTGATATTGAGGCTAAATCAGCCTCAAACTGCTGAGACAAAAACCTCCAAATCAAGATCTTAAAGATGGAGATGTGGCGAAAAAATCTCTAAAATAAAATGTCCCAGTAGATGTGATCCTGGGTCAAAAATATCTCCCCCCCTACATGCTGCAGCGCCGGGCTATTTCAGTGCGAGGTCGAGGCTGAATGATGGGGTTCTGAGTGCCACGGCTATAATGATGTGGCCTCACAGATGGGACGGACAAAAGCAGGCCACTAATTTTGGTCAGACTTCGGGCCAGAGGCAGACAAGACACACCCAGAGAGAGAGGATGCTGGATGTGAAATATGCTCCACTCGTTTCCATCCAAGTTTACCTCCACTGGAGCTGAAAGAGCAGAAAGAAAGACTTTACTTATAGATGTTTATCCTTAAAGGTCATGACATGTGCAGTAGCTGTTATAGGTGTGTCATTACAGGTCAAAACCTGAGGAGGGGGGTTAATTCTAGCAATTAAAAGGTAAAAAATCTGTCAAAATTAAATATGACAAGAAGTCTAGGGCTACAACTAACGATTACTTTCATTATCGATTAATCTGCCAATTATTTTCTAGATTAATCTATTAATCAAAAGGTCGGAAAAAAGTGTTTTGTCAGTCCAAAAGACAAAGATATTCACTTTAATATGATATAAAACAGAGAAAAGCAGGAAATTTCCATATTTGAGAGGCTGTAAGCAGCATTTTCTGTCATTTTTACATGAAAAATTACTTTAACATTAATATTATTTTTTCGTCAATCACCTAGTCGATTAGTCGACTAATCGTTGGCGCTCTAAAGAAGTCATAAGTTTTGTTTTTGTGCTTCATTGGAGTTGAAGGTTTACATTTACAACAGGTGATATGAAGGCCTCCAGGACCCCCTTATGGTCTTGGCTAGCTGTGTCCCCTGTTTCAAGTCTTTATCTTTACCCTTTATAAGTGTAATTTTGTGCAGCAGAAATATGTTGTTGTTTTTTTTAAACTTTTCATTCCTCCTATGACCCTTGTGGGTTCTAACCACCAGTTTCGGAACCAATCAGCAACATGATGAGGAATAGGCCTTTAAAACACCAGCACAGGTGTAACTAATAACACTAACGAGGTGTTACTAATAACACTAACGAGCTGTTACTGATAACACTAACGATTGCTCTGTTGAATTCAGGTGTCCCAGTTAGTGACAGTGAGCCAGCATGCACAATATCTAGACCTGAAATCAAAGCAGCTAAATGGAATTAAGCTATCATTAATTTCATTATTTGCACCTGTGATATTCCTACTGTGACATGTCTAAATGCCTCATTGAAAAAGGCCTATTAAGACAGTTTCAACATAACTATGATATACATCAGGAGCTCAGAAATCAAGTGTAGCTCATGGGTCATTTTAAGGTGAGATGCTCTGTTTGTTTCAGAGGTATGATAGCTGCTGTTGCTGTTGTTGTTGTGAAGAAACAGCTGAACAGTCTGAGATTTATGATACTGGCAGTCAGTTAAGACGTCGACGGGCCATTTAACATTTCAGTGTGCTGTTCTTGGCTTGCTGGATGTGAATAGTTTGAGACTTTAAATGGGAGCGACCAGCATCAGCAGGCCGAAGTTTATCTGTACTTCTCTCCACACATTGTTTCACTGGTCTCAAGGATCATTTTAAGACACAATATTGGATTTAATTGGCTATTCTTTGGGTATTTCTTTGGCTATTCTACTGCAGTGTACACCTAATGCATGCAACCCAATCTCATGGGAAATAGCATGACATTACAAGGACATTCCACGTGTCATGAGAACGCATTTTAGCCTTTTGCATGTCATTTGTACGCCTCTTTTCGTGTGTCATGCACGCAACAATACTACGGTAACGTCCACAGTTAGGTTTAGGCAACAAAACCATTTAGTCAGGTTTAGTATGTAAACTAACTGCGTGGACATAATGAATGTAATGTAGGATTGAGGCCTGAGGAGGTGAAAGTATATTACAAGAAAACTGCTTTTTTTCTTGATGGAAACTTTAATGTTGTTTCAACTGGTGAGTGACTGTCTTAGTTACCTGGTTGCAAAACTTTAGGCACAATTAAGTAAAGAAGATGAAAAAACACATATTAATCATCCTGTGACGCCTCTGATTTATCACTAGAGGAGTCCCAACCCCCAGCCTGGGAACCTCTGGCCTATAAGGTGCAGTTTATGTGGGCTGAATATTGTTTAATAATAAACCTGAGTTGAAGTTTAGGCGTCTGCAAACCACAAGGTCAGAGAGCTGCACGGACAGTTTCCACCACAGTTAGTCATGATAATTGCTCTCATGCAGAGCCATAATCACGTTTAAATGCCTAAGAAATATAGTTTTTTATCAGGAGTTTGCAGGTTCTAACTTAAATTTTAACTTAAAAGAACAATATTCCCAAACAAGGCAGTTGCAGAAGGAGAAATAAGACGTGTGTGGCCTAAACAACCTGCTGAATAAACCTCCAGCTCATTGATTTATTTAATGTGAGCTGCTCCTCAGCAGGTTTGGTCGCAGTAGGCATCTCCTCCGGGTGTGGCACCTCTCTGTGCTCTCCCAAATAAAGGCAAAGCCACAAGTTGTACCCAAGCCCAACGTATAATACATCCACTGTGGTTTCCACTGAAATAACTCATGCTTTAGAAAACCAGCCTCTCTCGCGGGGAGAGGCTCCACCACATAATTAGTACTTATAGACGTCACTAAACTGCTTGGATTAAAATACGCTCACAGCGCTCGGTCGTAGCAGGTGGCCATATCTGCTTTTTTTCCTCTTCTTTTTTAGTTTTGTACTTTTCTTTCTTTTTTTTCTTGAAAAATATTCACGTTTTCCTTAAATTCTTGATACAATTGCACAAAAAAGACTAAATCACTTATAGGACTCCATTGCCATATTGTACTTCTTTACCTCTTGATGAGATGACATGTAGGTGGATTTTGTGTAACGTGATGTGAGATAATGAAAACTGTAGGTCTCATCTCGTTTCATGTTTACAGTTGGAGACATTACTGCAAAGATGATTACATACTTTCATCCAGACACATTCATAGACACATTTAACAGCCAGGAGCTGTCAGGTCCAACCACAGTCTAGTCACTGACGGCCTATAAGTGCCTTGCTCAAGTACAGCTATCTTTCATCTAATTCTTTAATTAATACTTTGTTTGCAAGTACATTTTTGGTTTTCCATATAAATCAATACGCTGTCAGTTTTTTCTCTGAGGGTAAATTTACTTCTGCTCATTCTGGTTTCTTTTTATCCTTACAACAACCAACATGTTACAAATATGCAAATCAAAAGCACGTCATCATCTTGTCAGTGCACATAAGCCATTTATAAAAGCATGGTTTTCTGACTAATTTACATGACTGAAACTTTAGTAGGTATGCAAATATGCAAGCAAACAACTTGAGAGATCACTCATGTAGTCATGAATTATCTGATGCTTGTCATTATGGTAATATTATTATTTGTGTTTTGGGCTGTTTTGTATGTATTTTCTTGTTGAATTTTGTGTGTTTAAAGGCCCATCTAGACTAGACTAGCTTAGGCTAAATACGGTGGTATATATGAGGCATTGGTGCATGCTATATATTAGATATGAATTAAATAAAATGAATAAAGTTCAGTGACCTGTGAGAGATAGAAAAAAATATGAAGGTCAAATCGAAGCAGCAACTAAAAAAAACACACCTGAATACTACACTTCCCATAATGCAACTCAGTAACGCCCCTTCATTATACCCTCCCACATCTTTCAAACCCAGGGGCCGTGCACATTCATCAACATTTCAGTTTCTACGTCGATGTAAATGTGCCCGAGTTGGCCGTAAAGCTAATTTTCATCTGTAGTCCCTGGGCAGGTTAGAAATTATAAATATTATCACTACAATGCTTCAGCAAGCACTACAGTACATTACAATAAGATACAATACAATCAAATACATAAATACATTACAAAAGTAGCATATATTTTAAAACAATGAGAGAGTATGTGCCAGAGATGAGGTAGTATGATTATGACTGCAGGTTTAGTTTGCTTTAAGCCTTCTCTTAAGTTTATGTTTAAAGGGTTGATAATTAATACTCTCTCTTAATTCAATAGGAAGTTCCCCTAGTTGCCCTGCCACTATCCTTCCGCATTATGAACTGACTCAGTGTGGGATGTGCAAACCCTCCTGTTTAAGACTATCAAAATTAAATAGATTGTACCTTTGTACTATGTGGCACTTGTGATAGCTATTTGCCAGTTTAATATATTCTCTCCAACCCTGATGACATCACTCGGGTTATTTTCACCCTCCAGAGCTGCAGACGACATTAAACTTTTTCTTTTTTAATTAAAAACAGTTTTATTCCCCAGCTAAGTAGTTGCTCCCACATGACTATAAACTGACTCTGATGGGTAGAATCGGTGGAATCTCCCTTTAAGGCTACAAGGTCATAATTATGAGGCTTCGTGTTATACAGTCAGAGAGTTTATTGGCCTTCAGTGTGTCTTTTTCTCTGTCTGCAACATGAATGAATCAATTCATGCAACCGCTTTTTATTGCATTGCTTAGTAATGGGTGCAGCCTGCTGGCCAAAGGTGGAAAGTACAATTATATTATTAAAGATTTGTATGTTTAATTTTATGTTGTAAAATCAAACAATATCCTACTGCTGTGGTGTTATCTAAAGAATGTGTTTTATTTATTGTCATTTTTACCAGTGTCTCCTACACACAGCAAATGTTTCATGACCTTTTGGAGCACTTTAAAGAGGTGTAAATATACAATTTACATGCACCTCTGGGCAGATGTTCACTGCTGCTCTGCTTGACTCAGACAGCTGCACAGAAAACGGGAAGGTCTACTCCCACAATCAGATCTGGAGCCCAGAGTCGTGTCGAACGTGTGTGTGTGACACGGGCGCTGTAGTGTGTGAGGACGAGGTGTGTGAGGAGCTCAGTAACTGCCACACAGCGGTGACTCCGCAGGGCGAGTGTTGCCCCGTGTGCTCCACTGCAACTCACGGTACAGACACTAAAGCAGGTAAATGGAAATGACTGCTTCATTCCCTCCTACTGGGAACACTGGTGATGCTCAGCACATTCAGTTTCCTTTCAGCTGGTGCAACAAATCATTATGGGGTTTTTACAATCATTATTGACAGCAAAGGATATTTTATTTCTAGTTAACTATCCCTCCTAAAACCTAAGTGGACACCCTGAAAGCCTGCAGCATCATAATATCTATTGCTCTTTATTATTTGCCACTTTATTGTAAACTCTTTTGTCCCTGTCAGGATCCTGTAGGAATGATGAGTCAGTTTCTCCAGTGATCTGATTGGTCAGTGTTCAGGCTGAAGTAATGTAAACAGCAGCAGGTGCAGTTTGGTGCAGTGGAGATGCTCTGGTAAACTTTAACTTAATATTATCACCTTTACAGAGACTGTAAATCAAGCTATGTGAGTTTTATGTCTTATTAGTCTGTATTGGTTATGAAATGATTTCGTGTGCAAAATTTAAATTGTGTGGAAATCAAGCCAAACTGCTGGTCAGGTTTTAGAGTGCACCCTCTGTATTACTTCAACCTGCATGAGATCTACAGTAATTAGTATAATTAAAAACACCTGTGAGTTCACCAACACAACGAGGCCTCTAGATGCAGAGTAGAGTTTTTACTTAGAGGTATAAATATCTTTATTTATGCAAAGGAAAACACAAAATTCAGGCGCCAGGTGACAATTCAAAATATTATCAAAAATATAATGAATATAATGCAGTAATTCTAAGACTGTTTAGAGACCCCAGTATGCAGAAATATTTACACCATTTTAATATAGGTGAAAATAACACATTTATACTGCATGCAAAAACTGCATGTGATTATCATAAAGTGGGCATGCCTGTAAAGGGGAGACTCGTGGGTACCCAGAGAACCCATTTTCATCCACATATCTTGAGGTCAGAGGTCAAGGGACCCCTTTGAAAATGGCCATGACTTGTCCACTGAAGTTTACTGTACCTGTCCTAGAAAGATAATTCTGCTTTCAGAGAGCTCTGCCTACGAGTTTGTAAAACTGAACTTCATATTTAAACAGGAAGCACGGCTGTAGATGGAAACAGTGGGTGTTAAAATCCACAAACTACCATGCCAGTAGGCCTACACATTGTAAGGAGTGTTACTTTTGCTGCTTGCCTTCACCACAGGCTCCACAATTCAAGCTGAGGAAACCAGTTTTCCACTCATTGTGTTTACAGGTTTTCTTTTAGCAATTACAGGCCCACAAGAATCATGATTGTTTTCTCTTGGTTTAAACTTGTGGAGGAGTCTGGATCAGCTCCACTGGAGCAGAAGTTTAGACCATTTCTGAGCTAAAATAGACCAGCTATTATTGTGACTACACTATCCTTATATTATAGTGAGAAAAGAGGAAAAGGGAGTAAATCTATTAGGGATGCTTTAGGTGTCATGATTGAAAACCCCATAATGATGAACCCATCACTGCCAACTGAAAGGGAATCAGCCACACTACTGATTGCTGTTCTGTCTCATGAAGATACCTGCACAGAAAACGGGAAGGTCTACTCCCACAATCAGATCTGGAGCCCAGAGCCGTGTCGGATCTGTGTGTGTGACATGGGCGATGTAGTGTGTGAGGACGAGGTGTGTGAGGAGCTCAGTCACTGCCAAACAACCGAGGCCCCCGAGGGCGAGTGTTGCCCCGTGTGCTCCACTGCCGCACCACGTCCTCCTAGCATGGACTATAAAACTGGTAATAAATATTTAAGAACCATTTTGATGTTTGGCAGAGCAGATTTAAATGTGGGTTCGATAAATATCCACATTTACACATATACACCTTGGATGTATTTATGTGGATTTTTATGTGTTTTTAAAAGAGAGGAGACCGGAATGATCACTGTGCAAGAGGCGATCATTTTTACTGTTAAATAATAATGATGATAAATCACAAAAACCTTATTTGGAATGTTTTCACCTCTTTCAAATCCCTTGTTATTGTTTTTCATTGTTATCCAACGCACAGAAGTCCATCCAATTCTTAATGATGTTTGTGTTGTAGCTTTGGGTTTTGCCATTATGACATTTTGAAGCTGTGAGACCAGCAACAGTTCATGAGTATACATGCATTGCATACATGCTTATTTCTTGGAGAAAGGCAAGACTGAAAACCTCTAATCATCCGGTCTCATGCCCATAATGATGTGTTACACCAGCTGATGTCCGTTGCTGTTCTTTCTCATAAAGATTCCTGTACAGAGGATGGAAAAGTCTACTCCAACAATCAGATATGGAACCCAGGGCCGTGTCGAGTCTGTATATGTGATGTGGGGACGGTGGTTTGTGAGGACCTGGTGTGTGAGGATGTAGGTGACTGCGAGGCCACAGAGACCCCCGAGGGCGAGTGCTGCCCCGTGTGCTCGGCTGCAGCACGGTGGCCTCACACAGACACTGAAACTGGTAACGGTGGATGCATCCTGGTTGTTTCCTTGCAGCGCTTCTGTTGAGTTTACTCAACTTCAGCAGTCGGACAATCTTACCATCTGTGTCGTGACTGCTGGTGCCCTTTGTCTCCATCTTCTTCAGGCTCCATCTTGTGCACACAACCTCGAAATGATGCTGTTTTTAATTCTACATTATTGTGTTCAGAGTTTCCCTTTGACTGTGCTGTCAGTTTGCAAAAGGAATACATTGACCTTTTACCCGATAAGATCACTTCTCAACCTACTTTGGTAGCAATATACTGCTGCACAAAAGGAAGTTGAGCAAGTAACTTATTTACCAAATAAGGTGTATTCCTCTGGGAAATTATCACCTCCTTCGCCATGTTCATGTTCATATGCACTGATTGTCTTGTTTATTGATCTTTATGCTTATTGTGAGTTGCTTTCCATTTTAGTACCAATTGAGGGTTAAAGTATTCTTCTTTAAAAAGATGCACTGTTTAAAGCCCCTATGTGTAAAATTTGTGACTTTGGCGACTCCCATTGGTCGTATCAAGAAAGACAGTGATGCATGCCATGACACCCGTCTAGATACTAAAGATTAGTGGGCTGCACTAAGATTGTCCCAGTTTTCTACGAACAAAAACTTGTGCTATCGGAGTAATTTGGAGGATGCAAAAATCACAACAAAATCTACGTATAGGGGCTTTAATAACAGGATTACTTTTACCAATTTGGATTACTTCCTGGCATGAAAGTCAAGCATGTTAGAGTATGCCATTAGAATTTAAGTTTACCACCCTGCAGATATTAATTTAATTTCTCTACGTTTCTGTTTCATAAAGATACCTGCACAGAAAATGGAAAAGACTACGCCCACAACGACATGTGGAACCCAGAGCCGTGTCGGATCTGTTTGTGCGACATGGGGACCGCTGTGTGTGAAAACGTGGTCTGCGAGGACCTCGGCGACTGTCTGAAAACTGTGACCCCGGAGGGCGAGTGTTGCCCCCTGTGCTTGACTGCAGCTTCAACATCAACTCCCAGTGCAGACCCCACAACAGGTAGATGTTATTTATAGTCCTGTCATGTTATTAGTAGTGGTTCTTTTATTAAAAAACATCTGTCCTCTGTTGCAGCTGCAGATGAGAAGTCAGGGGAAAGCTGCACGGTCGATGAGGTGGTCCACGAGCACAACCACATCTGGAAACCAGAGCCTTGTAGCGTGTGTGTTTGTGACAATGGCGTCGCCATCTGCGATGAGGTGCAGTGTGAACTGATGCCGGACTGCGAGAAGGTCGTCACGCCCGAGGGACAGTGCTGCCCCGTGTGTGAGAGCTTTGCCAGCGCCAGCAGGACGATAGGTGAGATCCAATCAGAATCCATTTATTACCAAGTGGGTTTGCACATATTTGAATTGTACCGGGGGAGTTAAGCATAACAACTGTGCAATAAAAGCAACACATTTGGCGCAGACGTAGGTTTATATGTTATGAAAAGATATAGATATCGGGGCACTGCAAAGTTGCAGCCATTTTTAAAAATGGCCGCCAGATAGGCGTTAAATATTCCTAAATGTAGGAGAAAACTGTTATTATGAATCTTGATGATGTCCAAGATGTGTCTAATCATCTTGAGCATCATCAAGAGTCATGAAATCAATTTTCTGCAGCAATATTTAGCACCTATTTGGCAGCCATTTTTAAAAATGGCAAAGTCAGCAAAAACAAGATTTTAGGTGGTGTAAAGTTGGTACAAGACATTGAAAATAAAAACTACAAACAAGGAAGTACAGGAAGTCTTCATTATCCTGGTATGGACATCATCATTTTCCTGGGTAATAGAGTGAAGCTGCATCTAGTGGACATTAGACGGACTGCAGCTGAAAACACATACTGGATTATAGATAAAACTAATATTGTTATGCTGTGGGAAGCAATAATACACTGATTTGCATGGCTCCACACCGAACTTGTTGTAGTTACTAACCGTGGCCACAAGAGGACGTTAAAACACATTTTCTTTATTCCTTCATTGTTTTTTTTTCTAATTTTCAATCAATTTTACCTTTTCACTATAAGATATATAAACATTGTAGGAATGATATAAGTTTGAACAACATCAGATTTAAGCAAGTGTAAATTAAGTATAAAAATAGCTACATAAATCATGTAGGTTTAGGAGGGTATATCACTGTGCAGATTAAAGTTTAAATGTAATTAACTTTCTTTTTTTATGTGTTTTCTACAGAACTTATGGGCTTCAAGGTAAGTCATGATTAATTCTGACATGATTAATATTTAAAAAAATATAAATATGATTGTTCTTTGAATTAAAACAAGTTTTAAATATGTTTCCTTTACAGGGACAGAAAGGTGAACCGGGTGATATCCCATATGTAAGTACATTTTTTATACATAAATATATATTTTTCAGCTTCCAATGAATAATAAAGTTTTAATTTTCAGTGTGTTTTGTCTACAAGGTCTTAACATTGTTTTTTTTACTCTCAGGTGTTGGGACCTCCTGGACCTTCAGGACCCTCGGTAGGTTTTTCCTGCTTTTACTCTCTATTGTTTCTGTGTTTACTCTGATATATGTGCACAATTAGATAATATATATAGGGTTAAAATAGATGATTAGATTATAATAATGTCTATGCACTAATTTGGACACTAGAGGTCCTCAGAGTGTCATAATGATTGGAGACAGAAAACTGAAGGATGTTATTATAGTTCAATAACTTTAGTATTGTTTGCTGACCTGCTTTCTAGGAAGGCCAAAGAAATTAAATTATAAACATAATATTCTGTGCAAATATTAATAATATTAATGGGCCTATTTTGGAATGATATTAATTTATCATGATTGTGATGTAATGTTGCACATTTTTAACAGCAGTCTGCACACAGGTAATTTAATGTATAAATATAATATCTATCTTGTGGTTCAGGGTCCTCCAGGAGCTCAGGGACACACTGGACAACGAGGCTTTAAAGGCAGACGGGTGAGTCTGAATTAACACTGTTGACGCTGTAAATCTACAAACTAATCTGCTAATGGAAACAGTCAACAATGCCTCTCTGCACTGCTAAAATTATAAGTATGCAAGTTAACTGTCCTCACCCTGCAGGGATTTGAGGGGCCTCCAGGATTTGACGGAGAGCCCGGTGTGCCAGGAAATCCAGGAGAGGCTGGACCCCCGGGCCATCCCGCCCACCCCGGGGTGAGTGTGTCTCAGAGTCAATTAAGAAATCTGCATATTTCATAGAAAATAAACCCACTCCTCTACAGTTTGTTTGAACATTTATTTGCTCATCTTAAATCATGTTCCTCCCAAAAGGGCAACCTGGTGTCTCAGATGGCTGCAGGTTTCGGGGAGAAGTCTGGTATGGCTGGGATGGTATCAGGAACAAGGGTGAGTGCTGCACTGTAAATTTTACAAATACACAAAATTTGTATGTACGCTATAATGTTCAATGTATAATGTTCGGTGTATGAAATGTCGCTATTTCAGGGTGAAGCAGGACCACGAGGACCTCCAGGGACGCCTGGATCACACGTACGTTTCGGCCTCTAAGCGAAGATTTAAAGGCTTAATTTATATTTTATTTTAGCCTGTTGTCATAAGACTTGATTTCATTATATCATAAGTGACTTTCTGTTCAGGGTCCAAGTGGCGGTCAGGGAATCCCAGGAGAGGCTGGAGACCCAGGACAGATGGTAGGAACAGTTCTGCTTCTCCATATTATATTTTATATTTGATGCTCATATCCACATCCTCATAAACATGCAATGAGTTTAGAAATGTTTGAGTCATTTGTGACGGTTCCTTGTGTTTGTTCACAGGGTGAGTCGGGTCATCGAGGACCAGACGGGCCTCCAGGGAAAGCTGGAGCTGATGTGAGTCAAACATACATGCATCCGCTTGAAAATGCAGAACATACTGTTCATATTATCAGTAATTATTCATCAGGAATGATCTTTTTTCCTGTTCAGGGAGAACATGGACCTTCAGGTGCTACAGGAGAACCAGGATATCCAGGATCTGGGGTAACAAAGTCACCTCCTAGTCTTAATCATAACCAAGCAACACATGAAACGGAGGGGATGTACTTGATTCTGCATGCACTTTATTTACAATATAAAGTAGCAGTGTGTGTGTTGATTATTTGTTTCAATGCAGGGTGCAAGAGGATTCCCAGGACTTCCAGGTCATCCAGGACTGAACGGTCACAAGGTCAGTTGCCCTAAACCTAGCAATGCATGCTCCCTGATGAAAAGTCATACCAAGCCTCACTTTCCATGATTATTTTTCATGCTTTTATGTAAGAAACATCAAGAACTTATTGTGATTTTAAATCTCCCCAACAGGGTCATGCCGGTCTTTTTGGGCCAAAAGGCGAGTCTGGAGCGGTTGGAACCAAGGTGTGAATTTGTCTTCTAATCTTGTAGACGATTCATCATATTTTTAATATATTAAGATGATTATAAAGAACATGTACCATTGTTTGGGCTGCTAAGAACCCCTTTAAAGATGCTCTTTGCTAACTTGCACATTGTTTCTGTGTCTTTGTGTCCTGCAGGGTAAATCTGGTACTCCAGGTGTGATGGGTGCTTCAGGCCCACTGGTAAGGCAACACATACAACAACTCATCACCTCATACAGAGTCAGGTGTGTTTCATACAGATGCTGAGCTGGTGTTTTATTTCAGGGACCAGCGGGCATGCAGGGAGAACGAGGCCGAGCCGGACCAACCGGTCCTCTGGTAAGAAAAAATAAATTATTTGTTTGGCAAAAAGTGCAAAAATGTAAAAAGGTGTTGCAGGTTGAGACGTTTTCTTTGTCTTTTAGGGAAAACGTGGAGCAGCCGGCCATGTTGGAAAATCTGGTCCTCTGGTAAGGATTTCTATCTATTGTATAAATACACCTTAAAGCAATAGTTTGATGTTGTATTATGTACTTTTATTTCTTAAAAACCTAACCAGGAACAAGGTCTGCAAATTAGCTACAGCTAGAAGTCCGACATAATAATAATAAATAAAAAAAATAATGTTATTGTCTCTCTCTCTGATTGAATATACTTTCCACTATTGCTTTAAATTTCTATTTTAATGCATCACTAGTTTTTGGACATACTTTATCCAGATAATACACAGACTGTGAACAAAACAAACTGAAATGATTTTGTTTTGAGTATTTACCAAAACTTCCTTTCTCTACAGGGTCCAATAGGAATCACCGGTATTCCAGGATTTCCCGGTAACGCAGGAATGAAGGTGAGATTTGGGAAGTTTTCTATAACATGAATCCATTTTTATGTTATTTAGCTTACGGAGAAATCTTGAATTATCTAGTAGTAAATATTCGATATTGGCAGACCTGGACTGTCAAACTAATACTGTGACTGTTACATAACAAAAACCATCACATCCCATGATATACGGCTGCTGGATGAAAAGATAACTGTGTTGATAAAGGAGCTTATTGAGCACTTTACTTTCTTGACGTCTAATACCAAACCATGCCAAAATCTGAGCCCTTAAATCTCAATAAAAAACCTTGAAAATGATATTAAAAAGTCCTTGAATCTGTCCTCTGGTGCAGGGTGAACAAGGACCAACAGGGGTCAGAGGAAGTGCAGGACAGCAGGGTCCCAGAGGGGATGGGGGTCACGTGGGACCACCTGGACCTTCAGGACTGGAGGTGTGTTACAGTTTAATCAGTCTTTTGTTGGTATTCATTTTAAAACTGTGAAAGTGAGCACATCTTGTTGGACTTTATATTATGAATTATAATATTTAGTTTTTAACAGGGTGCTGAAGGACCTGACGGCGGTCCAGGAGGCCGCGGCCAATCAGTAAGTGTAGCTGCATCAGTTACGGAGGGACTGTTTTAAACACTATTTCTGTTGTTAATGAATATTTGTATTAAATCTATATCTGCTCCTCCTCCTCCTCCTCAGGGTCTAGCAGGTGTCCTGGGTCCATCAGGGTTGTTGGGCCCGTCCGGCCCCCCCGGCCCCCAGGGAACTACAGGAACAACAGGACCAAAAGGACAATTGGTACGAGCTCCCATCGCATCTAATTTCCTTTTCCTTTGTCTAAATATGTTTGTATAATCGAATGCACTTGGATCTTTAATGTTTTGACCTCGAGGTTATCTGATCCTCTTTTCCAGGGTGAAGTTGGAGTACTTGGATTCAAAGGAGAAGGTGGATTCAAGGGAGAAAGAGTAAGCTGAAAGACCCTTTACCATCGGACAGATTGTCCTCACCGCTCTATTGGTTGTCTGTGCAATCAGCTTATTACGACCCATACTTACGTTTATTGTTAGGTGGCCATAGTAGTTAGGACGGGAGCAAAGGTGGATTTGGGAATCATTGGCAAGCGTATTCTGTTGTTTAGGTATGAGGATGTGTTGTATAAAAAGCATAAAAGTTGATTGAGATTGATTGACTGATTATTGATTGCTGATTTAGGGCGACCATGGTATTCCGGGTCCTTTGGGCCCAATGGGAGAGGACGGGAAGCGTGGAACCCGAGGTGATGCTGGATCCGTCGGGCCTCTAGGACCTACAGGAGAGACAGTGAGTCAACTTTAGAGAAAACTTTTTATAAGATCCTTTAACAGTAAGTATCATTATATCAGGGCCTGAAATTTATTGGAAATTCACACCTCTAATCTGGATTTGTTCTAGGGAACTCCAGGAAACCGAGGTTTCCCCGGTGGAGATGGTTTACCAGGCCAGAAGGTGAGTCGACTTCACATCAAACTAACTAACTACTGTTGTTAATTGTGATTATTCCAGACCATGACGTGTGTTTCTGTGTTTCTGAACCAAACAGGGAGGCCAGGGTGAAAGAGGACTGTCAGGGTCGACCGGCGCCAAAGGTTTAGATGGAGATCTAGGACGTAATGGAGAGTCGGGTTTAACTGGAGCTCGGGTAAAGCAGACATATCCGACGACGTCATGTTTGTGTCGTTAATTGACTTCCAGTAATAAATATATACATACATTTGCATAAAGCAGCATATTTGTCCACTCCCATGTTGATAAGAGTATTAAATACTTGACAAATCTCCCTTTAAGGTACATTTTGAACAGATAAAAAATGTGCGATTAATCACAATTAGCTATTTTAATCGATCGACAGCCCTAATTTTAAGACATCTTTTTATAAACTCCCTCTTTAACTGGGTGAATTGTTGGTGAGTAGGAACATGCAGTATTTTGTTTATTTCAAGCTTCACCTAAAACATGAAAGACAGCTGACAAAACAGGCCTTGAACCACATAAAATCTATGTGAAATGAAGTGGTAAATATCAGGAATATTGTTCTCGGTCTACAATATTTATATAATATTAACTTTTGCGGAGAAGATGCAGCTTCAGAGACCGGTATCTGAGGTTGTTCTGTAACTGTGTGTGTGATTTCACAGGGTCTGACGGGACTTATTGGCGCCCAGGGATCAGAGGGAAAGCTCGGACCGATGGTGCGCCAACATTTTCATCACACATCAAAGTTTCACTACATACCAAAACAACTAGATACCAAATTCACTAAATCTGTCGGTCTTTCCAGGGCTCAGCAGGAGATGATGGCAAACAAGGCCCAGCTGGTTCTACTGGAAGCAGAGGTGCAACTGGACAGATGGGCCTGCCGGGACCCAAAGGCTTCGCTGTCAGTATTTATGTTGTTTATGCACCACTTTAATAATCAGATATTTAGTGCAGCAACAGATGATGACTTCTGTTGATTTTTAGGGTGATGCTGGGAAGGTTGGAGAGGCTGGCAGCTCCGGGGCTCCAGGTCAAAGGGCAAGTCCTTTTCACTATTTATATAATATCATTCATACTAAATCATACTTATACTAATGGATACACTCTGTCCTGTAGGGGGTGAATGGAAAAGACGGAGAGGAAGGCGCTGCTGGTCCAGCTGGTCCAGCTGTAAGCATCCAACTGTTGACTCAATCTCATCATCAGTGATTTAATAACATGATGTTTAGATGATTTTATATTTGCTTTTCTCCAGGGTACTGCAGGAAAGAGAGGAGAGCAGGGACCACAGGGACTGCATGGTTTCCAGGTACACTGCATCCAATAATTATAAAAGTATAAATGTATTATTGTTAATAACATTAAATCAAAATTGTTTGGTGTTTTTTTAGGGTTTGCCCGGACTGCCAGGACCACCTGGAGAGTCAGGAAAACCAGGAGATGAGGTATGACAGTTAAATTATTTTTTTTAAGTTAGCCCTCAGATTATATATTGTACAATGGTGTTTCATCAGCATACTCAGAAGTTCTTTTTATCGTATTTCATTAAGCACAATGTGTTTTTTCCAGGGTCTTGCTGGAGAGGCTGGTGCTGGTGGAGCTACAGGTCCAAGAGTAAGTCAGTTACTGTCCTCACACCTGATTTAAAGGTGTAGGTCATTCACAGTGTTTAAATCAGTCACATTTAGTGCAATAAGTGTTGTATCCATCCCCTGGTTGTCCTCGCAGGGAGAAAGAGGTCCTCCAGGAGAGAGAGGTGAAATCGGGCCCAATGGGCTGCTGGGAACCAAAGGTAGTCCAGGTGGACCAGGAACAGATGGGCCAAAGGTATTGGAGCCTCTTGAAGAACCAAAATCTGACATAATAATTTAATTTGTTGCATGTACATCTTTACAGTAAGCCTTAGCTGTGATATTTTTCCGTACATTTTAGGGTAACCTTGGATCAAAGGGTGCTGTCGGAGAGGCAGGAGGTCCAGGACTTATGGGGATGCCCGGAGAGAGAGGACTATCCGGACCTTCAGGCCCGAAGGGGGATGCAGTAAGTTAAAGAGTAGAGGTACCAATTTCTCCACTAACATGACCCCTAGTAGAGCAAACTATGATATGTTTGATGCATCAAATCTGAACAAGTTCATTTGGGGGGTTGTCAAAAGTGATTCTGGGAAATGTAGGACATTACTAAGAGAGGAAGAGTTTAATCTGAGGCTGATTTCTTCTACTAGGGCTCTGTTGGAGGGGCCGGACTCGAGGGTAATGCCGGAGCTGACGGTGCACGGGTGAGTCGTCTCAACATGACGTCCGGACTCAAAATATACTGAAATTTGTGACACAATATTTTACCTGATGGCACCAAGACTGACACATATTCACTGTTAGACCACCAGTTTTCTTCCGTGTAATATGATAATAATGTTTTCATTTTTTTAAAAGGGGATTCCTGGTTCTGTTGGACCTGTTGGTTCCGCTGGACCCAACGGAGAGAAGGTGAGCTCAAAAACACACATTTTAGCATCTATTTTAAACCTGGAAATGTTCATGCAATTAGCCAAATAATCAAAAATAAACTAAACTAAACTAATTTCAGGGTGAAACCGGCCCATCAGGACCTACAGGACGCCGAGGAACAAGAGGAATCGCTGTGAGTAGAACGTTTTATTAGACATTAAATTTACGACATAAAATTGGACAGAAATTTGCTTTTCCATGAAGGGCTGTTCTTCCATTTCTTCTTGATAAAGTGTGTATCTGTCTGTGTGATGATATTAACAGGGTACTACTGGTGACGCTGGTTCAACTGGTGCTGTCGGCTTCCCTGGAGCTGCTGTAAGTGGCCACTAAAGACAGATAAAGCACCAAAATACAACGATGAATATGAACCACTAAAGGCTTGTTTCTGTCCCAGGGTCCTGATGGTCAGTCTGGGGTCAAAGGTGACACCGGTGAGCCAGGCCTGAAGGGAGAGGGAGGATCACCTGGACCACAGGGGATGGCTGGGAAATCAGGAGGACAGGTAGGACTACAGAGTAAAAACAAGAAGTCAGGTGATTACATTTAATCCCTCCGATTACACTGCTACTAATGTGTGTGTTTTTAGGGACCTGCTGGTGTGACTGGACTGAAAGGTGGCAGAGGAACTCAGGGTGCAACGGTGAGTTATAGGCTCCATATTCAATTTATTCTCCATGTTATTATTGTGGTACTTTTTCAATAAGCAAATGAGGAGACCGATTTCTTGAGTTCCTTGTCTGTTTATTCGAGAGATGAGGCACCCAGTCTGAAGTCTTATCTATTCTTTCACTCCCTTAACCTTGAACAAGACAGAGACCTATTCTTCACACAAGACACAGGAAAACATATTTTTGCAAGCGCTTGACCTTTTGCCTAGTCACAGCAGTGAAGTCAGTGAAGTCCTAATATCTTATTAAACGTGTTTTCTTCCCGCAGGGCTCTCCTGGTTTCCCTGGGTTACCTGGAGGAGTTGGAACACCTGGCGCTCTTGTGAGTTAATTGGTTTTAAAAGTTATTAATTAGACTCTCAAACCTGCAGCAGATTCATTAAGTCACATTTGCAAAATCTGGATTGTGTTTCAGGGTTCTGTTGGGGCAGACGGGCCTATAGGTGCTCCAGGAAAGTCGGGAACTCCTGGCATTGTTGGGGAGAACGGAGCTCAAGGACGTCAAGGCGAGAGCGGAACTGCAGGTGCACCGGGCACCTCCGGAGAGAAGGGAGACTCTGGAGAGGACGGCCCAGGGGTAAGATGAGCATCTTTAAGTCCACAAGTCCTGCCGTACACAAATAAATCCTGAGGTGTTTCAATTTGCTCTTGTGTTTCTTTTTCAGGGGCCTGATGGGCCTCCAGGACCTGCTGGCGCCGCAGGACAGCGAGGCATCGTGGGTCAGCCTGGACTGAGAGGAGAGGCGGGCATGCTGGGACTGCCAGGTCCTGCTGTACGTATTTCTTCTATTTGTTTTAGCCACACAAAGCGATACTATGTCTTGAGATTTTGGCGTTGAAACACTGAATATTTATTTAAACTTTGTATTTAGGGTCCACCTGGAAAAGCCGGAGCTACTGGAGTTCAGGGCGGCACCGGGCCATCTGGTGGAGTCGGTCTACCAGGAGCCACCGGGCCAAAAGGAGACGCTGGTCCTGAGGTTTGTCAGTTCCATCTCAGTCATCACACAGCTTTTATTTTAACTGTTTTGCTGATATTCTTTATCTAGAGTCACTTACAATCAGTGCTGCTTATTTCTTGAAAAGATGAACCTCTATATAACTCTGATTTCAGCTCCAAAAACAAGACTTTCTGACTATTTGGTATTTACTCATTTGTCAAAAATAAGGTACATTAATGCCAAAGTATCTCAAATATTGCAATAATATATCAGGTTGTTATTCACATATATGCAGGTAAGCTTTTCCCTGCTGCAAGTCCAAAATATCTTTACAAGTTTAATATGGCAGCAACATTTATATTATGTGAACAGTTGCTTCAAAGCAACTATTAGTGAAAAAAACAGGAAATTTTGGATACAAATTAAAACAGAAAGCTCATCAACACTTTAATATGTCTTAAAAAAAAAGATGTGATTGCTTCAGTGGAACAACCTGTTCTGAAATAAGTTGTTTCTTTGCTGATGATTCAGCTTTTTATGTCAGTACTTCCCAAATCTTCCCATGGTAAGTTCATCACGTCATTATCTGTGTTTTTCAGGGTGTCATTGGAGCAGAGGGGCCTCCTGGGATGGACGGTTTCGTAGGGGCCAGGGTAAGATTAAATACATAGTGTGTGTTTTTTTTTTTTAAAAGTACCATGCATACAGCTGTGTATACTAACCACTGCCATGTGATTGTGTTTCCAGGGAGACAGGGGTAACGCTGGTTCAGAGGGTCTGGCTGGAACTGCAGGGTCTCCAGGAAATGAGGGTCCTGTGGGACTGACGGGCGGTCCAGGTCAAAGAGGAGAAAACGTGAGTTTCACAAACAGAAATGCAACAAATTTAAATTGAATATGCTACTTTACATCCATCAATCACATTTCATATCAATTGCAAAGTCGTCTGTGTCATGTCTCTTTGCTTGTTTTGAGTTCAGGGTGCCAGAGGCTCCCTTGGACCCCCAGGACCAGTTGGAGTACGGGGAAAAGTGGTAAGCATCACATGAAACAACAAATTAACAATTTCAAATCAGTGTAAAACATTGTGTTTTCCAATGATTTTAATTGTCATCCTGCGTCTAACTTTAGGGTCCTCAAGGACCACAGGGAGAGAAAGGAGGAGCTGGAGAAACAGGAGAGAGGGGTCAGAAAGGTCACAGAGGTTTCACCGGGCTCCACGGTTTACCAGGAATAACTGTGAGTAAAATGTTTATAATGTTAGGCAACTTAAAATACTTCTAGTCCTGCAGATACTTGAAATACGACTGTTTCTATTTCAGGGCACCACAGGGGATTCTGGAGCGACAGGTATCGTTGGACCAGCTGGACCGAGGGTAAGTGTATAATATCACCATGCAGTTCATTTTACAATCAGTCTATTGTAAGTGCAGCTAAATGAGACTTTTGCCGTATAGGGTCCTCCAGGAGTGTCGGGTCCTCCAGGAAAGGAAGGAAACATCGGTCATCCTGGACCAATGGGCGCTCCAGGAAGCAGAGGCTCCAGTGGAGACATCGGGGTGCAGGTGACACAAGATTTACTTTTTTATATCTCAAACAATCATCTTATTGGTATCATCCTGAGAGAAGTACAGTGACTTCAATATTGTGATCAGCCCGAGCTAGCCTGGCATAAATTAAGTTGAAAAAAATACTTCATATTTATCTTCTTTTTTTTTCTCAGGGTCCACCTGGTGATGCCGGACCGTCCGGCCTTCCAGGCCCCCCTGGACCTCCCTCCGCGGCCGTTGAAGACCTCTACGCTGGCTATTACGATTACGACGGGAAGGGCGGCGTGCCAGAAGCCGCGGAGTTCCTCGAGGACGACGTGGCTGCTGCTGCTCCTCCGCTCCCAGACAACAACAAAGATGAAGCCCTTCCCAATAAGAACGCGGCCGTCCTGCGCGCAGACACCGGAGTCCAAGCCACGCTCAAGACCCTCAGCGGACATCTGCAAAACCTCCGCAGCCCTGACGGCAGCAAGTTGAACCCTGCGAAAACCTGCCAGGACATCAAGCAGTGCTATCCTCTGAAAAAGAGCGGTGAGGGTCCTGTTTTTTGCTTAGACATTATTTTTAGTTATGTTTAGACCAATATGTACTCTAACCTAATGATGCACATTCAATACAGGTGAGTACTGGATTGATCCAAACCAAGGAAGCACAAGAGACGCCATCAAGGTCTTCTGCAATATGGAAACTGGTGAAACCTGCATCTCCGCCAATCCAGCCAACATTCCCCGCAAAGCCTGGTGGACGAAATCCAGTCCCATCGTCAACAAACCCATCTGGTTTGGAGCAGACATGAACAGTGGAACTAAAGTAAGAAACCAAGACATATTTTTTTTTGTTTGTTGGGTTTGTTTTACTCCAAACATTATAAAAAAGAGTATCAAGAAGCCTGGTGTAATCATCTGAAATCTAATTTCAGTTCCGCTATGGAAATGACGAGGAGCAGCCGAGCGCGGTGGCGGTTCAGCTGAAGCTGCTGCAGGTTTTGTCCAAAGAGTCGCACCAGAGCATCACCTACCACTGCAGGAACAGCGTGGCGTATAAAGACGTGAGGACCACCAACCTGAAGAAAGCTCTGGTCCTCAAAGGCTCCAACGGCCAGGAGCTGAGAGCGCTGGGCAACAACCGCCTCCGGTACACCGTCATCGAGGACGGCTGCACGGTAAGTCATTACAGAATACGTAGATTCGACGATGAAAGATTGGAAGACACTCATCTGGTTTTCTTTTCCCTCAGAAATCAAACGGAGAGTGGGGCAAGACGGTGATCGAGTACAGGACTCAAACATCTACCAGGCTGCCCGTCGTGGACGTGGCCCCCGTGGACATTGGAAAGCCTGATCAGGAGTTCGGCCTGGACATCGGCCCCGTGTGCTTCTCATAAAACAACGCAAGATGGACAGAAAATAGCCCTTTTTAGAGGAGTAACATCATCACCAGAAAATTATAGTATATGGACTCCTCTTTCTGTGAGCGTACAAGTCGATGGAGGTTAGATTCTTCTACACATGGCTGCGTTTCCCGTAAGCTGTTGAAGTATGCGAGAGCGGTGTGACCGGTAGGATATAATTTATTAACCTTGTCAATAAATGTACAATCTGGAGCACCAGTACTCTACAGGGGAATGCATGTGGGTGGAAAAAATATGAGGTGCTAACATGAAAAAAAACAAAGTGTTTAGATGGATTGTAAACTTGCATAAACTGTAAAAACAGCCAATAATATTAAAGCTTAAAGAGAAACTGTTTATAGTGAATAAAAGCATTTTCATTTGGCTTTTTTCCAGTAAATGCACGTCCAGAGGTCTGTATAGGGCGAGAGTTAATATAGCAATGACTGTAGTTCTTAATTTTAATGGAATAAAAAATGAAAATCAAGCTTGAACCTAAATTATTCAGTTCTGTGCAGGGAAATCATTTACTCTTTCAACAGAAAACCCTTTGTATCTCCTTTTTAAAACAACTGTAAATGCAACATATGACTGTAAATTGCAAATTATTTGTGTGTTGTTGACTATGGATGTGGAATAAATGTCTTTCTTTGGAGTGACGGTGCTCTTCCCACAAAGCAAAGCCTGCAGGAAAGTTTAATAAACACTCGGTTCCCCCTCAAGAAAATGAGTTTAAAGGTGCTATTGTTAACATTCAGCCACTAGATGTCGCACTCTCCCTCCTCCATTCCATTGCGTTCACTTCACAACAAGTGGTTGCCAGTTCGTTACACAACCTGCCGGTGACAACACGTTAGTTAAGGTTTTAAGGACTATGGCTGTTGGTAGTTGTTGGTTTTGTTTGAGATCAACAATATTATTGTTATTAATATATTATTAATAAAATATTTTTTGTTTAGGAAAAGCCATACATACATACCATTAAAAAATATTCATCTACATAAAAATGTTATCAGTATAACCTTTAAATGAGCTCAGAAATGACACTAAACCATTTCACCACTAGAGAGAGACAAAGCTTCTTCTTTACAGTCATCAAATCAGAGTTTACATGCTTTCGCCTGACACCCCAGGTGAAAAGGTCCTTCATTAGACGGACTTTAAATGAAAAACCAGCAGGGCGATGGGGGTTGAAAACTAGTAAACTCGTGTCTTATGATAATCAATACAAATTGTAGAGACAACTTACATTCCAGACATAGATTTATGCTGTATCAGTGCTGCATTAGTGCTTATTTCTTGGAAAATAGCAACACACTGGTTTACTGATTTACAAAAGCAGCTTGAAAAGGTGCCCCAGCTGCATGCATATGGGTGTCAAATTTGATGAAAAACAGAGTCAGTACAGAAAGAGAGAGGGAGAGAGAAGGCGTTCTTACAGGAAGAAAAAGAGCCAAAGTTCAGGCAGCACATGTTCCTGGGTCGACCTCTCCTCTCTGCGCTCGCTGAAAGACGTGACACTCTCACCGTTTCCTGCAGCCCGGGCTCGCTCCACATCTGTCGAGGTGGTCATTTTTAGCCGGGGCTGCTATTTTCATTTCGAGCACGGAAAATTTGAGAGCAGGTAGAAGTGAGGGGGGAAGGAATATGAACTTGGCTTTTCTGTGAGCTCTACAGTGTGTTGCTCGAGGGGATTTATACCCTGAAAACTGTTTGGAATTCAAACCTTTACCACACTTTTTTTCTTGGTCAAGTCAAGGAAGTTATTTCAATAATAATTTCATTGTTCACTGCTTCACAGAAAACAAAGAAAAAACAGATGACTTCAGAACGTCACAGCCAGAGAAAGAGAAATCATACAACTGTTATTACATTTAAGTATTGAATTTAAAGTTTATTTAATCATTCGTTCATTATTGTATGGCCCTGGCTGCACACTTACTGAAAAAACCCTCATGTATCATCTTTTTCTAATGAGTTTTTGTGTTATGTAATAGACTTTTAACTTACCATCCTTTTTGTTTTATTGTCACTGGTGGACTTCTCCTACTTTTGTCATGTAAAACATGTTTTAGTCTGGCTTTTAACAAGACTACAGTCTTAGTTTAGTTTAGTGCTCACTAGTTTTGCAGGTATTTGGTCAGAAACCAAAGAATTGGACAGATCAAAAGTTTGACCTGAAGGTGCAGAACGAAAGGTCAAATGGATTACCAAATGTATTAGTGTATATCTCCTCTTTCTCTTCTTGCATGTATACTCTAAAGTCTCTGTGTAAACCTGATGTAGTTTGCATCAAATTCACGTAGAACGCTGGAGTCTGCGACCCTGAGATGACTTGGCAGCGACGCCCAGATCCTGACTGGGGTGTCTCTTGTTCTCCGAGGAGTCTCGATGAGATTTCCCAGCTACTCCTTTTCCTTCCTGTGCACCCTCCAACCCCACCTCCACAACACTTAAAGAACACTGGGAAAGGAGCATGAGAAAGGATCAAACTATTGGTCTGAATTATACCCGGTGGCATGAAAACACGGGGTTGAATAGAAAGCATACAATTAAGGGAAAGTATTAAGGTTTTTTTCCGTCATCAAAGTGATAAAGTCTAGTGGTTATAGTGGGAGTACGTTATCAGATTCCACTCTTGTAACTGTCTGGAAACCATTCCTCTGGTGTTGAGCAGATAATACTGCTACTACTAGTCTGAGTGCTTCTTAGAAAAATAAGATTACATTTTGCTGCTGTGTGGGCGTCTGGGGTGTTGAATATGTAAAGGATAATGTACAGCGAGCCGGTCATTGTTGTGAAATAAACCCCGACAGGACGATACAGCACCCCGATGCGAAGCAGAAAACATCTTGCATCACCCTGAAGGGGTTTATTTCACAACGATGACCCGCTAGCTGACCATTATCCCGCTTATTACACGGCTACCTACTTAAGGAAACAATAATTTGACACAAAAACAGTCCTCCAGAGTCCAACATCAGAACTGCGCCCATAGCAACGGTCTGTTATACATGGCAACGGTCTGTTATAGAGAAATAACAGGCTGTAGAACGCCGTGATTGACCAATCAGAATCGAGTATTCAACACAGCCGTGTAATAAATTTGTACAATGTATGATTTTCAGGCTGAAATGTTGCTGGTTCCTCCCACATGATAACATGATATTAAAAAGTGAAATTAAGTGAAAATTCACACACACATAAAGTCAGTTGCACTTCATGTGGGTGCTGCTTCTCTATTCACACACACACAAACTGTGACACACACCCCTCCTCCACCGGCGGAGGTCGGAGCTGATCGAAAGGGAAATGGGCCGCTTTAACATCCCACCTTTTCCCAGATCCTGGGAGGAGCGTGTGCCTGGTGGCAGGGAGAGAGAACAATGGCAGGAAACTGGGAGAGGAGCGAGGGAGTTCCTGTTGGCAGGACGATGCTGAAGACGAGAGCCGGCAGCGACGCGCCTCGTACAAGTGGATACTGGCCCGCCGCCCTGGGCTCTATAGGAACTGGGCTCTTTAAAACTGTAATACGCTTATTGTTTGAGATGTTTTGATTCTAAGGGTGGGATGTCGTAGATGTTCTGATTCTAGAAAAATTAAAATCAAAGCAAAATTGCTTGCAAAGCAAATAACCTTCATCATTGTTTCCCATCATGGTCAGAAGGTCACATTCATACCTTAGTTCATATTGAGGCCTTTTAGTTCCGGTCCACCTTTTCAGGCGGTCTCGGTCCAATTCGTTGTTTCCCACCAGCTTTCATATAAATGATAATTATGGTTTATTAAAGCTTGGATCATATTTTCATAGGTTTGCTATTGATTCTATCGGTACTACAGTAATAATATTGTACTCAACAAGTTAATAGCTGAGATCTGGGATCACAAAGTGAACACAAAGACAACTGCCCTGTGTTTCATGTCCTGTCCATCGCCCCCGACCTCCACCCCATGGAGTTTCATACTGTCTGTATTTACCATGACGCTAGAGGTTGCAGTGATCACGCTGATGTGAATCGATGATAAAACCTACTAGTAGGTGTAGCAGGCCCCTTCTGACCCACATTTATGGAGCTGATAACCATTGATAATGCCCATTTCATGACCTGAGAACAGTCTAAGCAGCTGAAAATTTTAAACATATTTAAATCTCTGATTTAATAGAAACCAGGAAGGGTTTTCTTTCCATTTAGATGCAGCTGGGGTGAAAGGTGATGACTATGAACTCCATGATGGCCCACAGCTGCAAAGGACAAAAAAAGAAAAAGTAGCACGAGTACTACACCCCTGCTGGCTAGAACACTGGAAATGAACTCTCCACATGATGTATTCACACTTTTGATCGTGACGTCCCTCCACAAACACCAAAGCAGCGAAGCTACCAGACACCCAAGTGTTGACATCACTCCGTGACGACCTGCTCACATAAATCACGACCCTGCAGCGGCGGTCTGCAGCGAGCGGCAGACTTCCTGCGGTCCCACCCAGACCCGGGTCACATCCATACAGCCGGGCCACATTGCTCACCCTAACCCCTGTACTGTACGCCCTCCACACCCTCAAGCACAGCCAAGAACTCATTCCATTGTTCTCAAGAGTCAGACATCCCCATGCACAAGTGGTCCGATCAAGCCATGAGCCAGATGTGTGTATGGTATGTTTGTGTGTACGTGCGTGCTGTGTGCTGTTTAATCAGTTTGGTTTCACCAGAAAGTTCTGCACTGCGTGGGGTTGTAATGAAGTGGAGTTACTGGAAGGTTATTGTTTCAAGTTGAGTCATTCTTCCTTCGAAAGCGATAAAGGTCATCAGCTTGTGTTCTCATCAATTTCAAGTTCGAACAATGTCACAATGTAAAGACATCTTTTTGCTTTCATTTTCTGTTGTCAAAGTAATGGCGGTGTTTGGCTCTACTGTTTTTTTACTCTTTGCATTCCTAGCATTCCACTTTCTCTGCTGCTGGGAAGGTAAAATGCATCATATCATGTGCATCAAAGGCTTTTTCCAAGGAAGCACTGACACTCATGATAAATGGGAAATTTCCTTCATGGGGGAAGGAAAAATCCATTTGAATGTCATCTGAGCTCCAGTTTTTTTCCAGCATGTTGTTCTGTGACATTGTTATATAGGTATGAATGAATTAAAAAGCAATCAAGTAGCATTCTTGGGCTTTTTTGTAGACTTCCAGGTTTCTGATACATGCAAAAGGTGGAGAGTAAGATGTTTTAGGAAAGATTATTAAAAGTGAAGCCGATTCTGAAGTGCCTTAAACCTGCATTCTTTCTAACAGCCAGCAGGGGGCGACTCCTCTGGTTGTAAAAAGAAGTCTGATTGTATAGAAGTCTCTGAGAAAATGAGCCTACTTCTCACTTGATTTATTACCTCAGTAAACATTGTAAACATGAGTTTATGGTCTCAATCACTAGTTTCAAGTCTTCTTGAAATACAGCATGATGTTCATCTAGTAAATTATGGTCCCATTTAGAATCAAATAGACCATAAAGCAGGGGATGCTTTAGGGCGGGGCTACCTTGTGATTGACAGGTCGCTACCACGGCGTTGTCCGGTCTGGGAGTTGTCCTTTTTTCCGTCTTAGAACTTTAACTCTTTCACAGTGTGTTTTCAGTTCATGACAGTTAAATAAAAGTCTTTAGTCGCCTAAAAATGTCAGTGTTCGATTGTACTTAGCTCCACACTCTCGTGTCCCTTCTGGTTGGAAAAAAAACAAGGTGGCGACGGCCAAACACCAGGATGACGACCGTCATTTTCAGGTATTCTTCCTGTTGTAGCTACCAGAATTTAATGTTTAGCTCGTGAACTTCATGCTAAATTCAAGCAGTGTATTAGTTTCTGCTTTTGGGACAATCTGAGGTCCTCAGGAATGTAATGAGGTCAATGAAATATTGAATCCTTGTGAGTTCATAATGGTCTGTTTCTCATTCAGGGGAAATTACTCCAGATTAGTGCGTGAGCCAAATTAAAACTACGACAATATGGAGCAGATTTATGTAATTGTTTTCCACGACTTCTAAAACATTTCTGCAGCTATACATGTGCAGGATTGTCACCATGCACGAGAGCACATGAGGCCGTTTGGCGTATTATGTCTCCATTCAGTCACGTCCTGTGGAAATGTCCCTGACAAATACCCAGAACGCTGCACGTTGGAAATACAAAACATCGGCTAAATGCTTTAGGCTTCGGTGGAAGTGTGCGGAAGTTAAGGCAGTAAACAAGTGTTAGTCATGAGACTGAGGAAGTGTTTGCTACCAGCACACAAGAGCCGACGGATCAAGAGTTCAATGGCAATGTATTCTTAGAAACAGGAAGCCTGCAATACATCCACTGGTCTGATTTCCACCGAGGTAAATAGAGGGCGGTGGGACTGGTGTTGTGATACACAACAAAAGCATGTTTACTGAGATCTCTCCCATGCTTCAGGTTTTTTTGATCTCCGTTTTAAAGGAAACGTGTGCCATCAGAAACCACACAGGATACCATCTCTCATTGATGTTACAGGACGCAAGTTGTACAGTAAAAATGGCAGATGTTTAGTGTTACTGCGATTCCCCTGTGCGCTGAAAGACATGCAAATAGCTCGTAAATATCACTTGCAATGAAAAACCATCACGCACACATGCTTCTGATCATCATGTGTTTGCAGACGGATGAAAGAAAAGTGGCATGTTAAGTGCTTTCACAGCGTCTCTGTTCTGCATTTGATGAATGATGTGCTCAAAGGATGCACTTTTCCTTTGGGACTTCCTTATTGCACCTGGTCACATATATACATTTCTGGGCGAGGAACAGACAGCAAAACGCCCTGCTTTGTCTGGAAACAATATGCATTTCAGTGGGAAACGTTTTCTAAGGTCAGACAAGGAAATCCCAACCTTAATTAAATTTGTGGGAAAGAAAATGCACTTAGATATTTTCTTTCATTCGTCTTTGAGGGGAACAGTAAAACAGACAAACAAATACAGCAACTCTTTGTTTTGTGAATCCCAGTTTAAAACCGTTTTTATTTACAGCATTATTACTTCAGTAGAAACAAACATTTATTGACAAAACTATGTTACAGAAATGAAAATGAGATTCAGACTCTGACTAAAATATAATTAACATGGGAAAACACACAGCTTTACATAGCTTTTTGCAGGGCTTTTGACCGTTTCCCATAGTCTTCTTCAGTGACTAGAACTATAGTCAGAGACGGAAGTTATGATCTCCCTTCTCCTATATACACGACCACTTTTACATCACATAATAACACCTGAGGAAGCAAGTAAAATATGGTTGAAAGCTCCAGAGAAGGCTAGTAAGTAAGTTTTAATTAGGCTAAGGGTTCAGTGCTGCACATTTAAAGGAATAGTTCAACATTTTGGGAGATAATGCTAAAAAGGCAAATAAGTGTATTTCCTGTTTTAGAAGGCTGAAACCAGCAGCTCTTCTCTTACCGTTTATCTCTAACTGGAGGACTTTATCTTATCAGTGAATAAACATGAGTCAGTTCCTGCTGAACTTGTTTCCTGGACACTAAAATCTTTAGAGAATTTGTCTAAAAACATTTTAACATTTAACAACTATGCTATTAATTAAAATCTAACATAAGTAGTATACAATGTGTGTTTCAAGCTGACTGGAAAGATATGCAAAATACGCTAAAGGCTTCATATTTACTGCCTTGATATATGTATATTCATATGTACAAACACATGCACTTTTCAGTCATATTTTCCTCTGTGACTATCTCACAATATCTCTCCAGCATTTTGGAATAATCAGATATGAAGAAAAAAAACAGTGAGTATTACCTTAACTTGTAGGCTATCGCCAAGCCAGACGTGATAAGACAATGTAAGCTTATTTTATCGTGGAAATATTACATAAATAGAAAACTCTCCTCACCCTATATTCTGAGTTGCAAGCCTATAATTCAAAAGTTAAAGCAGGAATGACATTTAGCAAAGCAAGCTAGCTGTTTATTTCTTCTTTTGTGTTTATGTTTGTATTTTTTTATATTTTACATGTGTAGTTCTGTATAGTAAAAACAATGGAAATCATGGTATTTTGTTCCCTTTACTTTCTTGAAGGCATAACATTTGCCTTTCCATCTCCTTCACTCCCAGCATCTATGGCTCTGGCTCTGCCCATTCCTGTTTGCATTAACCAATGTGATTATTTCTGCCTGCAAAAAAGAGTTATGTGCCTATAACTAAAACCTGAAATGCCTTTTCAGATTTCGAGACGTGGCTCAACAGGGTTTTCGTGCAATGTATCCTCAAAATGCCCAGAAGAAAACTCTCTCTTTGCAAGATCAGCTCAACAGAACAACTTCTTGTTCACCGAGGGCTCTTCAAGTTTATTCCACACAATGCAAAAAAGCATTAAGGTCTTCCTTAATCCGGCAACAGCCCCTTTGAATCTTCATGGGATGTAAATAGTGATGAAGAAACAGTGTCTTTGGTCTCAAGCTCCTTCTGTTGTGATAATATTTGTGTGAAAAAAGTTTTAAAAAAGTGAAATACATGAGTTTTTGTGGCTGGCAGATGGAAATGAAAAGCCATGAACAGTAATAAAACTCCACGAAGACATCCATCTTCATACATCGTGGGAGAAGTCAAAGAAACGGCGAGCCTTCACACGAAAGGGCTGTCCGATCTGAATATGTCCGAGTAGCTCTTGCCGTTCATGTGCTCGGTGTGGCTTTCGATGCTGTAGCAGCGGTGGACCTCCGTGAGCGACGACGCCACGTAGGAGGCCGAGCGGAAGAAGTCGGCGTTGGCGAACGTGCCGGCGAACTGCATCCGCTGCTGGTTCCAGTGTCTCCGCAAGACGCTCTGGACCTGCAGGAAGAGACACAACGAGGATGTAAGACCGGTGGCAAAGATTGCACCATTCACATTTCATCTTATCTTTGGAGAAACTGCAACCAAACGATGTCTTTAAAGCATTTTTGGTGCATTCATATCCATGTTTAAAGCAGTCGAGGCCCGTAGGGTCACTGAGGTCATGTCCTCTGTATTTTTTTCTGAATTTGGGAGTTTTGAAATTGGAAATTTACAGATAGATATTTTCTGACTCAACTTAACTCACGGCTATTTTTGCATCATATAGTGAGAATTAAATGGATTGCAAATTTAAAATCTAAGCTTGAAGTATGAGGTGTTGTTAGTGCTCATAACTCACCTCCCCGTTGAAGAAGCAGAATATTGTAGAAACCAAGAGACCCTGCATGAGAAAAAAAAAAAAGGTTTCTTGAGAAAATACACACACATGGGAAATCCCTTAAGCTCAAACAGCTGCTTACAGTGCCACATGTTCATGCTCTTATTCTAGAAATATTTGTAATTTTAAACCACAAAATTATTGAGGATTTTGGCATCGGACAGTTATGCAACAAGTCCGCGCCTAAAGCAGAGATTTTACAGGGCATTTTTATTGGGTAAAAGCTTAAAATTTCTCCTCATGCATACGTACTGACCTGGTAGTGCATGAGGATTTCCATGACGTACAGGTAGATCTCAGAGACCCAGTGGTCCTCGGGCTTGTAGGGGAGCAGGACGAACTGGATGCCGAGCAGAGGGATGAGGATGAGCGTGGCCCTCACGGCCCTCATGTAGAGGCTGGACTCGGCCTGGTGCGTCACCCTCAGCTTGGTGATGAGAACCCGGACGATGTTCAGCAGGAAGAAAAGATTCACCTGGAATCCAAAAGACATTAGATGCACAAATGGAAACAGGGAAGAAGGCTTCATAACAGGCCTTGCAGAGCATCGCTAGGGAAGTAAGTGTAAGTAAGTAAATCTGGATTTGCCACAGTGCTTACCACCAATGCGGCGCAGATAGGACCGTGGATGATGTACAGCAAGGAAGTATCTGAGCTGACCCAACATCTGTGAATGCATGGATCACATCATCATATTATACAGTATGGAAACACATGATTTAGGTGCAGTGATATGTTTAGATCAAGAAGACTCACTTGTCGTTGTAGTAGCAGTGGCGTGCTACTGAATGTATCACCGTCGGCACGAGTGGAAAACCTACAAAACCAAATTTTAAGACATTTGAGTGTAAGAGAGTGAAATGTGCATAATGAAATATTTAAATATAAGTCCTTGCTTACCCCAGCCCAGCAGAAAATACCACATGAGATGTTGTTTTTCTGCAAACACGGCCACAACAATGAGAGTGTGCAGGTAGATGCCCTCGCACAGCATCCAGAAGTAGTTGCAGCTCAGCAGATACAGGTGGATGAACATGAGCAGCTTGCAGCTCACCTGGAAGGGAAAAGCATCATGTTTTTACTAACAGTAAAAATGCCAAGTGATAGGTGGTTTAATGTAGGAAGTGAAAGGACTCACAGAATCGTTGTACGTGTGTCCCTGTTTCTTCACCACTGTTGTGAGCCATACAACGGTGATGATGGAGTTGAGCACGAATGAGAGGAAGAGGTTTTTGTGGAGCGTTATCCTCTGGCAGCTCAGACTCCTGAGGACACATTTCATTGGCTGAAGTTAATAAATGATTCAAGAGTCATATAGAAGTCTTGGACATAAAGAAAGCTGAGCCACACTCACTTAAAATGGAAGAATATTACTAATGATATGAGCAATGACACCAGCGACAGGCCGTGACCAATCATCACCAAGTAGAAGTGAGTCATCGCCGCCTGCAAGAAAACTAAATGAATACAAATTCACAGTAAAAGCTGCCTTATGTATTTCTGTCGTCTTTATTCCTCCTTACTTTCCCATGATGTGTCGTGTTGGCTTGGCAGTTTGTGAAGTTTGTCCACGTCCTGTTGCTCTCGGGGTGGCGTCCCCAATCGCCTGTCTCCGCGCACACTTTGGAAGCCATCGCTGTTGACACATTTGCACAATTTTTAATTTTCTACGGATGAGATACAGCATGCTAATTAGTGAGCTAATTAGAGGAGATGTAAACTTGGGCTGTTTCCCCTGCTTCTAGTTTTTATGCTAAGCTAATGTACAGACATAAGAGTGGTCTTCACATCTAACTCTCATAATCAGAAAGCTATAGCCAAAGAGCTTCATCATCAGCTTTAAAAAATGCACTTTTAAAAAGTAATTGCTGCAGATATAGAGGGGTCTTTTTATGCTCCAAGTTGGTAAATGTCCAATTTCACAATCTTCACTCAACATTACACTAAAATATTAAAGGTTAATAAAGTTAGTAAAGAAATTCACCATGAGGATCAAAATCTTTAAAGTAGTCTGGACAGTCCTGCTCCGTTGGTCCGGGTTCAGTTTCATCCCAGCACAGCCACCCATCCCATGTTGTGTTGCACACTGGCCCTGCAGACAACAAAGTGATATGTTACAGTGACTTCATACGGAAAATAGTAACATGAGGAACCATCACAGGCTTTTTGAGATGATCCTCTCACCTATTGTTTTCGTTTTGCGCTGCGATTCTTTCATAATCCTCTGGAAACATTCGTACTGGGCCGTGACAATTTGGTAATCATCCTCAGGGCTCGCCACCACAAGCAGCTTTAGAGAGATTATTGAAATTCATCAGCATGCAAACACACACAGATACAAACAAATATACAAAATGAAATGAAACAACAAAGTCACTAGTGGTAGTATAATGCCTTCTGGGGCTCTAGGGGAGCTAAAATCACTCTCAAGTTGCATTACGGGAAGTGTAGGGTCAACTTTGACCCATATCAGGACCTAAAAGTTAGTATATGTTAGCCTCTGATGCTTCGATTTTGTCCATTCTCCTTTTAATTTGTCTCTAACAAGACACTAAACTTTTTGGAGGTGCAATACTAAATCACTGGAGTACTCCTTTAAGGACTGCACGGGAGGATTAGAGTATTCAGCCAATTAAAGAAAGAGTTTCATCAACAGGTAGGGACTCAGTGATGCTTTTTAGAAGCAAATAACTTTAGTTATGGTTATTAATATTCTAAAAACAGGAGATTATACACAGGGTATCATATTTGATCTAATGTCACCAATGCATGGCCAAAATAGATGAAATACAGAAACCTAAACAACTAAAACATATGTAATAAAATGGAATAACTACTACAAATTGCATTAAAACTGAATAGCAACAGTGAAGACAAGCATGTGAAGGTAACATATTCAGCTAAAACAGCATATTTCAGGTGAACTACTGCACAGATCAGATAGAACAGATACCTTATTGAGGGCGCACAGGACCAGCATATACATGAAGCAGTTTAGATCCATCGCTGTGGGTATTCTGAGGAACGTGGACAATAGTCTGTAACTGAGGAAAGGAAATAAACAATAGACCCTTAAAATGCTGCAATAATTTTAAACAATGTGACCTTTGCCCTGATCAAAAGCCATGTAAACAAAACTGACCGTACAGCTATGCCTCCAAACCCATGTTTTTAATTTGTAAAGGCAGAACTCCCCGTTTTGGACGTTAGGTTCACAGATTTGGCCTTTTGCTTCCTCTGTTCCCCACCGCTTCCTTCCTGCATGCTAATTATGCATGTTGAGCAAGTTTAACCAAGGTTTAGCCAGAAGACATCAATGTGACAAATGAAGTAAAAGCATGTGCTGCAAACTCACTATACAGATGTTTTCATCAGCTATCTAGAAGATTCATATGCTGATCCAAATGTTAAGCTATTACTGTGAGAGTCACTGTGACAGCAGTGGAACTGATGACAGTTCTAATGGTGGTATAAACAGTAAACGCAGTAACAGTTGGCACCAGCATCTGTCCATGATACAGTTTGAATTGAACTATATTTGACTATTTTCTAATCAAAGAAAAAAGCCCCTGTCACTTTTTATCTCATGCTGTTGCTGCACAGAACATAAAATCACAATCAATAGTTTTATTTTGGGAAAAAAATTGTGATTCATAATGAGCTAAACCCTTGACAGCCACTGTTATTTAAAACATGATCTGTGTTGTCTTGGATTTATTGTACGTGGACAATACAAAAAATAGCAATATACTGTTTAACGTGAGTAAATATGTACACTGTGGTAAGCAAACATTATTGGTTTACAATGGTAACAGAGACTGGAGGTTTTCTATGTTATGAAAGGGTAAATATTATTAAACTATAATAGTTATGTAATGTCTTTTTATAGATACAAGTATAAATCATGGACCTATGCACAGAACACTGTGTTTATAGCCTAAGCTAGTTTGCAAAACCCATCCCTACAGGCCTTCATACAAATACACACAACTCAACAAGAAAACACTACAAAACAACACTAAAATATAATTTAAACCAATGAAAGTCACCTAATCTTGACAACATAAATGATCTCTTTTTAAACTTTAAATTAATAATAAATCTATTTGAGTCTAAGAGTATTGATCCCTCAAACAGAGAAAGACATCCGTCCAAAGTAGGATTTGACAAAGTGGCAAGCATTTATGGATATGTTTAATATCTGCAAATTAGCTTGATATATTTAGTTTCACAATAATATTGCAGTGGTGACTGCTTCACAGTCTCTGCTTTCATGAATCTAAATGATGAGTCTCAATCTCATTATCATTTTTTTTAATCTAACAATGGCCTGCAAAAACACTCAAAACTCAAAGTGAAGTTACTCCTTTTTTTGTGGGCCATCTGTACCAGAACACAAGGATTTACACACTGATCCATATGAAATAGCCTTTATTATATCTAGGAAATAACACTCAATGTGACATTCGAAAATTAACATCTGACCTGTTTTTAGCACCGTAACCACAGTTCCTGAACAGCAATCAGAGTCTACATGCTGAAAAACTGCAACTATTCAAGAAACTTACCTTTGCAGGAGCAGAATAATAATAAAAAAACACACAGTGTCTGACACTTCTTGAAAAGTAATCCTTCAGTCTGAGAGTTTATGTCTCTTCTTCAAGAGTAGTCCTTCAGCGTGTGTGTTTCACAGCAGAGTCAGAGGCGACACTGAGCTGTCCTGATAAGAACTGACTGGGGCTGTGGATGACATCACATGCTTGCCTTTTGTGGGGGCAGATAGAGGGACATCCCTTCAGTGTAATGGGCATTATAGTGTTGATGTAATTGATGACTATCTCACTGTATCATGTATATTATGTGTGATATATAGTTTATGATATACTTTAAGGTCTTGATATTTTGCATGGAGTGCAACCTGTTAATGTGCCTGCATGTCTTGCTTGTTTTTTGTGATTCTTTGTTTGTGGCTGTTATGGTAATGAATATTATTGCAAATGGGGAATATTCATGATTTACAGGGCAGGAAAAAAAGACTACTAATAATCATATTAGGTCAATAAGTTCTCAGAAGGAGTCCCAGACCTAAAGGATTACAGTCTGGCTGTTAAATGTATTAGAAATACATAATATATTATATAAAAATGATAATTTTCACTACATAACTGCTGTGAATCTGGAAGCAGAAAATTGACCAATCAGCAAGAGGGGTTTCTATTGCTTAGCGACGGCGCCATCTGCTGGTCTGAAGCTCAATGGCAACATCCAGGTTACCATGGCCACAGCGTTCTTGGTACCTTGCTCTGCAGAGTAACTTCAGTACGGTGAGTTGCGCCTGGTTTTTTAGACATTTGTCGACATAAAAAGTACTTTTTGATATGTTTCCCCCCCCGGAGGTAACTTTATGAAGTAAACTAAACGTGTTTTTTTTTACTGTGTTCGTTTCCTCAACCGGAAGTGGTGCAAAGGTGTGTGTAAATAAGCCTAATTAATGTTTGCTAGCAAGCAGGTAGCTACTCTAGTTAGCCATCGCTTCTCTGTGATAAAGTGTGGCTATGTGATATCACAGGAAACAGTAAAAACAGTTCAAATACACAAGGAGGTCCGAGCAACTTCCAGGTACAATAATATTCACTATTAAATGATCATATCACACCAATTGTGACTAACAAGCTAACGTTACCTGCCCAAACCGTGTGTATCTGTTAGCCACAAAGCTAAATGCAATGTGTATTAACTTAGTACAAGTATAGCTTTGCACGTACAGTACATGTTTGTATGACTTTATAATAGTAATGTAGGGGTGATCACTACAGGGTAGATTTAGATTACCTCCATTAGCACATACTCTATAATATTGACAGCTCTCTGTAGTAGTTCTGGTGGCTAGACTATCACCCCACTGTTGTGTTTTTATTCTTTATTCCTGTGTGTTTTGTATGAGTTGTATAAGCTACTGGATGCCTAAATGTCCCTTGGATCAATAAAGTCTATCTATATATCTCTCTCTCTCTACAGTGTGATGATGCATATCTTTATTCTGCAGATGTTCAGGAGAACTGCCTGGAGGAACACAGTCAGCGATGCAGTGAGTTTCCACCAAGACCAAGCCCTCAACACAACTATTTTTCTCCTGAAATCCTTCGGCCCAACGGGATTTCTGCTCAGAGAGGAGGGAGAGGCCAGGAACTTCAAGGTAAATCGAGGATGCTTTATTGCTCAAACCCCACAAGCCATGTTTTGTGTCCTTACTCCACTTTTGTTGGTGTTGTTTAGGTGTGCTTGGGTGACCCACATACGTGCACTTGCCCCGTGTTCACCAGGGAGCAGGAGCCATGCAAACACATCTGCTGGTAACAATAACACACAGACAAATATAATGTAACAGTTAGTTTTAGCCAATAATATTTCCCAAGCTCCCTTTTTAATTTATGTGCAGCATTGTGTGATGAACACTGGCATTTTATTTATCCATGAGACTGGGTAGCAGGTAAAAGAGTTAAAGAAGTTGTTATGATTTTTTTTTTATGAACTTTAAATATTGATTAATTTTATATGTTTTGCTTATTTTGTTAGTAGTAGTAGTTTAGATTTATGTAAAACGCAACTATTTACAAAAATCTAATGATATCCAGACCTACTAATGACTGAATTTATGTGTATGTATCAGTGATATTCACTTTTCATCATATGAGTACTAGTAACTGGAATGCATCTAACCTTTATCATTACAGGGTTTTACTGCGGAAATTCAGACTACCCAGAGAACATGAATGTAAGTTGTTTTGATCAATTATTGTTTTTGTACACTGATTGCGTACTGTACCTTTCAAGTTAGTTACTTTGTTAAAAAAGTTTTATTTGGTTTGTGACACATTGAAAATTATTGGAAAAAAATGAAAGGACACCTAACATTTAATAATTCCTTCTAAGCCTGACTTATATGGATATCACAATGCTGATTTGATAGACGAGAATTAAATTAATACTATTTTATGCTGTGCGCTTATTTCATGTTTAAAACATTTGCTGTGTGTAGGCGGTTTGAAGGAACTGACCTGTACATCTGCTCCTGTTGACATGTGGTGTTAAAAATAACTCTGCTCTAGATTCATTTCAGCATGGACTTGTGGAGAGACAGATCTTGGAGGTGCTCCACGGTTTACACCAAACCAAAGACCACCGGACGGAAAAGGATCCCCCTGCTGCTTCTGGGACCCCGAGCCAACCGGTCACCGGCCAGGAGGCTGGAAGTGTCTGCCGGAAAGCGATCCAAACCCAGGATGTGTGTCCTATCTGTCAAGAAGAGCTGCTGGAGAAAAAACAGCCCGTGTCTTACTGCAGGTGTGTGGGCGGGCTGTGATTTGACACTGTTATTGTTTCAGCACAGTCATGTTTCAGGATGATGTAAGAAGTTGTCTTCAACTTTTGTTGCACTACTGGCCAGAACATGACCCCATAAACCATTATCAGTCCCAATACAGCACATCCAGCTGTTGACATACAGCATGTTTAGCGGAAACCACCAGCACAGATTTTCGGATGTTGTAAAATTAGATTCAAATCTCCTGATATTCACAGGAGAGGACATTTCATCTAAACACAAAGAAATGATGTGGAAAATGCAGCATTGTGCAGACAGATTTTCTGCACTCTCACGTGCCGTCCTTGTCTCTGCCAGGTTCGGTTGTGGCAATAACGTCCACATCTCTTGCATGAAGGTGTGGGCGGATCACCAGAGACAGTCAGACCGGGAAGAAACGGTGAAGTGTCCTCTGTGCCGGGAGGACTTCAGCTCTTTGAAGTTACTCCAGGCGGAGGTGAAAAACGCAGCAAAGCTCGTCACGGCCGCTGAGAGAGAGAAGCCTGACAGACACCTGGGAGTGCTCTGTCACAGCTGCCGTGTCTGCCCTGTCACCGGCAGATGTTTCAAGTAAGCAAGTGGCAGTCTGTTCGTCTACATTGTACAATTTCAATCACAGAAATATCTAGTTTTATTTAAACTGAGTTTAGATTATTTGGTGCTGAGTAATCCAGTAAACTGTAATTTTCCAGTCATACTGTGCTCCCATGTCTTCTTTAATCCCTGTTGTCTTTCCAGATGCACGGTCTGCAGTTATTTCTATCTATGCGAGGACTGCTCAAAGAAGGGCTGCCACCCACACCATCCATTCGCTTCACGAACAGTAAGATCGACTAAGAATTCTTTAGTAGAATAGTTGTTTTTTAATGTTTTTTCATGCTGAATTACTTATTTCTAAGACATTTTATGAACTTTATAAATACCCACCTGAAGAAAGTAAAAACTCTGACTAAACTTCAAACAGAAAAGGAGAGAAAAGTGGCACCTTGTGGCCGATGACCTCAGTGATGAACCAAGGGGAGCGACGTGTCAGCCAGCAGATGACAGGTGAGTTATTGAATACATCCAGAAAATTAATTTTTATCTTTGGTAGATGAAGATGGACAGATTCGCTCTGAACACTGATGGTTTCCTGAGGGTGGTAGCAAAATGGTGCTGTTGTGAAATGTACAAAACATTTCTATTGCTACTTACTAACAATATGCAAATGTTTGCTCACTCTTTCCCATCTCGCTCCTCAGCATCATCCGTGTAGCCGCAGACCTTCTACCTGAGAATGTGTTGGGGTGTCTACCTACGGTCAAGGTCAGATTGGGTTCTCGGCTCCTGGATGTGGGACAGCAGTGTCGCATCTGTCTGCTGAATTTCAGCCTTGGCCAGCGTGTCCGGACTCTGCCCTGCCATCACAAGGTAAAACTTTTCACTGTGTGCTTGCTTTATCTTAGGGATAGTTTTTTGAAGTGAGGTTGTATGAGGTACTTCGCCATAGTCAGTGTATTACCTACAGTAGATGGAGTTTGGAGAAACAGACAGGAGTGCCAGCACGGAAGCAAAGGTGTGCCGACCGCCATCTACTGTAGGTAATACACTGATTATCCCTTTAATGTCAGTATCAATGTGATAAAATCAAATCATTAAATGCTCCAATTTATGTTTATCACATTATTACATATTGCGTTTTAGTACACCAAAAGTAAACTAAATCAGGGCAAATTAAAATATAACTGTTATTTCTAACACAACAGTGAAAAAGTATTGTGCGTACTCTTAATTATGAATCTGCTAAGTGCATCACGTTACTTGAAGCATATCAGAACCCAGTCTGCTGAGACTATAACATATAAAAATATAAAATTATAATGATTTAAACAAATGTAATGCAAAAAACTTTACCGAGTCCCCTCCTCTCTCCCCCCTCCGCCCCTCACACGCTTCAGTTCCACACCGACTGTGTGGACGGGATCCTGAGGAAGTCCAACTCCTGCCCCGTGGATGGATTTGTCATTTATAACCCCTTGACTTGGAGAACTAGTGAAAGGAAGACCTCCCCTCAGGTGGCCTCCTGCCTTTCCAGTGACTGGGCCAAACAACCTGAAAATAACTTAAAGGACCTGTTTATTCCAGGAGTGGCGCTGCGGGACAGGAACACTAAAGTCACACCTCCACACGGTTCTCTTAGTTTAGAGGTGCTAACAGGCTCTTCGGTAACTTTAAACAGGTTTCAAGGCTTGTGCATAGCTACAGACACTGTGACGAGAAAAAAAACTCCTGAAAGCAGCTCTTCTTTTAATCACCGAAGTCAATCTGACTCCCGTTCCTCAGAAAAGACAGCCACTAAACACAGCCCTGCTTCACCTAACAGGTGTGCTGCTGTGGCAGAAATCAGGGAGCAACCACAGCTGAACCTTTTTGTAGGTTTAGGTAGACCCGAGTCAGACCACACCGCTACTGCGGCTTTTCCCGCCAGGCGAGCAAGACTGCAACCCAAACGGACAGGAGGCACGGTAACCATTAAGGATGCAAACAACAGACTCGACTCAGAGCTCACAATGACTGGAATAAACACACAGCAACAGAGGAAGACTTAAACTTTCCTGTTCATGCAGTGGAAGATATCAATAAATATACGTGTGTAACTCTTTATTCAGAAATATGTAAATCTAAAATGTTGTTTTTGTGTCATTTTGCCAAAATGTAATTTCTACATAATCAAATATATATTTAAAAACAATGAAAAAAAGCTTCTGAACAATAATTGGTATCAAGTAAGTTTATTAATTGAGTGCACAAAAAGGCAAGACTAATAACACTACCATCACCACAGAGGTAAACACAAGAGGTGGCCGTTTTGGAGGAAACAAAAGCCCATGAGGATCAATGTCTAGACACAAGAGGAGCACACTATAGAAACACATTAAAATCAATACGAATACATTCAGCGAGTCACTTTGAAACGGGAGTGGCAGTAGGTTTGAGTGTTGCTGTGTAAGCTGTGTTTTCAAGCTGATGACTAGCAGGGAAAAGTATTTTCATTTGTAAGCATACTGAATGATTAAGTGCTCAACTTGTTGCTACATTTAAAATGACAAAGCTCAGGCTTGTTGTACACTCCCTTTTAAAAGACTCACTCTTTAGACTAACCTTAAAAAAGATTAATATCAGTAACACATCTCCTATAAAACCTTTCAGCACCTCTCAGACTTCTAGATGATAGAAAAACAGCACAAAATAAGTTAAATCACAGCCACGTAATACATAAAATGTTGCTTTACTATATACATACAAAAGAAGACGAATGAATGTAGCCTTATACATACAAAGTGAACTCATCAGGGGAAAATTTACAGTATGACGGAAGACTAAATTATGGCAAAAATGTTGCTGCAAAATTTAAAGTTTAATTTATGGTAAATATTGCTAGTAAAACCGCTTTGTGGTATTCGTGGTGAATGTTTTGCCAAACTGGATGGCCAATGATGTCAGGGATCAGTATTGTACTGTTGCCATGGTTGTTGTAGTATTTACACTCACAATTGAATAGGTTTCTAAAGTGTAGTGTGCTTTATTTGACTGGAGACAAAAGCTGCCATGTCATTTAGAAGAGGACAGATGTGAAAGACAGGCATACCTGTGACTTTACCCAAGTAAAATACTTCTGTAGACATATTGTTTGAAAATTGGTTAAACCCAGAGTTAAAGAATTGAAATGTTTTATCTGCTGCAAAGTTTAGGGATTACCAAACATGAATCCATCCTATAGTTGTTGAAACATTTAGAGGAAAAAGGATCACCAAAGTCAGTAGGATTCATCCTCTGGGAATGTCTACAAAATTTTACAGCTGCAACAATAAATTAATGAATCGATTAGTTGTCAACTATTAAATTAATCCCCAGCTATTTTGATATTGTTTAATCGGTTTGAATAATTTTTTAAGCAAACAAATAGAATATTTTCTGGTTTCTTTCCTCCTCTATGACAGTAAACTGAATATCTTTGCGTTTTGGACAAAACAAGACTTTTGAGGACGTCATCTTGACATTTTATCAACATTTTATAGACCAAACAACTAATCGCTTAATCAAGAAAATAATGGACAGATATTTCAACAATGAAAAGAATCGTTAGTTGCAGCCCTACAAAATTTATTTTAAAAATTTCTTTTGAAAAATCGGTTCAGAACCATCTTTCTTTCTTCGGTCAAATCTGTCAATACCAAAACAGTAATACCATGGTCAGGATGTAAATATATTTTTGTCAAAGTATTAACAGGTTTGTGAAAGCAAAACTCCAAATTAATGTTGTCTAATTACAAGGGATAATACTGTATGTTATTAAAAAAGAAAATAATTAATAACTTGTGGGGCTAAACTGCAAATTCACAGCATCCTTCCAACCAGACAGGCAATCTATATCGTCCCACGGTTTCAAATAGTATTTACTGGCTTTCTGGATATTTGGGTGTGATTCTTACACTGTGATCATCGTGTAGAAGTCCTATTATTGTTGTTACAGTAGTTAGAGTTGGCAGCACAACACTGAGTCTCCTTCCAAGACCAGACAATAAAATAAACCATTCAGTCCCCGAGTAATCCAACAGCTACGATGACGTAAAAAGTTTATCTCTACAGTAAAACGCAAAGGAAACATTCATTTTCATGCATTCTAACATAATCGTAGGCTTAAAACCTTGAATATCAGGTGTGATAACTTCAAAATGGCAGCTTAGCTTTTACTGTACATACTGTAAGTGTTTTACTCCAAAATCCACTGGAGTCGGCGACAGGCGCATGATTTTGTCTGACAGATAATCCAATAATGACATAACTGAGAACCCCAGAGTGTCTTTTTTTTTTTTAAGTAAAATGAGGCAGAAGGATCCAAACAAGATGTCAGTTCTGCAAACCGGGAAAGCTTCTCTATCTTATTTAATTTACAGCAGGCATTTACGGTGAGGATAAGTGCACTACACATAGACCTGTATCTGTGTCCGTCCTGCAAACTCACCGGATTTTTACTAAATCTAGACAAATACTGTGATCATATTCAATGATTACAGGCAGTAAGAAGGCACCCTCTATAATGCCAGTACTGGGGATTATGGGATATATCGTGTTCTCACGGACATTTTGCTGTGAAGAATGTCGCTGGTGATGTTCAGATTCGAACATGGTGCACAGACTTGTCGAACAGCAGCTACGTGGTGCTTCGACGTGACATAAATCCTGCTTTATTTCTTGAGCGTTCTTTGGCAAAGTTGTACAATCACATAACTCAACAACAACGATGCCGAAGTGGTACAAACTAATTCGGATGACTCAGCACTGATGAAACAGCTCAATGTGGGTTAATGGGACATTTAAATGAAGCGCTGATGAACTTGATGCTCTAACTTCGCTTGGTCAGAGGTCTCCCCTCGCGCACGTGCTTGGCACTCCTCTTTTCCGTCTTCCCCTTCTCCCTCACCTTCCTGAGGCGGCGTGGAGGCGGCGTCCCTCTGGACTCGCTGTCCTCCTGAGCGCTGGACGTGTCCATCCCGTCCCGCTCTTCGGGAATGTTGGGAATAGCCCCGCTGCTCCCGTCTAAAATGTTCCTCAGGTACGGGTCCTCCGGCGTGCAGGTGGCCGTCGTGCCGCTCTCGCTGCTGCTCAGGTCCTGCTCCTCGCCGTAACGCCCCCCTCGGCCGTGGTGCGGCAGGGACGAGGCCCTGATGGAGCGCCTGTCGCGCTCCGTCTCGCGGATGCTCTGCTGGGGCTCGTTCATGTCCACGCCTGAGTCCAGGCTGGTGTCGTTGCTGCTCGGCGGACGGTGGCGGCCCTGGAGCTCGATAATGGAGTGGCGGACCTGGGCGGCCGGCTTCCCGTCTAAGGAGACGAACCAGGCCCTGGGGTGAGATTTACCGCGGGTCAGCTCCAGCAAGGTGCGCTCTGAAATCCCCTGCAGCTCGCTGGGTACACCGTGCCCACTGCTGAAGGCCTCCATACCAGCCGCCTCATTCAGAGTCCCCGGCACAGAGACGGAGGACTCCAGGAGGTTACTGTAGCGTCCCCACATGACGGCGTTTGGGCCTTGACCTGGAGGAGGAGTCTCCAGAGGCTGGGGCTCGTCCTGGTTGCTCTGCTGTGGGCTGCTCCCACCTTGGGAGCGGTGGTGAGGGACTTTGGGTAGTGTCTGGGTGTAGCTGTCTTTATTTGACTGCTCTGAGTGAGCGTCATACTCACCTCCATTGCGAGGGAAAGTAGCAGACTTGCATGCCGACAGCTCCTGAGCGCTGAAAAGCTCCGGCGCCTGATTGATCGCCACTGGCTGGTTGTAAAGATGAACCAGCTTATCTTGAAAGAAGCTGTCAGAGTTCATGTTGTTCTGCTCCGACTTCTCCCGAAGCCGAGCCACCTCCTCGCTGTTGATGTAGTGAGACGCCGCCTGGGAACCTTTGATCCGATCCAGAGCGATGTTCTCGTAGAGAGGAGCCCCCGGGCGACTCCCCGGGTCCTCCACGTAGATGTTGTAGTTGGCTTTGTGCCTCGGCGTGGACGAGGGGTCGCACTGGACGCTGCAGGAAGCCAGGCTGTTGTCGCCAGAGCGGAACAACAAACCCTCTTCCATGTGGGTGGAGGTGGTTTGGTCTTTTTTCACCACCGTGAGTTTGGAAAAGCGCGCTCTCCTCCTCCTCCTGGGCTCCCGATGAGAACTGCTCCTGTATGGAAGAAACAGAATATAATCAGTTTCATAGGCTCGCTTAAATTGTACCTGACTGATAACATGTCTGAGTAGCTTTCTTACCCGCAGTGACACAGCAGCAAGGACAGAAATCCAATCACTATAGCCAGTGTTGCTCCCAGTATTCCCAACAACATATAGCTGTGGTATGATATGAAATCAATGGAGCTTCCATGTCCCAGGTAATCTAAATGTTCAAATTTATAGATTATAGACAGGTACCAATACAACATTTTTCATGCTAATTTCCATGAGTTAATGAAGGTAGACGTACCGTTTGATGAGGGTAGGGGGGCGGCGATCCAGTAGCCCAGATGGGAAGCGGTGTAGGTCCAAACCAGCTCATTACCGACTGTTTTCACTATTCCCAGACCCTGATTCTCCCACGCTCCTGTTGGTGTCGTACATCACAGTATGAATGTGTTTGTGTTGTGTTAAGCGTCATATTTTGTAATGCGAGTCAGTGGCTTCTCTGTAATCTGTTACTCCTACCTGTCTTCAGGTTAAAGGCCCAGGCCGGCACCGCATCAGAGGCCCTGAGGTGCGTGTCGTGTCCCAGGGGGAGGCTGATTTGAATGGGCCCTCGGACCTGGAGCTCCTCGCCGCCAGAGTACAGCAGGACGTTGACGGCCGCCGCCGCCTTCAGCTCGATGCTTCTGAAAACTGCAGACACGAGGAGGAGTCAAGCTCGGACATTTAAACGGTAAAGTGAATTTAAATTGTTTGTAGTTGTCTGCTTTAAACACTAATGAGGGCTTATTTAACGCTCACATGATTTCTTGCTGATGATGCCTGGCGTGCAGTTGGCGCAGTCTTTGGCCAGGTGGTGCTGTGGTACAGTCAGGTACGCCGTCACAGAGGAGACGTTGCTCTTATCAGACATCGTGAGCAGGTTCTTGGGGAACTTAACCTTGGGTTGGGATGAGCTGTCTGTAAAAGCAAGATGGCATATGATTAGTGTAAATCTGGACACATAACGCAGTGTGTTTAAATCTGATAAACTGGTTAAAGCTGTCACGTTTAGCTCAGTGAACTGACTCAAATGTGTATTCTTCTACCAGTTAAAGTGGTGATTTGCTCATTGAGATGAAGGTGAGTTGTTTCTGAGCTGTAAAAAGTGTGTAAACCTACCAGGTAACTTCCCTGTGATGAGCACCGAGTCTTCAAACAGCCAGATGTTGCCCTGACTGTGAGGCAGCAGCAGCAACGTCACAGAAGAGAAAACTGCACAAAGACACACAAAATGATATTATGACTTATTATTATTATGACAATTTTTAATGACATACTTAATTTTGACCTTTTTTATAACAAACTATACTATGACTTTCATATGACATCTTTTATGGAATTCTATACTATGACTTCTTTCATTTTTTATGACATACTATATTATGACTTTTTTTAAACAAAATGTACATACTATACTATGCTTTTTTATTTAAAAAAGTATATACTATACTTTTTACTATACTATATTTTTTTTTTTTTGACATACTATACTATGACTTTATTTTTAAAAGCAAATTGCATACTATACTATGATTTTTTTTTTTTTTTTTGACATACTATACTATGACTTATAGAGTAAGGTCTTGACATACTCTATATAAAAAGCGTCTCGAGATAACCTCTGTTATGATTTGATGCTATATAAAAATAAATTGATTGAATTGAATTGACTTTTTGACATTGTTTATGAAATACTATACTTTTATTTATTTTTTTTAAATTGCATACTATATATTTTTGACATACTATACTTTGACTTTTTTTAATTTAAATACTTTACTATACCTTTAAAAAATGAAAAAGTCACCATTATAGAACTGATAAAGAGCAGAAGTGGCAACTTTATCCATAAATAATCCTTTGAGAAAAGACAGATGTTATGAAAAAGAACTACTGACATTTACTTATAAATATTACATATACCTTATAAGTGATTTTACGATGTAACGAGATAAGTGAGGAGAGATTCAAGCTGTCGAGCTTTTCAGTCATTCTCATTGATTTTTTTGGACACAACACAGTCTGTTTATGGTGACTTGTAGACCTGTAATATCACCAGCAGGTGGCATTACTACCTCAAGCCTCCATCCTTTTCAGGGTTCAGCTGTGTGGCTCAGCAGCACAAAAGGAAGGCGCCTGTGATAATGCAGAGCAGAGCGGGTCTCGACAGATGACACTCTTTCATCATCCCGTCATAACACCTGCTCCTCCTCTGCTTTAAAACACCGCCTCCCTGCTTCTGTCTGATACAGACCAGGAAGTATCCTGGGGACCACAGACAAAAGACTAAGACCCAGGCCCCCTTTTTTTTTCTTTTTTTTTACACAAACATGAGACCAGTGTGGCTAAAGAGCCCCCACCCCCCTCTGCATTTGATTGGGTGCAGGACAAAGACAGTTTGCTGAGGCAGGGATATGTTTCCCCCTCGACTCTACACGCTGCTGTAGAGACGATCAATAAAATGACGGCGTTCGGTTACACTTGACTGTACGCCGGAGACATAAACTGCTTCATCATGAACAAACCTCAGTGACAAGTTGTATGTTGTCGCAGACACTTCATTACTCTGTAATGACCATGAATAATGCAGCTGTGTGAATACTCACGAATGGCTACACAGCCTATTGTAAAAGCACGAGCCTGCTTGAGTTTCCCTCCTTTATAGCATTTTTCTACCTTTTAACAGACTCCCACGTCATAATATTTGCATAGTTAAAATAGAGAAATGCGTCCTTGAGCAAAGCGCTGCCTTTTCAATTGAGTATCTCCTAAATGCTATAATTGGTTAGTTTTTTTTATGCTCTGATCGATCCGTGTTGGATAATCTAGTCAGGGTCAGCTGTGACCCTGGAGCTGGTCAGGATGCAAGTGTTCAGCATTTCAGCAGAGCAGATCTGGGCCACGTGAGTGAAAGTTTTCCTCAGAAACTACCAAGAACTGCCATACAGGTTGTGCCCCTGATCATTGTGTGAATGTGTGGTGATAAAGAGACGATGTCAGTCAGTCTTTCCTGGATAGCCAAAGGTTAAAAGCCGTTGTGGGTGTTACTCACTGGGCCTCTTCGGGGTGCTCCAGGGCAGCGCGCTGGGCACGTAGCCCTCCATGTTGCCCAGCAGAGTCAGACTGAGACCCGGGCTGTACGCCACCCAGAGCAGAACCTCTCCCCTCTCCCCTGTTCGGGCAGAGCTCCTCAGGGTGTGGTTGACGTAAACGTCCACCGAAGCGCCCGGCAGCGCCTGACGGGTCACCAGGTCCCTCACCAGGACCTTCAGTGCAAACTGGGGCTCTGGAGAGAGAAATGACAGAGTGTTTTTGAGCCGACAGTTGTATTTATTAGTTTGGTTGCTAGAGAGAAATCCAAGTATTTCTTTCTGGTGATACGTGTGTCTCTGCATGCGTTCTATCCAGCGTCAACCTCTTCCTCTCAGCGGTCCTCGGTAACCTTTCTCTCACCATGAAAAAGTGATGAGGCAGGCACAGCTGAGACGATGGGAGAATGAAAAATACATCAAAACCAAGGGCCACGTTAGACCTTTCTTCCCTTCCAACACATACATATGCACTCAGTCTCAGGAGCATTTAGCAACTTCCTAATTTTCAATATCGCGCTGTTGTTGAGTGACTGTTTTACACTAGTGTTCATCTTTTTCAGTCTGTTTTGATCTTGATCATGCATTAAATGCATGGGGTTAAATTACTCCTAGCAAGGTGTTTGATTATAATTTTTAAGTCCTCACTGGTGTTTTCATCATTATCTTTGTGTTAATATACTTTAATCTTTGGCAGTTTAGTCGATGGATGCATTGAGCTCATATACAGTATGTTATGGTCTGTAAACCCAAGGTTTCTACCTGCTTGCTCATGGGGGATCTCTTGTTGGGTCTCTAAATTATAGAGTACTAGACCTGCTTTGAAAAGCATCTTCTGTTATGATTTTATATAGAAATGAATTGAATTGAATAAATCTGACACTAACATTTCCTAGAAAGCATTAAAGTGTACTTTTTTTCACAGTATGTAAACCCACCATCCAGTCCAAGCCAAGTAGTAAACAAAGGCCGTCAATGAGCGCAGGCTCAGGTACTGTATCAGCAGAGCAGCGTAGGATTACCATGCTCCCCATTAAAGCATCACCTGCTCAGGCCAAAAAGATAAAACCCCTAATCCCCCAAACCTCCACATTATACATCTTAATCCTATTAGCCTGTTGGCCAGACATGCCTGGGAACTCCATCCAATAGTTTATCAATAGAAATAGCTGATCAAATAGCGTCTTTATATAAAAAAAAAAAAAAAAACAGTCTTTATAGGAGCTCCAAGTTTTCTCTCCAATTGAGCATATTGCTTCATATCTTACTGCAAAAAATGACCCAATGCAATGCAACGTTTTCCTTCACATCTGCAAGTGTAGCCATTATTTTGCCACCGGAAGAAAGTGTAACATTAAATTAATTCTGTTGCATTTTTTGCTCAATTTTAAAATATATTTATAGACATAACAGCATTTGGCTCACATAAATCACAAAAAAAACTGCAGCAAAGGTCGTCACAAAATGATAGATGAAAGCAGTTCAGTTTTATTCTTATTTTATCTAACACTTAATTATCCTACTGTTATTTTTACTGTTTTATTGCACCAACTCACCAAAGCAAATTCCTAGTGTAAACCTCATACACCTGGCAATAAACGAGTTTCTGATTCTGTCTGATTCTGATTCTTTACTTCAGTTTAACAACAACAAAAAAGATGAAATGCACTGCACTGCTACCTGACTCAGTTATGAGTCACACTGTTTCCAGCTCATTTCCATTTTCTCTTAACAATGCCTGAGTGATGGAGAGCTCCTTTTTCTGTTGTTTGTTTACCTTCTATCAGAGCCGAGGGGCTGAGGAATCGGTCGGTCGGTTCGGTAGCAGACGGGTCTCCCACCGCGACGGTGAGGCCATTGTCCCCGGGTGAGGAGGAGGGCAGGCCGCCGCCCTCCTCCGCTGCTCCCACCGCCCCATCCAGGCACGAAATCAGAAGCAGCGACCGGAGAGAGAGCAGCAGCAGCGGCGGCAGCAGGGAGCGTTGAGCGGCGGGCATGGCGAGAGGGGGAGCAGGCTCAAAGACATAACGAACCGAGGAGAAGAACAAGGTCCAGCGGTGTGTTTTTATCCTTATCACGAAGGCCTCATCCCTCTCATGGTTTCTTCTTGTAATGTAGGTGCGGACGGAGGGGGGGAAAACCCCGTGGAGAGAGAGGATGCGCTGGTGCTGAGGCTGGGCGTGTGTGGCCGAAGATCGTCTATACTGGGAGGATGTGTCACGCGGTGGGAAAAAAAATACAGGTGATTTTTTTTTTCCTGAAATGTTAATGTCATTTTATACATTGTGTGTTTTTTAATTAGGGCTGTCAATCAATTCAAATATTTAATCGCGATTAATCGCTAGATTGTCCATAGTTAATCACAATTAATCGCAAATTAATCACACTTTTTTTTTTTATCTCTTGAATATGTACCTTAAAGGGAGATTTGTCAAGTATTTAATACTCTTATCAACATGGGAGTGGACAAATATGCTGCTTTATGCAAATGCATGTATGTTTTTATTATTGGAAATGAATTAATAACATAAAACAATGAGAAATATTGTCCAGGAACCCTCACAGGTACTGCGTTTAGCATAAAAAAAATATGCACAAATCATAACATGGCAAACTGGAGCCAAACAGGCAACAACCGCTGTCAGTGTGTCAGTGTGCTGACTTGACTATGACTTGCCCTCAAACTGCATGTGATTATCATAAAGTGTGCATGTCTGTAAAGGGGAGACTCGTGGGTACCCATAGAACCCATTTTCCTTCACATATCTTGAGGTCAGAGGTCAAGAGACCCCTTTGAAAATGGCCATGCCAGTTTTTCCTCACCAAAAGCTAGCGTAATTTTGGAGAGTTATTTATCCTCCTGGATTCCTTAGATTTTCTAGTTTCATGTGATACCAGTATCTTCACTCTAGCTTTAAAACTGAGCCGGCTTCAACCTAAAAATCGCAAGATGTGTTAAAGAAATTAGTGGCGTTAAAATGAATTTAACTTCGACAGCCCTAATTTTAATCCATAAATACATAGAACAGAAAACATGGATGAACAGTGATAATGTGACAATTTGCTGCTTTTCTCTGTTTTTTTTATCATTGTAAACGGGATAACTCTATTTTCTAACACATTACATTTGATCAATAATATGACCAAGGCTGTGATGACCGTTGCCATACCAAAAAAAAAGATACAGAGTGAGAGGTCTTTCTGTCTTGATCATCTTTGGTAAAACGGGAGATGCTGTTACATCACTGGGGTCTGCCTGACCATTCAAGTCACACAAGACTGATAGAATATAGGCCAGACAATGTGGAAAATGTAGGCTAAATAAAAGAATCAAGTTTTAGTTGTGCCATGAGTATTTGTCAAGTCAACTTTTAAATATACACTAAAAAAATAAACAGTTGGGCCTCGAATAAATATATTCGGCCTCCTGATGAAAGCTGAGGTTTCCCTTTCATTGTTTACATCAAACGTTTACATGACATTTCATATTTACAATGTAAATACAAGGATTTTGTGAATCCCAAAAATGATGACCATGTAACATCAAAAAGTAATAAAAAATCATAGTATAGTATGTCAAAAACAAAATAGTCATAATATAGTATGTCAAAAAATATAGTCTTAATATAGTATGTAAAAACAATCATTAAAAAGTCATAGTATAGTATGTCGAAAAAATTATAGTATACTATGTCGAAAAAAAAAAAGTAATAGTATGGTATGTGGAAAAAAAGTCATAGTATAGTATGTGAAAAAAAGTCATAAAAAGTCATAGTATAATATGTAAAAAAAAAATAGTCATAATATAGTATGTAAAAACAATCATTTTACTTTAACTGTCAGATGTGTTGCATGTTAAGACGTCTCCTGTGAATATCTGACCCTTCAAAAGCTAACAAGATCATGCCAAGACTTAAAAAGACATAATGGCTCTCTGTTCTTCTGTCCTGTTGGTCCAGACTGCAGGACGACATGATGTCGATGTGTCCTGACAACTACAAGGTTTTGTCGCAGTACGTCCGTCCCAGAGACATTGATGCTGTGGTGAGTACCGCTTTGTACTACTAGTTAATCTTAAATGTGAATTCCACGATGCAAAGACGGTTAAGGGAAATAAAAAAATGATTAAAATAAAAACTCACCTTTATTTGAGTTCCGCTTTGTACTACGAAAGCCATGAAAAAAAAAGTTATAGTATAGTATGCCGTAGAAATGTCATTAAAAATAATAATAGTATGGTATACCATAAAAAAGTCATAGTATGTCATAAAAATTGTCAGAAAGAGTCATACTAAAGTATGCAATAAAAATGTATTGTAAAGTATGCCATAAAAATGTCATAGTATATAGTATGTCATCAAAAGTAATAAGAAAGTCCTTATAAGTCTTACTTTTGTATGTCATAAAAAAGTCATAGTATAATATGTAAAAAAAAAAGTCATAGTATATTATGTCCAAAAAAAAGTCATAGTATATAGTATGTCATCAAAAGTAATAAGAAAGTCATAGTATTGTATGCCATAAAAATGTCCTTATAAGTCTTACTTTTGTATGTCATAAAAAGGTCATAGTATAGTATGTCATTTTAAAAAAAGCCATAGTATAGTATGTAATAAAAAATAAAAAATAAAAACAATAAAAATAGTATAAAAAGTATAATATGTCAAAAAAAATAGTCATAATATAGTATGTAAAAACAACCATTAAAAGGTCATAGTATAGTATGTCAAAAGAAAGTCATAGTACAGTATGTTTAAAAAGTCATAGTACAGTAGTCATTAAATGCCAAAAAAAAGTTATATAATAATGTCTTAAAATGTCATGAAAGTCAGAGTACAGTACACTTTTCCTGTGCGAGTAGTTGTAGAAGTTATTTTATGACTGTAATCATATTTATTGTTGTTGTTTTGGGCTCAGATGTTTGTGAATGTGATGCAAATTCTCTCCTCTTCTTTTCTCCCCAGATGAGAGCAGAGTCTTCTGACCAAAACGTGCACATGACACGTGCAGCTGCAGGGGACGTCACGTCACGTCACGTGACGACACGTGACGACACAACCTCCAGTCTTCTAACCCAGCTTCTATCTCACTGAGCTATCAGTCTTCACACTCTGATATATTGTTTTTGGTCCTATTTGACGTCTTCATTGTGGAAGTTAGACCTCAAAACTTACTGCACCACATAAGAATCGAACCCAGAACCTCCAGTCTTCTAACCTGGTATCCATCACTCTGTGCTATATGACCTGATACTCTGGAATAGTGTTTCTTTGTGTATTTGACTTCTTTCTTGTGGAAGTTAGACCTCAAAACTCACTGCGCCTCATAAGAATCGAACCCAGAACCTCCAGTACTCCAACTCAGCTCCTATCACACTGAGCTATCTGTCACAACACAAGTGATGTGTTTCTTGGTGTATTTGACTTCTTCATTTAGGATGTTGGACCTTCAAACTTACTGCACTTCATAAGGATTGAATCAACAACCTCCTGTTTCCAAACCAGTCTTCCATCACACTGATCTCTCTGCTCAGATACACTTCATCATTGTTTCGTCGCATGTTTGACTTCATTTGGATGTTAGAACTCAAAATTCACTGCACCACAAAAGGATCGAACCTATAACCTCTGGTCTTCAGACCAGCTCACCTGAGGTTATCGAGTAGCAGTCATATCAGCTCCTTATGCTGGTGAGCTATTCCTCAGTTTACATTTTTTTTTTTCGTTCTCATATTTGTTGTTGACACTACTGAGGAGAAAACTTGGAGAATCTCAGGACTGGTGAGCTGATCAGGGGAGCCGGGATTGATCCTTTCACTTCAGACTTTTAGACATCAGCATAGCTGTTTATTAGAGCCCCCACACTGTGGAACGCTCTACCTGTTAACATCAGACTGTTGTTTGCATTTTATTGTATTGTTGTTTTTGGTTTTATCAGCTGTATTTTCTGAAAAGCACTTTGTAACCTTATATTGTATTGTATTATTGTGTATTATTGTATTATATTGTAACCTAATATACATAAAATTCATTTTTATTATTACTGACAGCAGAAACTCAACACATCTGACTTAAAACGCATCTGTTCTGACTGCACCTTGGCTCATAATATAAAATAATATATAACAAAACACATCTTTCTCTGTCTCTTATTAATTGTTGCTAAATGTGAAGCAATTCAGCATATTTGCTGCAGTTGATGTACTTGCAGGATTAGAAGATTGCAAGATATTTTCCTTATTTTCTCTCCAAACAAATAAGGGTTAGGGTTTCTCTGGCTATTATTTGCTTCACATTTAGCAACAATCAATAAGAGACAGAGAAAGATGAGTTTTGTTATATTATTTTATTTTATGGGCAAAGGTGCAGTCAGAACAGATGCGTTTGGTGCAAGATAATATTTTATATGCTGTTGAATGCACCTGAAGTATCAAATGTATAAGTACTCATTATGCAGGCAGAATGGTTATATATTGTACCATTGGGTTAATAATTTTTGGCTGGACCGCAGAGGGCCAGAGGCCTGCACTATGAAGCCAGTTCAACATACCCAGCAGCATCTGACCAATCACTAACATGGACAAATCTACTGACTTGCAGACAGACAGACAGAGCGGCACATTTTTACAAAGGAAGAGTAAACTATATTAGCCAAATACGAAGAAATCAAACACTTAATCCAGACTAAAAGTAGCACAGTTGAAGCTGCCAAATGAAAGAAAAAAACAGCTGGCAAAAAAATACACCTCTGTTTACGTTGAAAGTTTTATTTTGAAATAATTTACCAAAAGTTTTATTTTGAAATTATTTACCGGAAGTGTGAGTATGCAGTAATGTCTGCATTCGCGCTACTTTTACTAATTTAACAGTTCCTTATTGTCGCCACCAGAGGGCAGCAAACACTCATCTGACCAATCACTAACATGGACAAGTCTACTGAAAACAGACAGCCAGACGGAGCAGATCATTTTTACAAAGTAAGAGTAAACTATATTAGACAAATGCGAAGAAGTTAAACGCTTAATCCACACTAAAAGTAACACAGTTGAAGCTGCCAAATGCAGGAAGGACAGCTGGCTAAAAAGATACACCTCTGTTTACGTTGAAAGTTTTATTTTTGAAATAATTTACCGGAAGTGTGAGTATGCAGTAATCAGCGCTACTTTGACTAATTTAACAGTTCCTTATTGTCACCACCAGAGGGCAGCAAACACACACACTCTGACTGAAACACACGCAGAGAGAACACCAGCCGGAAACTGCTGGGTTGCCATGTCCGCTTATTCAAAATCACCCGATATCAGAAATGTTATATCGATATTCCAGCTGATTTTGAAACTACTCTGTATGTTTTGTTTTTTTTCATGAATAGAAAATGTCACCTAAATGTAGTTAGCGTTATTAACATAGTTTAACACTGTACATGTCTCCGGAAAAACGAGTCAGGGCATAACTGCAACATAATTATTCACTATAATACCACTAATTTAATACATTATTTAATTTAATAAATTTAATAAATCAAGACAAGTTGTAGAGAACAAAAAAAAACATTTGGCTCAGTCTTGTTGGTGAAATCAAATTTAATATTTATTTAATTAACAAATATCTTGTGTGCGGATTTCATTGAACTGGATGAAGGAGATGTTGATCTGTGTGTTTAAAATGTGTGTTTGCTGCCCTCTGGTGGCGACAATGAGGAACTGTTAAATTAGTAAAAGTAGCGCGATTGCAGACATTACTGCATACTCACACTTCCGGTAAATCATTTCAAAATAAAACTTTCAACGGAAATAGAGGTGTGTTTTGTCGGAGCTTCCTCATTGGTCGGCCGACTGCTGGCGTTCCCTGATTGGTCGTTGCTCTTTCAAAATGAAAAGGCGGAGAACAGTTCACGTTTTCCGGGCAGCGTGTCAGCGGTTCATGTATCATTTACATAGAGCTGTCGTAGTGCATGTGCTATTGTTTAAGTTCGTTTAAGTTACGTTATGTTGTGCTTGGTATTGTGTTACAGTGCATTCACACCAAGCCTGAAGCAAATGTTCGCCTCGCTTTCCTCCATTTCCGCCATCAACCATGGAAGAAATAACCACGGTTGCTGCTTTGTACATGTTGTGCAAGTCCCAGATATGTCAGAAAACTAAACGTCTTCAGCTTGTTTCACACACAGTGCCAATGCACTGACTGTATCTAGCAGCCACACGTCGCTACTGCGGTATGAACTCAAAATAAACAGACTGTGCTGCGATTTAATTGCAATAAACGGATCAAAATAATGCCGAAATAACGACATCATTATGTCGATTTGTAAAAAAAACCGAATTCATGCTTTGTCAAGTCTGTCCGCAACACAACAAGCAAACAACTTTTAAAATGCTTGTTTTCTGAATGGAGTTCGGATCGATCAGTGCCAGGCTCTGCCAACATTGTAGGTAATCCATCAACACTCAACATAACGTCATTTGTTTTGCAAGCTCTTTGTGATTGTTTTGCATCTCTTACTAGTTGTTTTGCATCTCTTTCTATTTCTTTTGCATCTCTTTCTAGTTGTTTTCTTTCTAGTTGTTTTGCATCTCTTTCTAGTTGTTTTCTTTCTAGTTGTTTTGCATCTCTTTCTAGTTGTTTTCTTTCTAGTTGTTTTGCATCTCTTTCTAGTCGTTTTGCATCTCTTTCTAGTTGATATGTCTTTCTGTAGTTGTATTGTGTATCTGAAGTTGTTTTGCATGTCTTTGTAGTCGTTTTCTGTCACTTTGTGGTCGGTTTGTGTCTCCTTGTGGTCGGTTTGTGTCTCTTTGTTGTCGTTTTGCATCTCTTTGTGGTTGTTTTGTGTCACATGGTTGCTTTACGTGTCTTTGTAGTTGTTTTGCATCTCTTTGTAGTCGTACTGTGTGTTTGGTTGAAACAAATTGATCAGGTTTGGATTTTGTGTTTTTATTAAAATCTTAAATAGTGTGGAAACTATTATGTGTATGCAACACAACAGCAACAGAGTGGCAGTTTATAGTATTATCTTCTTAGATATCTTTGAAAAGGCAGATGAACCTAAAGTGATCCATCTTTCTGTTCAGGTACAAGGCTTTGACCAAGGCTAGGCTTCCCAGGGCCAAACAACTTGTTGAGTTGCATAATGTTGGCCTTAAACTGGTGAACACTTTCCCTGTGCATGCGTGCATAGCCATGCCCGACTCTCCCATAACTATCATGTTGATCTCCTTGGGAGATCAATGTTTCACATAGGTATTTCCAAGGCGATGCTTGTTTTTGTCATATAAGGTCATGTGGTGCAGGATAATGTATGGAGTTTGATAATTGACATATTTTAAAGCGGATTACACAGGGTTCCCACTGGTCCTGAGATTTCCTGGAGGTCATTGAGTTTAAAGTTTATGGCTGGGTGGAATCAGAAAGTTTCATAGGTTGTCTGTTGAAATGTCTAAATGGTGTCACATAACAGGAATAGTCTATACTTGAATGCTCTTTATTAGGGTAAAGTATTTTTAATATTATTATTTATTTTATTTAATTATTGCTTTTTTATTTTTTTCTGTTGGTAAGGCACCTTTTTTAATATTATTATTTATTTTATTTAATTATTACTTTTTTCTGTTGGTAAGGCACACTCTTCTGAGAACTGTAAATGTGTGTTATATGACAGATTGTTTATTACCAGTGTATAATTATAATTGTTGTACTTTATATGAAGTCTCATGTGGAGAGTTGTGTTTTGCAAGTTTCAATTGTTAAAAGCACAATAAAAACAGTGTTGAAATAAATAATAAATCTTCAAAGTTAACAGAAATTATAATTCAAGTGTAAACCTTTTTAATGCAGCAACAATTTGGTTAAAACTTGAACAAGAATTAAAATTGTAATATATATACATAAAATTGAATTCAATAGATTGGTGCATCCCTATCAAGGACAGCCCCACTCTTTATGAAGCTCTACTTTTTATAGCTGATTTATTATTTTATGGAAAGTAATGGGATTAGTGAGTCTTCATTATCAGTTTTCGTAGGTCTACAAATTGTTTTTTCAAATCCAGACAACAGAATGGCAGCAGTCAATGTGTTCAAGAATGATAGTCTGATAAATGACTCATTGTTCCTTCTTTCTGGCTACTTGCTATTTTGTAAAAATGTTCTGCTCAAGGATTTTAAAGTTCATTGCTCCCATCTCACTTTAATTTTTTTAAATCCTGGTTAAAACCTAATCTGGTACTGCCTCTGATTGTGGTATAAAGCTGAACAAGTTGGCATCTTAATTTGATTTCAATTAACATTCACACAGGTGTAAGAGCACAGAAGGCTTTTTTTTGCCTATGACTAGTTTGCATAAACCTGTTTATTTGCGCAATGTGTGGATGTGTCACTGTCGCTCCTGACACGGAGCTGCGTGTCTATGGGTGGTATGTACTGTATTTAAATTGAAAATGTAATAACTTGGAAAGAACATTAACTTCAGCTAAATAATGACTTGTCCGGCGTGGCTAAGCAGATGAAGAATGTTTATCCTTGACCTTGATGGGCTGAACAGAAACATGAACTGATTGACTGCACAATGGACACATGTTGTCTCATCCAACACTGTTAAAATATGTCATAGTTCTGTGAAAGTCATCGTCTTCATGTTTATATAGTGGCAGCTAAACAGAGGTTTAACGTGTATTTTTAAGAGGGCTTTTGCGTGCTTGTGCTTTTAGCTTGGAACCATCAAATTTGGTTTGAAAAAATGACTTAAATGATTAATTGACGCCTAAATAGCGCTTATACAAATCAACAAGACAGTAAAGGGGATTTTATATAGTTTACACTGTTCTGAGAACTTGAAGCTCTTTGGTATCTTTGGTCTGAGTGTAGTGATGAGCTCTGACCACTAGATGTCAGTGAAGTGCTGTATTTTCACAGCTGTTTACATCTGGCGTGTTCACTGGATTTGTGCATATTCATACATGTGTTTTTTGTTTCTTTAATATATAATTATCACTATTTTACTTACTTGACTGTTGAAGTACATTTACATGTATCTGTACACATATTTTTTTTTTTAAATATTTTATTTCAGGCACAAATCTTCTATGCACTGTAAATTAAGCACCATTTGTTTTCAATAAAATAAATGTAAAGAGGGCAGTAAAATGTGTTGGAGCCTAGCAGGTACAAATGAGTAATTTGTTTGTGTATTGGGGAAAATACGAGTTAGAATTGTTAAACTAAAAGTGTCTGTGTGTGTGTTTGTCAGGTCAGACAACAAGGTGACGGTCCACTTCTTCAACAGAGACGGGGAGAAGATCACAGTGAAGGGGTCGCCTGGAGACTCACTACTCGATATTGTCATTAATGAGGACCTCGACTTCGATGGCTTTGGTACGTAAACAAGACAGTAAAGGGGATTTTATAATATGACTGATATATTTGACTTCAGGACATCTCTGACTACATACATGCTGAAAATCAAACATTTTTACTGTGTCAAATTAGTTATTTTCCAAAGTAAAAGACCCTATAAGTGTATGATTCAACTTTTTCCCATGGTCTAGTGTTAACAAAAATCACAATAAATCGTAATATCGAATCGCAATACTCAAAAAAAAACGCAATACATATCGAATCGGCACTCAAGTATCGTGATAGTAGCGAATCAGGAGATAGGTGTATCGTCCCAGCCCTAAAAAGTATGTGTGTGGTTTCAGGGGCGTGTGAGGGAACCCTGGCGTGCTCCACATGCCATCTGATCTTTGACGAGGACGTCTACAAGAGTCTGGGGCCGGTCACAGACGAGGAGATGGACATGCTAGATTTAGCCTACGGCTTGACTGACACGTAAGGAGGACACAAACACGCCATGAACACACAAGCAGGCCTGTGGAAATAAACATACATGCACCATTTTCTACTGAGGGATGAACCTGTTGTTATTGTAGTGGGATTCTATTGAGCATAGCCACTTTAATTGGATTTTTATAGAAATTATGGACATTTCTCAGTAGAATCATGTCTACATAGACTAGAAGAAAAAGAATACTTGTTATTTGGATGAATTCATTGTTTATTTCTATGGAAATGGACTTTTTAAAATTACTCTTATGGCATACTATAACTTTTTTTTCAACATACTATACTATGACACTTTTTTAAAAAGACACAGTGTGTAAATAAATGTTGCTGAAAACATGTCGACCATAAAGCTGAAGACTTAACACTCGTGTTTTTCTCCCCACAGATCTCGTCTGGGTGTCCAGATCTGTCTGACGAAGTCTCTGGAGGGCATGGTGGCCAGGGTTCCAGAGAGCGTAGCGGACATCCGACAGAGCAAAGACGGATCCTCTTAACCAGCGGCCGGGAAACGTGGCCGTCGACAGTGTGGTGGTGCCCGGTTAGCACTGAGGGGTATGTGTACAGCCTTGTGTCCTCCTTCTTAAAAACACAACTTGCAAGTCACAGACAACAAGAGCCGGGATGTAAGAATACGAGATTTGGACTCAAAAATAGAGACAACACAATTTTTTATAGTAAGTTAAAGTTAAATTGTAAACTCGGTAACCAGTGTAGGTATTATGACATAAACTCTAAGCTAAGACAAAAATATTATTAATAATCCATCCTGATTTAAGGTTTGTCCCTTATTAACCCCCAGACTGCAACCTGTCACTGTTATACACCTGTAGTCTGTGGCTGTGCCTTTAAATATCTAATCTTTTCTTGTGAATTCAGTCATATTGACTGAACAAGGTGAAGCTACACAGCTGATTGCCGCCTGTGAACCGATGCAAGTAACAGTTCTCTACGCCTTAGAGATTGTGCTGATGCATATTGTATTTTATTCTACACATATTGTATGTATACCCCTTGATCAGAGCCTTCATGTAACCATATAATTGCATCATGTGATTGTACATAGCTAGAACACACACATACTGTGTATCCATGTATAGAGTGACAAATAATGTAATAAAAAAAAAAAATCACCTTTCTAATGGTGTGTTGAACTGTCAGTTCGTACATATATTTAGTTGGAAATTAAAATGTTTCTTTGTCCTTTTCCCTTACCAATATCCACAAATTTAAACCAATAATTACGCGTTAATCAGGTAATTTTATTTTTATTATTTATTTTATTAAAATAAAATAAAAATAATAGTGTATTTACAATAATATACATGTATGTCATTTTAAAAAGTCATACTATAATATGACAAAAAAAAAGTCATAGTATAGTATGTCATTTTAAAAAGGTCATAGTATAGTATGTCGTTTTAAAAAAGTCATAGTATAGTATGTCGTTTTAAAAAAGTCATAGTATAGTATGTCATTTTAAAAAGGTCATAGTATAGCATGTCATTTTAAATGTCATAGTATAGTATGTCAAAAAAAAAGTCATAGTATAGTATGTCGTTTTAAAAAAGTCATAGTATAGTATGTCGTTTTAAAAAAGTCATAGTATAGTATGTAATTTTAAACAGTCATACTATAGTATGTCAAAAAAAAAGTCATAGTATAGTATGTCGAAAAAAAGTCATAGTATAGTATGTCATTTTAAAAAAGTCATGGTATAGTATGAGAAAAAAAAAGTCATAGTATAGTATGACGAAAAAAAGTCATAGTATAGTATGTCATTTTAAAAAAGTAATAGTATAGTATGTCATTGTAAAAAGTCATAGTATAGTATGTCATTTTAAAAAGTCATAGTATATTATGTCATTTTAAAAAAGTCATAGTATAGTATGTAATTAAAAAAAGTCATAGTATATTATATCATTTTAAAAAAGTCATAGTATAGTATGACAAAAAAATAGTCATAGTATAGTATGTCATTTTAAAAAAGACATGGTATAGTATGAGAAAAAAAAAGTCATAGTATAGTATGACAAAAAAAAAGTCACAGTATAGTATGACGAGGGCATAAATAATCAGCAAAAACTCCAAAAAACACACTTTGTTATACACAAAGCTATTGGGGCAATCCAATGATTAATCATTAATTAGAGAGATTCTACTTGTTGATGGTAAAAGAAGGCAACACCAGGTAGTTTAAATTGGCAGGTTTTAACTTTGAACTGATATAGTTGAGAAATAAGACAACTCAAGTATTTGATACCAACAGTTTAGACTTTGATAAATAAGGTTAAAAGTACTATTCTTTTGGCACATGCAAGGACATATAAGCAAAAACGTATAAATTCCCTTAATGGCAATAAGCTCTAGGCAAAGACCTTAAAATGGCTCTCCAAATAATTGTAAGTTATATTGAATAATATGTTTAAATTTATATTAAACCATCCTCGGGTCAGCAGTTTCTGAAACAAAGAGAAAATGATGTTAGTGTCATTAAATAGTATTCTAAATATACTAATTAAACTACTAACTATACCCAAAAATCACTTACACTACAAAATCCTTAAACTTTTACGGTCTATTCATATGAATAGACCGTAAAAGTTTAAGGATTTTGTAGTTGTCGACATAGCAGCGGTTGGCATTATTGACTTTTAAGAAACTTTCAGCTTTGCTGTGTGTAATTCTGTGCTAATGTGGTCCAGTTACGTTACCGGTCCACCAGCCAGACTGGAGAAAGATGTGGTTCGAGGGTGAAAAGATGCAATCGTGCAGTTTGGAGGGAAACTGGCTTGATGCTAACTTGTTTGTTGCTGTTGTGTCCCTACACAACAGCAACAACGAGCAGTGTCTCCTAGCTTGTTCAGAGGAAAATAAAGAGCAAAGAGGCATCTGCCTGTATTTTATATGGTGCTAATCAGGTGTGGGCGGGCTACACCTGGTGTGATCGGTGCACTCTGGTTGGCTGCTGAGCAATCAGGGGGATTGTGTTCAGGTGTGTCTGCTGTTATAAATCCTCGGCATTTCCTGCCTGGCAGCCGAAAGAGTCAGTCGTAGACGAGAGTCTGGGCGCTAACTAGTCTGGTTTGCCGACGTAAGCCTGTTTAAAGAGCTAAGAAAGGGCCCCGACAGAGTCTCTGGACTTAGTTAGTCTTATTTTTGGCTCATTTGGCCCTTTGTCTGAATCATCTCGACCTTGGAACAAAAGATGCCAGTGCTCATCTTTTCTGAAATTCATTCTGCCCAAATTGTTCTCTTGTTAACATGTGTCTGTCTCTCCTCCTAACCTCACAGGACAAGAACCTGCAAGACTTCAGGACAACTCTAGCCAAAGAAAGGACTGGTGGGACTGCCAGAACCTCTTTTTCTTCCATGGAAGTAAAGTAACACTGTTTAACCTCTGTACATAGACACATAAACTGTGTATTTGTTTTAAACATATTTATTCACTACAAACAAAAGGGCTGAATCAAAGATGGTGTCTTTGAAACCTTGTAATGTAGTCTTACTCCTAAACTGGCAAGACAACTCTAGCCAAACAAAGGATTGGGTAAAGTAACGCAACACATAAACTGAATTTGTTTTAAACATATTTATTCACAAAGACAAGAATCAAATATGGCATGTAGTCTTACTCCTAAACCTCTGTACATATATGCGTCTTTTCTAACACAACACATAGACTGTGAATTTGTTTTAAATGACAAAGATGGCCACTTGGTTTCATAGATGACAAACAAAATGGCTGAATCAAAGATGGTGTCTTTGAAACTTATGTAATCTTACTCACCTCTGTACATATACAACACATAAACATATTTATTCAGAAAATCTTTAATGACAAAGACAATATGGCCACATGGTTTCATACAAAGATGGTGTCTTAATCCTAAACCCTTTGTCTGTCTCCTCACAGCAGAAGAACCTGCAAGACCTCACGTCCATGGACTGGGTAAAGTTAGTATGCCTACCTTAGCAACACTGTTTAACCTCTGTACATATTTGCTAAGTTAACTCTTGTAACCCAACACATAAACTGAATTTGTTTTAAACATACACATTTAGAAAAGATGGCCACTTAAGTTTCATAGACTATGTGTGTGTGCCAATCTTTGTTTCATAGACTATGTCTGTGTGCCAATCTTTGATTCAGAAATTTTGCTACTTAGCACTGTTTGTAGTCTTTTTAGCACTGTTTGTAGTCTTTTTAGCACTGATCTGTCACCTACACAATGTTGTTTATCTTGTAAATGTACTGTTGTTGAATAAAAAGTGTGTAAAGCCTGTATCTTTGACTCCTGTTCATTACAAAACATCTTAAACTTTTCTGGTGAAAAAGTGTAACTGCAACAAATGGTCTGAAACACTTAGAAAAATTTCAACACTTGGTAAAAACCAACACTTTATTGAAACACTTAGTAAAAAGTAAACACTTAGTAAAAACAAAAAAAAATAAAGTTTTAGTAAATAGAAATAAAAATACACTTTTAGTAAAAAGTAAAAATAAAGTTTTAGTAAAAAGAAATAAAAATAAACTTTTAGTAAAAAGAAATAAAAATATACTTTTAGTAAAAAGAAATAAAAATAAACTTTTAGTAAAAAGAAATAAAAATATACTTTTAGTAAAAAGAAATAAAAATAAACTTTTAGTAAAAAGAAACTTTTAGTAAAAAGAAATAAAAATATACTTTTAGTAAAAAGAAATAAAAATAACCTTTTAGTAACAAATAAAAATAAACTTTTAGTAACAAATAAAAATAAACTTTTAGAAACAAATAAAAATAAACTTTTAGAAACAAATAAAAATAAACTTTTAGAAACAAATAAAAATAAACTTTTAGTAAAAAATAAAAATAAACTTTTAGTAAAAAATAAAAATAAACTTTTAGTAAAAAAAAATAAACTTTTAGTAAAAACAAATAAACTTTTAGTAAAAACAAATAAAAATAAACTTTTAGTAAAACAAATAAAAAAAAAAATAATAACAGTAAAAAGTAAAAAATAAACATAAAGACAAAGTAAAATTAAAAAGAAACACTTACTATATAATAAACACTTAGTGTGATGTTTTGGTGGCATACTATAGTATGCCACCAAAACATCACACTAAGTGTTTATGACATTTACGATCATAAACAAGTACCCTTTTCTAGAATCTATGAGTAAGAGGACTCAGTGTAGTTCTGGTGAAAAAGTAACTTCAACACTTATTTAAAACAAAGACTTTATTTAAACACTTAGAAAATACAAAAATAAACACTTAGTACATATATATATATATATATAATACATATAAAGATAAACACTTAGTAAAGATAAACACTTCACAGAGTGTGACGTTTTGGTGGCATACTATACTATGACATTTACGACTAATGACAGATTCTACTTGTTGATGGTAAAAGATGGCAACACCAGGTAGTTTAAATTAGCAGGTTTTAACTTTGAACTGATATAGTTGAGAAATAAGACAACTCAAGCATTTGATACCAACAGTTTAGACTTTGGTAAATAAGGTTAAAAGTACTATTCTTTTGGCACATGTAAGGACATACAAGCAAAAATTTATAAATTCCCTTAATGGCAATAAGCTCTAGGCAAAGACGTTAAAATTGCTCTCCAAATAATTATAAGTTATATTGAATAATATGTTTAAATTTATATTAAACTACTCACTCACTCACTCAGTCAGTGAGTTAAACCGTCCTCGGGTCAGCAGTTTCTGAAACAAAGAGAAAATGATGTTAGTGTCATTAAATAGTATCCTAAAATATACTAATTAAACTACTAATTATACCCCAAAAAAATCACTATATGAATAGATAGTAAAAGTTTAAGGATTTTGTACTTGTCGACATAGCAGCGGTTGGCATTATTGACTTTTAAGAAACATTAAAGAGACAAGCATGTATACTCCACAAACATTTATTTACAAGATACTAAAAAGACATATTAATCTAACTAAATACTTTACCAGCCAGACTGGAGAAAGATGTGGTTCCAGGGTGAAAAGATGCAGTCTTTGCTGTGTTGAGATCCAGTCGTGCAGTTTGGAGGGAAACTGGTCCGGTCAGCAACTCGGTGCAAACTTGTTTGTTGCTGTTGCGTAGAGAGGGCAGTGTCTCCTAGCTGGTGCAAAAGAAAGTAAGAGCCAAGAGGCATCTGCCTGTCTTTTATGTGGTGTTAATCAGGTGTGGGCGGGCTACACCTGCTGTGAGTGGTGATTGGTGCACTCTGGTTGGCTGCTGAGCAATCAGTGGGAGTGTGTTCAGGTGGTGTGAGCTACACCTGCTGTGAGTGGTGATTGGTGCACTCTGGGTGGCTGCTGAGCAATCAGGGGGAGTGTGTTCAGGTGTGTCTGCTGATATAAAGCTACTAATACTATATAAGTATAAATACTTTTTTAATTAGTTTTGTTAATTACTAATTACTTAAAGATAGGGTCTGCAGTCTTGGAAAGCTAGCATAATTTGAAAGTAGCATCGCCTCAGGAGCTCCGTCTAAACCCCCCCCCCCCCCCCCCACACACATGCACGAGCACCGCCGCATCGTAAATACTTCACATTTTTCGTAGCTATTTCATCACTAAATTCAAATTCTGAAAAATGTTGAGGCGAGAAATCAACTGTGTAGATTTAGAATATTGACAGTTTTACGATGTTAGATGGCGAGATACCAGCTGAGACAACACGACCCTTTTTAACGTTACTCTAATATCTGGAGGGAGATCAGTCCACTCGTTTGTTTCTGTAACTGAAAAAGCAGTTTGAGTAACGTAATGTTTTATATCCGCCGTCTCCCCTCGTTGATAATCCTGTTTGTCTGACTTCACTTTGAGCTGTTAGAATAAATAGTTTAAACCTGCAGTATCTTATAAAGTAAACTAACAGAACATAAACAACTAAATCAAAGTTGTATTTTTCGATAATATGGTAATAGTGGTACGAGTTCGTGCTGGTTGTCCGGTGTTTTAAGAGCTGAGTTTTCTCTTCCTTGCTCCAGTGAACGTGCGGCGGACACGCGCTTTCTAGTTCATGCTGGTGCACGCTGAGGGTAGAGCACGAGCAGGGAGGCAGGGAGGCATCTGATTGGGTCCTGACACGGAGCTGCGTGGAGGTTGGACTGGTATGTACTGTATTTAAATTGGAAATGTTATAACTTGGAAAGAACATTAACTTCAGCTAAAGACTGACTTGTCCGGCGTGGCTAAGCAGATGAAGAATGTTTATCCTTGACCTTGATGGGCTGAACAGAAACATGAACTGATTGACTGCACAATGGAAACATGTTGTCTAATCCAACACTGTTAAAATATGTCATAGTTCTGTGAAAGTCATCGTCTTCATGTTTATATAGTGGCAGGTAAACAGAGGTTTAACGTGTATTTTTAAGAGGGCTTTTGCGTGCTTGTGCTTTTAGCTTGGAACCATCAAATTTGGTTTGAAAAAATGACTTAAATGATTAATTGACGATGAAAATAGTTGCAGCTTAATTTTCTGATTATCGCCTAAATAGTGCTTGCACAAATCAACAAGACAGTAAAGGGGATTTTATATAGTTTACACTGTTCTGAGAACTTGAAGCTCTTTGGTATCTTTGGTCTGAGTGTAGTGATGAGCTCTGACCACTAGATGTCAGTGAAGTGCTGTATTTTCACAGCTGTTTACATCTGGTGTGTTCACTGGATTTGTGCATATTCATACATGTGTTTTTTGTTTCTTTAATATATAATTATCACTATTTTACTTACTTGACTGTTGAAGTACATTTACATGTATCTGTACACATATTGTTTTTCTTTTAAATATTTTATTTCATGCACAAATCTTCTATGCACTGTAAATTAAGCACCATTTGTTTTCAATAAAATACATGTAAAGAGGGCAGTTAAATGTGTTGGAGCCTAGCAGGTACAAATGAGTAATTTGTTTGTGTATTGGGGAAAATACGAGTTAGAATTGTTAAACTAAAAGTGTCTGTGTGTGTGTTTGTCAGGTCAGACAACAAGGTGACGGTCCACTTCTTCAACAGAGACGGGGAGAAGATCACGGTGAAGGGGTCGCCTGGAGACTCACTGCTCGATATTGTCATTAATGAAGACCTCGACTTCGATGGCTTTGGTACGTAAACAAGACAGTAAGGGGGAATTTTATAATATGACTGATATATTTGACTTCAGGACATCTCTGACTACATACATGCTGAAAATCAAACATTTTTACTGTGTCAAATTAGTTATTTTCCAAAGTAAAAGACCCTATAAGTGTATGATTCAACTTTTTCCCATGGTCTAGTGTTAACAAAAATCACAATAAATCGTAATATCGAATCGCAATACTCAAAAAAAAACGCAATACATATCGAATCGGCACCCAAGTATCGTGATAGTAGCGAATCAGGAGATAGGTGTATCGTCCCAGCCCTAAAAAGTATGTGTGTGATTTCAGGGGCGTGTGAGGGAACCCTGGCGTGCTCCACATGCCATCTGATCTTTGACGAGGACGTCTACAAGAGTCTGGGGCCGGTCACAGACGAGGAGATGGACATGCTAGATTTAGCCTACGGCTTGACTGACACGTAAGGAGGACACAAACACGCCATGAACACACAAGCAGGCCTGTGGAAATAAACATACATGCACCATTTTCTACTGAGGGATGAACCTGTTGTTATTGTAGTGGGATTCTATTGAGCATAGCCACTTTAATTGGATTTTTATAGAAATTATGGACATTTCTCAGTAGCATCATGTCTACATAGACTAGAAGAAAAAGAATACTTGTTATTTGGATGAATTCATTGTTTATTTCTATGGAAATGGACTTTTTAAAATTACTTTTATGGCTAACTATGACTTTTTTTCCGACATACTATACTATGACATTTTTTTAAAAAGACACAGTGTGTAAATAAATGTTGCTGAAAACATGTCGACCATAAAGCTGAAGACTTAACACTCGTGTTTTTCTCCCCACAGATCTCGTCTGGGTTGCCAGATCTGTCTGACGAAGTCTCTGGAGGGCATGGTGGCCAGGGTTCCAGAGAGCGTAGCGGACATCCGACAGAGCAAAGACGGATCCTCTTAACCAGCGGCCGGGAAACGTGGCCGTCGACAGTGTGGTGGTGCCCGGTTAGCACTGAGGGGTATGTGCACAGCCTTGTGTCCCCCTTCTTAAAAACACAACTTGCAAGTCACAGACAACAAGTGCCAGGATGTAAGAAGACGGAATTTGGACTCAAAAATAGAGACTACACAATTTTTTATAGTAAGTTAAAGTTAAATTGTAAACTCGGTAACCAGTGTAAGGTATTATGACATAAACTCTAAGCTAAGACAAAAATATTATTAATAATCCATCCTGATTTGAGGTTTGTCCCTTATTAACCCCCAGACTGCAACCTGTCACTGTTATACACCTGTAGTCTGTGGCTGTGCCTTTAAATATCTAATCTTTTCTTGTGAATTCAGTCATATTGACTGAACAAGGTGAAGCTACACAGCTGATTGCAGCCTGTGAACCGATGCAACTAACAGTTCTCTACGCCTTAGAGATTGTGCTGATGCATATTGTATTTTATTCTACACACATTGTATGTATACCCCTTGATCAGAGCCTTCATGTAACCATATAATTGCATCATGTGATTGTACATAGCTAGAACACACACATACTGTATATCCATGTATAGAGTGACAAATAATGTAATAAAAAAAAAAAATCACCTTTCTAATGGTGTGTTGAACTGTCAGTTTGTACATATATTTAGTTGGAAATTAAAATGTTTCTTTGTCCTTTTCCCTTACCAATATCCACAAATTTAAACCAATAATTACGCGTTAATCAGGTAATTTTATTTTTATTATTTATTTTATTATTATTTTTCCTCAGCCACTCCCTGCGACTCTCCACCAGGGCGAGCGCCACCTGCTGGCCGCTCTGAGGGTTGGTGCGCGGGTGTGAAGTGAAGTAGTCCCTCACTGCTTTGGAAACACAAAAGGAGAGATATTAGTTGCAGCATTAAACAGGTTGACATGTGACTTGTAGTCCTTGTTAATTGAGAAGATTTGTACAAAGAGTTGTCATGTTAATAGTAATTGGTCACATTTACTTTTACAAAGTCAGGAAAGCAATGTGTCAGCGTCAGTCGCATGCGAAGACACTCATGCAATGCACGTTTGTCTGTGCACGTGAGGAGAAGCACGTGCACGGGGCTATGCCGAAATTTCTACAGGATTCTCTACAGGTTTGTCTGCTTTCCTGCATTTTTACCCATTTTATGCCATGTCTGTCCTGTTACCATGTGCTACAATCATTTTCCCGTCTTTCCCAGAGTCCCTCCATCCTGAACCGGACCACATGGCTGCCGTTTGTCTGAATCTTCTCAACCTTGGAGCAGAAAAACCTGCAAAAGGCCTCACAAAGAACTTCTAAAGCAGAAGACGTAAGTGCCTTCCAATTTACACTGCCCAAAATGTTGTCTTGATACCATGTGCCAGGACTAAACCCTTTGTCTGTCTCTCCTCTTAACCTCTATGCAGAAGAACCTGCAGCAAGAAGTGCTGCTACCGACAGACGGACACAAAAAACTTCCTCAAGTGATTCAAGATTCAAGATGTTTTAATGTCACGCCGGTACAGGTACAATCGTGTGAAATACATTTTGCTGGGAAGCTCCATTAAGAAAAGAAACAGTAGGTTAAGTAGCAAAAGAATAACATAATAAAATAAAGTAAAAAAATAAAATAAAAATAATAGTGTATTTACAATAATATACATGTATGTCATTTGAAAAAGTCATACTATAGTATGACAAAAAAAAAGTCATAGTATAGTATGTCATTTTAAAAAAGTCATAGTATAGTATGTCATTTTAAAAAAGTCATAGTATAGTATGTCATTTTTATAATTTATTTTATTATTATTTTTCTTTTAAAAAAGTCATAGTATAGTATGTCATTTTAAAAAAGTCATAATATAGTATGTCATTTTAAAAAAGTCATAGTATAGTATGTCATTTTAAAAAAAGTAATAGAATAGTATGTCATTTTAAAAAGGTCATAGAATAGTATGACAAAAACAGTCATAGTATAGTATGTCATTTTAAAAAAGTAATAGAATAGTATGACAAAAAAAGTCATAGTATAGTATGTCATTTTAAAAGTCATAGTATAGTATATACTAGTTATACTATGACTTTTTTTAAATGACATGCTATACTATGACGTTGTGTTCGACATACTATACTATGACTTATTTAAAATAACATATGATACTATGATTGTTTTTTTCGACATTCAATAGTATGACTTTTTTTTCGACATGCTATAGTACGACTTTTTTTTCGACATACTATAGTATGACTTTTTTTTCGACATACTATACTATGACTTTTTTAAAATGACATGCTATACTATGACGTTGTTTTCGACATACTATACTATGACTTATTTAAAATGACATATAATACTATGACTGTTTTTTTCGACATACTATAGTATGACTTTTTTTTCGACATGCTATAGTATGACTTTTTTTTCGACATGCTATAGTATGACTTTTCATGAAAATTTTCGCAATTTTTAACTGAGTTTTTTTTCCACCAAATTAATCAACAGACTATACTATGCCTTTTTCCATGAAAATTTTCGACATTCTATACTATGACATTTTTTTACGAATATTTTCGACATTCTATACTAGGACATTTTTTTACGAATATTTTCGAAAATTTTCATGAAAAAAGTCATACTATAGCATGTCGAAAATATTCGTAAAAAAATGTCATAGTATAGAATGTCGAAAAATTTCATGAAAAAAGGCATAGTATAGTCTGTCGATTAATTTGGTGGAAAAAAAACTCAGTTAAAAATTTCGAAAATATTCATGAAAAGTCATACTATAGCATGTCTTTTTTCATGAAAATTGACGAAATTTTAAACTGAGTTTTTTTTCCACCAAATTAATCGACAGACTATACTATGCCTTTTTTCATGAAAATTTTCGACATTCTATACTATGACATTTTTTTACGAATATTTTCGAAATTTTCATGAAAAAAGTCATACTATAGCATGTCGAAAATATTCGTAAAAAAATTTCATAGTATAGAATGCCGAAAATGTTCATGAAAAAAGGCATAGTATAGTCTGTCGATTAATTTGGTGGAAAAAAACTCGGTTTAAAATTTCGAAAAATTTCATGAAAAGTCATACTATAGCATGTCTTTTTTCATGAAAATTGACGAAATTTTAAACTGAGTTTTTTTTCCACCAAATTAATCGACAGACTATACTATGCCTTTTTTCATGAAAATTTTCGACATTCTATACTATGACATTTTTTTACGAATATTTTCGAAAATTTTCATGAAAAAAGTCATGCTATAGCATGTCGAAAATATTCGTAAAAAAATGTCATAGTATAGAATGCCGAAAATTTTCATGAAAAAAGGCATAGTATAGTCTGTCGATTAATTTGGTGGAAAAAAAACTCAGTTTAAAATTTCGAAAATTTTCATGAAAAGTCATACTATAGCATGTCTTTTTTCATGAAAATTGACGAAATTTTAAACTGAGTTTTTTTTCCACCAAATTAATCGACAGACTATACTATGCCTTTTTTCATGAAAATTTTCGACATTCTATACTATGACATTTTTTTACGAATATTTTCGAAATTTTCATGAAAAAAGTCATACTATAGCATGTCGAAAATATTCGTAAAAAAATTTCATGGTATAGAATGCCGAAAATGTTCATGAAAAAAGGCATAGTATAGTCTGTCGATTAATTTGGTGGATAAAAAAACTCAGTTTAAAATTTCGAAAATTTTCATGAAAAGTCATACTATAGCATGTCTTTTTTCATGAAAATTGACGAAATTTTAAACTGAGTTTTTTTTCCACCAAATTAATCGACAGACTATACTATGCCTTTTTTCATGAAAATTTTCGACATTCTATACTATGACATTTTTTTACGAATATTTTCGAAAATTTTCATGAAAAAAGTCATACTATAGCATGTCGAAAATATTCGTAAAAAAATGTCATAGTATAGAATGTCGAAAATTTTCATGAAAAAAGGCATAGTATAGTCTGTCGATTAATTTGGTGGAAAAAAAACTCAGTTTAAAATTTCGAAAATTTTCATGAAAAGTCATACTATAGCATGTCTTTTTTCATGATAATAGACGAAATTTTAAACTGAGTTTTTTTTCCACCAAATTAATCGACAGACTATACTATGCCTTTTTTCATGAAAATTTTCGACATTCTATACTATGACATTTTTTTACGAATATTTTCGAAAATTTTCATGAAAAAAGTCATACTATAGCATGTCGAAAATATTCGTAAAAAAATGTCATAGTATAGAATGCCGAAAATTTTCATGAAAAAAGGCATAGTATAGTCTGTCGATTAATTTGGTGGAAAAAAAACTCAGTTTAAAATTTCGAAAATTTTCATGAAAAGTCATACTATAGCATGTCTTTTTTCACGAAAATTGACGAAATTTTAAACTGAGTTTTTTTTCCACCAAATTAATCGACAGACTATACTATGCCTTTCTTCATGAAAATTTTCGACATTCTATACTATGACATTTTTTTACGAATATTTTCGAAAATTTTCATGAAAAAAGTCATACTATAGCATGTCGAAAATATTCGTAAAAAAAAGTCATAGTATAGTATGTCGAAAAAAAGTCATAGTATAGTATGTCATTTTAAAAAAGTCATAGTATAGTATGTCAAACAAAGAGTCATCTATTTACATGGAGGTTTGCGTTTTCAACAATGACCAAATAAAACACTAAAAAATTTAAGATTAGAGTGTAATAAACAGTCAATGAATAAAATAAAATGGTAAAATAGCACATTTATCTCGCCTATAAGCAAAAAACAGTACACCATACCAGCAGAAGGAGCAAAGCTTTGAAATAATGATAACATTTCTTAAAAGTAATGTGTAATTAAAAAAAGTCATAGTATATTATATCATTTTAAAAAAGTCATAGTATAGTATGTCATTTTAAAAAGTCATAGTATAGTATGTCATTTTAAAAAGTCATACTATAGTATGTCAAAAAAAAGTCATAGTATAGTATGTCAAAAAAAAAGTCATAGTATAGTATGTCATAAAAAAGTCATAGTATAGTATGTCATTTTAAAAAGTCATACTATAGTATGTAATTTTAAAAAGTCATAGTATAGTATGACAAAAAAATAGTCATAGTATAGTATGTCATTTTAAAAAAGTCATGGTATAGTATGACAAAAAAAAAGTCATAGTATAGTATGACAAAAAAAAAGTCATAGTATAGTATGTCATTTTAAAAAAGTAATAGTATAGTATGTCATTTTAAAAAGTCATAGTATATTATGTCATTTTAAAAAAGTCATAGTATAGTATGTAATTAAAAAAAGTCATAGTATATTATATCATTTTAAAAAAGTCATAGTATAGTATGTCGAAAAAAGTCATAGTATTCCATTTTAAAAAAGTCATAGTATATTATGTCATTTTAAAAAACTCATAGTATAGTATGTATTCAAAAAAAGTCATAGTATATTATATCATTTTAAAAAAGTCATAGTATAGTATGACAAAAATAGTCATAGTATAGTATGTCATTTTAAAAAAGTCATGGTATAGTATGACAAAAAAAAAGTCATAGTATAGTATGACAAAAAAAAAGTCATAGTATAGTATGTCGAGGGCATAAATAATCAGCAAAAACTCCAAAAAATCCACTTTGTTATACACAAATTATCTATTGGGGCAATCCAATGATTAATCATTAATTAGAGAGATTCTACTTGTTGATGGTAAAAGAAGGCAACACCAGGTAGTTTAAATTGGCAGGTTTTAACTTTGAACTGATATAGTTGAGAAATGAGACAACTCAAGTATTTGATACCAACAGTTTAGACTTTGATAAATAAGGTTAAAAGTACTATTCTTTTGGCACATGCAAGGACATACAAGCAAAAAGGTATAAATTCCCTTAATGGCAATAAGCTCTAGGCAAAGACCTTAAAATGGCTCTCCAAATAATTATAAGTTATATTGAATAATATGTTTAAATTTATATTAAACCGTCCTCGGGTCAGCAGTTTCTGAAACAAAGAGAAAATGATGTTAGTGTCATTAAATAGTATTCTAAAATATACTAATTAAACTACTAACTATACCCAAAAATCACTATATGAATAGACAGTAAAAGTTTAAGGATTTTGTAGTTGTCGACATAGCAGCGGTTGGCATTATTGACTTTTAAGAAACTTTAAAGAGACAAGCATGTATACTCTAGTGATGTTACGTGCTGTGCCGAGGCTTCGGAGCGTGTGTCGAGTAATCCAGGAAGTTTTCCGCGATGCGCGTATCGAGGCTTGTATCGTTTTAGACAAATGACGTCATTGATGACGTCCGAAGCCTCGCTGCCCGGCCATACCGCGTCACTGGTTCAAGAAGTGGTTCAGATCTTGGCACACATAAGATGCATTACTCACAAAACAATTACAGTTTATTATACACATGTATAATAAACTGTAATTGTTTTGTATGTATGTTATTTACTTCCTAGAAAATATACATATACTACATATTATATAGATATAAATGGATTACCTGGTAATCGATTTTTTTTCATTGTTTATAGTCATTCCAACAGCCTTTACTTGCGCAAAATACAGATCACATGGTTAAGATCATATCTGCCTGTTTTACACTCTTTGGCCACCAGGTGGTTGCGTGTGCACATGAAGCCTCGAGTAATGAACCCTTTTTCGAACCAATTTGCTGGAAAGCTTCAATGCTTCATGAAGCTTCATCTCACCATCACTAGTATACTCCACAAACATTTATTTACAAGATAATAAAAAGACATATTAATCTAATTAAATAACAAACCAAGACACTGTCTTAGGCGACTTAGGTTGAATAGACCATGTGCAAGTACCAAGATAGCCACCGGGACCTGAGCACAAAGGGTGTGTGATGTTAATATGTGTCAAATGTGGCATTAAATCAATACATGTACATAGACAGAGGTTTAACATGTTTTAAAGTTTAGGGCTTTGCTGTGTGTAATTCTGGGCTAATGTGGTCCAGTTACGTTACCGGTCCACCGGCCAGACTGGAGAAAGATGTGGTTCGAGGGTGAAAAGATGCAGTCGTGCAGTTTGGAGGGAAACTGGTCCGGTTAGCAGCTTGATGCTAACTTGTTTGTTGCTGTTGTGTCCCTACACAACAGCAACAACGAGCAGTGTCTCCTAGCTTGTTCAGAGGAAAATAAAGAGCAAAGAGGCATCTGCCTGTATTTTATATGGTGCTAATCAGGTGTGGGCGGGCTACACCTGGTGTGATCGGTGCACTCTGGTTGGCTGCTGAGCAATCAGGGGGATTGTGTTCAGGTGTGTCTGCTGTTATAAATCCTCGGCATTTCCTGCCTGGCAGCCGAAAGAGTCAGTCGGAAACGAGAGTATGGGCGCTAACTAGTCTGGTTTGCCGACGTAAGCCTGTTTAAAGAGCTAAGAAAGGGCCCCGACAGAGTCTCTGGACTTAGTTAGTCTTATTTTTGGCTCATTTGGCCCTTTGTCTGAATCATCTCGACCTTGGAACAAAAGACGCAAGGCCTCATCTTTTCTGAAATTCATTCTGCCCAAATTGTTCTCTTGTTAACATGTGCCAGGCCTAATCCCTTTGTCTGTCTCTGCTCCTAACCTCACAGGACCTGCAAGACTTCAGGACAACTTTAGCCAAACAAAGGATTGGAGGGACTGCCAGAACCTCTTTTTCTTCCATGGACTGGGTAAAAGTAACACTGTTTAACCTCTGTACATAGACACCTAAACTGTGTATTTGTTTTAAACATATTTATTCACTACAAACAAAAGGGCTGAATCAAAGATGGTGTCTTTGAAACCTTGTAATGTAGTCTTACTCCTAAACTGGCAAGACAACTCTAGCCAAACAAAGGATTGGGTAAAGTAACGCAACACATAAACTGAATTTGTTTTAAACATATTTATTCACAATGCCAAATATGGCATGTAGTCTTACTCCTAAACCTCTGTACATATATGCTAAGTTAAGTCTTTTCTAACACAACACATAGACTGTGAATTTGTTTTAAATGACAAAGATGGCCACTTGGTTTCATAGATGACAAACAAAAGGGCTGAATCAAAGATGGTGTCTTTGAAACTTATGTAATCTTACTCACCTCTGTACATATACAACACATAAACATATTTATTCAGAAAATCTTTAATGACAAAGACAATATGGCCACTTGGTTTCATACAAAGATGGTGTCTTAATCCTAAACCTTTTTTCTGTCTCCTCACAGCAGAAGAACCTGCAAGACCTCACATCCATGGACTGGGTAAAGTTAGTATGCCTACCTTAGCAACACTGTTTAACCTCTGTACATATTTGCTAAGTTAACTCTTGTAACCCAACACATAAACTAAATTTGTTTTAAACATACACATTTAGAAAAGATGGCCACTTTAGTTTCATAGACTGTGTGCCAATCTTTGATTCAGAAATTTTGCTACTTACACTCAGCACTGTTTGTAGTCTTTTTAGAACTGATCTGTCACCTACAGAATGTTGTTTATCTTGTAAATGTACTGTTGTTGAATAAAGTGTGTAAAGCCTGTAACTTTGATGCCTGTTCATTACAAAACACTAAGTCTCACTGATGTGAGCCTTTATTGGTTTTTTGCAAAAGGGGAACCCTTGAAATTTTGCATATCTTAAACTTTTCTGGTGAAAAAGTGTAACTGCAACAAATGGTCTGAAACACTTAGAAAAATTTCAACACTTGGTAAAAACCAACACTTTATTGAAACACTTGAAAAAACAAATACAAATAAAAATAAATTTTATAAATAAAAACATAAAAATAAATTTTATAAGTAAAAACATAAAAATAAACTTTTTGTAAAACCAAATAAAAATAAACTTTGTAAAACCAAATAAAAATAAACTTTTAGTAAAACCAAATAAAAATAAACTTTTAGTAAAACCAAATAAAAATAAACTTTTAGTAAAACCAAATAAAAATAAACTTTTAGTAAAACCAAATAAAAATAAACTTTTAGTAAAACCAAATAAAAATAAACTTTTAGTAAAACCAAATAAAAATAAACTTTTAGTAAAACCAAATAAAAATAAACTTTTAGTAAAACCAAATAAAAATAAACTTTTGGTAAAACCAAATAAAAATAAACTTTTAGTAAAACCAAATAAAAATAAACTTTTAGTAAAACCAAATAAAAATAAACTTTTAGTAAAACCAAATAAAAATAAACTTTTAGTAGAAACAAATAAAAATAAACTTTTAGAAACAAATAAAAATAAACTTTTAGAAACAAATAAAAATAAACTTTTAGAAACAAATAAAAATAAACTTTTAGAAACAAATAAAAATAAACTTTTAGAAACAAATAAAAATAGACTTTTAGTAAAACCAAATAAAAATAAACTTTTAGTAAAACCAAATAAAAATAAACTTTTAGTAAAACCAAATGAAAATAAACTTTTAGAAACAAATAAAAATAGACTTTTAGTAAAAACAAATAAAAAAAAATAATAACTTAGTAAAAAGTAAAAAAGAAACATAAAGACAAAATAAAATTAAAAAGAAACACTTACTATATAATAAACACTTAGAGTGTGATGTTTTGGTGGCATACTATAGTATGCCACCAAAACATCACACTCTAAGTGTTTATGACATTTACGATCATAAACAAGTACCCTTTTCTAGAATCTATGAGTAAGAGGACTCGGTGTAGTAAAAACAAATACTTTATTTAAACATTTAGAACATACAAAAATAAACACTTAGTATACATAATACATATAAAGATAAACACTTAGAGTGTGACGTTTTGGTGGCATACTATACTATGACATATGATTTTACTATCATAAACAAGTACCCTTAATTAGCTATTGGGGGAATCCAATGATTAATCACTAATGACAGATTCTACTTGTTGATGGTAAAAGAAGGCAACACCAGGTAGTTTAAATTAGCAGGTTTTAACTTTGAACTGATATAGTTGAGAAATAAGACAACAAGCATTTGATACCAACAGTTTAGACTTTGGTAAATAAGGTTAAAAGTACTATTCTTTTGGCACTTGTAAGGACATACAAGCAAAAATGTATAAATTCCCTTAATGGCAATAAGCTCTAGGCAAAGACGTTAAAATGGCTCTCCAAATAATTATAAGTTATATTGAATAATATGTTTAAATTTATATTAAACTACTCACTCACTCAGTGAGTTAAACCATCCTCGGGTCAGCAGTTTCTGAAACAAAGAGAAAATGATGTTAGTGTCATTAAATAGTATCCTAAAATATATTAATTAAAACTACTAACTATACCCAAAAAAATCACTATATGAATAGATACTAAAAGTTTAAGGATTTTGTAGTTGTCGACATAGCAGCGGTTGGCAGTATTGACTTTTAAGAAACATTAAAGAGACAAGCATGTATACTCCACAAACATTTATTTACAAGATACTAAAAAGACATATTAATCTAATTAAATAACAAACAAAGACAAGATGGCAACTTAGGTTGAATAGACCATGTGCAAGTACCAAAATGGCCACCGGAACTCAGTACAAAGGGTGTGTGATGTTAATAAATGTCAAATGTGGCATTAAATCAATACATGTACATAGACAGAGGTTTACAGGTTTTAAAGTTTAAGGCTTTTCTGTGTGTAATTCTGTGCTAATGTGGTCCAGTTACGTTACCAGCCAGACTGGAGAAAGATGTGGTTCCAGGGTGAAAAGATGCAGTCTTTGCTGTGTTGAGATCCAGTCGTGCAGTTTGGAGGGAAACTGGTCCGGTCAGCAACTCGGTGCAAACTTGTTTGTTGCTGTTGCGTAGAGAGAGCAGTGTCTCCTAGCTTGTGCAAAAGAAAGTAAGAGCCAAGAGGCATCTGCCTGTCTTTTATGTGGTGTTAATCAGGTGTGGGCGGGCTACACCTGCTGTGAGTGGTGATTGGTGCACTCTGGTTGGCTGCTGAGCAATCAGTGGGAGTGTGTTCAGGTGGTGTGAGCTACACCTGCTGTGAGTGGTGATTGGTGCACTCTGGGTGGCTGCTGAGCAATCAGGGGGACTGTGTTCAGGTGTGTCTGCTGATATAAAGCTACTAATACTATATAAGTATAAATACTTTTTTAATTAGTTTTGTTAAATACTAATCACTTAATGATAGGGTCTGCAGTCTTGGAAAGCTAGCATAATTTGAAAGTAGCATCGCCTCAGGAGCTCCGTCTAAGCCCCCCCCCCCCCCCCCCCCCCTTACACATGCACGAGCACCGCCGCATCGTAAATACTTCACATTTTTCGTAGCTATTTCATCACTAAATTCAAATTCTGAAAAATGTTGAGGCAAGAAATCAACTGTGTAGATTTAGAATATTGACAGTTTTACGATGTGAGAGCCTGCCACAGAGCAGCAGAGTGGCAGAGATATACCTGCTGAGACAACACGACCCTTTATAAAGTTACTCTAATATCTGGAGGGAGATCAGTCCACTCGTTTGTTTCTGTAACTGAAAAAGCAGTTTGAGTAACGTAATGTTTTATATCCGCCGTCTCCCCTCGTTGATAATCCTGTTTGTCTGACTTCACTTTGAGCTGTTAGAATAAATAGTTTAAACCTGCAGTATCTTATAAAGTAAACTAACAGAACATAAACAACTAAATCAAAGTTGTATTTTTCGATAATATGGTAATAGTGGTACAAGTTCGTGCTGGTTGTCCGGTGTTTTAAGAGCTGAGTTTTCTCTTCCTTCCTCCAGTGAACGTGCGGCGGACACGCGCTTTCTAGTTCATGCTGGTGCACGCTGAGGGTAGAGCACGAGCAGGGAGGCAGGGAGGCATCTGATTGGGTCCTGACACGGAGCTGCGTGGAGGTTGGACTGGTATGTACTGTATTTAAATTGGAAATGTTATACTTTGGAAAGAACATTAACTTCAGCTAAATAGTGACTTGTCCGGCGTGGCTAAGCAGATGAAGAATGTTTATCCTTGACCTTGATGGGCTGAACAGAAACATGAACTGATTGACTGCACAATGGAAACATGTTGTCTCATCCAACACTGTTAAAATATGTCATAGTTCTGTGAAAGTCATCGTCTTCATGTTTATATAGTGGCAGCTAAACAGAGGTTTAACGTGTATTTTTAAGAGGTTTTTTGCGTGCTTGTGCTTTTAGCTTGGAACCATCAAATTTGGTTTGAAAAAATGACTTAAATGATTAATTGACGATGAAAATAGTTGCAGCTTAATTTTCTGATTATCGCCTAAATAGTGCTTATACAAATCAACAAGACAGTAAAGGGGATTTTATATAGTTTACACTGTTCTGAGAACTTGAAGCTCTTTGGTATCTTTGGTCTGAGTGTAGTGATGAGCTCTGACCACTAGATGTCAGTAAAGTGCTGTATTTTCACAGCTGTTTACATCTGGTGTGTTCACTGGATTTGTGCATATTCATACATGTGTTTTTTGTTTCTTTAATATATAATTATCACTATTTTACTTACTTGACTGTTGAAGTACATTTACATGTATCTGTACACATATTTTTTTCTTTTAAATATTTTATTTCATGCACAAATCTTCTATGCACTGTAAATTAAGCACCATTTGTTTTCAATAAAATAAATGTAAAGAGGGCAGTGAAATGTGTTGGAGCCTAGCAGGTACAAATGAGTAATTTGTTTGTGTATTGGGGAAAATACGAGTTAGAATTGTTAAACTAAAGTGTCTGTGTGTGTGTTTGTCAGGTCAGACAACAAGGTGACGGTCCACTTCTTCAACAGAGACGGGGAGAGGATCACAGTGAAGGGGTCGCCTGGAGACTCACTACTCGATATTGTCATTAATGAAGACCTCGACTTTGATGGCTTTGGTACGTAAACAAGACAGTTAAGGGGATTTTATAATATGACTGATATATTTGACTTCAGGACATCTCTGACTACATACATGCTGAAAATCAAACATTTTTACTGTGTCAATTTAGTTATTTTCCAAAGCAAAAGACCCTAGAAGTGTATGATTCAACTTGTTCCCATGGTCTAGTGTTAACAAAAATCACAATAAATCGTAATATCGAAACACAATACTTAAAAAAAACGCAATACATATCGAATCGGCACCCAAGTATCGTGATAGTAGCGAATCAGGAGATAGGTGTATCGTCCCAGCCCTAAAAAGTATGTGTGTGATTTCAGGGGCGTGTGAGGGAACCCTGGCGTGCTCCACATGCCATCTGATCTTTGACGAGGACGTCTACAAGAGTCTGGGGCCGGTCACAGACGAGGAGATGGACATGCTAGATTTAGCCTACGGCTTGACTGACACGTAAGGAGGACACAAACACGCCATGAACACACAAGCAGGCCTGTGGAAATAAACATACATGCACCATTTTCTACTGAGGGATGAACCTGTTGTTATTGTAGTGGGATTCTATTGAGCATAGACACTTTAATTGGATTTTTATAGAAATTATGGACATTTCTCAGTAGCATCATGTCTACATAGACTAGAAGAAAAAGAATACTTGTTATTTGGATGAATTCATTGTTTATTTCTATGGAAATGGACTTTTTAAAATTACTTTTATGGCATACTATGACTTTTTTTTCAACATACTATACTATGACACTTTTTTTAAAAGACACAGTGTGTAAATAAATGTTGCTGAAAACATGCCGACCATAAAGCTGAAGACTTAACACTCGTGTTTTTCTCCCCACAGATCTCGTCTGGGTTGCCAGATCTGTCTGACGAAGTCTCTGGAGGGCATGGTGGCCAGGGTTCCAGAGAGCGTAGCGGACATCCGACAGAGCAAAGACGGATCCTCTTAACCAGCGGCCGGGAAACGTGGACGTCGACAGTGTGGTGGTGCCCGGTTAGCACTGAGGGGTATGTGCACAGCCTTGTGTCCCCCTTCTTAAAAACACAACTTGCAAGTCACAGACAACAAGAGCCAGGATGTAAGAATACGAGATTTGGACTAAAAAATAGAGACAAAACAATTTTTTATAGTATGTTAAAGTTAAATTGTAAACTCGGTAACCAGTGTAAGGTATTATGACATAAACTCTAAGCTAAGACAAACATATTATTAATAATCCATCCTGATTTAAGGTTTGTCCCTTATTAACCCTCAGACTGCAACCTGTCCCTGTTATACACCTGTAGTCTGTGGCTGTGCCTTTAAATATCTAATCTTTTCTTGTGAATTCAGTAATATTGACTGAACAAGGTGAAGCTACACAGCTGATTGCAGCCTGTGAACCGATGCAACAAACAGTTCTCTACGCCTTAGAGATTGTGCTGATGCATATTGTATTTTATCCTACACATATTGTATGTATACCCCTTGATCAGAGCCTTCATGTAACCATATAATTGCATCAGGTGATTGTACATAGCTAGAACACACACATACTGTATATCCATGTATAGAGTGACAAATAATGTAATAAAAAAAAAATCACCTTTCTAATGGTGTGTTGAACTGTCAGTTTGTACATATATTTAGTTGGAAATGAAAATGTTTCTTGGTCCTTTTCCCTTACCAATATCCACAAATTTAAACCAATAATTACGCGTTAATCAGGTAATTTTATTTTTATTATTTATTTTATTATTATTTTTCCTCAGCCACTCCCTGCGACTCTCCACCAGGGCGAGCGCCACCTGCTGGCCGCTCTGAGGTTTGGTGCGCGGGTGTGAAGTGAAGTAGTCCCTCACTGCTTTGGAAACACAAAAGGAGAGATATTAGTTGCAGCATTAAACAGGTTGACATGTGACTTGTAGTCCTTGTTAATTGAGAAGATTTGTACAAAGAGTTGTCATGTTAATAGTAATTGGTCACATTTACTTTTACAAAGTCAGGAAAGCAATGTGTCAGCGTCAGTCGCATGCGGACAGTCGGTTGCGGGCGAAGACACTCATGCAATGCACGTTTGTCTGTGCACATGAGGAGAAGCACGTGCACGGGGCTATGCCGAAATTTCTACAGGATTCTCTACAGGTTTGTCTGCTTTCCTGCATTTTTACCCATTTTATGCCATGTCTGTCCTGTTACCATGTGCTACAATCATTTTCCCGTCTTTCCCAGAGTCCCTCCATCCTGAACCGGACCACATGGCTGCCGTTTGTCTGAATCTTCTCAACCTTGGAGCAGAAAAACCTGCAAAAGGCCTCACAAAGAACTTCTAAAGCAGAAGACGTAAGTGCCTTCCAATTTACACTGCCCAAAATGTTGTCTTGATACCATGTGCCAGGACTAAACCCTTTGTCTGTCTCTCCTCTTAACCTCTATGCAGAAGAACCTGCAGCAAGAAGTGCTGCTACCGACAGACGGACAAAAAACTTCCTCTAAGGTAAAAGACTCAAGTGATTCAAGATTCAAGATGTTTTAATGTCACGCAGGTACAATCGTGTGAAATACATTTAGCTGGGAAGCTCCATTAAGAAAAGAAACAGTAGGTTAAGTAGCAAAAGAATAACATAATAAAATAAAGTAAAAAAATAAAATAAAAATAATAGTGTATTTACAATAATATACATGTATGTCATTTTATAAAGTCATACTATAGTATGACAAAAAAAAAGTCATAGTATAGTATGTCATTTTAAAAAAGTCATAGTATAGTATGTCATTTTAAAAAAGTCATAGTATAGTATGTCATTTTTATAATTTATTTTATTATTATTTTTCTTTTAAAAAAGTCATAGTATAGTATGTCATTTTAAAAAAGTCATAATATAGTATGTCATTTTAAAAAAGTCATAGTATAGTATGTCATTTTAAAAGTCATAGTTTTTAAAATGACATGCTATACTATGACGTTGTGTTCGACATACTATACTATGACTTATTTAAAATAACATATGATACTATGACGGTTTTTTTCGACATACTATAGTATGACTTTTTTTTCGACATGCTATAGTATGACTTTTTTTTCGACATGCTATAGTATGACTTTTTTTTCGACATACTATACTATGACTTTTTTAAAATGACATGCTATACTATGACGTTGTTTTTGACATACTATACTATGACTTATTTAAAATGACATATGATTCTATGACTGTTTTTTTCGACATACTATAGTATGACTTTTTTTTCGACATGCTATACTATGACGTTGTTTTTGACATACTATACTATGACTTATTTAAAATGACATATGATTCTATGACTGTTTTTTTCGACATGCTATAGTATGTCTTTTTTCATGAAAATTGACGAAATTTTAAACTTAGTTTTTTTTCCACCAAATTAATCGCCAGATTATACTATGCCTTTTTTCATGAACATTTTCGACATTCTATACTATGACATTTTTTTACGAATATTTTCGAAATTTTCATGAAAAAAGTCATACTATAGCATGTCGAAAATATTCGTACAACAATTTCATAGTATAGAATGCCGAAAATGTTCATGAAAAAAGGCATTATATAGTCTGTCGATTAATTTGGTGGAAAAAAAACTCAGTTTAAAATTTCGAAAATTTTCATGAAAAGTCATACTATAGCATGTCTTTTTTCATGAAAATTGACGAAATTTTAAACTGAGTTTTTTTTCCACCAAATTAATCGCCAGACTATACTATGCCTTTTTTCATGAAAATTTTCGACATTCTATACTATGACATTTTTTTACGAATATTTTCGAAACTTTTCATGAAATAAGTCATACTATAGCATGTCGAAAATATTCGTAAAAAAATGTCACAGTATAGAATGTCGAAAATTTTCATGAAAAAAGGCATAGTATAGTCTGTCGATTAATTTGGTGGAAAAAAAACTCAGGTTAAAATTTCGAAAAGTTTCATGAAAAGTCACACTATAGCATGTCTTTTTTCATGAAAATTGACGAAATTTTAAACTGAGTTTTTTTTCCACCAAATTAATCGACAGACTATACTATGCCTTTTTTCATGAAAATTTTCGACATTCTATACTATGACATTTTTTTACGAATATTTTCGAAAATTTTCATGAAATAAGTCATACTATAGCATGTCGAAAATATTCGTAAAAAAATGTCATAGTATAGAATGTCGAAAATTTTCATGAAAAAAGGCATAGTATAGTCTGTCGATTAATTTGGTGGTAAAAAAACTCAGTTTAAAATTTCGAAAATTTTCATGAAAAGTCATACTATAGCATGTCTTTTTTCATGAAAATTGATGAAATTTTAAACTGAGTTTTTTTTCCACCAAATTAATCGACAGACTATACTATGCCTTTTTTCATGAACATTTTCGACATTCTATACTATGACATTTTTTTACGAATATTTTCGAACATTTTCATGAAAAAAGTCATACTATAGCATGTCGAAAATATTCGTAAAAAAATGTCATAGTATAGAATGCCGAAAATGTTCATGAAAAAAGGCATAGTATAGTCTGTCGATTAATTTGGTGGAAAAAAAACTCGGTTTAAAATTTCGAAAAATTTCATGAAAAGTCATACTATAGCATGTCTTTTGTCATGAAAATTGACGAAATTTTAAACTGAGTTTTTTTTCCACCAAATTAATCGCCAGACTATACTATGCCTTTTTTCATGAAAATTTTCGACATTCTATACTATGACATTTTTTTACGAATATTTTCGAAACTTTTCATGAAATAAGTCATACTATAGCATGTCGAAAATATTCGTAAAAAAATGTCACAGTATAGAATGTCGAAAATTTTCATGAAAAAAGGCATAGTATAGTCTGTCGATTAATTTGGTGGAAAAAAAACTCAGGTTAAAATTTCGAAAATTTTCATGAAAAGTCACACTATAGCATGTCTTTTTTCATGAAAATTGATGAAATTTTAAACTGAGTTTTTTTTCCACCAAATTAATCGACAGACTATACTATGCCTATTTTCATGAAAATTTTCGACATTCTATACTATGACATTTTTTTACGAATATTTTCGAAAATTTTCATGAAATAAGTCATACTATAGCATGTCGAAAATATTCGTAAAAAAATGTCATAGTATAGAATGTCGAAAATTTTCATGAAAAAAGGCATAGTATAGTCTGTCGATTAATTTGGTGGAAAAAAAACTCAGTTTAAAATTTCGAAAATTTTCATGAAAAGTCATACTATAGCATGTCTTTTTTCATGAAAATTGATGAAATTTTAAACTGAGTTTTTTTTCCACCAAATTAATCGACAGACTATACTATGCCTTTTTTCATGAACATTTTCGACATTCTATACTATGACATTTTTTTACGAATATTTTCGAACATTTTCATGAAAAAAGTCATACTATAGCATGTCGAAAATATTCGTAAAAAAATGTCATAGTATAGAATGCCGAAAATGTTCATGAAAAAAGGCATAGTATAGTCTGTCGATTAATTTGGTGGAAAAAAAACTCAGGTTTAAAATTTCGAAAATTTCATGAAAAGTCATACTATAGCATGTCTTTTGTCATGAAAATTGACGAAATTTTAAACTGAGTTTTTTTTCCACCAAATTAATCGACAGACTATACTATGCCTTTTTTCATGAAAATTTTCGACATTCTATACTATGACATTTTTTTACGAATATTTTCGAAAATTTTCATGAAATAAGTCATACTATAGCATGTCGAAAATATTCGTAAAAAAATGTCACAGTATAGAATGTCGAAAATTTTCATGAAAAAAGGCATAGTATAGTCTGTCGATTAATTTGGTGGAAAAAAAACTCAGGTTAAAATTTCGAAAATTTTCATGAAAAGTCATACTATAGCATGTCTTTTTTCATGAAAATTGATGAAATTTTAAACTGAGTTTTTTTCCACCAAATTAATCGACAGACTATACTGCCTTTTTTCATGAAAATTTTCGACATTCTATACTATGACATTTTTTTACGAATATTTTCGAAAATTTTCATGAAAAAAGTCATACTATAGCATGTCGAAAATATTCGTAAAAAAATGTCATAGTATAGAATGCCGAAAATGTTCATGAAAAAAGGCATAGTATAGTCTGTCGATTAATTTGGTGGAAAAAAAACTCGGTTTAAAATTTCGAAAAATTTCATGAAAAGTCATACTATAGCATGTCTTTTTTCATGAAAATTGACGAAATTTTAAACTGAGTTTTTTTTCCACCAAATTAATCGCCAGACTATACTATGCCTTTTTTCATGAACATTTTCGACATTCTATACTATGACATTTTTTTACGAATATTTTCGAACATTTTCATGAAAAAAGTCATACTATAGCATGTCGAAAATATTCGTAAAAAAATGTCATAGTATAGAATGTCGAAAATTTTAATGAAAAAAGGCATAGTATAGTCTGTCGATTAATTTGGTGGGAAAAAAACTCAGTTTAAAATTTCGAAAGTTTTCATGAAAAGTCATACTATAGCATGTCTTTTTTCATGAAAATTGACGAAATTTTAAACTGAGTTTTTTTTCCACCAAATTAATCGACAGACAATACTATGCCTTTTTTCATGAAAATTTTCGACATTCTATACTATGACATTTTTTTACGAATATTTTCGAAAATTTTCATGAAAAAAGTCATACTATAGCATGTCGAAAATATTCGTAAAAAAATGTCATAGTATAGAATGTCGAAAATTTTCATGAAAAAAGGCATAGTATAGTCTGTCGATTAATTTGGTGGAAAAAAAACTCAGTTTAAAATTTCGAAAATTTTCATGAAAAGTCATACTATAGCATGTCTTTTTTCACGAAAATTGACGAAATTTTAAACTGAGTTTTTTTTCCACCAAATTAATCGACAGACTATACTATGCCTTTCTTCATGAAAATTTTCGACATTCTATACTATGACATTTTTTTACGAATATTTTCGAAAATTTTCATGAAAAAAGTCATACTATAGCATGTCGAAAATATTCGTAAAAAAAAGTCATAGTATAGTATGTCGAAAAAAAGTCATAGTATAGTATGTCATTTTAAAAAAGTTATAGTATAGTATGTCAAACAAGAGTCATCTATTTACATGGAGGTTTGCGTTTTCAACAATGACCAAATAAAACACTAAAAAATTTAACATTAGAGTGTAATAAACAGTCAATGAATAAAATAAAATGGTAAAATAGCACATTTATCTCGCCTATAAGCAAAAAACAGTACACCATACCAGCAGAAGGAGCAAAGCTTTGAAATAAAGATAACATTTCTTAAAAGTAATGTGTAATTAAAAAAAGTCATAGTATATTATATCATTTTAAAAAAGTCATAGTATAGTATGTCATTTTAAAAAGTCATAGTATAGTATGTCATTTTAAAAAGTCATACTATAGTATGTCAAAAAAAAGTCATAGTATAGTATGTCAAAAAAAAAAGTCATAGTATAGTATGTCGAAAAAAAGTCATAGTATAGTATGTCATTTTAAAAAGTCATACTATAGTATGTAATTTTAAAAAGTCATAGTATAGTATGACAAAAAAATAGTCATAGTATAGTATGTCATTTTAAAAAAGTCATGGTATAGTATGACAAAAAAAAAGTCATAGTATAGTATGACAAAAAAAAAGTCATAGTATAGTATGTCATTTTAAAAAAGTAATAGTATAGTATGTCATTTTAAAAAGTCATAGTATATTATGTCATTTTAAAAAAGTCATAGTATAGTATGTAATTAAAAAAAGTCATAGTATATTATATCATTTTAAAAAAGTCATAGTATAGTATGACAAAAATAGTCATAGTATGCCATTTTAAAAAAGTCATAGTATAGTATGTCGAAAAAAGTCATAGTATGCCATTTTAAAAAAGTCATAGTATATTATGTCATTTTAAAAAACTCATAGTATAGTATGTAATCAAAAAAAGTCATAGTATATTATATCATTTTAAAAAAGTCATAGTATAGTATGACAAAAATAGTCATAGTATAGTATGTCATTTTAAAAAAGTCATGGTATAGTATGACAAAAAAAAAGTCTTAGTATAGTATGACAAAAAAAAAGTCATAGTATAGTATGTCGAGGGCATAAATAATCAGCAAAAAATCCACTTTGTTATACACAAATTATCTATTGGGGCAATCCAATGATTAATCATTAATTAGAGAGATTCTACTTGTTGATGGTAAAAGAAGGCAACACCAGGTAGTTTAAATTGGCAGGTTTTAACTTTGAACTGATATAGTTGAGAAATAAGACAACTCAAGTATTTGATACCAACAGTTTAGACTTTGATAAATAAGGTTAAAAGTACTATTCTTTTGGCACATGCAAGGACATACAAGCAAAAACGTATAAATTCCCTTAATGGCAATAAGCTCTAGGCAAAGACCTTAAAATGGCTCTCCAAATAATTATAAGTTATATTGAATAATATGTTTAAATTTATATTAAACCGTCCTCGGGTCAGCAGTTTCTGAAACAAAGAGAAAATGATGTTAGTGTCATTAAATAGTATTCTAAAATATACTAATTAAACTACTAACTATACCCAAAAATCACTATATGAATAGACAGTAAAAGTTTAAGGATTTTGTAGTTGTCGACATAGCAGCGGTTGGCATTATTGACTTTTAAGAAACTTTAAAGAGACAAGCATGTATACTCTAGTGATGTTACGTGCTGTGCCGAGGCTTCGGAGCGTGTGTCGAGTAATCCAGGAAGTTTTCCGCGATGCGCGTATCGAGGCTTGTATCGTTTTAGACAAATGACGTCATTGATGACGTCCGAAGCCTCGCTGCCCGGCCATACCGCGTCACTGGTTCAAGAAGTGGTTCAGATCTTGGCACACATAAGATGCATTACTCACAAAACAATTACAGTTTATTATACATGTATGTTATTTACTTCCTAGAAAATATACATATACTACATATTAATATAAATGGATTACCTGGTAATCGATTTTTTTTCATTGTTTATAGTCATTCCAACAGCCTTTACTTGCGCAAAATACAGATCACATGGTTAAGATCATATCTGCCTGTTTTACACTCTTTGGCCACCAGGTGGTTGCGTGTGCACATGAAGCCTCGAGTAATGAACCCTTTTTCGAACCAATTTGCTGGAAAGCTTCAATGCTTCATGAAGCTTCATCTCACCATCACTAGTATACTCCACAAACATTTATTTACAAGATAATAAAAAGACATATTAATCTAATTAAATAACAAACCAAGACACTGTCTTAGGCGACTTAGGTTGAATAGACCATGTGCAAGTACCAAGATAGCCACCGGGACCTGAGCACAAAGGGTGTGTGATGTTAATATGTGTCAAATGTGGCATTAAATCAATACATGTACATAGACAGAGGTTTAACATGTTTTAAAGTTTAGGGCTTTGCTGTGTGTAATTCTGGGCTAATGTGGTCCAGTTACGTTACCGGTCCACCGGCCAGACTGGAGAAAGATGTGGTTCGAGGGTGAAAAGATGCAGTCGTGCAGTTTGGAGGGAAACTGGTCCGGTTAGCAGCTTGATGCTAACTTGTTTGTTGCTGTTGTGTCCCTACACAACAGCAACAACGAGCAGTGTCTCCTAGCTTGTTCAGAGGAAAATAAAGAGCAAAGAGGCATCTGCCTGTATTTTATATGGTGCTAATCAGGTGTGGGCGGGCTACACCTGGTGTGATCGGTGCACTCTGGTTGGCTGCTGAGCAATCAGGGGGATTGTGTTCAGGTGTGTCTGCTGTTATAAATCCTCGGCATTTCCTGCCTGGCAGCCGAAAGAGTCAGTCGGAAACGAGAGTATGGGCGCTAACTAGTCTGGTTTGCCGACGTAAGCCTGTTTAAAGAGCTAAGAAAGGGCCCCGACAGAGTCTCTGGACTTAGTTAGTCTTATTTTTGGCTCATTTGGCCCTTTGTCTGAATCATCTCGACCTTGGAACAAAAGATGCCAGTGCTCATCTTTTCTGAAATTCATTCTGCCCAAATTGTTCTCTTGTTAACATGTGCCAGGCCTAATCCCTTTGTCTGTCTCTGCTCCTAACCTCACAGGACCTGCAAGACTTCAGGACAACTTTAGCCAAACAAAGGATTGGAGGGACTGCCAGAACCTCTTTTTCTTCCATGGACTGGGTAAAAGTAACACTGTTTAACCTCTGTACATAGACACCTAAACTGTGTATTTGTTTTAAACATATTTATTCACTACAAACAAAAGGGCTGAATCAAAGATGGTGTCTTTGAAACCTTGTAATGTAGTCTTACTCCTAAACTGGCAAGACAACTCTAGCCAAACAAAGGATTGGGTAAAGTAACGCAACACATAAACTGAATTTGTTTTAAACATATTTATTCACAATGCCAAATATGGCATGTAGTCTTACTCCTAAACCTCTGTACATATATGCTAAGTTAAGTCTTTTCTAACACAACACAGACTGTGAATTTGTATTAAATGACAAAGATGGCCACTTGGTTTCATAGATGACAAACAAAAGGGCTGAATCAAAGATGGTGTCTTTGAAACTTATGTAATCTTACTCACCTCTGTACATATACAACACATAAACATATTTATTCAGAAAATCTTTAATGACAAAGACAATATGGCCACTTGGTTTCATACAAAGATGGTGTCTTAATCCTAAACCTTTTTTCTGTCTCCTCACAGCAGAAGAACCTGCAAGACCTCACATCCATGAACTGGGTAAATTTAGTATGCCTACCTTAGCAACAATGTTTAACCTCTGTACATATTTGCTAAGTTAACTCTTGTAACCCAACACATAAACTAAATTTGTTTTAAACATACACATTTAGAAAAGATGGCCACTTTAGTTTCATAGACTGTGTGCCAATCTTTGATTCAGAAATTTTGCTACTTACACTCAGCACTGTTTGTAGTCTTTTTAGAACTGATCTGTCACCTACACAATGTTGTTTATCTTGTAAATGTACTGTTGTTGAATAAAGTGTGTAAAGCCTGTAACTTTGATGCCTGTTCATTACAAAACACTAAGTCTCACTGATGTGAGCCTTTATTGGTTTTTGCAAAAGGGGAACCCTTGAAATTTTGCATATCTTAAACTTTTCTGGTGAAAAAGTGTAACTGCAACAAATGGTCTGAAACACTAAGAAAAATGTCAACACTTGGTAAAAACCAACACTTTATTGAAACACTTGAAAAAACAAATACAAATAAATTTTATAAAAATAATTTTTATAAATAAAAACATAAAAATAAACTTTTTGTAAAACCAAATAAAAATAAACTTTTTGTAAAACCAAATAAAAATAAACTTTTAGTAAAACCAAATAAAAATAAACTTTTAGTAAAACCAAATAAAAATAAACTTTTAGTAAAACCAAATAAAAATAAACTTTTAGTAAAACCAAATAAAAATAAACTTTTAGTAAAACCAAATAAAAATAAACTTTTAACAAAACCAAATAAAAATAAACTTTTAGTAAAACCAAATAAAAATAAACTTTTAGTAAAACCAAATAAAAATAAACTTTTAGTAAAAACAAATAAAAATAAACTTTTAGTAAAAACAAATATAAATAAACTTTTAGTAAAAACAAATATAAATAAACTTTTAGTAAAAACAAATAAAAACAAACTTACTAAAAAAATAATAACTTAGTTAAAAGTAAAAAATAAACACTTAGGAAAAATAATAACTTAGTAAAAAGTAAAAAAAAATAAACAAATAAAGACAAAGTAAAATTAAAAAGAAACACTTACTAATAAACACTTAGAGTGTGATGTTTTGGTGGCATACTATAGTATGCCACCAAAACATCACACTCTAAGTGTTTATGACATTTACGATCATAAACAAGTACCCTTTTCTAGAATCTATGAGTAAGAGGACTCAGTGAAGTAAAAACAAATACTTTATTTAAACACTTAGAACATACAAAAAGAAACACAGTATACATAATACATATAAAGATAAACACTTAGTAAATATAAAGATAAACACTTGGTAAATATAAAGATAAACACTTAGAGTGTGACGTTTTGGTGGCATACTATACTATGACATATGATTTTACTATCATAAACAAGTACCCTTAATTAGCTATTGGGGGAATCCAATGATTAATCACTAATGACAGATTCTACTTGTTGATGGTAAAAGAAGGCAACACCAGGTAGTTTAAATTAGCAGGTTTTAACTTTGAACTGATATAGTTGAGAAATAAGACAACAAGCATTTGATACCAACAGTTTAGACTTTGGTAAATAAGGTTAAAAGTAATATTCTTTTGGCACTTGTAAGGACATACAAGCAAAAATGTATAAACTCCCTTAATGGCAATAAGCTCTAGGCAAAGACGTTAAAATGGCTCTCCAAATAATTATAAGTTATATTGAATAATATGTTTAAATTTATATTAAACTACTCACTCACTCAGTCAGTGAGTTAAACCATCCTCGGGTCAGCAGTTTCTGAAACAAAGAGAAAATGATGTTAGTGTCATTAAATAGTATCCTAAAATATACTAGTTAAACTACTAATTATACCCAAAAAAAATCACTATATGAATGAATTGAATGAATAGATAGTAAAAGTTTAAGGATTTTGTAGTTGTCGACATAGCAGCGGTTGGCATTATTGACTTTTAAGAAACATTAAAGAGACAAACGTGTATACTCCACAAACATTTATTTACAAGATACTAAAAAGACATTAATCTAATTAAATAACAAACACAGACAAGATGGCAACTTAGGTTGAATGGACCATGTGCAAGTACCAAAATGGCCACTGGGACCTCAGCATAAAGGGTGTGTGATGTTAATAAATGTCAAATGTGGCATTAAATCAATACATGTACATAGACAGAGGTTTACAGGTTTTAAAGTTTAAGGCTTTGCTGTGTGTAATTCTGTGCTAATGTGGTCCAGTTACGTTACCAGCCAGACTGGAGAAAGATGTGGTTCCAGGGTGAAAAGATGCAGTCTTTGCTGTGTTGAGATCCAGTCGTGCAGTTTGGAGGGAAACTGGTCCGGTCAGCAACTCGGTGCAAACTTGTTTGTTGCTGTTGCGTAGAGAGAGCAGTGTCTCCTACCTTGTGCAGAAGAAAAGTGAGAGCCAAGAAGCATCTGCCTGTCTTTTATGTGGTGTTAATCAGGTGTGGGCGGGCTACACCTGCTGTGAGTGGTGATTGGTGCACTCTGGTTGGCTGCTGAGCAATCAGTGGGAGTGTGTTCAGGTGGTGTGAGCTACACATGCTGTGAGTGGTGATTGGTGGTCTTCATCTGCTTAGCCACGCCGGACAAGTCACTATTTAGCTGAAGTTAATGTTCTTTCCAAGTTATTACATTTTCAATTTAAATACAGTACATACCACCCATAGACACGCAGCTCCGTGTCAGGAGCGACAGTGACACATCCACACATTGCGCAAAAATAAACAGGTTTATGCAAACTAGTCATAGGCAAAAAAAAGCCTTCTGTGCTCTTACACCTGTGTGAATGTTAATTGAAATCAAATTAAGATGCCAACTTGTTCAGCTTTATACCACAATCAGAGGCAGTACCAGATTAGGTTTTAACCAGGATTTAAAAAAATTAAAGTGAGATGGGAGCAATGAACTTTAAAATCCTTGAGCAGAACATTTTTACAAAATAGCAAGTAGCCAGAAAGAAGGAACAATGAGTCATTTATCAGACTATCATTCTTGAACACATTGACTGCTGCCATTCTGTTGTCTGGATTTGAAAAAACAATTTGTAGACCTACGAAAACTGATAATGAAGACTCACTAATCCCATTACTTTCCATAAAATAATAAATCAGCTATAAAAAGTAGAGCTTCATAAAGAGTGGGGCTGTCCTTGATAGGGATGCACCAATCTATTGAATTCAATTTTATGTATATATATTACAATTTTAATTCTTGTTCAAGTTTTAACCAAATTGTTGCTGCATTAAAAAGGTTTACACTTGAATTATAATTTCTGTTAATTTTGAAGATTTATTATTTATTTCAACACTGTTTTTATTGTGCTTTTAACAATTGAAACTTGCAAAACACAACTCTCCACATGAGACTTCATACAAAGTACAACAATTATAATTATACACTGGTAATAAACAATCTGTCATATAACACAAATGTACAGTTCTCAGAAGAGTGTGCCTTACCAACAGAAAAAAGTAATAATTAAATAAAATAAATAATAATATTAAAAAAGGTGCCTTACCAACAGAAAAAAATAAAAAAGCAATAATTAAATAAAATTAATAATAATATTAAAAATACTTTACCCTAATAAAGAGCATTCAAGTATAGACTATTCCTGTTATGTGACACAATTTAGACATTTCAACAGACAACCTATGAAACTTCTGATTCCACCCAGCCATAAACTTTAAACTCAATGACCTCCAGGAAATCTCAGGACCAGAGGGAACCCTGTGTAATCCGCTTTAAAATATGTCAATTATCAAACTCCATACATTATCCTGCACCACATGATCTTATATGACAAAAACAAGCATCGCCTTGGAAATACCTATGTGAAACATTGATCTCCCAAGGAGATAAACATGATAGTTATGGGAGAGTCGGGCATGGCTATGCACGCATGCACAGGGAAAGTGTTCACCAGTTTAAGGCCAACATTATGCAACTCAACAAGCTGTTTGGCCCTGGGAAGCCTAGCCTTGGTCTAAGCCTTGTACCTGAACAGAAAGATGGATCACTTTAGGTTCATCTGCCTTTTCAAAGATATCTAAGAAGATAATACTATAAACTGCCACTCTGTTGCTGTTGTGTTGCATACACATAATAGTTTCCACACTATTTAAGATTTTAATAAAAACACAAAATCCAAACCTGATCAATTTGTTTCAACCAAACACACAGTACGACTACAAAGAGATGTAAAACAACTACAAAGACACGTAAAGCAACCATGTGACACAAAACAACCACAAAGAGATGCAAAACGACAACAAAGAGACACAATACAACTACAGAAAGACATATCAACTACAAAGAGATGCAAAACGACCACAAAGAGATGAAAGGAAACCACAAACCGATGCAAAATCACAACAAAGAGATGCAAAATGCCAACAAGGACATGCAAAACAACTACAAAGAGATGCAAAATACCAACAAAGAGATGCAAAATGCCAACAAAGACATGCAAAACAACTACCAAGAGATGCAAAGCAACTGTAAAGAGATGCAAAACAACTACAAAGAGATGCAAAACAACTACAAAGAGATGCAAAATGGCAACAAAGAGATGCAAAGCAACTGCAAAGAGATGCAAAACAATCACAAAGAGATGCAAAACAACTACAAAGAGATGCAAAACAATCACAAAGAGATGCAAAACAATCACAAACAATCACAGAGATGCAAAACAATCACAGAGATGAAAAACAATCACAAAGTGACGCAAAACGACTACAAAGAGATGCAAAACAACTAGAAAGAGATGCAAAACGACTAGAAAGAGATGCAAAACAACTAGAAAGAAAACAACTAGAAAGGGATGCAAAACGACTAGAAAGAAAACAACTAGAAAGAGATGCAAAACAACTAGAAAGAAAACAACTAGAAAGAGATGCAAAACAACTAGAAAGAAAACAACTAGAAAGAGATGCAAAACAACTAGAAAGAAAACAACTAGAAAGAGATGCAAAATAACTAGAAAGAAAACAACTATAAAGAGATGCAAAACAACTAGAAAGAAAACAACTAGAAAGAGATGCAAAACAAATAGAAAGAGATGCAAAACAACTAGTAAGAGATGCAAAACCAGCACAAAGAGATGCAAAACAAATGACGTTATGTTGAGTGTTGATGGATTACCTACAATGTTGGCAGAGCCTGGCACTGATCGATCCGAACTCCATTCAGAAAACAAGCATTTTAAAAGTTGTTTGCTTGTTGTGTTGCGGACAGACTTGACAAAGCATGAATTCGGTCTTTTTACAAATCGACATAATGATGTCGTTATTTCGGCATTATTCTGATCCGTTTATTGCAATTAAATCGCAGCACAGTCTGTTTATTTTGAGTTCATACCGCAGTAGCGACGTGTGGCTGCTAGATACAGTCAGTGCATTGGCACTGTGTGTGAAACAAGCTATAGACGTTTAGTTTTCTGACATATCTGGGACTTGCACAACATGTACAAAGCAGCAACCGTGGTTATTTCTTCCATGGTTGATGGCGGAAATGGAGGAAAGCGAGGCGAACATTTGCTTCAGGCTTGGTGTGAATGCACTGTAACACAATACCAAGCACAACATAACGTAACTTAAACGAACTTAAACAATAGCACATGCACTACGACAGCTCTATGTAAATGATACATGAACCGCTGACACGCTGCCCGGAAAACGTGAACTGTTCTCCGCCTTTTCATTTTGAAAGAGCAACGACCAATCAGGGAACGCCAGCAGTCGGCCGACCAATGAGGAAGCTCCGAAAAAACACACCTCTATTTCCGTTGAAAGTTTTATTTTGAAATGATTTACCGGAAGTGTGAGAATGCAGTAATGTCTGCATTCGCGCTACTTTTACTAATTTAACAGTTCCTCATTGTCGCCATCAGAGGGCAGCAAACACACATTTTAAACACAGATCAACATCTCCTTCATCCAGTTCAATGAAATCCGCACACAAAATATTTGTTAATTAAATAAATATTAAATTATATTTCACCAACAAGACTGAGCCAAATGTTTTTTTTGTTCTCTACAACTTGTCTTGATGTATTAAATGTATTAAATTAAATAATGTATTTAATTAGTGGTATTATAGTGAATAATTATGTTGCAGTTATGCCCTGACTCGTTTTTCCGGAGACATGTACAGTGTTAAACTATGTTAATAACGCTAACTACATTAAGGTGACATTTTCTATTCATGAAAAAAACCAAAACATAAAGAGTAGTTTCAAAATCAGCTGGAATATCGATATAACATTTCTGATATCGGGTGATTTTGAATAAGCGGACATGGCAACCCAGCAGTTTCCGGCTGGTGTTCTCTCTGCGTGTGTTTCAGTCAGAGTTGTGTGTCTGCTGCCCTCTGGTGGTGACAATAAGGAACTGTTAAATTAGTCAAAGTAGCGCTGATTACTGCATACTCACACTTCCGGTAAATTATTTCAAAAATAAAACTTTCAACGTAAACAGAGGTGTATCTTTTTAGCCAGCTGTCCTTCCTGCATTTGGCAGCTTCAACTGTGTTACTTTTAGTCTGGATTAAGCGTTTAACTTCTTCGTATTTGTCTAATATAGTTTACTCTTACTTTGTAAAAATGAGCTGCTCCGTCTGGCTGTCTGTTTTCAGTAGACTTGTTAGTGATTGGTCAGATGAGTGTTTGCTGCCCTCTGGTGGCGACAATAAGGAACTGTTAAATAAGTAAAAGTAGCGCGAATGCAGACATTACTGCATACTCACACTTCCGGTTAATAATTTCAAAATAAAACTTTTGGTAAATAATTTCAAAATAAAACTTTCAACTTAAACAGAGGTGTATTTTTTTGCCAGCTGGTTTTTTCTTGCATTTGGCAGCTTCAACTGTGTTACTATTAGTCTGGATTAAGTGTTTAATTTCTTCGTATTTGGCTAATATAGTTTACTCTTCCTTTGTAAAATGTGCAGCTCTGTCTGTCTGTCTGTCTGTCTGCAAGTCAGTAGATTTGTCCATGTTAGTGATTGGTCAGATGCTGCTGGGTATGTTGAACTGGCTTCATAGTACAGGCCTCTGGCCCTCTGCGGTCCAGCCAAAAATTATTAACCCAATGGTACAATATATAACCATTCTGCCTGCATAATGAGAACTTATACATTTGATACTTCAGGTGCATTCAACAGCATATAATACAATAATACACAATAATACAATACAATATAAGGTTACAAAGTGCTTTTCAGAAAATACAGCTGATAAAACCAAAAACAACAATAGAATAAAATGCAAACAACAGTTTGATGTTAACAGGTAGAGCGTTCCACAGTTTCCCTCTCGTCCTCCAATCATGCGGCCTGTCGTTCGCTGCCATTCTGTGGTAGCAGTGTTCGCTCCAGCGGCCGCGGATGCGTCTTCCTGTCAGTTCGCCGACCCAAGCGAAGTCGAGCCCGGGGGGGGAGGGTCTCTGGGTTGTTAGTTAGTTAGTTAGTTAGTTAGTTAATTAGTTTGTATATAATGATAAATCTTTTTTGTGTATAAAAATAAATAAATATAATAACACATGTATTTTTAATAATAAAAAAAATTATTTCAAAAAAGAATATAATGTATATAATGCCAGCGGTGGAAAAAGTATTCAGATCTACTTCAGTAAAAGCACTAATACTACACTGTGAACATACTCAAGTAAAAGTACAACAGTATCAGCATCAACATATACTTAAAGTACCAACAGTAAATGTAGTTTTAATAATTGATGCATTCATTTGTTCATCACTGTAATGTTGCAGCTAGTAAAGGTGGAGCTAATTTTAATTACTTTATATACTGCTGGGTAGTTTAATCTATAATAATACATCATCATCTATTAGATGATTATATTTTACATTAATAATCTGAATCTGTAAAGGCTAACTAAAGCTGTCAGATCAAAGTAGTGGAGTAAAAAGTACAATATTTCCCTCTGAGATGTAGTGGAGTAGTATAAAGTAGCAGAAAATAGAAATACTCAAGTAAAGTAAATATACCTAGTTACTTTCAACCACTATGAACAGATATTTGTCCCTTTCAAATTTAACTACACAGCACATTTCATCTTTATAAATGATAAGGAAATGATTTTTGGAAATCAAATATAACAACGTGGAACATTTGGGGAACGTTCCCTAGATGTTCTCTAAAGAGGAATCTGTGCTATATCGATGTTAATATTCTAATTCTTGGATTTAAGGACTTAGGATTCTCTCCTTGTTTGCGTTGATTGGCAGGTGTCCATTGAAATGCAGCTGAAAGAGCTTCCTGTCCACACTCTGCCAGGCACAAAGACTGTGAGTGACCCAGGTAAATGTCAGGACACCTTGCAAAATGGCTTTTTGTTCCACCAGAGGAGGCTCGGAAAGGTTTGAACCATTATTTCACCCCCATAAAGTGGAGATTTTCAGGGTTCACCAGGCATTTCGATACTCTTTTCCCCTCTCAAAGTCTCAGACAGCACTCTGGAGAATACATTTTACACTTCAAAAACAACCTCCTTATTTAATGACTTTCCCTTCCAATTAGGGCACAAATAACACCTAATACTGATATATTAAATTACCTTTCCTCCCCCATATCAATATTTGAACTTTTGCTTGCCTGCAACAGGTCGATGTGATTAATTTCTCAGTTAATTATCATCATATTTACCATAATTATTAGCTGAATAAGTGAGGGTTTGCCATGCTGTTGTGGGCCCGTCTGGTCCCAGAGCTCTTACTAACAGCTCTAATTAAAACTCATCATAACTCAAAACCATACCAAGCTTTGAAACAGCATCATGTAGGGAGAGAAGAATTACAGAAAATACTTAATAATTGAACATGGAAATCAATAAATGCCATATGAATTTTGCACATTTTTTGTAGAGGCCAATCAAATTCAGATGTTCAGGGGTAATTTGGAGTCTAACAATGAGATACATTTGATGTTCAGAAATTCCCTTTGAATTAAGAAAAAGAAGAAGAAGAAATGGAGAAAGACAGTAATCATCCTCACACTTTTCAATTAGTGTGCAGGCAGACACCTCGGCGTGGCTGGCATCACCGTCCTAAACCCTCCAGAGGAAAAAAAAAAAAAAAAGGAGCATTAGCGGTCATATGCCAACCAGATTTGTCCCATTATTCATTACAATTAATTGCTTCCCCGTACTCCCGGCCTTTTCCCAGGGAGGCGGCACACCGCGGACGTCTCCGCCGCTGCAGATTGTAATATGAGCGAAGGACTTAAAGCTGTCATTCAAATCTCACTGTGACCTTTCGGGAGAAAAGGCTGTTTTTCACCCAGTTTGCAGGAAGCAGACTGGATGGAGTTCAGTGTGTGTGTGTGTGTGTGTGTGTGTGTGTGTGTGTGTGTGTGTGTGTGTACTTCTATCCTTGTGAGAACCAATGTGAGTGAGGATATTTTTACCAGGTGCAACCCGACCCAACAGGTAACACTTAATAGGACACTAAATCCACCTGCATCATTATTATATATAAATAATAAGCTAATTTAATTTACAGTGTCTGTTGGTTTGCACAACAATAGAGGTCAGCAGTGAGGCAGGAGATATAGTCAGATCAAAGTCAAATTAAAGTAGTTTGAGAGAGAGATCTCACTACAAAGTCCATTAAGTTGAAATAAGTGTTGCCTTAATTAATCCTCTTCATTTTGAAGCATAACTTTCAGCACTTTGACAAGAAAAAAATATCAAATTAAACAAATAAAAAGGACATTTTCATACAGTAAACTTTTCTGTCCTGTTCACAGGCTGTTACATCACGTCTCTGCTGTTATGACGCCAGCTGTGAATGATGCTCACATAAGACACAAACAAAGCTCTGCAAGCAACCAGATACATTTAATTAGATAATTGCTTCTTCTTCTTTTTTTTTAACCTGAAGACCGGCTCACAGTATTATTACAGTATATGGAATATGATGCTCTTTGAGCCTGGATAAAGCTGTAATTTCATCCACAGAAGACAATCAAACATCGGGGATGAGGATTTAAGTCTTGCTGCCCATGAGCTATTCTTGACGGGCGTTTGATGGCAGTTTGAAGGGTCTGAACCCCCCATGAGACCACACACTGATGCACACACACACTTCAGTAGCAGTTACAGTGGTTGTACATGAGAGGACACCTTGTGGAATGATTCTGTTTACTGCATAAGTCCATATTGAGAAATCTCAGTTAGTGATGAATGTAAATCATTATATGAAGGCAATAAGGAAGCACACTAATCTTTTACAATATAAAACCTTCAACGGAGGATGGACGTACTGCCATGTTGGAGGAATCAAAACTAACTCCATTTTATAAAGACGTGGGAGCTCCTAAAAGTAAAATAATGATATTATTTGGGACTCTAGTTGTGGGTGTCTTATGATAGTTTGAATGTTGTTTCAGAGGAGTGAACACAAAATCAAAGAGCTCGTTTTTTCGTAATTTTTTTAAAAATTTGTTACCCAAGTTCTAGCTCAAAAAACAACAATTTCGTCTTTTTCACTACTTTTTTGATCGCTTCATTAGCTGGCGTTCAGAGAGAAATTAAATACAATCCAGGAAGTCCAGTTTGAGCGACAGATCTAAGAGTCTGAATGCTTCTAAGATGCCAAAACACTGCAAAATTCTTAAAAGTTAAACTTAAAATACTTATCACGGGAACTATTTTATCTTTGACAAAGGACATAAATGCTTATGTTGTGTTGTGGCACAAGTTGAGGTTTAAGGGCTAAAATTTGCCTGAACGCGGCCTCAGAGGAATATAACTACTAAATAAATCTTTTCATCACGTTCTTACAGCCCCTGAAAACGTGGTTTCACTAAAATTCATCACTAAATATGCATCACTTCAAAGTTAAAGTTCAGAAAAAACATCCAGGTATTACTGGTAAAACAAAAAACACTTAAAATCTCTGAATAAAATACTCTAAAAATGTGGATTTAAAACACAAACTATCTCATAAAATAAGTGAACGACCCATGTCCCTTCTGACTTACGCAGGTCAAATTACCAATCTAAAAATATCCCATTAAATTCAGCTTGTTAACCCTCCAACATGGCGGCACGCTCCTTCCAACAAGACAAGACAATACAGTTTAAAGTCTACTCTTTATATAACAACTCTTATTTAAATATCTTTACATTCTTTAACATAATTTGTTTAACATGGAGTGTGTTTAAAAGAGTAATATCTTAGGCACATCAAGGCACATATCACACATATCACACAGTGCACTGCCTTTTCATTTCCTTAAAACCACAAAGCATGCTCCGACGTGACGTCCATGCTGGATTAAAAATGTCTCTATTTGTGTCACATAAACAATGAAAACATCAGCTGACAGCATGCAGGATTAATATATACGTTCGTTCTGCTCTCGACCACCAACACAAGAAATAAAAGAATTAACACTTCAAACGCACGTTGTAAAAATAAAGATTTTGCTTTACATTATTTAGAGGTTAACATGTAGCATGCAAATAAAAAAAAAAATCCCTTTGAGAATCATGATTTTCTCATGCAACATATTTAAATGTATTTCTGTCTATTAACGGCTGCAGTGACATGAGAGAAAGGAATAAATAATAAAGATTAAAAAGCATCGTCCTCAGTAACGCTAAAGCTGGAAACCGTGTGCTGTAAACCTCAGTGTGTCGGTAGTAGTTTGCTGGTAGTGCAATAAATGGAAAAACCACAGTAGACAAGTACACTTAACACAGATCAGCAGGAGTAGAAGTACTTCAGAAACATCTCAGAGTGCTTTAAGAACCATTAAATATTACCTGACAGGCGCTTGTAACATGCGAAGATCAGAAACAACACATTTAATTGATCGGTAAGGCTTTATTTTAGGGGTCCAGTTAATTCTTTTAAAGATTCCTGGAAATAAATGGTTATTTGTTACTGATGACAGGTAAAATAAGGTTTATATATATGCTTTAAATGTTCCTATAATTAGCATAAGGTTTCTTTCTAGGAAACTTATAAAGAAATAATGGACCCCTAAAATAAAGCATGTAGAAGCTGCATCACATTGAGGACAGTGTTCCCCCAACAATCAGTGTCGATAAAGTTAAAAAGGAGTGTGTTAATGATTAAAATATCAAAGTTTTAAAAGACAGTATAAAACAGAGGTGCAGTGTAACACCAGAGGCACCAGATGTTGAGACTCTTCATGAAAAAACAAACCTCAATCATTAGATACGATTTCACTCCAAACACACTCAGGAGTGACGCTTTGATTTGGCCGAATTCATCCCGCCGCGTGCTTGATTGCATTATTGTCATTCAAATAGCGCCATTTGCATGAGACCCTTCTGTCGTCACCAACCTTTAAAGGACCAGTAGATGATTTATTTCTTCCTCAGACTCCACCCCCGCTCCGGTCCACCGTCACCAGCACTCGTTCATTCAGAGTCTCCTCCGCCGTTTTCATCAGTATGGCCAGACGGCTGTCCGACACTTGCCCCTTCTTCACCGCGCTCATCAGCTGCACGGGAAACGGCACAGAGAGGTTAACTTAAACTGGGGAAAGGTTAAGTATCGCTACGACGACGAGGTTACCCCGCTGCCCGCCCGATCACCGTCACATATCCCGGACTTAAAGAGGTAGAAGATGAACCCGACACCAGCTGTCTTCTTCATGTGTTAAAGCTGCACTAGGAGGGAAATGAAGCCGAGCATCCTTCCTTCCTTTTAAAGAGACACTCTTATAATATTCAACAAAGAGTGAAGTTCTGTTTAGTTTGCTACGAAGCATCTTAACAATTTCTGCATATTTATTTGACAGTTTTTAAAAGGATAAGGAAGGTATTATTCTATATTTTTCCTATTGTCAAAAAATCCCATCAACACCAAAACCAACAATGAGTTTCAAGCTCTAAACTTATTCGCTCTTACTGAAGATTTAAATCTAATTAAGTCATCTGATATCTATAAATTCTATGAAGGTAAAGGACTCCATTGTTAAGGTGTCAGTACGCTTCGAACAAACAAAGAAGAAATCCTTTCTTGAAGGCGTTCATGCTGCACTTGGTTAAAGTGTTAAAAATGAGAGATTGTTAGTTTAGGAAAGTTACAAAAATTAGAGGTTTCAGACGCTGTTTTATGCATACTGACACCTTTAATTGTCTCTGTTCTTATTTCGCCTTATTTTATCTGTTTGTAATATTGTTAAACTGATCTTTGTGTCACCTTGCGATGTCTAGTATTGTAAATTTGTAAATACTGTTTTATTGTTTTTAATAGATTTTTATTCTTGTAAAAAATTAAATAAAATGAAATAAAGAAATAATAATAATAATAACAATTATCATTATTATTATTAAATCTGTTGCCTGATTTTGTATCTTTATTGTTTAATAAATAAGTGAATTTGTGGGGGACTATTTTCAGCTGCAGATTAACACACTGTTAAATCACGTCTCCATGCTTAGTAGTGCTTAGACTGACAATACTGACTATAAAAACTCAGCCAGTAAGGACTCTTCAAATTTATAATCATATTTTATTTGGCTAATATGTGTTAAAGAATCATATTGTACTGTGTTTTTTGATTTGTAATATTTTTTCTTTCCTTTACATGCAAAAATCATTAATATATATATAATAATATATAGAGAGATATGAGATAATACTCGTTAGTTGGATCAATTCATTGTTGGTATTAGTCTTTATGTGGGATTTATTGACAATAATAAAAATATAAAACATCACCACGCTTATCCTTTCAGTCACCGATGTGTGTTTGAAGTTTCCTAGTGCAGCTTTAACACTTCTTGGACACTTTTTAGTGTGTTTTTTTCCCTTCAGGCACCAGAGGACTTAATAAAGTTTTATGTAACTCTATTGTTAATATGAGAGTTTCCAATCAGTCTTGTAGGGCTCACGAGGGTTATTCAGTGTTGGTTTCCCATCTGGGCTGCATGTACACTACCTGTTTGTTGTTGCTATAAGTCATCCAAGCGCAGGTCAGGTATCCACACAAGCAGAAACAGACATGCAGAATCATAATATACATGATGAGAACATGCAGGATTAAATACTTAAGGGGACAACAACAAAAAAAAGCTACTAGATAAAAGATATTTAGCTGATTTATCCATCAGCCAGCGGAGAAGCCGGCACACTAATGAAGAGTAAATCAGCGACTGTCATCAGGTTCTCCTATAATGACTCTTTTCTGGACTTCGTTGTCAAGTGAGGAAGTAATTTATTTAACGGCAGACGTACACGAAAGCCGCGGACACACTTCAGGTCTCATTACACAAGTCGCTGACAGAGATTCTCCTTTCTAATTAGCTCCACCTAGACGGACTTCACACCTTCTGTATCTTGACGGATGTTCACTGTTCTCACATCTCAAGTGGACAATGGTCTGTTTTTTAACGATATATAATATATAAAGAATATTAGAGCATGTATGAGGAGGAATATGTTGTATTTATCTGGGTAATACTACTAGAAACGACAAGAGGAAGGTGTTTTCACTGCTACGACTTCCTGGGATCGTGAATGAGTATCTACAATATAAAAACACGTATCTATAGGTAACGATTATTTTCATTATTGATTGATCTTCCGATTATTTTCTAGATTAATCGTTTGGTATAAAATGTCAGAAAATAGTGAAAAATGTCTATTCCAGTTTCTCAAAGTCTTTAAATGTCTTGTTTTGTCCAAAACCCAAAGATGTTCAGTTGAAAACAGCCATTTTTGTATGAAAAATTACTTTAACGATGAATCGATTATCAAAATAGACTAATGGATTAGACAACAAATCGTTGCAGCTCTATCTACAAGTATGTAGACCTACAAATACCTGCTTAAAATGTGATGTACTGATATAAATGTCAGGATAAAATATGCCAAATTTCAAAACAATTTCTGAAGCATGACGAGGCAGGCGCTTGGAAACAGATTAAACACAGAAATATGGCTGCACACACACAAAAATCTCAGAGGAAAAATAGAAAAAAGCGTGTGTTTAATGGCCTGCGTTCCCCTGGGTTTCTATTATCCAGCCTTCATGTCCTCCGTCCTGTTTGTTCTGCTGCTACTGACAGAGGTGTGAGGCATTAATGGTTCCTCTCATCACACCACAGTGCTCACCTGCACTCTGATCCTTTGACTTTTATTTTCAGTTAGTTTTGGATTAAAAAAATCTCCTTTTTATAGAGTAATTTCCCCAAAAGTCCTATTTTCTTATAACAAGTGAAAGAATTTGCCAGCACAGTAAAAATATGTGTCCACTTCCTGTGCAAATGCACGCTGAACCGTATTAATCTGCACCAAGCACCAAGCAAATGATCTGTTATCAGACGCTTCCTCTCTCATGTTACGTACCTGCATGAACTCATCGAGCTCCACTTGTCCGTTCTTGTTGAGGTCCACCTCATTAAGGATTTCATGGAGCGCATTCTCATCAATTTGGACATTGATGCTCTGCAGAGGAGGAAAAAAACAAGACGAGGGATCAATGACGTGTAATGATGACGAGTGTGTAAATGAAGATGAAATAACGACTGTGAAGAAAGACGACCCACTTCTAAAACCTGCTGGACGTCAACAGTTGTGATGAATCCTTTGCTCTCTTTGTCGAACTTGTGGAAACGCTTCCTGTACCTGTCACACGCATTTCACAGCATTTATTTACTCACTTCTTTACATCTGATTCCACAGCATTTAACAACACTTAAGACTTAATAATCAGTAATAACTTCATAAATGAAGCACGGAAACACCACCTATAATAGTCATTTAGTTTAAACATGTGTAATAATCACCTGACTACTTCCTGGTTGTCCAGGTTGATCTCAGATGTCTTGGTCAGCTGTTCAGAGCGAGACCTGTAGCCCATCTCAAGGTACAAAAACTTCCTGGCTGCTTCCAGCTCCGCCTGGATTTCACATTAGATAGAGAGAGAAGAGAAGTCAGGAATCAGCCTTCATCTGTTGCACAATAAATTTACTAAAAAGCACCAACATAACCCCCCAAAATGATACACTTTACATGGTTGTAAAAACACTTCTTTAAGGGAAGTATACAGTAAATAAATGCATACACAGTTACAGTTTGAAATCTTGTATATCTTGAATAAACTTGTCAGACATGTGGCCACCCTGAGGCTGTAACAATAACGGCTTAAAATAGCTGAAGGTTCATGTATCACTTCATCTCTTTCACACACAAACAGAGCGTTCTCCTCTGAAGGGATCAAGGGTGTGGACCTTTTCTATTGTGTGCTGATCGGAAAAGAAACCAGGACTTCAAAAGCCCGCCAGGGATTAAAGCTTTATGTAAAGCAGAGCAGGTTTTCAGGAGCAGGGAAAGATTTTACGCAAACCAGATGTGTCATTAAAGTCTTTATATTTTGGCATTTTAGGAAATGTGTTGTTGTGTAAAATGGTACCGTCTTCCTCTCCTCACTCCAGTCCAGCTCTTTCCCCATGATCTGCACGACGCGTGGGAGCGCCTCGTCCGCCGCCTGCACGTTCAGGAAGCCCAGGCGCGTTCGCCGGGCGATAACGTCAGTGGCTGTGCAGGCGTACTCCTTCATCGCATACAGCACCTGAGAGAGAAGAATCACATGACGCTCGAGTGTTTGAGCCTACAGTATTTGGGCAAATATAAGCATGAAATCCTGCTTTACCTCGCTCTCGATGTAAGGGAACTCAGACACCAATCTTTTCCCCACGATCGGCCATCTTTGCCCGGTGACCTGAGCCATCTTGGCCACGTCGAACGCCTTTCCTCCGTACGTGGAGGCCAGATGCTGAGCCACCTGAACACGGAGAAAAAGACAAATTGCATCGCCTGCACAGAAAACACATCACGGTTTAACCATCATACAGTAGATCGTAGTGGCAGCTGCTGATCGATTTCACCTCTTCGGAGTTAAGCGATAAGCGATAGCGCCACTTTGTCAATGAGGTGTCACATGTTTACAGAACACAAGAGGGCTATTTGCTATTCAGATCGTTGGCATGCCGATCATGTGAAAGGTCAAACGCTGTCCAAATACCAACAGTGACCTTTTAGGAATATTCCAGAGAACAGCAGAGCGGCTGCAGAACGCCTCTAATGAGGAGTAAGTGTACTGTACGACTACTTTTTCTTCATGAAACAATGTTCTATCGGGTTTAATGAAAACGCACAGCCTAATTATTGGAAAGATGGCGTGTAGCTGATGTAAATCAATGTGCCCTTACTTAATGCCATTGATTAATCGTACAGTGCATTTCAACGCGTGTCCAGTCTTTTGTGTAGTAGAAATGTCAGCGTTGTTACAGCGGCGGCTTTAATGTCAGCTCCACTGCTGCCGGAGGAGAGGACAGTGAATGTGTCTTTGTTTGGGTCTGTACGTAGTTAAAGGTCTACTCTCTGCTACGCCTCGCCAGGCTGGAAATGTTTCAAGTCAAACTGTTGTTGGAGGCAGAGCTTTAAGGAATAGTTCAAATTTGGGGGGAAATACATCTCTACGGCTCACAGAGAAACGTAAAAAAAATGACAATTTGTGGTGGTACACTGCAGCTTGTTGCCACACTGAAGAAGTATTCAAATCATTTACTTAAATAGTTAAAGTATCAGTACCACAGTTTTACTTCATTAAAGTAAAAAGTAAGGGCCACAATTTAATATGATAATTTATCCTCGATCTTCTTTGTGACTTTATGAAAGCCAAGTTTGCGTGTTAATGCAGTCTATAACGCGCACACGTGTTGTACCTCGTTCTCCAGTCCGTAGTCCTGCACCAGGCGGATGTAGAGCGTCGGCGTCCAGCCCTTGGCTCCCTCCAGCATCAGACCCACGGTCTTGCAGGGCTCGGCTGAGAGGCTGTGAGCTTCGATGGCTGCGTCCAGAGTCTCCTCAGCCATCGACCTGTAGGTCGTCCACTTCCCACCTGGACACACAGACATATTCACCTCAATACGCATCAGTGCATCAGTATCAGTGCAGTGATTTGACGAGATGACCCAGAAACTGACCAGCTATGGTCACCAGTCCGCTGTCACTGATGCTGACGATGTGGTTCCTGCAGATGGACTGAGTGTCTTTGGAGTTGGGGTCGGTCACCAGGGGACGGATGCCGCTCCACGCCGCCAACACGTCTCCTCGGCGCACTGCGAGAGACGACACAAACACAGTTACGTGTCAACCAAAATGCTTCACTTTGAACCAGAGCTAAATGTTAGACTGAGGGCGCCGTTAATAAGATTATAAAATAAGATCTGTACTGAACTTTCTGCACATCTGCACGGACTTCTGTTGTTAAAAGCATAGATCCGCATATTGATGCTTAACCACAACAATGGTGGTTCTTGGTAGCGAGCCACACGGCATACTGTTGAAAAGGGCTCTATTCCAATGCTGGATTTCTAGTTATTTACATTATTTAAAATCTCAATGGGGTTTTGAATGAGGTTTTCTTACTTCGACTCTTTATAGACACTTAAAGAAAACCCTCTATATGACCGCATGCTCCTCATAATGGCCAAGAGAAGACTCCCCGTACCTTCTACGTCAGGGCTGAGATAGTTACGGATCTCCCTCAGGATGAAGTTGATGTCGTTCTCCCCCGGGATGGGGTGGGCCGTCACGTTAGTGGGCGTGTCGGTTGTCCCGGCGATGGTCATCTTCTCCCAGGGCAGGAAGAAGATGACACGCCCGTCACTCGTGGCCGGATCGAGCAGACCCATGTTGTCAGGGCTGTACAGGAAGAAGTACAGAAGATATTATCACAAGTGCAAGTAGCAGAAGAAGCATTTGTTATCTTTAACGTAGGAGGGGGAAGTGTTGAGGAGAAGAAAAGAAAAGCTACAAAAAATGCAGGAATGAGAAGAAGAGAGGGACATATTGAGGAGTTATGGGAAAACCCAGATGTGGGGGAGGAAGAGGAGGAGGTGGGGAAGGAGAGCGCAGATAGCGGCAGCAGGAGGACGAGAGAAGAAGAGAATTAGGTGGTTGGCATTTCTGGCGCCGTTCAAAGGGCTCGCGCTCCCTCGGGTTTCGCTCAATAAGCTTCGCTGAACTTTAAAACCCCCGACTTCAACAGACCCACTCTATTGCTCCGCTGTATCTTAACAGGGGAAGATTGTCCTATGCATGTAAGTATAGGTCACATAATGGTCTAGTATTTACACGTAAGAATGAGAAAACACTGAGGATTAAATATGTGCAAGCCTTTGAAATACCAATAAAACATCTCACCAACTTGAATAAAAATAACCATTTTAAAGGTGTGTGATGTGTGATTATGTCGTACCTGTAGTAACCGGGGATGACGATGTGAACACCGGCGCTGGGTTGGCAGATGTTTGGGGTTTCCTGGTTGTCCATCTTCCTCAGGGAGTCTGTGAACGGGCCCGTGGCGTTGATGACACACTTGGCCTTCACGTCAAATTCCTTTCCTGTGAGGGGAAAATGATGGAGAAACATCCATGGTATTAAAAAGACAGAAGATAAGAGCCTTTTTATTTATTTTTTATTGATACAGGATGACAGGAAGTGTGAGGACAGAGTGTAAAAGTAACACAGAAAAGCATGAATGGAGAAGAAAAATACGCAGTATTGTAAAAAGTAGAATCTGCTTTGCTGCTTTGAGATATATACATATGTAATGTGAATAAAATATATCATCACATCACTTTTAAAATCAACTTAGAGTTTATGTTAAACACTAAAAAGATAGAAGAGAGATCCCTGAACACGTGCTGATAGCTCCACAGCTGCGTGCCTCACCTGTAATGACGTCCCTGCAGCGGGCGCCACACACCTTCTCCTTGCCCGTCTGCGGGTCGTTTGTCTTCAGCAGGCGGAGCACCTCGGTGTAGTTGGCGATGGTGGCGCCGTAGCGGGCGGAACTGAGGGCGATGGCCAGGTTCATGCGGGCGTCGTTGTGCTGCCCTGAAGGAGGGAGGGGGGGAGACTGATTTACATGGGAAGTAATAATACACTGTTTTATGTATACTGCATTTATTATTATTGCTTGATTCTTTGTCTCAAATGTAAATTTAAATGTTGACTCATGTCAGCAGCTGAAACAACAGAAATAAAGTTGGTTTAAAATAAGAGGAAGTGATCATTGATGACCCTAAATGCTCTGTTTTGTTTATGGGCTTCTGTATATTATTAGTGTTTTTAGTAGAGGCACTGTAAGAAGAGACATGTCTGTTGTACCTACAGCAGCATTAACATACTGAGACCATACTGTATATAAACAACCACACAGCCCATTCAAAATAAGAGCTTTATTTACTGCAGAATAAAAGAGCGTGTGCTGTAGTTGGTGGCAGCAGGAGCAGCAGTAACCACGACAGCGGGAGAAAAAGCTGCTGCTCAGCCGGTCCGACCGTCTACGACGCTCCTCTGCGCTCTACACCGCCGGGAGAGAAGGTCAGATTTCGAAATGTCACCGGCGTGATTGTTCCAGACGGCATAATTGGAGAAAAGACGCCCCACCCCTCCACCATCCCGGCCCCGTCCCCCCCCCCCTCAGAGCAGATGATGGCGGCGGTGGCGGGGGAGGGTTGAAATCAAACATATGCTGCTTTGCACCAAGAAAATGCTCTTCTCCTTTTCCCAGCCTGCAGTAAATCCAGTTACATCTGGCCACTTATATTTTACATTTAGAGGAAAAAGGCTTTTGGTTTTAACTTATATTTAGTGTGCCCAGTAATTAAGCTCTCAAGATAGCTAATTGCTTCCAAAATATGGAATTTGTTGTGTTTTTCTTTCATAAAATCAACTAATATTCAACCAGGAGTCAGATAATTCATTTTGTTGCATCCTTATTTTTTTTTGCTATTAATCGCACAGATTTTGATGGATATCTCATTTTGTTTAGCTGTTGAATACCATAAATAAGAGACGTGAAAAGCCTCTTTAAGTAGCCTCAGATATAGACAGCAGACAATACGAGCTGACACTCAATATGTTTGGTTCTCCTCTGTAACCATCCAGGGAGCACGCAGCCTTTACCGCCACAGGGAGGAGAGGGCGTCCTGTCAACACGTTTAGTTCGGCACCAGTGGAGAGTGAAGGCCACGGGGCGAGATCTACATCTGAGGCCTGTTTTAATCTTCTGTTTGGCTTAATTTCTACACTATTTCTACAATATATTACAGTTTATTCAGAACCATTTCCTTGTAAACTGTAGAAATCCTTTTCTTTTTTAATGTCGCATCGCTTTACAGGCTCATTGCTGTTGTTGTTGTTGTAGTTATCAGTGACTACATTTACATGCACAAAATATTGATTTTTTTTTTGCACGTTTGCAGTCAGCTCTGTGCGTTGTACACAAACAAACTAGCTGACAGTTTGCAGAGATGCACGCCCCAAAGAAAAGCCCACATTTCTGGTCAGAAGGAGAAACACACTGACCTGCTTTCACTCCTTTAACAGAGTCACTGCATGCCTTACTGTAGCCTTAGGTATGTCTTGTGATCCATTTGTGGGGCCCCGAGCCACAGGTTGGGTTGTTTACATCATGACAGTTACTGACAGTCTACTGTCAGGTGTTTAAGTATCACTTACAGAGCTGTGCTTTAAATAACGGTGTTATTTCATACTCATTTCCATCAGCTAACTGATCAGATTCATTACTATTGGAAAGGAACTAGAAGTTGAAAAGGGCAACGAGACTGACTCAGCTGCTCTGTCCGTGTTTACAGAAAACAAAAAGATGAGTAATGAATCAACAGGCGAAGCTTACTGTCCACACATACCAGCGTCCATGTGAAAATACCCCATTTAAAGCAATTCAAAGAGGCCTCTGTGGGCACGAAGCGAAGCATTACAGAGCTGTGACTCACCGTCGTAGTAGACGATTGCGCCCACCAGCTTGTCCTTCTTCAGCATGGGGAAATGCTCCAAGGCCTTGGTCTTACTGAGGACGTAGCTGCTCTTCAGGTTCTCGATCCCAGCCACCAGGTCGTACATCTTGATCCCCACCCAGTAGTAAGGCAACTGCCACCATCTTGGAAATAAACACAGTGATTAAAGTTCATTTTACGTCATCAAAAGGCCACGACAAACATTCAGTTAGAAGATTAAAAGCCTCATGCGAACAGTTGTGCTATTTTTTACCAATACATCTTGTGCATTTATTGTATTGTATGAGTCCTACTTGTAAACAGGAAGCATGATGGGTAGCGGCGCAGATAGGTGAGGTGCGATCTCCAGGAGGTTGGCTCGCTCATGGAGGGCCTCTTTCACCATCATGTACTGTTCAGATGAAAGAAACAGGAAGTTGATGACAGAGAAGGGCAACAAAACGAGGTGAAAATGAAAAATAAAGAGGAGGAAGAGGAACCTGTTCCCAGTCTAACTTCATGATGGCCTTCTGGAGGTAGCGGACTCCACCGTGGATTAGCTTGGTACTCCGACTGCTTGTCCCCGAAGAGAAATCGTCTCTCTCTACGAGGGCAGTCTTGAGGTCTGGGAAGAAATGACAAAAGATAAGTGAATATACCTGACGATTGACTGACGATTACATTTAGTTTCACTGTGAGAAAACTTGTAGAACGCCACGTATGTATCATCATGACATGATTCTGCTGACAACTGAATTTGAACAGACACTTTTTACAAGATAATAAGACATAAAACTGTACAAGTGAAGGGGATACAAGGGTAGACGGGGCTATATATTACCACAGCACTGATATATGTTCCTTCTGTGTATTTACAGTAAATTACAGTTAAGCTTTAGGGCCCACAATAGCAGCGGACATACTGCAGAGAGACCATTATAAACCGTGGTGCCAGCCTGCGAGGCGTCTCCCTCCTTCAATAATAAGGACACTTATAGAGCCGTTACATCCCGGGAGAGTGATGCACTTGAAAGCTTTACTTACTGCGCGTGACAGCGTCTAAGGCACATCCTGCACCCGTGGCCCCTCCTCCCACAACCAGGACGTCAAACTCCTCGGTGTTTTGCAGCGCGTCGAGCTGGGCCTGCCGAGCGGGAAACTCGTCCGCGAAGGGAACCCTCAGCTCTGCTTCTGCTGCCACGTGGGCTAAACGAGCCTGGATGTGACACAGATACATACAGCAGCACACGTACGATGAGAATAATGCATCTCACCACTTCCCTAAAATGTGCAAGTTACTATGTTGATTTCTATTCAAACTCTATGTTAATGTCTTTAAAACAATACAGAATATAGCAACACTTTCCTTGAGGTTCATTGTGAAACATTATGAGCACACTGTAATGTGTTTATGCATTATAATCACCTCATAAAATTGCCTGTGATATAATGCATAATGACTTGTAATCATTTTAATACATTATGGATTTGACTGTGTAATGAGATTACTGTGCTGTGCTTATAATATGCATTATTGTGTTGTAATGGATGGAATATAATGTATGTATGGAAGCCTAGAAGTGCCTTTATTACATGTGGAATAAACCCCTTCAGGGAGATGCAAGACCCCTCAGCTTCGCCCAAGCAAGAATGAGCTTTTAACCTCAAATCCAAGCTATTCTTGGTAGTGAAAGTGAGATTATAAAGTGCTCATGATGTCTCATTTTCACCTTTAGTTTCCAAGTGAAGTGTTGCTAAAATTCTAAATATAAATATACATTGATGCGATTAGTAGCAAATGAAAGTTTGCAGAGGGTTTCTATCAGCTGCAACATGCTTTGCAAAACCAACAAAATAAAAATCACAATCTTTTAACATCAAGTATATCCACGGCTTGATTAGCAAAATAAAGAATATAAAGAAATAATCACAAAAAGAAAAAAAAAAACACAGCTCCGCTCTGATATGAGGATTTCACTTCTAATGAAATATTCATTCATTTCTCTATTTAGCAGCTCATGCTAAATGATTGCATCAAGCAAACCAGGCATTTGACTTGCAAATAGCGGCAGGCGTTTGTAATTTAGGTCTGCGACCGCCAACGAGACGATGATATAATCATTGTCTATTTTTGATGATGCATACAGACTAACACCGCCGCAGAATTAAGCACCAGCGTGCCCCCCGTAATCAAGTTAAGTCAGTGAATGGCACAGCAAGGCCCATGCTAATAGCCAATCGGCCGCTGTCTTCAAAACTTCTCCAAGCCATATGCCCTTGCTAAAGGAGACAAGACGGACATTCATCTCATCAGCATTGCAATTACTGGGATTAGAGGCATGCATGATTACAAACTATTGTCAAAAATAATTATATTTCATCAGGGTCGACTTCTTGCTTACCAATTCATGCTTGGATGAGAGGACGACGGGGGGAAAGAGAAGACATTAACGGGCCAGGACACAAAACAAAGTTCACATTAGGTTGCACAGTCAAATAAAGTCTGGTATGTAGTGGCTAAAATAGCCCTACGTCAGGTCAGAGGTCAGGGGAAACACAGCTGCTCGTCCATCTCAAATGAAGCTGTGTGGTTATATACTGTATGTGTTCATGGAGACGATCAGTGACTGAGTGTCGAGGCTTGACACTAAGACACAAACTGGACAGCAGTGCTCCCAGTGTCACCAGTCATGAGGGGGAAACTTCTCCTATTGTTCTCTGAGAACCTGCATTTTCATCATTCCTCATATGTAAGCATTTGTCCATCTACATTGTCAAGCAGCTGACCAGCTATTCAAGAGTAAGAGTTTGGGGATAAATTCTTGACTTTATTAGTTTATTTTGAAGAGCCAAATAGTAAAATACCTCCTAGGACTCATGGAATAAGATGTCCTCAATAAAAAAAATAATTAAAAGTACATTTTATTGGACCACAAAGTGGAAGAAAAACAGGCGGTTAGGTGGTTAGTTCCATGAGCGTTTTTACAACAATGCAAAAAGAAAGAAAATCTGATATTTTAGCATCATTTCTAAGCAGTTCGGGATCCAGTGCCGGTGTTACACCAAAATCTGTGACCACCGAAATCTGTGACCGCAATACATGACGGCTGTCGTCTGAAAATGTGACCCCACTGAACCCATCTTTTGCTTTTCTTTTAGAGTTTTGTGACTATATCTTTAAATTAAAAATATTAGAATAACTAAATAATTTTGTGTGTTTTCTGTCACGTATTTATGACGTATCACACAGGTAACAGCGGGGTCACATTTCCCGACGACAGCCGTCAGAAATGGTGACCTCATATGTTGCTGGCTCCTCTGCGGTCACAGATTTCAGTGTAACACCGGCACGCTTGCAGGTGAATTGATGCCTTGATCCTTCCTGCGCTGCAGCTGGAAATCATCCAAAAAACGAAAAGAAAAAAAACAGCGAGCACATTCCAGCATCTAGAAAGGACATGCCCTGAAAGGCAGTCCCTCCCTGCTGGGCCGACTTGTTTCAGGCCAAAAGATTCACAACATCAAACTGTTGTCATGCCCAAAACATTAAGTATTCAAAGTTTATTCTTTACTTTGACATCTGACAGGGTGTAAAAGCAAGCAGCATGTACAATACTGACAACAAGAAGCAAAAACTAAACATATTTGCGTTCAGTCAAATCCTGCAAAACTGGAATTGTTGCAACGTGTACTCATGCACCAGCAGACATTTAGTGGAGCGTCTCTAACAGCTCACAGGTGACACCTTTCATCAGCCTACCTGCGTCTTCCGGTACTCGAACAGCTGCGTCAGGCCAAACACTGAGGCGAGCGCCCCCCCGCCTACGATCGTCGTCCCTTTCAGAGCCCTCCGGAACGCCATCGTCCCTGTGGGAGCAGAAGTAAAGTGCAGTGAGGAGACACAGCTGGGACACCTGGGTAATAAGGCTCTGACATGACAGGTGATCATGTGAGGGAGGCATGCGAGTAGGTACGGAGGGTGGGAGGGTCCAAAAAGCTGCGAGTCAGGCCTGATGTTCAGGTAAAGAAGGTGTGGAGAGGCAGAGGAATGCTGTGTGTATTATACCACCTGTTGCACCACATAACGAAAACATTTCACTACTCGGAGAAAGAATTGGCAATTACTTCCCCAATTAATCATTTGGTCTATAAAATGTCAGAAAAAAAAGTGAAAATTGGCCATTAAATTAAAAGTGACGTCTTCAGATGTCTTGTTTTTTCCGTCCAACAGTCCAAGTACTAAAGGTATTCATTACAATGATATAAAATAAAGAAAAAACAGAAAATTATCACATTTGAGAGGCTGGAACCATCAAATATTTGGCATTTTTGCTGGGAAAAAGGACTTTTGAAAGGTAATTACTCATAACATAATCAATGATAGAATGTTTCCTGTACTTCCTGTTCCCTTTAATTGTGCTAAATCAGCACTGTGAGGACACCACATTCGCTCTGTGATTATTTTTGACATTTAAAACCCCACATGATCAGACAAATTGATTTGTTTTAAAAAAATTAATTAAAAATAATTGACAGATTAATCAATAATGAAAATGATTGTTAGCGGCACCTTTCGCAAAATCATTATGTTTGTCCGACTATGCAGCATTAACACATTTCATTCACTATTCACTTTGATAACTGTCCGCTGCAATGCATGCAAAATTGCTAGTAACATAACGTATTACTCAGATTCAGATTAATCGATTGACAAAAAATGAATTGTCAATTATTTTGCTTAAGGTATGTTTGTTAAATGTGATGATCTGCAGCTTTTCTTTGTCATGTATGATGGTAAATTTGTGACTTTTTTTGGTGCAAAACAAGTTATTTGAAAAGGTCACTTTGAGTTTGGGAAATTGCCACATTTCCTGTCTGAATTATAACATGTGGGTGTCCGAATACTTTTAGCCGCATAGTGTAATTTTACTTATTTGAAACAGCTGCAACTAACCAACTATCTAACCAATCCTTTTCATTAGCAATTAATCTGCCAGTTATTGTCTTAATTAATATTTTGGTATTTAAAAATGTCAGAAAACAGTGAAACATATTCAAGGTGACATCTTGAAAATGTTTGCTTTATACCAAAATCTAGAAAATATTCGGTTTACTATCATATAAGACAACGAAAAGCAGCAAATCTACACATTTGAGAGGGTAGAACTGGGAATATTTGGCATTTTTGCTTAAAAATGACTTAAATTATTGAGTATTTTGCAGAAAATTCATCTACTTATTGTTATAAATCTATTTAAAAACACATATATACTAATTGAAGAAGTTTCAAAGGGCCAAATGCAGCAAATCACTCATCTAATATCAAGGAAAACATGTCAATATACATAAAAAAAAAAACACCATATAGCGAAGAAACTCTGCAGCATTATCTTGCTTAAAATAGACATTAAAAATAAAATACAGTAACATAACACCAGCTCTAGCAGGACGAAGGCCTCAATGCCCACCAGGGTCAGCCCACCAAATAAGTATTTGTATTCCCTCCGTAACGTACTTTGAATAAAGGTTCCAGGGAGCGGCATTCGCTGAAGCAGATTCTGATGCATTTTAATAAAACACGGCTACAGATGGCACAAATGTCAGTCATGAGTTCGGAGCAACAAGTGAGCTATTGTGAGTAGCATTCAGCCAATATCAGCACCACAAATCAGTGACATAGTTTTACTGCCACTGCCTGAAAGTATCATTTACTGGAAGTATTAACACAAAATGTGCAAAGTGTGACCTAAAAAATCCACAGAAGCATCATGCCAAATTAGCTTCTTTTAATAGCGGTTATGAAGACGCTATGAAAGCTTCTCCACAGAACTGAAGCTGCAATCTATCCTACCACAGATGCATATGTTAGATGCTAAAGCTATGAGTATATGACTGGAATATGAAGCCTAATTATAACCCTTACTGAGGAGAATTGCGACGGAGGGAATTTGTTGTGATGTTGTTTCAATTGCTGTTCTACACTGACGAGAATAAAAACCTGAATTAGATCTTAAAAATGCTAAATATCTTCTATTAATAATAAAGATTCTGTTCTGTCAGTGTTAAATATTAAACCTCAGAGCGTTATTGGTACCAAAATGTGTCAGTACAACCAACTACAGACAACTGGCATGTTTATTTATTCTTTACTTATATATAAATTATTTATATTTATATATAAATATCACAATATCCATATTGAGACAGCTGCTATATACAATACTGACTTAACTCAACTGCACAATAATTTGTGCAATAATTCAACTGTGCATACTCTGTCAATAATACTGCATTTATACTTCACATTTCAAGAAATACTCTTATTTAATTCTTATTTATACCATTCTGGCATTTTAAATTTAACACATTTAAAAGATCCCACTTCTCAGCATTTTGTATTTACGTATTTGCACTGTGATTATATGTTATATATTGCATAGTATTAATGCAAATATTTGTACATATTTCTTATATTCACATTTTGTATTTTTTTACTTACTTATTTATCTTTACATATATTGTGTTTATACTGGAGCATTATATACCTAATTTACATGTTATTTACTCCTTTATTTCAATTTTCTTACATTTCTTTATATGTGTATAAGAGCAACTGTAACGCCCCAATTTCTATTCTATCAATTTCACATTACGGTTTTATATCCAAAATCTAAGACGATATATTGCCCAGCCCTAAATGAAACAGGTTTTTGTTTATCTTTTTCAAAACCAGATATTATCAATCCATCCAGTGTACATGCATTTTATAATCAAACCCTCCTCTTGTGGCTTTCACACCCTCTCACATGCTGCTCATTACTGGAGACCATAAAGGGCCAAACATGACAATAATTAGCCCTTGAGGAACATTTTTTTTGACAGGAAATTAATGATGGGGGGTAGTTTAGACAAAAAAACTGTTGAAGCTGAATGAATGAGTGACATAACCCAAATATTTGAAGTATTCCTCCTGGTGATGATCACCACTTGCATCAGCCTGCAGACTCATAATGAGTCAGCAGAAGAGAGGGGGCTTCCTGTGCTGGCTTTTTGAAAGACACACACACATGCAGAACTCCATTGACATTTTTCCCTATATTTAAAGGTACAGTGTGTGCAGAGGTTAAATGGGGATTTGTAGCATTGATCACACAGCATGTTGAACAGCAGGTGGTGGTATATTGATCTATGACGTCAGGTGTATTGTTACGTCATCTATCACCACACCACATTTGACCTGGCTTGTCCTTAGCGAGAGCAACAGAGGAGAAAGAGGTGATCCCTTCATGGTCATACAGTCACTAGCAAAAGAGAAACTCGCAGATCCTGCTGTGTATTTTGGCTCTAGGCCAAAAATTACTATGTAAGACATATTTAAAAATTGCCCGAAAAACACTCGGTGATGTAACAGATGTTCCCACTTACAGGCTTTCTTGTTTTGTGGCTGATAAACACTCGCTCGGGGCGATGCAGGGCGGCGACTGAGGACATCGGTTGTTGTCCCGAAACCCGGAGCTTGTGTGTTTGACAGCTACAACCAGGAAGCAGGAGCGGCGTAAAGCGACGGCGCGGAGAACCAATCAGAACGCACCGCTCGGATGCGCTCGTCCAATAGCATTCGAGAGGAGGCGGTGCCACGTTGTTGACGTAAGGCGAGGGACAGATTGCGCAACACTAGTCTTCCCCTCCATCCTCCTCCTTGAGGATAATAATAAAGAGGGAGAGACACCAGCTGTCGTTTTTTTTCTATATATTTCAGCACAGGAGGCATGGTAGAAAATATAAAGCCTATAACAATATACATAGACTGACATTTTCTATAGTATTTCTTACACTAAACATGTGTTTTTAAGCTGTAAAATGATGCTCCTCGATCAACCACAGATTAAAGAACAGCTGTTGAAGATGATCCTTATCTTTAAAGGCTTTCCCCCATCAATACTAAAAGACATCTGCTTTGTGTAGCAGCCCCAGGTTTCATAGTTTGTTTTAAAAAATTGCAACTCACACACTTTAATATGCTACTCTATCAAAAAGTAAGCACAACTACAAGCCAAGTATACATTTCTGTAGGCCTATAAGGCTAGCATACTTAATTATACTTAATTATATCTCAATCAAAAGATTAAGTACAAGTAGGCCTATAAGCCAAGTATACTTTTCTGTATACTTGTCAGTATAAGCCAAGTATACTTGGACTTTTCTGTATACTTGTCAGTATAAGCCAAGTATACTTAGGCTTTTTTCTTGTAGCACTCTTGAATAAACTTCTTCTTGGTAAGTGGCAAATGTCCTTATATAGGCCTATGATGCAAACTGCAAGAAAGTGCAAGCATTATTTCCGAATAACATGAAGCACTTTTTGTGCCCACACCAGAGACACACACCCCACCCACCCCTCTGTGGCTCGTGCGTAATAGGGTTTGGCACAAGGGCGCGCACCACGTAAACAAAAGCACATTGTCGGTGTCACTGCCAGCCAGTCTGCAAGAAGCCAAGAGTGGGAGAAGAGAACAGTCGTTTCCTTTGCTCTCCAGACAGAGAGTGGACCATAAAGCTTTAACAGACCCGCAAGCAAAACACTACAGCACAGATGGGATTACTTGTCACTGTCCTCCTGCACTGCATGGAGGTCTGAGGTATGTTTTTCCTCAACTAATTTATGAAGAAATCAATGATGCATGTCAGTGTAAAGCTTGCAAGTGATGCTCTGATGTTGTTTGTTTCAGGGAAAAGTAGCTGGAAAAAACCTCCTCTGGAAAATAAGACAACTAAAGCCTTAAGGTAATAATAAAGACTGTTCTCTCTGATGTTGTTCTATACTTCAAAAGATGTTTAGGCCGTTTAAGTATGATTTAGAATAGTTTAAGGTCATATCTGCCTTTTAACAAGTGGGAATTTCTGCGCCTAATTGGCGCGTAATTTGTTTCCATTGAACCTTTAAAGAAATAATGATGAAAAAAATGCAAAGAAAGTAATGTTAAATATCAAATACAAGAGAAAAAGCCTACTTACTTTGTCCACTATACTGACTGCATTATGCCCATGTTTGCAGGGGCAATGCCGTGCGTCCAGACCCAGTGCGGCTCCTCTCCACAAGGAGCCAGCCCGGCCTCTCAGTGCGCCGGCGGAGAGCGCAGCTGTGACTTCCTCACCCCGGAGTTTGTCAAGTTCAGCATGGACCTCACCAACAGTGAAATCTCCGCTGCGACGTCGGGTCCCAGTTTTGGTCCTTTGGGTGACACTTACGGCGCCGGGTACGACGTGAAGCCCCCGTGTCTCTTCCAAATGCCGGTGCAGGGGGAGCTCCCGTGCGTAAAGGTGGAGGATGCGCACGGGTGTCCAAGGTACCATCCCAACCCGCACCAGTCCGACGAGCTGCTCTCCTCCCCTGGCTCCGTTTATTATTACCGCTCTCCGTCACCACACACATCCAACTTCCAAACTCCACCGGGACACTTATGGGATGACTCCGGCTCTCTGTACAGTTTTCGACAAGACTATTTGGCGGCGGCGGCGCACCGGAAAAACACCCTATCCAGATTCTCGCTGTTTTCCCTAAAACACGCGCAACACGCCAACCAGAGCTTGTCCACGTGCCAAATGAAATTTGACGGATCTCTCCACGTGTCCATGAACCTGGACGCAGCCGGTGCGCACCAGCCGCTGGACGGCACGGGAGTTTTGGGCTCCACCGCCCACGGGAAGCAGCCCGGAGTGGGATTTCCTCACCCGCTCCAGTTCGCCCACGGCCACCACTTTATGGACTACCAGACCTCGTGCGCTCCCGGCCGCGGACCGCTGAGCGCGGAGGGGCTGTGCGAGGTGTGCGGGGATAACGCAGCGTGCCAGCACTACGGAGTGCGCACCTGCGAGGGCTGCAAGGGTTTCTTCAAGGTTTGTTCTCAATGCAACTGCATGAAAAACTACGATTTCAACTTGGATATTTGCATCTTTAGTTTCCTGAAGCGTTGAATTAATACCGATGTTGCTGTCATGAAAATGCCAGACTTGTTAAAATGGATATATTCACTTTCTTTCTGAGAAGCCACTAATGAAACCCAAACTTCAGGTAATAAAGTCCCAGTGGGAGCCCTGACTGGCCTCCTAAATGGCACATTGTGCTTCAGACGCACGTTTTGATCTCTTGACACACGCCTTTTAGGGACAAATGTCCTGTATGAAAATGGCCAACCAACGTGCCATGAATTAAAACCTTCCCCCTCTCCTCTCTGAAGGAGATTCCCGGGGGCTATTCTCCAAATTATGAATGGCCACGACCCTGTATTTACCCAGACTGCCCTGTCCGCCTGCTGAATGCCTTATACCGCCTCAGATGGCCCACAGGGGCGAGAAGAGTGCTGCTGTTAATTTTCAAAGGACCATTTAAGGCTTTAGTCTTAACAAAAAAGGTTCTTGGAGCTACTAAAAAAAAGATTGAACCATTTTCCAAACACCCTTCCTAAAAGGTTCCCCATGATCACCTCTCATATACTGTCATGTAGAAAGCCCACTTTGTTGCCATATAATCAGCCTTTTGAGAACATTTCTACACCATGATATTGGCTCAACAGACACCAATATTGTCCTTTAATGCCCCTTAAAGTGGTGCAAAAGTGCTGCAAATAATATGTCCAAAAAGATGCTTTTGTGTGCAGTTTTATGGGTTTTAGCTTGCCCTACATTTGGAGGGGTTTGCAGAGCATTTACAATTCATTCAGAATCTGGGTCTCTTTGAGTCAGTTTCATATACAGCTTAACCAAAGTACCCTTAAAAAACTGATGTTTTTATGGTATTAAATACAAACTTATGTCACTAAATGTGTTTTAAACTTTGCAAAATATCTAAATATTTCTCTTTCCATGCAGCGCACGGTACAAAAAAACGCCAAGTACGTGTGTTTGGCCGCCAAAAGCTGCCCCGTGGACAAACGCAGGAGGAACCGGTGCCAATATTGTCGCTACCAGAAGTGCCTTGCAGTGGGAATGGTCAAAGAAGGTAAACCAATAAAACCACGTTGACATTCGGGGTCAAATATTCAACTGATTTCAGCAGTAAAACTAAAAGTTTCTCTTTATGCTTTGCAGTGGTGAGGACAGCCGGTCTGAAAGGTCGAAGAGGTCGGCTGCCGTCCAAACCTAAAACTCATCCGGACTCGCCTTCACCTGTTGGCACCCTCCTGAGCGCCCTCATCAGGGCGCACATGGAATCGAACCCTCCACCTTCTCGCCTGGACTACTTCAAAGTAAGCAGTGTGGACGTCATTTCATTGCTTTACACAAGTAAAGGCAGATTAGAGCTGCAACTGATGGTCTTTTCCATCTTCACCCCACTGGTGACCTTTCACTAGTTCAAGGAGAGTCCAGGAAGCCCACCAGGAGACGACGCTCAGCATGTGCGGCAGTTTTATGACCTCCTGACCAGATCGATGGATGTGATTCGAGGCTGGGCGCAGAAGATCCCGGGCTTCACCTCCCTGCCCAAACACGACCAGGACCTCCTATTCTACTCGGCTTTCCTGGAGCTCTTTGTTTTACGGCTGTCGTACAGGTAAAGGACGCTTCTTATGACATTATATTTCCTTTTTCTCTGCAAATTTGGACCCCAAGTTTGCCCACAGCATGTAAATATGTTGACTTGGGAATGAATTTGGTTTCTCACACTTTTGGCATGAACGAAAGATGGGTTAACAGCTGGAGAGGCCCCCAAAAAGGACGTGGGAATTCATGGAAGGAGGGTTTGTCACTGTCGTAGAGCCCACAATCTGAGCACAATCTGTCGTCCTGTTTCAGATCCAACCCGGAGGAAGGGAAGCTGATCTTCTGCGACGGGTCGGCTTGGCACCGGCTCCAGTGCCTGCGGGGCTTCGGGGAGTGGATCGACAGCATCGTCGAGTTCTCCACTAATCTGCAGAGGATGAACCTGGACGTGTCCACCTTCTCCTGCATATGCAGCCTCGCTCTGGTCACCGGTGAGACGCTCAAAGACACTTTTGTTTATGCACATTTATAGTCTTTTGAAATAAGAAATGATTGACAATATGGACACGCGCAAAACTCACATATCTGTAAAATCAGATTGTGAGGGGCCGATAAATGGTTGAAATCTCCAGATAGATAGATAAATTATATCAAAATAAAAGCCTTTAACTGTCTGATTTCAATATTTCATGATAAATTGGCCATTATGTTTCATTATTTCGTATCTAATGTGTGTGTTGAAATGTGACTTACGGCCCAGCAGAGCGACACGGACTGAAGGAGCCAAAGAAAGTGGAGGAGCTGCAGAACAACATCGTCAAGTGCTTGAAGGACGCCGACGGACTCTCAGACTGCTGGTCGAACCGTTTGTCCAGACTTTTGGAAAAACTGCGTGAACTTCGCACCCTGTGCATCCAGGGCCTGCAGAGGATTTTCTATCTGAAGCTGGAGGATTTGGTGCCGCCGCCTGCAATAATAGATAAGTTATTCCTCGACACGTTGCCATTTTAGAGACATGGGAGAATACACATGGGGACGCTTTTCTTTTGATTTAATCCGGACAGTTTGACATCTGTGCACTGCATAAAAAGACATTTTTAAATCTGATATTAAGTTGTTAAATCGCATTTTCCTCAAAACAAGTAAAAATTAGAATGAAAACTAATTTATTTAAAGAATTGTGACTATTTAATTATTCATAATATAAAGTGATCTGCTTTGCAAAATTTGGATTATGCGAGAATTTAAAGGACCAATTTTATTACTGTCTGCAAGTAATTAATATCATTTGAATTTACTTTATCTTATTTTTATAACGTGATTTGAACTGCTCTGTGAATTATATGTTCAACCCATTTTACACTCTTATATATATATACACAAGGCAGTTTTGATACAAGACGAGTGTTTGCCATCATGTTTAGGTTTTTCATAACATATATTAGTCATATAGTGATTAATATAATAATAATATTCGGTAGACTCCATCATGGTCTGTTGTGTAATCTGTCATTGTCCATGTTTTAATAAATAAATTACCATTTCTGCTGCTGGACTGTTTATTTTTATTTTTACATAATTTCTTAATTTAATTTTATTTTATTTTTGAGAAAGAAAATCCGAGAACTTTTGCAATGACTCAAAAATTATGTTATTCATCGTAAATATAAATTTAATTTAATTTGTACTTATATTTCCTTAGATAAAATGCCTATTTCAAGACAAATAATTATTTTACAGTCAAATGAAATATTGGTAACTTTGCATGCAGGTTGTGGTTTAGAAGCATGACCTTTTAAAATGATTTTTGTAAACAGCTTTATAGTCTGTTCAGGCCGTGTAAAGTCATATAGACATTGATTGTAGTATCTAAGATACCAAACCCAATACAAGGATTAACTACACAAAAGAAATATATATACCTTAAAGTATATTATATAGCCTTTATGTAATCAGTCCCATTTAGATTAAGATCTCATTTTCAAGGGAGACCTGAGTAAATATAAAATAATACAAGACAGTGAAAAACAATCATAAATTTATGATGTTGCAAATTATTAAGAAAGAGACTAATTTTGCATGAAATCCTGCAAATCTCATTTAAAGTTTTCACGTTTTGCTGTTTCCTAAAATTCACACAGGCAGAATTTAATCAGTATGGATTCAGTACTGTGAAGTAGTAAAATATTAGAGAGTATTTTGACATTTTTAAACCATTAAAAGACGTAAGAAAGGCAATGATTGGAGGGTAATGAACAAATTCTGCTATAAGAAGGGACATGATCTACATATTTGCATGTGTGCATCAAGGTCAAAGGTCAACCCTCAATATCTTACAGCTGACAGATCTCATACATCATTTTGCAAGACATGAGGATGCGAGTGTGTGTGCGTGTGTGTGTGTTTTATGGCCGCTGGCTGCCTGACATTTCTGCAGCCCCGTGGTTACATCTGACATTAAAGACGTCAGTTTCTGTTCCCCCGAATTCACCAAGAAAAGTAAAAAACAGAGGAATTACGTGAAGATACAGCTGCTGATCACAGTGGAAAAATAACATCTAAGACCTCCTGATGTTCATCCTGATGTGGCAAAAGCCTTTGAGTGTGATTTAAATTAAAATCCACATCGGGAATAATCACAATCAGATCAGCGGTGAGAAGTTAAACCACTATAAATCATCCCGGCTGATTTGTCCTCTGCAACAATGTGACGTCTTCTATGTGGCAGAGAGAATTGATTTTATGGTTTGAAAAAAGGTCTTGTATGTACATAAAAAAAAAGAAAGATAGGATGATGTTCCCGTGGAGGTTTTAACGGGCCTGCAGATCAATAGTGGAGGCTGTTCAATGCGGCGGCGTGGCTGGCTGAGATATGAATGAATCGATGGCGGTATCGGAGAAACGTCCAATTTATTCTGATGGTGGTGGTGATTGACAGGTGGAGAGGGAGAATAATACAATATCACATGGTTCACAGCACAACTACAATACTATACTATAGGTATGGATATTAAAAGACTCCATTAAGTGGGGTAAGGTCACTACTGAGTACTACTAGGTATATACAGAGTAAAAACCAGTGGTGGAAACTAACTCAATTTTGAGGTACTTGTACTTTACTTGAGTATTTCCATTTTCTGCTACTTTCTACTTCTACTCCACTACATTTTAGAGGGAATTATTGTAATTTTCCTCCACTTAGGACGTTCACGACATCAGATTTTCACAACATGATTATCGTGGTCAAAACAATGCACGATAACAATATTATCACGACATATCTATAGAAAAATTTGAAAAAAGAAACGTTATTTTTATTGTGTGTATTGTCTCTTTTTTGGCAAATAAATTACACTCAAAATAGTGTAGGTGGGTTGAGAGAGAGTCTGTAACCATAACTGCACAAAAGCTTGATTTTGGATTATTTACACAATATTATGGTGTGGAAGAACTTGACTGACCTGCACAGAGTGCTGACCTCGACCCCATCCAGCATCTTCGGGATGAACTGCGAGCCGGACGTCATCACCCAACATCAGTCCTGATGATCCTGCAGCTGAATGGAAGCAAATCCCTGCAGCCGGGTCCCAAAACATCTGGAGGAAAGCCTAAAACCAGGAGAGTGGAGGCTGTTAGAGCAGCAGGAAATAGTTCAGTTCAGTTTTATATGTCATATGTAGGTTAACACAGGGTCAACGGTACAAAAAAAATAGATAGCTGAATAAATAAATAAAAATAATGATAAAAAAATAAAAAAGATAATAATAAATAAATAATATAAAACATTGAAAATAATAATAATAATAATAAATACAGTGTGTTACACTACTCACATATGGGTGTAAAAACTCAGGTGTTCACATATGACAAGTCTATTATTAATGTGCTACATGCAAAGAAAAATGTTGGTTCTCTATATCCTATTGAATAGAGTACACAAAGGACACTATTACTGATCACAGGCACCAATAACAAGTCCACAAAGAATCACCAACTGGCCCCAGAAAGCAGGTTGTTTTCTGAGGCTCCTGAAGGCCCCTCCGGCTGGTTGCTGCCGTACAGGAGCATCAAGTATTTTTTTTATCTCGAGAGCTCGACTTGTGGGTTTTTTCTGAGGCTCTGACCGCCGACTTTGATCTCTGCATCCATCCAGCTTCAATACGGCTTAACCCTTATCACCGGCAGCCCAGAGACCGCCAGCATCAGGATGGATTTACGGGCAGCGACCCCCGGTTACTTTCAACATGTAATCCATTAAAGATTATTACAGATTACCGATCACATGCTTCAATAGTTGTTGTTTTTATGAATTAGTTTGTTGGCAGTCACATATAACATTTAATTGATCAACTCTTGTGAATAAAAGCTAATAAATTGTTTACAATGAAGAGAAACAGGGCATTTAGCTTTTTAGGAGATGGACTATCTCTGTTTATAAACGACTTGACTCTTTGTCTAAGATCTTCATTTGTTTAGGAAAGCAATGAGTGGATGTTTTGCAGTCAGGATGAAGGGTCCACTTAGCAACTCTTCCTCTAAATCTTCTGTCATCCAAACAACAGACAATAATAGGAAGGGATTATTTCTGAGGGTAAATCCTTCAGGGAGTCTCTTCCAACTGAAATTAGCATTCTCTGCCAACAGCTAACAGTCGTCTAAACACTTGAATCAGTAGATTGGATTATTTCAGGATCCCAGGCGATCTGAAATATCCCACTTCAGTGTTTTAACCCCAATCCAGAGCTCATTTATTAACTTTATAATACTTTGTGGAAGGGTTTTACCATATCACATTATTAGAAGAATCCACGACAAGCTTCTTTAGTTACACTATTTCTACTGGGAATGCTAAATTAAGTTTGGTTGGTGATGTTTTATACATGTTGGCTCAATCAAATGACTTTAGTCTTTATGGTTTTAGGGATAAAAATGCTGTAATTCATCCATCCATCTATTAGCTGTAACCACTTATCCTATTATTCTTTTCTCTTACTTTGTTTATTTGGCAATAAACTTGTTTCTGATCAAACAGTTGCTACATGTTTTCTGGACTAATTTGTTTTATTGCAAGGTGGTCTGTGTGAATACAATATGTGGGTCTGTTGGGGGGTTAGTAGGGGGGTTTGTATTTGAGCAGTCTGGCAGGTTCAGGGGCTCTGGGCCGTAAACACACATCTGTATGCATAAGAACACCTGGAGGAACCTGTGAGCTGCATTATCAAGCATTACAGTGATCAGGCAAACATGTTATTGTCAGGAGAAGGCTGTTTTCTTTAAAAAACAAATCATGGCTGTTGGATGCTTCCCTTTCAAAACTCCACTTTAGAAAGAAATAAAAGTCTGACTTTAAAGTTCAAACGAGCTATATTGAAGATTTTACATGTTATCTAATTAATATCTAGTTATAATTACCGTGCTGGAGACAGCAGCTTCCACCTGACACCTGTGGCATGGCTATTTCTGCTGTTTTTATGGTTCCTTATGTAGAGTCCAGTGCGATGGAGACGATTTCCAAGAGATCAAAACGTGTTATTTAATCAAACTTTTCACTTCTTCGTCACAAAAATTCTGTCTTCTTCAGTTTACTCTGAAACAAACAGCGCCCTCTTCGGGTTTGGTGCTGCAACTGCAACAGATTTGCTTCAGATTTTTCTTGCAGTGTAAAATGCACACATTTATGACGCTAATGTCTAGAATCTTAAGTTAAAAACGTGACTTTTATATTAATATTCGTCTTGTTAGACCAGTGATTTCATTGGCTAAGCATGTTTCCAGTGTTGAGAGTTGATTGGCTGAATTTAAATATAATGTTATACACATAAATTAGGGATAAATATTCCACTCTTATGCTACAGTCTCACACATAAATAGTTAGAACATACAATACAGTCATTTGTATTCACATTTACATTTATATTAGGTGTATATTGTTTCTCTAAGTGTCAATTCTTATTCATCTTTTTTATGTATTTTTTATACATGTGAGTCTGCTGTGTTGGACAACCTGTTTCCCTGCAAAAAAAATAAATAAAATGAAGCATAATTTGATTTGACCAAATTTTTTTTACAGTTGCATTAAGAAAGTTACAGTTTTAATGTTCAATAAATTTAATCTACATGACCCAGTGTGGTTCTTTGCATATGTATTGCATGTTCTTACAAATAAATGACTTAAAATTGAGACTTTTTTTGCAGCTATAAGTGTTCTCATCACATTCAAGCCATCGCAAAGAAGAATAGTGCAAAAAGAAAAGCTGTTAGGAAAAATAGTTTCACCACTGAGGAAGATGTAAAAGAAAAGTAATCTGTGGACCTCCGAGGGGAGGAGGCCCAAACACAACACTTGAAAAAGACTTCCATTATCCGTCTATCGCTAAACTATCTCTCCTTTCCAAAAAAGAAAAAGAAAAGATGCTTAGGGGAGTGTTTGAAGAGGAGTGAGTGGTTGAGGGGATGAGGCTATATAGGCTCTGGAGGACTGTTTGAGGATTATGAGGAGGTTTACATTCTGAGCTGAAGGCCTGGTGGGATGAGCTCCGGCCACTGAAGGCTCCTGGATCAGCTCTGCATTCCTGTAAAGAGTGATGGACAGCTGGAGTTCACAAACAGAGACTGTGGACGATAACATATGTGGACTGAAAACTGAATTTTAGAGACGTGTTTTCCCAAAAATGCTGCATCTTTTCTTCCCTTATACTCAATGTCATAAAGCCTGGCTCTGTATTAGTGTTGGTCATAATCTTTTTTGAATCATGCTTTTCATTGTTTCCTTAAAAAAAATGACTACAACCTCCTAAACCATAACAAATAAAGTAGATATATAATAACAGATAGCAACTGTAAATTGAAAAACAAAGTATTCAAAAACAAGGGAGGAGAAATAAAATGGTAATGATAATAAAAAATGAAATAGAATAAAAATAAATAAATTATAGTAAATTAATCTTTCGCTTTTTTAAATACAGGATGGTTTGGGTGTTTCTATTTCTGGCCGAATCTGCTCCTGTTTTGGTATATGTGTATTGATTTTGAAATATTTCATTTATTTATGTATTTATATTGTCTTTAAGTCCTTGACTATTGATTGTTGCTGTGCATTATCATCAGTGTGTTGCCTGTCTTCAAACCGAGGCATGAAACATGTTAATAGACCACAAATGAAAGAGTTTGTTGCAGAATATCCATCAACTGAAACAAAAACTGTGACCTGCTCCTTTAAAATGACCCACACAAAGACCTCTGTATCTTAAGACACTTGTAGGAGGATATTTCCTCTTCACCATGGTGTAAAGTGAAAACAGTGAGAAGAAAACAAAATTCAAGATGACAAGGGCTCCATCTAGTGGCTGTAACCTATATTACAATTTTAGGTGAGCAACTACAACAATTCTTTCATTCTCTGGATTTATACCAATTTTAGAAGGTGTGAGTCCAACAAAAACACAACATTTTCCCTTATAATGTCAGATAGCTACAAAAAAAGAAAGAAAAAATATTTAAATGGGGATTTTTTTATAGGGAATAAACTCCAATAGAGTATTTCCCCACATATTATGTATTCTATTACATTATAATATCTATTAAAGTGTACTCCAGTGATTTGCATTTTAAAAAATATTGTCAAAATTGACCGAAAAAAACACGACTTCAGTCCCTATTATGAGTCAAGCTCCTACATTTCCCATAATGCAACTGTCTTTTCGTTGAACCCTCCCTGCTAAAGTTGGCCGTGTCGTCAAAGCTCCACCAAGGCCTCCGGTTTGTTATGCAAGTTTTAAATTGTTTTAAATTAGTTTATTCCTGAATTATTTGTTTATTGTGGAAATGCAAAGCGATGGAGGAAGTATTTACATATTTTACACAAGTAAAAGTAGCAATACAATGATGTAGAAATACTCCATTGCAAGTAAAAGTCCTGCATTTTAAATATGTGCAAAACAATTAACTCAAAGTATCAAAAGTAAAAGTATTTTAATGTTGTAGCTGGTTGAGGTGGAGCCATTTGTTACTACTTTATAAAGACTACTGGTGGTAGTAAACGGAGTACATTTACTCAAGTACTGTACTTAAGTATTTGTACTTGAGTATTTCCATTTTTTTCTACTTTCTACTTCAACTCAATTACATTTCAGAGAGAAATATTGTATGTTTTATGCACTGTTGATGCCAATCCTTTTACATAATTAATATTTAGTATGCAGGACTTTTATAGGCTACTGTGTTATTACTACTTTTACTTAAGTATTATTTAGTATGCAGGACATTTATAGGCTACTGTGTTATTACTACTTTTACTTAAGTATTATTTAGTATGCAGGACATTTATAGGCTACTGTGTTATTACTACTTTTACTTAAATATTATTTAGTATTTAGGACTTTTATACTATACTTTTACTGAAGTAAGTTTCATCTGTAGTAATGCATCATATCCTTTAATCTGATCATATGTTTTGTACATACAATTTTGATCTCCAGCTGTCAGATAAATGTAGTAAAAAGTTTTTAAAAAGTCAGGAAAAAGTACTACATTTCCCTCTCTCTTAAATACTCAAGTTAAGAACAAGTTCCTTAGAATTAAGAAGATTAAAGTACTCGAGTAAATGTACTTAATCTCTCTTTTTGCAGATTAACTTTACGCAGACATCATGTGAGCGCCACGGGCGTTGCTTTTACTCTGAAAAGGCCAAGCAGGAAGCCATATCTCACTGAGGTTTGAACAGAACAAAGCTGCAGCTGTTGATGGCTCCACCTCCTCTTCCTCCTCCTCCTCTTCCTCCTCCTCCTCCTCTTGTAGTAGCTATAAAAGTGTGTGTGTCACCCACTGATAGGACTTCACTCACAGAGATCTCATTATAGGTGCCCTGTGAGAGCCTGCAAGTTTCAACCTCTCTTCCTCTAAGGACAATCAGAACAGCACAATGGTGAGTATTAAGAACTATTATTATTAGTTATTATAAAAGAAAAGCAACTTTTGAAGTATTTTAAGTGAGAATTAAGTGAGAAAACTTGTAACAATGATAGTTTTCCTGTTGCATCTGCATCTTTCCCTCCAAAAATCTATCACAAGCTTCAACTTTTGTGTATTGTTTTTACTTTAGAGGCCTCAGGCTGTTATTAAAATAACTTTCTGGCATTGCTACAGCACATAAAATCTGATTTAAATGGTGAAAAACATAAAGTGAATGAGTGGAAACACGCTAGAAGGCATGCGGCTCCAGCTCCAGTAAAGGTTAACAGTTTCCATATGTGCGTCTGTCAGGAGGGCGTGCTTGTTTGCTGCCCGGCTGGTTTGGGGAATGCTGATGTGGCTTCCAGAGGCCCGCTTGTGTATTTTACATTTCTATTTCTGCCGCCATCGCGCTGATAAGCTGCTGCATTCCTTCAGCGTTAGACCTGAAGCTGCTTTCACTTTACAAAAAAAAACATGAGGTCAGGCACATGACGATAAATCCCTCAACATTTTTAAAAGAGCTAAAGAGCCTTCGGTGTGAGTTCAGGACGCCGACCTTCCTCTTTTTCGACTTTGTTCCCTCTTAAAAGCAAACAGTGAGCGTGTCGTAACGGTTGCACGCCATTTGAAAAGACAGGCGTGATTGAAATCAGCTTTGACGACAAGAAAAGTCCCTTAATGTTTTTTTGGACACTTCCTGTTGGGCCATTTTTGCTACAACATGAAAGAGGAGGTGTGGCGAGTCACGCTGCCGTTAGAGCCGCTACTCCACCTTAAAAAAAGTGGATTTATTTGATTACATAAAACATTTCGGTTGATTTTCAATTGCGAAACTATCGGATTATAAATGTTGCGTATCTCGGTACACGACACAATGCTCCTCTGTGTTCGCTGTCCCATGTTCAGGCCCTAACGTCAGCCGTGACGTACTTTCAGGACAAGATACAGGAAGTTCACTTTCCCCGCCATTGCCAGGAAGTGTAACTTTCACAGTGTGTTGTAAGCATGAGCCAATGTGGCATGTTGCAACACCACCACTCCCACTTTTCTCACATCCTGTCGCAGCTCACAAAGAAGAAAAAGCAGAAGCTTTATAACAGCGGTTTTCTGTTATTTTAGGAGCTCTCTGTCTGCAGTTATTATGTCTATGATACGAGCTGCAGTCCAAACAGGTTACAGTGGTTGTCTGTGTGAGGCTTCACTCAAAATAGCTGCTGAGCTGGCTGCCATCGCCATACCGGGCAGCTCCCATGTGACCCTCCTCCTCCTCCTCCTCCTCCTCCTCCTCCTCCTCCTCCGTTCTTATCACGAGCTGGTTCAGGGGGAGGGGGAGGTCGAGGGATCAACATTCAAAACAAAAGCCCACGATGAAAGATGTTAAGTGTATTCACTATTTAGGCTTAAAGGTGTCATTAGCTATTCATACAACTGAGCTGTCAGTGTTGGTTATTTGCACTACTATTAGTAGTACAACTACCACTGTGGCGTTTATCCATTACTTTTAGCTATATTTCAACCATTTATCCATTGCTTTAGGTAACTAGTTCCACTATTAAATACTGATAATACATGTAGCTAACTATCGCAACACTATATCCATTAATTTAGTGTTATTAATTACATTATTACCCCCATTTATCCAACTTTTTTCAACTTTTGTCCCATTACTTTAAGCTATTCCACCATTTATCCATTACAGCTACTTTTAGTCATTTGTTATCACGTTGATCTTACATTTAGCTTACTAACATTATTCTCATTTATCCATACTTTTAGCTAACTTAGGACTGGGCGATATGGCCAAAATATTCATTTCATATCTCGATAACGATATATATAACGATATAGCATGTTTTCTGGTAGTTTAATAAATAAATAAATAGTCTATATGAAATAACCACATGGTAAAGCCTATTTTTGTATACTCCTGTATGAATTTAATACTTGACAAATGAAGAGTATTTTCTCATTTAATTAAGAACTTGAAACAGTTTCAAGTGAAATTATTTCACCAGCTAACACCAGTTTATGTGGTTTAAATTTCTATACATGAAGGATTGGGTCTAATTTGACAGAAAGTAGGTCACTCCACTCACATTAAAGTCATATAACTCGCTTCAAGATAATTCCTGATTAAAATAACACATGCATAGTGAGATAAAACACTTGAAGACTTCTTATCAGTCTGAGTGATCTCGTTGGGGAGGACGGACGTGGTTTTGCGCTGCATTGTTGGAGCTGTTTGTGTCCCACTGGAAAAACATGACGAGCTGCCCCGCCGAGATGTTTGCAGGCTCAAAGTCACACTGACTTCACAGGAATTTCACGACAACGTGAATATTTCACTGGCCCACATGTTCCCTCTATAAATGAGGTCAGAGGTCAGCTGCAGCCCCTGTTACCACTATTTATTATACATAAACATAACAGGGTTTGGCGGCGTGTTTGTGTTCTTATGTAACCGCTGACAGCCTTCTGTTGACAGACTAACTGCTGTCGTAATGTACTCTACTCCCTGTCTCACACTGCATTTGCATTTCTCTCACTTTGACCTCCTTGTGATGCGCCAATTAACCAAACAGGACAGACAACGTTGAGCTCCCTCAGGCTAAATTTCCCTCCCAAATGATGAGACCAAACTTGTTCGAGTCCTCAGCAAGCACGCACCCATCGCCTCCACCCTCCACCCTCATCCTTTACAAGCCACTAGACATACTTGAGGAGGGTGTGGAAGCTCTTTGGCCCCGACAGATACTCTGACAAGAAGATGTTAATCACCACCCCCTGCTTATTTAGATCACTGACTCCTGATCTGACGTGTCACATCCTACTCGCTAAGGATATGTGGAAATAACAGGTTTCTGCAAACGTTTGCAGATGCAGACCTGCAAATTTGAATATCATGTGGTGGTGCAAATAACGTGAAAATATAAAAGAGTTAGGGAAGTCATGACTCCACCCGTTTTTGGGCGCTCATCTGTCATTTTCAGCAGGTCAAGACAGGTTTAAAAGCAGAAAAGCTATCAAGCAACATGTTTTTTTCTTAAATATGCTGAAATTCCAATTGATGTGCACGATGAATTCAGTGATAATTTTTTGACATTTTGCAGCAAAAATTACACATTAAATATCCCTAAATCATATTGTATTCATTACAGAATCTCTTCTTTTTTCTCCTGCACAGCGTGAGTGTATCTCTATCCATATTGGCCAGGCTGGCGTCCAGATGGGCAACACCTGCTGGGAGCTGTACTGCCTGGAGCACGGCATCCAGCCGGACGGCCACATGCACCCCGACAAGCCCCCCGGAGGCTACGACGACTCCTTCACCACCTTCTTCAGTGCGACCGGCACGGGGAAGTACGTCCCCAGGGCCATCTTCGTCGACCTGGAGCCCACTGTGATCGGTGAGGAGTTGTAATTATCAGCATTCTCTGACCTGGGAGCCAGTGTTTAGGAGATGAGGGTGTTGCACGAGAGATTTTCTGGCAAAGTAACTTCAGATTTGAGGAGGTAGAGACAATAAATCTATAAAGATGAAACTAGCAGATCATTACCCATATTCACTAGTAAGTCATTGTCATTTATATGAATTTATAATTCGACCAAAGTTCATTTCAAGTGATTAAAGTCAGCAGTCAAGTTTTATTTCTGGCCACGCCCACTTCAGTTTGAATCAGCCAATCAGATCTCAAAGGCTCACGTTTCACTACAAGTTTGGTCTTACTTTTAAATGTAAATAACTACTGTGTCAAATTGAGCAAACTTTATGTTCACAAAACAAGACTTCTTCAATTCAATACAACATTATTTATGAGTGGCTTAAAACGAATTTGCATTATTATCCCGTTAACTTTGACAGATTGATTGATTGATTTTATTCATCTATAGCCGCAAATCAAAACAGTATTAAAATGTTATCCTACCATCTCTTCTCTCCCCTCCAGACGAGGTCCGTACCGGCACGTACCGCCAGCTCTTCCACCCAGAGCAGCTGATCTCAGGAAAGGAGGACGCCGCCAACAACTACGCCCGCGGTCACTACACCGTCGGAAAGGAGCACATCGACTCTGTACTGGACAGGATCCGCAAACTGGTGAGAAAAGAGATGAAATTGGGACTGAAACCCACAATTTTGAATAAAACAGAACAAAGGAAGCATTATAAGCAGAATATTCTTATAAGAAGTGTGTTTTAAATTGTACCTCTATCGTGCAGTCGGACCAGTGCACCGGGCTGCAAGGTTTCCTGATCTTCCACTCCTTCGGAGGAGGAACCGGCTCCGGCTTCACCTCCCTCCTGATGGAGCGCCTCTCAGTCGACTTTGGCAAGAAGTCCAAGCTGGAGTTCGCCATCTACCCGGCGCCCCAGGTGTCCACCGCCGTGGTGGAGCCCTACAACTCCATCCTGACCACCCACACCACCCTGGAGCACTCCGACTGCGCCTTCATGGTGGACAACGAGGCCATCTACGACATCTGCCGCAGGAACCTGGACATCGACCGCCCGTCGTACACCAACCTGAATCGCCTCATCAGCCAGATCGTCTCCTCCATCACCGCCTCCCTGCGCTTCGACGGAGCCTTGAACGTGGACCTGACGGAGTTCCAGACCAACCTGGTGCCCTACCCTCGTATCCACTTCCCTCTGGCCACCTACGCCCCGGTTATCTCCGCAGAGAAGGCCTACCACGAGCAGCTCACTGTGGGGGAGATCACCAACTCCTGCTTTGAGCCAGCCAATCAGATGGTGAAATGTGACCCTCGCCACGGTAAATACATGGCCTGCTGCCTGCTGTACCGCGGCGACGTGGTGCCCAAAGACGTCAACACCGCCATCAGCAACATCAAAACCAAGCGCAGCATCCAGTTTGTGGACTGGTGTCCCACAGGCTTCAAGGTGGGCATCAACTACCAGCCTCCCACTGTGGTTCCCGGAGGAGATCTCGCCAAGGTGCAGAGGGCCGTGTGCATGCTGAGCAACACCACCGCCATCGCCGAGGCCTGGGCTCGCCTCGACCACAAGTTCGACCTCATGTACGCCAAGAGGGCCTTCGTCCACTGGTACGTCGGGGAGGGGATGGAGGAGGGAGAGTTCTCCGAGGCCAGAGAGGACATGGCGGCCCTGGAGAAGGATTACGAAGAGGTCGGCATCGACTCGTGTGAAGAAGATGAAGAGGGGGAGGAGTATTAAAAACAGAAGGGTAACATTATAAAAAAAAAGAGCCGTTTTAAGGAAAGGTTAAAGAATTTATGATTTTAAATCTCCTCCAGAAGCAGTCAGAGTGTTAATGTGCAGTTTATCGACCTCTAAGAAACACTAATGTTACTGCCAAGCAGCTCAATCCCTCCGTGTTGAAAAATGACTCTTCAATGAGAGAAAAGTGCCTTTACCTCCTTTTCTTAATAAAACCGTTTACACCAACACTTTCTGTATTTCATTAAGAGTGTACTATACTTCTAAATAAAATAGGGCTGTCACAATATCAGATTTCCACTACACGATTAACGTGGCCAAAAGAATTCACAATAACCAGCGGTCGAAGAAGTACTCAGATCTTTTACTTCAGTAAAAAGTACTAATACCACAGTGTAGAAATACACTGTTACAAGTAAAAGTCCTGCATTCATATCTTTACTTAAGTACAAAAGTATCAGCATCAAAATATACTAAAAGTACCAAAAGTGAAAGTCCTCATTATGCAGAATAATCTATATTATATTATTGGATTATAATAATTGATGCATTCATTTTTTTCATCACTTTAATGTTGCAGCTGGTAAAGGTGGAGCTTTTAATGACTTTATATATTGCTGGTAGTTTAATCTATAATAATACATGATCATTTATTAGTTGATTATATTTGTTTTAATAATTTGAATCTGTAAAGTAACTAAAGTTATTAAATAAATGTAGTAAACGTACAATATTTCCCTCTGAGATGTAGTGGAGTAGAAGTATATAGTAGCAGAAAATGGAAATACTCAAATAAAGTACAATTATCTCAAAATTGCACTTAAGTACAGTACTTGAGTAAATGAAATGATAGAAAATTTGAAGAAAACAAAATCAAATTCATCTTTAACATTAGTTATAGTGAGTTTTGTCTCTTTTTTGGCAAATGAATTACACTCAAAATATTAGTGTAGCGAGGTAGAGAGAGTCTACAATAATAATTGATTACTTGTATAATATTATCATATGTGTTTTATTAACATGATATCAATATTTTATTTTTAAATATCGCGGTTATCGTCAATATCGGTGTATCGCGACACCACTATTTGAAAAATAACAAACATAAAAGTAGAATTGAGAGAGAGAGGTGTATCATACACATGAATGCAGCAGTAATATTAATTAATCATATATAATAGTAAAACACTGACAATGCACAATGATTACTTTTACTTTTGCAGATATACTTTTACTTCAGTAAGGTTTTCAATGCAGGACTTTTACTTGTGGAGTATTTTAGTACTTTAGGGTGAGCTGTGGGTATTTTACCACCAGGTGGCAGTGTGGTCTACTGTGTGACTCATTATTATATCCACACTGTAGGGAAGATAACGGAAGAATAGAGACATCTCAAGGCCACCAGCTTGGCACAGAGGTACACTACATTCACAATATTCAGAAACACTCTCACATACATGTTCTATGTGGACAACCCCGGCTAAATAAATGTGTTTTTCTGCGTAGTTCCAGTTAAATAAGCAGTTAAAATCAGTGTGTTGTGCTGATTAATTACTGTGAATGCTCTGAGTTAAAGCTCATTTAAAACTAATGTCTCTTTCGCTACAGACAAAAACATCCCTCTATATAGATTTTTCTGTGCAGAACCTCCAGAGACAGACTTATTTCTCGGTTCAGGGCTTAACTCATAGTTTGGGAAGTTTGCTGCTGGACTTTTTCCTCCCCTTGCTCGGCGGACGAGGCCTCCATATTGGCTCTGTAATTGCTTTGATGTAATTAAGGCTCAATTTGAGCAGCGTCTAGGCGGTGTGGACAGGGGATTTATAAAGGTCACGAAGGACACAGAGAGAGATAAATGTTTTTTGTCTCTTATTTCATGACGTTTTCTTCTCAGTTTGGGTTTAAAAAGAACACGGAGAGGCATTTCCAGACCATAACCATATATAACTATATATATATATATATATATATATATATACCTATAACAAACACCCCCCTTAACAAAAACATACATGAACATCATGTCTTGGTAAAGTCAACAATGCCTAAAGCTTAGTGCTTAAGGTGGAGGTTTGGGTGGTGCAGCAACAAACAGCGTTGGCACGACCGTTTCACAATGTGGTGGGGGAAGTATATATATATAGTGGTGGGGAAGTTGATTAGAGGATTGGGAACCTTTACTTCAGTAAAGGATGTAAGTACTTCCTCCACCACTGCAAGACACAAAGGAAACAATAATTACATAAATATACATAATAAATATACATAATTCCCTCTCCACCTCCTAAAAAACAAGACTCAACCATGCCTCATTCAATGTTCTTTAATATTAAAACAGCCAAAAAATACAATAAGCTTTTCTTCATTCATCCCTCACCCACAATGTTTCCCCCCCCCCAGAAAATAAAATCCAGTTAAACTCACAGTACAAACCCCAATAGAAACAATAACCATGACTCCACACACTGGTTCTTTAAACTGGACTCTTTACGGCGGCGTTGAATGTCACAAAGCACAGACAGCGGGACGGTTCAGCAGGTGGGTTTTCTTCGCTGTGAAGCAGACGCACATGACTCTTTGAAGATGTTGCATCACCAGCCAGAAGAGTGGCTGTATCCAAGGCTACCTAACACGTTGGCATGGCAACCAGTAGCCATGCGTTATAGGGGATTATCACAATTTGAGATTAAACTTTGTTTTTCTTCCCGTGTGTTGATGGCGGTTTGGAAATTAAACTCCAGACGCGGTGCACATGTTTGCTCCTCTAACAATTCATCACTGAGATTAATGGCCGACAGTAATTGTCTCATAATCACAGTGAGGAACGCTCTCTTGTTATGTTATGACGCTTACGATGCCTTTTATTGCAGCACTATAAAATGGGAATATTTCCAAACAAAAATGAAGCAGCTGGAAACGAAGTGAAGAGCAATTGCACTTGAAATAATTCATCCTGACACATTTAAAAAAAAAATTATAAATATTAGTTTTTCTCAGATTTAAAGGAACATTAAGTGGTTTAAAAACATTTTGGTGACAAGTAGAAAATATGACACCATAGAAAATTAAACGGCAAATAGTAACCTGCAACTAATAAAACATGAAATGACATTTGCACGATAGATGGCTACGTTACAGTCCAAATTCAACGCAAACTCCTTGTGACAAGGTTAAACCGTATAGTGCCATATATAAAAAAAAAAAACTGCAATAAACCTGCTGCAGATTTGTTTGGTACGTGTCCACAGGGGCGTTTTTGGACGCGAGTGATCGCCTCGTTTCCCAGCATTGGACGCTTGATGGGCTGCCACTAGGCAACTGATTTTAGTTGTATATTGTTTTTCTTCGTAATTTTATAATATGTCTGAGGAAAATGTTGATATTCCCAACGGCCTCATCTTTTTCGTCTGTCCTCTGTCATGGATCCTGTAGACACGAACCATCAGAGTATTGAACAATCTCATTAAGCTACTGCAGATAGACAGCCACCATTTTGTGCTATGGGACAACAACAAAAATCACTTATTGCCCCTTTAAGCTGAATCTTTAGAAAAAAAATTAATTACTTGTCAAATAAATAAATAAATAAATAACTGTACATCTGTTTAGCACTATTGCTGTCTAATTAAAGGTTTAATAACTTCACAAATCTGTCACCTTATAAAACAGGAGAGCCGCCCCACATAGAAATATACAAGACCTAACATGACAAACTGGTTTTAGAGGCTTTCTTATGATGAGCGAACCATGTCTGCCTTTCAACTGGTTACAAATGATTTCGCTCTGCATGTTCATCACTGTCAGGTTAAGTTTTAGAAATGAGAAATGGTGACATTTTTGACAGTTTTGACTTGTCAAAAATGTGCGTTTTTAAATTGGTGCATCAAAACAAAAACTCTATGTTTAGAGAAAGAGCGTGATACATAATCGCTATAATCCATTTATGAAATACCAGGCAAAGAAAACATACTGACAGGCAGAATTGTAAGTAAAATATATTCAGCAAAGGCAGTCTGGTCTCACAAGACTTTGTGAAATGAGTGAAAAGTCGGAAAATGCTTCATGAAAACAAGGTGAGAAATGTGTGTCTGCACAAGAAAAGCTGAAAATGTTGCTTTTCCTGCTTTTCCATTAACTTATTTTAACAATAAAGTTAGAAAAGTTTGTATTATTTCACATTTTGTGCTTTTTTTCCCATACTTTTCTCACTAGTTTCAAATGGGCTCAGTTGGGAAATGTTGATGTCACACACTTCCGTGCACCAATCAGGATTAAGCAACATTTGACTCATTCTTTTTTTATTATTTTTTTTTAATATTATTATTTGTTATTATATCATTTTATTATTTATTTATTTTATTTAATCATTTATTTTATTATACTCATGTATTTAAATGTTTTACCCCCTCTTATCTATTTTATTTGTTATTTACTGGTTTTTAAAATACATTTTTTTATCTATTTTTCATTTTTATTTCTTGTATATATTAGTCTCAAATTGCTTTAATGTTTACATTTGTACTGTCTTATCAGCTTCTCTGTCACCTGTAAAGCACTTTGAATAGCTCAAGTTTGATTGATTGATAATAAGGATGTTTTTGTCCAAACTTAACTTTGATTTTTGCTTATTTAGTCATGAATATTTAACGTTGTGCAGACATACTTAAGATTTGAAGCTGAGTTTTCAGAACCAGAGTTACTTAACTTGCTAAAAGTTGCTGTTATCCCTCCTTTATATGGCATGTAGGCATGAAAATAGCACATTAAAAAACTCTTTGTATCAGAATTTGTGCTAATTTCACATCATTTTGTAGAGACTGTGCCGATAGAAGCCTGTCATGGTTTAGAGGGCGGCTTGGCATCAAAAGAAAAGACTAATTCCATCACCTCCTCTTCCAAACTTCCCCCACATTTTGTAGAGTTTTAAAATCAAACAAAAATTCAACATTTTTTCTGTTCTGTCAGTAAGAGAGAGGCAATATTTCAGGTACTGAATGACCTCCATTTACATCAGAACTGACTGTAGGAGCTTTATTCTACTGAGGTGATGAGAAACTGTATCTGATATGTTGAGAAGAAGCTTTGTTGTGTCCCTCAAACGTTGTGCTACAGGTATAAAACACACACACACACACACACACACACACTCAGTCTACCAGGGGCACAGACACTCATAAACACACACGGTCCAGTAATAATAAACATCTCACTCATCGTCCCGTTGTTGTTGATCGAGTAATGATGATGCGCCAAGCAGACATCCTCTAAAATAACCAATTAGGGAGTGAGTCAGCTGAATGCGGCTGCGTGTTGACAGGAAGTGTCCCTCGTCTGGGTAGATCTGTCCCGAAATAAAAAAAAACATGAGATGAATGATTAAAGACGATATAAAAACACACAAGGTAATTAAAAAAACACAAAAAGTACACGTTGAGGGGGGATTTTTCTAGGATTGTCTTAAAAATACAGTTTTTCCAATGAAGTTCAGAACAGAGGATTTTTTTCATAACATTCTACAAGAGAGCGCCGTATTTACCTGCATAGTGTAGTTGGCTCCGATCTTTATTAAGTGCTTGATGAGCTCCGCTGAGTGCTGAAAGTGAACGTTTGCTGTGGAGAAAAACAAACAAGACGTGCAAATAAGTGTCGCCGGGGTTAATTTGCTGGATATAAAGGCTCCGGCTCTCTTCAAGGTCAAGTTTCAGCGCTCTGCATCATGTTGAGAGGCTCATTTCAAAAGGACACAACCAGCAGCCTGCCTTTAATAACACACATTACAGCTTACTGTGAAAATTACAGCTTATGTATTGTGCTGTGATGTGCTTTATGATGTGCGTACCGTCTGCAGTGCCGTGAGCCAGAAACAGAGTTCCTCCCTGCAGACCTTTCATGTTGGTCAGGACTTTGGATGCCTGGAAGAGAAATTGTATTTTATGACTTCATCATGTGTTAAAATCTCACAGGAATGGTTCGACATTTTGGGAAATATTCTCTTTCTTGCTGAGAGTTAAATGAGATTTATACCACTCACACTTGTTACCTTTGTACAGAGCTAGGCTAGCTGTTTCCCCCCGTTTCCAGTCTTTATGCTAAGCTAAGCCAACCGGCAACTGGCTGTATCCTCATGTTTATTGTGCAGACATGAGAGTTTCCTAAAATGTTCTTTTAATCTGAAAAGCAACAACAGCTGCAGTGGAGTAGAAGTATAAAGTAGCATAAAATGGAAATACTCAAGTAAAATACAAGTATCTCAAAATTGTAGTGAAACACAGTACTTCCTGTTGTGATTGTGAAACCAAAGAGTATAGATGCAAAGAGACGAAACTCCGGTGTTTTTTTTTTGTTTTTTTTTACAACAGCCGCTGCCGCCATTTTGGACTGAAAACGCTTATTATATTTATAATATTTTATTGTTCAACACAGGTCATTTCAGTAGAATATGACAATAGAATATAAGTAATTTTGTTTCACTTTTGTACGGCACTTTGTAGGTGGATGTTTTACTGGCGTCCGGTAGTCGTTTTCAGTCCTGATTTTCACTTCTTGGTAATATACTGTACATTCTTTGTTGAAACTCTAATGCTGCGTTCAAGAAAACTCTGAACTTGAACATTTTCTGACCTCCTACTAGAAAAAGTATTTAATTAAATAATACATACCATCATATAATAAAACCGGTTCTGCATGTACATTTGCGTCAAAATATGTCGGCATGTTATTAGGTAGCTGGTTGCGGTAAACAATGTCGGAAAGTTAATGCTCTGCACAAAAGTTATTTGAGGAAACATTGAAAATGTGGAGGCTGCTCTGCTGCGAGTTCAAGTTCAGTTTGTCACGGTCACGGTTACAACAGAAAACGGCCCTTGGAAAGGTCATGGAGAGTGTTTTGAAGGCCTTTTGTAGTGTGGAGCAGCCGAACTGTAAATGAAAATTCATGCTCACATTTGCAGAGAAACTGGAGAGTATTTTTTTTGCTCTGCAACAAGAAGCCAGATTGCATTTCGATGTATTGCTCAGGGGAGTGTGGATGGAAGCTGTTATATTAGAAGATATCTCCACCTCTCAATCTCATCATTCACTTTTTGTTCCCAGTTGGGATTCAAACGAGGAAGATTTTCCGGCTCGTCGGCCGCCGCACATCAACAACCGGACATTTAATAACCTTCCCTTTTAGTCTCGGAGGATGAGTGATGATGTCCCGCTGATTATTGTCTGATCACATCGCGCCACATTTCTTCCTCTTTGAATGTCTTTTAAAAAGCAGACCCCCCCCACCCCTCCTGCTGGGAGAGTCACAGAAATAGCCGGCCCAGTTATAAGGCAACCCACTTAGGAGGGAAAACACACTTTGACTGCAACCTTCACGTAGAGGACAATTGTGTAATTTCTTTTTAGCCTACACCTCTGGCGTTTTCCTGTTTTTTTTTTATGTTTGTGTGTTTTTCCTCGCTGTTGCAAAAGGACACGGTTCGCTCGTGGCCACATTTTCTTCTTTATTTTTAGCTGTTTGATTTGTGAAGTGGACCAAAGCAGAGTGTGTTTTCATTTAGAGAGCTGTGTGACCTCGACGTCATCCTAAAAACAAGACAGATTTTTTGGAAAGAAACAACAGCAGCCTTTCAGTTTTGGCTCCATTTAAGTCTTGAGGTAAAATTGATTTTCTGATAATTCTGCTGCCAAAATCTTGCATCAATAATCCACACAACCAGACATGTTTTCCTCGCTGTTTTCCAGTGTGGTCTGACTTATTTCTGGTTCCCAAACCCAAAGTGTGGGTCAGGTACCCTCCGAAAGGTCACAAGATAAACCTCAAGGGTCGAAAGGAGACAAATCATACTTCTGCTACACAAAATAATGACTCTAAAAACAGGATGCTTTTACATTGTGTGGTGGTGAAGGTGCAAATACATATTCACGAGTCAAAATGCTAAATTAACGGACATACTAATTCTACTTTTATCACTAGCTCAGCCGTTGCACTGTGTCAGATAAAGTGGCAGCCCAGTCACCATGAAAAAATGTTGCCACTGTATGTTTCTGCAAACCACCGATACGTTGAATGTCGACATCCTGAGGTCTGCGAAAACGTACAATACCAACATCTGTTTTGGCAACTGGGTTGAAATTAGATTAATTTAATTTAAATTTACAAGTAAACGTGATTAGGATGATAGCAAACATGGCACAGAGGACTGAGAGCCGTGGGAAGTCAGGCTGAAAAAACAGCGTGCTTCTACAATCCACTTTCAAGTTTGCAGATGTTATCTAATTTTATTTCTGTTTCTATGTGTTCATAAAGTTGTTGTTATGGGTGCAGCAGAGCAGTTGGCGATGATGTGATGATAACACCATGTAGGATTTAAAGTTATGCATTCAGAAACTCATATTTTTGGTGTCAGTTTAGGGAGTTTATTGCTGCCTGAACAAGCTTTGTTTTATTTTATGTGTCTGGCTGCTGGAAAAGATACGATTTGGGACATAAAATAAGAGAAAAACAAGCCCAGAAACAGATGGATGATGGGTAAAAGCTGCTCACTTGGTATCTGTTCTCCTCAGTTGAAGGTGAGCCGAGGTATCTCTCCGAGAAGGAAGAAGCTGGAAAAGAAAAGAGGTTGTTTTAAGAAAGATGGAAGAAAAACAAATGTTTGAGCTGCAGCTAATCTTCTTTACAGCTTTTACAACTTAAATATTAAAACAGATTCTTCTTTCTGTTCAATCTGCATTTAAAAAGATTTTACATGTTACATGAGAGAATATGTTTCAAATGTGTGTTTTGAGTGAAATCCTTATTCCGCTCTGTAGGAAACACATGAAGCGGAAGATTTACAGACACACTTCGGTCTATTAAACTATGATCACATACAGCAGTATCTCCTCAGCTTTAATACTTCGTCGACTCCCAGACATGAAGAAAGCTTTTCATCCTAAAAAATTCAATAAGCCTGAATTCCCGAAAGCAGAACCTAAGGATAATTAAAGTCACATTACCCAGACAATACAGCATGTAGGATAAAGACGTCAGCGCTGCAGCAGAAGTAATAAATATTTCCATGTCCCTGCAGTGTGTATTAAAGAAGGAGAGGAGATATGTGATTTAAATTAGCTCACCGTACATGGACCAGTCAGTGACGGGAGCCTGAGCTGCAGCACATCGGATCAGCTTCTCAGTCGACTTCAGCATCGTCAGTGTGAGGAAGCCGCCGTAGTCCTGTCAGAGGAGCGAAAAAAGGGTTTTTATTGATGGTTGAATATATTAAAATACGCTCCGATTTAGAGGATAGTAAAGCAGAAAAAACATATTTCTACTACACACAGTTATGTTCATTTCTAACCTGAATATACAAGCTGGGAATGGGGAATGCAGACACCAAACTAGTTTCATATAGTTTCAACCAGGAACCAGGATAATATGAGATTTGTGCACACGGGGAGATAAATAATGTATGTTTCTAGAACATTATATCCTAAGTACGATCAAAACCAGGATACTAGTGAGCGTGTGAAATATCTACATACATGTTTTATCATCAGTAATCTTTCATTTCAAGTTCACGATTGGCCTCATAAATTAATAAAGTTGTCAAACAGCGTGAGGAAGCCTCATTGAGCATTTCAGACCACACAGCAGCCGATACGGCTTCATCCTTCAGGCTGAAGGCTTTGATTAATTCACAGTCTGACAGACGAACCTCTCCAAAGACTCCAACACGAGTACGATCGATGAACGGCAGCTTCACCAGGTACCTGAGGCACACAGAGGAGACGCTTTAACTTTATAACAAGTTTGTTTCAATTCACACAAGTCCAACAGTAAAGAGGTCAAAGGTCAGAGCCACATGTGAGAGAGAGTTGCTGGGAAAAGTAATGAGAAAACCAGCACCAACTATTCTGTTTTTATGTTATAAAAACATATTGCAAGTGTGTTTTGCAGCTGAATTAATACTGTTGTGATGTTAAACACAGTGTCGTTGTGACACTGAGGAGGACTGTAATTCTCAGATTAAATACACTTGACAATCAGACTTTTTGTACTTGGTCTGCGGAATAAATTAATTTCCATACTGAATAAAGGGATTTCTATTTCAAAAGACTTTCTGTTGTCTGTTAAAATGTGTGACAGTAATTCTACTAGAAAGAAATAACAGATAAACCAGATAAAAAAGCAGTAAAATAATTCAAATCAAAGTGGTTTTCTTGTGTAATTTCCAAACTTTTTAACATCCAGAGTGAACTTTTCTGTCTCGGTACAGAACTTAAACATAATCCTTATTCTAATCTTAAACATTAACACAACTCCTCTTTATATTTTCTCAATTGATTTTAATGCTTTGCTCTATAAAATGTAAGATATAATCAATCAGACACCAAGTTTTCGTGTTCAAATGTCTTGTTTTCTCTAAAAAACAGTGCAAAAATATTTATGTTTAAGCAGAAAAGCACCTTTACACTGATATTATTAGTGCGAAGTGCAAACCAGACACAAAGTAACTCTCACTAAACTTTAAATTAAGCATCCAGACTGGTAAAAATAAAAAGTGTTACGTACTCCAGAGCTGCTGTCTGGTCGTCTGCATCCACGGTGCCGAGCCTCTGATGGAGCTGATGTAAAACCCTGTGAAGTGACAAACATGAGGATGAAGATCTGAATGAAAAACTACAAAACATGTTGAGTATTTATGTGGAGGTTCAGTACCTTTGACCTCTGAACCCTGACCCTCTGCCGTCCAGTCGTGCTACGATGACCTGCTCCGATCCCACCAGCACCGAGTCCCAGTCCAGCCTGAACTCCTCCGTCACCGCCTGCTCGCCTGGAGAACTGCCGCTGTGAGGATGAACCCAAAAATAGACTGAAATTTACTAACACAGACTTGTTTTAAATATTTATTCAAATGCTTTCCATGGTCTTTTTTGTAACTGTGAGACACTATTTTAGGATAAACTAGCAAAACCGTCACTTAAGAGGTTGTTTATTAACCTAATCTTTGCCTTAATCCCAAGATTAAACCTATAGGAAACCTCATCATGCCTTTTTTTAACTTCAAACCAAGATGGATTTTTCATTTTTTGTGATCATCGATTTAGCTCTTGGAAATGTTTGCTCCTTGTAACATTACTGCTGGCACGGTACTGATAACTTCTCAAATTGACCATCATTAACTTTTTAACGTTACTGGAATATAAAGATAAAAGCACCAAGGATAGATCTATAAAACGTTAATCCAGAGAGCAACGATTACAGAAAAGTCCAACAAATTTCTGTAGCAGAACATTTCTCCCATTAATCATCTCAAAACCCCTCAGATTTATCTGGTGACCCTTTGGAGGGGCCAGAACCCTAGGTTGGGAACCACTGGACTAGACTAGATAACTGTATAATATAATGTAGTTAAAACGAGCTTCACCTCAAGCAGCTACAACAGTAAAATGCTGCTCACACATTCATCCATCAGTGTTAACAATCTAATAATGAAATGTACATTTTGCTTTTGTACTAAAGTAGGAATTCAAACGCACAATTTTCTGCATTTTTACCTTTTTTTTATTAGTGCTTTTACTTAAGTAATTAGGATCTGAGTACTTCTTCCACCACTGACTTTGAGACTGTGATATATATTTAAGTTACTCTGCATATAAAAAGGATTATAGGGCATTAAAATTGTAGCTACATTTACATCTTCTCGTCTAACATGCCTTTCACCTTCATTTATAACTCCAGTTGAATTATAAAATGTATTTAAAGTGTAGGTTTCACAGCCTGCAGGTACAGAGAAGTGAAGGCGCTGCAGTAAAAGTAAATGATAGAAAAATGTAAATGTAATAAAGTGGAATGAGGCTCACACAATGAGGAGGAGGCCGTAGATGTAGGTCTCGGAGAAGTCACTAGGATAGATGAGCTTCAGAGGCAGATCTGTGACGACGACACGGAAACGTTAGCTATAAACATTAGAGGACAGACAGGAAGACGGATGCAAACAGACTCGTGTCATTCATTCATTAGTGAAGATCATTTGTACCAAAGTTGTCATTAGTGATCGTCCGGATTTCAGTCTGAATCCTCTTTTTAGTCTCCAGCGCCGCCCGCAGAGGGAGGTTGTTCTCTAAGATGAAATATGCTGTGAAATATAAAAATATAGAGCTGTTATATATCTGCTAAACTAAAATGCATCAGCACGTAGGTGAATCAGCACATTTCTAAATATCTAAGAAGCCTAAAAGTCGATGTTCCTTCTCACATATTCATGTTTCTTCTTGGCAACATGTCCACATAAAATATTCAGCGCTTCATCCAGAGGCTGCAGCGATGGAGGGGCATGACTCCCATTTTTATTTTATAACCACTAATCCACATAGAAGGCAGGTTTCTATACTGTACATGGACTACTGAAAAATACAACGTCTGAGGCTCTTTTCACAGATTTCTTATTCCATTTCTTGTGAATTTTCAACTTAATTTTTCTTTCTAACTTGTTTTTGTAAGAGCAGACACAAATACTGACCTTTAGCCATCTTAAAAAAACAATTATGGAGATGAAAAGATCAATATTTAAAGCGTGAAACAAAACATCTTAGAAATGGACAAACTGCCGGTGCAGTTTGGCACGGCGTCAAATCCAACAGCTGCTGATGTTTTCATACAAAAAACATGATGATGCTTAATTGCTTTTCCATTTCAGAGAAAAAGCACATCTGCCTGCACACACAAACATCTCATAAGTACAAAGTGTTTTCATATTAAAGGAGAATAAAGACGACTTACAGTCCACGTCATCGAAACTTAGAAGCAGCACAGCTGGAACTCCAGGACCTGCAGCGAGAGGGAATCAAATATTTAGTTTGGTTGTTTTTTGGCAGTGTTGACACATTCTATATTTAAAGGGCGGCTCCTTTATTTTGGGGCTTTTTGAGGTTTTTATCTCATTCTGTAGTTTCTGTTCCTGATGTATTCACATCCGTATGCAAAGCATGTTTTAACATCAAAATGATATTTCCCCTTCAAGCACAAACCTTTTTCCCACATCGTGACCTGACGTAGGTTTCTGCATGATGACGCTGCTACATGTACAGTATGGATACATCCTTATAATCAGCGTATTAACGTCACATACAGTAACTCAGATGGCGGTCGGCGTGCTCCCAGTTTGTAGAAGCAGACAGGAGTACCGGCACGGAAGCCGAAAGTCAAACAATAGCACAAACAAACTAACCGATCGATGCAGCAGTAGACCACCAACTCCCGAGTTCTGAGGTAAAATTACTCTTTTTGTGAATGAAGTCTGGTGATTTTGAAGACAGTGGTATAAGGGCTGCAGTTCCCCGTCTGAGTGAGCTGTTTGTAAAGTGGTGAAAACGTTCTAAATACAGCGTACAATTAAACTGATATTGATTCTTTTAAGTGACTAAAATATGTTTTTGTGCTGCTCCCGTCCACAGCTGCTTTACCTCTCCATCAGACAGCCCTTTCTGACGGGGAACTGACACCGTTATATCGCTCTCTTCAACGCCACCAGACTCTATTCACAAAAAGAGGAATTTTGCCTCTCAGAACACTGGAGTATACATACAACCCCACTTCAGAAAATCCGATCCAACCTTTTCAGTTATTTCCAAACTTAGCACAGCTAACGTTGAGCATTCACATTATTAATAACCCTATTGATTAGCTTATTTTGGTAACCTACGTCACTGCTTTTTGTTAACGGCTGAGTGGGCGGAAAAGAACGCAGATGGACCCGTGCTTTTAAGCTATTCATTTCTGACTCTCCTCTGGCATTTTTTTCTAAACAATTAGGCCCATCGTTACGCCATTATTTAAAGTAGGAAGACTAAACAGAAAAGGTTACAACATTTTCCGTAAAAGTTTCACTGACGTGGCCAGATTCTTTTCAAGGACTACAACATTATCTTTCAGGAAGTAGGTATATATAAAGGAAAGTAAAAAATAATTGTAGTAGGGCTAGGGCATTAACAATACAGAGGTTAATATTTCTATTATTCTGGAAAGAACAATAACCATTTTAATCATAATTTGTTGCCAGCTAGATTGATATAAACGTAGGAAATAAGATTTTTCATTCCTTTCTTCGACTGTCTCTGACCTTTGCAGTACAGGATGGCGTGCTGTGCGTCGGCGCTGACGTCGGCGTCAAAGAACGAACACTCCTCCTTCAGTCCGCAGGTGAGGCATCGCCGTGGAAACAGGCCGAGGGTGGAGACGCTGTTGGAGAACAGAGACAACAATAGAGGAAAATGTTATAGAAATAATGAGCAACAGGCTTTAAAAATACACAATATGATTCATTTATTGAGTGTATTTTACCTGTATAGATGTCTTTGTTGTGCCGAGTCCTCTGTGCTCAGAAAGTATCTGTGTGGAGGGAAAGCAGAGCAGCTAAAGTGGGACAAGGTCAGAGATCCATTATACATCATCTACCTGCACTAGGCATGGTTTATTGTGACTGACCAACCAGAAACACATTTATACAGTCATGAATGCTGCGGCTCCCAAAGTAGACAATAGATGTTTTAAAACATTTTCTCCTTCTACAGAACACAGCTGAATGTGTAGTAGTGGTTGTATTTATGCTGGAGGGAAAAAGATATGGATGCTGCACAAAGACTCAGCTGGATACTCACAAACAAAACGGTTTCTTGGAAAATTGCTTTAAAAATTAAGCTTCTCGCAAAAGTGTTTTCTTCTTTCATCAGTTTGAAGTGGAGGTACAATATTACAATACACATTGGCAACATCAGCATTCAATATATTCTCAATAATTTCCTGGGAAGTAGGGCTGTGTTTGTTGGGTAGGTAATCGAATTTTCAATTTTGGTATTCGGATATTCGTTGCTTCTTATACAATAACAAATAATACAAACAACAATACTGTAGAATAACAGAATCCTTAAAAATGATGCCTTTAATTAAACCGAGAGACACGTGTTGCAGCGCTATGTCGTCCATCTCGAGAAATGTCTGAGTCCTTCCCGAGTCATGTCATGAAGACGATCCAAGAGCCCTCGTCGCCGTTGCTTATGTTGGACCGAAACCCATGCTAGGCCCAGGCCAAAAGGGCCGAGAGGAAGCTGCCGCAGGCTGCATTACGCACGGGCTTCTAGCCGGGCACTGTCGGGATCAACAGAGCGTAATGCGTGGAGACAACAGCCTCAAAAACACCGCCGTTTAGGGAGCGCAGACAGATGCGTGTGCAGGCTCATCATGACACGGTTTTGACAATAAGAGCACATAGTTTAGAGAGATTTTTGTGTGTAAATCAAAGTGAAACTGTTCAAATTCAGGCAGAGAAAGGTAAAAATGATCTGTTTGTATTTAAAGTGAGAAGAAAAACTTACACGATCTGGTTGTTTTCATCGTAAGCAACGATTTTTGTCACCTCCCAGTCTCCTGACGTCAAGTGTCGGACTTCGTCTTGGTCACTTCGTAACTGAAATCAGAATCGGTTCGAAGGATTGAAAACACCAGAAAATACACCACCCATCCTTATATTGAGTTATTAAATACAGTATGTGGAGGATGAAGAGAGTCACCTTCTTGGTGAACATCGTGATGTGATGGAAATCTCCCTGACCTCCTTGTTTCACGGGCAACGTGACGAAAAACCTGCTCCTGTCCTCGGAGAACAGCGGCTCCTGTCTCTGCAGAGACAAACAGAGGTGACACACTTTATGCTTGAATGCTTCCCGTTGCATTCTTCTCTTAATAATGGACCATATAGCTGTGAGGATAATACAGTATATAAAGTCAGTGCCTTATAACGCTGTTATGAGAAATGTCTGTGTTGAAGTTTACCTGTATGGAGAGCCACATCTCTGAAGACTCCTCATGTCTCTGAATTAAACACAAGAAAATGAAATCCAGCTTCAAACATGATTATTATTATGACGTACAGTAGTTGATGTTGTTCTTGTTTTCCACCTAAATCTTGTATGTTGTTGTCCCACAAGTTTTTCGTATGTTTTAATAATGCACAAATAAATACATAAATACAATTCATAATTAATAAATACTTTTAAAAATAAATGTAATGATAAATAAATAAATTTAAAAATACATTTAATAATAAATAAATAAATCTAAAAATGCATTTTAAATTAATAAAAAATTATTACATTTAAGTCAATAAAAATAAATAAATAAAAGGGAAAATTAAATAGAAGAGTAGATAAATAGAGGAATTAATACAAAGAAGTAAATAAAAAGTAAAATATTTAGCTTCATGCTCAAGTCTCAGTTACTTTCCACCATCATATGTCAGTTGGACCTCAATATCTCACCCTAATACCATCCTCCAATCAACAACACCCACCTGCAGACAGACTCCTATGGTGGCGTCACACAGCGTCAGCAGTGATGCATTCTGGGGCCGGTTGATCCACCGCACCGCGAGTTGAGTATTACTGATCCACTTCACCATGGTGACGTAGAAATCCCTGCAGAGGAGACGCAGAGAGGAGAGTCACACTTTGTGCCTTTGTGTGTATCGCTGCTGTATTTATATATGTGTGTGTGTGTGTGTGTGTGTGTGTGCGTCACCTGAGCCTGAGCTGATCAGGAGGCTGCATTTCTTGAGTGTGTGTCGCTCCGAACAGGTTGACCACCGACAACTTGACGACGGGGTTTTTCTGACCGGCCTGAAGGTGTCAAACAGAGATGGAGGTAGTTATTATTACTTATGTGGAGATCAATACATCACTATACACTCTTTATATACTATGACGAACTTTCATTTTGTGTTGATTTTGGCGGCCCCTGTGGACAAAAGCGGTAGTGTTTCCGAGCACAAAAGTCCCTTTAGAAAACCTCTCATTTTACTGCAGCAGGGTCTGACAGTCTGCTCCGCTCAGTCCTGGTTCTGGTTCTCCCGTGCCTCCCTTCCCTCCAGCGGGCCCAGCAATATGGCCTGGGCCTCCAGCAGCGCGGTGTCGGTGTGGTAACAGTAACTTTATTTCCCACAACCCACCTGCAGCAGACTTACCATAGGATATGGGTACTGTTGTCCTCTGGGGTAGGTGTTGCCGGTGAACTGGGGCAGAACCATGTTGGGTACCAGGGTGTCGTTGATGGTGAGGAAAGCCAGTCGCTCTCCGTCAGGCGACCACCAGTGAGCCAAGTGTGAACCCAGAATCTCCTCTGACAAGAAAAATACACAAATAATTTGTCCTTTTTTTCTTCCTTTCTGACTCTATACTGCTCAGAGGTGCTAATGACAAATGATGAATTTTTATTTCCTTCTTTTATTATTATAAATGTGCTAGTTTTCTCCACCTGTAGTTCTGTTTGACAGTTTTAAAAAATGATGCTTTGAAGGGAAAAAGACTGTCTGGTTGCTCATATTATTGGTGAAATAGTGCTTATTCTGTTCTTTCCTCCACTGTCAAACATCAGCCAAATGGTTACAGTCTACAGTAAATGCAAATCAAAAAGATAAAACACACACAGCTCGCAGTAAATCTACAAACAGGAGTGATTCCATAATGTTCCCCATCTGCCCCAGTCTGTGTTTGTGCAAAGACCATCACCACATTACTGAGTTTATTTACACGACGACTTAATGGATCGAGTAGAGGCTTGTTGTTGATTTTTCATCGCCGTTCTGCTGAGTTTGTCTAGTCTGCTCTGCTGCAATTCTTTTAAAGCAAAAGACAAATCTTTGAAACATTTTAAACAGCTGAACTGAAGATGCACAGCGTTCTCAAAACGACATCCTCCACCACTAAATCCCCAAAACGCTTCCAAACTTAAATTTATAAAGTTGCTTTAATTATCATCAAGAGATTCATCAAAAAAAAAACTTATTGCATGATTATTACAACTACTAGTGGTGGAAGAAGTACTCAGATCCTTTACTTAATTAATCAGTTTAAAAATACTCCATTACAAGTCCTGAATTCAAAATGTTATTTACGTAAATGTATAGTAAAGTAAAAATATTATCAGAAAAATGTACTTAAAGTATCAAAACTTAAAGTACTCGTTATGCAGAATGGCTTTTTTCAAAGTGTTATATTATCATAAAACATTATGTTATTCTGTTTTTCTCACTAATGAATACGTGTAAGAGCTTTTTAATGCTGTAGTTCGTCAATGTGGAGCCAATTTAAGATACCTTTTATACTACCAGCCCGGTCTCACGAAAAGGTGTGTAAATGACACATGACAAAGGCAGCGCATGCAAGTATTTTGCATTTTTTGTCAAGGCCTTACATACATTGTGTTTCCTGTGACTGCTTCACAATAAAAGCCAACCAGCGTTTTGCCAGTTGAACGCTTTTAATGTGAAGCAGCAGCAGCAGCAGAATGAAATATTTGGTTTACATTAGCAGTAACTTAAATATATATATTAGGAATAAAACTAGTGGAAAAATGGTAAATCCGAATAACCACATTTTTATGCCTAAAATCAGTCAAATTTTCAGATGTTGCATCTAAAAATCAGCCTTAAAATACACCAAAATACCCAACAAAAAACCAGACACACACCTTCATACAGCCAGTCGGCCAGTCCGTTGAAGACGACTCCCTCCATCCCAGAGGAGGTGATTCTCAGAGAGTTGCTCTTCACGTCTGACTGGTAGTAGATGTTATTCTCAAAGACGTAGATCTGGAGAGGAAGAGGAGATAATGAAGGTACTGATTGTACACTCACACTCATACATCATCCAACATTTAAATGTATTTCATCAGTTGTGGCAGCAGGTACTTTTCTGCTTTCTGTGTTTTTCTTTTTGATTTCCTCTCTGATGAGATTTTGTTTTTTCATATTAAATCTCCTGTTTTTATCTCACCGAGCAGCAAAACGTGTGTGTTTGTTCTTTCTCTTCCATCAGTGTTTTAATATTTGCATTTGCAAATACAAACAGGATCAGCCCGACACATCCTGCAGGTTCACCAATATCCTGAGTCCTCCTGAATTCATTTTTCTACTTTTTTTGCTGGATTTATTTATTTCCCCAGCTCTGTTCTGAATATCCATTAGTCACACAGCAGCCATTATGAGTTGGGAAACTTTCTGTCATACTGCTGCATACCTAAAGTCACATCATGCAAATGCTGGTTGCATCAAATAATACATTTATCATAAAGGTATCCGGAATTAGCAAAATGAAAACTGTGACTTACAGGAAGAGTCTGAATCTTTTTCAATTATCCAATGCAAACTAGACATATAAAAGCAACCCAAACATAGAAATAGCAGAATAAAAATACAAAAAAGAATTGCATAAACAGCTAAAGCTACCACACAAAAGCAAGCAAAGTCTTTAAAATTCTCGTTCCCTTAGGATACAATCTTCTGAGATTATAAATGATCCCAGATTTACTTCATTAATGTAATAGAAGTATTACTAATAGACTACAAATCAAAGAATCTCATTGAAAACAATTACCAAGGGTGTTTTATTTGACCTGCTGCACACTAACTAAAAGAGGGGTAATCTGGTAAAAGAAAGTTGGGAGTAAGAACATGTTGCATAAACAATTTTGGAATAAAGTGGATGTGTTAAACACTGTCGTCTTCTTCCAAGTGTGATCCTCTCTAGTGATGATTATGAGAATGACCTGTGTCACCTGCACTTTACTGGCTCAACTAATAAGTCAGAAGTCCTCATTCATGTGTACAAGAAGCATCCTAGGTTTAATGTCATGTAAAACTTGTCACAGCTGGAAATAGGTCAGAGGCAGAGCAGACTGAAAACAGACAAACAGGCAGACAGCAGAGTGTGGATGTAAAACAGAGCCAATACTGTAAAAGACGAAGAAGAAATCCCTCTGGAGAGACGAGGCAGCAGGAATTTATAAAAAGGCAGCGAGGAGAGAAAAAGATGGTGAAGCAACAGAAAGAATGGATCACATAAACAAACAGCCTTACCAGCTGTTGTTCTTGTCTTCCCCAAGCTGCATGTTGGAGCACTGCGTTGTGAACCTCCGGAGGGTTTAGCTCCCATACTTCTCTGTTACACAACAGACAGACATATAAATATATATAAAAACACAGTACATTAACAACCACCATCTGTTTCTGAATGCCACCGTGTGCAGGTAGAGAAAACAAGCAGCTTACCTGGTGTAGATGTTGTACACGATGTAAGACGCCGTGTATGAATATCTGTACAGCTGCAACGAGAGTTCAGCTCATCACGAAATGCAAACAATGATCCATTTCTGATACGTCGTGGCAATGTTAGTCATATCTTCAGTCAAGTAAACAACAAGATATATGAAGCTGAAGACATGAACACGAGGAAACAAAGTCACTGGAGCAGCTAATCACCAACACAAGCAGGAAAATAACAAGAAAATAGAACAGAAAACTGGGTTTTTGCATCATTTATCACAAAACAATCTTCTTTATTCAGTTAATAAAGTAACTGCGATACATTTTCAAATATTTTCATGGTAAAAAAGTTTAATATATATATATTTAAGGTCTAATTGCTGTGTCAGAATACATTTTAACCAAGTTTGTGTTTGTGTCTGTGGTGCCAAGTCACAAATAAAGTCTCAAATAAAGTCCTTTCTGCTGATTTTCTTTGAATTAAACTTCAATAAAGTTGGGGTACTTGCAAGACACAGATTAAATTAAAATAAAAAGAAATTGATGCAGCAGAGGTCGAGATATCCTGACTTTTAGGTCCCCAACATGACTCGAACTCGAAAAGAACTCTATCCTACACTTCTCACAATGCAACTTGATAATTCTTGCCTTTCACACATTCAACTTATATGTGGTTTTCAGAAACGTACAATGCCAACATCTTTTCCAGACAACTGCATGGCCTGGTACATGAGTGTTTTTAGACGATGATCTGAGTGTACTGTTCATTCTTGCTTAAAGTTGTGTGAAATAGGGGTTTATTTCTCAAAAGGATAGCGACTCTAAAAGTCTGAGCTGACTGAATTCAACTTTTACTCAACTCCTTCACATCCGGTGTAATGTTTTTATTTCCCAAAAGAAGCTTTGAGATTGAAAAATATTCCACTTTGTCTGATGGTATCACATTGCCTATTCTGTATCTGAAATCTACATGATATTACACTGAATTAAATATTTAGACTCTATTACATCAAATGGAAACATGTGTTATGTATCATTTTATACACAAATTCAGACATATTTATGGAAACTTTGGGATTTTAAATCAAGTTTTGGGGCAAAAAGAAAATCATCTATCCTTCAACTTGTTTTCCTCACAGCTGATTTCCCTTCACCCATAATGAAAGAGAGCGACTACAAATCTCAGGAAGTTGTGGTACTCATACCTCGAGGGGATTTGACGTTGCCCTGGCAACAAATAAAACCGGAGTGCAATCACTTATGCAGAAGAGGAGTGAAATGTTAAAATGTTGTTTCTATACATACAGAAGGTTTTTAAAGGTGATTCAAACACATGCATTCATCTCATTGAGAGGCTTAAACCAAGATGTGGGCTTTGATATTACAGAATATACTGCAGGACACAGACGTCCTCCTGGAGCCTGGATGCATCTGTTTGCAAACAAATCTAAAAATCAATGGAGGAGACCTTGACGGAGAGGAGAGTAGAGAGCCTCACTGTGGGTGACTCAATGTTAACACACAGTGAAATGAAAGTGCATGAAACCACACATGTATAAACAGAAACACCACAAATAAATCCACACCTGTTCAGTGTGAAGTATTTGTGTTTTGGTGCGTGCTCGGTCCAGCCTCCAACTCCGAATTATCCAAAATCATCACAGCTAATCTTTTCAATTGAAGTCAATTCCAATTTTACGAAACACAACAAAAGAGCATAAATACCAATAAAAACAAGCACATCACAAACATGAAGATACACGCACAGAGCTTGTGTGAGTGTTGGTTTGTTTGAGCATGCAAATAAGTGAGTGACAGCTCCCTCGGGTGCTGCACAGGAGCACGGTGTAAATAACAGCCCGCCAGGAAATAAACAAAAGGCGAAAGGGACGGCTGGTAATGTCGGGGATGATCCACAACTCCAATCACAGCTTGTGTGGTCGCAATATCAAAAAACAACAACGCTTTTGTGATGTTTAGTGTAAAGAGGATGCATTTTAATTTGAAACTCACCTGTTTGACATCGTAAGCGAAGAGTGCGTACTTCAGATCCGCAGAGAGCGAGTACTTCACCACCTTGAAGGCCACCTAACAAAACAGAAAAGTTCTTCAGACTTAACACTTTTCTTGTTAGACTTTTCTGAAGATTTATAGAGACATATTACACAAAAGAAACGGATGTAGTAAGTGGAAAGCATCATTTAAGCGCTCAGTAGCTGACATCAAACTCTAGGCCAGGGGTCTCTACCTCTAGCGAGCTACCCGTTTCTGAGCGGCTCGCTAAAGGTTCAAAGAATATGTACATAAATTTGATAACACAAATCCTAACACAAAGTCCAAGATGACGTCCTCAAAAGTCTTGTTTTGTCCACAACTCAAAAATATTCAGTTTACTGTCATAGACGAGTAAAGAAACCAGAAAATATTCGCATTTAAGAAGCTGCAATAAGAGAATTTAGATTTTTTCTTTAAAAATTACTCAAACCGATTAATCGATGATCAAAATAGCTGGCGATTAAATTAATAGTTGACAACTAATTAATTAATCGCTGCAGCTCTATATGCAAGTACACAATGGTAAATATTCATTAGCTACTTAGACGTAACAATTATTAGGCCATTTTAAAACAATAGCAATATTCGTTAGCAGGAGAATCAAGTTTTAGTTTTTGCAGGTATTTGGCCAAAATACATGACCAAATATCATCGCAATCCATCCAATAGTTGACGAGACATTTCACTAAATACCAAAAATGTAAAAAAAAAAAGCTGGTGGCGCTAGAGGAAAAGTCAACAAACTGAGAACGTGAAACATGAGTAAAAGAAGTGAACTTCTACATGAACTGATTTATATATGGCAGGTTATCATTGCTCTTTTGTGTGAACTAACATTGTTCATATTTGCAGTTTTCATCCCCAAGACAATGATATAAAACAAAGCAGGCAAAAACTAATCTAGCAACTAAAGGCCATAAAACCACAAGGGAGCCACAGCACATTTTGACATTTCTGGAAGAGGACGAGGTGGACAGATACTTTATGGACGACATTTGAAAAATGTTGTTTTGCAGTGGGTCAACGATTAGTTAGACCTTAAAAACCATATCTCATTAAAAAATATGGCCATTTGGTTTTTAGACTCATAAATTCTTGTGTTTCTTTTTTTTTTTTTTGTGCAATAATGCATTTTAAAAAGTCCTTAATTCAGCTAAATTCTGGTAGTGGACTCACTGATTGAAGCTGTGCAGCCAGGCAGTGACAGTGTTCAGTTTGGGTGCTGCAGCTGGTGGTATTTGCAATTTTTTGGGTGGTCAAATCAGTGACTTCCTAACTACGAGGCCACCTCGGCTTTCTAATTTTCTTTGCATAGTTTGACAAGCTTACCACAGGACCAAAAATCCTCGTCAAATCCCCTTATGCAACCATTTAACTGCAAAATTCCTGCAAAAAAAAGATGCTTTACAGAGAAGGCGAGAGGAAACTAATAAAAGGTTTATTTACAGTATATGTGTTATAGAATAGCAGGATTATAATGATGTGGCCCGCTTTTAATAAACATTCCTGGTTGGATTACACCAAAATCGAATTACAAATACGGGCATATTTGTTCACATCTAGGTTCTCTAAAAGCAAACGTGATCATTTTACTGACTATTCCGTGATTTGATTGCATAACAAGCAGGCAAACACTTGTCTAGAATAATATTTCAAACCGAATCGCTCTCTTCCTGGTGATTGCGCCGAGGTAAGGTGAGGTGAGGCGAGCAGATTTAGCGACCTTAAAGCCCGAGCTCTCGGCACACAACCCTCTCAGCAGGATATTATCATATTGTGAGTCTTGCAGGTAGCTGAGTGATGAGGCGCTGCCGGCAGCTCTGACATGTTTCCTGCAGCCTCTGTGGGGATCCAATCACACCGAGACGAGAAGAAGATCTCTTTTTTAAAGAATAGTGCTGAGGTCTGGCTAGCCTAGTCCCACATATACTATGTCTACAACTCTCTTCTGTGGAGCCCCTGATAAAGAATAGAAGATGAAAATATGTCTTTTGGAGTGCTGGGGTTCTGTAGTTTTCCTAAAAAGCATTGAATGTGTTTTTACAGTAACCTGAGCACCTTATTTTCATCATTTTGCAATTTTAAAATCTGAGTAATTGTCACAGGAGTCTTGCATGTACCTAAAACACCAATAATCTTGCACAAAGAAGTTGCAGAATATCCCGATATTGATCAGTTTTACAGCATCAGATGGGTGCATATGTCACTTCAAATTGGCATTTATTTCAATTGTTTGCAATTTCTGTTGCTTTGTGGCATCTATCTATCTATCTATCTATCTATCTATCTATCTTAGCATTAATATGCTAACAGGAGGAATGCAACCCCACACATGTGTTTAGCACCTAAAACTGTTGCTAAACTGCTTAATTTCACTGCTTTGCCACAACAAATTATATAGTAGTAAAAGAAAAACAACATAATATTCTGATAGAAAAATAAGAGAAAAGCTCAAAAATAGGGGTAAAAACACTTACAAACGTGCTGTTGGTCAGAATGACTTCCGTCTCGTTGGAGGCGAAGTTGAACTTGATGACGTGACCGTCGCGGTTCCTGTACACCACCTCTGAATCTGAGAGAGCAAACGCAGAAACATTAATCACAACCAGCAGCTCAACAAACAACCGAACTGACCTGTGAAATAGAACAGCAAAAGTCAAGTTACTGTACTTGTAAATATGTGATGCAGTGTGAGGTCTGCAGAGCTGCAACAGGACTACAAGACTTGAGCTCGTTAAGACACACTCGTTAGCCTCACATACTTTACTGTACTGTAGAAAGGAAAACTGAGATTATAATGTCTAATATATTTGTTTTGTGATATGTAAAAATGTCTGAATGAACTGTAGACTGCGAGTACTGGACTAAAGTTGTGTTCATGTTATTTGGAAGTTACTATAGATACTATTTTCTGACTGAATGACTCACATTTACTCTTTGCTATCTAAAGCCCAGCTATATCCCTTATATAACTTGAACTTGCCGTACAGTACCTTTCATTGTGTGGAGCTCTGGGGACATTCATGCATTCAATCCACAAATGTATTTTCACACCCACACAGGTGTGTTCAGTTATTCTGGCCGAATAGACTTCTGCTCTGGTCCACTTTGAGTGAAGTTATGTTGGGAATTATAAGTCAGACGGGCACGTATATGACCTCAAAATGTCAGAGTGGATTGGATTCGCCTGCAGACACGAAATAAATTTGCACAGTGCTTTCATGTTGAGTTAATTTTGTGAACTTTGACACTTAAATTTGTCTTTTCTCTCTTTTTTTTTTACAAATGTGTTTATTTAGCGGTTACAAAAAGGACAGTACACATGTACTTTTGAAACAATTGAAACCTATAGTATGCCTCTTTTCTTCTTCTCTAGACAGTGAGACAAATGGAGAAAGATGTAACATTAGTTACCCTGCTCTGAATATGTCCCTAACTATAGTCTCTTGAAAACAAATGTGTCAGTGTATTGTCTAGTTAGTTATCTGCAAGCCAAACTGGTCTAATTAGTTAGAATAACACCTGTGTGGAGACACTTTACGTTGCACTTAAAATACCAGGATAATTTACAATCTAAGATGTTTTTACTTCAACAAACGATAGACAGGTGGCCAATAATGCACCATATTAATGGTAAATAAATTGATTTAATAGTTATTCATTGTGTTTAAATGAAACTGCCATTGATTCACGTGTCTATCTAGAACAAGAAATGTGGAGTTTCATCCCAGTATCTCCATCTCCCAGTGACTTCTAAGGACTTGATTGCCTAAATGTAAATTGAAAATGACATCAATCAGCAGGAGAGGTCAGACACACGATAATGAATGTTATTCCTGTGGGTATTATTCTTCTTCTAAACAGGAAGCAGCTGCAGCTCCTGCAGGAGAAGAGAAAGACCCCCCTCTCTGATTTCCATTACACTGGGGATTCAGACTGTCGTTTCATTAGCCATCGCCATTGCTCTCAACTCAACCGTCTGTCCACTGGGGACATTTGAAATTCGCAGCAGCACACAAATAGCCATGCTAGCTGGCATGTAACCACACACACACACATACTCATGCTGTCTCTCATCATACGTAGGTCATAGCTACACCTTTCAGACCTGCTGTCACATTAATTCACCTCCCACCTCCTGCAGAACAAAGATTATCTCCTTTACTTTCAAGCTCTTTGTGTCAGTATGTAATATAGGAGTTTAAATTCTTGTTTCAGATTCTGAACGTCCTCATCAAACTGAACCAGAAGCAGCTGTGCCTCCTCCCTCAGCCCCCTGATGAACTCCTGAAACTCATTTGGAGTGAATTTGATGCTGATTGCAGGGGAGGAAATCACTCACTGCTGCACGAGAACAGGCAGCTTTCAGACTTAAATGTGCATTAATAAACAAGTGTAAAAAATATAAAATATGCATCACATCAACACAGGTTTATGTGGAGGAATCAGCGTATCCTCATGCAACGATTTGAATGATATCTTACCAAAAGTTATTCCTCATTTTTCGTGCGTTCTCCTACGAATTTCCAGCGACATGTCCGCTCGTTACAGGCATACAGTCTTTTCAAAATAAATTTCCGTCTTCACAGGAAACTACTTAAGTTTAGGCAATAAAACTACTTTTACTACTACTTTAGACCTCCTCCTTTTTATACTTCTCACGATTACGTGGATTATATACGAAATTATTTCGTAGGATATATACGAATTACAGTGCATTACTTTTCGTAAGTATAGCTACAAACGGTGTATGAGAAAAGCCTGGGAGGATGCATCACGTTAAAAAACATGAATGTTTTTTTGTCGCATTTGTCCTTTTTTCTTGTCAATTATCTTGATCTTTTGGAAAGTAATTATGTTTAAGTCACAAAATTTTGTCTTGTACCTCACCTTTTTTTTTAATAAACATCCAGTGGCATCACACCCAGGTCCCAACACTGGAGCACTGCATGAAAACTAATGAACATGGATTGAAGAAAGCACTCTGCTCCTGCTACTTTGCTTCCTGTCTTAACACATTTTACATAACATCATCATAAATAATGCATTATTCATGTTGTTTTACTCATATGGGTCACTGCTAAAGACGTAGCCTATTGTTTGTGCAAACCTCATTAGCGATCATGGATGATGAGCCGAGCAGCGTGAAGCACTCGTCCACGCCGCGCTCTGATTGGACACACACACACTGTCTTCGTCTCTTATGTAAGTACCTGGATGTTTCCTTCATCCACAGCTTAATCTGATATAAACAAGCTCTGCTTTACATTAAGAATACACAGTGGCTCCATGAATAATTCACTAAAACTGTGACCCTATGAGCACGCAGCATATAGTGAATGTCAAAACATATACAAGCAATGAAACCATCTCCACTGAAAGATGATTATATGGTTTAAAAGTCAGTGTAGCATCCATAATGATGATGATGATGCAAGAAAATCATTAATAAACAAGTGATACTGCTTCACTGCACTCCACCAGAGCCTGCAGAGTCTGCACAGTGAGTGTTGAGATTTGTCTTCACAGTAGTCAAATAAACGCTGGTAGTCAGTGCGGCATAATGTAAATATTTTCATCGCTTTAATTTAATTAATTCAACAGTTTATTAATGCTATTTTCAACACTTTGTTGTTCTGGATCTGAAGAGTACAAACACAATCCTGCAAATGTTTCACAATAAAAGCCTTGGCATGGCCATTTCCAAAAGGGATGTGATTTTGACCAGATAAAAATTGTGTGATTAATTTGTGATTAATCACGATTAACTATGGACAATCATGCAATTAATCGAGATTAAATATTTGAATCGATTGACAGCCCTACTAAAAGCAAAATCAGATGTTCAAACATGTCGTTCTAAATCCTCAGGAAACAATGAATATCATACTTTATACGACCACTACTCGGGATCTGATATTTATTTATATTCATCATTCATCTGATGTTTGTGCTGGAGGAACGTGCCGTGTGCGGTCGGGGAAAAGATTTAGGCTCTGATGATTGTTTCGCTCTGGTTTCCTGTCGGGTTTGATCGTGATATTCAGCTCTTGTTTGAACTCAAAGAGCTGCAATCTTAATTATTTCTTGTATTATTTAGGCTTTTTGAAGTGTTAGGACGTGATTTTCACATCCTGGGGGTTCCCTGCCTCTCTTCTGTGAGCGTCTCTTGTGCTGTTAAATCAGGGGCGTACAGCTATTGAAGCCTGACTCGGATGTTAGAGGAGAGAAGAGGAAATGAGTCGCAGGTTGCCAAGGAAGCTATTTCCATTACAGACATGTTTGAATTACAACCACAACACCTCCAGGAGGCCCGGCAGTAAATTCAAGCCCAGACCAAGCTCGTCTACTCTCATCACACTCGGTCGACATAAGATTTACACCTCACAACATGTCAGCCGCCAATTTCCCAACTTTGTCATCAATCTCAATAAAAACAGCTAATAATGGGACAGCTGGCCCTGTTGGGTTGAAAAATTCATTATTGTGGTACAAAACAAGTTGCTTCTCACTCTCCCTGGTGATGTCAGCCCTCAGCTAAGAGCTAACTAACGACATACAGTCAATCCATCATTTCATGACTGATCTATCTAAAAACACCTGATTTGCACACTGAGCAGGTAGTGTACAGTGGGGTTTTTCACGTCGCCTTTGTCTTGGCCAACAAGTTATATTCGAACACACCCAAAGACTACAGCCAACGGCCAACTACCACGTACGTTCTGGACTGAGAGCGACTACCGAACGCCAGTAAAACGTCCGCCTACAAAGCACCGTACAAAAGTAAAACTAAATTATTTCTATTCTAAAGTCATATTCCACCGAAACTGAAACACTGTGGACCGTATATCAAGCTATGAGAGCAGTGAACCAAAACAGTAAAGATGCTGGTCTGAAAACCAAAACAATGAGCTTAAATACGATGATAAAGCTTCATAAAACTGTGGGAAACTGCAGAATCGGGTGATAACTGAAACCCAGTTGAGATCAAATGTGTGTCCCTGCCTTTAGGGAGTGAAAGAAGGTCCTCACAATCACACATATACATACATCTGTGTGTGTGTGATAGTGGCCGTCCCAACCAGAGCCCATAATGAGAAGCCACAGGCCACAGGACTAGTCATTAGTATTATCTCCCTGTGGAAGCGAAGGACGCAGCAGGCTGTGGATCGGTGTTTCATATCCAGAGCAGGAAGGCCATCCCTCCACCTCTGTCCTTCTGTCATTCCCTGCAAGGCTCCAGAAAGTTGCTGTGGATATATTTAGTCATCTACTACCCTGAGTTTACCGTTAAAGCTATAATTTAGCTGTCATGTTGTCAACAAACCGTCTTTCTGTTCAGCTCCTCCAGCTATAGCTGCTATTTTCTTTCGCCCTTAATCTCTTTTTTCTCCGAGCTCAAACACAATCTGTCACGCTGTCAAGACGCCAAGTTAAACAACACAGAGATGCTCCACATTTGGACGTGAATATGAGTGAGAACATGTGGAGGAACGATGCTCTCTGCACGGTCACACAATAACGGCCTCGGTCACAGATCGAGGCTTGAGCTGCAACACCTCCATCTTATGTAACATGTGGAGAAAATGTAATGAGGAGGTGTTGGTGATGTAGCCTTGAGGAAGACTGGGGAGGAGAAAGGTCAGTGAACTCAAGTGGAAGCAACACTTCTCCTGCTGTGAGGAAGAAAATGTTGGGAGAGCTGTGAATTTACTGCATTTTACTGTTAAATCACATCTATTTGACGCCTGCAGTGCTGACAATCTGCTGCCATTCTAGCCGCTATGCAAATGTCTGCCATCTTTTATTTTTGCATCTCTGAAGCACAAAATTCACTTGTGGGTGTGCATAAATAACTATAATCATTGCACGTCAACTTTAAATTAATATTTGTTACCAGCATAATTAGTTTTTCTTGTTTGTAAGTAAATATAGCGAGAAAGAGAGAGAGAAACCCTACCTCCTAGAAATCATGATTATATAATACTAATTCATTTATCCAATTATGTTGGTAATGTGGTAATTTCCAAAGCCAGGTTTTAAGGTCATAGAACGTTGGCGATATGTCTATATGGCGTAACATGTTGGACCTTTAACCGATCATAATCAACCACTGTGTAGCGTAACTCAAATGAAATCAAAGTTATCTGACAACCAGCCCGCCATAGTTCCTCCCCGTCAATAAAATGGTTTCTAAAATATGTTACTTAAAACGGCAACCCATGCCGAAATATGATCTTTCCAAAACATATTTGCTGTTGCAAATTAGTGATATATAAACATCATTTCTAGGAGACATACTGTAGTTACTAAACATATGTTCATATTTCATATACACTTATGTTTATAAGTAAGTAAGAGAGACTGCTACACTATTTAGGAAGTACAAATACAAGATGGTCTCAAACACGCAAAGGGATGCAGTTAATTGTGCATTAGCTCCAGGTCCAGGTACATTAATACACAGGTTTATCTAAGTAATGCAGTATTCTAGCTCCTCTGGCTTCCAGTAAAATTCAGGGACATGATTAAAAGATTTCATTGAGAGCTTTTTATGCATGCTGTGGATTTGCATCTGCAGGAGCTGAAGACTCAGGAATAATTTACCAGGAAAGATCAGATTATCCAGTTCATTCTCATTCTCAACTCTTTTTTAGAGATTCATTTTTACTGGCTTGCTTTATTATTCTAATAGCTGGGATTTAATATTTAATTTAATCTAATTAAGGACTGAATGGGAATGTAGCGGTGATGCAATATGTAGAGGATCGAGGGTCTTTTTCCTGTGACCACTGCACACTGTTACCAATATTCTTATTATGTGTTATTATTGCTTGAATATGGTTTATCACAAGGTGGGAGGATGTTTGACCCTGAGTCGCTGCAGGCTGCACTCTTGATTCACCATGACGCTGTGAGACCATCTGTGTCTAAATATGCAGGTCAGCAGGAGTTTATGTATTTATACGCACAAGTGTAGTGATAAATAAAAAATATACTAAAGATCAGGGGCAGAGTTCACAAAATATCTTAAGGCTAAAAGAAGCTCTTGATTGCTAAGTAAATATTTCACTTTATTTCATATATGTGACTTTATAAAACATCTAATACATTTGTTATTGAAATATTTTTTAATGTCTATTTTAATTAAATATAATGCAAAATGTAATTTATTTTTTATTAAATTTATTTTTTTATTTAGTTTCATTTTCAGTTTATTTTAATTTATTTTTTAAAATCAAAGTAGAACTTAAGTTTGAATTTAATTTATAATCTAATTATTATCAGGATTCTTTGGACTTTGCAGACAGTTAGCAGCTCCTTTTCTAGGCTATGATCTTGGTGAATAAACGGTGGTAATATACAGTATATATGGAGTTAATACTGTCCGTGTGTAATGAAACCTCAGGCGGAGAGATTCCCATTTTGTGCACTTCCCACAGTGCTTTGAACTTTTTACCCAAATAACGTGTTTTCCTCCCCTGACAGAAGACCATGTCCGTCCTGGGGTTTGATGAATTTATCTGGACAATATCTGGCTTTTTATTAAACTCGTATGTTCACAAGTCAGCGCTGTCTAGCTGTGAAGCGACTGAAATCTCAGTGAGAAATGAACGTAAAAGGTGTTAAAACCCCACAGCTGTCCAACCCGAAACTGTTAGCAGCCAGACACGACCAGCTGTTCCTTCCAAACTGACAAAAGTGCACAAATATAAAAACACCAAACCATGTCTCACAGAAGTCACCCCTTTACTTACTTCTCAAAGTCACACTGTTTTGTTCTCCTCAGTTACATCACCATCACTCTTTCCTCACAATGTCACGCTGTCCTCACCTCCTCCACCTGATTCTCCTCCTGAGCTACATCACCTCCACGTCTCTCCCTCTCTGCAGACACAGCAGAGGAGTTTCTGCATGATCTTTTCAGACATTGAGTATGTGACATTGCTGGATTTATCTTGCACGTTAAAGGGAAAAAACGACTTCTTTTCGCCGCCAACATGCCGAATTGGCCGGAAAGCCTCCGACACGGGGAGACTAGAGCCGACGGCGCGGGACACACAGCAAAAACCAGGCCGGCAGACCCTCACCGACGGCCCCAAACTGTCCGATGGCCGACCGTCGGCTTGGTGTGTCAGGGCCTTAAATGTTCTAGGACAGCTTTTATGAAACTTAAGTTTTTTTTGCCTGCCTTTCACCAGAGATAGGTTTACATGACAGGACAAAGGAGTGTATGAATTGGACAATCTGAGCCTCAATAATGTATAAAACATGTTTTTCTTGTTAGTACTCACCACTGATCCACGTGGCCTCGGGGTCGTGGACGCTGAACTCTGGTTTGTACAGATCTGCCACAGTCATCCTGGACTGGCTGCTGCCGGGGAGCTCCGCTGGGAGAAAAACACAGTCAACTCAAAGTCAAATCCTGTCTATTCTTACAGCTTTTATTAGATGAGCAGATATACACCTGGCATACCAGGTGTGAGGACGACCACAGACATGGTGATGAGGGAGCAGACCACCACAATCACCAGCAGAGAGATGGCGATGCCCTTCCAGTTCCTCTGTGGGGGGCTGACGTCCACAAACTCCTGCAGACACACAAAACAAACAAGTTAGAATAACTGTAGCCTGCAAGTTAGAAAATACACACATGGCAAAAAATATATGGACACTCATACATTACACTCATACTGTATGTATATTAAAACCATAACCTGCTGCTATGACACTCTTCTGGTTCCAGGCTTTCCACCTGATTAGAAAATGTAAGTATGCTAACAACCTAAGATGTTGAACATGACATTTATCACTGCTAAACATCAGCATGTTAGCAGTCAATGTGAGCATGTTAGCCAATGGTCTTAGAGCTAACAGCTAAAGTTAACGAAGCTAACAGCTAATGCTCTTGGAGCTAGCAGCTAAAGTTAACGAAGCTAACAGCTAATGCTCTTGGAGCTAGCAGCTAAAGTTAACGAAGCTAACAGCTAATGCTCTTGGAGCTAGCAGCTAAAGTTAACGAAGCTAACAACTAAAGTTAACGAAGCTAACAACTAAAGTTAACGGAGCTAACAACTAAAGTTAACGGAGCTTACAACTAAAGTTAACGGAGCTAACAACTACATTTAACGGAGCTAACAGCTAAAGCTTGGTTAATGGAGGCCCCATTGAGTTACATTATGATGCGTTCAAGCTCTGTTCAGAAAAACAGGCGGAGGTAAACTTTGACGTTATCATGATGTGTTCAAGGTAATCTTGTAAATTGTGGTTTTGGCGAGAAACTTGAATAAATCCAGTTGTTGAGATGTTTTCACAGATATATAAAATGGATAATAGAGAGGGAATTATGACCTGCTTATCTTCCTTACACTAGCTCTAAGCAGCTTATAATATACCTACATAGAATTAAAACAACTAAAGCCAAGATTTTTTTTAATCAAAGTAAATATTTAAGTAAAAATACTATCATAGTGTGTTTGTGTATTATATTATATATTTTTATTTTAATAGCATTGACTTGGAATGAAGTTTTAATAAAATAATAATAATAAAAAAAAGCTTATATATAGTTAAACTACTTTCCAAGTAGCTTGCAAATAGTTGTTTGCTGCTATATTATTGCTCTGACTGTCATATAGAAAACCTTCAAGAAATACTTTCCAAAATGTTTTACAAGATTTGAAAAAACAGCATCTTACTAATTACCTCAAAGAGATCAATCTGAGGAGACATTTGTATGTGTAATTTTGGAATAACTGCATGAGGGTTGTATGCATTGGTTTATGTATTCCTTGTTTTTTCTTTGTTGACAGCTTACTGTAATCCTATATTACTTTTCCCCAAATCCACAGAAAGAAGAGCATCATATTTAAAAACGGATATCTGATTTTAATACCAGCATCTAAGAAAGAAGGTAAAATAAACTTGATCTCTGGATGAACTAGTTCTAAACCAAATCAGAAAACAATTACACTATTATTTCTCTTGTCTGAATAACTACAATTAGGTGATATTTGGTGCTTTTATCGGATAGAAGATACAAAACAAGACAATTCAAGCAGTCGTCTCTACCAGATGAATTGATTTTTGCAGTCCAGCTCTTCTAATAACTGGACCGTGAAAGGAGACAGCTCATCTTGTCTAGACAGAGGGGTGATTATCCACCAAAAAGAACCATCAGAGTATAAATTTTTTTTTGCATAATACTTGGGTATGACATGATAAATGTAATCTGAGCTTTTGATTTTGCATTTACAGCCTTTCAGATGATGCTCTCATCCGTACCAAAGACTCTTGGACGTCTTTTTTACGTGATGACATCTCTGACCCGGCTGTCAGGACGCTACTGGGTTACATAAGTTCCCTGGACTCATCTTTTCACTCTCACTTCAGGCTAGGATGATGAAAGTTACCTGTACACTTTAAAAAAGAGAAAGTGATGCAAGGAGGGCTTTTAGTTCAAGCCCGGATTTGGCAAGAAACCGGGCACGGACGGGGTTTCCAGCAGCGACACTGCAGGGAACTGTAATAGGTAGCTGTCATATGGTGTTTAATTCACAATTTCTTCAGAGCTCGAGAAAAAGACAGAGTGATGAATCAAAGAAGACAGCGTGAAGCCTCTTCCACACATAAAACCTGTCAGATTTAATGTTGACTTTTCCAGTAGCACTATTGTTTCCTCTGTAAAACTTCCATATAGAGAAGTGAGCAAGAAACACATGTGGCTTTCAAGGTATTGTTGTTGTAGAAAAATATTTTGGAAGAGACAGAATTTCCAGAAAAATAAAACACAGAAAACCTTGATTATGCCACTGGTTTTCAAACGTGCAACCATCCTGTGTTTTCACAAGGTCTTGATGGTTAAAAAATAGCTGGAACATGCACTGATCGATTTTGAGATGTCTTCTTTCAGACTAGTGGAAAGAAAACATCCAAAATACACATTCAGGTGTTTATTTTACTACTTTGTCTGTTTACGTCTTTAAATTTCTCGTAAATTCACCAAAAGTTACCATTAAATAATGCCTCATTTGTATATTTAAAAATAACATTTTCGAAAACTTGTCATACAAAAAATAATTGTCTTAATGTAAGTAATCAACTGGGGAAGTTTCATGGTGATAGTAGATTCACTATACTACTATTATACATATATATAGCACTGACTTAAGTGTAACTGAAGGATTATAATCATCAAGATAAGAGGCACAAATGTGTCCTGAACAATCTGAATCACATGTACTGTTGGGTGAGGAGGAAGCTGTTTAATTAATGAAGCAGGAAGAATTGATTCACACACACACACACACGGAGCTAGCATGCAGAGAATTAGCTCCGAGATGTTGAACTAATACTCAGAGAGCAGTCGATGGCCCAGTGGTGTGCAAAGAACGATCTACCCACTGCTGACTGTGTGTGTGGAGTGTGTGTGTGTGTGTGTGTGTGTGTGTGTGTGTGTGTGTGTGTGTGTGTGTGTGTGTGTGTGTGTGTGTGTGTGTGTGTGTGCATGAGTGTGTTTAAAGCAAGCTTTAGCAGATGCAGTTCACTGCAACAGTCTGTTGATCAGACTCACTTCAGTGGAAAGTAAAGCAAGCGAGGAAATCAAGTGTCTGTGTTTGCAAGTGTGTGGGTGTGTGTGTGTGTGTGTGTGTTTGGGTGTATTGAGTTAAAGGGATAAAGACACAGAAATAGATCGTTGATTTCAAGGAAATCCAGATGGATTTACTTGAACAAATACATAAATATACTTATATCTAGGACTAAAAAATTACATCATCAAGCTATTTAAACTTGGCTGTCAACGATCAAAGACACCAAGGATGGTGGACTTTCTATTGTTTACCATAAATCATCTCAAAAACTGCCTATACCATCCTAACCCTTACAAAAAATGGGATAAAAGAAAGTCCAAAGAAACACAATAAACAATGGATCCAAAAAAGAGCAATAACATTCACAACTTATTAGCACAATCTGAACCAACCAATAGCTAAAAAGAAAGAAAGGTACATCAATTACTGAACTGAAAAACTCAAAGAAAAAACAGCCCTGGAAACTGAGAAAATATTAACTTAAATACACACATTGAAACCAAAATTAAACTCAAATACGAAGAGTTCAACGTCCTTTCTGAACTGGGGATGACTTGTTTCTCATATTTGGGAGTATTAATTCATAACTGCACTGCACTGTAACTTTTGTTCTCCTGTTATATTCCATTTAGCTTATTTTTATTGACTTTTTTATTTATATGCGTCATTTATATTGCCTTGCGTTTCTTTAATATCTTGTCTTAATGCATTTTTATGTCTTCCATAACGTAATTTTCTTATTAGCGTATTTGAAAGAATTCCACCACTTGTTAGAGACACTCATAATATTATATTTCAATATTGGGATTGTGTAAATTAAGGTGTCTGTGTTGTGTGTGATGACTTCATCTCAAAATTTCATTCCATAATATGAATCTGTTTGAAGCTCGATAGAAACGATATAGAAAAATATATACCATAGACATTCTTATATCGTTTTGACGATATTTATGATCATATTACCCAGCCCTAAGTGTATTCATAGTGTACATATATTATAGTTACACTGTAACCTTATACAACATGCTTTAGAAACAGCCAACTGTATGTGATTATGGTCCAGACAGACCATCTGTGAGTCTCATCCTATACAATATGAGATTACAGAGATTCAGATCTCACACCTGCTCAAACACACACAAAGTCATCAACAGCAGCAGCTGACTTCCTGGAGACAGAAAACACAACTTTGGCGAGGACAAGTGGGAACTACTGAGGCTGAACTAATACCTGAGCAAAGGACAGGCTAGATAATAAAACTCACACAAAGACTTACTATCCAAAGTGGTGGAAAAATGCACTTAAAATGACTGATTCTGATTTCTAGGCTTCAGTTACAACCTTTAAATCAATGTTCACATGCAACATGAAGACGCAAAACAAATCAGATAAAAATCATTAATGACCTTGCTGTTTTTTATTACATTTCTGTTATTGCTATTTCAATACTCTCCCCATAATAATCATATTCTAAGGAGCAGCAGCACCAGTGAAGCGCATCTAGTAACCATAGTTTCCCCATATTGTCTAAATGTATCACAGGCTGACAGTCCACACAGAGCAGATTTATCTCCTCACAGCTGAATGAATAATAATAAATGTATGTATCCGTCTCTACCTCATCCTGCGCCTCTTTGGGTTTCTTCTTGGTCGGGTCTTTGGACGCTGTCATTGTACCGAAGCCACGGTCCTTCTCCTCAGCCTGAATCCAGCCGCTCTCCCGGTAATAACATCCGAACCTGTCGGCGCGTCAATTTAGCAGCAGGAGCACCAAGCTGCACGGAATCACGGCAAGGACCACTTCCGGGTGGAACTTTCAAAATAGTCACAGTGTTTCTCTTTCCTGCCTTGTAACACAACCACACACTTGTGTCATATGTATACTATATAGCATGTTTTCTTAGGAGAATGGTTCCAGACCTATTTTTGATTCACTATATAGTAATTAAGCTTCCATTTTCATACAATTTTTGTCATAGGCTTTTATTTTGTTAATTAATGCAACATCCGGTGTCTCTTTATTTATGTCTGGCTAACTTCGAGGAGTCCAGTGTCTACTTTTTTCTATCTATCTATCTATCTATCTATCTATCTATCTATCTATCTATCTATCTATATATATATCTATATATCTATCTATCTATCTATCTATCTATGTATCTATCCAAATAAAAACATTTGGGAAAATAAATAATGAGGGGGTGCAAGGGGAAAACCATGCAGAATCTATCTGTCTATATCTATCTATCTATCTATCTATCTATCTCTTTAGCGCTGTCCATGGTGTTGAAACATGGACTGTGTCTAAAATCACTCACTACTCATTACTCACTACTAACTGTAGTAAATGTAGCGCTGTCCATGGTGCTGAAACAATTACTGTTACTGTTGTAAATGTAGCACTGTCCATGGTGCTGAAACAATTACTGTTACTGTCGTAAATGTAGCACTGTCCATGGTGCTGAAATAATTACTGTTACTGTAGTAAATGTAGTGCTGTCCATGGTGCTGAAACAGGGACTGTTAATGTAGTAAATGTAGCACTGTCCATGGTGCTGAAACAGGGACTGTTACTGTAGTAAATGTAGCACTGTCCATGGTGCTGAAACAGGGACTGTACTGCAGTAAATGTAGCACTGTCCATGGTGCTGAAACAGGGACTGTTACTGTAGTAAATGTAGCACTGTCCATGGTGCTGACAAAATTACTGTTACTGTAGGAAATGTAGTGCTGTCCATGGTGCTGAAACAATTACTGTTACTGTAGTAACTGTAGCACTGTCCATGGTGCTGAAACAATTACTGTTACTGTAGTCAATGTAGTACTGTCCATGGTGCTGTAGCAATTACTGTTACTGTAGTAATGTAGTGCTGTCCATGGTGCTGAAACAGGGACTGTTAATTATAATTATTGACGCATTACATCAGATGGAGATGGAGCTGATTTGAATCACTTTATATATACTGCTGGGTAGCTTGTGAATTTGTATAGCAGTGTAATATTCCCATGTTCCTGTGTCTTGCACTTTGTGGTATTTTTACCCCTGATGATGTCACTCTACAACTCCTTCAGTATCACTTCAGGGACTAGGAGCTCTTCTGTAATATCTAGTATCAGAATATCCCTCTGAAATAAGGCTTATAGCCGTGCGTGTCATCGCAGAATGAGCCGGACCGAGGCTTCATGTGAAATCTCTTCAGAGGGGAATGAAGCGAGACAATCGAGCAGATCAGTAACCAGCTGGCCTTTCCTGCTGCCAAGTGACTGGATGCAAACTGATAGGTGTCACGCAGAAAGCCCCTGAAGACACAAACCCCCAGCCACCACACACATACTGGGCCCAGTGTGCAAAAATAATTACGATAGCAGGAGGGGGTGAATAAACACAAATAAAGATGGAGGACAAACCAGCCTGCAGATATTAGTCTCCTCATGTGTGCATCTTCTTATATGACTGTACTTCTAAGGACTAAATGCTCCCAAAAGTATTATCAAAATACACTTAAAGTACCAAAAATAAAAGTACTAATTATGCAGGCTCATATCAGAATACCATGTGACATCAATTGATTATAATTAGTCATCCTTCCTGAGCTTAATGCATCTTTAAATTCCGATTGTAGTGCTGTCCATGGTGCTGAAACATGGATTGTTTCTGTTCTGTTTCATCTTTAAATTCTTCAGATTGTAGTGAGTAAAAATTATCCAGTAACATGAGTGTGTGTGCTTGATGGAAACTGAATGTTTATGCTTGAATGAAGACTGGAGGAAGGGCTGGAGTCAAAGAGCAGCGAGCGAGGGGAAGAAAGCGGCAGCAGAAAGCAGAAGGGAAGAAATAAAGAGTATATGGATGGATGGGTGGAGAGAGGTCGAAGATAATGGTGGTACTATATAAGAGAGGGAGGAAAAGAACCTCAAAGCTTGTGTTGGACTCTCTTCTTCATTAAATATTTAACAAACGGAATCAGAGACCACATGGAAATGATCTCTCTCTCTCTGACCTCTGCTGCTGTTTGAGAGGTTCAGAGGCAGAAATCTTCAGACCACAACCTAGCTAGTACATTTGTACATGCATTACTAGTTCGAGCATTTGCACATGTTTGCCTTGCATGTATTTTCATGCCAGTTTTAGAACTAGTGAAGATACTGATATCATACGAAACTAGAAAACCTAAGGAATCGACTGGTACCAACCATGTCATACTAGCTTGTCGGGAAGGAGGTTGAATAATGCTCCAAATTTGGGCTAAATTTTGGTGAGGAAAAACTGGCATGGCCATTTTCAAAGGGGTCCCTTGACCTCTGACCTCACAACATGGCTTTTTCTATGGTGTTCCTCAAGGTCTTGGTGTCTTAATGTGGTATTTTGGAGGGATTATTGATCATTTTTATCGATTCTCTTAGCACCAAATCTGTATAACAAAAGGTATCAACCCCAAAATTGCTGCAACAACAACTAATAGAGCATGGGGATGACCATCATATACTTCTATCAAAATGTTCTAAGCCCTCTCACAATTTATTTTGCATGTTTCTGCATCTCAAATTATCTTCAGGTTCCCAGCGTTCAGATGATATAAACCACTTCTATGTGACATCTACTGTTGACCTGCTATCTCCCCTCAAAGACCCCCTGTACCCCCCTAAAAAAGACAAACACGAGTTTGTTGTGGGTCTCAGAGGGTTAATATAGAGACTGCAGAATCAAATGATGTGATCTGATTTATTGGATACGTCTATTTGTTTGGTGCTTTCGTGTAAAATATTAAGTGGTTTTGCACCTCTTGGCCTCTTCTAAAAGTCAAACACCCTGAGGATGTTTTCTTTCCTCAGCTGTGTCAAGACGCTTTAACACCAATTTTACTGAGACTGGGACTCAAACAAACCTTTTAACCACTGGGATCAACACCAAGGTGCGTCATCTTCCAGCTGTTATTTTTAGTTTTGCCAGTCTGTACCAGAGGCAGCGAGCAGGCAGCTGACTGATTTACACCTGGGACGCCAGGTGAATGTAATTAACCCGCTGCCTGGATGGAAAGCTGCAGGGCTCTGAGTGTGGAGCCACTGAGGTTTTGTTGAAAAGTGTGTTTTAAGATAAGGAAGGCTCCTAAGTGGTTTAATTGACCCAGAAGGATCTGAGGTGAAGTCCCGATAAGAGCAGGTCAAAGTCTGGAAATACTGAAGAAAAGTGCTTCACTGCATCGTCATTTAATTACATCACCTTATGTAACTTAGTTGGATGTGATTGTCTTCCTACAGAAACTTCTTTAGATCACCCTTTCCTGTCTTTGCTTGACTCCAGATTTCAGGCCAATGCTGCAAGTTGACCCCTTGACCCTACGTTGAATGGCAGCCTTGTTACATTTAATGTCATTTAATGGTAATAATTTATTTATTTATTTTTGAATTTGGCAGGTTCTGTCCTCCATAGCATTCATGAACAGGAAAACCACCTGTTATTCTGACTTGGGAATGTTTACGCATTATTCCAAAGTGGTTACCTTGCTGTTAGCCTTGTAATCATATTTAAATTAGCCTAAATTAGCTACTTTTGTGTTTTTACATATTTGGAGCAGTTTGTTTCCTCTCTATCACCATTTTCCAAACTCTGGATACAGTTTCTTTCTGGATATGTGGAGGTCAAGGTTTTATTCTGTGTCTCTGTTATAATATTGTTTCTGTGTGGCAAAAAATTAAATATTCAAAGGATTTTTTATTTTTATTTTTTAAATGGGGGCAACTTCAGATTGTAAAATTAAAAGAGGTTGGGATGAATAGGGTGTAAAAATGCAACCATCCTAGCAGCTTTGACAAAATCGAGACAAAGAGGAAACTAATTAGTTTTCTGATGTGCATAGAATATTTCAAATTATTTCAAATTAACGGGGTACTTCACGACAGAAAAGTGCCTGTTTTTCCTCCAGTTTCTCAAAAAAGAAGCTTGACACAAAGAGCCAACAAAAAGGAATGACGTCAATGTTTTACAGGTCATTAAAAAAAAGAAATTTACTCAAGGACTAACCTGTCAATTACCATAATAAAAGAAACAAAATGCTGTACTGCCCTTCTTGAATATTAATTCATATTTCAGTGTATTTTGCAGCAGAAGGGACCTCAAACACTGAACTGTGGGAATGCTTTAAATCTCCTGGAGGCCTAAATGTCCATTTATAGAAATGCAAAATTGCAAACAGCACAGGCACAGACAATAAGCTGTGAGTGGGAGTGTGGTGCAGCTGGCAGATGAAAGCATGTACCTGCAAACATATTAATCATCTGAAAGATGATACACATGAATATTTTAATCTACACACAGGGGTTTTTTTATCAGGTTTCCAAAACAAAACACATAGAAACGACACTTTCTAGATCAAGAATAAATAACCCAAAATATGTTATTTTTACATGATAGCTATCAAAAAAACAAATCTGATGTGTCTTAAGGATATAACAACCAAAACAGTCAGAGGACTGAGGATGGGAAGATCCACTACATTGACCTAGATAAAAGTAGGTCAGTGTTTACAGACTGACCCATTAACCGGACTGCAGGCCCTGGTGGGGCTTCAGTCAGCCGAGCATCCTGAGATAGACCGACAAGAAAACAAAATATAGGGTTGTAATTTGTGCCAAAGGGGGGTTTTATTGCGTGACGTCTCGGCCTGGGGAGACTCCTGAGTCATATAATTTTATAAGAGTGTAACTGCAGATGTCTTCGTTTGACCCAAAGACCTCCAGGATCCAACACAACCAACCTTGCATAAGTGACACTGGAAGCTATTTTTAATCGTTTCTCAATCGTCAAGCAAATATACTGTCAAAATTAAGGAGATAATAACACGTTAACACAAATTTGTTTTAACACCACTAATTTCTTTAACACATTAACACAACTTGTGATTTTTAGGTTGTAGTTTTAAAGCTAATTATTGCTCCAATTTAAACATAATTTTTTCCGAATGAAGGTCCCATGGTGGTCCACCGGAAGAGGCGGGACTTTGCCTCTCTATGAGGAAAATATATATATTTTTAATATTACAGCATGTAAACATGTTCTAGAAGAAACCCAAAATACAAGTGTACATAAACATAAAAAAGGAGCATAATATTGGACCTTTCAGGTTTTGGAGTGTTTGTCGAAAAAAAAAAAAAATTTGAAGACGTCAGATTGAGATTTCTTGTTATTTTCTGACATTTATAGGCAAAACAATTCATCGATTAAGCAAGAAAATAACTAGAAGCTAATAGATCATGAAAATAATTTGAATCCCAACCAGAATTCAAGATTTCTTTGCTTCCTTATGGGCTATAAACTCCATAATCTCCTCATAAAGCGTCATTTTAGCTGAAAACATAAGCTGAGACAAGTGCTTCTTTTTCCATTGGCTAAAGAGTGCACCATGCAACCTCAGCATTCAAGAAGAACAGCCCATTCAACACTCACTCAACACACAGTAATAGTCTGACACACTTTAAATCCCAGAGGAGGTGTTTCTGTTTCTCAGACTCTCCCAGGAGGCAGCTGACACTTCTGGGACTTTACGATAAAACACAAACGTCTCTCTCCTCCATTGATTCTCCAGCTATGAAAGAAACTTTAGGATGTTTTTGTTTAGATTATCCAGCCACTGCTGAAGGCCCACATGTCAAAACACTCACTCAAACACCTTCCATAAGAGCCACAGCGTTGTGGTTTCTATAAATAAGAGCATACTGACACCTCACCTCCGGGTACCTGAGCTCTGGGTCCATCATGTTGACGTCTCTCCAGTCAAAACACTGAAATGTGAAGCATCACACTCAGGCAGCAGCCAGACGCTCAACCTCAAAAGTGGGCAATATTGTCCAAAAACAAAAAAATAACAAAAAATGCATTCCTTCTGCAAAACTACTAGTAAAAGATAGCCTCCTCTGCTGCTCTTGCCACCAGCGTGTCTTTCTGTCTCGCTTTTCTCTTCAGAGTAAACAGACGTCTGACACACATACACATGCACACACTCACAAAGCCCCTCTGTTCTGATTTTACTACTTAAAAAAATGGTGTCATTCATAAGTAAAAATCAGCCAACCCAGTTTCACTTGGCGTCTGATAATTTAATTCTGTGTCAGGGGGAATTCGCCTGCTGGTGACACTGAGCTGAATTCACCCGGTTTTTTGTTTAACTGTAAAAGGACAATTAGGTTAAAATGGGTTTAAAAGAAGCAGCAAGAAATTAAGTATTTCACTGCCTTTGTTAACCAAGAAAAGCAATCACTTCTTTATTGTTTGAAATAGGTCTCCACTTTCATTCCAAAACACATTTACTCAATAAGGTGATGAACTGCAATTGATTGGCACTTTAAGCTACAAAATATGGAGTCACAGGAGTGCCATAAAAAAAAATCTGTTAAAAAAATATATATAAATAAATGTGGAAATATAAAGAGAAATAAATAAAAGAATAAATAAGTAAATAAAAATGTGTAAATATGAAAATAGATAAACAAAAGAATAAATAAATTTGGACAAATAACAAAATATAAAAAAAATATTATTGGCATGTTCTTTTATTTTCACATTTATTCGTTCATTTATTTCTATATATATATATATGTATTTATATATTTACAGCATGAGCCTGCTGTTCAAAGATCTTAAATTGCCTGAAAGATGATTAAAAGCTGCACATTTTCTGACATCTATAAATCATCAGCGAGCAGCAGGAAGGTTGACAGACAGTAAAGAAAAGCCCCAGAGGAGTTTGAGTCCAGAGGGAGGGATTCAAACGACAACACCGACTCTGCCACACAGCTGGAGTTCAAGGTCGACTCAACCTGCTGCTGAGACAGATTAAAACTAAAGTGAGAGGTGCTGCTGCGCTGGAGGAGACACAGTGAACTGAAGCTGTCTGAATTAAAGCCCATTAGACCTTTAAAGTCACCAATAAAGACCCATTTATTTACACACTTTGTGGCCCACAAAGTGCCGTACAAAAGTAAAACAAAATCATTTCTATTCTATTGTCATATCCTACCAAAATGGCCTGTATTGAACAATAAAATACTAGAAATATAATAAGTGTTTTCAGTCCAAAGTGGCAGCTTTTGTCAAAAAAAAAAAACATCAGAGTTTTGTCTTTTTGCTTGGTTAAAGTCATTTTTCAGGTATTTATGCTAAGCTAGTAACAGTAGCTTCATATTTAGGCTACCATACAGACATGGATGTATAATACTATCAGTCTTTTCATCTAACTCTCGACCAGAAAGCGAATATTTCCCAAAATGTCAAATTCCTTTAAGGTAACATAGTTAGATTTCAGTGTAATTTTGGCTTCAGGGTGAGAATTAAAAATGGCTTTCTCACAGTAAGAGCTCTTTACAGTCTCCACATTCACTCTGTTCTCCTCTGGAACTGTCTCTAACCTCCCATATTACCACCTGGAGGGAAGCCATGGATCACAGACTTCATTACTGATTAAGAGAAAAGCTTTTATTAGTCAGAGGCGTTACGAAGCTGCTCAGCCCTCCCTTATCTCTGTCTCTGTGCTCTTTATTAAGCTCCATACTGGAGCAACTGAGTCTGGCCACCAGTAGTAATTAACTCAACATCTGCTTGTTCTTTTTCTGGTTATCTCTGTAGGTGCCTTCACACTTAAACTGATGAAAACATTAGTTACAAGTGTGGTAAAAGAAACACACAGAAACATCAATGATCAATGATCAATAATCCCTCTAAACTACCACATTAAGACACCAAGATCTTAAGGAACACCATAGAAAAAGCCATGCTGTGATTTGGTATCAACAACTTTTGACATTTGGAGATTAGATTCGGCGATTAGATGGCGAGCACTTCTGTTGTGTAAACTGCTCAGAAACCCCCTTATTGTCAATCTAGCTAGGAAAGCCATCCATCCTCTGAATGCTCTAGGTCTCTAGTTTGTGGCTGTAAAGTTTCATGAGGCATTGATTATCCTAGAGGTCACCACAGGTCATTTTATCCAGTGAGGTCAAGTTTAAAAAAATGGTCTCACTACAATGAAATATCTCCTATGGGGACTAACATCATCACACATGAATACAGTTGGGCTCCTTGGCTCCACAAGAGTCTCAGCTTTACAGTGATACCCAATTTATGTAATTCAAGACCCATTTTCATTCACATATCTTGATGTCAGAGGTCAAGGGACCCCTTTGAAAATGGCCATGCCAGTTTTTCCTCGCCAAAATTTAGCCTAAGTTTGGAGCGTTATTTGGCCTCTTTCGTGACAAGCTAGTATGACATGGTTGGTGCAAATGGATTCCTTTGGTTTTCTAGTTTTATATGATACCAGTATCTTCACAGTAGCTTTAAGAATAAGCGAGCTACAGCAACCTTGACCTTGAATACTACTTATCTCCTCTCCAGACCTGGTATTTTGTTGCAGCTGTGGCTGAATGAAGAGAAATACAGTAGTTTGTCCTTGTGCAGGGATGTGAGAGCCTCTGGGCTGCTGCCTTTATAGCAGCGACCTTAGTTTGGGAACATGTATTTCAGAGCGGTCTCACCTGAGATGACTCTCATGAGCCACAGTGTGACTCAATGACACAAAAATAAAACACGGCAAAGTAAACACCAGCATGTGCAACAAGGACACGATCAGCAGCTGATGCACTTAAGATATTGAATTAAGGTGGAAAGCATGCAGTAGGTCTAAAATTAAAAGCTTTATTTGTTTTTGCCTTATTTCAGTGGTGGAAAGTAACTAAGAACATTAACTCAAGTACTACACTCAACTACAATTTTAAGGTATTCATACTTTATTTGGGTATTTCTATTTTATGCTACTTTATACTTCTACTCCACCACATTGATGAGGGAAATATTGTATTTTTTACTCCACAGCATTTATTTGACAACTCAGATTAGCAATACAAAAATATAGCAAATTAATAATGATGTATATAAATAGATTAAGCAAGTATAAATATTTGTTAAAATTAGCCCCACCTTTACCAGCTGCAACATTAAAGTGATGCTTTCACTAATCATAATCATATTATATAATATAGGTCATTTTAAATGGGCCATTCTGCATAATGAGGACTATTTTTATGCTTTACTGTTCAATCTAAACTGACTGCATTTGTAATTGAATTTCTCGTTACAGTTAAGGATGCCAGTAGAAATCCATCCTCAAGTCTTGACAGTAGTGCAGACTAGTGTTGTGTAACACTGCACTCTAGTGACAACAAATAGACTTGCATTCATTCATGCATTGTTTGATTTTAAATAGTCACTTTGTTCATCAGGGGCCCTAAAAGCTGCAGATTTATTGTGTGCCAACTGGTAATTTAACTAATTGAAGAGTACAGATTGTGTATAAAACTTCTACACTTTTGCATTGTGTTTTAGTGTACAGATCGCCATAGAAACCACAGTCATGTGAGCATCAGTTAAAAACAACCAAACAAATAAATAAATATGATTCTACGGATACTTCATGTGACGTTTGGTTACACTATTTCCATGTGTGTCTTTGTACTGAAGTATCAAACTGAAAATCTGGGGGAGGTTTAAAGTTTGACTGAAACACTGAGGACAGAGACTATAATATTAACTATAAAATGTATTGCATACTGTACAATGATTGTTATACACTGTACATTTGTGTACAGTAAACTGGATATTGCTAAAAGCTGTACAGTATGGTGCAGACTTGTCCTTGAATATTAAACTTTACAGATTGAATATCTGTAGGCCTATACTGGGTATAACATAAATAATGTAAGCCTATACAGAGGGTTATCTTGAGGGTGTGAAGTATAAAAAAAAACCAGAGTTGAGATTAATAGCAGATGAATCAGTATGAAATGTGATAAATATTTTTAGAGATACAAGGTTATATAAAGTGATAAAGCAGTAAAATGCAGCATGCAAATTAATGCACCAGTATTATCAATCAAAAAACATCATATATCATAGCAAAAATATTGAGTATTTTCTAATTGTGGCCTCAGTAAAGCATCTTAATATTGTGCATTACGTAGTCAGGAACTTGGCAGCATGATTTTTCATCTCACAAACAACCTGTTGCTTTCACAAGATAACAGTGTAGGATGTGCAAACACAGCCAGCACAGCTCTGCATTTAGGATTTCTAAACAACAAATCTTGTTTTTTCAAAGGGACATGACTCATTGAAGCATTCAATATATGCATCATAATATTGTTTATTGCTGAGTGAGTTGGGAGGGGTTAAATTAGCAACGGATGTATGTAAAGGCTCAAAAATGCTAATGAGCTCCTTCATTCCAAGTCCATCTCCACGGTAACAGATGGCGGTGACGACACAGGGCTTAAGTTAATATTCAGTGATTTTTAACTGTGATTGGGAGCTGAACAGGCTGCTAAACTCTGTTATGAAGGCAATCTGTTCAGTTTCGCAGGATTGAGGGTTGAGAGTTCAGTTGTTGCTTCAAGAAGAATAAAACATGAAAGGAAGTAGTTAAAACCTTTGCATTTTGAGTTTATAAGACAAAGTTTGATATTTTGAGAAATACACTTATTCACTCTCTGGCGGAGAGTTTGATACGACTGTCTGTCTGGTAAGTGGTGTCAATCTTTTCATCTAACTCTGTAATTTCCCAAAATGTCAAACTATTTATTTCAAGGAACCTCGAACCTCGAAATTCGAAAAGAAGTCAAACTCAAAATGATCTTGTGACCCACTCACGGGGTCGCGACCCTTAGGTTGGGAAACAGTGCTTTATACAGATGAACTTCATGTCATGTCTACTCTAAAACAGCTTTGACTGGTTGATCGTATCAAGCTCCTTCTGAGGAGAAAGTCGACTTTATCACCACCAAATTGATGCTTAGTAGCGCATAAAAACCCCTCTAAGTGAATTGGAAACCTGATTAAAATTCACTCTGAGGTCAAATAAACGGATAATTTTCCTGTAGCAGAAATGTAAATTATACAAATTAAATCTTACTTTCTCTTTGCTGTGTAATGATTCCATCCTCCCTTGAGTTTAAGGTCAGACTCTTCAAAAGGCAATTTTAGACGTTTTCAAAAGAAGCATACTTTAACCCATTTATAGCCCCATGAGGGCTATTTGGGTGTTCTTACTGGGAAGTTGATTTTACCTCAAAATGGCTATGGACTCATTGGCGTTTTCAGTCCAAAATGGCGGCAGTGCTACCGCAGTGCCATCCAGCGGCTGTTGTCAAAAAAGCACCAGAGTTTCGTCTCTTCGCTTCTAAACTCTTTACCGCAACTGAAATGTCCTTTGGTGGAAGTGTTCTCTGGGCTATGCACAAATGGGAAAAAAAATCGGTCAAACCGTTTGGCTGAAAAGGGAGTTTTTTCATCATGCTATAACTAGATATAGTATGATAAGAAAATGTCTGTTTCTCAGAAACTACAAGGAGCACAACCAAGTGTTTGAATATCGAAGATATGCACACATATGCAGTGTAAAAAATCATACTTTGACTATAAAGTAGTATGTGGCAACAGATCACCAAGATTTCAACACTATAGCTCTAAAGATGAAAGAAGACGTTTTAGAGAACGGGAGGGTCTTTCATTTTAAAGAGAAAGAAAGAGAGAGAGAGAAAAGGCCTTGGCAGTGAGGAATGGTGTTTGCAATGATTGACTGTGACTATATTTACATTTCACGCCTCCAGAGCACCTTTTGATTTGTGTTGAGTGTGAGATGATTGACATGCTGCTTGGTGGCTGTTTTTGTTCTGTTATGAATCGAGGGTCACCACAGCTGCTCTGTTTCGGCTTCAGTTTGCAGCGTTTGCAGGAGGTGAATTAGCTCGAGGTCACTCTTCAACCCCGGCAGGTCATGTGTGGGCAGACAGACCAACACATACTGTATGGACACATTTAAATCGCTTTCCAACGCTTTTCACTCCTTTTTCTTTCACTTATTCTTCATCTAATAGCCAGCGATATTTCCCAGATATTAGATGTCTTAAAGTATGTCTTCGGGGGATATGTAATGTCCCATAAATGTGTTTTACACCCTGCAAGAATACCAAATGTGCTCCTCATCAGACTGAATTGCCATTTTGTTTGACTTCATTCCTTCTATTTAAATCGCTGAACAAATTGGAGATATGCTGATTCAAAGGTCTTGAACCAAGCTAGAGGAATCATGAATACTTGAAACTGTATAAAAATGGTCTAATTTTATCAGATTGAACCATGAGAATATATTTGAATATCTTTTATGTGCACTTTTGCTGCCATTTCTTAGCAGTTACCCTTACTCAAGGGCTCAGATCTTGTACTTCAGTAAAAGTAGCATTACTACCGTGTAGAAATACTCTGTTACAAATAAGAGTCCTGCATTCAAAATCTTACCTAAGTAAAAGCACAAAAGTATTAGTATTTAAATATGTTTAAAGTACCAAACATAAAAGTACTCTATGCAAAATAATTTATTGGATTAATAAAAACAATCTGTATCCATATTGAAAGATGATATCAGTATTTCTGTATATCAGGGAAAGGCTCAAATTCACACCAACAAAACAAAAAACCCTCTCTCCATGAGCATCAGCAGCCTTGTGGTGGGTGAATTCTCATATAATGTATCTCAAGAGGCAGCGGCTTATTTATGAAGCAGCTAAAACCAGACGGTGGATTACTGAGCTGTGATTTATGACACAATTAAAACCACTCGGGCTAAATAATGCAGCAACAAAGCATCACTGATCATTTTACACTGCTGTTTTTGGTGATTTTTGTTCAAAAGACGATGAATAAAAGTAAACTCATGCACCCAAAAAAACGACCTTTTACAAGTGTAATATTTTCTTTACATAAATGATGGAAACTCGCTCCTGCCAGATTATTCCCATCCTGCTGCAGCACAGGATTGGACGGGATTATACTTCGTCTTCCTGTCTCGCAGCTTTGCATAAACTGTGAGCAATAATGAAGCTCTTCAGAGCCTTTATTCTGCTCGCTGCTGTCACTGTGTCTCATTATTATACTGTTAATATCATCCATAAAACATGAAGACGTCACAAAATACATAAATGCTCTTTGATCTGTCAGTATGGTTGACGTATAGATGATCCAGTTTGACAGAGTGGCTTCAGTTTAGTCAAATAAAGACACAAGTTACCTTTAAATATTTATTGTATTTTAATTTCTTAATTGTTATGTTATCGGTCAGTCTTCAAGTGGGATAATAAATAAAAGAGCGGTAAATATATTACTGTATAATTTATTTAACATTCACCACAGAAGTCCTTACAGTATTTTTTGTCCTTTGACCCAAAAAATACACAGATATTTACCAAACTTTTACTTTTAAACCTTTTGCGGCCTAATTTTAGTTATAATCCCTTAATGTGGCTAACCACAGTTCAATTTTTTTTTATTGTCAACATATCCAAAAACTATTAGTCTTTAAAACAGGCTCTGAATGGTGCATTTAAAGGTTTTCCAGAAATGAAAGAGCAACAATGCAACAAATGCTAACAGATCATTTAAAGAAAGGTGCCAAATAAAAGTATGGCTTTTCCTGAAAAAATTAAAATTAGAATTTAAATTAATATTATCATTATCCTGAAAATGATTATTAATGATAAATAAAATATTATTATTATAAATATTGTTATTATTATGGTGAATTAATCATTTAAACAAAAAGGCTTGTGAGCCAGTAGTAAAACTACATTGGTATCACGTGGTATCTCTGTGTCGTCGGTTAGTGTGGAAAAAACAGATAAATGGCTGAGATTGACGGTAAGTGTCTGGCAACGACTTGTTGTGAGATAAATGTGATGTAACGGGGGAGGGAGAATGTTATTAATGTTATTAATAGCACCTTTAAGCATACAAACTTGACATAAATTTCATTTAAAAACAACATATTTTGAAGAAGGTATGAATATCCACATTATTATGTATCATTATGGATGAAACCAATGATTTAAAGCCTAGAAAGCTGTGTGGAAGCTCAGATGAAGTCAGAACTTTGGCTAATGTTACATATGAATATGTGATAATACAAAGTGTGAGAATAAACCCATCCTACCTTGCTATCCTTGATTGGCTGACACTCAATCTGATGAGAGACGGACGCAGTCTGGTTCATCTTTGCTCTTCCTTTTATCTGATCAAATAAAATCCTTAAAGCTGCTTAAAGTTTTCCTCTGACTTCCTGCGGCTGCTTCTGGGCTCCGAGCTGACCAAAGCAGAAAGTGATGCTAATAATACTGAAGGCTGCAGAGCTGCTCTTCCTCCTCGTTATTGAGGCTTCACCAGAGGCGATACATTGAAATATACAATCTGTTTTCCCTCCTTTGTCTCTCTCTCTGGCTATAAACGCTCCTCTTCCCTCTCTTCTTCTTCTTCTTCTCCTTTCCCTCTATGTGCTGCTTCATATGCAGCTGACAGACAGTTCATAAACCAGGATGTTTGCCAGTGCCTCCCACATACCAACACGTTCCTTCATCAGAATGCAAATGTGCTCCAGGCAAAGATTTTTGCAGGCGTTTGGTACAAGCTGACGTTCTTATTTAAAAGCGTCTTACAGTGAGAGGTTTAGTGTTTGAAACATGAAAGATGTTTTGACACACTGATGAATGAGTGTTGAGCTCAGACTTTGACCCTTAAAGAAGCTGCTGCTTTGTTCCATTAAAGAGGAATCAAGATGAGAATTCACTTTATTGGAAAAGAGGAGACAGATATTAGACATACAGTACACATTTTTATTTATTTATGCACAGTGGTGGGAGAAGTACGCAGAACTTGTACTTCATTAAAGTAGCAATATAACAGTGTGATACTCAAGTAAAAGTCCTGCATTCAAAGTTTTATTTAAAGGACCCATTTTGTGTTCATTTTCAGGTTCATACTTGTATTTGGGGTTTCTACTATAACATGTTTACATGCTGTAATGCAATTGCAATGGATTTGCGTTGCAATTAATACATGTTAAATCTTCATCCCTTTTCCCAGACTTGTAGTTATTTGTTACAGTAAAGTGTTATCATCATTAAAAATGTATGACTACGATTCATATTTAATGAGCTGGCTATATTCTCCGTACCACAAATCATATTTATTGTGGAGTCGATCGCTTTCATTGATCACTTTTAACATCAGAAACTCTCACCGGCGCAGTTTCTATTTCCAGATCTTTTTTAATATATGTACATCTAATAGATTAAACGCTGGTATGTGGTCTTATATGTGGAAATACTGTATCTGTATTTAAAAGTTCATATTTAGTTCTGCTGAGGGTTTGATCGATATGTTTCCATATAACAACGGCATTATTTTAGAATCTCACCATTTTTTACATCCCAAACTTGTTTGTTTGCTCTCAAATAAAGTTGTGTTTCTGCTTTTAAATATACTTCATATAAGACAACTCATTGCTGAAGAAATCTGTGACTGTGGACAATTTAACAGCCAGAAAAACTTCTGTACACAGAGCAAATACAAGTCTGTATTTAAACTTACTGTAACAACACTCTCCTCTAGTTTAACTGGCATATTTATCACCATAAGTTCCACTAATCGTGATATTCCAATTTGTGCATATCATGAGTTTATTTCATTAAAAAATTAGTTAATTTCATACTGAGGTGATTTTCAATAAATGATGAAATGATACTAAACATCTTTAATTAGAGCAGCTGCAGGAGTGTGATCAAGACAAACAACTTTCTACAGCAGAGTGGAGTCTAATGAGCCTGTAGGCCACTGGGGACAGTTTACACTTAGTTATGTTAATGATAAATTACTTTTGTTCCTTGTTACAGTAGCTAATATACATAATCTCACAATAAATGCCAAGACATTTTATAATGTTTTAATTTCCAGGAAAATGGGGCCTGCAATCATGACTGTAAAAATGTCTTTTTTTGTGCCGATTTTTAGTATTTTCAAAAATCAAGTTTAATTTTTCTTGGACTTTGAACACCTTGATGTGCTGAATTTCTTTTGGAGCACATTTAAGAAACAGGATCATCACGACACACTGTACAGAACAAAAATATATTTTATAGCTTTAGCTGCGTGTGCCCGGCAGATATGAAGATATAAAGAAGTAAACTTTGAAAGATGATGCCGTCAGAGAGTCGGATTGACTAATAAAAGAGGACATTAAAGTAAACGAGGGGAGAGAGTGCTCCACGTCCTCTCTCCTGGGTTTAATAGTACCTGCAAATGTACTGGTTAAATGGTAGAATATAATGGTGTAATATAACTCCATATCCATATGCATCAGATCCATATCCTGAAGGAAATCTCTGTCTCAGGTTGTTTAATGTCACACTGAAGGTTAAACAAATACGACATGATTTGTGGTGCAACATACAGATAATAGAGAAAATATTTTATGATACTGTGGCAACACGATAAGGGAAGTAATTAGATTACAAAAAAGTAGTAATACTCCACTATAAGTTAAAGTAATGTACATTTTAATGCATCAATAATTATAATTCAATAATATGATATACATTATTCTAAAATGGGCCATTCTGCATAATGAGTACTTTTACTTTTGATACTTTAAGTATATAATATAAAGTTGATGCTGTACTTTTACGCAAGTAATATTTTGAATTCAGGACTTTAACTTGTAACAGAGTATTGCTACACTGAGGTATTGCTACTTTTACTTAAGTAAAGGATCTGAGTATTTCTTCCACCACTGAGTAAAAGTACTCAGCAGAATAATATATATTATATTATATTATATTATATGTTGTATTATATATTATATTATAATATATAGTATATATTTATATTTTGTGCTGATTCTGCAAAGTAACAAATGTCAAAATGAATGTAGTGTAAAATGTACAATATTTGCTTCCAAAATAAGTACCTGAAAGTTGTATTTAAGTACATTACTTGAGTAAATCGATGCCAATACATAAAGTATTGTCATTACAGTACTTTTAGCAACATAAAGTCATTAAATTAACATCACAAATGTTTAAAAATGGTTTAAAAAAACAATATTTAAATATTCAAACGTTATTCAGACTTTGCTGACTTCCTTTTATTGTTATAAACCATACAAACATAACACACATATAAACAAAAACTGGCAAATAAAAACGGTGCGTGTGTGTACAAAATACACTTGTACTAATGGAGAACATGGTGGTACATATATACAGTATGCAGTTTTTATTATACAAATATCTCAGAGAAAGATATCAAGAGGTAGAAAAGATGATCCTTTGCTGTTTGTTACTAACAAATAATATGCAAACTAGCCAAAAAAGTCTTATTTATGTTTTTCATTAATAATTTGACCTTTGCGTTTTTGGTTTTTAGCTCAACTAGTAGTTTGTCTTCCAGAGCAGCTCTTACTCTTTCATCATGACCTCCCTGACCCCCGAGACCCCTGTGACGAGGGTCTGAGTGGTCTGAGTAGGGGGTTTCCTGTCTCATTTCCTCTGGGATCCTGGTTCTCGGGTAACCAGCCACGAGGTGGTGGTAGCTGGGGAGGTCGCACCGGTTCCTCCCTTTCTCTTGTTGAGTCAGTGGGGTCTTCATCTCCATCTACCTCATCTGGAATGCGCCTCCTTAGTGCAGGAACTGGTGGCCTCCCCCTCTCGTCTAAGACATCCACCCCAGGAGGCGGTGAGGGTGGCTGGGCGGAAGCGGCTGGCTGCTCCCCTGCACCTCTGGACTCCTTGATGGTCTTCAACCTCCTCATGGGGACTAGAGAGCGGGATGAGGAGCGTGGCGTCACACTAGAGCACTGGGGACGGTCTGAGAGGTGGTCCACGTCACCACTTCCACCTGATATAACACAAATATTTAAGCATTGTTTCATGTAGTTGAACCTGTTCATTTAAACAAGATCTGGCAAAAAAAAAACTTTATAAACTCACTAGGACTTCGTCGTCTGAGGGGGAAGGCGGTCTCCAGATCCCCTCCAGGCTGCAGCGAGTAGTACTTCTGAGATCTGGGGATGTCTTGTGTCGACTGGAAGAGGAGGAGGAAGAGTGAAGGTCAAGCAGGTGGAGGGGAAATTAAAGTATATTTAATGTCCTCTTAAACAGAAACTCACCTGCTCGCGGAAACTTTCAGCTCGTATGCTGCGTCTGATGCTGGCGTGGCGGCGAATCAGAATCTCTCTGGTTCGGCTGTCGTCGGGCAGATTGTATTTGTTGGTGTAAGCTGTCGTCTGGAAAACATGCATAACATATTTTTGTATCAAAACCTAATATATCTTCTTCCTGTGTGCCATAGAGCTCCATTACAAACACTCTCACTAGAGCACCAAATGTGGATTACACCGCCGCTGAAAATAGTCCCCAACAAATGCACTATTTCCTCCTGTTAAAGTAATATTTTGTAAAAGCTGTGCCCAGGTGTTTTAGGAAATTAATAAGCATTTTTTAGAGATGAAACTAAATATTTGAGACCCATTTTTAAAACATATTCACTAGCAACAAATAGGCTTGAGTCTGAGTGCAAAAGAGTAGAAAGTATTGAGAGAATACATTGTCGAGAAAAATATAGAAATGGTTTTAAATCAAGTTAAAAACAACATAGAGTTAATATAATTGTCCACATCCCTTCTTAAGAAAGGTTTCTCTGTTACCTTCTGTCTGATCTTGTACATGTTCTTTGACAGGATGTTGTGCATTTTCTTCACGTCAGCAGCCAGGAATGTCTTCTTGGGTCGAGACGCATCCTTCCTCTCGTCGCTGATAGGGAGGAGGCGAGAGCAATGAAGAGTTAATGTGGCTCAAATGTAAATGTTTTGTTATTGTTATATCGACATTGAGATGGCCGGTAATTAGGAAGAGAAACAGCATCATCAGCTGGAGCCAAATTAGATTTAGTTTCATGCATTTAGCTGATGCTGACACTCATGGAGCAGATACAGTTTCAGAGACTATCACTAATACACTTTTACTTTTGGGTTGCCAGGTTGGGAGGCTCTTTGGTTGCAGAGTATCTGGGTCAAACCCATACATTTATGACCTACTAGTATTAAAAAATGCAGACTTTAAAGAGGAAAAAACATCCTTATTTAAAAGCTTTTGCACTTTACAGAAAGACGTCAAGTGTTTTTTAATAATAAAGGACAACACGTTTCCATCTAGTACGTTCAACAACACGTTGAACGTACTAGATGGAAACGATAGATGGCGCCGCACTGAGGTCTCCCATAGGCGTGTCCAGTAACCCGATGGCGTTCTGCAGCTCCAGTTTCTTGTACAGGGCCACGATGCTGGACTCAGCCCTGTGGTCCCGGATTAGGATGCGCCTCAAAACACGATCGTTGAACTTCTTAAACCTGATGAAAAGACAAAGGAATTAAGACTATACTGCTCTACTGATCTAAAAGAATGAGTAAATTAGTCTAAATCTGCATTATATCAAAATAACACAGGACTTGGTATTGAATAGATGGAGAGATAGATCCTACTTGTCTTTCCAGTAATAGTGGCTCCATTGTCCACACAAGTCCTCAATACCAGAAACAACGTGCTCCATTGTCTGGACAAAACAAAAGAAACAATTAGTGTAATTCACACATGGGCTGATTGACTAAAAATAAGAAAAATAAGAAAGAAGAGGAAGACACTTGCCCTGTTGTGAACCTCCTCGTTGATGGTATTCAGGTCTTTGTTGGTTTTCCTGATGTTCATATATTCTACTATGGGACGGATGCTGATGCCCTGAAAAGATGTAATACATATAACAATGTGCTTCACTTTATTTCTTCGGCATTTTAAATCTTCCATACTGAGCTGCTGTTTTCTAAATAATATCATAGAGCAGCCGAAGGTCTCACCTGTAAGAAAACGGTGAATATAATAACGGCGATTGAAGCCGTGACGAACAGGTTCTTCCTGTTGATGGTATCGGGTAAGGTGAAGACCAGGGCGAAGCAGATGGCCCCTCGCAGGCCCCCGTAGGCGAGGCCGAACTGGTCCTTGAAAGAGAACTGGATGGTCCGAAACGGGTTGATGATCTGGGTCAGCACCAGGATGCCTGCAAGAGGAACCAGTTTGATTAACGGGACCGCTTAATGAGAGGGGACAGAACTTTAATAAATGTAAACTAAGGCACCCACCAAGCCCTCTCCAGATGAAGGCGAACAGCAGCGTGAACACGATGTAGGCCCAGTTCCACTCGTGCTCGGTCGTTATGGTAACGACACCCAGGAAGAAGAAGATGAGGGTCTCGGAGACGGTGGCCAGCATCTTGACAACATGGCGGATGGTGGTGCAGGATCTCTGGGACACGTTCTCCTCCACGTAGTACTTCATGGTGATGGCGCATGTTATAATGCTGCAGGGAGGAAACATTTTAAATGTCATTAATGTCTTTGTCAGCAATTATTACTTTTATGAAAACATATTTTATGACGTCGACGCTAGTTCTTTGATGTCGGGTTGGTGTGTCTGGGCCTTTAAACTTTTACTCAAGTAAAGTAATATTCTAATAGGTGACTTTAACTTCTACTACTAGATATCTGTACCTTTACTCAAGTGTGGCTTTCAGGTACTTCATCCACCACTGAAAATCGCCCACCTTTAACGCTAAATAACCCATTTAAAAACCCAGTGGGTGATATGAAAAATGCATCGTCACAAAGATGAAATCTTGGTGTTATTTACAGCTCATGACAAGTTTATCATTTATATTTATTTTTGCCTTCAAACTTGTCTCCTTTCCTGCTTCAGTGCACTTTGTCCTATTTTCAGTCTGCTGGGAATGCTGCACCTTGTTTCACCTTCACGAAAGTGAATCACATCATCGTCACATGACGCCACACGTGTCACTTTGAGCTTCGCTCAGAGGGCGGAAAACTAGGGCGGAGGAGCAAGTTTGTACAAGTTGCACAAACAATGAGACATCAGACAAACACAGCTGAAGAATCTGGAGGGTCAAGATTCATGTCTTAGTGAGAAGCGTCGGCCACATTATTTACTGTTTTCTAGGCATTCAGCAGCAACTTCTGGAAACTTAAGTTGGAATTTCCCAATTAAAATAAAAAAAATCTTGCAACTGTAAGATCCTGATTTCATGCATTAAAAGTTTGCATACTGCAAAACTCTTCATACTGTCTATAATTGACGATATGTTAATGCATAGGTGATAATAATCTGTACATCTGTAATAATCTGTATATTTTGTTTATGATACTTTTACTATTTTCCCACTATGGTATTGATACTAGGACCTGAATACTTCTTCCACCACTGCCCGTTAGATGCACGTTAAAAAGTATTTTGCAGACATGTGTGTTTGGCCTTCACTTACGCCATCACGCTGGAGATGGCGAAACACTCACAAACCAGGTACGCCAGGTAGCTGTACATGAAGACGAAGAGGGGCTCGATCTGACGGACATTGTGGGTGAAACGTGTTGTGAACGCAGCTGTGAATCCAAACAGGAGGCCAAAGAGGATGCCTCCGGCCGCCACCACGAAGAACCGGCCTATCCCCAGAAACACATCGGTGGATTCGACGACGGGCAAGTCAGCCAGGAAGGACAACATGTTGTAAAGTACCTAAAGACAAAGATAAAGATAAACATCAGGAAAACTACTGCATGTATGTAAACTAATGTCCACACACAGTTGTTGTCAAGCAGGTTCAACCACTCAAACACTCAAGAATTTGCTCCAATTGTTGAAACTGTTTTGACTGAATATCATGTGCCAACTTGTGCCACTGAACTGGCAACACTGACACTTTTCTTTTGCGGACAGGATGCAACCGAAGACAATGAGTGCCAGAAAATGTCGAGTGAAACTTGGCTCTCGATTGCAGCACAGCCAAAGCAAAGGCGGGCTTATTATGGTTGACATTTCCACTCAACAATGAGGAACAGGCCAAACTAGACTAGAGGGAAACCTGCAGAGGCACACAGGAAAAATGCATTTTCAGTGATCTATTCTCCCTCCACAAAAAGATCAGACTCCAGCTGAGGGATGTTTTGCAGAAGTTTCCTCTATAGTTCAGAGGTTTTGAAGCTGTGAGAGAGAGGAAAAATCACACTGCTTCTGTCAGATAACAAATTTACACTAAAATTTGGTGAGTAAAAACTGGCATGGCCATTTTCAAAGGAGACCCTTGACCTCTGACGTCAAGATAGGTGAATGAAAATGGGTTCTATGGGTACCCACGAGTCTCCCCTTTACAGAGCTCCTAATAGCTAATTTGGCATTCTTTAAATTAAGTATAAGGTTAAAAAAAATGTAATCCCTGTGTTATAAAGTATGTTTGTTAGGCTAAAATTTGCACCTACAGCTTGGCAATATTGATATAAAACTCTAATGGAAGAGACTATATTTACCTGTGTCATGATATTACAATATCCACAACACCAGTAGATTTCTAGGCTCATATCACCAGAATAATACTTTTTTATTCTATGGCTAGATGGCACAACAGTCTATTTTTATAGAACACACTTCCTGTACTCACGATGGTGACAGCATCGTTGAAGAGTCCCTCTCCAAATATGACTATATATATCTGCTCATTGACATTGATGTCCTCAAACACATTCAGAGCAGCGACAGGGTCCACGGCCGAGATGATGGAGGCAAACAGGAGGTTCTCCTGCAGTGAAGAACAAAGTTATTAAAATTAACATTTAGAGGTTTCTTAGGGATACTGAACAAACTCTCCACATGGTGCATTTTGAAGCTGCTCTGGAGCTTTTGATCATATCACATGGTTTTTATCAGCAGGTAACGTTTGCCCAGTTGTCCTGCAACTAGATGTTTAAATTCCCACATTTTTAAGAGCACTTCAACAACTTAACTTTTATATCTTTATGTCTTATATCTTTCATATCACATATAATGATGTTGATTAAAATATTTAATCGCGATTAATCTCATGATTGTCCATAGTTAATCACGATTAATCCCACATTTTTTATCTGTTCAAAATATACCTCGGAAAATGTTCCCCCCTGAAGGGTCCCTGGCCCTAAAGAGATTGAGAACCTGTGGTCTAAACCTTAATACCTGCAGTGTTTGAGCCCCTCTCTGTCCACTGAGGATAGAGGGGTGGTGTCTTGCACGAACTCCCCTCAAAAGTGTGCATCATTACAGATTTTTGTTTCACTGATCTGAACAGAAATATAAAAGCTAAATCACATACATAAATATCACACACATTCCGTCAAAAACATTCAAACTCTCACATGACCTTTGACCTTTGTCCTATGGCTTTTACTGACCTGCAGGTTGATATCTTGAACTCCAAACACCTCAATCTGGCAGATGGCGAAGAGGGAGAGCCCGATGCCAATGCTGTTCCACAGGGTTCCCACCACGGCGTACCACATCACCGTGCCGGCGTTCTCGAAGAACGGCCTCGTGGGCATGAAGTAGCCGTTGTCGAGGACGATGAGCGGGAGCATGTAGAGGAAGAAGACGTCGGAGTTGAGGACAGCGGGGGGCTCCTCTTTGACTGCGTGCATGATGGCGCCCACGATGAGGCCGATGGAGATCAGGAGGCAGGACTCTGGGATCCAGATGGTGATTTTATGGTAAATGTGGAAACCTGGAGAGAAGACAAGGACAAGATTGGACTCCTCTGCAACTTAAGGCTGCTGTTAAAGCAACTAAAGTTAGCAAATAAATGTAGTGGAGAAAAAGTACAATAATTGCCTCTAAAATGTAGAAATTTAAAGTGGCAGAAAATGGAAATAAGTATGGTACAAGTCCCTCAAAATTGGACTTTACTTCCCACCACCAACCCTGATACAAACCCTATTTCTTTATGCACAAAATAAAAATGATTCATCCACACGTACCAATTTTGGCAAAAGAGGCCAGCAGCACCCAGAGAGTGAACTCAAAGGGGACCTGGATCCGAGGGTAGTCCATGGTGAACACAGGGAGGTTGGTCGTCTCCTGGTCGGGGAAGGCCTGGGGCTCATCGATGACATTGTGGAAAGGCTTGAGGTTGTTCTGCTCTGACGGTTTAGATTCCTGGGGCTCACATTTTCCTCCAAAGCAGCAGAGGAAGAGGAGCAGAAGCATGAAGAAGAGTCCTCTCTCAGTCCAAACAGAGGTCCCCATTTCCACCGGTCAACACAAGTATTTCCAATGAGTCTTATAAAAGTCCCAAGACATTGAACAAAGTCTGTTTTGCAGCTTCAGTAGGCTGTAGTTGTCATTTAGGCCTAGAAATCTGAACAGCTGTTTTACTCCAGTCAATGCCCACAATTAAATATCAAAGTTTTGATTGGAAAAAAGAGTCATGCTGAAAAGAAAGAAAGTCCTCCTTAACAGGATCCTGTTTGAGCAGCAACTGAATTTTGGTTTCAACTGTTGCAGAACCTGCTTGACACCTATCACCTGTGTGCCCTGCCTACTGGGTGGAGCCCATCAGCACTACATGTCCTCAACAACATGGAAAGAAAACAGCCAGGATATATTGTTTCTATTAAACAAATATAACTCTTTTAATTTAGTGTATAAATTAATAAACATTGACACAGCAGGTCTGTGCACACCTTTAATGCTTGTGCAGAAACCTGTAATGCCACATAAATTCCACATGATGGCAATAGAAGGCAGCTCAACTTTCTACTTACTTATTCTTACTGTTAGTAGCAAGTAGTGTTAATAGATTAATGAATGAATGAATACTTTTATGTGTAAAGTTAAGTGTCATGTACCCATTAGTGGCAAGATAAAACAAAAAGGAAAGCAAGCAAACACAACACATTTTGGTTTGGTAGGAATAGTAGTTGTGGTGGAAGTACTTCTACAAAATATTAGCTCTACTGAGGCATCAGCAGCAATGGTGTAGTAGTAGTAGTAGTAGTAGTAGTAATAGTGATGAGTAGGAGTGGCATATATGTAGTAGTACTTACAGTAATAGTAGCTGCAACAAAAATGTTAGTATAACAAATTAGCCACTCCATTTTTAAAACTATTATCATTACTATTAGTAGGAGTAGTAGTAGTAGTAGCATATTAATATATATAATATTTATGATAAATATGCAATTTGAAAAACTTTTGATTGCATTAACATGTCAAATCTATGCTTATATGATACATATATATATATATATATATATATATATATATATATATATATATATACATATATGATTATACTGCATAATAATGATAAAACAAACATTTTACATATCTTAAAACTACATTTTCATGTCATCCACATGTATTTAAATAATTTATATATGTAAAAGTACAGAAATATGTCAGCAAAATGTACTTAAAAGATCAAAAGTAAAAGTCTTACAGTAATCTTGCTGAAAAAATGTTGTATTATTATATTACATATTATATTATATTATATTATATTATATTATATTATATTATATTAAATTATATTATATTATACTATATTATATTGTATTATATTATATTATATTATGTTATATTATATTATATTATATTATATTATATTGTATTATATTATTGGATTAATATTGCTTTTCATGATTCAGGTGGATCTAACTACATTATATGGGCTGTTGAGTAGTACTTCTGATTTTATAAACTTATATGTTTTGTGTAGCTGTAAATTAAATATATATTTGCCTCTGAAGTATTAAACTAGCATAAAATGACAATACTCACGTGCAAGTACCTCAACATGATATATAAACACAGTACTTGAATGACAGTAATCGGTCATATCCGTATTTGTAGTTGTTTGTAATCAAATAAATGTAAATACTTCCTTTGTTTTGAAAATATCCACGTCCTGCTCACGGCCTGCGTGATGACGCCATCAAACGTGCCACGTAAGGGGCGTGACCAACTGCTGTCGCTGAGCTGCAGCCAGAGAGACACCAACAGAAACAGTGAGGTAGTTTGAGGAGCTCACTCCTCACAAGAGTTGGGTTTTTATCCAACAATCGGATATTTTACCACAACATACAACCTCACTGGTAAGTACCGGCTAATTATGGTTCATTTTAATTCAAAATACGTAACGTAATGACGTCTTTTTATTGGCTAAAAGAGCTAACGGTTGCGGCTTTGTTGGTGTTGCTGTTTAAACTGTCACTAAGTTCGGAAACGGAAGCTTTAGCTAGTTTTGTTTACTACGCATGTTGCTAAACAAAACACATTTTACTCGTAATGTTTGGCTCAAAACTTAAATAAACACTAGTGGACGGAAATCAGTTGAGTACAGCAGAGCAGGAAAGGACGTATAAGGACAAAAAAACACATTAAATAGGACTCAATATGGGTTATAATTGGGCTTAAGTGTCATTAAATATGGAGAATCTCCTCTGACAGGATGTATAAAGACAAAAAACACATTAAATAGGACTCAATATGGGTTATAATTGGGCTTAAGTGTCATTAAATATGGAGAATCTCCTCTGACAGGATGTATAAGGACAAAAAACCCATTAAATAGGACTCAATATGGGTTATAATTGGGCTTAAGTGTCATTAAATATGGAGAATCTCCTCTGACAGGATGTATAAGGACAAAAAACACATTAAATAGGACTCAATATGAGTTATAATTGGGCTTAAGTGTCATTAAATAAGGAGAATCTCCTCTGACAGGACGTATAAGGACAAAAAACACATTAAATAGGACTCAATATGGGTTATAATTGGGCTTAAGTGTCATTTAATATGGAGAATCTCCTCTGATTATAATGTGTAAGTGGTTCATTGAGTGTGACAGACTGAGAATCAATGCTGTCGCTTGTATTACGTAACTTAAAGGTGCATTTTCCTCCAAGTGTACTGCCATGTCATGATTGGACATGCCTATTTTATGTTATGGGTGTGATGATCACCCTGTTACACACACGCACACAGATGTATTTTGGTCTGTCTGGTCTGGATGCTGACTGTGGATGATGTGCACACATGTGCTGAGTCTGTTTGCATGTTGTAAACACATTTCGCTGCAGTTTACTCTGCGCTGCTGGCTATCAGAGTGGTTTTTAGTTGCAGGAGTCAAGGTCATCGATTACCAAGAGCTGATGCTGCTCTTTAAGAGGAGGAGAGTGACCTGCCTGAAAATGAGGCCCTTTACTGTGAAAGTTTGACACAGGAAGTGGCTTCAGGGGGGGGGAGTTTTGTGAGGCTTTTCCTCAGTTTCTAACATGATTTGAGTGTTAAATGTTGTAATAAGTTTATATATATTTTTTTTTTTTAAAGCCTAAATTCATTGTTTGTATGAGCATGTGACAAAAATAATAATCTAAGCTTTGTTCAGAGAGTAGAGCTGCCTCAGGTGTCATCACATGATTGATTTCCAGTCATATGTTAGGGGATTATACCGTACTTATGGCAGCTATGTGTGTAGGCTCTCTCTAACCTTACTCTCAATTCAACATCACACAATCCCCTTGTTTTAGCCCTAAATCCAACAATTCAAAAGTAATTCTGCATTTTTGCTTTTGCACCATCCATCAGCACTTTTTCTGGGTCTGTTTTGTACTCCCAGTAGTCCTGGAAACAACTAACAATTACTTTCTTTATCAATTAATCTGCCGATGAGTTCAGAAAAAGCCCACAATCTAAAACACAAAGATATTCAGTTTACTTACTTTTGTGACACTGAAAAGCAGCAGATGTTCACATTTGAGAAGCAGGAACCAGAAAATGTTTGGCATTTTTTACTTGAAGCAATGAATAGATTATCAGAATAGTTGCTGATTAGTTGTATTTCAATCGTCTAATTGATTAATCAGCTAATCGTTTAGTGACTTCTGTTTGTCAATTGGCTTGATTGAGCAGGTTTCAGGTGGGAGATGAAGCATATTTTTTGAGGCTATTGACCCAGTCGGATCTGTATGGATGAAGTGTGATTTGATTTGATATGACATGGTTAGTCTCCATCATATCTTTGTTTGTGTTCGTGGTGACTCATCAAACTCTCCCACTCAGCTCAAGAGGGTTGAGCAGACGCCTGTTGATTCATCCTCATCTGTGTCGTCCTCTGCAGCCTTTCTTGTTCTCGTCATACGACAACATATACAGCGAGCATGTGTTAGCCGTTTGTCTTATGGCCCGTCTGGTTGTAAAAGATGGAGGAAGAGAAAGCATATAGCTGACATATGAGGACATACAGGTGGAAAGACACTCATGATGAGCTGTGTCATCCTCTCCTAGAATAGATCGCTCCATAATTCATCAGTCTCATCATCTTATTTACTCAGGAAGTAGGGTACATAAATACAGATAGCAGTCAGAAACACATGAAATTTAAAGTTAGAATTACAGTATATAACAGATTGTTCCCTTACCACAAATATAAAAACACATAATTAAAACTACTAACATATAATACAGATTCAATTAAAAATGCCAGTTTTTTTGTAAGAAATGACTAAAACAATTATGGAAATTGTTGCCTCTTCAATCAATTTAATTAAATAATCAGTGCGCCTCTAAATAAAAGCCTAAAAAATGAGAGGAACCCAACTATTTTGATAATCGATTAATTGGTTTGAGTCATTTTTTAAGAAAAAAAAATTCTCTGATTGCAGCTTCTTAAATGTGAATATTTTCTGGTTTCTTTACTCCTCTGTGACAGTAAACTGAATATCTTTGAGTTGTGGACAAAACAAGACATTTGAGGACGTCATCTTGGGCTTTGGGAAACACTGATCCACATTTTTAACCATTTACTGACCTTTTATAGACCAAACAACTAATCGATTCATTGAGAAAATAAAACGTTATTCTTAATTATTAACATAATACAGATGCAAAGCCTCTCTAGACGCCTCTAGAAGTGTACATATTCAGTTGAGATGTTCTGACTAACAGTAGACACGCTGCTCTGCTGATGCTGGTGTTCTCATGAAACAGTCAAATTAATTATTGATGAGCACTGGGGGGAAATGGAGAGGCATCAAAAGGAAGAGGGAGACCTGTGTGTGTCTTTCTGTGAGTGTGTGTGTGAGTGTGAGTGTGTGTGTGTGTGTGTGTGTATGCTACCAAAGATAGGACCACCACATGGATGGCATGTTGAAAAAACGTGATTTGTCTCCCTACAGTATCTGTGTACTGTACTGAGCCATCTCCACTGCAAAAAGTATCTGCTGTATGAAGCATTTTACTCCTATAAAAAATATAATATATGTTGCTTCAATGCAGCTGTTATCTTTAGTTTTTTTTATCAATATATTTTGGATACAGCCAATTATTTTTACATCAGTTTAGCCAGCAGCACAGAGAACAACTCCTTTTTCTTCTATGTAGAACCAAACAATTAGTCTATTTATTGATTAGTTGATCGACAAAAAAATTATGTGCAGCTATTTTGATAATAAACTTTCAAAGATCTGGTATATCTGCCTGTATTTACACATTTAACATTTGAGAACTTTGGCTGTGTTTCTTCAGAAGAAAATATTAATATTTGTAAGGTATCAAAAAAGTATTTGGTACCAAAACTCAGGTGTTATTTACACTCCACTGCCAGTTTATTAGGTACACCTATAGCTAAAACTATTGCAGTCTAATGCAGCAATAAATCCTCCTTTCATGAAGGTTATAATGTTCCCTTTTGGTTGTATCCCTACTAGAAGACACAGTGCTGTTTCTGCTGCAGACCAGGCAGAGAAAGAGTTAATTGGCTTGACAGCAAGCTGTTGGAGAGAGAGAGTAAAGGGTGAGGAAGAGAGAGAGAGAGCAGGAGGAAGAGGAGAGGGCGAGGGCTGGCTGCAGTCTCTCTACCTCGTGACGGCGTCTGCAGCGTCAGTTTGTTTACATCCATCGGCAGCAGAGGTCCTCGGGTAGGTGTGTGTAAACTCAGCCTGCCATCTGTTTAGCCGGCTATTTAACCACCTCCATTACCAGGATCTGGACTGTGTGACGCTGGTTTCATGTGTTTTATGTGTTCAGAATGACATCTGAGCTGTGTTTGGGCATTAGGGAGAAAATGCACAATCATGCTGTATGCTAAGAGGTTCTCTTTGCAGTTTCTTGCTGAGAATAATTGCAAATCGATGCTGTGCTAGTTTTACTAACAGTCACTGCTGTAGTACAGTTTCAGTACTAAGTGAAGGGACTTGTGCATGTTTTACTAACAAAGTGGCAGGTGTACTGTGGGTTTCAGTAGGAAAATAATAAGAGGAAATAAGCTTGGAGAATGTGAGATGAGTTATTGTGCCGACAGAGTAAAATGAGCAGTGATGGAGAGCTCTGGTAATGGGATTACTTCTGTATTAGACAATCATGATATACTGTATGTATATGTAAAATTGTTTGGAAGAAGTGGTAGCTGGTGGCTACGCAGATCCTGATGCATCTCGACTGAGCTGAATATTATTTTCTGGTCTATAAAGTTTCACATCAAATTGTGAAAAATCCCAATTCTTTCTAAAAAAGCAGCAAATCATCACAGTTTAGATGCTGGAACTAGTGAGTATTTGGCTTTTGTTTTTCTTGAATTGATAAATCAAATAACGTTTCAGATCAGATTTTTGGATGGACGTTGTTAATACCATCTCAAATGTAATAAGGCACAGTTATTGATCCAAACTGTGTGACAGTTATATTCGCAGTGGTCCCAGAGGATTGAAAGATCTCCGCTAACCAAAACCTCCTGAAAGCCTCAAATGGAAAAAAAAGACTGTATCATGTATCCCATAAACGCTGGCTGGAGGATGTAATGGCACATTTCAAACTCGAACAGTGTCCTATACCCAAGGCTCATGTTTTGAACAGTAACATCTTTTATAAAAAAAAAATGAGCATGTGCACGTTTGTTTTGATTTTCTGCAGCCCTGTGAAGTTAAACAGGCAGACAAATGTCCGTCCTGGCAGACAGCATCGCTGTGGCACAGATGGCTGGAGACTCCATCACTGGCCTCTTGTGAAAACCAGAGACCTGTTAGACAGCACTTCTGAATGCTTTCATTCATAAAAGCTTCATATTTTAAATGACATTTACAGTCCAGAATGAGACAGACACCCTTTTTCTCTTGTCTTTTTTGACATGTTCTTACTGTCTTTACTAATGAAGCCATGTGACTTAACTGAGGTGACTCACTGGTCGGCGTCACCTTTTGTTGTTTTTGTTTTTGTCTCCTCATTGTGATGATTCATCAGCTGATGCCTACATCCTCAGTCCAGATGAGGTCATGGTCACATGGATCTGTTAGTGTTTTTGTACAAGAACAAACAAAATTTGGCAACTCATGTATCCATAAAATCATCTTTTCAAAGAGAAAATAGTTTAATAGTTACTAGCAATAGCAAACTCACTTATTAGCACATTAACTTTGACAGCCCATGTTGAAATTAAATATTCATTTGCATACTGAACAGTTTAGCCTTATTTGTGTGGGAGAATATATCTCAATGAATCCCTGCAGACATCTGAAAGTAAAAAAAACTAGATTTTGTTCTGTCAGTTCTGGTCCAGCATCATCATCGATCCTCAGTAGAATCAACTCTGTTTGACAGATTGATTTACCTTTGCGATTAAGTATGAAAACACAGGAGGAGTCTGCAAAAATCTACAAAAAGCTTCTGTTTTATGTCAGCAAGTCTTCATTGATTGCTTCCTTAATATTGTGGGAACTGGTGCTTGCAGTTTTTCCTCAGAGCCAGTCAAAGAGAGACTTGACCCTGTATGCCAGCTCACTTCTGCTTTCGCTGCGTCTCCTCCATCAGCTTCAGATTGTCGGGTTTTATTTTGTCTCGTGCGTCATGTTTGATTCAACTTTCAGTTTTGTCTCCACGTATGATCAGAGGCAGGAAATCCCCCCAACTACGTGCTAAACAGTAGTGAGTAAGAGGTCTCTGTTGCATTGTGTTTGGTGGCCTTTCACTGGCATTTATCTGTACATAAGATATATAATTATGCTGCTAGTATCAAGGTGAAGGATTCACTCATGTTGAGGTCAAAGTCAGGGTAAGGTAAGCTGTGTGATTCTGACTCAGATACCAGATCTTAATCTTGATCTCCATCCTTTTCTAATGCTAATGTTTGTACTTGTTGACATAAAATAGATGTAGCTCAAAGTAGACAGACGTTATAGATATTTAAAAGTGTTCTTTGCCATGAATGTGTCAGTGAAGCAGCCATATATTATGAAGTGCAGCCAGGTGTTTGTGCAACACAGACTGAAAGCAGACTGAAGGTAACTGTTGTCAGCCAGACCGTTTCGTTTAACACACTTCCTAAAATAACAGAAGGAAGTGATGCTTGCTTGAGCAAGACGCAGTTTCACACACAAACCGAGTGAGGTTTGTACTCTCCTTTTGTACGTTGAAGTAAGGACATTTTAATACTATGACACCATTTTCTTAATCAACTTACAGGGTGTGATTAGCAGCTTTTTAAATGTTTACCATTCACTTGAGCTTTATTGCTCAGCTGAAACTTGGAGACGTCTCTTATCTTATCATTACTGTCATCAAACTGATTGACCTGATGACCTACATTTAGCGTGAAGTGTAAATGAGGTGATACGGTTCTTGATCAAAATGCTAACAATGTAAACTGGGAAGATTTAAGAGCTATAATACACAAATAAGTTCACAACATGTATCTGATTGAAACTGATCTGATTGCAGCTTCTTAAATGTGAATATTTTCTGGTTTCTTTACTCCTCTATGACAATAAACTGAATATCTTTGAGTTGTGGACAAAAAAAGACATTTGAGGACGTCATCTTGGGTTCTGGGACATTTTATAGACCAAACAACTAATCGATTAATCGAGAAAATAATCAACGGATTAAACAGCAATGAAAATAATCGTTAGTTGCAGCCCTACTTGGTGATGTGGTGATAGTGACATGGCTGCGAGTGGGGGGGTGAAACTCAATATAGCTCTGTGTGTGTGTTAGAGGGTGTGGGCGGGCGATGCTCATTTTCATGTGAAAGGGCTACAGCTGCTCCGTCCCTCTAAAGAAATTATTCATCCTTTATTCTAATGCCGATCCCTCGCTCTCATTTGTATTTTTAGTCCCGTATGTCCCATTTTTAGTCATACAAAGATAAATGTATGTGGACAAACAATCAAAATCAAGCCTGTCATGAATTGTAGAAGGAACTGACGAAACTTGACCTTTTTGAATACAGTTTGCACACACATAAGTTGTGCTTTCACATGTAAAAGCTGCCGTTTCATGTCTTTTCAGATTGTGAACTTCTGCTACCCTGATCATCCTCACTGGATCTGGATCAGCTCACTTCCTCCTCACCTTCATCCCATCAATAGACTGTGAGTACAGTAGATATAATATGATCAGTGAGCCCCTAAACACCCTCTGAATATCATATTACTAGGGCTGCAACTAACACATATTGTTATTATTTTTATTAATTGTTTGGTTTATAAAGTATTTAACAGTTTTCCTGAGCTCGAGTCTTCAAATGTCTATTTTTTTCCAAACAACAGTCCCAAATACATAAAATTCCTTACGATGACTGAGACAATCATGGGATGCATGTGTCAGATTTGTGTCACATATTCATGTAGGTGCAGTATTTTGTGAAAAAAAAATAAAAATGCTCAAAAATGTTAAGAAATCCATGGAAAAAATCTGGATCTGCATCAAAGTTTTAGAAATATCCTGTTAACTGGACTGCAAACATACCCCACTAGTGCAGGTAAAGATCTGCTTTCTGTTTGAGACAATAATCATCCCTATATCAGTTTGTTTAAGTGATGAGTTTCACTTCTCTCTGTTGCAAAAACAGTGAAATTTGCTGCTCTGGTATTTGTGTACACTGAGAACCTGCTGGACCTCAGTGGCATGTGGTTGAAAACCAAACGTATACGATCAACAAATGTAGTGATTCTAAAATTTGACATTATTCTGCTCAACAAATAATCTGCTGAATCTTGTTTTGGAATTGTCCTTTTGCATATTGCGTGAAAAGCATCAAGGAAGAACCAAATTTAGAAGAAGTCCCGGAGATGGACCCAAGGAGATGTGACCCGACACACACACACACACACACACACACACACACACACACACACACACACACACACACACACACGTGTGGCGTGATGCCTCGTCTTCAGTGTGTGTGAAAGGCCTCTTGGCACAGAGGAAGCTGTAAAATGGGGTTTCACCATGTATGGTCAACTCTCACTCTCGCCTCACTCTGTCTCTCTTTCACCCCGTCTATCTCGAAACAAGACAGAAGCTTCAAACACACCCACATACAGTACATGTACACAGAAGATATACGTGAGCTCAGTCTGGAGGCCTGTGTCCGTCACAAATCAGAGGGAGTTGTGGCGTCTGGTTGCCCATAACTTTAAGACCTTCTTGCCATTGCCAACAAGTTCTCCATTTAACGACCTTTCCTGCAGGATCTTGTCCGTGCTATTATTAGCTAACCTTCTTAAAGCTGGTCTTTAAATATCTGATTTCACAACACGCTGCAGGTTTGCCAGGATACATCTTGTTTGAAAATCTCCAGACTGATGAATGAGTCCTCCAACCTAAACAAGTCGTTCGTCACGGCCCCTCCAAAACCGCTCACATGAGCTGAGATTATAAATTTAGTCTTGACCTTGATAAACAATTTTCCATTCAGTGGCTGTTCTGGAGCTTTCACCAGTATCACACGTTCTTTGTTTGTTCACATTGGCTAGAAAGTTGAGATTGATTTGATTGATAACTGTTGGTAGGAGACAGGATGGGAACAGCGACCTCCAGTGTCAAGGTCAGAAGCTTTGTAAGATCCCAACGTCCTCTATTAACGATATTGCAGTGCTTATTCTACTTTTACTACTTTCAGTGTTGGATGGACATGGATCAAGTCAGCTACGATAATAAATACCTGTTAAAGGAAGTTAAGTCTGGCCATAAATACTTGACGTGTCCTGCAGATTTAACAAGAAGCCACCTGTTCAATCTCTCCAACAAGCAAATGATTCTTGCATTGTCGTTCGCTCTAAGTTAAATATGTAAAATAAGAAAAAGTGAGCAAAATGTGACCCTGATTTTTAATGCAATTATCCATATTAGGGTAGCGAGTAATTCAGGTCCTTTGGTGTTGGCATAATAAAACCGATCACAGACTGAATCCTTCATATTTTAGAGTGATTTTTGTTGTGGCATTTGGCTCTTAAGCCTGTTTACACCCTGAACAATAAGCCAAAATCCACTTTGTGGATCCTGGATTGGGGTTTTATGTGTTATGTGGCCCGGATTTACTGTGGCCTATACAGTGTGTGTGTGTGTGTGTGTGCCCCAATTCATGTGACTCACAAACCTACACACACACATATTCAGTGACACGCCAGGCTAAATTTGGAGCTCCCTTATATGTCAGCTTTTTCCCCTCAGTGAAGTTTCTGTGCTGCTATGGATTCAGAGGAGACTTTGACTTCCTCGTGTGTTTTTTTTGGCATAACTGGACTGTTTTGGCAAGATAGTAAATTCCCTAGGCCTGCCAGATTACTTAATTGATTAGAGTTGTTAAATTTGTCATCTGTTGCAGGTCATACACAAAGGGATTTGCTCTGACTGTGTCAGGAAGCGTGGTGAATAAAAACTGACGAAGAAAAGTGATGGGTTTATTTCTGAGGGTTAGCAGGAAAAAGAGTAGGTTTGTAATTCCTCCTTTATTGTATTGAGGAAAAAAAAGAGTGGAAAATGTGTTTGAAAGCCAAAACTCAGATCAGATAACTTCAAATAAAGTCAGGAAGTTGATGTCCGTAAAAAGCATGGAAAGATGTCTAGAAACCCACTTTTGATAAGCAAGTGCTCGTCTTAAGCCCTTCTCAAACCGTGGTGTTTTTTTGGCTTTGGGAGTGGAAAATGTAACTCCAGTTGGCTGAGACACTGGAAATTTCCTTCTAGGTTTGAGACCAGAGATGCATCGAGTCTGGTCATTTTCTCGAGTTGCTTCTGTGGTAATTTGAAAGCTACCAGAGTGAGGTAGAAACATCCCAAGTAGAAGTACCTTGCAAAGGAAAAATTACGTCTTTTTAATATATCCAGAAAACACATCTGGCATTCAGATGTCATCGGATCGGTACCCAAAGCCCAGGTATCGCTATCGGTATCGGGACCGAAAAAGTCAGATCGGTGCATCCCTAGTTTCGCGCACGTCCAACCTATTTTCATTGGTCAAAATCGATGCTGACAGTAACTAACAATCATAGAGAGGGACATGAGTGACATCGCTCGTAGTATATCTGGACAATTTTTCGCGCTCCATTCACTAGAGTTTGCTCAATCTCTGTATGTTAGGAAGAGGCGTTGTGCTGCATGCTGCATTTAATAGAATTATTCTTAGGGCTGTGTGGGTTTGTATAGATTTTGATTGACATCTCCCAGACTCCCCCACATGAATAACTACATAACTAACTATTGGCTAATAAACACCTGCTGGGGTGTGCAGGGCTGAAACTTTCCAACCGCCCACCCCTTTTATTCTGAAGGTCACAGGTTTATTAGAAGATTTTATCGTATTGATAATCTGAACTCATCTGAATCCGTGCTGATTGTTTTTTAAAAGGAGAACAACTGTGGGTTGGAACCTGTGACATTTAGTTAAAAAGGCTGTCTAAACTGTTGCCTCTGCCTGAATTGTATTGTATTTTAGCAGGAACTTACTGCTGCTGATGTACCAACATTAGAGGAACCAGAGCCACGATGGCTGAGAGCTGCAGTCTTTGATCATCTGCACTGTGTGTGTGTTCATAAATCTGTAGTGACACAGCGCTGGAGCCACTCTGACTGTCTTTTGATCTGTCAGGAACAGACAGACACAACTGTAGCTTGTGTTAATGCACAAGTTGTGTTATTGTAGATTACTGTCCCAGGTTCACTGTAAAACACTTCCTGGTAAAACGTGCCTATCAAGGGATCTTTATACTGTTGACTTAGCTCTTCGTACAGCTTGCAAATCAATTGTCTTCCAGCCTTTTACCTGATTAGGCAAAGCTGGAGGAGACTAATACATGCACACACACTCAAACATGCAATTAAACACGATAATACATCCCTAAATGTGCAGACAAAGACAGATATTAAAGGGCATATGTGTGCCTACAGTCCCATTTCTACTGTAGCTCTTGATATTTGTCTCTTCAATGCTGATGACTGAGTGTTTGTTGTGCCTCCAACCTTGCTGTCAAAGCTCATGTTGTTACATGAATATTGAATCACTGCACAAACAACTCCCTCCAGAGATATGGCAGATATATCGCCTCAGCTGCTCATGAGATTCTAGGTATTAAGTTAATCTTACTCATCTTGTTTTGCAGTCTTTTCAATTCCAACCCCTGCATATTCAGGTTTTCATACCTGTACTGTTGGTGTGACATTTGATGCGACTACAACACTTGTAGAGAAAGACACTCAAGGCTGAGTCTTGCCCTGTTTGTTTGTTTGTTTGTTTGCAGCTGTAATAGGAATGAGATCTTTGGGTGTGACAGACAGTTGTGTAAGGAGTGTTTGCAGAAGCCGTGTTAAAACAGTGCACAGGGCTGCAAAGGTGTGATTCATGAAATACAATCCAGGAAGTCCAGTTGGAGTGATAGATTAATGTGTTTGAAGGCTTCACGCGTGGCGAAACACTGCACAGCGGTTTGTAATACCAACTCTTACAACTCACAGTGCGGCAAGTATTTTATCTTTCGTCACAAAGATTGTGAGGTTATTTGTTGACAAATTCTCGAGGACTCAAGTCTGTTCATGGGCAAAAAATGTTCTTGGTTAAGAAAATATCTCTTCAGGTAGTGCTCCAGATGTTTGCGGTGACAGATGTAGGGCACATGTATCTGAGCTGACCGAAGTGGGCCGTATGAGGTTCTGCCAGGAGATCAGCGGTGGGCCACATATCAGGAAGTAGGCCACCAACTATTAACCCAGAACCACAATTAAAATTAGATCACTCTATTTGTAAAAGATGTATCATTTAGTGGAGCTTCATCTCAGGAAAACCAATTTCAGTGGGCCGGTTTCAACGCAAACAACCAGTTATTCATTTGAGAAAACACTGAATTTACAGCTCTGACATGAGATGTTTACAACTTTGACCTAAACCTGAATCATTAAAAAAAACATGCATCTACAATAAATAGAGCACAAATCTACTAAAATAGACTACAGTGTATTGTCGAAGTAGACCACAGCCAGCTACTGTCCCTTGCGTTTGCTGCGTTGCTGCAAATAGGCTAATTGCTCTTTAACAAAATGGGACAGAGGCAACGAAAGCAGGAGAGACGGTGAGAGTGGGACAGTCGCTCGTCCACAGGACGAAGCCTTCAGGGAGACAGATCCCAAAAGATTCAGAATATTAGGAGGAAATAGAGCGAAAAAATGATAGATTTGGGGAGAACAACAGTGTTTTCATTTGATAAACTCCCAAAACTAGGAAGGGAGGAGGATGCAGAGGATGTAAAGACAAAAAAAGGCAAAGGAAATGAGGAGGAGAAGTACAAAAACTGTGTAGGACCTAAGGAAAAACTTAGTCTCTTAGCAACATCATCATATGGTGGGCATAAATAGGCACATAAAATGCTAATTTATAAGTTTCTATGTGGGATGACACACACGGATGCAGATCAACACACTGCTGGAGCAACTGTTGTCTCCACAGACACATATTGTACATTTATGTATGTGCAAATATATATATATATATATATAGACTAAAATGTGACCAAAACACACGTGCTGATGTATTGAGCACTCAGGGATGCAGGAGACTGACAGATGATGCTCAGTCGCATGCTAACAGACACGTGCCTTTTCTGTTTTCTCACAGGCTGCATTATTGATGGATTTTAATACTTTGTTTTTACGTTAACGTCCTGTTTTCGTCCAATACAGTCTTCATTCTAATTTCTAATTTCGAAGTCTGACAGTGCACGAACATTTAATGATAAAATGTTAAGCTGGGGTCTTTTGTTTAATATACATTCAAAGCGTTTGGGATATTTGATATTTACGTATTCCTCCACACAGTTGGCATGAATGAACGTTAAATTTAAGATTTAAGATGCTTCATTAAAATACTTTATTATATTATATTTATTGTATAGAAAAGCAATAAGGTTTAAATACAGAATAAGATGTGAAATCAGAAAGAGTAGTTGCAAGGGGTTATATGAAGATATGCTGTTTACTGTGTAGGTGGTGAATGTGAATAATGATTGGATGACTTGACCTTGTGAGTTGAAAGTAGAAAGATATCCTTTTTTTGTCTCTTGCCAGTTTTGTGCCCGGTCTCACTTTCTCTACCTCGTTCCTTATTTCTGTTCTCCTCACGCTTCCCCCTTCACATGTTGGCACTTTAGCATCATCGACCACATGAATTCATTGGAAGTTTTTTTTAATGACCAAGTTGCCTTTTAAGCAGCGAGATTTCCTAACAATGAGGTGATTAAGTAAACTGTGGCTTCATGAAACCATCTCAAAAACCTGCTGGATTAATTAAAAATGCATAATTTTCAAGCTCAGATGAAGAACGTTTTACTTGATGTCATTTTAATCTGACCTCTCTTCTCTCCTGTAGAGAGGACGACCTGCTTTGTGGAGCAGCCGTGGATCTACGCAGAAAGAGGGGCACCTCACATGGGAGTGTGTGACGGTGTGTGTGAGGGTGTGTGTTCAGGCTTCCTGCCGTCACCCGCTCTTCCCGGACAGGCATGGCGGAGGTCCGAGAGCGCGGCTCCCGCATCCAGAGGCCGTGGTCGGTGTACCGGGCCAGCACATTCGAGCTGTCCAGCGAGATGATCGGCTTGGCTCTCGCAGGTGAGGGACGGTCGAGTCTTTACAGAAGTAACCTGACAAAAACCTGTTATTGATTTAAAAGCTTCTAAAGTCTGGTATCCGAAGGTTTTACCTCACGTCTCTACCCTCAATAAATATGCAGTTAAAGTTTGAAGCAAGAAATTAGTTGCTTGAATGCAGAAAATTTGATTTATAATGTGCAATTAAAGAAAAAAATATTTAGAAGCCACTTTGAGCACCAACAATTCTGCTAAAACCGCCTCATGCTATTTTGAAATGGAAGTTGTTCATCTTACTATGGAGGGCTTTTTGTCCACCACAGTGCGCTGCAATCATTTTCTTTGATATCTAATGTTTTTGTGACTTGTCGGTTGGTTTCCAGGAAACAGTCAGGACCCAGATGAGCCTGTGCTTGAGTTCAGCGTGGGTAAGTAACACAATTTAGGCTTTTAGCTGATGGGAGCAACTTGGACTCATCAATAATATATATCAGTTCATCATTTATTGTCTTTAAAAAGCTGGTAGGCAATTAGAATTTATATGTTTGTTGTCCATTTTATGATATTTTCTAGTTTAAAAGTGAAAAATGACACATATGTCATCTTCCAGAACCCGTGGATGGGTTGTTTTCGTGGCTCTTGGCTCATGTAGTGTTTCTCCTCCAGCCTGCACAGACCTGCTGACCCCCGCTTTGGATCGAAAACCCAACAGCTTTGTAGCAGTGAGCTGCACGACACCGCCGCAGGCCTTCTGGACCAAACACGCCCAGACCGAAGTCATAGAGGTCAGACGCTTTATCAATCTTCTGTTTTAAAGTCACTCCTCAGCCTCTATCATGTGACATGTTTCCAGGTGAAACTTTGAGAGAGATTTGATGAAATTGTTCAGGGATTTGATTCGATCACTCAGAAGTGGGTGTCGAGGACTGTTTGTCTCCACCTACACGTCCCTAATCTACGTTGTTACTGTAGATCAGGAGGCGTTTGACGAGGGAGAAATGAATAAATTGAACTGCAACCACTCACTTTTAGAAAGGTTTTTTGCCAACTGATGTCCAAACACACACCTCCGCTCCGAGCACCTGAAATCGCCCTCTAGCTTCTACGATCCATAAACTGGTCGCTTCAAATCATATTTAATTGTGTTTAAAAGTGCAGAATGAGTCATGCTAATTATTTTTTTCACAAGAGCAAAGAAGGCAAACAAAGGTTTTGCTTGACAGAACTGTAGCATAAGTTGAAAAAGTGAAGTAATGCTGATGTCACCGTGTCACTGCGTCCGTCCACAGGGCACGAGTAACCCCATCTTCCTCAGCAGCATCGCCTTCTTCCAGGACTGCAACATCAACCAGCAGACGCAGGTGAAGCTGGCCGTCTACGACGTCAAGGACCGCTCTCAGGGCACGGTACGACGCAGCGCTTTATTCACATGGCTCTTATCTTTAATGTTTTACAATTATGTTCTCAGTTGAGGTGGAAAAAGTTTCAGTTTTTGTTACACAAACTAAATGTGACTCCAGTTTCTGTAACATATGCTCAGCAAAGACAAACATTGACTCGTCTGTTCTCTGGAGTTCCCACCAGCTAAAAAGAGATGAATAAACAGCTGAATATGAACATATCAGTAATGTTGTCTCTCTGTCTCTTTAGATGTATATGTTGGGCTCAGCACTTTTTCCTGTGAAGGAGTTGTTGCAGGAGAAGAGCCACAGATTACAGCTCGAACTGAGGTAACACTCACACAAAAGTATCACATTAACAAAAATGGTACTTTTTCTGCTTTATATCTTTGTAAATTAAATATTTTACAGCTTTTTGGCATTTTATAGACTAAACAATGAATTCAAATTCTAAAAAATAATCATAGAAATTAAAAGAAATCAAGTAACTGTGTTTGAATGGACAGATCAGCAGAGAACCAGCGGGTGGGGAACATCAACATAGCGGCCTGGCAGCTGGAGGAGAGAGCCGATCAGAGGATGTCGGTCGGCCGACTGCCGGACAGCATCAACGGACGGGTGAGAAACGCTGGGTAGTAATACTGTAGGTAGTTATAGTGTCATTTATGTATTTTTATATGCTTCAATAGGACAGTCTGACCAGATGTGTAAAATGTTTCATGTGTGTCTCTGAGACTTCCTGTTTGTCTGTGTCTAATTCAACAAAAGTCACTTAACCTTCTTTATGTCCTAATAAACATGTCACACAGCCTCACACATGGCAGTAAAATGTTAGTGGACTGGGTTTGTGTAGGAGCAGTGTGATTTAGAGTGTGATGTAGGCGTCAAAGAGTGGACAGGCAGATGGAGGCGGTTGTTGACTCGCTGTGTAACACCGGTGCATGTGTGTGTCCCGCAGACGATGCTGACCGTCGACGAAAGCCTCACCGAGTCGATGGGAGTCCGGATCAAGTACGCCTCGCTATGCAAAGACACCCTGCTGCGCTCAGGTACGACCATATTGACTTTATGAGTTAATGGCACCTAAAAATGACACATAAAAGGGTCACAATTTGGTGGATTGAGTTGTTTAGGTTTAGTTAAACGTCTGGATAGATTCACATTGGATTCATTCACATGTCTGAGAGAGTTTCTGACTTCTGGAACATCCTTGTTCTGCAAAAAAGATCTTCATCTTTTAATGAAGCCGTACGTTTTTAAGATCCAGGTTATAACCTTACACTGTCCAGAAAATGAAGGACTAAAAATAGATACGAGCACAGATAATATTACAGGTGTGCCAAAGCATGATAACAAAATAATGAAATGTTTTTTCCTTCCTTCCCCTCCTCTACCGCTCTCGCCAGCATGGCTCCATGTTTCCCAATACATCAGAGCATAAATCGTATTATCAAGCAGACATATATTGATTGTCACCAGTGAGAGGGAGAGATCTGTTTACCTCAGGGATAGGTTACTGATCCAAAAATAACACAAATGTGACATGTTTGAGAGGGTACAATAACATCTGTATCTGTTATTTTAGTTTATTTTTGTTCTATTGTTTTACTGCTTACATACACGCTTGTGCTTTTTGATTTTGTTTGGTTTTCATCTTGACTTTTTTGGTGATGCTGTTATAATATGTTTTTCAAGAATGTTTCTTTCTTTAGATGTTCTTTTTGTGTAATAATTATATATTAAAGTATATTTCAATAGCTATAACTAACTATACTGATTACCTAATGCTCAGTTCCAACAGGTTACCTTTACTGCATGTCATAATCCTGAAACTAAATAAAAAAACCTATCTTTATTGAGAGTCTGATCTAATCTACCACAATCTAATCCAGCCTAATTTAATTTTCCATGTCTTCAGTGTTTGGAGGCACGATGTCCAGGATGTACCGCTTCCCCACGACGGATGGGAACCACTTACGGGTGCTGGAGCAAATGGCTGAGAGCGTCCTCTCGTTAAACATCCCCAGACAGTTCGTCAAGCTGCTGCTGGAGGAGGACGCAGCCAGGTACAAACACACATTTCTGACATTTAACTTGCTGCAACGTTTGTCAAAGATATTCCATTTACTTTCACACAAGATAAAGAAAAGCAGCAAAAGTCAAATGCATCTTCAGACATGTGTAGTAATGTTGCCATAGCAACATTTATTCTCCTCTGTAATGCCTAAATCCCGTTTATTCTCTGAACAACTCTGCAGGGTGTGTGAGCTGGAGGAGCTGGGAGAGTTATCCCCCTGCTGGGAGAATCTGAGGCGACAGATTGTCTCTCAGTACCAGACCATAATACTCACATACCAGGAAACGCTGTCTGACCTTAACAACTACAGAGGTTAGATGCTTCTCCGTGGCCTCTTGTTGTTTGATAAAACAGCAAAACCATCATTTTAAAACAAGCTACAACAAAGTTTCCTGTTGTATTTGTCACATCCGATTATTTTCCCCGCTCTTCTTTCTGTCTCACTCCACGTCAGGTCCATCGTTCAAAGCCAGTAACCTGAAGGCAGAGAGGAAGCTTGAGTTTATGCCAACTAACCTACACGTTCAGAGGATGAGGGTGCAGGACGAGCTGGGCTTCGGTGAGACATAAGAACATACAAACTCAATGCAAACTCATACAAACATACTTAAAGGGGAACACCACCTAAATTAAGAATTGCAATATGTTATTCCCATGGCCGAGGAAAGTTCATGTTTGGATTTTAAAAAACTGGCATAGTTCCCCTTTAGTCTATTCACCCAAATGATTTCCTCCTCTCCGTCTCCAGAACACACGTATGATGTGATAACAATCGGAGCTCCGGCGGCTCACTGCCAGGGTTTTAAAAACAGCGGTTTGAGGAAACTCATCCAGAAGTTTGAGGAGGCAAAGAAAAAGTAAGTTCAGACTTGGAAAACTGACCAAGAATGACCATTTAATAGAAGAAAAAAATACATTTGCATGTTTTTTCTCCCTCAATCACAGTGATATCTGCTCTTTTTGTTGCTTTATTCATTATTTTACTTATATTGTTTAAAATTGTTTAAACATTTGATCCATATTTTGCGTGAATGATCTATTTTGATTTGGCTGCTCTGGAGTCATTTATACATTAAAAAATGAATGCATTGTTTCTTCAATTATTGCATTAATTCAGTTCTACGGCTTCCTCTTAATTTTGTTTTTGTTACTTTTTATTGATCAGCGTATATGAGGAGGAATGGTGAGTTGTTGCTCTGCTTTGCTTGTTTTCATTTGTTTGTACACCGTTTGCCTCTCACTGCCTTGTACCACCACAAAAAAAATACTTTAACTGTTTGTTTGAGTTGTATAACAATGTTTAATTATTGTCAAGCGTTGTGGATGAACTGGTGAGTAGGTTTGTAGGTTTAGGGTGACCGAATGTGATTTGCAAACACTTGAAACATTGCAAGACGTCACATTGCTTATGTAAATAATGACACATGATGCATTGGGTATTAACAGTGTTGCGTTTGAAATAGGGCTGTCAATCGAATAGCAGCCGGCCTGTCAGATTTTAAAGATATCAATTAAAAATCACAAGTTGCGTTAATGCGTTAAAGAAATTAGTGGCGTTAAAACGAATTTGCGTTAACTTTGACAGCCCCTGTTTGAAAGTAACTAAAATGTGTGTTGTCCTAAAACAAGCACACTTATGTGTGAAACCCAGATATTTCATAACACAGTGCACAAAGTTTGTTGAAATACCGCTCATTTTGTAAATTCAGTCATTGCTGTCCTCCAGTAAAAATACATATCTTCACTTGGAAAACATATAAATCTAAACATGGATAAGAATGTCTTAAATTCTCATTAAGATCTATCTGAATTTCTAAAGTGAACGGTATCACCCCCAGTCCTGTTTATTGAAGTGAGTTTCATGTTGTCTTTGTGTTTACCTGTAGCATTTCACTGATTAGGACCGTTGTTAAGAACAGGCATGTGCATGCTAATGATATGTTATTAACAAAATACTAGTTGTAAGACATAAAACAGATTCCCTTCTTAGATGGACTCAACAGTAAAACTTTTAGTGTCATCAGCATATACTCAAATACTGCTAAAACCATGCGTCTTTGCTTTCTGCAGCAGCGCCCTCTCCAGCTCGCAGTCCATCGTCTACATACCGCAGGATATCGTCCGAGCCAAAGAGATCATCGCCCACATCAACACGCTGAAGACTCAGGTCAGCTACTACGCCGAGAGGCTTTCCCGAGCCGCCAAGGATCGATCTGCCAGCGGACTAGAGAGGACGCTCGCTATTCTGGCTGATAAGGTATTTTACTTTTAATTCAAGTTTGTGATTGATTTGATGTTGTTTCTGGACTGATGAAATGTAACGGATACCTTCTCAGACTCGTCAGCTGGTGACGGTATGCGACTGTAAGCTGCTGGCTTCAGCCATTCAGGCCCTGAACGCAGCACGGCCCGAGTACATCGCATCCAAAGCATCACCCTCCGCCGACTCAGAACAAGTAGTGCTGCGTAACGACCAGGACACGCTGCTCGCCAAGTGGAGCGGACGCAACAGCCGATCCTCGCTGCACGTAGACTGGCATGAAGAGGAGTGGGTGAGTTGATCAGTTAGTCAGGAATCACCAAAAACTAACCGAAACAGTTTCATAGTTTTTTCTGTTTCAGTTTTTTTTTATTTGGTACTGGGCTTTATATTTTATATCTAGTTTTATCTATACTCAAGTTCAAAATAACAGGATGTAGTACGATGTCTTTATAGCTGCTTCTAACACCTGTAGTCATCCATTCATTTAGTGAGTAACTTAATTGGTCAGTGCACAATATGATACCCATATTTTTGTTATTTGTTGTTCATCAAATATTCATGCATTGAGTTAAAAAAAAGATGTGGACATAAATTAAAATGCTAAACTACTCATTAAATTAAAATTTTTACTTGTTTTCCTGTTTTTTTTATACTAAAAACACTATAAAACATGGCTGTATATGTGACAGAATTAGTCCAAACCGTCAATGTTTTGCTTCTATATCCCCAAGCATCCAGAGAAAAGAGTTTGGAGTTATGTAATGGAGTCGGAGCTCTACATTTGCTCGCATTACATAAAATCTTTGTTAAGTAAAACTGTGGCGTGCTCGCTGCTTTGCATACTGATGTGTTTCACCTCATCTCTTATGCATCTTCTCTCCCCTCTGGCTCAGTTCTTCTCCCTGCTGTAATTTCTCTATTAGCTCTTTTTATAAAGCGTTAAAAGATGGATTACATTGCCTCGTGTCCATCCCTTTTCAGGAGAAGGTTTGGGTGAATGTGGATAAATCTCTGGAGTGCATCATCCAGCGTGTTGACAAGCTGCTGCAGAAGGAGAGGAGGCCCAGCGTCAGCAGTCAGGACTGTATCCAGACTGACCTGCAGGGCGGCGCCAGTAAGAAAGGTACACACACAAAGTATACTTCCTTGTTTCTTTTCTTTCTATTCCTTGTTGTTTCTTTTCTATTTCACAGTAGAAATGTGACAAATTAATGTTTATGCATGAATTTCATGTGACAATATTTTGTTCAACGGTGAAATCTCTCTTGTTTTTGGGATGCCTTTGGTTTCACCTGTCGTTAATATGACGAAACATACATTTACATTTTTTTCCAGGATGGCAATGCATCATTTTTGGCTGGAAAAAGTTTTTATGTAGGCCAAAATGTTGCTTGCTCCGTAGTACTTTTAATTTGTTTTAATTGTTTTTGTTCTATTTGTTAATATTAAAAAAGTAAATGTTGTCGGTGACTAAAAAGGGAACAAATTACAATATATTATAATATATTCAACTTTTAAAATCAGTTTTAACAGGCATAAAAATAGCAATTAATACACAAATATAGTAAATTAAATATAATTGATTCAAATTAATTGATATTTAAGAATATAAATTAACACTGCTGTGTGTGACTGTGAAAAGATGAAGGAAAAAGACGAGCTTTCTGGATCAACCCAGGAAGTGTATCACAGGAATTTCCATCATTACCATCATCATCATCATCATCATCACCACTACCATCATCCTCTTCCTCTCTGCCTGCCCTCTCCTCTGCACAAGAATCCTGTAGGTTTATTTAATTTCTTATTCTTGTTTTGATGCTCAAGTTACAGCTTCTGATAATTGTCATTTCTTAAAGGAAAGCAGGTATTTTTAAATTACTCATCCTGACCTATTGTGTGAGAAATAACTGTCTAATGTGAAGCATTTCGTTTTGTGTGCAATCTTTGTTGTTGCGTTTTATGTCCGTCCACAGTGTTGCAGCATTTCTGTAGCTATAAGCAGAAAATTAGAAACAGCTTTCTTCTCTCCAGCTTTGTGTAAGTGCTGCTTCATGGCTTAACACAGCCAGCCCTTCAGCTATCTGAGATTTTGTGCTTAATCTACATGTTGTACTGGACCAGGGTCACATGTCTATCCAAACTGTTACTTTACAAGTGTCTACACACCTTTATCTCAATCATTACTAGCAAAACCAGCTTTATAATAAAAGCTGAATGGTTTTTGGATAGATGTTTGACCCTGGTTTGTAGTGTTTTCTATGTGTGTCTCTGCTGCCCGCTAATCATGCACGTTGCACCTCCATCCCCTCTTCCAGATGGAAGCCCAAGTGCTGAGGAGGCGTACCCAGGTAAGAGCTGCTGTCCCTCCCATGCTTCTCTGTGTCTTTCTCCCCCAACTCTCCAGGACTCTGGTTCAACAGTAAATATTTGATTATCACGTGAGATTTGGGCAGTTTTCTTCAACTTGCTAGATTAAGAAGACCAAACAACATCATTTTCTGTGGGAAAAGGGAAAGAACTTGAGATTTATTAGTATAATAAAGTGTCAGACATAATTAAGTAACTACTTTTTTGCTTTTTATTCTGCTGTGATTTCCCCCTGAGGGCAACTTCAATGTTTAATTTCTTCTTTTTAAAAATGGTTGTATTCATGGAAAATGTCCATTTGGGAAATGTAGGACATCTTCAGGATTAAATCAAGTTATTTTATTCTGCAAATAGCTTGTAAAGAAAGAGACAAAACTTCAAAATGTCAAATGTCTCAATCAGCGCTTCTGCATTTCCTGTTGCTTCTCTGTTCCATCCTTTTCTGTCTTAACTTATAAATTAACTTTATGTGCCTTTATTCGTACTAAATAACCCTTTAACTTAGCTAACATTAAATTGCATTGTGTGGGATTTATTTGTCGTTACCTACACTTACTATGTCTTCATGTGTTTCCCAGGCGAGTGGAGCGAGGCGCTGTACCCTCTCCTCACCACGCTCACAGAGTGCGTCGCCATGATGAGCGACAAGGCCAAGAAGTCCATGGTGTTCCTGCTGATGCAGGACAGCGCCCCGACGATAGCCATGGACCTGTCGCTGCAGTACCGCCGCGACGTCGTCTTCTGCCAGACGGTCAGCGGCACAAACACACACAAAGTGGCATGTGTTTACATCATCTAAGAATGACTCACAGCGAGGGAGTCGATAAAGAGTTCATAAATCTGTAAATTTTACAAAACTGGAGTGTGAAAAGGTCCAACGCTTAGTGGCTTTACAGTATTTATATCACTGTTGAACATTTGTAAAAGATATAAGAAAGTGAGACAGAAAGAGACCCGTACGCTCCTACTCTCCAGACGTTTCAGTTCTTTGGGCTAAAGTTAAAAGAAGATGTGTGCTCAGAGGTAGTCGAGGTGCAGTGGTGGATTTCTGTCTTACAACTTGTTATTTTTACAGCCTCTTATTTCTGTAGTTTTGGCTCAGTTACAACAACAGTTGTATTTTAGACATGGGATTTCTTCAGCCTCAGTTGTGAGTGTGATCGTGGAGCCTCAGACAAGTTTAATCAAGTTAAACTCTGGTATCTAATCCACATACTTACAGGTAACATGTAGAGTGAAGGTTAAAAATTATTAGATAGAAGATAAAAACAATAAGATTTTTTTCAGTTCAAAGGAAGTGAAATGTTATATCAGCTACGTCTTCTTCAGCCTACATTTTATTCCCCGATGCTGAACATAGAAACAACACATTAACAGACTGATTCCTCATGCTGTCTTCCCTCAGCCTGTTATATAAAACACGGGATTCCCTTCACACATGGATGCACAGAAACCAACAACATGCATCCACTTACATAATCTCAGAAGCAGCCAACTGTGTCCAAATATAAAACCATATGTTGATTTGAATTACAGAAAGTTGAGCATGTGCACGCCGTCATATCGTATGAATTCATCTTACTAATGGAAACAGTTTAGACGACAACAAAAAACCCATCTGATCTCACATGATTAAATTATACACTACTTCTAAAATCTTTTAAAAAAGTTAATGCTGATGTGTGTGGGTGTGTTGCAGCTCACCGCTCTCATCTGCGGCTTCATCATCAAGCTGAGGAACTGTCTCCGTGACAACGGATTCCTCCGACAGCTCTACACCATCGGCCTGCTGGCTCAGTTTGAGTCCCTGCTCAGCACCTACGGTACAAACACACACACACATGGACACACGTTTTCTTTCACTTTTAAACCCCCCGACAGCTACAGATGAATCAGATCATCTCTGTGTGTGTTTACAGGAGAGGAGCTCGCCATGTTGGAGGACATGAGCGTCGGCATCATGGATCTTCGCAATGTCACCTTTAAGGTAGGAAGACTTATTTTCTTGTCAGGTAATAAAATAATAACCATTCTTAATCAAAGGCCTGGCTGTTGTATGTGTGGCAGCAGGAATTATTAAAACATATAATTTCTATTCCTGCATGTTCATACACTTCACTATCAGGTGACCCAGGCCACCGGCAGCTCCGCCCCCGACATGCTGCCGATCATCACGGGGAACCGGGACGGCTTCAACGTCCGCATCCCGCTGCCAGGAACCATGTTTGACGCGTTGCCGCGGGAGATCCAGAGTGGCATGCTGCTGAGGGTCCAGCCGGTTCACTTCAACGTCGGCATCAACGAGCAGCAGACGCTTGCTGAGAAGTGAGTGAGTAGGAGGAGAAAAGAAGACTGAAGTTTGAGCAAGATGTTGATGAATTTGTGCTGCTCTACAATTTTATGTAAGAAAAACTGTGTTTCTCTGTGTTGCTCAGGTTTGGAGACACGTCCCTGCAGGAGGTCATTAACTTGGAGAGTCTCTCCAGGCTAAATTCATACTACGAACAGTTCAAAGAAGTCTTGCCTGAGGACTGTAAGTACTAAAGTTACAGCAATAACAACAACAACAGGGCAGGGAGCTCCCTTTTACTTGTACTTAGTGCCAGTATAGTGCTATCAATTTTTGTTTCTCTACTTTGCTCTTCCCATCATCCATCCATTTCCCCTCACATTTCCCATCTTCCCCCCCGGAACCCCCCTCAGGCCTCCCGAGGTCTCGTTCCCAGACGTGTCTCCCTGAGCTGCTGAGGTTTCTGGGGCAGAACGTCCACGCCAGGAAAAACAAGAACGTGGATATCCTCTGGCAGGCCGCCGAGGTGAAGCTTCCTGCTTTGTTGTACATTAAATACAAGATAGAATTTAATCCAGTGTCTTAATACAGCTGAAAAACTAGAATTGAAGTCATTTTAAAGTTATATATTGAGTGGATAAATTGCAAAAATACCCACAATATCATATTAATTTAAGGTAATACCAACTATCCCTATTTACCGATGACTCAAACGTTTCTTCCCTCACGTTTCGTCTCAGATCTGCCGCCGGCTTAACGGGGTTCGTTTCACCAGCTGCAAAAGCGCCAAAGACCGAACGGCCATGTCGGTGACCCTGGAGCAGTGCCTGATCCTGCAGCACGAGCACGGCATGGCACCGCAGGTCTTCACGCAGGCCCTCGACTGTATGCGCAGGTAGGACGCCCTCACACTGCCTGAATGAGAAACACACACGACTGAAAATCAGACCTGGGCAAAACAGGGGAGATTCTTCTCACTTCCTGCCTGCAAGGGTTCCTATACGGGTCTAAAAATATATTTTTTTATTTGGCCAATGATTCTTTACACCTTGCAAAATGCAGTATTTTACTGTAATGCATGTGTCAGCTGAACACAGATCTTTAAAAGCAGTAAAGGTCAAAGCGAAAAGGATGTTTTGCCCATGTTTGATCTGAAACCCATTGCCTGCTTCCTCTGTGAAACAAACTGATCTGGAGTCGCTGGTTCATCTCAAAGGGGATACTTGAATATTTTGAAATTCAGTTAGTTTCTTTCTTCACCAGACTCTTGTCAAAAAATGTTCATATTTAGTCGATAACCATTGTTTTCTGTGACAAGAGTCTAGAGAAGAGCGGTACCTAACTGAAATTCAAGTGAGAGGATCCTCTTTCGATTGTGTGTGTTGAGTGCTTGTTGGTCTGTTTGTTCTTGTTTACGACATCCATCTGCCCATCATTGTCTCGTCTCGTCCGTCCTTTCTGTAAAGCTGTTTCACAGTCTGAGTTGCTAGCAGGCTGGCACAGTATTTTTCCTTTATTTGTGTCATCGGAACCCCATCGTTGTCACTTCTTCTTTTCCTTCGTCCCTCCTTTTCCTTCATTCATTTTCAAATTGTCTCTGACCCCGCCTGTTAAAGAGGTTATAAAGAAAGATTTAGTTTTCCTCTACACTGCAGCAAAGTCAGAGTTTTAGTAAAAAGCTTTTTTGTTTTTCCGCATGGGAAATATGGCTTGCAGCATGGCGAACACATACATACATCAGTAAAACAGATTTAAAAATTCCAGAAAACGTGTCATTTAAAATGCGTTAACACAGTTTGTTGTCTAGAAAAAGACGTCTACTAACAGAAATAACCAATCTAATAACAGACAGGAGACAGTGACAGAAGAATTAGAGGTGTTCAGGGAATTTATGTTCCCAAACTGAGCTTTATTGATATCGATCCACGGTGTTACAGCAAATGTGATTGTGTAAAACGTCCCTGCAACTCTCAGAAACAACATGTTTGTATCTTTGTGTGTTTTAAGTGGAGTTTTATGTGACTTTGTTATGTAAAAAAAGAGATGTAATCCCACCTGTTTGCGTTGTACTTGTGCTCAATAAAGTTGCACCGTCTGCCACACAGATACTCGCATGATACGACATCTCTTCACCTTCTTCTTCTCCTCACATCTCTCCCTGTTTACCTGCCTCTCTGCAACATCAGCCGACGAGCATGAAAACATCAGATGATTTATTGCTGTTAGGATGCTTTTGAGCTGTGATGCATGTTGGAAAAAGCTTGGAGATATCGTACCCTTTCCCTCCATTACGCCTTTATAGTAGTAAATAAATAAATGGACAATGCATCCTTAAATACATTTAGAAATCAAGTCTGCACGAGGCACTTTCTGCATGTTAGCTTTCTCGTTAGTTCCTGATCCAGACTTCAAAATGTCCCCTAATGCCTTGCGTTTAAAGGATTTTTTTCCGCATGTTGGTTTTCATTCGTCACAAGTGAAACCAAGACATTTTCCCTGCCACATTCCCCTCCGTTCCTTCCTCCTCCTCCATGTCTTAGAATATATAAACATGGTGAGCCATTGCTGTTTTTATCTTCTTTCCTTTTCTGAAAGACGTAGAAGCATCTTTCTTAATTTTCTCTTGTTTCTCTTTCTCTTGTTTTCCTCTTCCTCTGTTTCCCGCGTGTTTGACTTTGTCCTGATTTGGCTCATTTTTTGCGGGATTGTTTTATTCTGGTTGGTTCGTTTCCATTTGTTGTGACCTCCATACGATTTGTATTACTTATTATTATTCTTATAATCGTGGCTGTGGCTTCTCTTTCATTGTGATTTTTCGCCGGTGTCACCTGTTACGTTGCCATTTCCCCTCCGTGCCTGCATACGTACGTGCCATCTGTTTATTTCGTTGCGACACTTCCTTCCTCTCCTTCCCTTCTTCCTCTCAATCTTTTATTTTCTTATTTCCTCTCCTTCCTCCTCTATCTTTTTGCCCTTATACTTTTTCTCCATCTGTTCTCTTTTCTCCTCCTCTTTTTATTTTCTCCCCTCTCTTCCTTTCCTAACCTCTCCTCCACCACCTTATTTGCTGCTCCACACCACCTCCTCCTCCTCCTCTTCCTCCTTCTCTTCCTCCCACCTCCCCGTGACTCGGCAGAATTGGGACGAGGGAGGGGGTGATCCAGAAGAACCTGAGCGGCTTGCTGCCGGTGCGTGACTTCCGGCTGGACCCCAGCCTCCTGTACTCGCTGCCCCTGCTGGCCCTCAGCCCCAACCTCCTGGTGGTGTGGATCTTCCTCAGCGTGGCCTACTTCCTCGCCAAACTCCGCTGCAGCTGAGCTGCTCTCTCTGCTGCGAGTGACTGAATACGTAGTCCAGCGTTTATGAGTAGGGGTGGGAATACTCCACGCTGACTCCTGAGATTGTTTCTCAAACTGAGCCACTGTCCTGTGAGTGTGTACATGTACACACTGTCCCATCCCGACTAAGGCAGCAAAACCCCACCTCTTATTTTTGTTTTGTTTATTATGGACACTTCCTGTTTTTTTCCTTTTTTGAGCTTCAAAAAGCTGCACATGGTTGGCAAGCCTGGAAAAAGATCAACACAGATAATTATGATTTACTTTTTGAGGCACTTGATGTCCACACTAAGCCTGCTGAATCTAAAAACACAGATTATGTACGTATGATCCAACCCGGTATCACGGCAAAGCAGGAGGCAACAAAGCCACACAGTTAGGTTTAGGAAAAAATCATGGTTGGGCTTAAAAAGGTACGTAAATTAAGTAAAATACGTACAGAAAAAATGTAACAAAAGTACGGAAAACACGTCTTAAACGTCACTAACGTAACTTCCAAACAAAACACTGGTCTCCTGGTTGAAAGTCCTGTGTTTGTTGGACACGTCCACCTCTCCTCCCTCCCACCATAAGTAGTTATTCTCTCTTTTTATTCTACGTCACTAGCTCTGAGCGTAGCATATTTACGTGGATGCATTTACATTGCAGTCAATACAGACTACAGACTGAATCTCACTGGTACATTTGTAGTGGATAGCGCCCTCTAATGGACAAATTTATGATCAGTGTGCTCTGCCTTATTCTTCATTCACTGACTACAAAATAGACAGAAAACACAGAGTGACAGTTTGTATATTTGTCAAACATAAACCAGAAATTACAGCTGAGTTGTGAATATGTATAAAAATACGCAGATTATATATAAATCTTGCTTTCAGGAAAGAGTTCTTGTTGATAGCAGCTATCATAATCATCATAGCTTGTTTGATTTATCGTCGTCTTCCATGCACCTTACAAGCTAAAGCGGAGGAAACAAAAGCTTCTATTTGGTGCCAAAATTAAGTAAGCTTACTTCGGCTTATATATATTTATATTTTAAGGCAGTATTTGCTTATTTTCTTTCTTTAGGTCTTCCTGCTTTTCTAGACCGTAGCTTCTACTTCAGCCTGTGCACTTTCTAGCAGATCTGGGTCAGTTATGACTCGGTTTACATGCAGCTTAATGATGTTATCCAAACTTTAGCCTTTATTGGGTTAAAAAGTGAATCAATCTATTCAATTAATTGTCTGTTTACCTATGAATAGCGGATAAACTGAGGACTAAAATGTGTGAAAACTCCAAGTTAAATGAACTGAACTCATGTAAACACTTCAACCAGACTAAGATAGTTATACCAAAACTTAGGTGCATAAATAGTATTTACTTTCCTGCTATAGACCAACAAAAAGCCTCTGCACCCCCTGTTCATTTGGCCCAAAGTGTTTTAAATACCTAACATACTTTGCATCAGGCCCTGTGACAACATGCTTGACCCATTTCCCAAAGATACGGAGTGATTGAAGGGCAGTATGTGCATTTTAGACATTACATGTTGATCTTATTTGCACTGTAGTGAGTGTTAGTGTGTCAGGAACAACCCTTTTATTTGTGTGATCCTGCATGCAGAATAATATTACGTAAGAAAAATCATATTTGAACTTCTCATGGGAAGTCGGCAAGAACAGAGAGAAAATTCTGCAGCAGATCCCACAAAAGACAAGAGTCCCATAGTCATGAAACACATGCTGATAGTGTCAGTATATAGTCAAAGATGACCTGATAGAAAAGATATGATAAACGCCTAAATTGGATTTTATAGTCATCATTATATAATATACTGTATAGTGAACCTAGTGGAGCAGTTATCAGCTACAGAGCCAGATATTTCTGGGTGTAGATTTAATAATATTATAGTAATCCTACTTTTAATGATTGTACTTTTGATTATTTCAGCGACATACTCAAAAACAAATGAGAAATCTAATCTAAGTAATTCATACATTTTTTGTCCCATTACTCCTGAAAACGCATTACTTTTTTAGCTCTAGATGCCCTTGAGCTGTCGTAGGCTGGCTGAGTTTTTATTTATGGGTTCAGTTCATTTGTTAAAGTAGTGACATGTTTGATGTAGTCAGTGCTTTTATACTTTTCACTCCCTCAGATTGAGTCTTTTACCATCACCTGCCTTGAGGGCCGGCGATGGCACTTTTAAATTGGTCCCAGTGTGCCGTACCGATATGTCAGTGATTCAACCCACATCTGCTCTTCAGCTTTTCACGCCGATGCAGCGAAGACCAGCTCTGTCTGAATCTTTGTGTTTTTAAGGATGCAGTGATGTTGGATGTATGATTGTAGGATATTCAGGGGAAATGTGTTTGATTATGCAGTGGGTTCTACACCCTTTAGAGCATTTATATGGACCAGTTTACATTTATCCAGATGTTAACTTTGATTGCAGCTATAACAGTGAATATGAGCTTTAAAGAGTCGAGTCGTGTCGAGTGAAGGATTTTATTCGTAGTTGAGATGAATGAATGTATCCATGCTTGTGCCAAATGCTTTAGTCCAGTTTTTACGGGTGAATGCAGGTTCGTAGGATCTGTGTATGCAAAGAGCTTAAGCTTAAGCCAGAAGAGATGTGATGTCTGAATTCAGTCCACCTCCATGTTCATTTATGCATTTTAGAAATGAGAGAAAAATACACTAGAAAATGAGTTAAGTTGGAGAATTATCAGGTCACTTTACTGGGAAATAATCCGGCAACTAACCAGCAGATATTTTGCTTTTTTGCATCGATTATCAAATTAGATACTGATTAACTTTCTTTCAGTTGACTAATCAATAACTCTTTCAGCTCTAACTACACCCCAACTCCAAATCATTTCTCTTATCTGAAGAAAAAAGATGCTTTTGCTTACAAATCATGCACTTTTAACAGAGCTTCCTAGAAAGAATGTGTTATTTTGTGATGCTTTATACCACACAGCTATTTCTTATGTGGTTGTATTGTTGTGGAAAACAATTATTATCATTATATGATTATACATTTAGCAACACAGTCTTATTTCCCAGCTACTTTACTGTATCGGCGCCAATCCAACTGCTATTTTCAATATAAAAGTATAAAAATCGAAGGTTAAAATACTAAAACGCTGTTTAAAAATAGCTGTTGGGACAGGACAAGTTTGGTTTTGACTGTAGAAAATGGCCAATAGTGTCAATTTAGGAAATAAAGGGAATAAAAAATGTGTTCCTCAACCAAGAGGTTGCTTTTACACATTGGAAACCTGCACTGTACAAATCAATATGTTAGCCAGTGAAGGTAAACGAAAGCGTTGGTCTCCTTCGAGGCTTCGAGATTTCGAGGCTCCGTCTCATTAACATCGACCCAGTAAGGAAATGGATCAGACCAAAAATAGCCTCCTTTGGGAGTTCGCCACGCTTTCATGACCCCTAAACCCTCAAATACTACAGTATGATAATGATCGTTGTGGTCTCACACACAGTATGTCTCGCTTTTCTTTCTACACTGAGAAGAGAGGGATTGAATATCTCCGTGTTCTCAAATCAGTCTGCTTCTTTTTGTATTTATCGGTCAGTAGAGACACATATTTGTTGTAAATACTGACATTTACATCTCTTGTAAGGAATATTGTGTATATCTTAAAGGGTGGGGCTATTAGTTTTGGTTGGATTTTTTTAGGTTTTTATATCATTCTGTAGCTTCACAGTGGTGTTCCTTATGTATTTAACCCCGAACAATCAAATTTTGGTCAAAGGACGTATGTTTTGGGAATTATTTGCCTCTTTCAGCAACAAAAAAAAAAAGCACATTTCCAAAAATGTTAAACTTTAACTTATTATTCACTACTATTTATTTCAGGAAATGTGTGTATCTCGTCGCTCCAGTTTAGAACTACCTCTGTGACACAGTAGTTATACGTTGAATTTATTTAAAAGAAGTAAAATATGATATATAATCTAATACATCTAATATACAAATATGTAATTACATGATCACTGAGCAGCAGGGATGTGAAGGAATGGAAATAATTTTATATAAAATATAAGAAAAATAGTTTTAAAATGAACTAATATTTTCAATGATTAATTCCCCATACTTACACGTGTAATTACACTAAAGTGCTTCCTAAGATATAAATATAAATATTTATTAAAAATCATTATATCATTGACCTTAAAGAGAAACATCTAATTTTTTGCCATTTTTTTCCTTTGTTTTTTATTCTTAAGAATCCAGATATATCAGAGAATATATTTGTATCGCTGTACATAAATTGTATTTATGTATTGCCTAAAGCGTTTGCTATATATTGTATTAAGTTATTCCAAAGCAGAGATTATATATACATACATATATATATATAAATATATAAATAATCTATACAATGTGATTATTATGCTTGTGCCATAACTGTCATGCTGTCACTTTATATCACAGTTCAATATGTCTTGTTATAATGTGCAGATTTACATGTTTTTGACTGTTAATTTAATTACTTCTCGTGTTAAACTGTTGACATAATTTGCACTTTTAAGCCTCTGAGCCCTCCTGTTAACAATGTAAATTATATTATGTGAACAGGTTATTTGTTTATGGTCACATTTAACATGTTAATTTAAATTAATTGTGTTACTAGGAACGTATTTACCTACTGCAATGTGTTATTATGTTAAAAGAACATTATTGTTAGGACGTTTTCCTTTAGCGCTGAGCAAACCAGTCTCAAAATTCAAATCATAATTTAAAAAATGTTAATTTTTGCTTTAAATATTATGTCCTTGCTGCTTTGTTTTAGTCTGTCAAAGTTGATTTGTGCAGAAAGTGTCGAGGAAAGGTTGTTTGGCAGTATTTTTAAAGGTATTTCAATTCTAAAATCTGGCTTTTATCACAAATCTGTGATGTTGAATTGTCTTTATTTGTGTCTTCTCCACATTTGGCAATCAGTGCTTTTCCTCCAAGAGAAAGCTTTAGCCTCGCTGCGTCCCATGTTGCTCTAAATGTACCACAAACCCAAGAAAACCTCCAGTCAGTGTGTCCCTGAACGCCACACTCCTGCTGTAATAAACGTTTTCTGCCTCCACCTGCAGAATATAACCAGACTCTGGTGATATTTTGTGCTCTTTAAGGTCGATTTGTTTATCTTTGCATCTCAGGAAACTTTCTTTAACTGTGCTTTCCTTCTGCTTTTCTTCCATGTCTGTCCATGTGTGTGTGTGGACGGTGTTACATGTTTTTTTGTTTCTTAACAATGATGTGTTCCTCATTCAAGTCTTTACTGGGCTCTACTGGCGACCAGCTAATTTGTTCTTAAGGCTGTCAAAGTTGGAAAAGAGTGCATTTTATCATTTTACCTCATGGATTACTTAAAGGAACAGTGTGTAGCATTTCAAACTCATTCGTCAGTCATTCGTTGATTGTCATTGATCAAAAAATCCCTCAAGCCCAGCAAAGTAAGTACAATTTTCTGTTAAGGGACAATAAAAACAAACTATTTTAGCGTCTTTCACACCATTATTTCTATTATTTTGCCCTCATTCACGCCCCCCGTTTTGTCTCCTCAGCGAGGGTTGCAGACGAGAAAACACAGTGAAGAACGTCGGCTGCCGAAAGTACGCGTTTAACTCGCTGCAACTCAAGGCCTTCCCCAAACACTACCGACCACCTGACGGCACCTACGGGAAAGTCGACACATGATTGGACCACAGGGAGCTCTGCGGCGGACTTATTACTGGACAGTACGGCTCCTGTGTTTTGGGAAGGCTGAGAGGTACAATCAAGACTGTCACCTGACTCTATCAGAAGTTTTAGATTAGATTTATTGGAAGGTATACTCAGTGAACCGCTGCACCTTCCAGATTTCTACCACCTTAGTATAATAAATGTTTTTGTATTAGTTGCTTATGCCATATTATGCATAACACCCTGGTAGCAGAAGCTCTTGGGTTTTTGTTTCTTATTATAAAATGACCAGCACTGCCTCACCCCTGATCAAGCACTGATATAATCAATAATCAACCACGCAAACATTTATATTTATGCTCCTCAATGTAAATCAAGAGATAAATCATTAAAACCACGTTTAAATTCAATTATATATAAATAAAACGGACCGTTATCCATTTTCAACCCAAATTTTTACCCCATTCATTACACCAGCCAGTGTCTGGCTATGCAGTCTTCTACAGAGGCCTCACATGAGATATTTAGGCTAACATATTTACACTGTAAATATATATTTTTATTATTGTCAACAAATCTCATGAAAAGACCAAAAACAGCCCCAAGTCCAAGACGTAAATCTATAAAAAATATCACAAATATTTAGAAAAACAATGCTCAGTAATATCCTAAAACAAACAATAGTTTGTTTGTTGGGGACTATTTTCTGCAGCAAATTAATCCATATTTGGTGCTCTTGTCAGTGTTTGTAGCAGCAGGATGGTGTGTGTGGGATTGATTCAAAATAATTGGCCATAATAATAGTTTTTGGATGCTCTATAGCACAGAGGATCAAGAGATATCAAGCTTTGGTTGCATCATTTCATTGTTGGTTCTGTTTTTTTGGATTTGTTGACAATAACAAAAATATAAATTATTGGCGGCCTTATCCTTGTAGGATTTGTTCACGTTACAGACTGAAATGTTTCCTGCTCTTTACACTGATTGGAAACATGTAGCACCGTTAAAAAGCCACAGAAACGCTGAAGTTTCCACGACCAAAACATTGAATTGAAAAGTGAAGTTTGTTCATGGTGATCAATGAAACGTTAATGTTTAAGGACGCTGTAACTCAGTATAAGGTGAAGAAAACTGGACTGAAATTCAGTCAATAATGTCAGAATATTATTTAAAAGTAGGCAACAGTATCACGGACAAGCTGCCAAATGTGAAAATATATGATAAAATCAACTTGATTGATCTCAATAGTGTAGGCTGCACTTCTTCATTCCAAGTTTTTCTTTCTATGCAGTTTGTTTTCTCTGCTTATGATTAAAACCACTTCTTAATTTTAAAGATGGCATCGACAAAATAAAGTTTTTAGAGCATGAATCAAATCTGAGGCAGCTAAATCAAATTTAGAAATATAAAATCCTAGATGAAGCTGGGACATTTTACTTCACTGAGGACAAAGGGGAACATTTATTTGTTGTTATTTTCCTCACACTCCCTTGAGTATTTAACTGACACAATTATTTGCAATGACCTGTCTGTACCACACAGGGGAGTCCTGAACCCACTGTATCACTGTGACACCGCATCACAGCTCCAAATGCATCTTACTGTAACGTGAACCACACTGTCAGATTCACTGCTGATGGAAATCCTACCGCAGACGACTCAGAAATACATTTATTGCTGTATTTACATGTTTTATTCATCTATCAAAGAAGTACTACCAACATGCTGTGTTGAATATTTGGCATTTTATTTGAGATTACAATACTTTCCGTCAGTCTGAGAACATCTGTGAAGGTTTGAATGTTGCTATGTATTATAACTTGTCAATATCCGATGCTGAAATAAATATAAAATGGATTTGTTTTCTGTTTTTTTTAAGGGAGGTTTTTCAAATTAATATCAAGCATTGCTAATAATAATAAAAAGTCTTTGCTGTTTTTCTGTTATGTATAATTTAAATAATCAATTAAATAACAAGTATCTTACAGAATCAGAATCAGAAATCAGAATCAGAAACTTTATTGCCAGGTGTATGAGGTTTACACTAGGAATTTGCTTTGGTGGGTTGGTGCAATAAAACACTAAAAATAACAGTAGGATAATTAAGTGTTAGAATAAAATAAGAATAAAAAATTGAAATCTACAAATATACAATATAATATATACACAAGAATTAAACATAGTATAAAAGTATAACAGATGTGCAAAATTAGTGCAAATTATTGTCAGTAATAATGTGTTACTTTCTTAGTACCCCCAGTTATTGTCATTTTAATGTTTTGAATCATTGTGCAAAAAAAAATAATAATTATTTGCATAATAATCACTCAGAAAGATGCATTGTTTTTTTTTTATTTTGCATGGGTTGCTAGTTTTATATTTTAATGAGTGTAATATTGAAAACGGCCAGCAGGTGTCGCCATCTCACCACTAGGGGCGTTTTATTCACGCTTCCGGGACGCGTTTCTCAGAAGAAGAACAGCAAGAGAAGCTAACCCAGTGCAGAGACTACCCCATTAAAAACTTCTGTTTTAATCATAATTAAGGTGAGTTTTTGTATTAAAAAGGCACATATTTGTTCGAGGAGATTGTTACTCTTGTTAGCAAAGGCTAGGGATATATTTGGAGTTGTTCGTTTAGTAGAAAAGTGTTGAATGTGAGGTTATTAGCATTAGCCTAGCAAGCTAACCAGTTGGCTAACGTTACTGTGATGTGTAAAACATGTTTATTTCATAGTTTCAGGCACCCTCAATAATAACATTTGTTTAAACTATATCAAGGTGAGTATTGATAAAGCCTATATCCTGAGAAATACAAATAATATGAAGCATTAATATTGTCCATTGTTAAGGCAGCTGATCAAAACGCTGGTGATAATAACGACATATATTTTCCCTCTAGGTGAGCATGATGCAGTAAGACTGAACCAGTGAGACTGGAAACCAGCGCCATCATCTCGTCTTTGCAGCACTCATTTCAAAGAGCGTGCCTTCACCTTCAGGATGCAAAGGTAAAAAAGTCTGACGTTTTTTCATCACCATTGCTGCAAAAGTAAAAGTCCTCAATATGCAAAATGGTGTTTCATTATGGAAACTTCAAGGTCCCGAAAGATTATATATTTTTTATCTTATATGCACAAGATAGGTTATTATCGTGTGCTCCACTCAACTGGCCGATTCAAGCGGTGATGTACCCTCTCGTTGAATGCTCCTGATTGGTCCCTGGTTTTCTGCTTGCTGTTTCAAGCAGGAAACAACATGTCAGCCTGCTCATAAACATTCTCTTATTTTGTCTAAACAATCCACCAAAATCTACTTCTGAAAACATTTTAGACGAGGCTATGCCACTGCTGAAACTCATTTAATTTTAGAACTACATCGTCTAGTTTGATAGCTTGGTCCAAGTTTCGTGAGTCAGGCGCGTCGTGCTGGACGGGCTCATTTGCAGGAAGTTGAGTTTTTTCAACTTTAAACAAATACAGATAATCTCCAACTCACCGCAACACTCCCACCATGCACTGGGCAACAGCTCCTCCTCCAATGTTTGTGAAACAGAAAAATCAGGCCACATAGGAGATCCTTAAACAGTACAGGAAAGCGCTGAGAAGTCAATGCCAGACTTTAGAGGACGTCACCAAAGAACTCAAGACAAACCTGCTGATATCAAGTCAATGGGCCTCTTTGCTTGGGTCAATTAATGAAGTGCCAAAACACATCACAGCTGGGGAAAGTCAGCTCTGAGGAGCTGAAGCAGTTTGCCAACACACTGCACTTTTACTTCCCAAAGGCATATTTTAAAGCTCTGCCACACAGTCAAACCACCCGCACTTGGCACAGCAGCGTCTCAGCTGATCCTGGGTTTGCATCTTTCACAGCACTAAAAGGTCACGCAGAGAGAACGGAAAAGAAACTGGATGAACCCCACAAATCAAGTACATGTGATCCTGGATGCATGATGCCATGTGCTAAAGCTTCTTCGTAATGCCTTTGTGTCTTCACTGGAATTTTAGACAGAAGATGGAGGGAAGACCAAGTGGAAATACTTTGAACCCCTCAATGAACTCCAAGAGAAAGGAGGTCTGCGACCTGGTAACAGGCTAAGGCTAAAGTCCACCTAACAAAACTACAGTTAGGTTTAGGCAACAAAAACACCTAGTTTGGTGTTATGGTTAGTAGGTTACATGCAGCCTCTCTGAATACAAAGAGACAGTGATCAAGCTACTGTACATAAGAGGATGTCTAGTAAAGAACATTTATTTATATAACCCAATAAAACAAATTTCTCTTAGGGGGATTTACAATCTGTACAGCATACGACACCCTCTGTCCTTGGGCCGTCACAGCGGCTCAGGAAAAAACATATTTGTGGTAAAAGAGATGAAAAGTCCATGGAAAACCCCACAAATGGGCCGTGTTTTGACCAGTGGCGTCGTCAGGATCATAATATATCGGAATAAACATAATATATTTGAAATATATTTGAATTAAAGGACCTTTCACAAACTCGAGGACACTGCACAGTGTAAAAAAAAAGGGACTAAAGACATTACTGTCTGTCAGATGCTCTAACGGGTTTAGTTTGTTAGAGGCATCTCCTGAAACTAGAGATTCTGCTGATTGCGTTGATACTACCACTAGCTCCATGGTTAATTTTGTGGTGCACTGGCTCATCATTTACGCGTCTCCCTGATGTCAACAGATAAGCGACAGTTTTGATTGATAACCGCGGATGTTCATTTTGTCCAATTGTCTCAACATTGATATTAAAAATGAAAATGTAATGTTTGCAGTGGTTATACAATGCAGTAGTGCTCAAGGCAGGACAGCTGGAAGCACCTAAAGAAAAAGCCCCACATAGTCTGTGATTAGCACCAGACCTTGACTGTTCCCAGAAACAAGCCTTGTTTTGAACAACAGCAGTTATGTCCCATTTAACTTGCAGCATGACTGCAGCTTCTGTTAGTACAGTTTTGGTAGGTCTGCTTCAGGCGTTGATTAATGTTGCGCTAAGTGATGAGGTAATTGGAGTTTCCCTTCCAGCCAAAATAAAAAAAGAAGAGCGGTTGAAGCAGAGGAACCGGAAGGAGCGAAGTACTTTAAATTGATTGATGACTTTGATTAGTTTTAGTCTATAAAATGTCAAATTTTGTTGTGCAACCCCATTGACAATAAATAAACCCTGAACCTTGAAATAAGCAGTGGTGGAAGAAGTATTCAGATCTTTTACTCAAGTAAAAGTAGCAATACTACAGTGTAAATACACTTTACATGTAAAAATCCTGCATTCAAAATCTTACTTACAGTCAAAGTACAAAGGTATACGCATCAATATATATATATATATATATATATATGTACTTACTCGTTATGCAGAATGGCCCATTTCAGATTCATGTATTATTGAATTATAATTACTTTTTTTACTATTTAATCGCAGTTAATCGCATGATTGTCCATAGTTAATCGCAAATTAATTGCACATTATTGTCATCATAGGAATAGGCCTACATTTTCCTGAATACTGTATTGTTTGTGGTTCTTAGTAAGGCCACTATCCTCTGTGTGCTCTAGTACCATACTTATTTAGGTGTTAGCCTTTATAATTGATTAGTAATCAAGAGAAAAGTCATGATTATTTGTATTGAGTAAACCTTTTTCCTTGAAAGAAAACTGATTGATTGTTTCTACTAAAATCAGTTGAACATTTCCAGCAAATATTTTGGTCCAAACATTTCCAGTTAGCAACAACAACAGAGGTGTCTTTTAAGTCACATGAAACAGCCCGAACAAATTGGCTCCCCCTCAACACATCTGAGCCCTCACAATGAACTGTTGCTGTGTTGTGGACGAGCCCCGGACGAGCACCCATTTATCACAAATTAGCTCAGGGAATGTGACAAAAAGGGAATCCATGCAAGGTTATATATAAAACCAAACAATTTATTAAACTAAGGTTAACATAAAATGAACAATGGAGTGTGTAGATCTGTAATGTCATCAAATGGATGTGTGGCATATGTGCTGTTGAGGTGTTGAAGGTGCAGAACCAAACCAAGGTAATGTCAGGTGGATGTGGCTGCCCAGGTGAGCTCAATCAAGCTGACAACCCTCCGTCAGGTCAGCCTCCAAGACCGTGGGAGGGGCATCACAACTGGGGATATAATACAGTAGTCAGCACTGTCAGACACTCTTCAGACACAGTGGTTCACAGACGCTTCATCAGCATGAGCACAATTTACTTCATCGGCCAAATCATTGGCATAATCCCCATCTCCGCCATCCTCCTCTTCTTCCTGGCCCAACTGTTTTCACGCCACCGCAATGTGCAGGACGGTTACGGCTACGCTGTGCTGATAACAGGCTGCGATAGCGGCTTCGGACACCAGCTGGCTCGATGTTTGGACCTCAAAGGGTTTGTGGTCTTCGCTGGCTGTTTGTTCCCAGAAGGAGCCGGTGCCCAGAGTCTAGCCAGACAGAGCTCCAGTAATCTGAAAATCCTCAAGCTGGACGTCACCAGTGATGAAGACGTGCAGCAGGCGAGGAAGATGGTCCAGGAGTACCTGCCAGAGAAAGGTGAGATGACCCAGTTTCTCTTGTATTCATCTTTAATGTGTATGGAAGCTCATTTCTGCCGAAAGGGAAAATACTCATAGTGAAACAAAACAATGAGATACAAAATCAAAATGTCACGAAGTCCAATCAATTAATAATATTTTGAAAAAATTGTGACTTAAATTTTGACTTAGTATTTTGATTTGCCATGACTAATTTATTTAAGTTATTCCTAAAATGTACAAATGTCAAAAATATAAGATACTTAATCTTAATTTTGAGATACTAACGTAGAAAGACTTGGCTTACTTACATGATTTACTATCTCATAATTTGATTTACCATGAGTATTTTTTATTCCTAAACTTTTTATTCTTGGGCTTCCATAAATAAATGTATTAATTATAAGATACTAAGACAATAAGTTAGTCAAAAGAAGAAGTCTAAATGCGTTTTTTATAAGTCAATATTAGACTGTATCACATAATTGTGACTGTAATGCACAGTTTGGTTTTCATGCATGGTCTCTACTGAGTTTTTCACCGATACATCCGATGAATTAAATGATTTCGTCGTGGTTGCTTATGTTAAATAAGTGCTCAGTAATGCATTGAAACATATGCACAATACACATATTCAACTCTTCAAATAGTCTCTTTATAGAGAATAACTTTTATACTTTCTCAGGGTTGTGGGCAGTTGTGAACAATGCTGGCATCACAGACTGGGCCGAGATCGAATGGAGCTCTATTGAAGATTACCGCCACATGGTCGACATCAACCTGTTTGGCTCCATCAGGACCTCGTTTGCATTTCTACCTTTGGTTCGTGCCGCTAAAGGTTCGCTCAAAAATGTAGCTACATTTCACTGTAACCTCACATTCTTATTGTAGTGATGTCAAAAGTAAAAAATTAATGTTTTATGTTGCAGGTCGGATGGTGTACATGTCGAGCATCCTTTCCTTCTTTAACTGCCTGAACATGGGAGCTTACAGTGTGTCAAAGAGAGGACTGGAAGCGTTTGCAGATTGCCTCCGGGTTGAGATGGCCAGTTTTGATGTGAAGGTACAGTGGGAAGTTTGCAGAGATAAAATATGATGCTTTTGGCAAGTTTGCACTGGCTTTATTTTCATTTTTCCAGTATTAGAATTGAAGCATTGAATGCTTTCATATGAGTGCTGCAATACGTCACGCACTTCCAGTCAAATGACACCCATTATGTTAGCCATGAAACTTGATTTTTAACTTATTTTTAACCATGTTAAAGAAATAGTTTGACATGTATTCGCTTTCTTGCCAAGAGTTAGATGAGAAGATTGATACCACTCTCGTCTGTACGTTAAATATGAAGCTACAGCCTGTTTTTTTAGCGTACAAACATGAGATTAAAAGCAAATGGCCAAACTATTCCTTTAAGTTTGTGTCGTTTCATTAAAAGCACGTAAAGTTTTGACAATATACAGACTAACTCTTTTCCACTTTCAGGTCAGCATCATTCAGCCGGGTAATTTCGGCCAAGCCACCAGCATCGTGAAGACGAAAACAGGTTTGGATATTTGGGAGAAATTAGACGACGAACGTAAGCAAGTCTTCAACCGACAGTACATCGATCTGGCCAACGAGTACTTCATGTCAACATGCGGGTCGGGGTTCAAGAACGGTGACATGGTAGTCGACGCGATGCTGCACGCCGTCACGTCTGCTCAGCCTAAACGTAGATACCTGCTGGCCTCAGCGACGGATATGTTTTTCTTCAAGCTCTTCCCTTTTCTCCCCACCGTCCTCACCGACGCTGTGTTTTCTCTCAGCTCCATGTACGCTAAAAGAAAAGAAATGCTTTATGCTAAATAGGAAAAACAGTTTTTGTTGTTTGTTGTTTTGTGGTTCAGCTACTTAAATAAAGCACAGAGAAGCTCGGATTACAACACACTGCTTAGTTAGACATTACTCCATTGTATGTTTATATTGCAAATAGTTGTTTGCTGCTATTTAAATGCTCTAGATATCGAATTTTTTTACCTTTTAAGGAGTGAGGTAGTGGAAGAATCTGCATCCCTTCAATGTTTTCTGTCTGTTCTGTAAGTCTTGCTCATTCTACATTGTCTCTGTTGGAATAAAAGTTTGACTTGTATCATGAATCGTATTTTGTGTTTATTTCTTATAATTTATTCACTTATTATTTAATTTTTAATGTTATGGTCTTAGTGTGCATATTGTCTGAGCTGCAAATGGTGTATACATGTAAACATATAAACCTCTTTTTTATTTTGCTATAAACTGAAGACTTTTGGATTTGAGATCAAAAGATGAATATGAAACAAGAGATCACAATGTAAGCTTTTATTTCCTGTTGTCTTTGGCTCAACAAACACAGGAAAGAACAACATAAAAAACAGACAAGCAGTCAGTAAAAACAAATAGACAGGTCATATTACACATTAAAACAGTTCAAGTCAGTGTCTGTAGCTTAGATCTACTCAGTCAATTTGTTGAGTTAAGGATATTGATGGCACTTGGGATGAAGGACTTCCTAAACACATTTTTATTTGCCAGAGGGACTCTATAGCGCCTCCCGGATCTCAAAAGCTCAAACTGGCTGAAAAGAGGACCAACAACTAAGCAATTTGAAAGCTGAGAAAAGAAAAGAATTCATTCATTCAGAATCAATTTGAACCGTTGCACAAAAATTGGGAATTCCAAATGCAACAATTTGGAAAGGCCTGATTATAATTTACACCGAAGTACAGAGATGAACCAGAAAAGTTCTGGAACAAAAGTTTATCTTGGACAGATTAGACCAAGATAATCTTTTAGCTACCAAAGCGTGGAGAAAAGAAGGATCTGCACTTCTAGCCACAGCTATACTAGCTCATCCATGAAGCATGGTGGAGGTAATGTCATGGCTTAAAAAATGTATGATACTAATAATATAATAGTAAAAAAACAATAATGATAACATTTAACAAATCGAAAATGAGAAAAAACATTAATAAATAAATCAACAAATACTATAATAAATGGATAATAATCCACAAAATCATATAAGTGGGTCGCGAGTACAATTTGGTGTAGACATAACAAAATGCCGTCTTTCTAGTGTTAACACTAAAAGAGCTGCAATCTGCAAGACCCATCATCCTTTACCCCATGAAATAAGGATTTTATTTTCCTGTAAAACTGACTCCTTCTGCGTAATCAAGTGTAAACTATTAATCATCGACGCGGCAAAGGTACAAAAGGCACCATGGTTATTGGTATCACTTGATCATTGATCACATAACTGTAGGGTTAATGCTTTTGGTATGAAATGAAAACGTTCACGGGGAGGCTAAGATTGGAAATGGTTGGGGGGTTAGGTAAGAAAAAACAGTGAATCTTTTAATTAAGTGTCTATAACTTCAAAAAACAAGAAACCGCACATTAATTCTCCTGGGAATGAAAATAAATACAAGACACACCCTTACTTGTCCTGGTACGACCTGGTAACAGATATTGCTTTTGTAACTAACATTACTGTATCAGTTACCTGACTTTATGACTTTTGGCCACTGCTGTTGTTACACAATACATCAAATGTGTACGTGCTACCACCACTGTGATATAAGTTATGTACCTAGCTGTTACTGCCACATGTTCCAGCCTAAGTCTGCATTTACCTTTACTGGTGCCGATCTTTTATGCCCGTAGATGGTACTGGAGCTACCCCTCCTCCACAGGAAGCTACTCACCATAGTGTAGGCCACCTACTGTAGGCAAGGTGTCTGCCAACGCAGCACCATAGCCAACCACATTGCTCTGTTGTACTAGACAGTCCAGACACAACAATGGAGAGCCCCTGTGTAGACCATTTTATTTCTTCCCGAGCATAGGATCTACCCTGAACTCATCAGCAGGTTGAGTTTCAGCGAGTGCTGGAAAGAAATAGACTCGCTACTCACAGACAGGTGTGATGCGCATCCAAAGACTCATCGTTAAGCTGCTTGCTTCTGACCGTGCACAGACAAACCTGCCTTGCCTTTCAGAGCAAAGCAGCCCTAGAAAAGAAGGTAGATTCCTAAGAGCCCAAAATGCTTGTTTCCTCCACCTCAGACATCTAATAAGAAAGTCGTGCATTACTTAGAAGACCTCAGCCAGTGTGATTCTGGTTATTCTGATTCACACTTCCTATCTTGATGAAAGGTTAACTCTTCCACTCAGAAGTGAACAATTCCCAACCGACCCTAAGTTTGGTGTGTATGTATATATATATATATATATATATATATATGTATATATATATATATGCAAAACAAACAACATTCTCATCAGCCTCAGTTGCCCTTTGATTACTGCTACTACTAACGTTTTAGCATGCTAACAGACTATGATGATTGTCGTGGTGAGCATTTTACCAGCTAAACATCCGATTGTAAGCTTGCTGAAGTCAATGAAAACTTTTCTTTTAATTTGTCACTCATTCATATCTGATTCATTGTAAAAATTTGAATAAACTCTGGTAGGCTTGTTACTCTATGATTCCTGGACAGTCTTTGGATGCTCAGCATGTGATAACATTGGTTCAAATTGAACACGGCCTGCAGCCGCTGAGAACAATTAGTGCGTTTGTTGTCACAAGTGCCTTGATGTTTTTTTTTATGCCACTTTGATTCACAAGCGTGCATGATATAAGACAGTGAGCAAACATTCACATGTTTGATTCATTCATTGCTGCTTTCGGCAGCCAAAAAACTGGCTACAGTCAATCAGATTTGGCTCCCCTTCCTATGTCACATGCAGGCTCGTTACAATATACCACCCATGTCTTCACCTTTGCAAAGGTGCACCATATTTTTCTCACAAGCCAATCAGAGCAGACTGGGCTTTTTTTTGGGAGGAGGCTCTAAAACGTAGCGTTTCAGACAGAGGGTGAATACAGGTATATTCAGACACAGTAGGAGAAAAAACAAAGTGTTTTTTAACATTAAAGCATGTAAACACGTTCTAGTAGAAACACAAAATAAAAGTATGATACTGATGATGAAACTTTCTCCTCTACGAAAACCATTTTCTTTATTGTTCAGTGTTCCGTTTATTGTACCATGGCAAACAATTTTTATCCTCTCAATAACAATAAGTGTCATTTACAGCAGCATGGCCAATTATTTTTGTGTATGACGTCCAACAAATTTTCTTTTTTATTGGATTTGAACAAACATTGAATCGTGTTATTCTCCAACAAGGTGCTGACGCAGACTTTTGTGATATAAGACTTATACAACTAGCACTAAACCACACTTTAGACAGACTCTGTTTTTGATCCCTGTTACAGCCAACAAGGTCATCACTCACATGATGTTTTACAATATGCATTTATTTTTGGAAATTGCATTTCTGTGAATGCAGCCAATATATCTATGAATGCTATGAGCCTTGAGTGCCAATCATGCAGGCTAACTTAGCATCAAAACAATATAGCAGTTATAGCAGCATTTTAAATGTTGAAAGGTGCACGTTTTGGGATGAATATTTATTTTGTATTATTTCTTCTTAATATTATTGCATGTTTGAATTGAGGCATGCCAAGGGTCAAATAAAAGGGATTACTTTTAATGGTAATCTAAGGGGATTACTTTTGAGAAAAGTGCTGTATTGATGACCTGAATATATCATGTTGGTGATAATGGAGGAGACCCAAGAGAAGGCATATATCTTATGATTGACAGCTACTTTCATTCAGTGTAATTAGCCAATCAGGGCTTTAATAGTTATTATATACAGTATATTAAGGGCCTCATTCTTCCCTCTCTTCTTCTCTGAATCACTGATAATTGGATGTGTGTTCAAGTGTCCTCATTCACTCTGCAGCTGAAAACGTTTCATAACATTTTTCTCCTTTATGTGACGTAAATTTGTTATTTTCTAGTCGGTGTAAAAAATCCTCTGATCTTGATTTAGTAACACATCAGATGCTTCTTCTATTTTAGTCTTCGACAGACCTTTTGTCAGTTTTTCACTTCATTTTTTCCTTTAGAGAATATTGGCTGATTGACTTTGGGATCACCTGTTAGCAAGTCATTGGAGGCAAAGACTCAAAGAAAACTATATTGTCCTGAAATCAAAAGATGCATACAGTATAAGAAAGTACACAAAGGAAGTTTTAATCCACTTGTTTGAATGTAGTTAAATTCTAAATCATTTGTGCGTCTATCAAGCAAAAAGGCAGATTAATTGATATTGAAATCTCAAATTAAAGAGAAATCAGGTGAAAAATGTTCTTGTCCTTCCTAGGAAACTTAAGTTTTTGTGACTGATTGATCTCTTTCTCTACATACAGACACAATTTATTTATTAATTTAAGTGTTTTTTGATGTTTAGTTTGGTTCTAAAGCATCCCAGCTAGCCACGGAGGCAGGAAGAGTCCGACCGTCCCCAGCAGACACACGATAATGAACATCCACAGGAAGATCCGGTCTACAATCATGGCAACATATTTCCAGTCCTCCTTCACCTGTAGAGACAGAAAAGACAAAAAGAATAGGAGATGTTAGAAAGGAGTGAAAGCAAATCACTTCCTGTCAACAAAAAAAAAAAGGGAGTCGGCACTCACCGCGGAGTCTGCGTCCTCGGCTCTCAGATGCTCTGCGATGTAGGTCACCCCCTCCAGGGCCGATACCACCGCAGGAGACAGAAAAGAGGGGCTCTGGATTGAACCATGCTCCACAGGAGGGGTTTCCCAGTCCAAGCTGAGTGAGGAGTGTCTCTGTGGGAGGAAGATGTAGCCGAGAGATGGAGGGAAAGGAGGAGAGAGGGGAGAAATCCTCGGCCGACTGGCTACCTTCACCCCAAACCTCCCCAAATGATCTGTGTTTGTGTAACCGTGGAGATTGCAGTAGTGGGTTTCATCTCCGGTATCCAAGGAGTCCAGCTGGTGGCTGCTGTGGCAACCGTTATCATCACCCTGGTAACCATGGAGATCGATGTCAGACTCCTGAGTGGCCCAGGTGGACGAGCTGTGGGAGGGGCCTGGAGTCCGGACAGGGAGGAGTTTATCAGTCAGGTGGCGCCGCCTGAGGCAACAAAGTTTGGGGACAACAAAAGAAGCCGAAGAAGAAGAGCTCTATGCTATAATCAATATTTTTATATTAACAATGGATCAAGTGATGGCGTGGATGTGAAAAGGTTCGCTTGTAGTGATGGCCATCACATAAGTATCACTAACTTATCACTAAGAGAGTGAATATTTGGACTTAAATTCATCAGGTGGACACAAAGACTCCTAATGAATGATTACGTTGCTCCGTAACTGCTGGATGTGTAAACAAGCAGCTGTTTGGTAACAAGTTCACCATACAGTATCAACTTAAAGGGTCCTGATGTGTTCACAGCTTGTTTCTGCTGCCCCCAAGTGGCCAAAACAGTTAACGCAGGTTTAAATCTGGAACTAGTTTCAATACTCTGTGTACTGAGGTGTAATACTTTACTACTACTCCACTATGTACCATGTAAATACCAAAAGTCTAGTCCACAAAATTACATTTGGTGTGTTTGAACATGCAAACAGAGCACCGTTCTGGGCTTTTAGGATATAAAAACAAGGGAAAGAACATGTACACCATGTCAAAACTCGTTTCATATTAATATATAGTGTACTATATTTATTGTATGCCATTTCTCTGGCATCATTACTTTTTGCCAACAATTCCCACAATGCAATTCGTAACTTAATTACAGTCGTGCGACGCTTCACCTGTCAGAGATTATGTAAAATGATGGATCTCACTTCCCTGCACTGAGTGTCTATTATATAGGAAGTAGTGACTGATTTGGACATACAGTAAACCATCCTTGTTTTCTCACCTTACAGGCCTGACACCATGTTCTGGACGCTTCATGAACAACCAGCGTGGCACCGTCGTCAGGAAAAGCCTCCGAACCCATCGCGGCATGGTGTGAGTCACCGGCGAGCGGTGGTGCACGTTCAGCACGAACACGGTGATGACGATGGACAGCGTGACGAAGATCATGGTGAAGAGCAGGTACTCCCCGATCAGCGGTATGACCAGCGACGTGGACGGGATGATCTCCGTGATGAGCAGCAGGAAGACGGTGAGCGACAGCAGCACGGAGATGCACAGCGTGATCTTCTCGCCGCAGTCCGACGGGAGATAGAAGACCAGAACGGTGAGGCAGGAGATGAGGAGGCAGGGGATGATGAGGTTGATGGTGTAGAACAACGGGAGGCGGCGGATGACAAAGTAGTAGGTGATGTCAGGGTAGATCTCATGGCAGCAGTCATATTTCTTGGTGTTGTAGGTGCCCACAGCGTTGACTATTGCCCACTCTCCGCTCTCCCAGTAATCCTAGAAATTAGATAGAATGATTTGATGGATTGCCGACCAATATTTGTCGAGACATCGCACTCAAAAGCACAAATGTGAACCTCATGGTGGAGCGAGAGGAAAAAGTCAGGCAATAACAAAAGTCAGTTGGCTTCATCCTCCAGGAACCATGAATATTTGAAGCAAATTTCACCGCAATCCATTCAATTGGTGTCAAGATGTGTCACTCTAGACCAAAGTGGTGGACCAACTTTCTCTTTCAGTACAGAGGAATAGGAATGTGAAACTCCAACACAAAAATTAAGTGAGTGCTAAGCAGCACGTTGCTAAAAACTGCTTCGTCAGGCTAACTTATATTTAACTCCTTTGCTTTGAGTCACAACAACACCATTAAGAAAAGCTCAGCATTTTAAATCCGAGAAATCTCTCCAGAATTAGAATTAGAATTAGAAATTCATGCATTTAGTTTTCTCCAGAAGTTAATGCTGCAACACGCTGAGAACTGTTCTGTTAATTAAAAAGTGAGCAGCCAGGTTATTTATCCTCTGCAAAACAAAACGGGAAAGAGCATGTGTGGACTGTAGATAAGAGGAGGTAAAAGAGGCAGAGCTGGCAAATCAACCAATTGTGGCTAAATGGCACAAACTCAACAACCTTCAGGTCCACCGTGTTCTCGAAGGGCTCCAGGTCGATCTTGGCGCGGTCGTACGTCCAGGAGCCGAACTTCATCTTGCAGCTCTGCTGGTCGAAAGGGAAGAAGGTGACGTCGATGGAGCAGGAGGACTTGTAGATGGCCGGGGGCACCCAGCGGACAAGACCGGTGTGAAAGAGATGGGCCTTGGTCATGTGGGTGACGGCGAACTCTCCGTCTGCACTGGAGAAAGAAGGAGATGAGGGGAGAAAGCGTAGCATTGAGACAGGGGAAAAAAAGCAAGAAAATATTGAAAATTGACATGAAAGAGAAGCTGTGTTTCAAATCAGATACTTCCATGTAGTACACTGTGTGCACTATGTACTTACTTGTGTAGTGTGTGAATTTCAACAGGGTTAAGACACAGCACAATATTGATGTATCATCTTGATAAAAAGGGATCAGTCTTCAGTTGGTTGCTCCCAAGTTTTCGTCTCATTGCGTTTCAAACACCAAAAGGTGAATCAACAAACCTCAAGCTATGCCCCTTTTACACAGGCGATGTTTAATAATTGATCACCGAATGTTAACGAAGTTGTATTCATGATGCAAGCTCATTTACACAAATGCTGAAGGAGGAGAAAGTTTCGTCAGCATCCAGACAAATTTAAGGTTTAATACTTCCTCTGGGCCCTTGAGGGGAGGAAACCAGACTTTGACTTAAAGCTGTGTGATGCAAGATCGCTGCACAGACGCAACAGAATCAGGATCATTTATTCAACAGGATCATTTGCATGCATCACCAATTGGTATGCAGGGATATGCAGAAATGCTCAAGCTGTTTGGCTCCTTATAAGTGACCTTCCCTCCTCATGCGCTCCTCAGCGGATGAGGACATTGTTATGGATCAAGCGGGTAATTGATCACTACAGATAATTTCCAGCTCCACCTACACAAATTCAAAGTCGTGTCTGTTTGAGTGTGTCCTTGGATTTCTGTGTGTGTGATACATTTAATATCCGGATTTTTTTAGGGGTCAAGAAACAAGTCTTTACTTGCATCTTTTAGTTTTCATTTTAATTTGTTTTAGTTTTAAAGTTTAGTTACACAAAACTTCCTTAACAACAAAACAACCTCATGGAAAAAGGTTTGTGTTTGCCACATTTCCTTTAACTATTGTATGATTTCCTCTTGTTCTCAGTCCAGCTTATCTATACTCTAATTGTACAAAATAAGCAGGATTTGTGCAACTGACTGTCTGTTTTTTACTTGTTGTACAGCACGATGTCCGGCACCCAGATGAGCTCAGAAGGGACTCTGATGGACGTCACGTTGTCGAAGTCGGACGGACTCCACTGCAGCTTATAGTCAGTCCATTCCTGCCAACACATACACAGTTTTTAAGACAAAAAAAATGTTTAAACTGCTTTTAGTTTTACGGTTTTCATACTAAAAAGGTCCAATTGAAAAGTGATGAATATTGGTACAAAGGTTTGGCAATAAGCTCAGTTCTCTGCTTTCGAGAACTCACATTTGTTGAATTGTTTGGTTAGCAGCTTATACCTGTTTCAGCCACACATTGGTCGTCATCATCTGATTTTTCTCATCCTGTTTTGGAGCAAAAAGTGGGAGATACATTTGGGTTAGATCGAATGATTGCTTATAAACTGCAAAAAATTTAGGAAGCAACAAGAGGTGTGATATTTTTTTTTTTTAAATCTTTGAAGCGGTGGTCAGTTTTTTGTGCGTGTTCCCACCACGTCGATCAGCTGTGCGATCGAGAGGCCAAACTTGACGATGACCACGTCGGTGATGTTTCGCGCCGGACGCGTCCACTTGCTGTAGCCGCCAAACAAGCTCCTGAAGAGCTCGTCCTCAGTGTGAACGCGAGTCCAGTCTTCAGCCAGCACTGACGGAGAGACACAGAGACGAGAGAGACATCACTAATCTGATTGAATACACATAGCACATAGTCTTAAAATGCAAATAATGTACTCTGTGCATGTAAAAAAATAACAGATAAATAAAAAAATATATAAAAATAGTAATAGTATATAATTTGGGGAAGAAATAGATAAATTAAAAAAATATAATAATAAATAATAGTGATAGTAATAGTATATTAAATATAATAATACAAAATAATAAACCTCGCATTTCTAGTTTCTAATCCATCCACGGTATCTCTGTTTCATCTCTTCACCTTCCTCTCCTTCCAGGGCTTTAAAGGGCTATTCCACTTCTGTCTGATAAAAACCAAACCATTACAGTTGAGAAAGTGAGTTTCTGTATCCCCTCTCTGGGGGAAAAAAGCAATTACCTCAACTTTATTGTTCATAAAATTTAATACTGCGATCTACTGCACTTTGATTTAATTTTATGTCACACAGCAAAATCATTTGACATATAAGCCAAGTTTTCTGGCAGTCATAACTCAATTTCATTATTGAAATAAACCTCTTTAATTCAAAGTGTTTGACCTTTTGTGTCAGACGTGATTTGATTTCTCTTGCAGGTTAATTGAAAAAATTATATATCTTCTTTTTTCCTGTTCACTTCAAGACCAGCAATCTCTTCTTCCCCTCTGTCTTCTCTGAACACACAGCTTTGAACTCTCTGGCAAGCAATCTGGCATCACCGGCAAGCAATTTAGGATTAGCCAGTGCAAGAAACAGCGAGCCAAGAGCACAAACTGTGCAAATGTGTGTAATGCCAGTTTTTGTGATTATATTGGCTATTTATAACTGACAGAATGATGTTTCAGGTGAGGCTCTGCCAGTGGAGGAGAAACATGTTGTTGGATTACGCTTCAGTATCTCATTTACAACACATTATTCTGGTTAAACCCTTCAGGTGGAGAAAAGTACTCTTTCTCTTGTCCTGATTGTCAGATAGATTTTGCTTTTTTGACAATGTTTCCCTCTTTAGCTCAACATGACATTTTATTTAATCACCAGGGTAATTAAAATGCACTTTTTTTTAAATGACAAATACAGCAGATAGTTTGTATATGTTTAATAATCAAAGGGGACTCTTCCTTGTTAAGTTACATTTATGTACAGTACTCTTTTACAAGTATATGACAATTGTTATCTCTAAGGTACCATGTTGACTTTATACTCAAACTGTTATAGGAGACTGAAATGCTTCAGATGAAATTATAACTGAGTTCTTATATGATACCGCCGAAGGTAAAGTCAAGATCCAAATATTATAAAGTCACTATTAAATCACTATTTAGTGGCAGAATCACCCTTTTAAGTCCTTATAGAAACATTATAAAAACATTTTTAAACATATTTCTTCAATGACGTCATACACCCAGGAGAAAAGTTGTACTATGGTGACTTTTAGAATAATACTGCACAAATATAAAATTGTAAAATGCCTTCAGGTACCCATAATATTATTAGAGTCCCTGTATGATACCACCAGAGGTAAAAAAAACAAACAAAACAATGTAAAAATACCATGTCATTTCTTCAATGACTTTATACACTCAAGGGAAAAGTAGCACTCCTATGATGAATTTTAGAATAATACTGCAAAAATAAGACAATAAGATTGTTAAAGGGATTGGAAAGGTAACAAAAGTATACCACACAGACGTTTCGGAGGTAGAATACCAAAGTCCCAAAATAGGCTAAAGTCCTGATAGGAATATTTTATGAAAAGCTATATATACAGTGTTTTGTTTTAACAAGAAAACACATTATTCATTGATTCAAATCACATCATTTAAGCTGCAGAGATTTCACCGTCTCACTCACCGGAGTTGATGCAGATCCAGCAGCAGTAAAGCACTGAAGTCGGGCTGAAATCTCTTCTCAGCTCCATTTGAATCAACAGACACAGATTCCAGTTTTGTAAAAAAAAATAAATGAATGAAGCTCAGGTTGTCTTAACAGTGTTCCACAGTGTTTGTTTTCCCATCGTTCATCTCCAAAACAGTCTGTCCTGTTCGTGTTCACACAGCTGGATGAATCACAACCTCCCAGTTACCTCCCATTATCACTAACTGTCATCAGCATGCGATCACATCACAAGCTGTTACTATGATATTCCTATAGGGGCTGGGCTCAGTCTTCCACAGTGGGCTAATGCTGACATTATTATTCTTTATGCCTTAAAATCTTAGAATATTTCTACAATACTCTTACCGCAAGTCTGAAATTTTGGGGAAAATTTCTGGACATTTAGTACTATTTTTAAAAGTTTAAAACAAGTAGGTCTACTTGTACTTCTGCTCGCCATCTAATCACCAAAAAATGCAATTCTTGCAGAAATCTCCAACTGTCAAAGGTTTTTTAAACCCAATCACAGCATGGCTTTTTCTATGGTGTTCCTCGAGGTCTTGGTGTCTTAATGTGGTATTTTGGAGGGATTATTGATCATTTTTATCAATTCTCGAGTGGTAAAAAATGGTTTAATTTTGCACCAAATCTGTGTAACAAATGGTATCAACCCAAAAATTGCTGCAACAACTTATGAGACATAATAGAGCAAAATATTTATTAAGTGGAGACACAGTGGAGGGGGAGAAAAATGATATCAAACTTTAAATTTACAAGGCTGTATGCTGTAATTGAATATAGCAGTGGATGATTAAATCCACTAGGGGGCAGTAATGCGATTTAAAGGATGCTAACTACCAGAAAACCCCAAAGAAGAAGAAGAAGCACTACGAGGTCCCACTCTGCTGTTTTTTCGGTGTACCGCGGTATGGATCATTTGTCTCGCTGCTGAGCGAGCCCTCCTGTTTTTGCGGACGATCTTCGTCTTTAGCTGCGCCTCTCTCTGTGTCAACATAAGAGATGAACAACAAACCAGCAGGCGTTTAGCTGCTAAACTACTTAAAGGACGTGTGTTTTTCTCGCCTGTCTTGAGTGAGCACATCAAGGAGAGGTGTGTGGAGCCAGCTGGTAAGAAAGAGGAGGTTTTATTTATAAGGAAAATAGAGAAAAGACACCTGTGGTTTCGAGCTAATGGTTAGCTGAAGCTGATTAGCTAATGCTAGCTAGCAAGATTAACTGTTATCTAGCTAACAACAGCTAGTTACAGATGGAGTAACACCTGCCAGAGGTTGCAGGTAATGAATGCTGTTTCATGGGAGTCATTTTTTAAGTTAGAAGTATTTTAAAGCATGAAAATGAAACCATAACTGCTTTCATTTTGACTCATCTTTATAGATGTGTGGGTTTTCCCCCTAAAAACTCAGTTGGTTTGCATTGACAGCAACATAAAAAGCTGTTTTTCCAGCTCTCAGCTAATGTGTTTTTTCTCTTTGACAGCAGCAGAGATGGAGACATAAACCCCCCACTGATGGAGAGAAAGAGGTATCCAAAGTCCTCCCTAAAGAGGATTATTCTGCTCAACTGTTGCTTTCACATGTTGGCAGTGCTGGATGTGATCACCATGTGACACACCGCCTACAGGATGGAGTTCACTTCTGCTTTCACCCACAAAACATCTTGTTGTTCAGACCTAATGCTGCACAGGAGAAGTGTTGTTTTCCTGTACTGTTACACGAAGAACATTGTGTTCCCATGATGCTTCATGTAATTTCTGTTGGCAGGGCTATATTTCTACCTTTTTTTAATTAAATGATGGATCAGTTTACAAATGATAATACTGAGCAAATAGTTTGGGAAGATCCTCCCATCATTTTGCCACCTGTCAAGTCTGGTTGACATGCTATATTTTCCTACTTATTATGTTTCTGATTGCTCTCTCAGCTCTCGGGATGATGACGGTGGTGGAGAGCGAGGTCTGCTCCACACCTGGAAGGGCTACTCCTGCAGTGTCACCCCAGAAAGGCTGCTCCTCCCCGGGCCCGTCCTTCAGGTCGCCCTGGGCACACGGCATGGTGTTCTGCTGGTGGAAGGTATTGTTTTTTTTTATATATATATATATATATATATTTTTGGGGTATTTACGTGCCTTTATTACAACAGACTGTAGAGAGATGACAGGAAAATGAGGGAGAGAACTGGGGATGTTGCGTCTCATGGTTGGTGTCTTAACCATTAAAGAGGAAACATAATCAATCAATACATAGAGTGGCTTCTTTTTCTCTATTTCATGTCATTAGTAGGGCTGTCCTCGACCAAAGAAATTCTTTGATTATTGTGCTGATGTTGCTCCCAATTCAGGAGGGCAGGTGTACAGTTTTGGGGAGTTGCCATGGAAGCAGAGTCAGGTGCCCGAGCCGGCGAAACCCACCCTGGAGAGTGCGCTCAGCGGCCAGCGGGTGGTCGCAGTTGCAGCTGGAAGCTTCCACTGCGGGGCCGTGACGGAGGACGGTGGCGTCCACATGTGGGGGGACAACGGCTCAGGACAGTGCGGCTTGTCGGGCCTCAGCACCGTCCCCAACCCGACTCCAGTCGCCCTGGTGGACGCCGACATCAGCCCCCCGCAGACGGTGCCGGTGCTGGAGCTGGCCTGCGGGGAGCAGCACACCCTGGCGCTGTCGGTCCAGCGAGAGGTGTGGGCGTGGGGAAGCGGTTGTCAGCTGGGCCTCAACGTCGCCGTCTTCCCTGTCTGGAAACCACAAAAGGTTGAGCACTTGGCAGGGAGGTATGTATTACAGGTGGCTTGTGGGGCTTCACACAGCCTGGCTCTGGTGCGCTGCCTGGGCCCGCAGGACGTCCACCGGCACCCTGTGGACAAATGCAGACAGTGTAACCAGCTGCTGTACACCATGACAGACAAAGAGGACCATGTCATCATCTCTGACGGTCATTACTGCCCCCTCGGTGTAGAGCTGACGGAGGACGAGGGCAGGCTGGAGGCGCCTGCTCTGACACAAGGGCTCAAAACATCCCCATCCGAGCCGGTCCTCCCCTCCCACACCGCCACCTCAAACTCCCCAGCACCCGCTGAAGGTGCCGACCTCTCCTCTGACACCACTCAGGACTCGGAGAGAGAGGAATCAGCCCTGGCTAACGGAGCGCTGCCAGCCTCGGACTGTAACGCCTCGGCTCAGCCCGGAGGGTGTGGTCTTTTGGGGGTCAAGAGTTCACCCTATCCAGATGAGCAGGCTGTCAAAGACTACCTGAAGAAACTCTCTGACAACACGCAGGCGGAGCAGAAGGCGACTGCTGGAGGAACGCACACTCTGCTGGTGAGTCAGACTGTATCACAGTTATGAAAATGGAAACATAAAATACCAGTAGGGATCGCCCTAACATGTGGTTTCAAGGGCCAGAAGGTCTTGCAGCACTGGCATCTACTTCCATTAAAATTCTTTTTTTTTTACAACATAAAAAAATACAGTTTTGAGCCCAAACTGTCTCGAGTCCTTTGGTAGATTCACAGATGTACCTCACCAACTTTTCTAGGATCAAGATTAATGGTGCGACTAACGATTATTTTCCCAAGATAAAGTCCTCAGAATAGAAATAATGTAGTTTTACTTTTGTTCGGCACTTTGTAGGCGGACGTTTTACTGGCGTCCGTTAGTCGCTTTCAGTCCAAAATGGATTAAGTGTAGCTCTGCTGCTGGGCACTGATGTTGCAATGGAAAGAACAGTTGACTTTCACTTCTTGGCAATAGTGTTCTTTGGTATGTATATGATCTGGTAGTACCCAGACTCATTTGACTCTTTGTGTCTCCTCCAGCCATCAGAAGGAGAGCTGACCTCCTCCGGCCCCGGCTCCACGCTCAACAGCCTGGTGGCCTCCTGCGCCTCCGCAGTGGGCGAACGGGTCGCCTCCACCTACGAGGCCTTATCCCTCAAAAAGATGATGAACTACCTGCCCTCGGGGGTGGCGAGGTCAGGCGGGCCGGCGGGGCTCACGGGCGTCGTCGCGGGCGACAGCACGACAGAGCGCGTCCGCCTGGAGGACTCCACGCAGGCCAAGAAGAGCTCCAGCACGGGGGACATCCGCGAGGAGGAGGCCGAGGGTCTGCGGCGCCGCCTCTCGCTACCGGGACTCCTCTCTCAGGGTAGATACGCTGTTCACCTCTTATCCTCCTCCTATACAATGCTGCGTAAGTACTCCTTGCGCATGTGCAGGTTGATGTTTGCCTTTGCTTCCTCATCCGGCTTGTACGCACGGCGAAGGCTTGTCCTCGTGTCGCACCTTGTAAGACTTTTATATTCTGTGTGTCACCTCCATCTAGCTGGACACAGGAAGTTGCAAGCAGTATGTTTTTATTTAGTTATTTTTATTTATGCTGCACTTACTGCCTTTTAGTCCCCGTTCAAAAATGACTATTTTCAGTATGAATTTATTTCTATCTTGTGTCAAGACAGACTGGAGAAAAAGCATTTTTTAAAAAGCTCCCAAAGAAAATCACTGTGTTGTCAGCTTCTCAAAATTGCTCCATGATAAACCCGACTCCAACGCCACAATGAAACAGCAAATTGTGACCCAGGACTCCATCTTTGTGCTTTTGAGCGCGACAGGGTCCAGTTTGAGCGAGGTGAGCCAGTCTGAATGGTCGCCTTTGTGTGATTAAAAACACTGAGGAATGCAGATTGATATTTATCCTCTAATTTAGCAGATTTATTGGAGCAGAATAAAGGTGTGAGCGATCAGAGTTTGGTGCATTATGGGGTAGCTTCTGTGTGACCCCGAGCAGTAATAAGGAGGCATAGAAAATAGATGGATGGACTTTCGCCCTTCTATCATCATATCTCTCTTTCCTCATAGATAGAGATTATTTACTCTGGATTTCATCATCTGTGTTTGTCCTGTGGTTGTATGAAGACTGAAAGATCAGATTTGATGAGGAAATTGGGAGACGAATCCTGAAAACTCTGACGTAGCTCATGAGGACACATAGCAGCCAAAATCTTCCTATCCAGCAGAGAAATTACATTTACAATTATTTTTTAATCATCCATCGGTGTTTGTTCTATCTGCTGCCTCCAGGCTTCTCCTCATTGTTTGTCTGCTGTGTGGCAGCATGTGTCTACACGACCGTCACTGCTGTTTCTGTTTTGATAACACACATTGATTTCTTCTGCTGAACTTTGCACCTGAGATTCAATCAGGTCGAGGTATTTTCGATCGCTTTGTTTGGCTCAGGCTTGTCAACATTTTCCAAACACAGATAAAAAACAATAAGGGTGATACAGAAATATCTCACCCTATCGATTGAATATCTTGCAGTGGAGGAAAAAAAGAAAGACCTATGCAGTTGTTTTTTTGTCCATGCACCCTCAGTGTCCCCGCGGCTGCTGAGGAAAGCCGGCCGTCCGAGGATGCGTGCGGTCGCCCTCACCCCGCTGGGCGGGGCGGTGCCCGAGGCCCAGGAGGTGTTCCCCACCCTGCAGACGGAGGTGTGGAGTTGGGGCCACGGCGATGACGGACAGCTGGGACACGGAGACAGTCTGGCCAGGTTGGAGGAAGTCTCTCTGCACTACAAAATGTCTGCATTGGGAAAAGAATAATACGAAAAGATATGATAAAGAAGATATGATGAGAAACAAATGACTCACTGTATGAAGATCGAAATCTTAACAACAAAAACAAAAGTGCTCTTTGTATATCAGTTAAAAATACTTTATTTATCAGATACAAAAATGTAAAGCATTAATGGTTGTATTTTTAGACTGTAAATGATTATTGTAATTGTTTATAAGACAATAACGTCCAAAGTCACCAAATAAAGTATGATAATATTGTCTTATATTCGCGGCAATTCGGTAACAATTATCCTAAAACTTCATTGACGTGTTTGCCACTTGCATCATCTTTTTTCTACAAGGCCAAACTAAATATAAAAGCAGTTAAATGTAGTGATAATATTGATATGTTGTTATTGACAGTAGTGTGATGTGTCTGTCTGCAGATTACAGCCGCTGTGCATCAAGAGTCTGAACAATAAGGAGGTGGTGCGGGTGGCGGCCGGCGCTCATCATTCCCTCGCTCTGACTGCTCAGTCGCAGGTGAGTCGGTGCCTTATTTTACCTGCTACCTTAAAGGGATAGTTTCTCAGTGGGGTTGTATGAGGTTACTTCTCCATAGTCAGTGTAGCTGTTATATCCATCTATGCTATGTTCTATTCACATGTACATTTTGTCCAAATCTTCCAGGTGTTTTCATGGGGAAGTAACAGCTCTGGTCAGCTTGGACACATGGAGTCCCCGAGCACCGTCCCCCGCCTCGCAAAGGTGAGTAAACCACCTCCCCTACTCACAGATAGAGAAAGCCTCGGGGTTCACGCTCCTCTCTTCTTCCCCTCCCAGCTGTCGGAGGGGATCCGGGCCTGGGACATCAGCGCCGGAGAGAGACACACCCTCCTTGTGGCAGACGGAGACTGCTACCGGCCCATCATTTATTACAGCGGACAGCAGGTGAAAGAGGAGGCGGAGGAGAGCCACGCCAAGGAGCCGGGTCAACAGGAAGACGGGGAGGAAGAGGAGCAGCAGGGGGGGGGCTACACCCAGCAGCCTGTACTGCTGCCCTTCTGCATAGACGTAAGTAACGGGTTGTTTATTTGCTCAACTACTCCTTTTGTTATTCTTTTGACTGAGAGCCCCCTAGCGGCAGAAATTACATATGGTGCGTTTAAAACAGCCGCATGAGTAGTCACCTTTTTGAAGTAGCTTTGACCTACTTCAGTGACTAATGCCTTGATTATAATCCAATTAATAGGTAATATAAGATGAGAGGTCCTGTTGTGTCGTTGCAGCAGCAGAGCAGGGTCTATTATAGATTAAAACCTATATATAATGACCATATAAAGATCATTTAGAAACTACATTCTCAAAGTCTGTTTTCGTCGGGTTGTCCTCCAGCTCGGTTATGTGAGCAATGTGTTTGCGGGCGGCCAGCGGTGCGCGGCGCTCTTGGACAGGAACGTGATGGGCTTCATCGCCAGCCTCCACGAGCTGGCGTCTGCCGAGAGGAAGTTCTACTGCAAGCTGTGTAACATCAAGACGCAGATACTGCGCCCCCTGCTGGAGCTCGGTGAGTTTCACTTTTTTTAAATCAGCATTTTTATCACTTTAGTTTTTCTTTGGCTGATTCTGTTTGTGCGGCGTCCTTCTCCAGAGTCTCTGAGCTCGGCCCTCGGTCCGGTGGCCGTCGGGCTCCTGCACACTCTGGCTGGCCGATTCAGCCTCTTGTGTCACCTAACCGGGCAGCACGCCGCCAGCCTCACCGCCAACCTGCGCCGCGTCCGCGACGTCAAAAGCCTGCTCATCCTCGACCACGCCGGCATCTTCCTCGACTCTTATATAGAGTATGTGAACTTGAAGGTCTTAAAACAATTACATTTAATTTAAAAAAAGCTGATTTCTTCCACTTCACACTCTCATCAAAGGTACTGCAGCGCTGTGGGCAACTTCCAGGTGATGGGAGGTTTCCAGACGCTGACCAAACCCTCACTGTGAGCACAAAAACACACTATTTAATCCTAAAAGATGCTGTGACACTGAATATTACAGCGATGAATCAAACAATCAGCAATAACTAGTGGTGATTTTCTTTGAAGAGATTTCTTCGGGAAGAGTCCCGAGCTGCTGAAGAGGCTGTCTGAGTGCAGCGAGGAGAACCCCACCATGGCCGACCTCCTGGTGGCGCTCTTCTACCTCCCGACTCGCCACCTTCACGAGTACGGCCGGCTGCTGCTCAAACTGGCCACCTGCTTCGAAGTGGTGGGTGATGTTTGGATATATTATTCACTGTTATTGACCACTGATGGAAGAGAATCTGACTATTATTTAGCATGTTTCACATTTGTTGTCAGAGCTCCAGTGACTACCAGAGGCTGCAGGACAGCTGCTCCAGGTTCGAAGCTTTGGTGATCCAGCTGAAGAGAAGAAGGAAGGACGCCGACTACACATTTCACTTCTGGAAGAGCTTCCCCGGCAAAATGACGGTAAACTCGCTGAGTGTGTGTGTGTGTGTGTGTGTGTGTGTTTGTTTGTCCTGCACATGGGAGTCCTCGAGGTGTCACATGATGCCGTGCGTCGCTGAATGGTGTCATTGTGTGTCGCCAGGACTCTCTGCGGAAGCCTCAACGCCGGCTCATCTGCGAGAGCAGCAACAAGGCTCTGACGCTGCAGAACGCCGGGAGGTTCTCCGTCAACTGGTTCATCGTTTTCAACGACGCGTTGGTCCACGCGCAGGTCAGCTCCACACACACACACACACACAGACACACACACACACTTTACATCACGCTCTTTAACTATTTTGAAGCTGTCCATGTTTCGGACACTATAACTTGGTGTGTTTCAAGCGTTTGTGTGTGTGTGCTTGCCTCCGTGCTGTCAGGGCGTGGCGCCTTGTAAAAATCTTGTAAGTATGCAGCCAGAAGCAGATGTCAGCACAGCGACTTGTACTCTCCCGTGTCCCACTCCCCACCTTTTCTTCTGTGTGTGTGTGTGTATGTGTGTGTGTGTGTGTGTGTGTGTGTGTGTGAAGGGCTTAGGGCTCCGTGTCATAGGATTCAGCCCTTAAACACATGACAAACACACCCCTATATAACAGGCAAAGTCATATCTGGGGTTTAAAGGGGCGCCAAAATATGAATGATATAACAGAAATCGCTGTCTGACAGCTAGATAAAGCAGTGAAAATATCCTATATACTGTATTTTTGCACAAAATGAATGTTTAAACTTGCTCTGAAACAGTATAAGTAGACGATTACTTAAACATGTCCGGTGATACCCAGCCCTATCCCCACCTTCGCCCTCTGCCTGCTCTCTACCTGAGGGAGACTGCATGGAAGGATGAACGGACTGTAACCAAGGCTCAATGGGTTTTAATGCAGTGTAGTTCTTATTCTTCATTTTGCCTCATTGCAACCAATCCAGCTAAAATCCAAAACTCTAAATAAACCTGTGAAAATATTCGTTTCCTGTTGAAGCCTTGGTTTTTTTACTGTTGCGTAGGATTTGACCAACAGTTTCTGGTTCACTTCTCCAAAGCAGTTTCCTTTCCTCTCTCCCTGTTTGTCTCCTTTTCCTCTCAGTAGTTCTCTTTCTATTTGCATTTCTGTCCATCCCCCCTATTTCCTCTAGTCTGCACCAGTCCTGTGGTTGTCCTGCACATTTTAGTCCCCCTACTTAATGTCTGTAATTGTGCAAATGAAAACAGAAATGTCAGGGCTGTGTGTATTTGAATTCCTGAAGCAGGTTGTAAAATGGAGGCTGAGAAAGAAGTGACTGGTGATTGTCCTGGTGTCTCGTGATGTGAATTTGTGCGACTGTGTGACTGAGAAGCGGCCAGGATGTCGGTGAAGTCTGAGCATGCATGCTTTACTTTAAAAACATGTGAAACACATGTTGTCTTGCATGACTGAACCCCGGCATCCCTTAGGTTATTCTTAAACGAGATACATCATTCTTCTCGGTGTTTTCAAAGTCTACCCGAATGTGCAGTAATAACAATGTTTTTAAGCCTAAAATAGGGTCATTATTTACAGTTTATTCTTATCCAAATGTATTATTATGGTTTTAATTTCAGTGTGCAATCTTGAATATGTCTTGTAGCAATAAACTCCTTCTTTACTTCTTTCTTTTTTACTTCCAGTTTACTTCATATCTTAATTTACTCCTCTTTTACTTCCTTCCATAATTCCTTATGACTTCCTTTTTAACTCTTTTTTACTTCCTGTCCTACTTTACCTCCCTTTTACTTCCTTCTGTAATTCATTTTCTTTTCTTTCTTTACTTCATTTTTACTTCCTTTTTACTTCCTGTCTTTCTTTACTCTCTTTTACTTCGTTTCTTATTCCAACCATATAAATAGGGTTGGAAATTGGCTGTTTTGCGAACAATATACAAACTAAACTGGAGAAGGGAGGAAAGAAACCTTCAGGTGGAAGAGGTTTATAATATGCAAGTCTCTCCAGAGATTATTAAAGACTTACCATTAGTTTTTCTCTGCCAGCGTCCTGCTTGAGGAATTGTTGTAATTTAATCTTTCCAACTTCTTGTTTATAGAGAAGGCTGTTGGTTCACCTCCTGTTTGTGTGTAAGGTCCATACACACCTTATGGGTTTATTCATAGCCATTAGACTTGTGTCACTGTCTCTCAATGTGGTCAGATATGTTACTAAAGATTAATGTTTCTAAACACTCACGTTTACCTTCTATCTTCTCCCCTCTTTTCTCATATTTCCTCCTCCTTCTTTCCTATTCTCCATGCTTGTTCCTCTCCTCTCTTCCAGTTCTCCACCCATCATGTCTTCCCCTTGGCCACTCTTTGGGTGGAGCCGATCCCAGAGGAGAACACCTGCCTGTAAGTCTACTCTGCTTCATCACATGCTCACAGGTTTCCTGTGGAATAATACTGAAATATAGCTTCATAATATCCAGATCTTAAAAAGTTTGGGGATTTCAGAAAACCTTTAAAAATGTGCATATTCTTAGTCTTTTACATATTGCTATAATTCTTAGTTAATCTTTACATGTTTTTAATAGTGTCCAGAGTTGCTACTCCTAACTGTATATTGTATTTGTTATTATGTGTGTGAACAGACATGGATTAAAGGTGATCACACCAGAGGAGACGTTCACCCTGCTGGCCTCCTCTCCCATGGAGAAGGTAGATCTTTTAAAGCTACTGACCTTTTTAAAACTGCATTTCTACTCGTTGTAACTAACTGGACCTCTATGTGATATCCTTCTTGTATCCGTTCCTAGTCCAAGTGGCTTCGCTCCACCAACCAGGCGGTGGACCAGGCCCTGAGCGGGGCGGGGCAGGACACGGCGTCCGTCGGCTCGGGGTCGGGGCAGAAGCTGGAGCCTCCCATCTCCAGGACGGCCTCTTACACTTTTCATAAGGACGGACGGCTGAAAGAGGCGACGTACGAAGGACGCTGGCTCGCCGGGAAGCCCAACGGCAGGTTGGACACACATACTGCCTGTCTGTTTTTGGAGAGAATATTTAAAGTATTGATATGTGGTAATGATTGATTGTTTTTCAGAGGTGTGTTAAAATGGCCTGATGGGAGAATATACACCGGGGCGTTCAAGAACGGACTGGAAGATGGGTGAGTGCGTGTATTCATGAGTTTACATGAGCCTCATTATGAGTCTGCTGTTTCTTATCAGCTAATGTGTTTGCTTCTTGATGTGTTTTTGTAGCTTTGGTGAATTTGTGGCTCCCAATAAGACGCTCAACAAGAACGATGACTATCAAGGTCACTGGAAAGACGGCAAGATGCACGGCCTCGGCACATACAGGCGAGTGTGAATGAAAATAGTGAGTTATTGTCCAAGTTGTGGGACCAGACAAAGTGTTTGTGAGAATAAACGTCCTCCCGTCTGTCTGCAGGTACGCCAGCGGCGAGGTTTACGACGGATCCTTCCAGGACAGCATGCGACACGGTCACGGCATGCTGCGCAGCGGCAAGCTCAACACCTCCTCCCCCAGCGTCTTCACCGGCCAGTGGATGCAGGACAAGAAGACCGGCTATGGCGTCTTCGATGATATCACAAAGTACGCTCACACGCTTTCAGATAAGCTTATCCCAAGGCTTATTGTTTTACATTTGTCTATATAAGTGTGTCTTTTTTGTGTCCAGAGGGGAGAAGTACATGGGCATGTGGCAGGATCACGTGCGGCAGGGCACCGGGGTCGTCGTCACTCAGTTTGGCCTTTATTACGAAGGAGCCTTCAAAGATAATAAGATGATGGTGAGCTCTTCTCACATTTTGTTTGCATGTAGTGGGACATTTAGAAGTCCAAGTCCATGGTTTTGTACAGTACTTCTTACTACAAAGTTCTTGCACTCCACAAAGTCTTACAGACCGGTGCCTCAGATCATTAACCTGCACACTTTCGGCCACTTGTACTCACTGTATTTACAATATTTTGATCCCAGGACCTTCATCAGATAAGATTTGTGATGATTATGGAACAATTCCTAATGGAATTATAGGAACTGTTTTATACGAGACTGAAGGGAGGTGTTTTGTGTCTTTTAGGGCACCGGGATCCTGCTGTCAGAGGATGACACCACATACGAGGGGGAATTCTCTGACGACTGGACCCTCAATGGAAAGGTGACGAATGAACACTACGTCAATATACATCTTTAACTATTAGAATGTTTCTTTTATTGTATTCATGTTTTTATTCCCTCTTATCTATTTTTTTTAATCTATTTTGTTGGTATTATTTTTGCATTTGTAGCATTTTTATTTGTGATTCTACAAGATTTGAAAAAGTACTCAAATAATGCTAAATTATAACACAATGGAAAAATACTGAAGTATTAGCAGTACATTATAGTTTAATGTACGTCATGGCTCTCCCCTCAGGGCGTGCTCACCATGGCAAACGGTGACTACCTGGAGGGCTCCTTCAATGGCGAATGGGGCTCCGGCCTCAAAGTGACAGGGTCCTACTTCAAACCTCACCTGTTCGACACCGACAAGGAAAAGCCCCGCGCTGTGTAAGCTCACAGAGAGTCTGAAATGTACAGAAAACATTTAATTATAATTAATTTACCTATCTTTTGTTATATATTGTTGTGTGTAATGTTGCAGGAAGCTGGGGCGTCTGTGTGTGAGCGCGGAGGATAAGTGGCAGGGGGTTTTTGAGGAGTGCTGGAGCCAGCTTGGCTGCGAGGCGCCGGGTCGAGGCGAGAACTGGAAGGCCTGGGAGAACATCGCCGTGGCGCTCACCACCAGCCGGCGACACATCGAGGACAGGTACACACACGCTCTTCACATTTATAGTGTGCGCAGTGTCACTATGATCAAGTTAACGTTAAGGGGTGGTTTTTTTTGTGTCTCCCAGTCCAGAGATGTTGTCTCGAAGTCACAGCAGAACCGTGGAGAGTCTGGAGGTCATCCCGCAGCACGTAGGACCGATCACCATGGAGCGATATCACACCATCCGCCTCTACCTCATCAAGGTAAAACCACTCCTCACTTCCAAGCACACATTCACTGACTTTAATTTAAAGTTGTAATCCCACAATCTGTTTTCATGCTGCACACGGAGAGAGTAGTTTTCCAAAAAAAAAAATCTTTCTCTACTTTCTCCAGGCGTGTGACACCCCGCTCCACCCTCTGGGCCAGCTGGTGGAAGCCCTGGTGGCGGTCTACAGGATGACCTACGTCGGAGTTGGAGCGAACCGTCGGCTGCTGCCTCAGGCCGTCAACGAGATCAAGTCTTACCTCAACCGCATCTTCCAGATCGTCAGGTAGTTCTCATACAGTACAGAATGGATGTAGATGGAGGGATAGATGCTGTTGTTCATCAGTAGTTTTGTTTGTGTGTGCAGGTTTCTTTTCCCAGACCTGCCAGAAGAGGGCGGTCTAATTCCAGAGCCGACCACAAACCCCCAGGAGAAGAAGGACCCAGGCTCGACCGATGCCCCGCTACAGTCACCCAAACCTGGGTAAAGACCGGGCAATGTCCCCTCCTTGAAGCTTTTGGTGGATGGCATTAAATTCCCCTTTGTATCTCCTCAGCCGTGTGGCGAGCAGCTCGGCTCTGCTGCTCCCCGTCCTGCTCCCTCGCCTCTACCCGCCGCTCTTCACCCTCTACGCTCTGGACAAGGAGCGAGAGGACGACGTCTACTGGGAGTGTGTCCTCCGCCTCAACAAGCAGCCCGACCTGGCCCTGCTCGCCTTCCTGGGCGTTCAGCAGTACGTCACTCATTCACCACTGCAACAGAGAGTTTCCATTTAATGATTTGCATGTAAATACTAAATAATTACTTCCTCTCCTCAGGAAGTTTTGGCCTGTTTCCTTCCTTGTCCCCATGCCTGCACTGGGGGAGAAGCAGCAGGTATGGTTTAGTTGTTCACTTTACTTTTAGCTTAAACGGCGGGACTATTATTTTTTTTTTTTTTTAGGTTTTTATATCATCCTGTATCTTCCTTATATGTTCAAATCCAAACGTTCACATTTTGCCAGTCTGTCCACCATCAGTAGAAAGATATAAACAGTGTTCTGGTCTCCTCCAGGTCCTCTCCAGCACCAAGGACGCCTGCTTCGCCTCTGCAGTGGAAACACTACAACAGATCAGGTACGGCTCTACTCAACAACTTTGAAACTAGTTAAAAAAAATAACATGTCTGAAGTGGTTTTTCATCTCACATAAACTACACTTCATTTCCTCACACCTTGTTTCCTGTTTGTTTGCAGCACAACGTTCACGCCGTCAGACAAGCTGCAGGTGATCCAGCTCACCTTTGAGGAGATCACGCAGGAGGTCCAGTCGCTGCTGAAGCAGGACTTCCTGTGGTCGATGGACGACCTGTTCCCCGTCTTCCTCTACGTGGTGCTGCGTGCACGGTCAGCCCCGAACCAAACCACACTAATACACACATATTATGATGACGATGAGGCGACAGAGACGATATTCTTTTATTGTAGGTGTTAATATTGATAGAAACAAGGGCAGTACTACGAAACACACCAGGTTCAAAATGTGAGAAAACACATCTGCTGTAACCAGATAATGAAAATAACTGATTGAACATTTCATTAAATGCTGTAATTAGAAAATAAACTGATTAGTTGATTGAAGCTTATGATTTTCTGTCCTCAGAATCAGGAACTTGGGGTCAGAGGTCAGCCTGATTGAAGACCTGATGGACCCCTGCGTGCAGCACGGAGAGCATGGCATCATGTTCACCACACTCAAGGTAACACACATCATCAGTGAATAATTTACTGTACTGCCTGGCCTGAAGAGAGTGTAAGGAGCATAAACATTTATAAAATCATTAAACCCACAATGTCTTTATTTGTGTGTTTTTTTCCACCTGCAGGCTTGTTACTACCAGATCCAGCATGAGAAGATCACTTAAGACGAGCGTGGCGTAACTTCCTGCTGCCCCGGCCAATCACAGGCCCAGGAGGCTTCAGGATGACTGACGCGAGCAGCGGCCAATGGGAAGCAGAGGATCATGTGAACAGGTCGCTGCTGTCATGCAGACAGGACCGCACTCTTTCTCCTTATAGTGACCTCTACCAGCTTCTGATCCGCTGATCATGAAGGTACACATGTGAATATTGTTAAACTGCCAGAGATGAGCCACTTCATACCGTCCAGTGTAAAACTGAAAGACTCACTTCCTGTGACCATGTCACCTGGGAGGAAATTCAAACATCATACTAGTGTTTTTTTCGTACCAATGGGAGTGATTTGTTCTCTGGTGTTGGACCTCTTTTTCTTCCAATTTTTCAGCATGAAAGACAACTTTTCGGCAAGCCTTCAGTGTTTCGGGTCATTTCCTGCTTATTGTTATCCACCCGACACCTACATGAAGAAACGGACATAACAAGGAAATAATCACTTGAAAGCATGTCACTTTATTAAACTGACACACTTTTATTTTAGCTCAGTTTGGGACTCTACTAACCCAAAATAAACCTCACCAACTGACATATAGGTGAGATTCATGCTTCATTTGAAGTGTTTTCAAACAATATTTTACAGTATTACAAGAGAAAAGACTTCAAGGATGAACACTTATTTGTTGGTTTAGCAAATGCACGTCCACAGCTAGGTTTGATACTGTATTATACGCGTAAACTGACTAAATGATGTTAATATTCTCCTGTTCCACCAGCTGGCAGCAGAATACCTAGCCAGTGGCCAAATTAGCCGGCTATAACGCCATCTTTGTTTTCTACGAGATGGATCATCACCGTGACTTGAAGCTGAACATTTTAAAGATGCAGAAATGTATCTGTTGACTTGAAAGCACATTTGGACTCTTAAATTATGTGGACATTTAGTTTCCCAGCTACGACAACGGTAAATCATAGCGCCCTAATGCAAAACCAGGCAGGAACACCGAGCAAAAGTGAGTGAAAAGAAATGTTTTTCATAGATAATCAGAGAACCACTTCAGTATTTCTAAGCCCAGTTTTCAGTATAATCAATATTAACGCAGATCTGCAAAAAGTTTGGGGTTAAAATCGGGGTCTTAAACAGTCAAAAACCGAATCTAAACGGATGTTCTTCAGTCTCATTACTCATTCTTACTGTCCAGTAACAATTATGCTTCTCCCAAGTTTTCAGATAAACTGAAAATTAAAGTGTTCCTTTATATGATGCAAAAATTATCCTCCTTCTCGAGCTAAATAAACCATTTAAATGCAAAGTCAGAAAACTGAAAACAGGGCTGTTTTTCTTCGGTCCTGAAAACTTTTGGAGATGCAATGTGTTTCTTTCCTAATGCACTCACCAGTATAAATCTTTCTTTTTAACAGTGCAGACAGAGATCACCTTTGGGAGACACTCAAGCTGAAAATAATCTTATAAATCTGTGTTAATTGTGTTCATTGCAGGCAGGGAGAGAAGTCAGCACACTTATCATGAAGTTAACAACCATCTGAAGGTCTTATTACACCTGTTTTTCTGTAAAATAATGAATGCAAAAGGTAGAAATTTAATTAATATAGTTTTTTTCCTGCTGCAGGTGGTGTTTCAGCTGAGAGCCGGCTTAATGCAAACACTGTTTTTATAGATGTGATGCTGAAAGCCGATTCTCGGCGCCATCTGTTAATGCTAACTGTTCTTTTTTAAAACCATTTACAGCACTAACTGTCAGACATTGTTGCTTATTTGTGCTTTGCGTCACACATGCCAGTTTATAAAAGGGCTTAAGAGGATGACCGAGCCTTTTTTTTCTTTCTTTTTTTTTTAATATCATAGCTTTTGTTTTCTGAAATGGTTCAACAATAGAAGTGGATCAGAGGCCGCTTTTCAAGGGAACTAAATTTAGGTTTTTCCCTGCAGGATTTTGAAAATCTAGCAACAGAAACGGTTTGAATTTAAAGCTGCTCTCTGGCTGTTTAACCAAAACTGATATTAGGTTTTTATTTGGAAATCTAGTAGTAATAATGCAAACAATTGGCTTCAAACTAAGGGCCTCTCTCGTCCTTTTGTACCTAAAAACGATCTTGTTAGACTGAGACCGTATGTGCCTGACACTTAAAGAAGTGACGCAATATTGTCTTCGGAGATCCCGAAAAAGACACACTTTAGGCAAAAAAAAACATTATTTTGTCAACCAGAGACTACGTTTTTGTGCTGTTCTTTAAAATGATCGATATTTGACTGACAAAACAAGGCTTCCTGTTTGTGTAGATGTGATTTGATGTCGCTAAAGCTCCTCTACGGTTGCTGCTGCCACTTAAAACAAAGGACAATGTAGTATTTTCAACACAACTGACTTGCAAACCAAACTACAGAAGGGGATATTTATTGTAATGGTTGTACCTTAACTGACTCGCTTACATGAAGTGTTATTTTAAATCCGATTGTTTCTAAATATAAACTGAAGATAATGTTCATAAGCTCATGTTGGGTTCATGTCCTCAACACATGTTTACTATGAAAACGCCCCACACAGGTCATACTGTTGCATTGTGTGTAAAAATGACTGTTTTGTCAATGGACTTTGGTGTTTACTAGTTGACATTTTTTGTGTTTCAGCTGGCTGACTTGACTCCCAACTGTGTGTCTTTTACATGATGTCAAATGTGTTTTACCTTTAAATAATAACGGAGGGCAATAAACTCATTTGATGGACGTTGATAACTAATCTGCTCCTACAGTTTTATGTGGTTCCTACAGAAATTAACTGTAATTCAAAAATTAGAATTTACCAAACATTTTCTGGCTCCAGCCTCTCAAATGTGAGGATTTGTTGCTTCTCTCTGTTTTATATGATTGTAAACTGAATATCTTTGTGTTTTGGAAGTTGTATTTTCCGACATTTCATCGACTAAACGGTCAATCAATTAACTGAAAAGTTAAGTTACTATTTTCTTTTTAACTAGCAATATTATTGACTAATGTATTCAGTTATGTTTTTTTGACGTACTACATTTTGTGACTTCCGGGCCTCCATATTTAACATTTAAAGTGGCTACACGTCTAAATCGGGTAAAGAAATGTCCTCCAGGTGAGAATTTATCAGAAAATATTTGCTTTATGTGAAGTTCCAACAGAAGTACAGCTATAAAATGTCAGTTTTGGGCCTCCATCTTTAGGAAAAGGTATGAAATAATCGAGGCATGTTGAGGGAAAGTGAGTGGATTTTCTCTTTTTAATTGCAAATGTTTCTTGTTGCAGGTCATGAGGAGCTCTCGTGTTATTCTGACAAATCCTCTCAGCGTTTTGTGAGACTTGAGGGTGAGAATTAGCCAACAAAGACGTGTTTTTATCAAGTGCAAAGACTTAATCTCAGTGTTTTGGGTACAATAAGGAATTTTCAGATGGAGGGAGGGGAGATTTTGTTTTATTCCCTTGGGAATAAATAAGATTACCAATCAGGAGATTACCCCATTCCTGACAGATTTTGAATTTTGAGTAAAAGATGATGTCCACTCTCCATTTACTCCAGCTGTTGAGGCAGATTAGCAGATATTTTAATTACTGATTTAAGGCTTTCCTCAACCTTTAAATTACACATCTCCCTGACTCTGTCCCTTTCCAAGAACTGAAATTATAAAGTGCTGAAGAATCTTTATCATCTTTCTCCTGACACCTAAACTCTCTCCTCCTCTTTCTCCTCTCCACACGGCTCCTCCTGCGTGCTTACCTAAAGCTGAAAGAGTTAAGAAGATTTGGCAGCTCCGCGGCAGCCAGCCAGCCGGTGAGGGAGGAACCGGCTTCCGGTGGCCAGAGGCAGGCGGCTCACTTGCCCGGGATTAAGTGGGATCGGGAGAGATTACAGCTCTCTCTCTCTCTCTCTCTCTCGTTCCCTGCAGCTCGATGGAAGTGTAGCACTCCGGGGGAATATTTTCCCATCGTATACACATTTTCCTGCACAAGTATTGGTGCTGAAACCTGCAGCAGCTGGAGGATAAAAGCGTGTGGCATCCCGAAGGATTCAGACTTAAAGGTAAGATGCTTTTTTTTTTTGTAGAGGGAAGGGCATGGAGGAAGGCCACAGGGATCATCCTCTCCCTCTACTTTAACCTCTTGAGGAGCTCCTCCTGTTTTATTTCTTACAAGAAATCACTTTTTCACAGCTGTGTTTGCTTGATTGCATGATGTGTCTTTGCAATATGGTTGATTTAGTCATGATTAGGGATATAGAGGTGCCTGAATTTACTTAATTAACCTTCTTTTTTCAACAGAAGAAGAGTTTATCTCCATGCCACAGTGCCCTCTTTAATGTCACATTGACCTAATGTAAGTTTAAATAACATCCCAGCTGAATTATTTCCTATAAATAAAGTAGATGCTGGTGTTTGCTTCTTCCTGATGGTTCACCAGCCAGAGAGATTAGGGTCTGCACATCTCTGTGTTGACATCACCGTTGCTCTTACGAGCCGCTGTGAAGTGTGCCATTAACCCCTGACCCCCATTCACACTAACCACTGATGGAGTAGTGGCTGCACCTCCCTACCTGATCCCGCTGCACGCTCACGGCTGGATTACCAGCCAGGCAAAGTGGGAAAGTGATGCCACAGAAGGAGCATGTCAGTGGGTTTTGGTCAATTTAAAACCCTGTATTATTAGCTAATCTTGCAGCCCTATTTTGTAGATTATTTTATATTGTCCAAACATGGTGCACATTCATAAATAAAGTTTTGTTCAATTAAATTGCCACAAATGCAGAAAACTTGGGGCCTAGTTAGCATTACTATATATCACAGGAGTCTTGATTCGTCTCTGCACAAATAATGAAGATGCAATGCTGCAGCTAATGATTATTTTCATTGTCGATTAATATGTTGATTATTTTCTCTATTAATCGATTAGTTGTTTGGTCTATAAAATGTCAGAAAATGATGAAAAATGTGGATCAGTGTTTCCCAAAGTCCAAGATGACGTCCTCAAATGTCTTGTTTTGTCCACAACTCAAAGATATTCAGTTTACTGTCATAGAAGGAGTAAAGAAACCAGAAAATATTCACATTTAAGAAGTTGCAATCAGAGAATTTAGACTTTTTTTCTCTCTTAAAAAATTACTCAAACCGATTAATCGATTATCAAAATAGTTTGTTTAATAGTTGACAACTAATCGATTAATCGTTATGTAAAGAATCAACACTCGTCTGATCCAAAAAATGAACATAAATGTTTGTTGTTTCCTTCACTCTTCCAGGTTGTTCCGGTCCTTGTCAGCAGTCAGCGGGTGGTTGGGGTCAAAGGTCGGGGGTCCAGTGACCATGAGGCAGGCGGTGGAGGCTCAAGTGTTGAACCCCCACTGTGAACTAGGAGAACACGGTCAGTAGGAGACTTCTCTGGTATATTGTATTCAAATTCTACTCCAGCTTTCTTAATGACCCGGCGGTGTGTGTCTGTGTGCTGCAGGCCTGCGTCAGATCCTCACTGATGTGATCGAGGAGGTGAGACAGTCAGTCAGTCAGGACATCGACGGAGCGGAGATCCTCCACAGTCTGCTGAACGCCGCCTGGCTGCAGTCGCTGCTCAAGGTAGGAAAACAAAGGATGGGATGTACACACAAAGAACTCTAAATGTAGTAAATCAGTCATTTAAGGACATGTAAATGTAACATTTTTGTTATTAAAGTTTTAATTGTTTTCAGGTTTATGAGTGTCTTCAGAGGTACCTGAGAGACTCTCCAGCACCAGCTCTGGACTACGCTTCAGGACTTTCACTTCAGGTCACACATTGTGTTTTATTAACAATTTGCTGCTCGCATTCATTTTGTGGAAGTCTTATTTTTTTATTTAATAAATGGTGGATATGTGGTTTGTTGTGTGTGTAGTTGCTGATCGACATCAGATCGTTGCCGGGCTGCTCTGAAGAGGCCAAAGAGCTCTACCGCCTCCTGAGACAGCCGCACCTGCAGGTAAGACTGTCTGTTTATTGGTGGATATACTGAGCAGGGCTGCAACTAACAATTATTTTCATTGTCGATTAATCGGATCAGTGTTCCCCAAAGTCCAAGATGATGTCCTCAAATGTCTTGTTTTGTCCACAACTCAAAGATATTCAGTTTACTGTCATAGAGGACTAAAGAAACCAGAATATATTCACGTTTAAGAAGAAAAGAATTATGCAAAAAAAATAAATGCATACTGTTTGGCAGAATTAACCTGAACTACGTTGTTATTTTGACCACCAGCGCAGCAGATTTCAATAAAAATAAAACCTGTTTGATCTTCTTGTTTTATTGTAGGCTCTCCTCTCAGCTCATGATACGGTGGCCCAGAAGGACTATGAGCCGGTGCTGCCGCCGATGCCAGACGAGCTGCCTGACGACGAGGAAGCCACCAGGATCGTCTGCCTGGTCAAGAACAAACAGCCTCTGGTGAGCTGAACAGCTTAAGTCTCCTCATTACAGTAGTTAAAATATAAAAACACACATTTCAGAAGAGCTTAGATGGTGTTACAATCACCGTACCTGAGGCCTGAGTCGACTCGCAAACACATTCAGACTTATTAAGGCATCTATTTATTAAGGCATTGACCTGAAAACAAGGTCATTTTAATCCCTCTTTGTAAAAACAGGTTTTGTAGGATCAGAGAATCCCGTCAGACAAACTTTTCTGAGCATAAGAATGGCTTCAGACCACGAAGTCATGCTACAAAGAAAGGAAATGGTACAAACACAGCTTCAGTATATAAACTGGACCACAATAGAATTGAAGCAGATGCTTGTGGATATTTATTTTTAATATGTTTGCTTTTTCTTTGCCAAATATAAATCAAACAGCTGACGGCGTCCAGCAGAGACCAGATGTTTGAATTTTTTAATCTGTAATTTGAATAATTGTCTGTTGTTGCAACAGCAGAAACCAGTGAGAATGAAGGATGTAAGTCTTCTGTATCTTGTCTTGATCTCTTGTCTTTTCTTCTGCAGCTGTTTTAAAAAAAAAGTCTTGATATGATTGTGAGAATGATACGAGAAGATTCTCCATCTTTTAAATCTATTGTTTTCCCAGTGGAGGTGTTTGAACGTGTCCCTCTGCCTTTGAGTGACTCTGTTGTCTCGCAGCTCCGCGACCACCAGCGAGTCGGGCTGCCGCCGCCCTGTGCGTCCTCCCCTCGAGCAAAAAGCCCCAGAGGGGCGATCCGCAGCCACTGGGAGACCCTGAGGCGTCTGACCCAGCAGAGGCTCCACCGAGGCGCTGCATTCGGGGTCCAGAGCCCTACTGCTGCTGGGATGGATTCGCCGTGGTGTGGCGTTCGCAGAGGCAGCTACCCGCCGAACGAGGCGCTGTGTAACGCAGCAGCTCGTCCGTACCCGCCACTGCGTTATAAGCCGAACTGTCAGATGAGCCGGTGTAGAGTCTGTTGCTCCGACCTGCTCTGGGAGCAAAACCGCTCGGCGCCGTCGGTCTACGGCTCTGTTCTGATCGGTAAGACAAGCTTCATCATGCGTCTTCTCCCATCATTCATCATCGTTTTTCATGGATTAATAATGTCTGTTTTCTCGTTGGAGACAACATCATCGAAGAGCTGGACAGTGAAGATGAAGCAGGAGAGTCCAGCAGCGCCCCGTCTCCGCTCCCCGCAGCCCGGCGGTGGACTATGTCCCCCCCGTGTCTCCCCGTCCCCTACTACTCCAACAGAGATGACTACCTCCAGCGCGCCCTGCCTCCCAGGCTTCAAAAAAGCCAAAGCCCTCGCATCCGCACGGCTCCCCCGAGCCCCATGCGCCCCCGCCGCGTGGTGGGCTTGCCCCCGGTGCCCCCCGTGGAGCTCGCCAAGCAGGAGAGTCTGGACGAGCTGAGGACGACGGTGCAGCTGGCCGCCTGCTCCATGGAGAACAGCACCAAAGACATCAAGCTCCTCGGGGAGAAGATGGCGGCCGCGACCGAGCGCATGTCGGAGACGGTGCAGGACAACTCCCACGCCTTGGCGCTCCTCACTGAGGTGGTGGACCGGCTGCAGACGCTCCTCGCCGCCACCAGGACGGAGATCAGCACCCTGAAACCTGCCGAGCAAGACGGCACACCCAAGAAAAGCCCGAAGCGTCCGTCCCTGACGCACCAATCCAAATGTTCCTTCCCCTCGCTTCCTTCGACCTCCTCCAGCTCCCTCAGCAGCTCCCTGGATGCTCCGTCCACCTCTCAGGGGACCAGCTGTCTGTCCGCTTCCTGTCGCGGGTCGCCACGAACCACCCTGAAAACCAAGAAAACCCCTTCGCCGCAGAAGAAGCACCTCCTGACCAACGGGCGGCTGGACGAGCCCAAGGAGACGCCCCACGCTGTGAAAGGAGGTCGCTCAAACCAGCGGAAGAGGAGGAGGAAGAAGGCCACATGAGAGACGCCGAAGTGTCCAAAGAGTGGACTTCTTGGGTCCTTTCAAGCCGTCTCTGCAGAGTGGCGGACCTGCAAACGCGCACGTTGGTAGCTGACATTTATTACGTCCTTTTTGTTGCGTTTCCCGTCGTTTTCACGTCGTGTTGTGGACCATTTCATCTCATGAACTTCAACAGCGTTCGTTCGTGTCATGAATTCAACCTTCCATGATCCTCTTCCAGTGTTTACATCGTGTCATGGCTTCATCACTTTCCTTTGTCTTCATTCGTGTGATTCGATTTGACCTAGTCTCCACGTTACAGCAGCTTTATTTATTTTCATCTTTTCTGTTCCAGGGAGCGACGATAAAGAGAAACGACATCTCGGGGGAGATTTTCGTCGCTCGGGTGATTCATGGAGGGCTGGCTGATCGGAGTGGTGAGCCATTTCTCTCTCTTTTCTCTTGTATATCCCAGTAGAAAACTAGAAATTATTTAATTTAATTTAATGAGCGATTGAATATTTTAATCGATTGACATCCCTACTTTAAAGTTAACTATGTTTGAGGAAATGTAAATTTGATACCCTAATTTGAATGTTTTATTTGTATTTCTGTGTGTAGGTCTGCTCCATGCAGGGGACAGGATCATAGAGGTGAATGGTTTTCCTGTGGACGGGATGGAGCCTGAGCAAGTCATCCAAGTTGTGGTACGCCAGTTTTTAACTGTAAAATGAGACCACATGTTTTATTATATTCATATTTTGTGCAGTATATCCTTTTCCCTCTTCCATGTATATGGTCTTGAAAGCCAAATTGTCTTTCCAAACTTCTGAATCACCGCCTCACATCCCTGATTTGTTCAGTGAGTCAAATAGTATTAATGAAGTAAAACAAAAGGGCAAAAACAGTGGCATTATGTTAACAATTTAAAGGATTCAAAAAATGAAAATTAATGAATATTTGGTCGTTATGATCAGGACTGATGTTGGTTAAAACTTTTAACTCAGTGAAAGTAGAAAATAATATTAATATATCATTTTATGGCAGTTTTTCTGTCCTCTAAGGAACTTTTTTAAAGCGATGCACAAGAGTTAAAGTCAAACCAGGTTCATGTTTTACAGTTAATACTATTTTCTGATGAGTCTAGGAGTCATTAATGTCTGCTAATTAATCCATGTTGTTTCTTTCCAACCAATCAGCAAGCGAGGTCACATGGCACCATCATGTTCAAGGTGGTTCCCATCACAGAGAGGCCGGTCCACAACCAGACGATGGTAAATCATCTTCTATACACACATTAAATCACCTACATCTCATCATATTAAACCAACTTCTCCGGTGTTAGCTGTACGTGCGGGCCATGACCGACTACAGCCCCCAGCAGGACCCCGCCATCCCCTGCGCCGACGCCGGTATGAGCTTCAGGAAAGGTGACGTCCTGGAGATCGTGGACCAGACGGACGCCCTCTGGTGGCAGGCCAAGAAACTGCCCTGCAACACGGCCTGCGCCGGCCTCATCCCCTCCACCAGCCTGCTCAAACGGTCAGTTTACTGGTTTTATCAACATGCTTTTATTATTTACCGGGATGTTTTTTATGCTTCACAAATCCCCACTGCTGCCCAGTCATTATGTTATAATTATTAACTTTTCATTTAAGTTTTTACAAAGGTTTCTGTAGGTTTATCTCTGCTGACGTCTAAGAAACATAAAGGGTGGCTGCTACAGGAAATATCTGTAATATTATCAGCTGTAGGAATTAATTCATGTCTTATGTGAATCCTGTTTTTAATAACAATAATGTTAAATATGTATCAAGTTGTACTTAGTGTTTTGTGTGTGAATCTTTGTGTTGTAACAGGAAGCAGAGGGAGTTCTGGTGGTCTCAGTCTTATCCGCCACATGCCTGCATACAGACCTGTAAGTTGACCTTTAACATATCTTAAAAGAATCGACAGCCTCTGTGTAACCTGGTTTCACATCTCACTGTGTTTCACCCCACGCTTACTGAAGTGAGCACTGTAGAGGAAGGTAAGATTACACTTCATGTGGTTTATAAATGATTTATATGTCGTATTACAGATATAAACACTCAGTTTTTCCCCCACAGAGGAAGACATGATGGCCATCGATGACAGATGTGTGGAAGCAGGTAAATCTAATCTTTTATATGCAGACTTGCTGCACGTCTTTGCTGCTCTGTGATTACTAATTTCCTCCCGTGTGTTGTTTTATTTCCGTCAGATGAGGAGGCTTTTGAATCTGGTAGGTAAGTCTATCTTTTTTGGACTCTGAATTTGGTGTCACTCCGTCTCCCATCCTTCATCTCAAACATTTCTTGTTGTTTCTTCTCCAAACTCTCCGGTTGTCTGACGGGGAAACATCAGAGGAGCTCAGAGAAGGTGAGTTGTAGTTTTATCTGCCTGTGGAGAGTAAACTCACTAATTTGCACACGTGCTTTACAAGTGCAGAGGACCAAATACATACATGTTAGGGCTGGGCGATAACTCAATGTGATAATTTATCGTCTTTCATATTGTGATGAAATCATATTGAGATATCGTGATACATGATTACGTAATCATGTGAGCATGAAAATATTTTTCCATTTTTCCTCAACAAACTATAATAAGCTTTGGTCCTCCAAATACGCCAGTTCGGATAAATAATGCAAAACATACCTTCCGTTCCTTAGTTTTTCCTCCGGACAAAACTAGGGGAAAATAAGTTATTATGACATTATTGATATTAACTCAAAAAATATTGTATTTTACATAATTATCTTGCTCTAATTTGAGAGATCTTCCTTTTTATTGTCATGAAAAGATGGTTCAGAGGCTGCTGCAGTCATCGCTGTAACAATATTTTCTAATATCTGTATTTATTTCTGTGTTTATGTTTTTTCTCTTCCACCAGAGGAGGATGACTTCTGTACCAACGGTGACGGGATCTACTTAGGTAACAACGTGACTCCTACCTGCACAATTAAAACTCATTTATATCAGTTATGTTCTATATATTTTACAGTTTGAATGGATCTTTTCTTAAATATTAACTTTGATTTTCTCTCAGTGGGCTTCAGGCGCAGCATGCGTCTGTGCCGGCGGCGGTGTCACAGCACCACCCAGCCGTCCTGCCTCGCCCGCTGCCCCAGCAGCTGCTCCAGCGCCATCAACAGCCCTTACGAGGAGGTGGTGCGATACCAGCGCCAATCGCAGGACGCACACCGCCTCATCGCCCTCTTAGGTACAACAAGTCAACCGCTCTTTGTATTTCTTACCAAACGTGTATACAAATACAAATTTCAATCTTCAAACATCATCAATTCGATGTGATTAAATGTATGATTAAGATAAACTCTTTTCCTCAGGTCCGTCCGGCGTGGGTGTGAATGAACTTCGGAGGCGCTTGATTGATATAAACCCCAACATCTTCCAGGGAGCTGTACCTCGTACGTACAAATCACTATCATCACGAATCATCATCACCACCTGATTTACAATCAACTAAATGACCCAAATCTTTATTACAGCACATAAAAGACTTGTTTTTATTCTATCTGAGAGCTTCTTGGCTGTTAAATTATTGTATCAGAGAGAAACGATATCATATATTTTTAAAAAAAGTTTCCTTTTTCCTTCATCAGACACCAGCAGAGCACCCAAAGGATACGAGGAGTCTGGCAGAGAATATCACTTCACCAGCAGAGAAATCTTCGAAAACATGATGTATAACAACAGGTACAACTGTCTCCGCTGTGAAGCCGTGACTAATGAATGAGACACTTCAGTGTATTACAAGTCAACTGAATTCAGAAATGAATCTTTAAGCATCAAGTTCTAATAATCCCTGTGTGTTTGATTAAGAAACTAACGATGTCCTGCAGGTTTCTGGAGTACGGGGAGTACAAAGGGAATTTTTACGGCACCAGCATCGAGTCTGTGAAGGAAGTTTTAAACAGCGGAAAGATCTGCGTCATAGACATCGATCTAAACGTAAAAAAATACCTCTAATTAGTATTTCTTTGTGCTTCCAATCACTTTAATAAAATGGTACACACAAAAGCTTTAATGTGAATGTTTCATCTCTTCATTTAGGCCATTCAGGCGGTGAGGACCCACGAGCTGAGGGCCTACATCATCTACGTGAAGCCTCCGCCACTGGAGCGCCTAAAGGAGACCAGAGAGGACTCGTATATCACCACCGACTACTACGTCAACCGACCATTCAAAGTAAACCCCCCCAGGGACAGATTTTAGTATTTCCATCTGTTATAAGCTGGCGTTTCTTACCTCAGGAAGACCTTCCAATAATTATCCTTTATTAATTATTTATCCTTTATTTACACTCCACACTGATACAGACATTTTCAGTGTCTGAACACTTCACTTCTTGATTTGAAGTGTTTAAATGTTGTAAAGGCACATTGTAAAGGCAGGAGTTATTTGCATGTTACGATGGCTTTAAAACTTTAAAATCAATGTTAGTAGAGACAGTAAAACAGATAATAGATGTTTGGTTGAGATTTTAAGTCAATATAAAACAGATCAGGTAAAAGGAAAAAATGAATGGGATAAAGAAATAACAACACAACACAAGTCTGGAATCAGTACTTTTGTTTCCTTTGACAGGATGAAGACTTCCAGGAGATGGAAGAATCTGCCCGGAAGATCGAGTCTCACTTCTGCCAGTTCTTCGACCTCATGATCGTCAACGATGAGCTGCAGGACTCCTGCGTCCAGCTGCTGACGGCGGTGAGGAAGGCGCAAGACGAGCCGCAGTGGGTCCCCGCCAGCTGGATACGACCCACCAATACGTAAGAGAGGACGGAGGCGGAGGCCAAATATGATCTCAATTATCATGGCAGCAATAAATTTAATTTTACAGATTCCTCACTGTAAAATCTTAACATGTAAATCAATGTTCATGTTTTATGGGAGCAGGGCATGAAAGAAATCTAAATATTTTGACCTTCTTGTTATGTGTGTGCTTGACCTGGTAAAGATAAAGATTGAGCTAGAGCCCAAAGAAATCCCAGTGATTGTTAACTACTAGTTTAAACAGTTTAAAACAACTTAAGTGCAACTTCTTCTGTGCTTTTTGGAGCAACACAGATGACCACTTTCTTGCCCTGCTCCCCTCTCTTTTACACAGACCTGCAATAAAGACTGTGAAATTTGTCAAATTGATGTTTACATGCTAGAAAGCAAAGTGGTTTCTTGTTATATGTTTTATTTTTCATTCTGAATTTCTTTTGTGGGTTGCTAACCTAAATTGTGTCATTGCATGCCAAAAAAGGTTTACTAAACATTAACAAAAAAGCTGTGTTGGGCGCACAAATTACACTTTATGTCCAAAATAATGTGATAATGTGCAAAAGTGCAAGCAAAGCAATTCTATTTTAATATTTGTACCTGTTTGTGACATTAATAAAACCACTTCTGATAGTAATTTATGTAGTTTATTCATCTGTTTTGTTGTTTTGTGTGGGAGCTTTTATTTTGAAGATACAGGAAGTCTGGTGTGTGCTACGGGTAAATGAATCCGAGTGACAACTTTCCGCTTGCAGAGCGTAAACAAAGTAAATAATCGTAATAAGTCGCCGTTTTACTTGCTTTTAAACGGCTGTAGCCGCTAAAATATACTTATCGACTAAAGATGATTTAACTGGATGAATATTTAAAGGCGAATTTAAGGATAAATAGTGTATTATGGATACAGGACGCTCAAAGGTAACTTATTTTCCTAAATAACGGTAACTCGGTAGCATTAAATGCTATTTTGACGACAATGTAATGTTTCTAATTTTGTCGAGTGCACTTTTTATGGCTAACTTTTGGTGTTAAACAATGCTTGTGCGAATTATCTAACAATTACTAACCGTTAACTCGTAGTTAGTATCGTAGTAAGTCATGTTTTACCTAAATAAAGCTAACGGTAGTTAGCATAACGGAACCTTGTAAACATTGCTAACAGTTTATGTTTTTCCATTATAGAAAATGCGACCCAGGGAGCTCCCGCCTCTTCCACAGGTGAGTCATATCACTCCAGGTGTTAGTAACTAAATTGTTTAATAGCATAAATGTATTGTTATATTTTTTAATTTAAAGATATATTCACAAAAGTCTAAAAGCAAAGCAAAAGAGAGGTACAGTGGGGTCACGTTTCTCTGCGGTCACATTTCGGTGCAACACCGGGCTCCTAAGTAATACCCTGTGTAGCTAAAACCCAAACTACCCAATTTATAATTATATTAAACTGAGAAAAGCAAAGTACTTAACATTTGTGAAACTATAGCATCAAATAGTTGGTACTTTTACTTAATAAAAGAGAGAATAAACTTGTTTTAACTAAAGAATAGGTTGTTATACTAGTTGATTTAACTACTAATTTCAGCACAATTTGGATGAAATTGTTGTATTGTGTACTGTTGGTCAGACAAAACAAGCTATTTCAATATATCCTTACATTTTAAAGCTTAAACAATTAATTTGTTAATTGAAAAAGTTGGCAACAGATTATCTGATTAGGAAACAAATATTTGTTGCAGCCTTAAAACACACAGTAAAGGCAATGAAAACACATGTATAACTAATACACATAACATAAATTGATGAAGCCAGGCAGGCGTATGAAGTCTCAAAATGACTGACCTTGAAAATTTGTGAAAGTTTATGGATTTGCAGCAAATAAGGAAAGTCTGTTTAAAAAAGACTTTCCTAGGTGAGGCTGGAAGATGAGACCTCTGTGATATCAGACTAAAATCATGTCTCACCTAAAGAAATATAACTTTTTATGTGTTAATTGTCAAAAAAAAGTTCCTTAGAAGTTGTCTGAGTGCATGTATGGACAATAAAGCAGAGTATAGTAACACTGTTGGTGTTTATAAGAAGCATCATCAGAAAGATTAAACCAGATCCCAGAGACAGACGCACCTCCTTGACGTTTCACTCGCCCACACACAAGAGTTTGAAAAGGTTTCTGAGTCGTCTGACCTCTGCCCTGAGTAATCCCCGTTCCTGGCGGATGTATGAACACAGATTTAGCCGAGGGTTTAACAGGGTCGGCCAGGATGTTATGTGTCTCTGCTCTGCACTCTTACTCTTGATTCTTGAGTGGGATGGACAGAAAGACGACGGTAAGGGCTTCTCTTATCTGACTGTACCTGGAAATTTCTGTAAAGCTCACACTATGTTTGTCTAAATTATAAAACTCTTTGTTTACATCTGTGCTCGATGTGTCTGAGGAGAGGTAATTTGTTAATGTGTTTATGCTGCATTTAATGGGACCTTCTCAATCCAGTTTTACTAACTGCCAACTAAGTGTCAGATTTGTTGTGGTTGTTGGTTGTATAATAGCTCAACATGTAAGATTTTGCACAGAACTTAACTTATTCCTGTTTTTCTTTTATAAATGTTGTAGAAAACAGGGACTGAAATCAGCTTCTTTTTCCATTTTTGCACGTACTTGGAATGAAAACAGTTAATTAAGTTACAGTTTAGTAGGAGTAAAAACAGTTCATTCAATATTTTTTTACACGTACCAGGAGTGAAAAGAGATCATTAAACAGGCTGTCTTCAAGTCTTGAAAAGGTTTGAAAAACATTGATTTCAGTTTTCTCAAAAAAAGACCTTAGAAGGAATTTTAAAAAGTCTTAAATTTCATGTTGTCTTTATAGATAATATTCAATCAAATGTTTTTGTATAACCAGTACTATTGTTCCAGACCTCTGACATGTAGAATCCATATTGTGGACCTAATAGTTATTTTTTAATTAGTTAATCCATCCATCCTTTTTCTGCTGCTTTATTCCAGGTCATGGTTAAAAAACCTTTTAAACATTAAGGAATTATTATTATTAGGAATTATTGTTATAAACTGCTGGAAAGTACTGACAAAAATGTGATAAATAGCAATACATTTATGGCAAATAAGTCTAGGTCCTATAATCCCTACCTGTTTTCATACTTTGGTGAAACTGGCATTAAATTGCATTCTATGTGGTAGTGAAACCCTGTTAAATCACAAAAGTAGGAATTAAAGAAAAAAGTAGGCGAATAAGCTCTGTTCGATTGGGGTTATTTGAAAATGAGATAAACAAACACAAAGAACAAAATTGACACATGCTTCTCTTTTTGTCTCTTAAGCGAGGACAGCGAGCTCTTCCCACAATGCCGAGGTACTGTTTGGTAAATGTGTTTTTCTACTGTGATATAACGTCTTAATCTGCGGTATTTATACTGAACAAAACTTCTTCTTCTCTCTTTTGTCCGGACGTGTGGAAACATGAAGTCAGGACACAGCTGGTGAGTCAGGATGTGATGATCTCATATTTTTACTGAAGCTCTTGAGTTGATTTAACTTTTCTTTATTCATGTATTTACAGGAGAGGTACCAGCACTGAAACATAAGAAGAAGAGGGTGAGAAAGGAGACGAATGGAGTCGACGATATGGACGGTACGTAACACATGAACACATATCTGCATCTGTGCAGCACCGCAAGTGGTTGTGTTTGCACTGATTCATTTGTCATACCTTAAACTTTTCTAGTTCACCCCAACATGAAGCCTCACAATCAAGTTTGTTGCTTGTTTTTTTGCAAAAACATCTGTCCTGTTAATTACATAAACACTAAATGTCTGCTTCATTAAACCTGAGACATTGTTTTAGGTTAAACTGAAACTTCTTGTCTATTTAAAGTCATATTTTTTACCAAAAGACAGTAACACGTCTTGCTCCAAGGTCAGTTTGTCGACATATCATCAGGAGGCTGATGGTTTGAATCACTTCTCAGTTAAAAGCTGTGTCACATGTGAGAAGGTTTCCTTAAATATATATGTGTGGTTTCCATTGAGAAAACCTTCAGTCCCCTCATTTAAAAAGCAAAAAAGTTCATTATAACGTAGCTTTGTAATGTACAAAGCACGAGCATCATGTTGAGAACATTTACTACTCTCAGAAAGTTTCTTCATTCCTTCTGCTGTTTCGTGTTCAGATCAAGGGATGGAGATGGGAGGTCTGGGCAGCCGGAGGGAATCTGCGATCGGAGAGCAACTCACCCTTGAAGCCGCGACGGACGCACCGCCGCAGAGGAGGAGGAAGAAGAAGAAAACTGCCACTGTCGGTAAACACTGAGAACATACAGAACGTTGTAGTTTCATCTGGATGTAAATGATGAACTCTGGAGGCTTTTCGACCATCATAAGTAAACAATTTCACTCCTTAAACAAGACCGCCACTATGGCCGATCTGTGTATTAGTAACTAGTGTTTAACTACGAGCAGCCCAGATGTTCATCGTGACATTTACAGATGTGTAAATTCATGGTTTCAGATCTTGATGATGACCAGGCCGACCTAGTGAACGGAGATGCAGCAGATCAGAACACCGATGGAGAAGAAGTGGTCAAAAAACCCAGAAAGAAAAGGTAAGGAGAAACAGCCAAATGTTTATATTGAAAAGTTTATATATGTACATTTTCTCTATAAACCTTTTTCTGGTGATTTTAGGAAGTCAAAAGTCGAATCGCAGCTTCCCGATGAGCTGGACGTAGAAGAGGACGATATCATCACTGACACCCCTCCTCCCATCCCCCAGCATTCCCTGTTCTCGGCCCCCGGCGGTCAGAGCCAGCCGGTGGGGAAAGTCTTTATAGAGAAGTCAAGTGAGTAACCAAAGAAGAAGAAGAAGATGTGGTCGAGTGTGTTAAATAGCAGCATTAATAATAATTGTCGTGTGTTGGCGTGCAGAGCGTTTCCAGCCTGCTGATCGCTCCGACTGGAGGAAGACAAGCGATCAGATGGACAACATGACGGACTTCCAGAACATTCAGCCGCTCTGGACCACCAGAGACGTTTCTCTCAGAGTGCACACAAGCTTCAGGTGAAGGATCTTCACAATACGATGTAAATGATGTTTAAGCGCGTGGTCCCCCTCCCTAAATGTCCCCCCTCTCCTGGTGCAGGGTGTTCGGTCTGTACTGCCACGGCTTCCTGGCGGGCTACGCCATGTGGAACATCGTGGTGGTGTACATGTTAGCCGGGCAGCACCTCACCGCTCTGACCAACCTGCTGGAGCAGTACCACAGCCTGGCGTACCCCGCCCAGTCTCTGCTCTACATGCTGCTCGCCATCAGCACGGTGGCCGCCTTCGACAGGTAAAGCTCCTGAGCTGAGCGAGATGATTGGTTGATCCAAGAAAAATATATAAGTCATTAAACCGTGGTACTGCCAGCCGCCGTCTGACTTGCAGCTGAAAAAGATCAACTCTTGTATTCTCAGAGTGAACCTGGCCCAAAGCTCTGAGGCTCTGCAGCAGTTCGCCAGACTGAACCCCATCGCTCTCGCCTCTTTCTGTGAGTCCACACTATTTATTATCTCCACGTTAACTTCAGACGCCATCTGTTTGGTTTCAGTTCACACTGTTTGTTTATCTTTCTGGTTTCATGCAGTGTACTTCTCAGCGTTGGTCCTCTGTCTGAGCCAGCAGATGACCAGCGATCGAATCAACCTGTACCCATCCCTCAACACGACTTTATGGTGAGCTCGCTGGAGTCATTTCTATCTTACTATGAAGCTTGGATATGATGCATGACACTCTCCTTTTGCTTCTCCAGGCCACCTGGGTTGGAGCACCAGATCCTCCACCCATGGGTGACAGTCAACCTGGTGGTGGCTCTGCTGGTGGGGCTGGCCTGGATCTTCATCGCCACCGGACCAGACACAGACCATACTCAGAGTAAGACAGAGAATAGTCTGCAAATCCACCTTAAAACTGTTTTAAAAAGCAAGAAAAATTATTTTATTGTATTGTCCTTCTTCCTCAGCTTATCTGGAGGCCATGGAGATTGAGCCTCCCAAGCCAGAGGACAAATCAGAAATGACCGCCTGAGAAAAACAACCGCTTTATTGTCATTTTGCACATATTTTTTTGTACTGTATTTTGGCAGTGAACTCTGAATGTGTTTCTAGATTATTTTTGTATTTTTGAAATGTGCTCATGTCTTTATAAATATGTATCCAACATATACAACAACGCCTCTTTATTACATTCTAAAGGAATTAGGTGCTTATGCATAAAACCTGTTAATACATTAGGTGAATCTGTACCGAATGTGACCTTATCATAAATCTTCATTGGATACAATAATTATATGCATAATTGTACTAAGCTGATTGAAACACTCTCAAAAAAGTATTTAAAAAGTATTAAGGGTTGACGTGCCTTATGATACCTTAAAAAATAAATAAATAAATTACTCAATAATTAAATTAATATGTGATTGAATAATCTTAACAATAAATATAGCCATGCATTAATAGATAGAATGTGACATAAATTGATATTTCTTTTTTAATTTGCTTCTTTATTTATTTATCTTTGTATTAATTCCCCTATTTATTTAATCTTCTGTTTAATTTTCTCTTTTTATTTATTTATGTATTTATTTTTTATTATTTTTTAATGGATTTTTATTGTGTATTTATCCCTTGAAGTATCAATTGCTTCTGAAGTTGATTAGTTTGCTCTGCCTGCTATCCAGACCGTGTAGTCGAACACAGAGAGACGATCCTGCCCGTTCAGTCTCTGTTGACGTGGTAACGGTGTGTCTGTCTGTTATCAGTTTGGGGTGGAAATCTCCAGATATTCATGAGGAGAAGTTAGCAAAAATAGTGCTACTAAAAGCGAGAAGTCATGCTGGACTTTGCCATCTTTGCTGTCACGTTTGTCATCATCTTAGTCGGCGCTGTTTTGTATTTGTATCCGGTAAGTAACTGAGAGTTTGAAGTTAGCTTCAAGTTAGCCAGCTAGCTAATTGCCATGTTTTCTACTGAATGGATCACTAATGTATTGTCTCTAGCTGTAATATGTTAAAGGGATAATCAACCTATCAACTCCTCAGGGGAGACAGTACATGTGTGTGTGAACGCCAGTGTAGGAAGAACATTATATTGTTTATCTATGTTGTCAATAAATAAATTCAATTTCTAATCATGTTTTTCAGTCATCCAGAAGGGTCTCTGGCATCCCAGGTCTCAATCCTACAGATGAGAAGTAAGTTGTCATCTTGTGCAGCCAGATAGCCAGCCTCCCTCTGCAAGCCCTGTCATTTATAATTTGCTCCCTAAGAGTTTATTACATTAAAACAAATAAAATACTCAAATATGATGACAAAGTTACTGTCCTTTTGCTATGTCATTGATTTACAAAATAATTGCACATATAACAGGGGCAGTGTGCAGCAAAAGCACATCATCAGCTATTCCCATTACCCTCCCATCATTGCTGTCTGCTCTCTCTCAGGGATGGGAACCTGCAGGACATCATCAGGAGAGGCAGTCTGCACGAGTTCCTCGTCAGTCTGCATCAGGAGTTTGGCTCTGTGGCGTCGTTCTGGTTCGGCGGTCGGCCGGTGGTCAGCCTGGGCTCTGTGCACCAGTTACGGCAACACATCAACCCCAACCACACCAGTAAGTGCACCTGTGTTTTCCATGCTGCTTGGATTTTGACTATTGTCCAACTAAATGAAGACTTAACAGAGGCCTTTCTCAATGTGTGCTCTCCTCAGCTGACTCCTTTGAGACGATGCTGAAGTCGTTGCTAGGTTACCAGTCAGGAATGGGAGGCGGGGCCGCCGAGACCGTGATGAGGAAAAAGGTGTACGAGAGCGCCATCAACAACACGCTGAAGAACAACTTCCCTCTTGTGCTCAAGGTTTGTATCACTCATAACAAGACATATTCACTACTGAAATAAAGCATTCAGACATATTTCCTTCTTTTCCGTAGCTGGTGGAGGAGCTGGTGGGAAAGTGGAAGTCGTTCCCGGAGTCTCAACACACCCCTCTGTGTGCCCACCTGCTGGGTCTGGCCATGAAGACCGTCACCCAGCTGGCTCTGGGCGAGAGCTTCGGAGACGACGCTGAGGTCCTTTCCTTCCGCAAGAACCACGACGCGGTGAGACAACACCACCTAGCTGCGTTTGTGCATTGCATTCTGGTCTTTTTCTCTGCTCCTGTGGGCGTCCAATGCTTTGGGGTTTATAAATGCCCCATAAAGCAGTAATTTGGCCTGTTAAATGTCTGCTGAAATGGGTCACTTGAGTTTGTTTTTCCCTTCTTCCAACTCACCAGATCTGGTCAGAAATTGGGAAAGGTTACTTGGACGGCTCCCTGGAGAAGAGCTCCAGCAGAAAAGGACATTATGAGAAGGGTGAGTAAGGTTTGCGTCATGCTCAGCTTTAACAGAGCTGACGTAATATATTTAGAGTCGTTGAAGGATTTCTATAGTGAGTCTAGTTTTCGTCTTGGTGTCTCGCACCTGCTGCGTGTTGACATGTGGGAGCAGCGTTGGCTTCCGCTGGTGTTCGGCTGAGGAGAAACAGGAGGGAAAGTTTGCTGAGGCTCAGACGGGATCTCTGTGTGTAGAGCAGCTTGACAGCTCAAAACAGAGTCTGAGAGCAGATAAAGACTGTGCACGGCCACTGTTTTGGGGGACTTTAATTGATTTATCTGCCGAGGACTGTTGTTACTGGGGCTTGATGTTTGCCGGAGTTAATTGTGGATGCTGTCTGAAGGGCTGGAAAGCAAGATGGATGCTTGAATTGCAGTCTTTTTAACTTGTAACCCCAGTGTTCATGCCAAAACTGTGAAAAAGTAACTTAGATTTTCTCTTTTTTTATGTTTTGTTCAGCTCTGTTAGAGATGGAGTCTGTGTTGCTGTCAGTGGCGAAGGAGAGAAAAGCCCAGAGGAAGCAGACGGCGTTTGTGGACACTCTGCTTCAGTCCAGCCTCACAGAACGACAGGTGAATACTAATGATATCACCTATTCTAGTTTAAAACCCAAAAGTTGACTGAAAGATTCCCAAAAAATTTACTGAAATGAGTTTTCCTGTTTGTTTCAGATCATGGAGGACTGCATGGTTTTCACTTTGGCCGGATGCGTCATCACTGCCAACTGTAAGTGACAGCAGTTGCAGATCACTTCTCTGTGTATTGACTGATTGATTAATGAATTATTTAGGGCTGCAATTAACAGTTGTTTTCATTGTTGATTAATCTGTCCCTTATTTTCTTGTCCCTTATTCTTTGATTTCAGTGTTTGGTTTGTCCAGAACGGACAAACCAAACACTGTCTCTAGAGAGGGACATTCGCATTTTCACGTCGGCAACCATAGTTCTCTGACACGCTTGGCACACGAGAGAAGTTTCAGTTGGTTGTAATCTGCAACCTCACCGCTAGATGTCACCAGATCCTACACACTGCACCTGTAAATATAAAATGTTGTGTTTTGTCAGTGTGTATCTGGGCGCTGCGCTTCCTGTCCACCTCAGAGGAAGTTCAGGACAAACTATACCAGGAGCTGGACGAGGTTTTGGGTTCGGACCCAGTTTCCTTGGACAAGATCCCTCAGCTCAGGTAAGATCTTGGGCTGGCTTCGATCCAGAATCTCAGAATAGACGCCTCGCATGTCGTCACTGTGTTCAAGCATTTGAAAAATCACACAGATTTGCTGTATTGTGGTGTAATAATTCAATGTCATGGTTTCAAAGTTTTAAAGGTACTTCGTCCTTCATATTTATGCTCATCCAGGCACGGTGGTTGGTGTGTTCGATAACCTTGATCTTATCACATTTCTGTCCTTGGGCAGATACTGCCAGCAGGTCCTCAACGAGACGGTGAGGACTGCCAAGCTGACCCCCGTCGCGGCTCGGCTTCAGGGAGTGGAGGGCAAAGTCGATCAGCATGTCATCCCCAAAGAGGTATCTGGTTTCCTGCTGTCTGTGGCGCTCTGTCTGGGAATTTCTCTTCAGCTCATCACGAAATTATTAGAGAAGTCATCAAAAAGAAAAACTATACTTATGCAGCTTGTAAAGGGGTTATGAAAATAAATGTTTTTTCTTCTTCTGCCATATTTCAGACTCTGGTTATCTACGCGTTGGGAGTGGTCCTGCAAGATTGTGAGACCTGGAGCACCCCATACAGGTTCCCTTTACATACATTAACATTTACTCTTCACATGTTCATCAATTCATTTCAAAATCAGGATGAACCGGGAACGCACTGAACAAATGTTGATAGTTAAAATAATATGACAGCATCACAGAGTGAGGTTTATCTTTAAGGTTTACAATATTGATTTGTCCTTTTTCTGATTACTGTGCTGTCCCTCAGGTTTGACCCGGATCGGTTTGAGGAGGAATCAGTCAGGAAGAGCTTCTGTCTGCTCGGATTCTCAGGGAATCAAACCTGCCCAGAGCTCAGGTAAAGACTCACATTAAAACACCATTATCCCTCTGAGTGTAGACTGAGCTAATGATGAGAGCAAAATATCGTACTTTTGGACCCACAGTGCAGCCGTTTAGCTCCAAAACAGCTTGTAGAAATTTTAACACTTCAGGCTTTCTTGGAGCTGTAAAAAAAAAAAGCTAATTTGACTTTGGATGTTCTGTTCTGAAGGCAAGTGTTTGATTAACATTTTCACACTTGATTATATTTGGTCTCTCTGACAGATTCGCCTACACTGTCGCTACCGTCCTGCTCAGCACGCTGGTGCGCCAGCTGAAGTTTCACCCGTTGAAGGGACAGGTCATGGAGGTCCGATCTGAGCTGGTGTCCACACCCAAGGACGAAACCTGGATCACCGTCAGCAGAAGAAGCTAGAACTAATCTTTTAAAAAAATAACCCTTTCTGGTGCTTTTTACTGTACAGTAATCTGAGGCCTTAAGCACATTATAACCTTGTCTGATCACAGGTCAGATGTGCACTTGTTGAAATCTGTTAAGTAAGGGATAATGTACAGAGAGCCGGTCATTGTTGTGTCGCCCTGAAGGGGTTTATTTCACAACAATGACCGGCTAGCTGTACATTATCCCGCCTATTACACGGCTACTTACTTAAGAAATCAATAATTTGACACAAAAACGGTCCGCCAGAGTCCGACATCAGAACTGCGCCCATAGCAACGGTCTGTTATACATAGCAACGGTCTGTTATTTCTTTCTAGAACGCCGTGATTGACCAATCAGTATCGAGTATTCAACAAAGTCGTGTAATAAAGGAGGTTTAATACTCTAATATGTAGAGAAAAACAACTTGTGCTGCCAAGATGTTTTTTCAATAATTTCTAGTACAGCTGCCTCGAGTCAAAATCCCCAATAACGGGGCATTTATATGGCCCACGTGGCATTTAGACATTTCATTTTTAAACACCTTACATATTATTAAATATGTATGAGGCTTTTTTTGAGCGTTTGTGTCATTCTTTTCTTACATCAAATAATTTTTAATTTGCATCAGTGGAGAAAGGGAGTGCCACATGTTAAAAAATCCGGTTTCAGCCTGCATATGGAAATCTTTTAACTGCATGAATTATTACAGACGCCCTTTATCTGCTTATACATGTGCTTCAGAAGGGCCCTTGGGCAACACTGTGTTTCCTCACATGATCTGCTGCTCTGTAACTGGAGAGGGAGTGATAATGGAATAAAAAAGCGAACACCCTGGGGAGATAAATAGTTTTATATAAGTATTTTAATCACTGAGTTGGTTGGAAAAAATTAATAAAAATGTGACTATATTTAACCTATATTGCAAACCACATAAATACAAAAGCATTTATTTTTTAAGTATTATTAATGTTGGGAACCCCTGCTCTGCTGGGAGAGCCCTGCAGTACCGCACACGGCCGCGGGTGGCGCCAGAGAGCCCCGCCCACTAAACACACACACACACACACCGCTCCGCTAAAGATGTGAAAATGGCGGAGCTACAAATGCTTCTGGAAGAGGAGATTCCAGCCGGACGAAGCGCACTACTAGACAGCTTTACCAATTTGGAAAGAGTCGCGGAGTACTGCGAGAGCAACTATGTCCAGGTAGGCTGCGAAACGTGTGGAGGAAAAAGACGGTGTAGTATATTTTTTGGACGGGGGACATCACGGAGGGGCGAGCTGTTGCTAGGCTAGGCTAGCTGTTGCTAGGCTAGCTGTTGCTAACGCTGCTGATGTGATAGTTAGCTCGCTGGCTAGCTTTGGCTAACGCGAAAACAACCCACTGTCAAGCCGTTTTAACTCATAATTTATAATCCCACCGCCACATTCATGTCAATAAGCATCCACGCATCATAAGGGTTCATATTTCCATGGATATTATAGTGTATGTGTGACTTGTTAGCTACAACCATTCGTGTGCTATCGCGTTAGCCAAAGCTAGTTAGCTCGGCATCAACCCCAAAGGTCTAAACAACCAATCAGGCACCGTGAAAATCGATTTATCTGCTCTCTGCGGGATCGATCACAGCCGCTACAGGAAAGCCAGCTGATCGTGCACAGGGGCCGGGAGATGTAGGACGTGATATCCAAGCCAGATTAATCTGTGATGAGCTTTGGTTTGACAGAAGATTAACAGCCTCTGATTTATGATGCTGGACTTGCAACGTTACAGCTACATAAATACACGTGATTTATGGCTTTAAATCCCTAAAAAAAATACTCAATTCATTCATGCATTGCTCTTCAAGCTGGGTGTTGCATCTCACATTTTCCTGTGATTCATCTTGCATAGTATTTTAGCTTGTGTGAATGAGCTTTTTGATTTGTAGTATTCTGCAGGTGGGAGCAGTTTTTGGTCACCTGAGCTTTGTCACATCCCATATTTTGCAAAGCCTGTTATTGAAATTTGGGATCACATAGCAGAGAGAGAGGTTTTGACAAGGTGTGATAGTGAATTGTGACATGATGAACAGGGCTGATCAGGTCTGACAGGTTGCCCCTGTGAGGGCTCATGTTGGATGTTGGCAGCTTGCTGTCTGGCAGGATGTCCCGGTTTCCTCTCACCATGTCTGCTGTCAGATTGGTATTACCACTTATAGATCAGCTTGTATTTGACAGAGGGATATTTAGTGCAATACTTCACTTCTAATTCGCATCTTTGCCTTGTCATGTCTATCGTTAAAGTCAGGAATGGACACTTGTTGAGCTTGTTTTCATCAGAGTGGATGCATTCTTCAAATATAAAAACTAGGGCTGTCAATCAATTAATTATTAATAATTACACATATTTGTCTGTTCAAAATGTACCTTAAAGGGATATTTGTCAAGTATTTAACAATCTTGGGAGTGGACAAATATGCTGCTTTATGCAAATGTATGTGTATATTTATTATTTGAAATCAATTAACAACACAAAACAATGACAGATATTGTCCAGAAACCCCCACAGGTACTGCATTTAGCATAAAAAATATGCTCAAATCATAACATGGCAAACTGCAGCCCAACAGGCAACAACAGCTGACAGTGTGTCAGTGTGCTGACTTGACTATGACTTAACTGCATGTGATTATCATAAAGTGGGCATGTCTGTAAAGGGGAGACTCGTGTGTACCCATAGAACCCATTTTCATTCACATATCTTGAGGTCAGAGGTCAAGGGACCCCTTTGAATATGACCATGCCAGTTTTTCCTCGCCAAAATTTAGCAGTACCGATGTACTCCTTAGGCTTTCTAGTTTCATATGATACCAGTATCTTCATTCTAGCTTTAAAACTGAGCTGCTACAACCTAAAAAAGATGTGTTAATGCGTTAAAGAAATTAGTGGCGTTAAAGCAAATTTGCGTTATTATTGCGTTAACTTTGACAGCCCTAATAAAAACGACTGTGGCCAGGATAGTGTAGGTCCTTGAGTATTAAGTATGATGCTTAAGATATTCCAGGAAGATGACATGATGCAATTTACTTTTAAGGTGTGCACTTTCGACAACCACCTGAGGAGTAAGGTTGCTTTGTTTCATTCAGATGACTTTTTTTCTTCTTAAGAAAATGACTCAAACCGATTTATCAATTATCAAAATAGTTGCCGATTAATGTAATTGTTGGCAACTAATCAATTAATCGTTGCGGCTCTACATTACAGAAGCATTTTCAGCTAGTAACACCTTCTTGGAGCAAACTATATCTAATCATACATGTTTGACCAGCTACTTTGACATTTAAATTATTACACAATCTGTAAATAATTACACAAACAATTAAGGGAAATTATCAAACCACAAAAATGAAAATGACTTCCTACAAAACAGGACAGTAGAAAAAAAAACAACCTTTAATACTAATACATAAACATGCATATTCCTCTCAAATCGTATTGATTTTGACTCATTTTAAACAACTTTTAGGCATGTTTAAGTAGATATTTTCAGGCAGTAATTTGTTTTAGACCTTTTGTGTTTTTTTTTAATCTACAGAGCCTTAAATTTGATAAAGAAATTTCAATTTAACAATAGGGATGCACCTAAATGATCCGCTAAAGCAATATCAGGGCCGATACTGACCTCATTAAGAGCATCTTTTATCAGCCAGATGTGACCGATCAATATTAAATACAGTTTATTCATCAGTGACATATAATTCAGTGTTTCCTCGTTCAGTTATAGGTGTCACATCAATCCCTGCCATCATGTTACCTTATATAAATGAGTTCCACACAGTGTACGGAGTTTAAATATCGAGGGAAAAGAGACCAATAATATATCCTGGGTTGAGATATTGGTATCAGGAGAGAAAAAATCTGATTGAAGAACAACAAAAATGCACCAACTAGGCTGTTATAGTGTGAATTTTCCTTTATTTTCAGCCACTAACCTCAGGCATAACATACAATATCACTGTGGCCAGCAGGTTGCTGGTCCATGCATCCATCCTCTCCTTCCAAAAACGGTATCACCAGTCTATTAGCTGAGTGTAGCCGGTAGATCAAAATGTCTTATCTGCCCTGCAGGTCGCAGCTATACTCATGACTTCAGCCACATAACCTGTTTGTCTTCATACTCCGACAGTGCTGCACCCTCAACACTCCTTTAAATGATGCTGTTTGTTTGCAGGCTGTGTTTGATGATTTGTTGCGTTGGATTGTGAATTTATCTTGCATCACATAAAAGAGATGTCACCACAGAGGATGTTTCAACTAGGGGACGACCCCTGCTGTTGCTTTATTGTGCTGTCTCTCATTCATAATTATTTAATTTCACTTTAGCCAAAAAATATCAGTTCAGATTTTATAGATTCAGCTTGAATCTACTGTGTTTTACAGATGTGAATCTTCCCATTTCCTGATTTACATTTAACATGTTTTCAATATTTTGGGACGCATTGGAATTACATTTATAGGAAGCCCTAGATTTTTTTGGGAGGGTAGGGGGGCTATAGCTTTAAATTTAAATTGAAAATAGAAGAATAAAATCAATCAATCACTCAATATCCAATCAACCCAAAGGCGGCTGTGACCCAGTGTGTGTTGTAATCAATCTGCTGCTATGCACACAGAAGGAAGTGCATGCTGGTTTGGAAATGGATAAAGGTTTTTTTTTTCAGGGCTGCAACTAATTATTTTCATTATCAATTACTGTGCAGATTATCTTCCAGATTAATTGATTAAAACGTCAGAAAATAGTGAAAAATTAGCAAATTTCCTTTATATGAACAAGCTGAAAATCCTCACATTTGAGAAGCAGGAACTATCAAATAATTTGCTTGAAAAATGCCTATTGGTTATCAAATTAGTTGACTAATTTTCTATCGATCGACTAATTGCTTCAGGTTTAGTTTGTTATTAACAGGTTAATTTGTAAAATTAGGAGTGTGGTGGTACTCTTTATTCTCCTTAATTTATAAATTACTTGTATTTAGGGCTCCAGCTAAGGATTATTTTCATTATTTTCATAAAATAATCGTTAGTTGAATTAATGCTGCAAATTTTTACATTTTAGAAGCGAGAACAAGCTATGTTTTTGCATTTTTGCCGTTCATTTTAGTAAATAGGTATACTTTAACTTAAATAATGAAGTACTCTTATGCTGTACCTCAACCTTGAATGCTGTGATACATTCAGTATCAGTAAGGAACTCAGTTTCCCAGCAGAAACAGCAGCAGATCCGTGTGGTCTTTGATGCTCCTGTTGATGAGCCCACGCTGCCTCAGAAGTCTTCCTTCCTTTCACACCGGCTGCAGCAGCTCTGTTACTCGCTGCTCACTTCCCATTTCTTCACTTAAAATGTGACTTCTTGGCACTGAAACCTTTGATTCAGCAGTTTCCCTCCATCCTGTTGCAACAAATTACATTTAGGTTCCCGTTGGTGGTTTAATTTTGTAGATGCATATCTGCTCAAGGATTTTTGAGTCTGTGCTACAAGGATGATATTTAGTTTAGGTATTCTAAATCAAAGTGTGTGTTATGTTCACATTTAGTATCTGATATCTTAACATGACAACAAATGAAGTCAGATTGAGTTGACACTTTTTATTTTTATTTTTATTTATTTTTATCGATAATGAAACATTTTTTTACACTGGTACCCACAGAAAGAAATGGAAAAGTATTCAGGAAATTATTGACTTTCAATCTTTTTTTACTACATCATCTGGGACAAAGGTTCATTTTTAAGCTGGGTTTGATGCTAAACTTTATATTTTAAAATAATAATAAATGTGCAGGGATATGATTTTAAAAAGAGCTTGTTGTCAAAGGTCGCAGGTTTAAATATTTAAATAAATATTTTCAGAAAGCAGACTTTTCCCCCTCCTCGTTTTGGACAGACATCTTTCTGTGCACACTATAAAATGCATATAAATCTTTTAAAATGTGTCCTTTCTCTCCTTCAGTCTCCAGACAAGCAGAGGGCGCTGGAGGAGACCAAGAACTACACCACCCAATCTCTGGCCAGCGTAGCCTACCTGATCAACACGCTGGCAAACAATGTCCTGCAGATGCTCGACATCCAGGCCTCGCAGCTCCGCCGCATGGAGTCCTCCATCAACCACATCTCACAGGTCGGCTCATAAGACTTTATTTATAAGAGACGTTCATGTTACAAGTGGTAGAAATGCATGAAATTAAAGAAAACTTCCTCTCCTTCTCAGACGGTGGACATCCACAAAGAGAAGGTGGCCCGGCGGGAGATCGGTATCCTCACCACTAACAAGAACACGTCCCGCACACACAAGATCATCGCCCCCGCCAATCCCGAGAGGCCTGTTCGCTACATCCGCAAGCCCATCGACTACAGCATGCTGGACGACATGGGCCACGGAGTCAAGGTGCTCATTTTGTTCTTTTCTCCCTTCATTTGATCAATTAGACTTAATTATGTGCTTGAATCACTGCTGCCAATAGGAATGAAAAGATCTTAATTAAGCTTTGTTGGCTTTTAGTGATGTTATTTAAAGTGAAAGGAATTACTAGTGGTAATAGAAAAAACCTGCTAGTGAAATAAATAGGAAACACACAACTACAAGCCAGTTTATACAGTTTATAAAGGTAATTTGATCATTCTCAGTCTTTAAATAAGGGTTTACAGATTTGATGAGTGATGAGAGCTTAAAAAATGGAAGAAGTGTTGAATTCGGGTTTGTGTTTGTGTTAATGTGGGTTATTCATGCAGAAAATCTAATGGAGAGGACTTTTAGAGGTCAAACAATTACTATTGGGTTACAGTGACAAGTAATGTAAGAAAAAAATCAATGACTTTTCAGCCTGGTGGGATACTAATGTCACCCAGGACATAGATTCTGCTAAATATACTCTCTGTTGTTGTAAATCACCTGCTGCTGCTAACAGGTTCCTGTGCAAGGATCTTTTTATTTAATAAAATGGTGAAAGTGGCTGATTTAGCTAGTGTCCCGCTGACTTCCTGCACAAAGAGAAGCTTGTTTTCCTTCTCAGCTTCAACCTCACAAAGGTCTCAAAGAACAAATTCCTCAGATTTTAACACTGAGCCATTGTTGCCATCTAACCAGCTTGTCTTTATGTGCATGAATGATTGTTTTTCTCTCCTCCTTCACTCACTAATCCTCTGATTTCTTCTTCTTCTCTCTCTCTCTCTCTCTCTCTCTCTCTTTCTCTTTCTGCTTGCCTAATTTTATCTTTTTAATCAACCGTAGTGGTTGCAAAGGTTTAAGGTAAGACTTTCAAAGTAAGAGCCTCAAACAAATGTGATTTTTGAAGTGTTTTGAATTGCTGTGAGAGCTGTCTTTTTGTTTTCCTTTCTTTCTTTTACATTTTAATGAGTTTGTTTGCTATTAAATAATTAGTTTTTCTTTTGGGAAATATGCTTATTTGTTTTCTTGTCCACAGTGAGCTGATTAGATTGATCCTTATGTTGTGAAGGTTTTCATTTATATGTTTTCCCGTCTCTGAAGTCCTTCGGGTTAACCATGTTCTCCTCCTATAGGCCAGCGCTCAGAACATGAAGGCCGGAGGAGGTGGTGGACTCCCTCGCACAAACCCCCCCACACAGAAGCCCCCCAGCCCGCCCATGTCGGGGAAAGGGACCCTTGGGTATGTAACGGTGACGCGTCTTCAGATGGACGCAAGGAGTGCAGAGTCCGTCAGAGGCCGAGTGTAGCTGTGTTTTTGTGGCCCTTCAGACGGGCCGGGTTTCTCCCAGTTTCATCATCATCCCTTTTACCTCCAAGTTTAATTAGTGTCCTTGGGGTGGTTTAAAGTGCACTTCAGTGCCAGTTCTCAGTGCAGTATTATACTTTGGTTTGGTTCTGGTGAGACGAGGACGGTTCAGCAGTATCCCTTTTTAAGAAGCGTCTCAACCTAATTTGTTCTCTTTTCACTCCAAACTGCATGCTGAAATCTCTCTGTCTCTTTTATAGTTTCTTGCACGCAAACGTACTGCGCATACCTCATAGACTTTTTACCAATTTGATTGGACTTATTTACCTCAGACTTTACTTTCCAAGACTTGACAGCATGTTAAAACGGTAATTCTTTAATCTCAGTTCATCAAATGCTTGTTCCTCTTCTGGTTGGAAGGCTGGGAAAGGGAAATGCTCAATGCTTGCCATTTAAAACAAACTTTTGTTGGGACAAATTGAACATGAAAAGAAAAAAAAAGGAGCTAGCTGTTTCAAATGTACCTGTGTTTCTGCACAAATACCAAACAATACTTAGTTTCTGCTTTTTTCATGAGCAAAGGAAGCCAAAGTTCTCAAAGTTCTAAACACAGGCAGTCATAAAATAACTTAACTTATTATTTAATCAGAGAGTTTCTGATTTAAATCAAAACGTTTTGAAGGGTTTTACAGGATGCACAAGTGTTTTATTGCAAAAGTTCAGCTAGGTTTCTTAGACACAATTGATGAGTTTAAATGTCACTTGTGTATCAAAAGCACTAGTTGCATTTTAATGCACCTGGCAAGAAATTCCTTTAATCCTTGAATTGAAAGAAAGTACCTGAGTACCTGAAAGCAAATTTCCTGCAATGAGATGACGATAGTAACCACACAGCCACCACCGTGCCGCTTGAGGCTAAAACACTGACATTTTACAGGAGCAAAAGCTGCTTGAAACATGAATCTGTCAGATTTCAGCAAGCAGTTTGATAAAACACAAAGAAGGCATGTAATTGGATGTGGAAAGCCCCTTCTGTTGCGACTGAGCCGGGTTTTAGAGGGCCGTCGTGTGCAGGTGGTGAGCTCTCAGATCTGCCAACCTTTTATTGGCATTTGTGTAATGTCAGGGGACAGCAGGGACGTGATCACAAAGGTCACAGTCGGGGTACTAATCACCACCAGCAGCTATCAATTGTAGGAATGTCACAGTATCAGAAATGTAGTAGTCGATACCAACACCAGTGAAATTCGACGATTCTCGATACCAATTTGACTTGGTGCCGAAGTATCGGTTCTTGTGACATCCCTACTCTTGATTAGCCACAATAGTTAGCATTTGTGCGTCCATTTCTCACCCTGATAGTGTCTCTCTGTATGTTAATAATAAGGGTAGAATTAATGGTTCAAACTGTTACTATTTTTCTTGTTCTTGATCCCCGAGATGAAGGTGTTTTTGATGTTTTTCCTGTTCTGTGTCTGACTGTTGAAGGTCTCTCTTATCCCACAGGGACATACATGTTGTGTTCTTCCTGGGCGTCAAGTGCTGTTTGTGTTTCTGTGTGTGTACGTCTGTCTTGAGTTTGTGAGTGCTTGAGTGTGTCCACCCCTTCATATTGACCATCAGAGGTGTGTGTTTGTGTCTCCGTCCCTTCAAGACGCATGCCAATCAACCGCAGCTCCATGATGCACCTTCTGCCGCAGCCCGTGGCTGCGAGCGGACATCTTACTTTTAATTTATCTTCTGTTATTCCTCCTTGTTTGTTTTTCAAATTTACTTTGTGTGTTTGTGACCCAGCCCGCCCACTCCTGGCTGCCCCATATTCCTCCATAGCAACGTTTTGCCATAGCAACAGTGCTCAGAGACGGGTCGCCCCGCTGTGTCAGCCGGGACATGACAGTACATCTTTTCAGGCCCAGATCAATAAATCTCAGGGTTGTGTTTTTATTTCCCCCCCATTTTAAAAGTGAGGACATCATCAGCGTAGCGCTGCTGTCGGGTTAAAAAACACGTACTTTGTTTTTATTAAATGAATTTGCAGGTTTTTATAGTTAAGAATATGTAGGAAGGTGTTCAGGGCTGCCTCCTCTTAGTCGATTAGTCGACTAATCATCGTTCTGGTCTTAGTCGCCTAAGATTTCTTTAGTCCCTTTTTTTCATGCTGAATGACTTATTTCTATTGGCAGATCTGTAAAACTGAGTTTCTCCACAAAGAATTGCACAAAAGCACCACTTTAAGTCTTATGTCTAACAGAGATGTGCTCATACGTTTCTTAGAAATAAGTCACTGAGCATGAAAGATGACAAATCAACTTCAATAAATCTTAGTCGACTAAGACCAGAACGACCAGTTAGTCGAAAAAATCTGAATGTAAATACAGGTTGCATCTGATGGAAGTGTGTTTTTTAGCCGACAGCAGCGATAGTGTTTCGTCCTGACTCCGCCTGTGGATTCACCCCAGCCAACCCCGATGTTCATTCCCCATTTTTTAAGTTTGCACTTGTTTGTTTCTTGCTCTCCTCCTCCTCCCCCCTCCCCTACACTTCTCTGTGGATGCCCCCCTGTCCTCCTGACCCTCTCGCAGGCGCCACTCCCCCTATAGGACGCTTGAGCCGGTGCGTCCACCCGTTGTCCCTAACGACTACGTCTCAAGCCCGACGCGCAACATGGCGCACCCCCAGCAGAGCCCTGCACGCACTGCATCCGTTAATCAGAGGAACCGCACGTACAGGTACCCCCTTCCCCCTTCCCAGCATGCCTCTCTACACTTCTTAAACACGCCCCCTTTTACCTCCCTCTCTTCTTCTCCTCTCCTACACTTAAAGTGCGAGCCAGCTCCTGTGAACATGCCTTCTTCTTCTCTGAAATGACACCTCGTGGACTTTTACTCCCTTCTTTTCACCTTTTTGTGCAACAGTTCCTGCTCCCAGTGAATTATTTGGGAATCCCTCGACCTGTAAGGACAGAGAAATGAGGACTCAGAGCTGTATTTAGCACGGCTAGACGCTAGGCTCCTATGGTAATAGTCATTAAATAGGCAGCGTCGCCCCCTCAGTCCTGTCAACCCAATGTCAGCTCATCTCCCAAGACGAGACCCTTTCATCCCGAGAGATATTCCTAGACTCCCCTGTCTGCCGTGAGAGAAGTAAAAGGGTTTGAGTTTCGTCATTGCGCCCCATCTGTTGGACAAATGTTTTTCCCTGACTCTCCTCTCTTTATTCTGCACCGCTCCATCCACAGCTTCCTCATCTCTCAGCTCTCGTTAAAAAGTCTCGCCCCCATGCGTCCTGATGCTTCCTGCTTCTACGGCGTGTCATATCTTTGTCTTTGTCTTGTGTCGCTACTGCGTCACCTGTGTCATGTGTCCCTGGTGAGGCTTCCAGCTGCTTTTTATTTTTGTATCGCTGTGACATATCTCAGTCATTTCAGAGGCATAACAGCTCACACTAACACATCACTGCTCTTGAGGGTGCCACGTTAGCTTACAGAGCTAAACTGAACTGTGTTGCTCCAGGCTGGTTGCGCATCCAACTGGAATACAAGGCAGCATCAGACAGATGAATGATATACGGAGTTTTATTCCAAAATGAGAGAGTGTAAAATTCCAAGTAGCTGCATTTTAAGTAAATGATCTGTGTATTAGCCCGTTTTTTTTCAGGGGCCCAGGAACCATTTCAGGAACTCAGGAACCTTACCTGTGGGACAAAATACGTTGCTATTGTCCAACCAAAATGCTTATTGTTATTTCATTCTTTACACAACTATTTCTTTTACTTTCTTATGTGTAAAAAACGAGTGCAAAACTATCAATAACTTCCAGGAAAGATTTTCCGAAAGTTGGTGCCACTAGTAACTTGTAACTACAATTTGCAGTTACTAATGCAGAAATAAATTTAACAATCAAACAGTGCATTGTCTAGTTAAGAGTGTCCCGTCTCCCTTCCCACCTCCTTTATGTCTCCTATCCATTCATTCATTACATCCATTCAATAACACCACAGTAAATACACAGAACAACCCAATGACTCTGTGTTGTTTTACTTTTCAAACGCAGCTGTCGTCGTTTTCTCAGTCATCGGACCAATGTGCCTAATATTCGTGGTTCATAAGATGCGATGGAAACCAGAAACAGGAATGTTCTTTAGTTCCTGAGTTTTGTTCCTGTGGCTCCATAGTTCCTGGAACTATTTGGTCATAAAGGGCGATATGTGAAGATTTTTATTTGATTTTTAGGTAGAGACATTTTGAATATATTGTATGACATTTTCAAATAAAAGCTTTGAAAATGAATTAGGCGAGAGTGTACGGCGAGTGTGACGGTGTGTTTGACGTGTTTTGCCGCCTTACTCCCCACCAGCAGTGGGAGCAGCGGAGGGAGCCACCCCAGTAGCAGTCGCAGCAGCAGCCGGGAGAACAGCGGCAGTGGCAGCGTGGGCATCCCCATCGCCGTGCCGACCCCAGCCCCGCCCACCGCCTTCCCAGGTAACTTCCTGTTTCTCCTCCGAGCAGGATCTGTGTGTGTGAAACTAACTAATCTTTGTTAGTATCCAGGATTCCTGCATGCTCTAGTAGTGTGACTTTAATTAAATGTGTAGGAACCCTGGATCTACTGGAGTCCTCCCGTCTCACTCTGCTCTTGTCTTGACCTCCCTCACCTGTCTCTTCTCTCCTTCCTTCAACCCCCTCGGTTCAGTCCCCATCCCATCTAACCCCGGTAAACCTCCCCCCAACACTGCCACCACCCCCGGACCCCCTAACTGCGCCCTAGACGGCCCCCCACAGGCCCCAAACCCCCCTGTAGAGATCCCGCCTGTACCCCCGCCCCCTCCCCAGCTCCCCACCTCCGAGGCCCCCACTGGCCCCGCTAGTTTCGGCAACCCTGCACCAGGTGAGTGTCACCCGATGGGAGAAGCTCGCCCACTCCTCTGCACACCCTCCATCCCGCCTCCCCCCACATGCTTCCCCCTGCTCGCAGTTGTGTTCGTCCACTGGCTCGTCATCACCCTGGATGTTCACTGGTGTTGTCTGACAGCCTGTTCTGCCTGTTGACAGCTCAGAAAACGCAAGGTTTCTCTTAGATACAAGTTCTGAAATAATACTATTAATCAGTTGTTAAATCAAGGAAAATATTTTCAAGTGAACGGGATTTCAACTTGAGTTTACAGTTAATTTATTTAGAATTCGTCATTAAGAAATCTTAAGTCATTACTTCTCGTCTCAGGTTAAAACGCAAATCAGGTTATTTTCTTCTAACCTCAGTTTAGCGGCACATTTCCACCAGATCCGGCGACGGAGGGCGTCTCAGCGCTTTCCGTTCATTTCCTATAGAAAGCTGGAGAAGTCCAGTGCATGGTGGGAGTGTTGCGGCGAGTTGGAGAGCACACGGGAGACACATAGACCAGGTTTATATCAGGTTAAATCATGTCTAGATATACACTCTGGATACGAGACGCATTTTAATGGTAGTTGTAAAGCCTAATAAAAATCCGATGGATCTGGTCAGTGCATCACATATTTGTTCCAGGTTTTAATTGTTTTAGGAGATAAATAGAGCTTTCAGATACCAACCACAGTCTTCTCTGCTTTATATTCAGAAATGTCCACCTCTCAAGGGCTGCACACCTCATACATTTATTAAATACAATCTTGAGTAGAGAAAATGTCGGTAAACATGATAATGAAGTGTTGAATCTCTTATCCGCATTTCAAAGGAAGTCTTATTTTGTCACCTCCTTGACCTTTTTCCTCAAACAATTAAGTGCTCAAATAGAAATTCAACTTTAAAGGTCACTGTAGAGCCCTTCACTAGTCTAAACTGTCTAAACGTCTGACTGGTGTGCAGCTCTTCTACCTCAGGTTTTTGCTCTTCATCCCCCTCAGCATCTCATCAGCTGCCTGCATCTGTGTTGATGATGATGATGTTTTTCTGATGTATTATGCATGAGCTATGTGGTGAAACGCTTGCACAGTGAATTCTTCATTCATGTGTATTTATTCAGGCATTTTTTGTTGTTGTTTTTGTGCGGCTGGATGTTGTAATTAATGTGCAGTGCTGCTGTTCAGGGTAGCAAATGAGCACCATTAGTCAAATGTTAATGTTGATTAATTATGGATATAGTAAAACTCATTCATTTCTCCTCATAAAATCCAATTTGGCTGATAAAGTGAAAGTAAACAATGAATTTAGGAAATGTGTTAGTCAATAAAAAGTTGATTTGTTGCCCCTGTTTTTAATGTAAGTAAAAGGCAAATTAACGTGACCTTCCTGTTGAGGTCACCTCCTCCCCTCCCTCGTTAACTGACTCTCTGCTGCCCCCTGGTGTCTCCTCCTCTCAGGTGCTCCTCAGTTCTACAGCATGAACCGCCCGGCGCAGCCGCCCCAGAACTCGCAGGTGGGAGGCTCGCTGCCGTACCGCCGGCCCTCGTCCGTCACCGGTCAGCCCAACATGCCGCACAACCAGAGCCAGCTCAACGGGGGGCCGCACTTCGCCCAGAACCAAGGTACCGAACAAGAGCGTATTACTATTTTCACATTTATGTCTGAATCTTTTGGTAGCCAAGTTTCTAAATGTGAACTCTTAACTATAATACCTTTCTGTGCATTTTCACAGCAATAAATAAAATTTAGGTGTAAGTAAAGGAAGTATATAAGAAAATAATCTAATTGGGCAGCGATACCGGTTGCCCTGTGGTTGAGATCCAACACTGAACAAATACAACACAATAAAAAAAAAAAATAAGTAAGTAAGTGATTCACTGAGAAACATAAAATGTGATCTGATCACTCACTGTTTCCTGCAATTAAAATATTGCACATTGTGGATTAAAAATCAGGGCTATAAAGTGTCGATCGATATTCGTACGTCGTACAATTCACCAGAATACCCCCAAATTGTGTGTATTAACTGCAATACCTACTGTAGATACTCTAGACAGTCAAAGGTGAATTACTGTTCTCTCCTCTTTCTGTATTTTTCTGGTTCAGAGAGAGTCCAGCTCCTATCACAGCCTTTAGATTTCAGAGGGAGCAGATCATCACCAGACTCTGACTCTGTCGTTTTTCTGCATCTTTTATGAAAAGATCTCCTGTCTGGTTTTGTGTTCTGTCGTTTCTCATCAACTGAACTGCCTTCACTAGACTTCACCTTTTCACCAGCTCTCTCTCTCTCTCTGTCGTCGCTGCTCTCTTTGCAATCGTTTGTCCTCCATTTGTCTCCAACTGTCTGGTTTCTGTAATACAAGTGTGGCACTTTGTGCATAAATCTTGTCTGCTGAATGTTCTGAACACGTATTCATGTGGCAGAGAAAGCAATTTAATTAGTTGAAAGTAATTTAGGGCTGCAACTAATCTCCGTTAAGTGATTAATCGGTTCATAAAGTGTCAGAAAATAATGAAAAATCTCCATCACAAGTTCCCCGACCTCAAGTTGACTTAATTAAATGTCTTGTTTTGTCCGACCAGAAGTTCAACACAAAGATATTCAGATATTGCTGTCATTAAAGACTTTAAGAAGCTACCTTAACGCTCTGGGAAATTGTGACTAAATCTGTATTATTTTACATTTTCTAACAATTAATCAGTGAATATGTTGACATTTTTTTGATTAACTGCTGGTGAAAATAGTTGCAGCTATCTGCCACATGTATATATATGTTTTATCTGTGTAGCCACAGGTGGGAAGAACAATAAATAATTATGGATTTCTCAGGTCTGTGCTTTGCTGAAGTCATTCTTTACATACTGTAAATGTTACTCTGTTGTTCTTATTCCTGTTTAACTCTCTTCTGTGTTTTTCTTGGTTATTCTAACCTCATTTTCTCGTGTCTTTGCTGATGTCTGTCCTCTCTCTCTGTGTCCTCGTCCTTGTCCTTCTCTTTGTATCCATACCGTTTGGTGATAGCAGGCCCGCTCGCGCCCCCTCCCCCCTCCATGCAGATCACCCCTCAGCTGCCTCTGATGGGCTTTGTGGCCCGAGTTCAGGAGACTAGTAAGTGGCTTTTAGCCCCTCGCTCCCCCCCCCCACCTCCTACTGCATGACCGCCATTCGTTTCAAGTCCTCTCCCCAACAGTTGGTCAGTGATTCGCCCCCTCTTGGGGAATATTTTCTTATTGAAGTAAACAAGTGATCAACCTCCAACGCCTCATGTAAAGCATGATATGAATAATGAAGCATGTTTGTTCATGAGCATGATGAGCATGTTTCTGTGTAATTAAGTTTCCTCCTTGAATTTCTTTTAAATGCACGTTGGATCAGTGTGTGCACATTTCGTACCTGTCGTCCTGTTGCTTTCCAGAGTGAATATAATACACCGTACTGAGCCTCTGAATGTCTAAATGCATCCAGCATGAAGTGTTTCTGTTCCTTTCTCCAGTGCATGATCATACTGTGTCCCCGACTAACGCAGGCGTCTTTGTGCTCCTTTCTTTGCCTCTAATTGCTCTTTTTCTTTCTTCCCGCCTGCCTGAAAACTATTTCTAGTCTCAGACGTGCCGCCTCCGCCTCCACCCGCCGAGGAGCCGGTGTTCGAGGAGCCCACACCTCCTCCTCCGCCGCCGGAGGACTACGAGGACGATGAGGATGAAGAAGAGTCGGCGGTGGTGGAGTACAGTGACCCCTACGCCGAGGAGGACCCGCCCTGGGCTCCACACTCCTACCTGGAGAAAGGTCTGCCTCCACTGCTCAATATTAAGGGAAAATCCACCCTGAAATGGAGGGTCGCTAATCGGTTGAAATTTGTTTTCTGCATTCCTGCATTTGTCTCACATTTGGGCCTAAATCCTGATTATTTTTTACCAACACACTTCTTCCACCTTGTTCTCCTGCAGTGGTCGCCATCTACGACTACGCTCGGGACAAGGAGGACGAGCTTTCGTTCATTGAGGGCGCCATCATCTACGTGATCAAGAAGAACGACGACGGCTGGTACGAGGGCGTGATGAACGGGACCACGGGCCTCTTCCCCGGCAACTACGTCGAGTCCATCATGCACTACGCCGACTGAACAATCCCCCCTTCTGAGCGGACGAGGAAGAGGAGCGGGAGGAGTGTTTTGATGGGGAAGGGACGGGGAGGGAGGGGAGCCAAGGGTTAAAGGTCAAAGACTTTGATCAGACAGAGCATGATCACCTCCGGGCGAAGAGAGAAAAGAGACCGGGGGGAAGAAGACGCAGTTTTTAAAGAAGTTGCAACATGACAAACTGATGCCCAGTCATTCTCTCGACATTGTAAAACAACCACTACTCTAGATATATCCTTCCCTGTAATATTTCTTTCTTTCTTTATTTGACTGAGGACGACTGGACGGTGATGGATTTATCGTATTTCGAGAGTTTTGTGTTACATTACGAGGCCACTACATTGATTTCGCTTCATTTTTTTTTGTTTTGTTTTACCATTTTGCCCTTATTTTAAAGAATATTTATTTGGATTTTGTAGTGGGATAAATGGTGAGAGGGATTTAGTCGGGGTTTCCATGTCGCAGCCTTCGGAGAAAGGGCTGGAGGAGAATGCCTTCATGTGTAGATTTAACACTCCAGAGACATTTTGGAGAAAAATACTCCTCTCTATATATATAAAGTATAATGCAACAACTATATCCTCGGTGTGGGGGAAAATGTAGTTTCCGTACTTGACAAAATATTTGTTTGGGTACCTCAGCAGAGAGTGTGCCAAAGCTGACATTCACTACGATATAAGCACATCAAATGTCTTAAGGTGACACACGACGCTACATTAAAGTGGGTCAGAAAAGACTTCAGAAGAGTGCTTTAAACCCAGATTTTTGCTTGTTTTTAAAGTTAATTTGATAATCTGAAATATTTTGCGACTACATGCTTCACTTTACTGGCCAGTGTGCATTTTCTAGTGAGAAGGAATCGTCATCCAGCCCTCAAATAAGAGAGGAAAGCCTCGATTGCACAATGACCTGGATTTTGAAGTCTCACTCTGCAGCTCCTGTCATGAATAATAGAAGTATATTAGCTCGACTGGCGAGGCTAATCATTTGCAGTGTTCATATGCATTTGAAGACTTTTATTTTCGGCGTTTTACCAAGGGGTCCAGAGTCGGGGTTTGCTTGCAGAGCGGCAGACTGCATGTTTCGACGAGGAGAAAAAAACATTTCTGCTCTACTGATGATTAATGTCTTAATATTTTTAGATATGGTGTGGTTTGGTTTTTTGATATTCACCCACGACGACGATGCATTTAGGTCATTTCTAAGATGCTTGTGCCATATTGAAGTGTGTGTTGCTGTTCAGAGGTTATCACTTCATTTGCAATAAATTGGCCAGAGTGGGGTGGATTGACGTTGAACTACAAATCTATTTTCAGTTTTCCCAACTTGTTTTAAATCAAAAGCACATACATTTGTAGTAAAAAGGTGTAGAAGAAGAAATAATATAAATGTGAGATGTATTATGTCCTCAAAACAGGACTTATTGAATATGAAAAGATGCCAGCTGTTGTGTTGAAATGAACCGTCGCAAGCCCCCGATACTTCTTAACGCCGTCAGTTTAGGCGCCGTTCGTCCTCCGTAAAGTTTCCAATACGCTTGGGTGTTTGCGAGGGCTCAGTGCTTGTACTTATGTCAGAATCTTTATTTTCTATTAAAACAAAAAAAAAGAAATAATAACAAGTGGGTCTGTATGTGAGTCTTGCATGACATTGTTCTTATCTGTACTGGTGTCCCAAAAACCTACGTGGCGAGATCACCCATTCTTAAAAAGACAAGCAGCCCTGCAGCTCTGACCAGGCACCACCAGCCTCATCCAAAGAGACTGTACGACTTAATTCAAGCCAACGACCGAGGAGTCGCTCTCTGGCCTGTGGGGGAGGAGGGAGGTCGTCAGTGGTGAAAAATCATGTGTTTTAAGCTGCTAGTGAATCCTGCGGACAAAGAAACTCAACCCGAGGTGGCGATAAATGTAAATGACTCTTGTTACATAACACTCATAGGATGACACTAAAAAAAAGACAATAAAACAAGGCCCTTGGTCTGCAGGATTCACAGCTCCCTGGAGTCACAGACGTCCTTCGGGATGTCCAGTTCAACAGTCCATAATGCCATTGTGTTGCACAGTTAAAGTTGAATTGCAGAAGTATCATATTTGTAAAATCATGAGAACAAAGACAATAAAATTATTAAGATTTATTGGTGTAGTAGTGCTTGGTTCTTGTTTTTTTATGTATAAATTATTGGACGGCAGGAAGTCTGGCTTTCGGGGGAATATTATTCCATTATAATAGAACATTTTATATGCAAATGATGCCCCTCTGAGGCTGATAAAGCTGTTGGATTTGCACCATATTAACAGGGGAACAAAATGTTTTTCATTAATTCAACAAAATCCATAGACTACACAAACCAAAGACCCAGTTGCATACTTCAAACTATTGAGTATTTCATAGTTTTAAAAAGCAAAAATTAAAGAAATGTTAAAAATGCTGCAGCCTGCAGAACCATTTAATCCCACCCGCTGTGATTAGCTCATAGCCTGTAAACTAGTCACTTATGCTAATCGCTGGCATACACGTATCCCTTGCAAACTGAAATTCACAAATGTTTGAGTTTATACTGTATTTTGTCACCAGTCCCTTGACAGCACTCTTACTTAGCTAAACATAATCATAATAATAGTTAGCATAAATTCTTTTTTTGGTCGTCTAGAAGGTAGCCCGCAAACCGCGAAATCTGACATCTGCAAAAACTCTCGCGAGACTCCCTGCCTTAACTATTCGAGATCTTCGAGATCAACGCCTAACCTTAACAATCTCGCGAGAGTTTCCACAGTTTGCGGCCTGATACAGTGGTGCGCCCCCATTGGCTGATTAGTTTGAGCGACAGCTCAATGCCACCAGATGTTGTTCAGTGCAGTTTCCGTTTGGGCCCTGCTAACTAGTTTTACTTGCGTGATATCAATTTGGACCCAGGCAATAACTTTACTGGATTCCTACAAGATTAATAAAGTGTAAGTATTGATTATATATGTCGTCTGTGCTGTGCTAGACGTTTTGTTGTGTTAATTTTGAGGTATAAGCTTTGCTATGGGAGCTAAAGTTAGCTTCTACATAATTAGCTAAATTGCTAACGACCGTTAGTGTCGTGTGTTTGTGTGTGTGCGCGCGTGTGTGTGCGTGTGCGTGCGTGTGTGTGTGCCATGTTGAATAGTGTGTCCCTCCTGGTAAAATGATAGCGCCCCCCTCGGTAGTTAGGGTTGGTTCTGGTTAATGTAGGGGGAACCACATATTGGCCGGAAACAGTATTGGATGCAACACCTGTATTAATGATTCCGGCCTGTTTTAACTTCCGGTTAGATATGTAAGTTTTTTTTTTTTTTTGTTTTTTTTATTGAATTCTTTCAACAATACAATTTCCATGGAACAAGAGAATGAAGATTTTACATCATAACTCATAAATCATCAATGTATGACATGGACAACATGAGATTAAAGACAGAAAAGAGATCAAATAAAATTAAAATAAAAACATAATAAATAAAAATAATCAACAATGACATTTAGTACAAGGGAAATGACCAGATATTTTAAATTGATATAGATAGATAGATATGTAAGTGCATGAGAGGATAGCTTTTAACTGTCTTCTTCTTCTCTCTGTAGAACAATGTGACATTGATCAGGACCCGAACAGAGACCTACGATGCAGTCCCAGGTAAAAAACGTATAATTAAGGGTGTTATTAAGGTGTTGGGTTTATGATTGTGTTTATGTTTATGTCTGGGTGAATACTCAATTCTGATTGGCTGCAGGGTGTCCATTAAGTAAGGGATAATGCCTGATGAGGTGTCCATTATCAGGAGTTAATGAGTCCAGTCCATTAATTCCTGATTATAGACACCTCGAAGGGCATTATCCTGCTTATACCATGGTATAGTTATTATAGTACATTATAGTTGTGAGGTGAGAGGAACATTTTTAAACACGCCAAAGAGACAAAACGTTTAATATTTTCCTCTACCAACGTTACATATCAGCAGGAGGTGTTTTGTCAATGGAAGAGAACAACTATTGTATTTATTAATGTCATTTAGCTTGTGTTTTTTAGATTGTGTTATTCCAGCTGGATGTGTTTGGTGTCATTCCTTATCTGTCCACCAGAGGGCCTCGTAACACTCTATTAGTTCAGAATCTGTGTCTAAATGTGTGTTTACTTCATGGACCGTGTGTAAAGGTGTTTTAAAAAAAACTCTATGTGCATTTTGCAATACTAATCGTCATAGTATACTAGAGTTTTAGCAGTTAGTATACAAAAACATTAATCAGCATACTTTACCAGTTGATACCAACAGGAAGTGGTACTATATGTGTACTTCACAAATTGAAAGACTTATTTGTGTTTTCCAAAATCTCTCTGGAGCTGTTTCACCACCATGCACAATTTATTTCTATTTTTTTTCCTGTTTTGATCAGCTCCTCTATTTCCTTTGCGAATTGCACTGTGGGAGATTAGTGGACACCAACAGCACACTCGAAATATTATTATTAATATGTATGCTGTCTGGTTTGAGTGTATTTCATTTAGTCACAAACTAGATGGCCATTAGATGGGCTTCACACGTTAATATTAGCTCATTAATATACGTTAATATTACGTATATACGTTAATATTAGCTCATAATGTATTAAAGCATAACACTTTTACTGCACACTGAAAGAACACTGGGTTTTCAGATTTAGAGGTTGCTCATATGTCGTCCCAGGTGAGTTAATAACGTGACAAAAGTGGCACCACACCTCCTGTACATGTGCTCTATGGTCCATTGTCACAGTGTCACTCAATGCATTATCATATAACAGCGTGGCCGAGTCCTAGAGGCCCTTTCTCACTTGCAGGTTTCGCCTTTGGCAGCTACAGTAGGATCTGTTTACACTGTGATATACTGTGAAATCACCCACTATGTGTTGTGTGTAGCAGCTGGTTAGAAGAGAGTGTCGTGGAATTTCTTATACTCCGGTTAACTCAGTCAACAGGAAGGAAGAGGCCCCTATTGAAGCTTGATCAAGGAGCGATTGTCAGGCTCTCCACATTGGTGTGCTCTCTGCATGAAGGCCTCACAACTCTGCCCTTTCTCCCTGGTTCTCAGTGTTTTACCCCTTATCGTGTTTTGACTTACGCGGTTCCTCTGGCATCTCTGACCCTGGTTGCCCCAGCGACTGGCTCTATGGCCACTGCTACAGACACAGCTGTACAGATAACGGTGGCTCCCCTAGACAGGAATCCAACCCAAGAATGTCAACACGAGGGACACTCTGAGAGACACTCTGACCTCCCGACCAAGGAGAGAGGAATAGATAGAAAATTCCATCACAGAGAGGATGCCTGTTCTCAAGGTCTCCGAGTCCAAATCTAGTTTAAAGAAACAGATTTATTTAGGTGATATTGTGCTAGCATGGTGCATATCCCCAAAGTAAATTTATGTTTTTAGGCAAGCTAGTAGCATGGCTCGAGGGGAGCTGGGCAGGTCATCTGGAGGCATATGTACAGCATTTAACACCTGAAATGGATCCTCAGTTTGATGAGGTTTGATGGGTCTGAACATGATTTATCACACTAACCCCACAGAGAGAGAGGTTTACATCCTGGGGTCATGGGTGGGTTATGAGACAATGGGCCTCTGGGCACAGACATGCAAAAGGACCCACCACCTCTCTTACATAGGAGCAAGACACAGTTGTTTAGCCGCTTTTTGTGGTTGTTTTGTGCCACTTAACGTAATGGTTTTGGTCTTCTTGTAGTCATTTTGTGTCTCTTTGTGGTCGTTTTGAGAGTCTTTGTGCTTGTTTTGTGTCTCTTTGTAGGCATTTTGAGTCTCTTAGTAGTTGTTTTGTGTCTCTTTGTTGTCATTCTGTCTTTTTGTGTCTCCTTGTAGTCGTTTTATGTTTCTTGAGATCATTTTGAGTCTCTTCCTGGTTGGTACGTGTCTCTTTGAGTGAAGTTGTAGGTGAAGGCAGGGCATCCATCCATGCCTGGTGTAAAGCAAAGTTTCCTCATGTGGCTTTGTACGTACCCAGAGCGGTTTATTTGGGGACAGACTGTGTCTCACAGCTTAAACATGATGGGTCAGGATGTTTGTGACCTTTTACTTCATCTGGCAAAGAGACAACAGAGCACATTGTCCTTCTCCGTGCTCATATTAATGTGTGCTGCTCAGACTAAAATGACAGGAGTTTGCAAGTGTTGCACTCATTTACAACATAAGTGCTACCTTCAGGATGACTCTTCCTGAGCGTTGACAGCTGAGAGCAAAGAGGGAAGATGGATGGAATTTAAATTTGAAATGTGAGTGTGAGGACACATGCCCCGAGTATACACCCGATGGCGGAAAGTGGACTTATCTTTACGTGTGCACACAGGATTAACAGTGAAATGGGGAGTACCACAGGGAGAGATGTGTCAAAGGGATTTTTCTATTCAGTCGTATGGTTCAGGTGTTGGGGAGGACATGTTCTGACAAACCCTATTACATTTTCCTTCTGCCTACTCAGCTATGAAAAAACAAAGAGCAGCTTCTTGCCTGCTTTGTGGGGGAATCCTTATGAATAATACTCAAACCTTTGCTTGATTTTGTGCAGAAATCTCATGCAGCTGTCTATAAAAAGGTGGATTTGTGTGTGTTGTGTGGTGGAGGGGTAGTTATGGAGCATCTGTCATCAGGAGAAGCCTTTCTCTCTTTGAGGAATGCAGTTTTTAGTCCGGACCACAGACAGGTGCCACACTGCAGCGAGGCCAACATGTCTGAACAGAGAATCAAACACATGGAAAACTTACATCAGCCTGAAGTCTATGATGCTGATTTTCTCACTGTGGCTCTTTTAAATGCTGATTAGACTTATCATGTGGTAAAGCTTTTATCTTTAGCTTCTGATAACTTTTGAGAATCTAAACCACAAGGTTTATTTAGGGGTGGATTTACTGATTTAGGGAACACAGGTGAATTCAGTAAACACAGAACCCACGGCTGGTTTTGTCCACTGATAAGTTTATTCAAACAATGTGTGTTGAATAAAACAAAAGAAAAAAACAGCACTTGTAGCAAGTTAAGTAATATTTCAACATTAAAAACAGGTGCAACATTCATTTTTAATCAAATTAAGTGAACGTTAGATTGTGTAATGCTGATTGCAGTGTGAATACATAACGCATAAAATATAATATAATATGATAATAAAGCAATAATCCATATGGACTATTTTAGCAGCCATTATTATTATTTTAATTAATTAATTCATTCTTAAATAGTTTTTATTTAGCAGCCATATAACAACTATGTTGCTGCAGATAATGTTCATTAGTTGAGCTTTTACTTTGAAAAGCCCATGCAGGAAGTTCCCTCCAGCCTGCTGACGTTCTAGCTTGACACCGAAGTCATTAGCTGCTCTGCGTAAAGGTGCTCACATCCTCTCAGGTAGACAAGAGGTCCGTGAAACTTTGATCGATTTTTCCCCCACAAGCTGCGTTGGAGATGATCGCACCTCAGAAAGGATTTTAATAGTTTTTTTCTTTTTTTAAAATCATAAATAGGCTAACAAACACTCCAAGGATGCCTGGAGGCGACAGGTGGTCGCTATTGACCTTGCAGTCCATCATCCTCCTGCTGTTGGTGGTCGCACAGATACAAGCCCAGCGCAGAGGTAAGTGGATGCTGCTTTTTTTTTATTTATTCTGTAATTATTTAGCATATTTACATACCTGTGTTAATTCGAAAAAAAGAAAGAAAATGTTGCTGCAAAACTTTAAGTTTCTACAAAAAAAAGTGCAGAAAATACTGCTTTAAAATGCTGTTAAACACAAGTTTGCTATTATGTATACTTCCTGTTTTTAATTGGCTCTACAGCACATCTTATCTCAGAAAACACCCCTAACTTTTAAATTTTTAATTAAAATTCAGACATTCTCATCCACTTGTGCTGCATTTCTGTGAATAATCAGCAGGCTATGTGCTGACACATGATCTGAAAGCTTGGTGTTTTCAGGCTGGAATGAGGTTTGTGGTTGATGTGAATGTCTGGACTTGTCTATTGGGAATTATGAATAGCTCGTAGCATTTCCTCTACTTTACTTTACTGTCTAGCCTTTGTTTGGCTTGTAAAAGTGAAGCATGTAGCAAAAATCATGCACTGACCTGCTCTTCTTCACTGGCTGAATATCATAGAGGGATATTTTTGTAATTTGATGATCATGCATTTATTGTATTGTATTTTCTGCCTTTTTCTGCTGTTGTCTGGTGGCTGAGCTTCAGGTTTCCTCACTAAGCTTGTTTTCTTTAGCACTGTGGGCCCCTGTGCTCAGACATGAAGAAGGCCCCCCTACATCAGAGTCACAAAACGAAACAAATGCACATTTTACATCTCTTTGTGGTTGTTTTGCGTCTCTCATCTGTCATTTTACGTATCTTGTCGTTTTGTGTCTGTGATCGTTTTGGATCTCTTTGTGGTCGTTTTGTGTCTCTTTTTTGTAGTTTTGCATCTCTTTCTGGTCTTTTTATACATCTTGTGGTTGTATTGTGTCTCTTTGTATTAATTTCATTGACTGTCCAACAAGAAATGTTAACTTCCACAGAGGCTCTGGCTCACGAATCCCCTGGCCCCTCGAGCCCCTGGGCCTGTTTCCTGTTGGCCTGTTCCGTAATCCATCCATGATTTTGTACTTGTGTGTGTGCTTGTGTTTTATTACAAAAATATTTTTTTTACAGATCATCGCTTCTTTAGGATTAATATTTAGGTTTAGAGTTAAGCAGGGGAGGGATGTTACTCATGAAGGTGCTGTTCAGTGTGTCGTAGTGCAGAACAGACCAGTGTGTTGAGTGTGTTACCATGTGTGTAGAGGGTGGTTATTTGTGGTTTCTTCAGATTTTCCCCTCTTCAGGGCTCGACACCCTTCATCTTCATCGCCAAATTTTACCTGGCTGTGGTTTCAAAACACACAAACATTGTGCTGACATTCAGGCATGCCCACACATTCATGTAGAGACATATGCACAAACTTCACACAAGAATTCAGGCTTATGCATTGTGTAGATAGTAAAACAGTAAAAGAAGTGAGCTTTTGGTGATGCAACTATTTCTGCTTTTTATTCTTTTGAATGACATGACACTAACAAACTTATGACACTTTTTCTACAATCCATCGTCATCATATCCATCCGATGTTAGTGTCAGTCTGTCAGAATTGAAGGGTAAACTTTTCTCTTTTCACTCATCATTTTGCACTGATGTCCAACAATAATACAGAGAGAAATCTATCATAGCAGTGAATGATTCCAGTTTGACCCCCAGTAGAGCTCCAGAAGCCCGGTTAACAAAACATGTTGCATTTTTAGAAACAGATGCTCTGATGAACTTAATGCATAATGCATTACCTAGTTTTTTGCTTTTATTTTGAATTCTATATGAGGAGTTTTACACATTGACATTGTTCTGAAAATGCAGCCAAAGAAACCGTTACTTAATATAAAAGCAGCCGGTTTGAAAGGTTTTCTGGGAAATGTAGGAAATCAATAACTGAAGTAGAAAAGGATGAATCAGGTTGTGGGAAATTGACTCCACCAAATAAGGAAATTGCAAAACCAACCGTCAAACATTGAGCATCATTAATCGATAATTTACCGTCTAACAGTGTCTGAGGATGTGAGGGATCAGAATTTACAACAATGTCTTCGTTATCTTTCTCTATGGTTTGCAGATATAACGCCTCCTCAGATTTACTGTGTTTACATATCATGTAAGCACTTAACAGAAGTATGCTGGAGCACAAGCAGCAGACTTTTCCCCTGGGTGGTCCATGATATACAACGCTATATTTTATCAAAGCAGACAACAAATGGTAATAAAAACCAGTGTACCATGTCGTACTAAATTAGTAGCTGTTCACTTAATGGTGTGGTGTATATTCAGGATGTAAAGGGAATATAATCCAGTGGATAATTACAACACAAGGAAATTCACAGCCTGTCTGAACATGAGGCCGTTTTCTGTCATCAGAAATGGGGAAATTTCACTTGTGTAAATTCAAGTTAAAGACAATGGGTACTTTCATGAAGTAATATATTCCTAAAGCACTTTATTTGCCATCTTATACATAAAGAAGCTTGATTAGAAATGTATTTATTTAAAGAGTTCTCGAAGGAGATGCATTTCTAAAGGAGCACTGTCCCTTTTTTGCACAAAACTATCCATGAAACTAGCACTTTAATGATTTAGATTAAATAGTTTAGCAAAATGATTTATCAAGCAAACACATTCCAGGTTCTCAAATAAGTTATAATCTGCTGCTCTTCTCTTTGTACATCATTATACATTTTATATATTTGGGTTTGGGACTGTTGGTCCCACAACATAACCGTTTTGAAGACGTTTTATGGACTAAACTATTACATTAACCACCTTATTTCCTGATGATTATTCCCACAAAAGGCTGTTGAGAACATGAAGTGCCGGAGTTTTCACGATCTGGATCAACTTTAAATCACCGTTTCATTAGATCAGAGGAGGTAGACGGTAGCAAAACAGATATTTATTTATATAAAAACAAAGGAGATTATTACTTTAAGTCAGTGTGGTTTCTTCTCAGTTGAACTACTAATTATGGAGTGCTGTAGTTAAGCTGTGATGAAGACTCACTGTTTGGGTTTGACTAGAATAAACAGGTCTGGCTCAGCTGCATTAGATAATAGGGGTGGGAATCACCAGAGGCCCCACGATACGATCTTATCACGACGCGATCTTATTGCGATTTGAAACATTTTGCGATATGCTGAGTATTGCGATAAGATGGTCTAATACAACAGTCCAGCAATAAAATATGAAGGTTATTATGTTCCGTTCGAGGTGTTGATTCAACTTAATGATCATGTTGGAGGATGTAGTTTGTGGCGCTGTTGAGATGTTGTGTTTCTGTTATCGTGCTGGACAGATTATTGACTCGTTTCTCTTTGAGATTAAAGGTTTTAAATTGCAAGTGTAGAGTTGGATGGGTGAGTGAAATGAATGGGGACGGACCACTGGACACTTCTGTCACCTCTACAGCATCAAAGAGCTTTTTGCTGGACAGGAGGTAGGCGGTGGTTTAGTCTGTTTCCAGCCCTGTTGTTACTGCAACATGTTGATTTTCTCTTGTTTGGAGACTGACCTTATTTTTTTTCATATTACAACAGAATTATATCTGTCACATAACTGATATATTTTTGTAGTTTTTTTGGTTCTAAGTATGTAAAAGTACTTATTTAGGGTGAGTTATTTGGGTTTGGTTTATTTACAATATTCTAAATACAACTAGTCTTGGACTTATTTTCATCATTGTCCCTGGTGTTTTCACCAACTTTTATTTTTATTTTTTTTAAACCACAGCAGACATTTTAGACATTATATCAAAATTAATAAAAGCTAACATACCAAATACACAACTCAAATATACCGTATGTATACAGCAGGGAATAAAGTGTATCTTCAGGCTGAGTAAACAGCAACTCCTTATTTTCCACATAGCCTCGAGGACATTTCTTCACCGCGGTTGACTCCCATTTTTATGTGTAATTACAGCTTTTATCCTGCGTGCGTCTCAAATTCAGCCATCGGACTGATCAGATGTAGACAGTAACAAATGAAACATGAAAGCCCTTTTACAACAGTATATAGATAATGATAGCGTCCCTATAGAGCACTTTAAAAGCCTCATAGAGGCAGCTGTGGGTGTTTCCTACCTGCTGCCGGCTACCTAAAGGTGACAGCGGAAGTGTTAAAGTGTTTGTATGATCTCATGCTGAGGGGTGAGAGGATGTTTGCTTTCCATCTTTCCATCTTTCTATTCAATCTGCCGTCTAAACCGGCCAGTCAGAAGCTGCTCTCTGTTACTGGGGAATGCTTTGTTTTCCCAGCTGCAGAGCTGGTGGCTTTCAGGTGGTGATAGTGGTGATAATGGTGGCTGTGGTTTTGCTTCTCCCACCTGCTCCGCTCTTTAAGATCTAATCAGCTTGTTACCCACAAATAGCATGTATAGATTAGGGTTCATTTAAGCTTGATTTCTAGATGTAGGAGCTGGAATCTGGCTTCTGGTTGGAGATTTGGATTTGTGCCTACAGTAATAGAAACAGTTTGATTGCCACAACAATGCAGCAAGATATTTAATTTAAGCTTTTGTGGACATGACATCAGCTAAAATCCCTGAAACATCCCGTAATGACTCGTTTGGTGAGAAGACAAAGACCGTGCGTGTCTGGACCGGCATGCTGTTAAAATAAAGACACTATTGTCTTATATTTAATCCTATACATAAAACAAATCCCTTCCTGTGCAGAAGTCATTTTTCTGAGCAAAGAAAAAAAAAGCTGCTAAACTGAGAATATGTTGAATCACAAAAATAACGCTAAAAATATGTAACTTTATATAAATATATATAACGCCACAGGTTTGTGCAGGCTGAAGAACCGAGTTTTGGCAAGGAAATCAACGTTAGCCTGAAGCTAGTTTCACATAAAAGACCTTAAATATCCTCCTTACACTTGAATGCACAAGCCGTGATACCCTTTACTGCACCCAACTCTCAGAAACAGAAGCTTTTTGTTCCCAGCAGAAATTAATCAGTCGCTTTATTTAACTCGGTCCGTTAACTTTACTGGCTGTGATGTGAAGCCGCTCCACAGTGAAACCTCTCTGTGTTCACGTTGCCCTCAACCCGAACCAGAGCTGACTCATCCATTGTCATCTTTTCCGTGTAGGCAGCTACATATTTTGCATGGCACATCATCACATCAGTCTTTTTTATCATTTCCACCACAAAGGGCCAAACAGACTCATATCATCCAGAGGGGCGACTGGCCAGCTGCCAACACAGAGGCCTCTGCTGTTAATCAGCCAGGAAGGGACACTGAAACAGAAGAAGCTCTCAGGCTGGTCACAGTTTTACTGACATGCAGATTTACTGGGCAGAGATTAATGACTGAGGTCCACTTGTGCATGAAGTTGGTTTATAGTTGTTGGTTGCCGCTGCGTTCCAGGTTCAGGGATATGAGGGACGGTAATGACTCTTTAAAGCTGAAGAGAGGCAGGTCATTAGATAACGTGTGAAAAAATGCCTGTTTTGGGGCGGTCTGGTGGTCTAGTGGTTAAGACACATACTTCTCTCGTATCCCCTCTCCTGTGATCTGTATCTACACTACACTATCACTATCTAATACAGGCAAAATGCCAAAAAAAAGTGTCAGTGTGCTGATTTGTCTATGACTTGCCCCAAACTGCATGTGATTATCATAAAGTGGGCATGTCTGTAAAGGGGAGACTCGTGGGTACCCATAGAACCTGTTTTCATTGACATATCTTGAGGTCAGAGGTCAAGGGACTCCTTTGAAAATGGCCATGACAGTTTTACCTCACCAAAATTTTGTGGAAGTTTGGAGCGTTATTTAGCCTCCTTCACGATAAGCTAGTATGGCATGATTGGTACCGATGGATTTTCATATAGTAGTTGTAGTAGATACCGATACCAGTATCTTCTCTCTAGCTTTAAAACTGAGCCGGCTACAACCTAAAAATAACAAGTTGCGTTAATGCGTTAAAGAAATTTGTGGCGTTAAAATGCGTTATTATCGTGTTAACTTTGACAGCTCTATTTAACCTTTTATAGAATAATAGAAGCAAAACTTGTCGTCAAGTTGAAAACAAGTCCCACGTTTAACCGTATTATATCCACTGCTTTATTATTCCATGTGCAACTTGAACTACTTTTTTATGCCACTGCACAATTGACTGCACAATATTTAGCAGCTAGTTTAGTGAATTGCTGGAGGGAGTGAAATGTGAAACGTCAAGTGTCACATTTATATGGAGGAATGTTGGAGGTCAAAATCCAGTTTGAGCAGCTTTAATTTCTGTGTTGACGTCATATTTTGGATAAAAGTTGAGCGGTTAACTTTCTAATAGTGTCTGTGGTTTTAGGGGTTTATGACTCGCTGTGTGTGTTGTTGTGAACAGTGCTTGCCCTCGAGTATCTGGGCTGCAGGAATTTAAACCTGCAGCACCGAAGGCCTCAAGTTACGAGGCCTTGAATGTCACGTCTCTTCAGGCTCACGCTGCAAAAATGTTCCCCTGACAGGTGAGACCAACAGAAAAACACGGAGGAGACATTTTAATTTATGTCAAAACAGAACTAATATGACCATAATTGCTTTTAATTTTTCTGCTGTCAATCATCTCCTCTTTCTGGAACAAAACATGTGATTTGTTTTCTCACACTCAGAAGACGCCACCATACTTATACCTCCCATTATTCCTCACAACAAACGTCCTCATTCAACAGATCCTCAGCACACACAAGGAGTCGACTGTCTTGTCTCGGAGCTCCCGTGTTGCTTAATGAATCGTGCATTGAGGCTCGATAAGGGAACCGTCTCACACCCTCTCGTCTGAAAATGCCCTGCTTTTGTCTGAGCCAAGAGCCCACTTCGACATACCGCAGGGTGTAAGGATCGGGGGGGGGAGTGGGGAGGAGTGTCATGGTGTTGATTTCTGCTGCGCTTCTGCCAAGATGCCCCACGGGGGACTTTCTTTGCTTCTTTGCTTTGAAGAATTTGAGTTATTTGATGACTTGAAAACACAGCAGGCACAGATAGAAATCAGCGAGGAGCGTCTGTGGTTTACTGAAAGATTTCTAGGTTTGTAATAGGTGAGATTTAAATAAAATTACGCAAACATCGGTAGAGATATGGTACAGAGACGCATTAGTTAATCTCTGTTGTACTCCAGACTTCAAACAACAGGTGGCAGCATTTCGTCTTAATTTTTTTGGCATTTACTGCATTTAAAAACTGACAAGAAATACAGCTGCTGCCATCTGCTGGTTCAAAGAAGTTCCAGTTCATCCCAAAGGTGTTCGATGGGTTGTGGAGGCCAGTCAAGTTCTTCCACACCAAACTGGGAAAACTATTTCATTGTGGACCTGGCTTTGTCATGTTGAAACCGGAAATAGTCTCTCAAAATGGAGAAAATCCTTAAGTTTGTTCTTCAGAGCAAACCTTCAAGGTGGACAGTATACTCGACAAGCCATTTAGCCAATGACTAAATGTCTTTGTGCTGTTCTAAGATGCAAATTTCCTCTCAAATATCATCTTACTGTCTGTCTTAATTATAGTTTTGCCATTATTTCATACTTCTCTGACTATTTCATGACATTGTAGGAGCCCAATACTTTACTTCACTTAATAATTCTGCCAGATACGGGTCCTAATAATAACAATACTGACCACAAAGTAACCTGAGCTCACAGTCTAATTATTGAGCCCTGTGTTTTATGGTTAAAGATCATACATGTGAGCGTGTGAACTGTGTGAACTGTGTGCTATCCCTCTGGGAAACCAGACAGAAACATGATACACCAATTAAACAGAGAGACGATGAAGCTGCCGGGCCTGAGAAACACCAGCAGACACATTTGCTCCCATCATCCTGGATCTTTCTATTTATTAGACAAAGGAGAAGAGGAGCGAGGAAGGCTTTCATGTCTCAACAGAGAGGTGAAATGAGGCAAAGTAAGCTGATGATGAATGGCTTTTAAAGTATGTTGACCTTTAAGTTGGTGGTCTGTGCGATTACTGTCTGTGAGCGACAAGTTGTAAAGATGGAAGTGCAACCGATCACTGTCTGATTATATCCTGGAGACAGGTATGCACCTCCTCCTCCTCTTCCTCCTCCTCATCACGGTGTCAGACAGAGACTTGATCCCAAATATGGAGATTTTTAGTCAATTAAGACGTCTTAACGAGCTCAGACGTCTTTAAACTGCATGCAGAGTGATGTTTTTGCAGGTTTAAGAAACTCATACTTCCCCGACAGTCTTACAGCTCCGGAGAAATCTGGTTGCCACGGCGATTAGTCACTCTGATAATTTAGCACAGCTGCAATTTATACACCCCCTCTTTCTTTTCTCTCTCTGTCTGTCTATCCTGAATGGCCATAAGTATGTGGACACTGATGTGCGTCTGTATTTCTGTATGTCTGGGGCTGTTTTTTATGGTTTGGACAAAACTCCTTAGCTCCTATTTAAGGGACATTTTTGGGATGTGCTCTTTCTTGTGAGAGTTAGATGAGAAGTTTAAAGTGGCAAATTTGCTTTAATTTATCATTATGAAGTATATGTTGATTGCACAATGTAATGGCTCTAGCATAATGACACCATTGGCGTTTACTAGGGCTGCCTAGATGTGTACAAAATAGACAACAAAATAAATTCTTAGTCGACTAACAAAAGAGTGTTAGTTGAACGGGGGGGAGACCGCAATCACTTCTGAAAATCTCTGCTGGTTCAAAGTCAAGGTTTTCAGGAGATAATAATTTTAAAATGTAGCAGAAAACACCAGCTTGTTCAGGCATCCTGGGAAATTTACTAACTGAAGCAGCCAAACAGTAGAAGAAGCAGGACGGGAGAACGTTTAAAAGAAATGCAGTAAATGTCACAAACTGATGCTATATAACTGTTTAATGAGGAAGCAGACATAACATTCCCACTGGAGCCTTAATGTGCAGCTGTAGCACTGGAACGTAGTGTATATAGCTGCATGCATATGCTGTATATAATACTCCGAATGGAAAGCACCAGGTGCCTTCATAAACTGACATTCACTTACTCACTGAGCATAACGCCGCGGTGTGTTTACTTACCCTAGTCGTGGCCCCGTGCAGGTCAGAGCAGCTGACAGCTGATCGTGATGAAAAGTGTTGGAAACACAGAGGGAGGGTTAACGTTTATGTGGGAGAGTCTGCAGGGCATTTATGGTGATATATTGACAAGTGTGTCGGACATGAACGCACCCTATGGGACGATCTTATCAAGAGTTTCGATATTTAAAGTGTAGAAATCAATGCTTTTTATTCTCCTGCTGTGGTGAAGGAAAGAAAGAATCCTCCTGGCACAATCATAGGCAACAAAAAGAAAGAAAACAAACTAGACAGGAAGTCTAGTTTTTCCCCAAACACACGCTCTGTAATTGCTTTTGGTAATTACTGCAAGACTGAGACATATGAGCTTTTCTTCTATTTGTTCCCCGTGCTTTCTGGTGTACAGTTATCATTTTCATGCTTTGTTTTTGTATGAAAATACCTCTCATGTGCAGTCAGAATATTGTTTTCAGATGTTGCCCCTTTTCCCAAACTTCAAAACGGCAGTCCACAGACCAATGGGTGATTCTTATTATCAGGTGATTATACATTAAAGAAAACATACTTATTAATATTATATTCCAATTTCTGCCAATAGATCCCCCTAAATGCTACACACTGGTCCTTTTAAAAGGTCTAGATTCACTTGATCACACTGTTTGAAGGAAAGCTGATCCACTGAGTAGCATTACTTTGTCTTTGTAGACCTCAGTGACAGCTGTTTTTCACACTCTCCCCAAAGCATCCAATCGGAATACTTAGCTGCTCTTTTCCTGTTTCAGTGTCCGGCAGAGTTAAGACATACTCTGAATGAATGCACAAATTATCAAAAATGTGGCAGTTTCCAAACCTCCAAATTTCATGTGCAGCGTGGGCGTGGGAGGTCTGAGGGCTGGAATGTGCAACAGCTGGATGTCCTAGCTTGGCAGAGGAGGCGGGTAGCTGGATGATGGGGGCACACAGGGCCGTGTGGAGGAGGAGGAGGAGGAGGATGAGGAGGAGATCCCTCCTTCCCTTATCGCCCATCTGTGAGAACCTGGAAGTGGTACATTTTCCGAGGATTTTCTCCGATGAGGCAATGGAGTCGGTCCCCCGGGAGAGGAGCTTCGATACAATCAGTTACGCCTTCATTTTCTCAGCTGCTGTCTTTCACTCAAGCCTCTCACTCCTGCTGTTCTTCTCTCTTCACCAACAGTTAACTTGTGACTGTTTTGTTTTTTTCCCCCAAGCCATTAAATCAGACCAACATGCCAGTATTTTGTTACTGAACACCACATTTTTTCCAAAGCCCTCTTTTCCCTTTTATTGTTGTTTGAAACAACAAACTAAATCATATCTCTTCTGCTGCAGGTCAGTCTCAACGTCAACCTCTGTGTTATCTTAACCTGTCAGCCGCTGTGTCCATTATTCCAGTTTTTATAAAGCCATGTGCACTTGTTAACCCTCGTCTCAGGACCCCAGGTTGGGAACCACTGCTCTAAAGTATTTCACAAGAAATATGCAAAGATGAGAGAGAAGTCAAAATAGACAATACAGACAATAGACAACATACTCATAATTCTTTTGCATTTCCTTCCCTGGCGACCCCTTAGATTCATCTCGCAACCTCTTGTCTTGTGGGGTCCTGACCCTAGGTAGGGAGCACAACTCTTCCCACTCACTTGGTCACTTATTATTCCTTTTATTTGCATTTATTCTATGCATTTTCTGCCTACCTTATCAATGAAATCTAACCTCTCCGTTGACCTTTTAAAACGTGGAATATATAATCCAAACAATACTGTAAAAACCTACAGTAAACTTCTTACTGTTTCTTAAATACTTGCTGATGACTGAGGACGCTGCAGTTCAGCATTTTGCTTCTGAACTTGAGCTTCTGGCTTGTTTCGATACGCATTTCAACTTTGAATTCAGCCACTGAGCACAACGTGAACTAAACCTGTTTATTATGGCCTATATATAATTTTAAAACTCCATATTTTCCTGAGGTTATTTCCGTGCAGGACGGGCGTGTCGTTGTGGTTACACGAACGGTTGCATGCTTTTTCTCCATGCTGCAGAGACGGTCTTCGGGGACCCACTCATCAACTCACACAGGGGAGGAGTTTTAGTGTGTGTTGGGGCAACCAATGACATCCATCATCGGTGCAGCAAGCCTGCCTCCACACTCTGGGTCCCCCCCCGTCCATGTAAGTGCTTTTTCATGATGCACTGGGAGATCTGGAGGGAGGGTCTCTGAGTGTGAGCAGAGTCTTGGTTTTCATTCAGTGAGCAGCTTGGATTTAACTGTTGACCGGCTGGCTAACAGGTGGTGTTTGGGGGGAATAGTGAGAGTGCTGTGTGCTGCTGCTGAGACACTGTGTGGAGGACCGTTGCAGGAGCCGGCAGCATGTTGAGGTTCTGCCTCCTGGTTCTCTGTGCTGGGAGCCTGGACGCCTGGTTGTGGTTCGGCGTCCCAGAAGCCGTCACAGAGGCCCCAGCGGTGACAACGCCAGCAGGAACAACAGGCGCCAACACAACGGTCAATGGCACCACACAGAAGATGGAGGAGGAGGAGGATGACAACTTGTCCGGGGTTGGGGAGGAAATCCTCAACGTGGCCACAGGAATCCGTAAGTTTGTCGAGGCGTGGGACGTGACCCCGACTCCAATCGCCAGGACTACTAACGGAGGCCTGACAGAGATGGTGGAGATCGCTAACCCTAACATGACCGGTAATGCAAAGGGTGAGGGTGGAGAGGGGTCTGGGATTGGGGTATCAGGGTCAGGATCAGGGCCTGATCCTGGGTCAGATGTAGAAGGTGATAAAATCCTGGCTGTCAATTTAACCAGGATTAAAGCTGGTGTTTCTAAAATCAATGAGACTGTTGAGGGCGTTTTGGATTCAACGCTAACCCCGCCTGATAGTCGCATCAACGGTTCTGACCCACATTGTCTCCCGGTGCCCTCTGATTGGCCCATTTGCTCTGGCAAGCGACCAAAATCTTTCACGCTGCCCAACTTTTTGAACCACACATCTGTGGCGGAGGTGGGGGCGGTCCTACAGGAGTGGGCGTGGCTCACGAGGGCGAGGTGTCACCACAGCGCAGGTTGGTTCCTCTGTCTCTTGCTGGCGCCCAGGTGCCCGTCGCCCGCCGCCGCGCCCCTGCACCTGCCCTGCCGTAGCTTCTGTCAGGTGCTGCAGGACAGCTGCTGGCCGTCTCTGGACAACGGGCGTCTCCCGGTGGAGTGTCGCCTGCTGCCTGAAACTGCGTGCGCGTCAGTTAGTAACCTGAAAGGTAACCCCGGCGGGTTAGAATGTATCCCGTCTGGTGGTGGCGATACATTTTGAATCCGATGTTTGTCGATGTCTAAGCGTTAGTCTGTGTGTGCTTGTGCCGTTTGTTTTGGTAACACACGTGTCCAAGCGCATTAATTGCTGTTTTGGATCGCTTTAAACACGATTTTGCATGTTTTGATGCAATCACAAGTGCTTTACATTACAGCGGACCATTTTCCAAACCATGTGTAGTGTTTGAAATGTCAGGAAGGACAAAATCGATGCAGCAGAACCAGAAATATTGTCTTTTTTTATTCCACACATTCTTCTTCCTTGTCAAAACATGGCACCTACATTACCCACAATTCAACTTGACTTGGCGTGCAATTTACCTCGGAAATCGGAACTCGGAGCTGGGAATGATGTCACACCCGAGTTGACCGTATTCTTGTCCAAGTCAGAAAACTTAATGGGGTTTGCCTCAGCCAGGTTAGCCAGTGTTAGCAGTACCAGTTGATAACAACACATTACTCTGGTACTTTACGCATAAAAACACCATAGCAACATGTCCACAGATAGAAGTTGGACAGCACTGTGAGTACGACTGATTTAATGAGACACAAATAAGACATTTTTATTTTCTAACTTGTATTTTTCAGACACACACCAACGCTGTCTGGCGGCGTTCCCCTTTAAGCCATCCATCACAGTAAACACCACGTCTGTTTTCATTGTTGTCAGACTTACATTTTTGTTTCATTTATAGGTGCAGATTGACATGATGTTTATGGTGATGAACGCTCTGACTCAGGCATGCTTCAAGTCTCTGCAAGTTCAATTTCCAAGCCGTGCATTAAACTAAAATGATGCCTAGGAGGTGGAAAATGGTTGCCAATAATGTAAAGTATAAGCAAATCTGCAAATATTGAGTTAAAACATGCAAAACCAGCGGTATGATCACTGCAGTCTACTGTTGTCGCTTTCTGTCCACTGCACATGTCCAGAGGACGCCGTTTAGCACAAGCGCATGAACACCTGAGTTCACGTCACTGTCCCAGCCAGGATGCATGCCACCTCCATGTGATTGTCTGTCTGCACAGTACAGAACTGCATCTGCAAAAGCACCATTTTTTGTGTGTGTGTCAGCAATGGACAGCAACGTTACAGGTTCTTTGTAGCCTTTTCTGCTGTATACGTATGAAAGCTAAACTAAAATGCATAACAAAATATTCCATTTATTGTATGACTATGTGCATCCAAGTCCATAACCCACTTAAAATTACTTTATACGTTGAGTCAAAGGTTCCCAAGTCCATTTATATTAAGAAAAGCATAGAAAATACATATTATATAAATCCTTCAGACAGGAAGTGCTCCAGAGGCCCACGTCCAGCCTCTCAGTGGCGTCATAAATTGTGCAGTATGGAGTCTGCTTTAAGGGTATGAACTTTGCTGCATAAAACCATCTTTATCGCATGTTTTCCCACAGGAATACTTAATGTAAATGTTCTGGGTTTAAGTAGCTGATAGTTTTGTTATTTTCCATGAGCCACAAGTAGGATTCTTGTTTGGATAACCTTTAAACTCAGACATAAACTATACTGTTAAACACTCCTACATCTACAGTGCTTTATGTGGTGAAGAAATTAGTTTCCCCCTGAGTTATTATCATCAAGATGTAGTGAAAGTGGTTGGACACAATGGACACTTTTGACATTGTGCAGTACAGGATATGAGACTTAAATGTCCTAGTCCTTAGACTGTTTTTATGGGGTGTGAATTTCCAAACACCTGCACTGGCTACCTCATTCATTAACCCACCAGAAAGGAAAAAGAAGAGGGAAAAATGGGGCGTTTAAGTTAATTATTTTTCAGCAGACATGGTTTTAAGGACAATTGTGTTTTATCAGGGAATCCAAGATAGATGTATTAATTCTACATATTGCATATAATTGTCTTCATGCTCCCTTGGTTGGACAAGAGAGTTGGTGTTTCTACATGCAGCGGTTGAACAATAATCATTCCATTGCTGCTGTCACACCTACTCTTGCATGCCGGTCACGCATTTCTGTCCCGGGTTATCTACTTGTCATCATATTTCACGATTTCTGATCAGCTGGCGTTGAATTCTGTGTGGATTTAGAGGCTGTTGAAGCTTCAGAGGGGAAACAATTGGGCCATCTGTGGTGGGGCGGATGGCATTTATGATAGCGGCTGTGGGTGGGAAAATGGTCTGATTGTGTGCTGGGTTTGGGAGAAAGGGCAACAGTGTCGCGGTACGTAACAAGAGAGCCTTGTGACTGGGATGAGACTGGGCGGCTCAAAATCTCTGCCAGAGGTCAGAGGGCACGGCCAGTCGCCTACCCTCTCAAACCAGTAACACTTGATGGGTGGTAATTAAGTGCTCAGCCAACCATCAGAAGATGAGCTGAGGCAGAGTGTGAGAGGGACTTTTATGTGAGCGGGAATTACCCGCTCTTTGAGTCAGTTCTTCAAAAATACTTTAATCGTTTTAAGCTGCATTTTGGGCCAATTCACAATTATACATCATTAATCTGAATCCTTCCTGTTTGCTTGAAATTTGTTGTTTTCCAGTTAGTGGTGAGCTGGTTGTGGCTCCTGCAGCCATGGCAATGGCAACAAACAGTACGAGAGAAAACAAAAGCAAAGCGTAAAGGAAAAATTCACCAATTTTAACGTATTAAAGTCAGGTAATGAGTCACAGGGAATCAGCTTGTAAAACAGTATAATGTCTCCTGTGGAGGAGAAGTTTCGGCTTCGTTTTTAAGATGCCAACCAGCAGCATGACCTTCAGACAGAACCAGGCTAGCTGTATCCTCCTATTTCCAGTCTTTATGCTAAGCTCAGCTAACTAACTGGTGCACAGCGGCATGATAGTGGTATCAATCTTATCATCTAACTCTGCAAAAAAGCAAATAATATTTCCCAAGATGTCTGATTATTGCTGCCTTGAAATGGAACTTGTGAGCTCGTCTACACGGTATTCTTGGCTTGATGGTACCTGTTACAACCCAAATACATCCATCACACATTAACAACATTTAATCTGGACTGCAGCCAAGAAACCAGACTATTTCAAATCTTAAGAAAAGCTGCATGGAAACAGAAAAAAAAGCCCAGCTGATGTGATGTCATCCGATCCCCCATCAATCATCTTTAATTTCAGTTTCTTCTAACATGGATTAAGGTCTGACTGGGGAGCAGAGGGAAGCTGTAGATGTCACAGCTGCGTCGCCTCCGTTTGAAGTGTTAACTGATGTGTGAAGTCCAGTTGGTTCGGTCCCGAGAGGGTAGAACTACAGCTGGGGCTGTTAATGGTTGAACCCACTGGTTTAACTGACAGGTTTGGTGTCAGATAGAGACACGCTTGGAGGCTAAACATTTTTGCTTCCCAACAGACTGTCTGAACTGCATAAATACCTCAGATTTTTTTTATAGTGTATCATTAGACAATTGAATTAGCTTTTTATTGCAGTGCTTACTTTTCCAAATAAGGTAAAGTAAATCGCTCAGGTTGAGGCATACTTTGATAATGGTGTAATGTTCTTTAACCTTTGGCATGCAACAAACTAAACGTGATTTGTGTAATTATAGACGAGGAATGAGAAAGGTTTTGATTTTGTACATATGGACATTTTAGGTTGCTCGAAGTCCTCCAAAAATACCAATACCGCAATTGATATCATATTTGGCAGTACAGTATGCAGCAAGGCTCCATGCTTTTCATGCTTTGCACCCCATAAAGGGTTATCCATCCAGCACTAGAAATTCCATAATTTTCTTTGTTTTCAGGTTTGTGTTGTTGCTGTTGGGATGGTATTAAATTCCTCTGCATGATGCTTCTGCAAGTATTTCAACAAGTTTGTGGAGTTGAAGATTCACAAACTCTGGATTCAAACTGCAGTCTCCCGTGTCAAAGTCCCAGCATCTGTCCCAAAAATGGTGGAATGAAACATCAAACAAGTCACCCTAAAGTCTGAGTCATCACTTCCTGTGATCAATACAGTTTTTTGGGGCCAATTAAGCATATTTTTGTGCCTCTTCTCTTTATGTTTCTTGGCCTCCAGGGAAGCTGTTTTCTTCCCCCTGACTTAACACTCCGAAACTTCTGGAGGAGTCCATCAGTCCCACGATGACATTTCAGCCTGTTTTAACTGGCATCTTGTGTCAATGCAGGCTTCTGGGACTGATTCAGTCTGTGTGTCCCTCATGGTCCACTTTCCCATGGACATCTGACACGCATTTCCTTCCTCTGCCTCCATCTGTCTGTGGCAACATCTTTTCTTTCTTTGCACGGTAAAACAGGCATTGGATTTCTCTGGGGTTACATGTCGGAAAATACTGACATGGCACTCCAGTAATCCTCCGTAACAGAATACAAGAGGTCATTTATGCCTTCGGCGGGGCTGTGAAACATTGCTGCATGTTTTTCCTCCACACAATGGGTCCTGGGAGGAGACAGAAGCAGGGCATGAAGCCATGAGTGGGGTTAAGATGGTTGTTTCAGAGGGCAAAGTTCACACGTTTGGGTGTCATGCCAGCTTCCAGCCAAGTTAAAGAAACAGCTGATCACTGATATGAAGCAGTCTAATGTCTAAAATATCATTATATGCTGTAGCATCGACTGCAGGACTAATGAAAATATTATTTTAAGAGGCCTAAATGGGTGAAATTATCCACCAACTTAATTAGAAAATTAGAAAATCATCATTAATCATCTTGCTTGCTTTGCATTTCACAGCAAAAACAAATAAATTCAGAGACTAAGACTGAGATTTGCAGCTCTGATAGAGAAATTGGAAAAGTGTGTGTAGCTGGTAGTTTGCAGACATTGTTCTTGTTCATGGGAGCCTTAACTGGTTCAGTGGGAGAGCTGTGGTTGGACTGGGCAGCTTCCAGATGTGAAGTGAAACAGGATCATTTCACATGCTGCTGCTGAAGAGGAAGTTCCCTTATTGTCATTTATCATTTCAACAAAAAATATGAATTCTACATTCATAATTTGACCCACCTGGTTTGTGCAACAGCTGCAGCAGCTGTGTCACTGAGATTAACCAATAGCAGGTGTCCTCAGTGGGAAGTTGACCACCCGGCCGGCGTGCCCGGCTCGAGCTCCAACTAGATGAAGTCCCACGGGATCCAGGCTCAGCTGTAGCTGCTGTGCAGGTCGACACAACACAACACCACCATTCATGCAACAGGGACTCTAAGTGTTTGTGAGCACATGTGTTCAGGATTACTGCCTGCCAGCGTTGGGTTGATGTAGTGCAGATGTGCAGTTGGTTATGAGCTGAGGAGATGAGGAGTGTTGGTCAGTATAATGTGACTTTCCTCTCAGCAGGTAAGAAGGTGTACAAAAACACTCCAGTTAACAGCCAGAAATGACGATATATCCTGTCGAAACACTAATTTAAGGGTGAAAAAATGTCATTCAGTCCAAAATCATTAAGCTGTATGTTCTGAAAGTGTGCATCGTCATTATAAATGATTCATTTTGCAGTTAAGCTCAAGCTGGTCTTTGTCAGAGTAACAGCTTCCTTTACTGTCGTTGACTTTATGTAATACTGTCACATCATTAATAAACCTTGGGAAACCCCCACGACCTCTGACCTCTGTGACTCTTTAATGCACACATTGTACTTGTTGGTCGTCCTCTCCCATGAATCTGTGGTGACAGGCCGCCCTCAGGAGATCACTGAGTGGACGTGTCTGCCGGGCCTAAACGCTTTCTCCCTCGTGATGCAGATTTATGAGAATGTAATCTGTTGGTCTCTGGGGCTGTTTGAAATCTATGGGAACTGAAGCATCAGCAGTTTTTCCATCAATTTGTCTCACAGACGCTGTAGCATTAAAGTAGAAACTGGGATCCAGCATAAGTTAGACCAGCACTCTTCCCTCTTTAAAGCCCACTGATCACTGATCTGTGGTTTTGCAGTTTGACCTGGAGGGTCAGTGTGGTTTAGTGTTTGTTGTTCCAGAGGCACTCGTCATGGATCAGTTGAGTCGGCGACTCATTTAAAGCAGTTTCCTAACTTGTTGCGCTTCCTGCAGTGAAAGTTTTAACACATCCTAACCTGTATTTTGTCTTAAAACCTTTAAAAAGATTCTTAAATCAGAAGAAACTGCCTAAAGGGCGGTCCATCTGCGTTCTTTTCTGTTGATTGCAAATGGAAACGTCCACTCAGCCGTTAACAAAAAGCAGTGACGTAGGTTACCAAACAACTATCAGACAGCCCTTTCTGACGGGGAACCGAAGCCGTTGTATCGCTCTATTCAAAGCCACCAGACTCCATTCACAATTCAATTCTGGATAGTTTGTCAATAGTTAAGTTTCTAGGTTTTTCTTTCCAAAGAACTTGTGATGTGCTGATCATTTCTGTGCTTCAAACTGACCCTGTCTTTGGAACTCGTGCTGCCCTCAAGTGCACCTCCGACTTCACAACCTTTTTGGCCTAATTTTTGTTTTTTTTGGGGGGTAAAACAAAACATGTCCTATATTAAAAGTAGTTCATTTGTGGCCGGTGATTTTGTTCAGGAAACTCTGTCTTTACACTTTCTGTCTCTTAACTTCCTGTTTCTTCCCGGCAGAGGAGAGCGGCATCTCTTTGCTCCAGCTAATCGGAGACCCTCCACCCAATGAGATCACCAGGGTCTATGGGCCGAGGGGGGAGACCGCCTACGTCTTCACCGCCGCGGCGGTGTCGGGCCAGCCGGCTCGGTCCCACGTCCCCAACCCTTTCCACCGCCACTTCTCCCTCCTCTTCCACATCAAGCCGTCCAGTCCAGCCGCCGCCGTCCTCTTCTCCATCACCGACGGGCCCCAGAAGCTCATGTACATCGGCGTCAAGCTCAGCGCGGTGAAGTCCGGCCGCCAGAGGGTGCAGTTCTTCTACACCGAGCCCGACTCCGAGGCTTCGTACGAGGCGGCCAGCTTCGACGTGCCGAGCATGGTGGACAGCTGGAGTCGCTTCTCGCTGTCCGTCTATGAGGAGCAGGTGACTTTCTACCAGGGCTGCGACTCGGAGCCGCAAGTGGTGAAGTTTGAGCGGTCGCCGGATCCCATGGAGCTCGACACGGGGGCGGGGATCTTCGTGGGTCAGGCTGGAGGAGCCGACGCTGACAAGTTCCAGGTAATATATTTGAACAAAAGACGGCTGCATTTGGAGAAGTGATTATTTAAACTTTAAATACAGACTTTGGAGGATCCACGTACAGAATCGGAACATGGTAAACTATGAATATGATAAAAAACAACACATCCTTTTTTATAAAATATTATTTTACTGACAGATACACAACACTAGAGTACATTATATAACTGAAGCGTTGTCTTTATTAAGTAAATGTACATGTCTGCTGTGCAAAAAAAGTGAATAAAATCTCTTTTACAGACTATAAAATCTGTATTTTACACCTATTTTACACACTAGCATTTGGAAGATTTTCTGACCATAAACTCCAGGGTGCCAGCAGAGGAAATGCTCAAGTGCTCAAGAGATGTTTGCTCATCACATTTCTGACAGAAATTAATGAAAAACAGCAACGAATTGTCCTCCAAATGTCGCCCGTGGGACCTGAAGAAGTCCGAGTAATTCACTGTGTGGAAGTCTGACCTCTTTGTCGGGTCAGATCCCTCTTTAATATCTCCCTCACGGCAGGTTTGTGTCTGGGTCGCACTAGGAAACCTTCCTTGTTCTTGTAAATCTATTACTTGACCCCTCTCACCTTTTGACCTGTGACATTTCAGCTTGCACCCAGTCAGTGACCCAGGTGACCACATGTGACGGTCACATGGCCGTTTGAAGTGGAGAAGAAATAGATAAAACTCCAAATTTGTCTTAACTCTTCTATTCTGAGCTGCATCTCTGGGCTTTTTCTGACAAAATCATATCAAAAAAATACTTTTTCAAGGACACAAACTGGTCTGTAAAGCAGAATATTCTCACTTGGGAAGCGTCATAAAGTCCAGTCATGTTAACGAGCCAGAATACGGCCTCTGGTAGAGGATTTAGGATCATTAACTGACACAATATTCTGCTCTGCATGAGTCATTTTTCACATTTTCCATCTCTTTGGAGATTTCAGAGGAAGCCGATTGCAAACAATGACTCATGTTGAAATAACGTGTGTGTTTGTGTGTTTTTAGGGTGAGATTGCAGATCTGAAAGTTGTGGGAAACCATCGGGCTGCTGAGCGTTTGTGTGACGACGAGGACGACTCTGACGCTGTGAGTATTTTTTAAGATATATTTAAGTCAAAGTGTCTGAATGCTTTAGTGTTTAACATCATTTCTCTCTGTCTGTGTGTCGCAGGCTTCTGGTGACTATGGCAGCGGTGAAGGTGACAGGAGACAGTCAGGACACGCGGTGAAGGTCAGTTTCATTTCTGCACCGCCAACTGAGACTCATTCAAACTAAAAATCTGCTCCTTATGAATCCTTGCAGTTATTTGATATGAAAGTACATGAATGAATGTAGAGAACTGGTTTCATGGGGGTCGCAAGGCTTTCTTCATTTCTTTCTTTTCATTTAAAGGGATGTAAGACAATATTTTTTTAAATATAAAGTATATTGAGTATATTGTCTGTATAGCTTTTGTCAAAGATTAAAAACATCATAAACTACATGTCTAGACACATTAAAAAATAGGTTCACAATCTGTTCAGTCTGTCGTGAAACATGTTTACTTTGCTGTTATCATCCTCATATAATGCAGGAACACACATGACATGAGAATCTATCGCCCCAGTGCATGCTGGGAGGCTTCCCAACACACCTACAGTACCTCATGTAACTGCAGTCACATGATCAGCAGTTATATGGATGCTGATCATGGCGCGTTTTGCCTTTTTTCAAAACAAGAGAACTCTATTATTCAAGATAACCAGGATTAACCAAAACTGGATGAGAATTAACAGGATTATTTTAGCCTGATAACAGCATATTAGCCTGGATTGATGGACTGTCAACTTAATGCAGCAATGTTGCATGCAACTTTTCAGTTAATTGCAGAACTCGATGCACAAAATTCAGATGAATTCGACCTACGTGCATGTCTGTCTAAAGACAGTGTTTGTGTTTCTAAATACTGTTTCAGACTCTCAAGCATAAAACTGATCGATAATGGTGAATAAATATGAAATAATCTGTGAACACATCTGATAATGGGGTATTAACGTTTGGGATTTATGCTGACAGTGGCAGGGATGATGGCTACAGATGTTTTAAACTATTGTGTTTTGTTTCCAGACCACGCCTGCTTCCTTCCGGCCCGTACCTGAACCGCCTCTGATATCCTCACATGGAAACAGACTCAAAGAGACAGGTAAAACTCTTGAGTGGAATCACTTACGACTGCAAATCTTCAGTGTGTGTCTGCCAAGACGACCATCATACTGCGGAAAAGTGTGATGGAAGTTTTTAATCATACAGCAGCCACTGCCAACAAAACGTCTTGTAGAATCACTGTGCTTTTATCCAGAAGTATGTGCATAAGGGTGCTTGTCTGGACCTGAAAGTGTGGGGAGTTTTGCTGCAGGGTTTCAACATGTTAGTGAGATTTGAAACTCTTTAGCTCCCCCAGGTGGATAGTTAAAGAAGGAGAGCAATTTTGGTTTTATACTGTCACTTGAGCATCAATAAGTGGCTTATAAGGAGAAGGAAATCTCCTTTAAAGACCCGCATAAGCAGATTAAGACATTTGAAAATCCTAAAAGTTTCTTTTTCCGTCACCTCTTCCAACGAGGCAACACATCCCCGCTCTACAAGCCAACACTTGCAGGCCTCAAGCAGCCGGTAAAGTTGTGTTTGTGTTGATTTAGATGTCAGGCTTCCGCAGCATTCGGTGGACAACAGCCGGCCCGGATCGCCCGGCCCAAGAGGTGGGTGGCTGGGAGATTAGGAATACGTCCTAATCAACATGTGGCCATCCTATCACAGCATAGAATGAGCGTTGTGTCTCCAGCTGCTGGAGTTTCTCATGTGTTGGAGCTGTGAGCATGTTGGTGGAGGTTCCTTTGCAATCTATGGTTCATCCAAATTATTTAACATGAGTTATTCTTCAGTGCAAACAGTGAAATTCTACAGTTTCACTGTTTGTTCTGTTAAAGCACGACTTCCACTGACATTAAAAGGGCCTTAAAGAGTTACTAAACACCCAAACAGTTGAAAACCAATGTATATGGATATTTAGTAGTGTTGTTTATGGATTCAGGTACAAAATTTGACATTTTAATGAAAAGTATTTCAATTCTACATATTGTATTATAAATATGCATAGTGACTGCCCTCTACTGGTTGAAACGTGGCTATTGCAATTGAACTTTACTATTGAAGAGTAGCCATAACCCTTTCAATTAGCCTTTGAAACGCTTATACTAATCGCTAGCATACACATATCCCTGTCTGGAATGTACACTCAAATTCAGAAATGTTTATACTGTATTTTGTCACCATAACAGTCCCTTTACAGCACTCTTACCTAAACATACAACACGTTGCACATTCCTATATGAATGTGTGTTTTTAATCAAATTATCACAGCAAACATGCTGCTGGTTCCAACAAAGTTATTCCGATAATTTATGAGTGGCAATCAAGGATGGATGAATGTTTTTTTCTATAGATGAAAAGGAAATATTACAGATCAGAACACTAACTGTAAACAAAAGATTGAATTTGTAAAAAATAAATCATCATTTATTCTCACTTTTATCACTTAATGCATCCAAAATCTTGATATTTAGGTAATCTTTAGGCCTTGAAAAACATAGGACTCTAAGAGAAATACAAGAATACATTAATAAATGCATGATATATTACCCAAATGGAATAGAATGCAGCTTTCACTCACAAAGTTGTTTAAAATGTAATTGTTATTAATAGACAAAGTCAAAAGGGAGAATTATGAATGATGCAGCAGCGCCCTCTGCAGAACAGATTACTTCACTGCTTCTACCTAAATGTGTCCACCAGGTGGCGTCAGACCACTGAGAGAAAACCCTTAAACTTTCACAAACTGATGCAAACACATTTAACATTCTTTCATTACAGACTGTTTTGGCTTTTTCTTTTGGTGGTAGTTTTTTTTTGCACTTGATAATAATCACTGCTGTTTGACTTTGTATTCTTTCTCATAAATTGGTACTTTTTCATTTTGGTGGTGGTAGTGATGACGACACTGGATCAGTGTGACCTGATTTATGCACATTCAGAGTAAAAATGAGCCTTAATAGTTACTAAATTAAGATATAAGACTCTGGTGGGACACAAACCCACAACCTTTGAATTAGAAGTCCAATGCGCTGTCCATTGCGCATGGCAATGGCAACATGGCAATTATATGACACATGTGTGACACCCCAAAATTGTTAATTAAATGCTTTAAGTGCATAAATTGTGTGTTTTTTCTTTTGTTTCGAGCATCTGCAAGTGGAGCTGATCACCGTCCCCTGCATGATGTGTTGAAGCTCTAAAATAAAGCTGTTCCTAACTTATTTAACATCCTTCAGGTACCAGCGGTGCTAAAGGTGAGAAAGGAGACCAAGGAGTGAAAGGCTCAATAGGGGACACGGGCCCAGCAGGGCCGAAGGGAGAGTCAGGCTCTGGTTCCTCTGGTTCCTCCGGTTCCTCCTCTCACTCCTCTCAGGCTGGAGGACAGAAGGTAGAAACATCACTCTGTGTGTGTCTGTGTGCATGACTGTGTAATCAGCTGCATACAATACTTATACTTAATGTTTGTCTTTTTTTCTTTATTACAGGGAGAAAAAGGTGCAAAGGTATGTTCATTTCAACACTTTATTGGTGCATCTGGTGAGGTTACAGACAAGTTCTGAAAATACATCAAAAACAGTTGCCACCTCTTATATATATGAGTCTGTTGAGCCTTTGAGTGTTAACTTCATTTTCTCATGTAAAGGTATGTTAACTTTGTTCACACTGAGGAGAGATTATTCTTTTAGTTTGGATCATTTTATATGTAACGGATGTCCACTTACAAGCTTTCTACCGTCTCATCAGTAGAAGAACACAACATTTTCATTAGCTAACATATCTTTTAGCTGAATATGACTCGCTCCTCCTCTCCAGGGCAGCTCCGGCTTCGGATACTCTGGCAATAAAGGAGAGCGTGGGGCTCAGGGGCCTGCTGGGCTACCTGGTCCTCCTGGACCTGCAGCTGAGGTGGTTCGACTCGGGGATGGCTCTGTTGTGCAGCAGGTGTCTGGACCCCCCGGACCGCCGGGACCATCAGGGTCAGACGGGGCCGCTGGACCTAAAGGAACTGATGGAGAGGCGGTGAGCACAGAATGATTTTCACAATATGTTTTTTATTTTATATGAATGTCACTCATTGATTGTTCGTTATCTTTCAGGGTGATCCAGGAGAGGATGGAAAAGCTGTAAGCGTGTTTGTTTTTTTATAGAACAGATTGACGTGTTTCTTTAAAGACAGAAATAGTTATGGATTTCTCCCGTTCCCAGGGTCCCGCTGGGCCACGAGGTATCCCAGGAAGTCCAGGAACTGCTGGTGCTACAGGCCAAAAGGTTGTGATGAATTATGTTGTTCTTGAGCTGCTATTATATTATGTTATAAGGATTTATTTATCGTAATAATGTGTGATATTTCCAGGGTGAGCTTGGAGAGGGTCAACCAGGACCCAGAGGCCCCCCGGGTCTACCAGGACCTCCTGGATCTAGCACCGGTGACCGCCCAGTACGTCCACACTTCAAACACCCTAAACTTTTATTGTTTCAAGACTTTTCACTATATTTTATGATGTTTTGACAGACGTTTTTCGACATGGAGGGCTCAGGATTCCCAGACTTGGACAAAATCAGGGTATGTTGATGATTATTCAAATTAAACTGAACTTTTTATACAACATAATGACCGCGTGATTTGTTATCCAGGGTGCCAGTGGTCCTCCGGGCCTCCCAGGCCCTCCTGGCCCTCCTGGGACTTCAGTGGCACTGGGACCCAACGGTCCAGTAGCGTTCGGACCTCCTGGACCACCTGGACAAGATGGAGTCCCCGGTCTGCCTGTGAGTAGTATGATACGGTTTGCATTGTACGATGTAGAGCTGAAACAACGATGAGTCTTTTAATCGATTAGATGACTTTTAGAAAATGAATCCACAACTTTTTTGATAATGGATTGTTGCTATGGAGTAAATAGCAATAATACTGATTGTTTATGCATATCTTGTATGCTGTTTCAGGGCCCTCCTGGCCCTCCTGGTAGACCGGGTCATCCAGGACTTGGAGGAGAGAAGGTGAGACTGCACAGATTGATGTTAATGCTGAATATTTCTTATAGATTACAAATAAAACATGCGGTTTCATTTTGCTTTTCATCACAATCCATCTAACGGTTGTTGAGATATTTCAGTGAGCTAAATTATAGAATATCTTTCCCCTGCAGGGTGACGGTGGTGAGCTCGGTCTTCCAGGAGCAGCTGGAGAAAAGGTGAATTTTAAGTGAAATTTTAATGTAATGAATCAAAGTTTGCTCTTGAACTTGAAATGAAAATGAGAAATTTGTGGCGGGTGCATCTAGATAGATTCTCTCCTCCATGTTTGTCGCCTTCCTCTAGCAAAACTCGCAAGACTCCAACTTTTTCACCGGCCTGTTTTCTTACTTTGCTCCATCCTCTACGGTGTGTAATGGGTCGCAGGTACTGGGGGGGTCTCTGCTTTGGTGATTTCCTTCCTCCTTTCACCACTTAACATGTTGTGTTTTTAACTAAATGTCGCCGTTTGTAGCTCTGCACACGTCTCTTGCATGTCATCTTTTTTGTCCTCTTTAAAAGTAATTCCCCAACCTGCTAATAACAGGAGTGTCTACCTGTCTGTCTCACCTCAGGGTGCTCAGGGTGACCTCGGACTGCCAGGTACATCTGGGCAGACTGGGCTGGCAGGGCTTCCAGGTCCCATGGGACCAGTTGGACCCGCAGGACCTCCTGGGCCACCGGGGCCATCGTACCGCGTTGGTAACGTGAGTAGAGGTTAAACACATACAGAAGTTCCTTTGCTTGTGTGGACAGGTGAGAAAAACAAAGGATTGCATCACTACATTTGTTATGGAGAGAAACGCTGTACTCCTCTCTCCTTACAGGGTAACGAGGGTGAATATGAGGTGAACAATGGCATGCCTGGACTCAGTGGCCCACCTGGACCACAGGTACCAACCACCCATACGTGTACATGAAACCGTCTCTTTACAGTAGAAGCCTGTCCTCATGTTTTCATGTGTTCTGTCTTCCAGGGTCCACCTGGTATTGCAGGTCTTCCTGTAAGTACTGCAGAGTCTGTATGGCTTTGAAATGTTTACACACACATGTAGCTGTTGTTATTATTATTAATGGAGGGATATTCTTGGTATAATTCAATGTAAATTTTATCTAAAAAGTAAGTATTAGTCGTAAGTTAGTGATGTTTTATAATGGTTTCCAGGGTAGGTCAGGTTTGCCAGGTAACCATGGAGACAAAGGATCAGAAGGACCAAGAGGACCTCCTGGGATACCAGGTCTCGACGGGTTCCCAGGACAGACGGTAGGAGACCAGATGAATTCTGGGATTTGTTGCTTTTGTACATAACAGTGTTTGTTTTCATGGCTCTAATATCTGATTGTGTTCATGTTTTTAGGGAGAAAAGGGAGACAGAGGACTGAGAGGAGAGACGGTGAGTTGTGTGCAAAATATATAAAACAACACACACATTTTTAATTTGAATAGCCTACAGGTAGATGTGTGGCTGTGGCGAGCAACATGATGTGATAGAGATTGTTCAGGTTCAAAACTAAAGTTGAAAAATAACTTCTGTAGTCCCAGACAATAATACGTTTCCTCTGAGGGAAACTCTCTACAGGATTCCCATCTTGACAGTGCATCATTACAGGGAGAGCCCTGTGATTAAAGGGGGTGAAAGTAGTGAATGTGATAAACCATGATTGTCACAGACTCTAATGCATCCACCTATCATAATGCATATTATAATGCCTGATCCCACCCCGTGCCCAAGTGCGCCATCCTGATTAAAACACCTATGGTGTGTGCACAAAGTATAGCTGAGGATGAATGTCATTAGTATTTCAGTTATTTGCTCATAAACCTAAGTACTTTTTATTTTCTCAATATGTCAATATGCACTCTTTGCTCTTCTTATGGATGATTTTGTGTGGCAGGGTCTGCCAGGGCGAGATGGGGGCCAACCTGGAGCTCCAGGACCTCCCGGACCTCCAGGAGAAGTCACCACCCAGACAAGTGATGTGAGTCAGAGGTCCAGTCGTTAACATAGAGAATGAATGTTAAATTAATTTAACGCTTACATCACAGCCTGCCATTTATTCACTAAATCACATATTTAATATTCACTAACAGTCACTGCCTGCTACTGTTTGTTCACCTTCACACTAACTGACCTAACTTTGTCTTGCTGTAGTATAATGACGTATATTGGAGCGAAGGGTGGGAGGTGAGTCGTCCCCTAACTGACCTCACCATGAACCTCACTAAACTAAACTTATTTTAACACGTTTACAGAGTATTTGCTCTTTTTCTTAATGTGTTTGCATTTCTCTCTTCTTCAGGGAGGAAACGGTGTTCCAGGTCGAGCAGGACTCCCAGTACGTATCATAATCAATATCACACAGATTGGGAATCAATATGAGAAACTGGACAGAAGTCAGTGTATTTATTATGTGTTTTCACTCAGGGGCCCTCTGGACCAAGGGGAGAAAAGGGAAACGCAGGTCCTCCAGGATATGCACCTAAAGTAAGATAATCCACATTTTAAAGAATTAATTTAGAAAAGCATGACTTTTTTATGGATATTATAAGATGTTTTCTTCGTATCTGTATCTATCTCATTGTTCTTCCAGCAGTGGTTTTGAATTATTTGTGTTGTTTTGTTCAGGGGGAGAAAGGAGAGCCTGGTATCATCATGGGGCCTGATGGGAGACCTCAGTACCTCGGTGGTCTGGCAGGACGGCCGGTAAAAACCTTTATGAATGACCAGACAGCAAGCTAGGATGCATCACAGCTCAAACAAACTTTAATTCTGTCCTCCTTATACTTTTTATGTTCCAGGAATTTAGCGTCTAAATGAGTCAAAATAACTGATTAAATGCCTAAATTGTCGGTGTGATGTGTGTTCATTTACAGGGCGATAGTGGACCCCCTGGCCCTGTGGGACCTTCAGTGCGTACCATATTTATATTTACCACATTTTGAGTGTTTTTCTGACATTACATACAGTAACAAACACCCCAGAATCAGTATAATAAACTTGTGTCATTATTTTTTCTCCAGGGTGCTTATGGACCTGAAGGCCAGAAGGGAGAGATTGGGTTTCCAGGTAGACCAGTAAGTCGATTTCCTGTTTAAAAGGTGTCCACAAAGTCAGATATGTTTAATTCATACACATAGAGGGCTTCAATCTTGTTCATATTTTATGTCAAAATGACTTGCATATGATTCTGAATGTGTTTTATTGTAGGGTCGACCTGGTCTGAACGGCGCCAGAGGAGAGAAGGGAGATTCAGGCACTGGATCTGGATCTGGTTACCCTGTCAGTATCACAGATTTTGTCTTATTTAAGTCCCAGAGCCCATTTACTTTTGAGCTTTTATTATGAGGCTCATCAACACACAGTAATCAATATTTGTTGTTTTGTCCCAGGGTTCTCCAGGTCCACCGGGCCCCCCTGGACCTCCTGGACCTTCTGATCCCACCGACAGACTCAGAGTGAGTCGACACATGAAACATTTAGTGTTCTAGCAGTTGTGTGTCCTGTTCAATTAGAAAGTTGATTCATTTATCTTTAATCATAAGTGTATCAGACTGTCAGACCCTGCTGCAGTAAAATGAGAGGTTTTCTAAAGGGAGTCTGGTGAAACACTACTGCTTATGTCCACAGGGACTGATAAAATCAAGACAAAATTAAAGTTCCTCACAGTAGCTTTACTTAAATGTTTCTACTTATGGATGTGAATAATAATCTTTGTTTTTATTTCAGGGAATTGACGATTATGCCAGATATTACCCAGGTAACTTCCTTTCATATTTCAAGTGCCATGAGTGAAAGAAAAGTTTAAAGGAATAGTTGCTTTCTTACCGAGAGTTAGATGAGAAGATTGATGCCACTGTATGTCTCATAAAAATATGATGCCGGTTGGCTTAGCTTAGCATAAAGACTGGAAACAGGTGGAGACAGCTAGCCTGTTAATACGTTGTTCCTCTTGTTTATAGCTGTTAAAGGAGAGAAAGGTGATCGTGGACTACCAGGGACACTTGAAATTACAGGTAGCACCACTTCGTCTGTGCACGAAAAAACTGTAAATTAAATTATGTTTCCAATGTGTAGACAAATTCAAAGCATTTTGTTTCTGATCCAGGTGCCGGGTCGACCGTTGACCTTTACACTTTAAGGGTAAGGCTCATCTTTGTAGTTTATGGTTAAACTATTAACATCAGTATGATTTTTGTCTATATGTCATGGAGGTTTCTTAATGTCTGTGTGTCCAGAATGAGATGAAAGGTGAAACAGGCAATCCGGGTTACAAAGGAGAGAAAGGAGAACCAGCTGGAGGATATTATGACCCCCGCTACGGAGGGAGCGGAGTCGGAACCCCAGGAGCACCTGGACCTCCTGTAAGCTGTCAAAAACATAAATCAGTTCATGCTCAAATAAGTCAAGATCTAAACACTTTTCTGTCCTTGTCCCGTCAGGGCCCAAGAGGCGACTCCATCATTGGCCCACCAGGCCCTCAGGGGCCATCTGGTCAGCCAGGAAGAGGCTATGATGGGCCAGCTGGACCACCAGGGCCGCCTGGACCTCCAGGAGCATCCTTACCTGGAGCTCACAGGGGCACACAGAGTGAGTCATAATCACAAACACATCCGCCATGTTTCTACAGTAGCCCAGAACAGACAAACCACTGATGTTGTGTCTCAATTTGCGTACTACCGTACATACACTTACTAGTTTGAGTGCATAAGTGCGTTCACACAAGTATGGTAAAATGCAGTGCACTCTAAGTACCCTGATGTTGTACTCAAAACGGTCAAAACGTTGAGTGTGGAACGCTGGAAACTTCTCACCCTAAACGGTCGCAATCTTTGCTACGTAGCGGAAGGGGAGGGGCCACCGACCAATTTCAAACTTGTGAAAATGGCGGGCGAGGAAGCTTTTGCGATTGAAACGGCAAACACCGAACTATACAAATTTAAGTTATACATGTTTGTTTTTCACTAAGTACCACTATATTGTAGTCTGTGTTCAGTCATGTAACCCCCCATTTGATTGACAGCTATCAATATTCCTGGACCACCGGGACCACCTGGAACACCTGGACTACCTGGACACTCATCTGGGGTGAGAAAACTTTCCTTATTATCTAACAATATATCATGAACTACAAATACCACTGTCATTATAGCTGCAGGACAATAGCTTGGATTACTTTAAGAGTGTTTTTGTGTTTGTAGGTGACGGTGTTGAGGTCTTATGACACCATGACAGCCACCGCTAGGAGACAACCTGAGGGCTCTCTGGTGTACATTATAGAAGAAACAGATCTCTACTTACGGGTCCGAGATGGAATTCGTCAAGTCCAGGTGAAGTATTTTAAATCAGCAGGAGAGACATAAAAAGACTTCCTGTGTATATTTATGCAGTTGTCTTTTATTTTTTCAGCTCGGGAGCTACATTGCGTTGCCCAGTGTGGATGTGAGTGTAATATCTCCTTTTTTTCTCCTCTTCTGAACATATAATGTGTCCTGTTTTAATACATATCATGCACATTGTTTTCAGAGTAATGAGGTTGCAGCTGTGGAGCCACCGCCGGTCGTCCCTTACTACCCAGACCACCACGCCCGCACCGACACCTTCCCACACGACTCCCAGAGGCCATCTGAGACTCCGGTCCACCCTGGCTCTGGGCATCAGTCACACCCAGACCCGCATCATCCTGCCACACACCCGGACCAGCATCATCACGCCACACACCCAGACCGGCATCATCACGCCACACACCCAGACCCGCATCATCAGCCAACTCACCCGGACCCTCGATACCCAACCCACTCTGATCCTCGATACCAACCTGATGCACGATATCAGCCGGATCCGCGGTTCCCAGCACCCACAGATCCCAGGTTTCCAAGTTATTCAGACCGACTAAATCAACCAGACGGTAGGACTTCTGTCCACACGGCCCATGAACGCCCTGCGTACCCGGACACTCGCTACCCAGTCACTCCTCAGCGAAGACCTCCTCCTTCTGTGCCCCAGACTCCAGTCCACCATCACACCTCAGGTCCAGGGGTAAGAGGGGCCACGTTTACACCATCACACCTCACATTTTTAAATGAAATATAACTACTGAGCATGTTGGTGTTCCCACAGCTCCACCTCATCGCACTGAACGCCCCTCAGAGCGGCGCCATGCGGGGCATCCGCGGTGCAGACTTCATGTGCTTCACTCAGGCTCAGGCCATCGGGATGAAGGGAACTTTCCGCGTCTTCCTGTCCGCGAAACTCCAGGATCTGCACAGCATCGTCCGCAAGGCCGACAGGGACCGCGTGCCAATAATCAACCTGAAGGTCAGAGGTTCTTCAATCAGTTAAAGGGCGGGTCCATAATTTTTAGGTTTTTATATCAACCTTCCCAGTGGTGTTCCTTATGTATTCAAATCCGAACATTCAAATTTTGTCCTCATGGCTTGTCAAAATACTATTTTCTCGTCAAGCCCTTCTAAAAACTTTTCCCCACGTGACCTGACGTAGGTTTCTGCATGATGACGCTACTACATGATGGACCCGCCCTTTAAAGGAATAGTTTTTTGCATCCAACCTGCTGCCGGTTAGCTAAGCTTAGCACAAAGACTGGAAACAGGGTGAAACAGCTAGCCCGGCTCTGTCCAAAGGCAACAAAATCTGCCTACCAGCCCTCTCGTCATGTACTAATTGTGTTGTGTTTGTCAGGACGAGGTTCTGTTCGACAGCTGGGACGCCGTCTTCAATGACGGCAGGATGAAGGACAACGTGCCGATCTACTCCTTTGATGGGAAAGACGTTCTCAATGACAGCACATGGTGAGCCAAATCAAATGGAGAAAAAAACACAAAAATAAGCGTTAAAAAGTCACCAAAACTTCCTCTATTCATGCCATCCTTTCTGTTTTTATCCCAGGCCAGAGAAGATGGTGTGGCACGGGTCAACCGGCGCCGGGCAGGGGCACGTCAACGACTTCTGCGAGACGTGGCGCGTGGGCGACCGGGCGGTGACGGGCATGGCGTCGTCGCTGCAGAGCGGCAGTCTGCTCCAGCAGAGCTCCAGCAGCTGCTCCAGCTCCTACGTGGTGCTGTGCATCGAGAACAGCTACGTCAGCCACGCCAAGAGATAAACACACACACACATAGACGCACACATACATGCAGACACGACACTGGACAAATCCCAAAGTCCACACACACTTTTCTATGTTTTGTAAATAAGTGTTTCTCTTATGAATAATTAGTTTATGTGTGTTAGCCCCTCCTATATGGTGCTATACAGGATTATTCCACAACCTAAATTAAGCTCAGGTGACAAACAGTAACACATCCTCCGGCAGCCATATTGGAAGACCACACCTTTAAAGTGTGTTTCCAAAAGAGCAGCTTTGTTGTCTGTGAACGGTTCATTTCTTTGCGGTTTGTGACTTGTCCGCTAGCAGTCGCTATAATGTTGATATAAATATTAAATTAGCCTGCTTGGTGCTAGCTAGTAAAGCCTAGTCTTTATTGAGAGGTGTCAGAAACAATGTCCTGGTTACTCTGGATAATTAACAGAACACACAGACTGTTTTCATAGGGACTATTTCCTTCATAGAAAGTAAACTGTTACAGAGTGGTGAATGGATTATCCAAAGTAACAGGTTCTGCATTCCCTCAGTTTGTGCCTCTCATGTATTACAGTAACATTACATTCAAGTCACAGAGCGTCAAAAGATGAAAGCGTCAAAGATGAAATTAAACAAAGATGGCAGCTGGAAATGAAATATGTTCTTACTCAATTTGTACGACAAAATAAAGCCTTTATATATTCAAATGAAAGGGCGAGGGCATATGTCATTTCCAGGTTCCTGGATGGAAGATAAGAGTCGCAGCGTGTTTATTTTTCCATCCAGAAGAAGAATCTTTGAGGATATTTGGAAATATTCTTTCAAAACTGTGTTGTTAAACAACTTTCCTGGTATTTCAGTCCGTTCTCATTCCCAGGGCTTCAAATACGGACGGCTCTGAGCGTGTGATATCAACGCACAAGGCACCCTTTAGCGTCTTTATGAGACGCAGCTGGTTTTAAAGTAAGTACATTGTAAACCCACCATTTTCACTTTACAAACATAGTCATTTTAGGGCCAAATCATATTAAGCAAGTGTTTTTATTTGAATTCACAATGTTAACCACGTGTTTACTGCGACCGTAGTGGAGCATCGTAGTTTGACGCGCCGGGCTACCCAGTACCTTAAAAAGTGATGCCAAGGGGTCTGAAAAACGTTGGTATGTGTTGGATATTTCCTAATATGCTCTGACTCTGACTGTAATATAATGGTAATACACAAGAGGCACAAATTGGGGCTAATTCTAGAAAGACATGTTGCTGTTATATTATGTCATTTTTCAATCCTGTGGCCTCTATTTTATTGTGGAGGGAGATAAAATGAATAATGAATATCTCTGGCAAGATTTCAGAATCAGAAATACTTTATAGATCCCCGGGGGGGGGAAATGGGATTTGTCACACAACAGCAAACCCTCTCTTTCTTGTCCATATGTCCAGACTAGAGGAAATAAATTTATCTCAGAGAGAGATATAAAACTGTGATCACTGTGCATGTGAGGAACTCTCTGTTTCCTCGTCTTCCTGCCTGCATTTAACCAAAAAAACTTCCATAAAGATATTAACATACCAAATGTACAACTCAAAAACAGTGTTAATAATGATTTAAAACACAGTTTCCTGTGGTTTAAATACCACATTCACTTTTTATTTGCAGTATTTGTCGGTGCTGGAGTGGAAAATGGTGAAATACACAATACTCAAACACATTTCAGCGTCCAAGAGCAAGATAAACATGAGTTATTGTATATGAAATGTATGTTGTTTTTTTTTAACTTCTTTTGCTTTACACTGATGTTATCTGTAACCCACAGCACTTGAGTTATTAGCCTTTTTTTAATTTTGCGACTGTCTTACATGGGAAAGAAATCGTATTTTTAGCAGTAACAAAGGGATATTTATTTTTTATAAACCGTGCATTTTCTAGTACAATGTGTGATGTGAATACTTTCACAAAGAATGACAACATTTCCAAATATACACACAAAGATGTGTAATGTAATAATGATGAGTTTTCCTCTGATACAAAGTTTGTAGTAATCAAACACATTTATGTACAGATATCTGGAGAGGATTCAGCCATAAATGTTTGTCTATGCACTGTTGATTTTTGTTTGTTTTTGCTTTTTATACAAGACATTCATCAAACATCATCATTCATTAGTTTCGGTCTAAAGTGGAGAATTTAGTGACGTTTTCATGTGCCATAACAACTGCAGTAAGAATTGTATTATTATCTGTTTTTTTCCTTGTGTGTGAGCAACATTTTGAAATGCTGCATCTCATTGAATAAACCTGTGTGGAAATTGTGAGTGACGCTCTCAGGTGATGTTGTGACAAATTGCACAATTGCCAATTGCAAAATGCATTGCTATTTGAATAAAGAGGCCAAAAAACTTCCTTAGTTAGCTATTCATACAGTCATTCTGTATCAAGACTAGTAGATGAAGTTGCAGGTATCTTCACGCTCAGGAGAGAGGAACGTGTTGTGCCTCTCCCTCCGCGAGGAAGCAGAATATCATGCGACACCTCCACTGTCTCTTCTAACTCAGATTGTCTCTTGTGTGTTCTGTTATTTTCCAGCCCGTCTCTCTGATGATCTCCCAACTGTTCTTGTAATCAGCCGCCTGCCTGCACAGCTGCAGCTCATTTTTTCCAAGTTTCCCTCATGCATGTATTGTAACACATGGAGCTGCAGCTACATGTGTTACCTGACTAAACGAAGGCCAAGTTTAGGTAAAGTACATTTAACCCTACTCACCTGCCGTGTCCTGTCTGCATTTTGGTCCTGGGTTTTAGCTCCTGCTAGAAACTGTGAAATGGATTGATGTCTATATATCTGTACAGATGAGTGTCAACGAAATATTGAAGTTCTGGTGCAGTTTTTGAACCAACAGCACCACTTAAAGAGTTTGTTGTTACGGGTTTCTTTCAGTCTACCGTCTTGTTCCTACGTAGGAGAGGTGGGGGGCTTTAACATGTCTGTCTCATTGTACATCCATGCTAATGTAGTTTACATTACATATTCAAAAATATATAAAAAAGTATTTATTTATTTAATGTATGAAAGTATATATTACAAAATGGCAAGCAAAATAGTTTTACAAAAGTGTACAAAAGTCCAATACATAAGGAAAAACTGAATATGTAAACATTTTTCCTGAGAGAAAAAAAAGGGGGGGAAGCAAACTGACTTCTTAAGATTTGTATTTCTATGTTGGATCTCCAGTCCGGTTGCTATTGCAACAGCCAGTGACATCTGAGGAAGATGATTGAGGCATCCTGCAGACGGGACGAGGAGCGGCAAACGCGCCGGCTCCACCCAGCAGTTTGTAGTTCAGGCCAATCACGAGAGAGCAGAACTGACTGACGTCCACGAAGTCGCAGCAGAGGATGTTGACCCTGCCGGCCTCACGCCCCGGCCGCTGCTCGCCCGCCCAGCTGTTCAGCAGGTAGAGGGCTCTCATCGTCATCGTCCTCATGCCCTGGAGGGGATGGAGGAGGACGTAGGGAGCGTCTTCTGTCAGGTTCAGACCGCTGACGTAGAAACCAGCTGGAAAACAAACAGTCAGTGAAGATAAGTTATACAAATATGAGGCATTGTTACAGATTAAACTACAGTATATGAAGTACCGTCATCAATGTTAACATTCTGCATGATGACTACTTTTACGTTTGATACTGTCAGTGCATTTTGTTGCTAATACTTCTATACTTTTACTGCAGGACTTCTACTTGTAATGAAGTATTTTTACAGTGTAATATTGATTTTATTACTGGTAAATGTTTTGAATACTTCCTCCACCACTTCATACCTGGTCTTCCTCTGCGCTTCTGGTCCTCCAGGTAGGTGATCACCTGCTTAGGGTCCGGGCTGTCGGCATACCTGGAGACAGAGAAATGGTTAAATTATTCTTATTTGATTTACATCTCGTAGTGAAGAAAAGTCTACAGCAAAGATGTTGTTGTGGAAGACTACATTAGTAAATTGTGAATTCTGCAGCTAGTGATGTGCAATAATTGTGAGCTTCTGCTTAATTTTGATGCACAACAATATAAATATGGTGTGAAACACACATATATCTTTAAATTAGAACTATTAAACATAAAGCATCCCCGTTGTGTATTTACCAGTAAGGTATTCCAGTCCACAGCTCCGGGTGCTGCAGCACCATCTGCTGGTTGTCATAAGAAACGATGACCTGCTGACCTCTGGACCAACAGGAACGCAGAGTGGGAGTGTCCTGCATGTAAATACATGTACACAGTACGTATCTTTAACTTTTTTTTAATTAATAGTTAAGTCTGTGACATCTTTAAGCAGTCCACATGTAAATATATTCAATTTACAATTATATAAAACAGCAAATCCTCACATTAGAGAAGCTGGAAGAAGGAAATGTTGATCATAAAAATGATTGTGGAAATCATTGTCATTTCAGAATCTCAAGGTTACCTGTGAGGAGCAGAGTTTCTTTTCGAACAGCGTGATGATGTACTCTGCAAGGTGGAAGTGATCTTCGTCGGTCAGCGATTCAAAATGCGAGCAGGAAATGATGACGATCTCTTTGGGATGAGCATCCAACCAGGTAGCCAGTTCATCCAGAGCCTCCTGCATCAAAACACAAACACGTATTTTGTATTATTCTCGGTAACTTCTGGGTTGGTGGTTCAATGTAAACCCCATACAGACTTTAGACTGAATGTGAGTACCTTCACAGTTATCAGTGTGTAGATGCCGTGGGCGAAGAACAACTTGTGGCCTCCTGCTGGCTTCCTGGCGATCCGCAGGTCCAAAAAACGAACACCAAGATCACACTGATCACTGAGGACTGATTGCTACACACACAGGGAAGAAGAAAACTAGAGTAAATATAAAAACATGCAAAAATGTGCAATATTTCAATGTTAGTGGCAGCAAATCCAGTTCTTAGGCCAATGTCTTACTACAATAGATAAGATTAGATTCAACTTTACAACTAAATGCAGATAATGCAGTACTTCTACTAGTATGAAGTAAGTTAAAATGTAAATACTCAAGTAAAGCACAAGTATAATTGTACTAAAGTGCAGTGCTTGAGTAAATGTACTGAGTTGCATTCCACCACTGCTTTTGTATGGGCCCCTATACTAGCAGTAGATGTGTGCTCCTCTCCTCTAGTTACCTGTGTGGTGGCCCAGCTAGAGACACAGGTTCGAGTCCAGCAGGGGATCAGCCGGTCCATCCCTCTGAGGAGACAGGGCTGCGATCTCAGGACGGGAGAGGACACATCCAGGCAGAAAGACATGCTGTCGTGGCTCCCTGTGGTCAGGAATGGACGGGAAGTTAGACATAAGGAAGTCAGGGTAAAATACAAATTAAAAAATGTCCCCAATGTGTGTGATTTACCGGGTATAGCCAGGTTCCACAGCGGGACATCCAGCAGCTCCTCCGGTAAACGGGACATCCAGTCCGGGTTCCCTCCGAGCTGCAGCCGCTCTCCCATGTTCTCCACGGGAATATTTAGTTGTTTTACTTCTCTTATTGGTTCCTGTTTTCCATTACTGACGTCAGAAATGCTCCTCTTCCTTGTTTTGAATTACAAAACCTGTTTGTTTACAAATGACTTCCAACAAGCTAGCACTTCCTGTGACAACCGTCAAAATAAAACCGGATGAGTAAGTTCGTTTTCGAAACAAAAGCCCAACAAGCTGCTGAACTGCAATAAAATTTGATTTTTTTTTTGTGGGATAAATTGTAGTTAGAGTCACAGAAAAATGCAGGATTTTTACCCTAAACATGTTTCTAAAAAAATACAGTGTTTTAAAATAGGTTTATTTATATTTGTAACAGCTGGTAAAAACATGTAAACAGCATGTTAATAGTTAATTTTAAAGGCAAAGAAGTTGCAAATGCAACAGATGACGTTGTTTTAAAAATATTGTTATTATTATTATTATTATTATTATTATTATTATTATTAATAATAATAATAATAATAATAATAATAATAATAATAATAATAAATAAATAAGTAGATACCAAAGCTACATTTTATGCAATTACAACTTTAAATTGCTGTTGTTCTTTGCTTAGAAAAACATCCAACATTTCAATTACTTATTTAGGTTTGTTTCAACCAATGTACTGTTAAGTCAAAGAATATCGCTAAGTCGTTTTTTAAATATTTTTATTTGTATTATTATTATTATTATAAATAAACCTTTCATTCAACAGGTAGCCTAATGTTCTCTGTGTTTACATGGTGCTCTGTCTCATTTTAAATATAAAGTCAAAAAGAAAGGAAGAAAGGTCTTTAAAATAAAATAGAAATCAAAGCTACAGTTTATGCAGTTACAACTTTAAATTGCCTTGTTTAGGTTTATTTTATGTCAGTAAACTCAAAGAGTATGTAAGATAATGTAATAATAGCACATAGTCACACAGGCACATTGGATGCACTGCTTTTCTGGAGAAGCCATTTATCTTGTTACCTAATCCTGATTATCTCCTGACATTTCCTTTTCACAGAGCTGTATTACAATTCAGCTCAGTGTTTTTCTGCAGACTGCAGTACATTGGGGTATTTTGTTGAAATTGTGTCCTGTAAAATTAAGTCAGGAAAATGCAAATAGCTTAAGGAGTTGTTTACGTGATCATCGTCATGAGGATGTTCTGACCCACAGTGTTTTCTGAGTAAGAGCTTTGTGTTGGTCTTGGACATCATCTCAAGTTTTCCTCTGATTTCCTGTTCTGTTAATCCTCTCAGATTTATCTTGCAACCCCTTCAGGGTCACCGACCCTCTTAAATACAATGGGTTTTTTTTTCTCCAAAGGTTTTAAGGACCCCGACCTTCACATGATGCCCTCTCCCGTTATTGCTGCACAGTGTGTTGCTGTGCAAGGTAGGACACTTAGAAAATGCACATCATTGGAGTCACACATGGATAGGTTATTCCAGTTGAACGTTTAGGAGCAGAAATTAGATTTAAGGATTAACAAGTGGCGTCTGTTTATCTCTTACGTGACACAACATTTCTTTGAACCATCAAAAGAAACGGTTCTTGTTTCAGCAGGTTCAAATCTGGCATGAACTTGCAGGAAAGCCACTGTGCGATAGGGCTTTTTTGTGTTATATAACCTATTTAGCGTTTATCAGATTATCTTGTTAGAGTCAAGAGTCTTTTCTCTATTTGAAAGTTGCAGAAAATATAAAAGTTAATGTAATCAAATCACGATTATAAAATGGGGATTTTATCCCCGGTCATCAATCTTAATGGATATTTTATAATCTCAACTGTCAAAATGAACATAAATACAGATTATTAATAAGTAAATGATTGATTTATTGATCAGAGGAGACAGTTGTTACACACAAAAATGTGCTGGTTGTCCCAGTTCCCACCATCCCCTCTGGTTCCCCAGCCTAATCTGGTTATAAACTGAGTAAACAGATGTCCAATAATATAGTATTTTTATTGGAGTATATTTTCAAAAAGAAATCTACAATCAAGGTCCACTTACTCACTTGTTTCGGGGCTTTCAACTGTTCATTTTTCTGTGCACCTCAAGGTCTTCTTTAGACTTGTGATCACATGCTATTTTCCTGAGATTAGTAGAAAACAAGATTCATATGTGATGATTACAAAACAACTCTTCATCACAAACTTGTGCTTCAAAACTGTGGCGGAAAGCGTAAATTAAATTAATTCAATTCTGTAATACTTTTTTACATGCAGTTGCAAGTTGTGTCCTGGTTGAGTGATTGCATGTTCAAACGTTTGGGGTTTGTTGGGATTCTCAGTATTTTGTCTTTAATATATAGCAGTCTAAATATAATCTGACCTGCCCACTCTGGTCACACGACTGCCTCCACCTTCCTGCCCCTGTGTGTGTCACATTTAGCCTTAATTTTAAAAGGCAGATGGAGGACAGCGCTCAGTAGACACCTCTGGTCTCAAGCTGCCAGCCGGCTCATCTTCCAACACCCAGGTAAGACTTCTTTATACACCTTCCTTAATGTTAATGCTCTTTGCACTTTCCTCTGTGTTTCGGCTTTTCTCTCTTTTATTTCCCAAGTCAGAGATGTTTGGTGATTCTATTCCTGCTTCAAATCTTTCATGTGTGTGATGTGTGAAATAATAATATAGTAGTTTGTGACAAGTGTTGTAGGCCAGTCGTTCTGAACCTTTTTCATGTCAAGGTAAATTGGTACACATTATGTGATGGATACTCATTTGATACGATTTTGCTTCTCTTCTCTTATTACTCTTACTCACATTGGGCTTACTTCAAGTGAATTAAATAGTGAAAATAAACTGTTCCCCATTTTTTTGAGACCCCCTTGAACTTCCTCAATGACCCCTGGGGGTCCCCGGACCCCTGGTTGAGAACCACTGTTGTAGGCTATTCTAAAAAATCATTGTTTTGCTACTTTCCTCATCGTTAGATGAATATAATCCAGGTTTCTGAGGAGGGTTAGAGGATTATTTGAGCTGCAAGTTTTTTTTTAAAGTTGAAAGTGGATGAAGAACTTGTCTTCTTCTTTGAGTAGTATTTTTGTCTTTGTAGGTGTTAATATGTCGGCTTAATAACTTAAGATGCTCAATAGATTCTTTGAATGACACCAAATTCTTTCAATGAATTTAGTTGGAGCGGTATTCATTGAAAATATGACAGGAGAAGCAGGGATTGATAGGTGAGAAGGTGGTTTATCCAGTAGCAAAGTATTACAGGAGTTTTATAGAGGATGATAGAGGGTTTAGAAAGGGGTATGAATGGGTACAGGGGTTTATATGGGTGTAAAGGATTACTAAAGTTTCACAGAGGTGTATTTCGGTTTATAGAGGGTACAGGGATTTTATAGAGGATGATAGAGGGTTTAGATAGGGGTATGAATGGGTACAGTGGATTTATATGGGTGTAAATGATTACTAAGGTTTCACAGAGGTGTATTAGGGTTTATAGAGGGTACAGGGGTTTTATTTCCAATGTTTTTTCGCCCTTTCTCTTAAACATGAACTTCATAAATCTCAAAATTCTGACTTGCTTTTTTATTAACAGCATTTATTTGTACTTTTACATTCAATACTTTAGTACATTTAATTACTTTAGATACTTAAGTACAGTAAATATCAGACACTTTAAGTCTTTTACTCCAGTAATATTCTAATTGGTGACCTTAACTTCTACTGAAGTCATTTTCTAGTTAGATATCTGTACTTTTACTCAAGTGTGACTTTCAGGCACTTCATCCACCACTAATGAATGGGTACACGGCTTTTTCAGAGGATTATAGAGGGGTTTTGGGGGGGTTAATAAAATTAAATCAAGGTTTTGTGGAGGTTTAAATTGGAGCTGCTTGCTGAAGTCAGTCAAAAAGGGGGGAAGTGGATATAACGGTCAACCCCATTCCTTAATAAAATAATACATTTGTCAAGAATTGAAGAAAAGTGTTAGGTAGAGGTCTTAGAAATATTTAGATAAAGAAATGAAGATGGTACCCCCTTCCCATTCCTCATGAATGAGAGATGTGTTTTACTTTGTTAAACTAGAAAATACTATAAATGGTTCTCTTGCCAAATTTCATAAAACATGTGGTCTGCTTTTTGCTCATGCTTGGGGAGTTGCTGCTATTCTGGTATAACAGCTTTATTTGAATGTGTCTTTTCACTATCATGTGAATTTAGTTTTTGTCTTTGATTGATGAAACTGGACATTTGCGTTTTGTTGAAAATCCAATAAACATAATTGGGGGGAAAAAAATGAAGATGAAAGTCATTCGAAAGCTATCCGCTAATTAATGAAATCACTGGCTGTCAATTACAGGGCGTCTTAACAACTTAATTATAAATATGAACTCTGACTGCTTATCAAATGTCCAGTAACTAACAGCCTTCGGATATTGGCGAAAACACCTTATTAAATTACTCACAAAATTATTATATTAGCTAATTCTGGGCAGAGTTTTGTTCTTGTTGCTTTTCTTCCTGTTTGTACCATCACTATCCTAAAATCAACTTCCTTTTTATTGTCAGCTTCAGACTGCCAATTAATAACAAGACGATGATAATAATCTAAACCGTCTGTTCCGGTGGTTTAGCAGAAATGAGGCTCTGTTGATGTTATCACATGTACACTGAACTGACCCAGAGGAGCATAATTTTCGTCTTTTTGAAGATCTTCCAGTTGGATTTCAAATAATAATTGATTTGCAGAGGTTGCATAAGATTTTATGCAGCAATCTTTTTTTATTAAATCTGCTATTTAAACTTCTAATGATGCTATTTGCTGACCCCACAAAGTCATCTTCCAGATGAACATTTCATGATCATTTCAAACATTTCTTCTTCTTGTATGTTGAGTTTCTTTGCGTTTTTCTCCTCATTGCTTTTCCCCTCTTCCATCTAACCCTCCTTGAAAACTCATTCAATGTTCTCTGGAGAATTTAGAGGACGCAGAGTGAATTAAGACCTCCTTAGACTCTGATTCAGGCTCTTTTGGAGCAAGTAAACCAGATTTAAAAGTTGCATTATGGCCATCCATAAAGCACTCTGCCGTGTGTGCCCATTGGGAGGCTGTTTGCGACATTCCTCGGCCTAATTAGTTGTATAAAGTCCTCAATTAAGTTTCCATGAATCTCAGAAGGGCTCCTCTCTGCACCTGGTGCATGGTCATGAAGTTTAATTTATTGGATTATGTGATCCTAACATAGCGCTTTTGTAGAAAAGAGTCAATTACAGAAATCCAATCCAAGTTTAGACGGGGACACACATTGGCTGTAATTACATCATCTTTATGACATGTTTTTATCATTTATCTTGCAGGACAGAAGACTCGGAGACTCGGAGTCACAATGTCTGAGCACTACGACTGCACCGAGTGTACAAAGTCCCTGTACGGGCAAAAGTACATCCTGAGGGAGGACAAGCAGTACTGCGTCAAGTGCTACGAGGATCTTTTCTCCAGCGACTGTGAAGTGTGCCAGAAGCTCATTGGCTGCACCAGCAAGGTCAAATTTGTATTCAAACGCAGAAACGTAACAGTCGTCCTCAGATTTCTAACTAAACCGAACATCCTCTCCTTTCATTGGCTCTGCAGGATCTGGCCTACAAGGACCGCCACTGGCACAGCGAGTGCTTCCTCTGCAATATGTGCAGCCGCTCGCTGGTGGATCGGCCTTTCGCCACCAAGGACGACATACCGATGTGCGTCGAGTGCTACAGCAGCGAGTACTCCTCCAAGTGCCATGCATGCCTGAAGACCATCATGCCAGGCGAGGAGGCCTTTCTTTAGTCTCATAAATTAAATCAGGTTTAGGGCTCACGACATCAGCCCATTAGCTGTAATTGGTTGAGGCTGACTTCCTGTACGGTAGATGTAATTATTGATTTCTCTCCTCCGTCTCCTCCAGGCTCCAAGAAGATGGAGCACAAGGGCAACAGTTGGCACGAGAATTGCTTCACCTGCAACCGCTGCCAGCAGCCGATGGGCACCAGGAGCTTCATCCAGAAGGACGCCAACAACTACTGCCTGCCCTGCTACGAGAAGCAGTTCGCTATGCAGTGCATCCACTGCAAGAAGGTAGAAAACATCACACTGTGATCCACGTGTCTTAAGAGAGGCTCTGGTTATGTTTTGCAGTCGTCTCCAGCTGCTGTCAGTTTCTGTTTGTGCCTTTAAAGAAAAGAGAAAATAAACAGTGAAGGAGGGAAGAAGACTTATATTTATGATGGTATATAACAGTTATGGGCAGGAAACAGATGGCCAAGCAGGCTGAATCGGAGGCGTCTTTTTGTGCTAAAAGCTGGTAGGTGAGACAGCAGTCGTCTGGCTCGCCTGTGACTAACAAACAGCATAAATGACACAGAAATGAAGCTATACACTCATGCATAGGAGATGTTTTTTTTTACTTAAGTTTATTAAGGTTTTTTGACAGTCATCAAAGGTCAATATTCCCACTACATACATGCCATATGATGCTATATCTTTCAGCCCATCACCACTGGAGGGGTGAACTACCGCGACCAGCCCTGGCACAAGGAGTGCTTCGTTTGCATCGGCTGCAAGCAGCAGCTGGCCGGCCAGCGGTTCACCTCTCGGGACGACTTCGCCTACTGCCTCGACTGCTTCTGCAACCTGTTCGCCAAGAAATGTGCTGCCTGCACCACCCCGATCAGCGGTAACGTTTGACACTGCACCTTTAATTTGTTCCAAAATACTGAATAAAGCAAGGTAAAACCACAATACATGTACCATTTCAACATGAACTACAAATAGACAGACGTAAGCACAGTATAAATGACACCTTTAACACGGACTGACCCAGATCACATGCTTCACGCGGTGTATCCAATCAAGATTATCACATTACAGAGATCATGAGACTGCTGCTCGTCTTTGTTGCTTTTCTCTCAGGTCTCGGTGGCAGCAAGTACATCTCGTTTGAGCAGCGTCAGTGGCACAACGACTGCTTCAACTGCAAACGGTGCTGCGTGTCTCTGGTGGGTCGAGGTTTCCTCACTTGCAAAGATGACGTCCTCTGCCCCGACTGCGTCAAAGACTTCTGAGTGATCTTCAAGAGTTCATCCAAGATGGCTGCCAATCAGAGAGCACTGGCAGTATTCTCCTAACCCATTATTTACTGGTTTCTCACACTTTAACCTGTTCTTACCGCTAAGGTGTTTTCTGCATGATACTGTGTGTAACGCAAATGAGTTGAAGCCTTCATTCCAAAATGTATTTTTTATTCTGTTTTGCTGAATGTATTTGTGTTTCTCAGAAACATTCCCATTTGGAAAGCAAAGTCAAGAATCCTCAAAAGATTATTTATATATCTAATTTTGGAATGAATAAAGTGTGTGGCATTAAAATAACCATGTTTTACAGCTTTATTAGAGCATATTAAGAGCATGTTGTGGCAAATGTTCTTAGAGTTAATATAATACTACTAATATGGTTTATTCTAATTACATCGATTCTGTTTAACAAAATTACATCTGTCAATAAAGATTTTGTGGATTTGATGAATGCCTATTGCCATAAATTATGCTGCTTGTCATGAAAACATGATAAACGGAATAGAATATATCTTTATTGTCATTGTACAAGTACAACGAAATTAAAATGCAATCCTTAAAAAGTGCAAGAAACAAACAGTAACGTGCCTCTAAAAACTATAAAAAAAAATAATAATAAATAATAAATAAATGTAATAAAGTGCCCTCTAGGGTGCCCTTAAATGGAGAAAACATGATAGGGTGCCCTTTTGGTAGAGAAAATATGATAAAGTGCCCTCAAGGATGCCCTTAAATGGAGAAAACATGAGAAAGCCCTCTCAATAAATGGGTTTTGATCCACGGCCAAAGATCGTCTCTTAATGACGTCACAGCATGACTGTCGCAAAGAGCTCTCACTCTGTCCTATTTCAAGAATCCTGGTTTGCTGTGACTCAGTGTGCCGATGACAGAAAAACGCTTCGCTTCCTACAAAATTACGTCAGGGGTTTTTGTCGGATATACACGATCTTTGTTTTCACAGGAAGTCGGCGGCAGGTGCCACAGGAAGTGTGTTCGGGTCCGCAGAATAAGAGGGAGGCTAAAACGGCGTTTTAATTACAACAAAACCGCTCCGTAATTACAACAAAGGAGAAATAACATATAACGTAAGACATGTGTGTAATTTTCCACGAGTTTTATGGTTACGTGCTTACGTATAAACCAGCTTTGTTGCGTTGCAGAGTGAGGTTGGCGGTGCGAAGCTACTGCGGCAGCTAGCCAGGCGGCTAACTAAAACTAGCATGGCTTTGTTAGCCAGCTGCACGGCTACAAGTAAAACTATGCAGCTAGAAAAAACATGCTTGTAGTTCTCAATATTGTGTGCTTTTATATAAAGAGTTCATTGTGCGTGTGGTCAAAATACAATGCATGTAACGTCATGCATCCTCTGCACACTTTTTAAATGTCTTAAATTATATATATGCCTTATTTTAATTGTGGTAAAGTCAGCTGTAATTGTTATCTAATGCACCTTGTTTCACATATAAGTCTTGTTATGTCCCCTTTAATTATTTTAACATCATTTAATTGCTGTTCTTTGGATGAAAAAGGCGCAGACAGGCCTCTCTGTGTCATGGGGGAGTAAAGGCCAGACTCCTTTAGAAATATGGATATTTTAAGACTATTTTGTCTTTTTTTTCTTCTTGTTTAACATAATTTGCTCTCTTTGATTACACTTTTGTCTTGTGGTAAATTCGGCACACATACTATCTACTGAGTAATAATAATAGTAGTAATAATTTCCTCAAAAGATCTCAATTCCCTCATAATGGTTTTTAGGCCACTGCCCCTCTCTCTCTGTCCATTGTGATAGAAGATGAGAGGAAAAAATGTTTTTAAAAGGAATTTTTGTATGTGCAACAAGTGTTGTTTTGAGTTGTTCAGATTTTGAAAAAGAAGCTATAGCTACTAGTTAACAGTGGTGGAAAGTAACTAAGTACATGATGTACTAAAAGTATAATTTTGACATACTTGAGTATTTCCTTTTTCTGCTAATTTATCCTTCTACTCCAGAGGGAAATATTGAACTCCACTACATTTATTTGATACTTATGGTTACCTTTTACATTAAAACAAAAAAAAAAAGTTTACTTAATATAATGCAGTACAGTATTACTAATCTACCCAGTAGTACACAAAGTATCTGAAATTGACTCCGCATTGATGAAGTACAACATTAAGATGCTCTTCATTAGTGATAAAAACAGAATAATATAATATTCTAGGAATATAAAGGAGACATTCTGCATAATGACTACATTTTACTGATAATGCTACTTTTATCTAAGTAACATTTTGAATTCAGGACTTGTACTTATAGTGGAGTATTTTGAGACTTTTACATAAATAAAGGATCTTAGTAATTCTTCCACCACTGCTAATTTGGGCCTTCAGTCATATTTTATATATTTGCTAGTAAGTGAGGTGACCTTAAATTAATGTTATGTTTCATTTTGCTGTTAACAGACTATAAAGTTCCCTTTGGTGAAATGTCTTCAGCGGAAATGTCTTCAGCTGAAATGAGTGCTGCTGTACCCAACCATCGAAGGACCAAGCCCGGTGGTAAGACTAAATTATACTTTATTTATAAACCATTTCTGGCTCCATCACCTGTAATACATTCGAATACTCAAAGCTAAAAATATTACACATTTCTAAAGCTTAATGTAGGTGCGTTTCCATGGCTGTGTATGTTTCGAGCAAGCTTTAATTCTTAGGTTATTGCAGGATTAAAGACCGTGGTTGTGACCACCGGCGCGACGGGACCGACCTCCCAGATCCCCGGTCTGTCCCAGACCGCCGACGAAACCTCTCCGGTGGAGAGGAACAGCGGGAGGCGAGTTGGGATCTTTGAGTCAGACTCCGAGTATGTCAAGCTGGCAAAGGGAGGCGGCCACAAAGGTAAATGTTTCTTTTATCATTTGTACTAAGGTTGTTCAGAACCTCATGTTGTTTTATGACAGAGAGCACTGAAATACTTACGACACATTCATAAAAAGATTCTCCTTTTGCACACTTATATGAGGAAACTGACAAACCTGCTCCTGCCCTCAGAGTGAAGAGTTGATCTAAAGTCATCACATTTTGAAAATACAAAAAAAAACCACGTCCCTGCTGATTTGTTTGATCTTGACACTTTCGCTCAAGTCTTTGAAATGCAAATCCTGAACAAGTGGCCTACCGGTGCACAACATGAAAGAGGGAGTCCTTTTCCAAAAATACTTTTAAGCATTTTGGGAAATCATAGCAGCCTCTGTTGGGGAAAAAACAATAGTTTTGTTGTGCACAATGAAAAGTTCAATGTCGATTTCAACATGAATGTTTTTTGCTAGTCAGATAGTGCAGACAAGGGCCTCTCTGCCAAAGTCCATTAGAAAAATTGCTAATTTAAGACTGTGTTGTCTAGTTTGTGATGCACTACTTTTTAAACATGATATGGTATATTTTGTTAATGCTATTGGTCTATTGGTAAGTTTGGCACACATCTATTTAGCAGCAAATTATCTCATAAAAATCTCAATTACTCCTAATGGTTTACTGCCCCTCACTGTCCATTGCTGTGTAAGAATTTTGGATATATGCTGAAAAAAGCTGCTGTAGAGTATTTTTTTGTTGTGTAAGTGTCCCGTACTGAAAATTTCACTGCCTCCACATGAATGTTCCAGTTAAATAAGGATTTGTTTTTCTTGTCACAGCTGTGAGTTGGGAAATGGCAACATAAAAGACAGATTTTAACACTTATTTTGTAGTAGAGTAATTGTTAAGGCCCTGAGCTGCAAGTTAAATATCAAACTGTGCTTTCAAAGGTGAGATCCAGTGCAGTGCTTCATAATTGCTAGCAGTGTTTCATGTTGAACATTGTGTCCTTCCCTCCTGCAGGGCTGCTGAGTCATGATGCTGATGATGATGACCAACCTAAGAAGCCCTACAATCCAACCAACTGGTTCGGAGATGATGAGTCAAAGAGGTAATGGCACAAATAAACAAGCCAACGTGGTGGAGATGATGGTGTTTGTGTGTGAATAAAAACCCTCAACAACTTCTGATGTCAGTTTCCCAACACACGCTCACCACACACTTTTTAACCTGGAGCCTAAAAACATCTTATAGTATCAGTGTAGAGAAGGTCATGATTTTTAAACAATATTAAAGGGATCTGAACTATCCCTTTAAGATTATTAAAGCAAAAACCTTCCTCTGGGTTTGACTTTGAACAAAGTCGTTGGTAAAGTCTGATCAACCACTTTAAGTATTTTATCAGCCAACTGTTTTTTTAAGATAAAACTCAAAATGCTTCTTGATCCTCCTAAGAGCCACAGAAAGCGTGCGGGCCACAGCCAACATTTCACAGAATGTGATAACTGGCCAGCAGTAATTTCACATCGTATATCACCGTGGTTTTGTGCTTACAGCGGAAGCAAAGCAACTTCTCCCGACAGCGAGATGAAGGCGGGCAGGCAGCCTCTGGCTGCACCGTTTGGCACCGATAACGGTTCGTCCTGGGAAAGAGACGATAGATTTTCTCCCGATAAAGAGAAGGTGAATGGACCAAACTAGTCACCCCCCAACATTTATACCGTGTCGATGTCTTCCATCCTTTTTATTTATTTTACCACCACCTTTCCCCTTTTTCATCTCATTTTGCTCCATCGTCGCATTCGCATTTTGGTTAATTTTCATTTCCTGCCGGTGCTTTGGCTATGTGGTAGCTTTGAGGAAATATTTATAAAAGTTTCAGGTAAGTACAGATTATGCATTTATCATATTTATTGTGTTCATATTGAAGAAAGTGACTTAAAGGCTTGGTAGTATTACACACGGTACCTGTCAGATTAAATCAGTTTAACTTATAGGAGAATGACTATATTTTCAAAATGTTTTGAGCGAAATTAGTGCATGTAAATGTATATTTTTTGGTGTTGCTGTTGGGTTTGATCCGGTTTTTTTCAACCCTTTTCCATTGCATGACAAATTGTTTCCGCCATCATTTCATCCTTTGCTATATCACCAATGAATGAATCATCAGTGTATAATTCTGCAGTGAAAAGTCAAAAAATATCCATGTTTATTTGTCTAATAATGTGGCTGCTACATTCAGGTTGTAGCTGTCGTTAAAGGGATAGTTTGGGTGTTTTTAAGTGTGGTTGTATGAGGAACTTATCCATATATTGTATTACCTACAGTAGATGACGGTCGGCACATCCCCAGTTTGGAGAAACCGACTTAAAAAATCAATAGCGGTTTAAGTGAACGCTATATTTACATATTTATATACATTTGTATACAGATTGAGGCAGGGTTATATGGAGGACGGAACCTGCCAAAATAAAAAAATGAATAAATATATAAATAACTCGATAAATATGCCATTAAATGTACCAAAAATAATATTAAAAGTAAATGTATAGTAGGCCTTAATTGATCAAATGTGACATAAATCTCATAAATGCAAAGGGAAAATCATGCATAAATAAAGACATATATAGATACATACAATTTAATAATGAATAAATACTTTTAAAAATGAATTTAAAATAACTGAAATGAAATAATTAGTAGTAATAATAATAAAATAATAGTTAATAAAAATTAATAAATAAAATAGAATAGAAACGCAAAATTGAATAAATAATAAAAAATAAATAAATCTATTCAAAATAAATAAATAAATAAAGGGGAAATTAAATAGAAGACTAGATTAATAGGGGGAATTAATACAAAGGTAAATAAATTATGAAGCAAATTAAAAAAAGAAATAACAATTTATGTCACATTTTATTAATGAATTAATGACAACAGTTATTTTTAATCTTATTTTATATTTGGTACATTTAGTGGCATATTTACTGAGTCATTTATTTATTTGTTTATTCATTTTTGATTTTGGCAGGTTCAGTCCTCCATAGCGGTAGACCAGCAATTCCTGTGTTCTGTGAGGTAAAATTACAGGTTTTTTCAATGGAGTCTAGTTGCTTAGGCGAGAGCATAGATGGATACAACTGCTTCAGTTCCCCGTCCGAAACATAGACTGTGTAGCTGAAAATTTTCTAAATATAGCGTACACTTGTACTGATATTGATTTTTTTTAGGTGTCTAAAATGTGTTTTGCTGCTGCCCCCGTCCACAGCACTACATTACTAGGTAATTCACTGAATATGGACCTCATACAACCCCTCTTCAAAACACCCAAACTATCCCTTTAAGTGCTACAGAAATAAGCATAAATCTGTGTAACTCTTCATCCCACAGATGTCTCCTGATGGAGTTGCCAATGAGATGGAGGGTCTGTCCATGACCAACAAATACAAGAGAACGTGAGTATATAATTATCAACGTGCTGAAGTCAAAAATAACAATTAAAATCTGCAATAAACGGGTGTTAGATGAACTCGTCATAACGCCGTCTCGTGTCGTCCTCAGGTCTTATGAGAAGAAGGCTCCCCCAGTCAGCATGACCAAGCTGCTGAGTCATGGCTATGTTGGGGACAAGAAGAAGTCTCCTAATGATGATGATGCCTCAAGTAGGATATTTTCTTTTCAGGTTTATGAAGCTAAACGGTGGGGATTATTTACAGACATGGTGTTTTAGTTTGTTAGCTTCAGGTGTGTTGCTTTGTTTTCCAGGTGTGACATCAGAACAGTCCAGCACCGTCATGACTGAGGACGTGGACGACCTGGATTAGTGCGTACAGGTCTCGAGGGGAAAAGGGGGTCGTCCTAACACTGGTTCATGGTTTCCACAAAATCCACGAACACACCACTCCGCCCCTCTCGGATTCACTCACATTTATTGTACATCCACTGACTGTTAGGTTTTGTACTCATGTTTATGCAAAGGTACGGTCCTCTCTATTTATTTGCTCTAATTTGTACACAGATTTTGTTGAGTAGACGTGTCGGTGCGCGCCGTATTTTTTCAGTATTTCTCGATTTGAAAGACGAGTTGTGCACAGGGAAGGAAATTAATTTTGGGTCCACAGAGGCTGTTTGAGTGAAAAATCACACCTGTTTCACCAGCTAAAGCTTAAATCAAGCTTTTTTTGACTGGAGCCTGGTGTTAGTTTCCCTCCCTGGTTGTATGAAGATCGAGTTAGTGAATTTAAAAAGTGTTTGTGCTAATGAAATGTGGTACCAGTGACGTGAAATATTATTTGTTTCGATCAAGGGCTCCTGCTCTCTGATGGGATGCTAGAGGTTTGTGTGTTTTCGGCTGCGATCGTTCGTTGAGATGGCCGCCCTTCAACTGTGACCACACGCCAAAGTGGTTTGTTTGGTTAAATGGGCCAAAGATCATTTCTTTTTGGTTGCTGCTCTGCAAAAGGTTGCCCTTTTCCACTATTTTCCCCATGATTATGTTGTGTTTGAGTCCCTAAAATCGAGAAACATGCATCGTTTTATTGTGCAAGCTGCCAATAATCAGATTAAAAGCCTCGTATTAAAACACTAATTTAACTCAAGTGATGTTTACAAATCTCCAGGTGCTGCAAGATCAATTTTATCATCACTGTTTATTAGGAAGCTCCAAATATGCCAGAAGCTTGCTTACTAAATTGGGTCCATTCTGCATGTTAAAGCCCTTCAGTGTTATGTCATGCAGCCTAATAAACCCAAACACTCATGCAACAACAGATAAAAGCATTCCGGGAAATTTAGGGCCACCTTCAGCAGACTGCAGAGCTGAAAGTCAAGTCCAGTGTAATTCCCTGTGAAGATTAAGGCAGACGAGTTGTTAAAAAGTGAGTTCTGAATATGCCAACCAAGCAGTATTTCCCTGCTCCGTGCAGTGTTTTTTGACTTTGTAGACATCAGTAGGAGAACGTAGTGTTGTAGTGCACAGCCTGATCACACCAAACCCTCCATCTGATGGGAGTTTATTCTGTTCAGATCAGAGAAACGGTTACTGACGCAACATTTTTGCAGAAACTTCAATCTTGGAAGCAGCAGAAAAGCATTTCTGTTTTCCACCTATTTTATTTGCAGTAAACATTGTCAGTATTGCAAGCTACAGCAACTAGGAAGCTCATCATGTCATCGTTGATTTTTAGCAAAAGCTTAATTACTAATCGGTTAACCCTAAGACATCCACTTAGAATAAATAAATAAATGTCTTGATAAATAAATAAATATTCCATTAAATGTACCAAAAATAATATTGAAAATTAATGTAGGTATTAATTAATTGATAAAATGTGAAGTAAATGTATATTTCTTTTTTTTTATTTCTTTATTTACCTTTATATTAATTCCCCTGTTAATCAACTCTTCTATTTAATTTTCCCTTTTTTATTCATTCATTTTTATTAACTTTTATATTACATATTTAATTTTGAATTTTTTGAATTTTTTTATTTAAAATGTATTTAGTCATTATTACATTTTATGTATTTATGTACAGTATGTATGTATTTATTTATGCATTATTTCCCCTTTGCATTTATGGGATTTATGTCACATTTAATCAGTTAATAAATGTAGGCATTAATTGATAAAATGTGACATAAATCTCATAAATGCAAAGGGATAATCATGCATAAATACATATATAAATACTTACAATTTCATAATGAATAAATACATTTAAAAATAAATTTAAAAGAAACGCAAAATTGAATAAATGATAAAAAATAAATAAATGTATTCAAAATAAATAAATAAAAAAGGGGAAATTAAATAGAAGAGTAGATAAATAGGGTAATTAATACAAAGGTAAATAAATAAAGAAGCAAATTAAAATAGAAATATAAATTCATGTTGCATTTTGTCAATTAATTAATGCCTACATTTATTTTTAATATTATTTGTGGTACATTCATTGGCATATTTATTTATTTATATATATTTTTTTTTTGGCAGATTGTGTCCTCCATATTGTGGACTCCTAAACCACAGCAGACAATAGTCCACCTCTTCGTCCTCTAGTTTGACTGTCAGGATATCTTAAAAACGTAATAGATTTCTGTGACGTTTGATGGACAGCTCAGCTTTGAGTCATTTAACAGTAATAATTTATTTTAGCCGTAACTGTGAACCTGATGGTGACAGTAAAATCCTAATCCTCCAGGGACATTTGTCAGGCGGAGAAAATGCTCTTAAAAATGAAAAGGACAGGAATGATTTATTTGGGTGTAACAGCGAGATTAAAGTTTGTCCTCGTAAATCCAACACATTCATCACCTGCGTCTCAGAAATGATGCACCGGTAACCGACTCTCATTTGAAAACAATTTGTGTCATGTTCAACACTTTTATTTCAACACAATACATTCAAGCAATGATGCATAATTTATCTGTACGTGGTATTAAAATGTGTTCAAAACTAGACGCGCTGGATTTTATTTTTTAGTAGAACGAATGGCGAATGTATCATCTTCCTGATATATTGTTTGCTTTGAGGTTTATTTTTATGAGCTGTTAAATATTCAGGTGTTTCGTCAAGTTGCTTCCTCTTCTCCCAGTGGTGCCATCTCAGTTTACAAACCAACAGCGGGAACCTTTAGTGGCTTAACTAACAAACCCTGAAGTCTTGTCACTTGTGTCCCCATCTTGCTTTTTATCTGCATTTTCAATGCAAAGGTACCAGAAGAGACTGAGAAAGGCAGCTTTTAAACAGAAGATCCCTCAAGTGTTTGTAGTGAGGAGAAATCCACCTGACACAACTCAATGTAAGACCCTGCTTATACCTTGATGACTGCACACAGACTCTCTATTATCATTTCAATAAATGGGCATGTGCATGTACTTGTGTACTGTTTTTTCTTCTTCTTTAACCCAATATAACAAGTCTAGGAAGGAAATTAAACTCGCTAATACTACTAATTCATGCTCCAAATCTGTTAGTTTAATGGGATCTTTCTCAAATTACCATGTTTACATGAATTAATTGATGCAAAAAGCCATTTTCAAAGCACTTTCTCTCCATGTCTACTCTTTTAATCTAATGTTAAAACAAATGTGAAGCAGGAAGGTGTGTAAACTGTACAAGTATTCCCTTAAAGGTCCAGTTCACCTAAATTGCAAATTATCCCTGCTGGTATCGGTCCGTGTAAATATTTCCAATACAATAGAAGTGAATTGAATTTAGTTTGTGGAACTCGAAGCATTTAAAAATAACAAAACTAACATTTGTAGTAACATTTCTTTCCAGAAACCAGTGACCACACTTGTCAACAGTTTTTATTCGAACTAAAGAAATAGTTCATATGAAAACTGTTCACAGCCTAACCTCGAGTAAGCAGTACATTGTTTTAATTTGGGTATACTTCTCATTAAACTTTTCTTCTTTTTCTTTCTCCTTCTTTATTTTTTAAAATTGTGTTATTATTATTTATTTCATTTTGTTTTAATTTTGGTAAACCTTCCTATTCCTATTTTTTCCTTCTTTTTCTTCCTCCTTTTTATTTTATTATTATTTATTATATTTTATTTTGTTTTAATTTGGGTAAACACCATCCTTAAAGTCCTATTTTTCCTTCTTTTTCTTTCTCTTTTTTAAATAAAAAAATATATATATATATATATTTTTTAATTTATGTATTTTTCAATCTTGTCCTCTTTTTCTGTTTGTACCACTGGCTGTATAAAATACAAAAATAATAGTAATAATTGCAAATACATGTTCACAGCCTAACCTTAAGTGTGCGGGACATTGTCTATTTACTTTTTCTTTCTCCTTTTTTCTTTTTAATATTATTATTATTATTTTTTTTTTTCATGCATTATTTATTTATTTTTTTTCTTGTTCTGCTTGTACCAGTGAATTGTAAATACATGTTGGACATTTTGTGGATGTGCTATTTCATAAGTTGATTGCAATAACAGTATTTAAAAAAAATCCATAAATAGTAAATCCATCGGCATCCAAAGCCTGTTCCCAGAAGGAAAAAACTGAATAAATGAGTAAACATTATGAGATATGAGGGCAAATTGTGTTAGGCTTTATGGGGAAATCTGAATTTTGACTAATGCTCATAATTTTTAATTATTAAATCAATAGTTTGTCTTCCTATCTGATTGTTCTGAATTAACCAATTCATAATTTGGAGCTGCCTCATAGTTATGAGAATGTATCTAATATTTTGGACTTTACAGCAGCCTATAATTAGGATTATTATTAAAAACCATATGCAGTAAACAAGACAAAATGCAGCACAGAGTGCTTTACAAACTAAAAAAAAACAGCAGACACAAAATCAATCAATCAAAATCAATCAATATATTTAAATTTAAGAAGAGGAGGGATGTAAAATATAATGTGTTCATAGTGTTAACTATAAATAAATGAGCTTCCATACACACTGGACCTGCATCATTTATAATGAAGTACTACATAAACTTTTACTGTTTAATTATCCTTTGGGAGTCCCAGAAGGACCAGTCAGGCTTGCAGCAGAGTGTGTGTGTGTGTGTGTGTGTGTGGAGGAGAAAACACACACGCATGCACGTGCACGCACATGCACGCGCACAGTGTCCGCTGCAGGCTGCATCCCTCCTCTCTCTCTCTCTCTCTCTCTCCTCAGCAGCGGTGCTTTGCACGGAGCTGCATCACTTCCCAGCACGGCTCCTGCAGCAGCAGCGAGGCATGCACCGGTGCATATGAGCCGCTGATCGATTCTTCTATCGGAAAAACGATCCGTAGCCGCATGGTGACGTCACGCACGCCGCTGATCGGTAATAGTTGCTGGGCGGGTTGGTGGGTGCGGGTGCATTGAAAATGAAAATAGATAGATAAGAAGAAAAAGAAAAAAATACTGCACGAGGAGTGTGCGGACGCGCACGGGGACTGTTTGTTTTGTTTATTTGGGAAATGTAGTAGCTGTCACTGCAGGGAGGAAGGATGGATGCGTAACAGGGACGGATCGAGCCAGCTGTGGCCTGCTTCTAACAGCAACATCTGGCCGGTGAGTCGCGCTGACAGCCTGGAAACAGAGAGAGGGGCTCGGCAACAGAGCAGCCAAGCTCCCCGGTCTCCGGTCCGGTGAGTCGGTATGACCTCGTCCTTGGCTGTGTGATTGATGTGCACGTTTGACAAGAGAGGCTGCATGTAGCATATGATGAAGGCTGATAGCTCTAATGTGAAGGGGGGGGAGCATGAACGTGACATGCTGTTTAAATGTGCAGCTGTGCATGCACATCTGCACATGCAATAACCTTTAAGGTTAAAGCTTAATAACATGCAGGTTAAACCCCCCACTGCACAGCCTCTTAACACCAGAGCAGATTAAATAATATAATCTTATTATAATGGATCCCTGCTGGAATCGATAGGTGCATAAAAAGCAACACTGTAGGAATATTGTGATATCATAAGGTCACTATATGAGTCCCTGCAGGATTGTTAAAACACAATATGATCCCTGTAAAGTCCCACTTTGACAGAGCACCCCAGGGGGCATGACAGGGATTTTACTGTGTATCCTCCTTGTCCACATCCTAACCGGCTTGTAGTCCTTCTGCAGGGTCAGAGAGGGCGCCTCAGCAGCCTGCCGACTCTGGACCATAGCGGGGGAGGTGGAGGAGATATGGAGGAGGGGGACGCAGAGGGGGAAGGGCCCATGGCGGTCAGAGAGGGGCCGAGCGGTCACGGCCTCCCGCCGAACGCCAACAGCATCACCACCACCACCACCACCACCAACCTCCTGGCTTCTGTCAAAGAGCAGGTAGGAGATGCTGCAGTCACACCCTTGTTGTTGCTTAATTCTCTCACCTCTTAGTCATTTACTCACCAATTCATTCACTTTTTATCTAGTTATGTGGCTGCGTTCACACTGACAACCTTCATAATTACATCTCATATCTTCTGTGAATGATAGACCTTATCTATTCCAGGATGAGACCCATGTGTCCTGTTTGCATTGGACTAAAAATGTCAACAGACCTCACTGTACACACTCGTTTAATTTAAGAAAAAGGTAGTTACAGTATTTAGTTAGTGTAATAAATGAATGCCAAATGAATCACTGTAAATATTCTAATATGAAGTAGTATTAATAAATAGCTGCTGTTTGTATTTACAAATAGCATACAGCCATGGACAGATAATGAGACAATGGGCCCATGAATACAGACATTTGCGTGCTTTGGTGGTCGTTTTGTGTCTCTTTGTAGTCATTTTGCATCTCTTGATGGTCATTTTGCATCTCTTTGCGGCTGTTGTGTGTCTCTTTGTGGTCATAGGTTTCTCTGTGGTCTTTTTGCGTCTCTTTTTGGTTGTATTGCATCTCTTTTTGGTTGTTTTGCGTATCTTTGTGGTTGTTTTGCATCTCTTTGTGGTCGTTTTGCATCTCTTTGTGGTCGTTTTGCATCTCTTTGTGGTTGTTTTCGTCTCTTCGTGGTTGTTTTGCGTCTCCTTGTGGTCGTTTTGCTGACGCTTTGCATCTCCTTGTGGTCTTTTTGCATCTTTTTATAGTTGCTTTGCATCTCTTTATGGTCGTTTGTTTTGTGTCTCTTTATAGTCCTTTTGCGTCTCTTTGTGGTCGCTTTGTGTCTCTTTATAGTCGTTTTACGTCTCTTTGTGGTCGCTTTGTGTCTCTTTATTGTTGTTTTGCATCTCTTTGTGGTCGCTTTGTGTCTCTATAGTCGTTTTGCGTCTCTTTTTTGGTCGCTTTGTGTCTCTTAGCGGTTAATCAACAAGAAATGTTAACAGTCACTTCATACAGATGCTCTGGTGCAGGGACCCTGGGCCTGCACCCAGTAGGCCTGTTCAGTAATCCATCATGATACTATGACCTTCTGACTCTGGTCGGGGTGAGCACCACCCCTCTGGCCCCGCCCCTGCTCACGGATAAATGAAGTCTGTGATTCACTCAAATTTACTGAGCAAATCCCGAGGATTATCTCCAGCTGAGACTGCAATGTAATGGTCTCTTCATTCTGTGCTGAGCCTCACGAATCTGCACCCAAAAATCTATTAAAACTCTCATTAACAAATTCCTAGCACTGCTACAATTTTATACCCCAAAAGGGATGGGAAAAGTGTGAGAAAATACAGAAAACAAACATTATTTTTGACAGGCATTATCAGACAGGAGTACTTTTATTAGGTGACTTCAGTATTTGATCTAATTTGCAGATACATTTTTTATTTTAAAGGTGGCAGATTACAAGATTAAGAACAAAGATAATATCTGCAGTTATTACAAACTGCAGGTGATATTCACCCTATGAGAACAGGCCTTTATATGAACTGACAGTGATGTTATGAAAGTGTGTTTTTGTACCGCTTTCCTTTCACACATTTCAGTTACAGTTCTGCTTCTCCCCAAATAGTGAACTTCAGTATTTCACTTTTTCTTGTCTTGATGTCGTCTTCGCTATCGCTGCTCAGGGAACGTGCGAGTTTCGACAGTTGTCTCTGTTAAATTATGTAAAATTTAATTAATGTCTCACTGCCATATTTTGAGCGCTGGATGTAGATATGAAACGACAGTCAGAGATCTGTTTTTCCTGCCACTAACTTCACTCGACATCACATCAGTGTTGCATATTTATGTGGGAAAATCACAACAGAGACGGTTGCAGCAGCAGTGTGAACGCAGCCTCCGTCTGTCTCTGTTCCCCGCTGTTATTTTTATGCTTCTTTCTATCCCGTCAACATGGGAGTCTGTCTGCTCTCCTCCTCTTAATTATGCCTGGACAGTGGCCATGTTCTCAACTCCTGGTGTGTGACTCTGAATCGGGCACACTGCTGCTATTTAAAGGCTTATGATGTCCAAGAAACGAGCATCTGCTCTTACTTTTAATCTGCTATCAGACAAAAATGTGGGCCTCAGATTGCTCTTAAATCTCAACTGATGTGAAGTTAAGGCTTCCTTGATGCTGCTTTGGTTTTCGTTGAGCACAGCAGGAGCTGCTTCGTCACCCCTTGATCATACTTAATGCCTCAAAAGCTCTGCTTGCTGCTGCTCAATTCACACATGAGAATATTTGGCTGCTGCATCATTTCCCTGCACTTGCATTGCATTGCAGTGAAGGAGATGTTGTGTTATGCATTTGTAGCTTCCTCTGATGCCTTTATGAGAAGAGCATTCGAAGTTGCTATAATCTATAGTTAGCATTCATAAAGAATCATCATACCTCTGTAATAATATCTAGAGAAAAGAGCTGATTTCTTGCTGTCAAAGTAAACGTTAATGCAAATTTGTTTTAACGCCACTAATTTCTTTAACTCATTAACGCAACCTGCGATTTTTAGGTTGTAGTGGGCTCAGTTTTAAAGCTAGAGTGAAGATACTGGCATCATATGAAACTAGAAAACCTAAGGAATCCATTGGTAACCATGTCATACTAGCTTGTCGTGAAGGAGGTTAAATAACGCTCCAAACTTGCGCTAAATTTTGGCGCTTGGCCATTTTCAAAGGGGTCCCTTGACCTCTGACCTCAAGATATGTTAATGTAAATGGGTTCTATGGGTACCCAGGAGTCTCCCCTTTACAGACACGCCCACCTTATGATAATCACATGCAATTTTGGGCAAGTCTAAGTCAAGTCAGCACACTGACACACTGACAGCTGTTGTTGCCTGTTGGGCTGCAGTTTGCCATGTTATGATTTGAGCATATTGTTTTATGCTAAATGCGGTTCCTGTGAGGGTTTCTGGACAATATTTGTCATTGTTTTGTGTTGGTAATTGATTTCCAATAATAAATATATACATACACTTGCATAAAGCAGCATATTTGTCCACTCCCATGTTGGTATTAAAGTATTAAATACTTGACAAATCTCCCTTTAAGGTACATTTTGAACAGATAGAAAAAGTGTGATTAAATATCTTAATCAATTGACAGCCCTGGTGCATGTTGATAACAGGATAGCAAGAAATGGATTATTAACACCTATTCTTGCAAGTTGCCACAGAGCAAACATTTTATTGTGTAGCTTGTCTCAGACTGTTGAACAGTCTGCGACCAGAAAATATAATCAAGTTGCTTTACCTTTCTCTCCGTGTTGAAATGCAAGCGGCAGCGCTGCTGAAGCGTCAAATCTACCGCCTGCAGTTCCTCCACAGAAATGTCAAATTAGACATGCTAAATGGAGCACATCAGTTATTGCTTTCCATTGTGTTCGGGCCCTGATGCTTTGCCACTTTGCTCCCATTTAGCCCATTAAAAGTGGGAGAGTGATAGACGTGAGCAGGGAAATACCAGAGCTGGATTTGTGGCGACTTGGAAACTCAAAACCTAAACGCAGTAAAAGTGACAGCAGTTTAATTTTGTCACGTCTTGAGCTATCGCTGTGAGATTGATTAGATGTTGAGACAACAGCTTGCAGCAAAGATGCTCCAAAATGAAAGATGAGACGTCTGTAGCTGCTGTTTGCATCGTTGTGTGAAATCAAGACTGAAACATGTCGCTGATATCAGATCTAAACAGTTTACAGAGCTGTCACAATATGACGTTTTAACATGCCAAAGTACTGTTTGGGTTGACGTTGAGTTGCAAGTCAGCAGCGCGGCGGCTTTTTACATTTCATTATTTGTACAGATTAAATAAACGAGATATAACGTGTTAGTTAGTGAGCTTTAGAGGGGCTGGGAGGCAGATTTTGTTGCCTTTGGACAGAGCCAGGCTAACTTTTCCCACTGTTTCCAGTCATTGTGCTAAGCTAAGCTAACCGGCTGCTGGATGTAGTTTTATATTTAAAGGGTGGCTCCATTATTATGGTTGTTTTTTACCTTTTAACCCCTTTTAAACCTGTAAATATTGTAGCTGTCTTGTTCCTCATTTTATACATGTTTCTGTGTAATTCAGTTCAGGTTTATTTAATATCTTTGGACATTTTGGTTCCTTGACTATAATTTAAAAGCTCCAAAGGTTTGAACAATGCCTGGCTGCACAGCATGAGCTTGGCCCAAACAACGGCTGGTCAATAAACAACAACAACATCAAAACAAAGCAAGATGATCTTTCATTATTTCTCAAATATAGAGGATCTCGTCTGCCAAAATGTTATCGGATACTCATACCAGGACTTGGCTCGCCGTGGCCGACAGTAGCAGACTGTTGTCGGGCAGCTCCCAGGTGTAAAAGCAGCGTCCCGCTGTATGAACGTGACGCATGGCGCTGCTAAAAAAGAACAAGCCTGCTCAGCAAAAAAACCCTCCCAGGATAGAGAGAGAGTGGAGGAAAGAAAGCTCAATAAAACAACAACAACTGGGCCACGTCAGCGCTCTGCACACTTGGATTGATTTCGGCGATTAGGTGCAGAAACACCACGAGCGCCGTCCAAGTAAATGCACCGAACGTCGATACGGATGATTGATGGAGCTGTGTTTTCCTGCAAGAGGTTCGCCTCGTATGAGCTGCAGGGTCACGATCCTCCGTCAATCCAGTTATGTCACCGCTGCCCTGTCTCTGATGGTATCTGAGGCACAAAACTGTTGCTGTTTGACATCTGACTGCATTTGAAAGCATGCTCTCTGTCGTATTTCTGGAAAGCGAGAGCTTGTGATTGGTGCAGCCTGCCGTGTTGACTCTAGATCATGGGGGCTCAAGGTCGTGTGTCATGTTAGCGGTCTGCAAGTTGCTGTGGCGGAAATCAAAGAGGAAAATCCACCCTCGGATTTCAGCCTTTTTGCATTTCCAGTAGTCATTTACACTCTTAGTGAACCCAATTTGCGTCCACCTGCCTCATCTACTTAGTGACTTCCACCGTCTCCCAGAACGCCTTTTGACAGCCCTCAGAGAGCGAGCGCAACTTGTTGCTTCCCATCATAGGTGGGCGTTTGGGTGTGTAAAGAGACATAAAGCGTTTCAACCCATCTATGGGTTACATGTGTAGGCGAAGAGAGCAAAAGAGATGGCAAAACAAACGCAGGATGCACGACAGAGGCTATTGTGGGTGTATTAACTGCTTTTTCCTCTGATGATGATTGTTGAAGCAACGATGGCAAAATGGTGCCTCTGGCTGAAAGGTTTCCTGCTGTGTCAGACGGGCGTCATCGACAGATATTCGTAAAAGAAATGCTTCTTGGGCCTGAAAATGTTAAGCTGCCTTTTTAACAAAGTCTTTAATGCTCCTTTAAGATGGCGATTTACAGCAAGAGCAGCAGCAGAGGCAGAACTAGGCCGAACATTTCACGGGTATCACAGATGCAGTCCGGATAAAGCGAACTGCCGGGCTATGATTAGACACGGCGAGAAGGAATAAGACGCAGAGGTCTGTGGTTGGTGTCACTTGATAAGAGAGAGGAAAACACTTTGTGACGGCGCACAATAAGCCGTGGCGAATCGTCCGGTAGCCCCCAGCTGGTACGAGACATCGCCTGGCATGGCTTTGCATCGACCTGGCAGGGCTCGGGCGCGTTTCCAGACATCACGAGTTGACTGGCGCAGGGGCGCGACGCGGCTCTGTTTGTCCCCGGAGGCGTGCCGTAAACGTGGCGAGGCTGAAACAAGGAGGGCTGTGTGTTCCTGTCCTGTCTCTGCGCTGCTCTGAGGTGATGTAGGGAGATGTGGAGGCAGAGAGAGGCAGCGATGCTGTGACAGTGTGCAGCACGTTTCAGCTCCATGTTGGTTGAATGGCACACTGTTTTGTCCCTTAAAGTACTGAACGTGTCACTCTGCGTCTGACGCTATCGCTTCATACTTTACGTGACCTCTTGTCCTTTTCTCACGTCAAATGCATCTTGAACGTCTCCGTTTCCATTTAATGCAACTTATTTTTGCAGCATGTTGCATTTTTTCTCATCTCATCCAACATTGTCTTATTTTTCTGTCTTGTTTTTTTCTTTATGAACCCCTCACTTGTACAGTCACTATTTGCATCTTCCTACGTGTGATTGTATTTGTATTGTATCCTCCATTTTATCACCTTTAAAACAAAGTAATTGATTAGATTGTACACAACAGTGTTAATTCCAAGAGTCAGCATAGTTCAAAGGTGTGAAGATCAAGGAATTGTTAAGTGATTTTGTCTTATTTCCACATCTACAGAGCTTATTATGCCTGCATTTTGGTTCGCTTCGAAACCGTTTTTTTCAGTCCGCACCAGAGAACAATTACTGTGTTCATAACCGCCCAAACGAACCGCACCAGAGTTCGATTAAAACGGACTAAATGTTGGCTTGTGAAAGCGTCCTAAGACACTTGTACCAACATAACGATCTTGAAAAAATGTCTTGATTTTATCCTGGAAAAATGTTAAAACCACTTAGAAATTTAGAGGTAAAAAATGCTTTACATGACTAGTCTGGACTCAGAATAAAAGTCTGCAGTTGCACAATTTAGTTAACATTTTGCAGTACTTTGTAGAAGCCGCCTCAGAGCCCTATAAGCGGACAAACATCTCTCCAATTAACTTGGAATAATTGCTGCAGAAAAATCAACACTTATTAACACTGCAAAATTAGCTGTGTGTACCCAAATTTCCTCATGGGGATCATTAAAGTTTCATGCAGTCTGAGCTAAAGCGATAATGTAAAGGCAGTCCCCTGTCTATACGTGTGTGTGTGGTACTTGTTTACTGTAGGTAAGAGTTTATTTCTGTGAGCACATTCAGACTCGTTGCCACTGAAATGAGGCCAGTTTACTTTGTTTGCATCAGCTTCAATAGCATGCACTGCAGACAGTCTTTAGTGGATGAGACACGAGCAAAATAAGCAACATGATGAAACCATTAACTAAATCACTGAACACCATCTGACTAAAGAGACCGTCAAGGCTGTGAGCATCACATGGCCAGAGCTGACCCAAATACAAAAGAGCTTTTATCAAGAGAAGTAAACAGATGAAAAGCTGCAGAGTGTGGATTCAAGTGTCTTTTGTAGTTTTTAAGGGATTATGATCTGAAGGGCTTTCACCCTACTCTACTAGTAAATATGAAATAGATAGATGGATGGACACATAGATACAGTATATTTTCAAGTGCAATACATTTTTTGCGTAAAGCAAGCTGAGGTCAATAAACGCTTGCTCATTTTTACTATAATTATGTTTCTCTGTATATAAGCCCAACAAAAAAAGCCTTGGGTCCAGTAAGATGTGTTTTGAAACAATCTTCTCGGTTATAACTCTTCCCAGAATGTGTTAATCTTTCTGCATTGCCAAATGTTTCCATTTTGTGCATATGTCTGTTATGTTTTTGTTGTATCAATTTGATTTCACCATTGTTACATATATCCGCGTTAACCATTTATACTCTATTAGTTTAAGGTGTGTTACACCACATTTATTTAACAGATATAGTTGCTTTTCAAGATTTTGCATTAAAAAACACACGATGAGCTGATAATTACAATGCATTTCTAAAGATTAAATCAGTAATTTCCAACCCTTTTGGCTTGTGACCTCAGGGTGACCCTTTGGAGGTGCCCGACCTCTAAGTTGGGAACCACTGGACTAAACTAGTATATAGTACTACTAGTATATAGTTAAAACTAGCTCCACGTCGAGCAGCTACAACAGTAAAATGCTGCTTAAACATTGACACTGTTCTCATACACCGTTCGTAGCTATACCTATAAAAAGCAATGCACTGTAATTCATATATATCCCACAAAGTCCATTCATATCCACGTAATCATGAACCAGGAAGTATAAAGAGCGACAAACGCTGCGTAGGCACGAGGAGTACTTTTGAGTGCTTTTACTTGAGTAAATGATCTGAATTCGTCTTCCACCACTGCTAAAAAGCAAAGCAGTTGCAGTTTTTCTTGGTTAAGACCAAATGGTCCAAACTACAGGTGTGAAAGTGACCTTAAAACTAAAATCTATAGAGAACCCAGTTAACTGTGTCACAGTAAACACATCGACCTCATCAGACCTTTCACAGTGACTGAGAACGTTTCCTGAATCACTTCACTACAAGGTTTCCTGGGAAGCTCTGTGTTGTTTTCCAGCCGGGTGGTTTTATATTTAGACGTTATTTGCAGACAGCTAATTCTCCAGCGGACCTCCATGATGACACCAGCTGTGGTTCCTAGAAGATTTATGAAGCAGCTGGGAAGCCTCTGTATTATGTAACAGAATACAAATGAGCCAGTGCCAAAACTACCAGCTATCCGACCACAGTCGGCAAACATCTGCTCCACTTTCATACCCTTGAGCAAGGCATTGGATCACATCCAGCTCTGTTAATAAGTAGGGCATATTTTGGTGTTGTGGTGTTTGGGTTGTCAAAATTGCCAAAAGTACACTCTGATGGCTAAATTTCACACATATTTTGAGATAGATATCTTATTGTTTCTGTGCCTAATCACATTGTGAAAATGTACAAACAACTAATACCAATTAAATTAATCTAATAATGCTTTGTAATCATGAAGAAGTTGTGTTTTCAGGGGAAAACAAGAGGACATTTGGCTCATGTATCAGTGATTAACTTAAATCATAGAGCAGTGAGCCAACAAGCAGCATCTGATTCAGTACACTCATTCATCCCTTGTTTAGTATGTGGTACCATTGACCGTATATAAGAAGTGGACATAGTCACCGTGACGTCATCCATTGGTTTGTGGACTGCTGTTCTGAAGCCTCGAGTTCGGTTTTAGCCGTTGCCGTCTTGGTTTTTAGCCCTTAACATCTTGGTTTTTGTCCGTCACTATCTTGCTTTTCACTTTTAAAACCCCAGAGTTAATCACTGGGTGGTTCAGCCTGAAGAGTGAGACCAGAAACACAGAACAAAGCAGCCCTGAAAGTCTGTTTAAAATCAAATTATCTTCACTCAAGGCCTTGAAAGGTTTTTTTTAAATATAGCTATAGTCTTAAATGCCCAGAGAAACATCTGGTTAGTCATGGCGGATTGAAAGCGAAAATGTGTCTTATATTTGATTTTCACTTGACTGCCATCAAAAGTCCTATAAAAGTTTAAGTTTGACTTTGAAACTTGGATATATATATATATATATATATATATTTAATGATTCTCTGCTCAATCCTTGGTGCTTTGTGCTGAAACATTATCTGAACTGAAGGCCATTAGAAGGACCCAGACACAGTTTTAGTGTTTTAAATCTTTAACAGTCTCTCAGCGAGCTCACAGCCGCTGAGAAATCACTCAAGTCATTCAGGACAAATACAAAATGGGTTTTTATATTTAATTCTAACTGGCATCAAACAGGTCTTAAAACGGAGGCTTAAACTGCCGTGTCGTGGTGGATGTGTCGGGTTATAATAATCACCGCCGTGAATGTCTTCCCGTAGGAGCTTCAGTTTGAGCGGCTGACTCGGGAGCTGGAGGAGGAGCGGCAGATCGTGGCGAGCCAGCTGGAGAGGTGCATGCTGGGAGCGGAGTCGCCAGGGGGAGACAGTAGCAGGTAAGCATGAAGTTAACATCACAAATGATGCATCTTATTCTAATGCTTATTAATTAGCTTACTTTGCTAACCTACGTCACTGCTTTTTTTACAACTGAGTGGGTGTTTCCATTTGAAAAAAAAAAACGGAAAAGAGATGGACCCACCCTTTAAATATTTACCAAGTTGTTGCAATAAAAACCTCATAGTTCATAAAATTCATATTGTAATTGAGCACTTATAGGCTACCCTTTGAGCACTTATTCACTAATGTAATCTTGTTATTTTGGTTCTTGAGGCCCACTGGCGCTTCTCTATAAGACTAATTGCACTTTAGATGCAGTCGACTTTCTTTAACGTCGTCTTTAAAATGCATCCAAAACATAATTTCAGTTGTTATATGGATCACAGTCGGCTGTAAATCATGCTTGGTTGCAGGCCGCTCTGTCAAACCACGTAATAGTGATATTTGTCTTCATGAGGACTGATGATCAGATATTTGACAGTCACATTGGGCCGGCATACATCACTCTGAGCACAAACAGAAATCTTCAGATCCACTGCCTGACATTGGATGCATGAAGAGGGACTTCAATTTTGACCCTCTTAAAGTTATATAACATGTCTGATCCCCAGCTGGGGTCACCTGAATTTCATTTTCTATCAATTTAAAAAGTAAATTGAAATTCACACAATACTGACATTCGGCTTCATTCTCTTCGCAATCATTGTAGATTGAATTTGAAATGTTTTTGAGGCAAAAGATTCCTAGATATATATTTTTTCTTTCTTCCTAAACTGATTGAATGTAAAGTGTTCGGCCATGATTTGATTTACTCTCCCTGCTCTCTCCTCTCCTCCATTTCCTCCTCTTCTCTGCTGCTGAAGCTCATCCGAGAAGTCGTTTGCATGGAGAACTGCAGGTATGAATTCTCACTTTTAACCTTTAAAGTTAAGCTATTTTTATGAAGATAAGGTTACAGAAAGATGACTGCATCAGACAAGGGAAACAAAAGGTCTCTACCGCTTAAAATAAGATCAAATCTTATCATTTAGCTTCTAAAGAAAGCATTTTTCCAGATGTCGAAAGACAATTCAGCCTCCAACGGGCTGAAAATTGCCAGAATGCAGCATCGGCCAGTGAAGCAAAACAAAACAATGTTTCCGGCAGAATATTATGGGCGTTAAAATGGACCCATTTACTATTCTGTCATGGATCCCTCTACTCTGTTTCCTGGGCCATCCTTCACTGTCAGCTCTCCAATAAAACAAAAGCACTGTTATAAAATGCTGTTTTCTTTTTTAGTATCACAGAATTGATACATTTAATATCTTCGATTAAGAAGATTATGTCTGTCTTACATTAGTCACTCATAGGGAAGCTTTAAGCAACAGGTAAATTCAAGTGTCTATCAAGTCTGACTTAAAGTTATATTTAAGACAAAGACTAGGTCTATTTTCATGCAACTGGACCCAGGACTTGCTGTGTGTTTTTAACTTAAAGTCAGATGCTTCTGCAGGTGGAGAGTTGCAGGGCGGAGTCCTGGAGGCGTCTGGACGTCACCTGGAGGCGGAGGAGGGTCTCTTCATGCCTGAACCGGACCGCGCCTCCCTGCATGACAGTGAGGGTCTGTTAAATGTACACACCACATGGTCTGAACAACTATTTTTCAGCAGGTATTGAAGTTTCAAGCAGAATCTGGAGTAAAAGCAACATTTTTAGCTTTTTATATTGCCGCCCACATCAACACACTTCCTCATTTTTCCCAAGTGGGAGAAATCTGAAACACTACAGTAGGAGTCTTATGTGCATGTTTTTCTAGGCGTATTTATGTTGAATAATGGATAAAAGTAAAAATGTGGTGGCGTTTTGAAATAGAAGCATCTATTCAGATCAGTTTAAGTCACCCAAAACATCAAATCTGTCTCCACTCTGCAGTCTGAATTTGACTTTTAAACGTCTTGTCAGAAAAGTTTCACATGTATTCACACCTGGGAGCTCTGCGGTACAGCCACAGCCTGTCGCTGTTGGACATTAGGCATCTTCAGTGGAGCGGGTGACACTTCGGTCCGTCACGCTTTCTCAAGGCTTGTGTTAACCACAAAAGACGGGAGGCTGATAGAGCGAGGCGTTGATGCAGTCAGTGCAGCTGTGCGGGAGAGTTATCTGCTTTTTGAAGAGATTACACAAAAGGAAGCAACTGATTTTTAAATATTACCGTCTTTGCATGCATCCGAAAAAAGCCTGAAGCAAAGTTCTTTGCAAAGATTGTTCAACCTCCTTCTTATTTCAATAAATTACAGTATCATCAGTAAACATTTAGCTCCTGAGTAGCTGTTTGAAATGTTAACACGTTTGCCTTTGGTCTTATTTATATTCCATACAGTCGGAGTGGTCTTATAGTATAAAAATATCCCTCTTCTTCATCCTACAGTAGAAAGTAGGCCAGCATTATTGAAGCTATATGCAGATTGTTCCAGGAACATCATAAAGGCTTAATGCAGATATCCATGTGCATGTATTCATATGCATAATGCCTTTTAACAAGTTGAAAGCCAAGTGCGATAATATGCAAATCATTAAACCACACTGACTGATGTGATGGCAGCTGTGCGGGTTTGATCACACCTCAAACTGCTTTCACAAGAAGCACTGAGTGGTAATAATAATGATGAAGACGCCTCCTCACCCTCTCATCTCCAGTGTTTCCTCACCTTCTCATTCTCTCTTTCCGCTCAGGTTCTGGAGGTCACTCGGCCCAGATGACCTCGTATTCAGACAGCGGCTACCAGGACAGCAGCGTTAGTTACTACAGCAACCAGAACGTGGTGCGTTCGGAGCCCCGAGCCTCGATATCGAGAAGCCCGAGAGCTGAGGGTCAAGCCTCTGGGCAGGTAGGCCGCATTTCTTTTCTGTATATCGCCATGAAACCTCCACAGTTCATTACTTACGTTAAGATAATTCTTTTTTGTATTACAAGTTTTCTGAAAATGTATATTTAAAAATACAAATGAGGCTGATTTGCATATATTTCCAGAACAGAAATCTGAACATTGGATAAAGCCAGGTTCAAAATCCTTGTTTAATTTTGTTGACATATTATAGTCAAAGGTTTAGGATATCTCTTTTTATCACTCTATAAACCAGAAAATACTGTCAACAGCCATAAAAGATCCATTTTCGCCAAGTTTTTAGGAATAAATGTTGTATAAATCAGGCTATGAATGATATATGAACAAACCCCTCAGTGAAAACCTTCAGAATATAGATAGGAATGAAACGGGAAAGTTTGGTGGATGTAAGAGCTGCTGAAGTGGAGATTTCTGGCTCAGAGTCTGAGAAAAAAATCATTTTGTAAAATTTCATACATCACCATGACATCACCATGAAACCTCCCCAGTTGATTACTGACATTAAGACAATTATTTTTTGTATAACAAGTTTTCTGAAATGTTATGTATGCAAATGAGGCATTATCTAATGGTAACTTTTGGGTGAATTTAGGAGAAATCTACAGATGTAAATAGATAAAGTAGTAAAATAAACATCTAAATGTGTATTTTGGATGTTTTCTTTGAAAGAAGACACGTTATCGAAGCAAAATAGCCCAAATTCTGTATGAAAAATTATGTTTTTGCCCTGCACGTAAGCAGCCCTGCACGTAACATGATTTAAAGCTCCAGTACAGCTACTGAATTGAATCTTGTGGTGCGATTGTTTGCTCAAATGAGAAATAATATTCTCCTCCTCACGTGTTTCAGACTGGTGCCACCTGAAACATTTGGTTGTTTTTCTGCTGTGAATAATAATCTCCATCCCTGGAGTAATGACAGCTGGTAGCGGCTCAATAATTAGTGTCATCAATGATAAAGAACATCAGCTAAAACCCTTCAAATCAAATCGAGTCTTTACCTTAAAATTGTCTCAAACAGTATCATATTATCCTTTCATTGTGGCTAATAATTATATGCACTTTGCATGACAGCAGAAGCAGGAATGACAGATAATAGTGAGCCCATTTGAATTTTCTCCTCACTGGATGGGCTTACATGTCGCGGCTCTTAATTTTCCTCCGAGGCGTTCGAGGCTCTGATGGATTAAGGCGGCACAGATCGGCATCCAGCCTGTAATTGAGGGACATTTTACATTCGGTAATAAGGAGGAAAAAGTAAATGTTTGTCTCCATAAATATGAAATATTCTGTCAAATCTTCCCTGAAATGTAATATATTTACTGCTCGCAGAGCTCCGCATACAGTATGATGAATTTATTCAAAGACACGTTCACTTACTTGGACAAATGAAAAAGATAATGATGCTCTTCATCAGACGTGATAAAGCATCCTGCCTCCAAGTGTCACATCACTGGTAACTGGAGAGTATATTTGCAGTGTGCGGAGTCTAACTTTTCATTTTTCAGGTATTTATTCAGAAAACCAAAGTGATTAATTGTCAACAGTGTTATGGATATTAAACTTGACATTTTTGGAGAGCACTTGAATGCCAAGAATCAAGTCAATCTTAATTAAAAGTGAGTGAAATGTCATTAAATGTCATTTGGAGGATCGTCAATAAATCCTGCACTGTAACTCCTCTGGTGATCTTTTGGTCACAAAGATATATTTCATAGATGGTGATATTTGTTATAGTAAATAATAATAATTCTTAAATTGTTTTGCAGTTGTTTCCAAACTCCTTTTTATCACTGATTTCCTTTTATGTATGCTGCATCATAAGAGCGAGCCTCCAAGCATTTTACTTGACATTAATTGCGCACATGTATAATTTATTGGTATTTACTGAAGCATAATGGCCTGTTAAACAATAAAAACAGATGCCTCGTTATCACATAATCATTTTTCTCCCCTCTTCCTCTCAGGTGTCTGGCCGGGTGTTACGGAGGATGGCCTCCCTCCCCTCCAGGAGCCAGTCTCCTGGTTGTGGCACCGCCGGCACCGTCTCGCCCTCCCGCATCTCCCTGAGGACATCCCAGGGCAGCACCTACGATTCGCCCATCCTCTCGGAGCCGAAACCTCTGGCCGCCGTGTTCCCCGGCACCTCCATGCCGCCCTCCTGCCCTTCGCCAACCTCCCCAACTGACGGCACACAGGCTCTCGGTGGTGGTGTATTAGGAGGAGGAGGTGGTCGTCTGGGCTCCACTCTCTCTCTGGTGGAGGGGAGGTGTTTGACGGGGTCGCCGCTGCGTTCGGGGATGACGGCGGTGCCGCAGCACTACGGCTCCACGCTGCCCAGGCAGAGCCAGCCGCTGTCCTACGGAGCTGATCCATACGGGCTGTACCAGAGGAGCGCTCTGCCCCGCCCCGACAGCCTCATAGGTCAGTCCGACATCCACACGCTGTCAAATCATTTACCGACTCGTCACTGATCTATTAGCTTAATTTTCACCTCTGAACTGTCTCATTTGAATAAATATTTGAGGCCTTAACACGTAAAAGTAATCATATTTTACAAAAAAGCAAAGATTATAGATCCCATCCCATTAAAGAGGACATATCATGCTCATTTTCAGGTTCATACTTGTATTTTGTGTTCCTACTAGAACATGTTTAAGTGCTTTAATGTTCATGAGGCGCTTTATATTTCTCATACCGTCTGTGCTGCAGAGCTCTTTCCGCTCCAGCTCTGCTCTATCTAGCTTTGTTTGAGGGTGTGCCAAACTGGCCGCTAGGCAGGTATTATGCAAATGTCTTACTTGGTGACATCGCCACGTTACGGAAGAAAAGGCGGAACTTGAAGCAAGGCGTTTCAGGCAGTTGAGAATCAGTGTTTCCGTGGGGAGAGGAACTCCCTTTGGCGTGGACTTTGTAACTTTGCAGACATTTTACATGCACAAAAAACTATATAACACACTAAAGGAAAGGGAATAAGCACAAAAGCATCTCATGACCTCTTAGATTTATCTTGTGACACACTGATTGGGTTGTGATAAACGTGATTGGACCCAATCAGAAATCTAGATATCTTTTTAAAGCCTGAAATCATGAAGCCTCCTTTATTTTACTTCAGTTATTGACCCGTGCAGCAAGTCATACGAGACATGATAACACCTTTACAGCCACATTAAACATCCATGAGAGAGTATGTGCATGGGATCTTTACATCCTTCGTCCTTGACAGTGTTTTGCTTTTTAATGGTGGTTTGATTTTATATTACACACAGACTATTAATGAATCCAGTGAAAGGTGCAGTCTTTCCTATTGCCCTCTATTCAGTGCTCCATCTTTTGAATCAGTACGGTCAGCTTGTGCTCTGGAGGGTTGCCTGGTCAAATTCAACCAGGTCAAAATCTGGGCCGGAAAAACTCACTTTAAGTTTACTTTGAGAAATCCTCTTTTCTGCAGAGTTTCTAGCATCGCTGCTGCAGGAGAGGATGGTTTGAAAGTATGTTTTTAGCACACCTTCCCCTTGTAAATAAACAAAGCCTCAACCCCATTTCCTGTTGATTTAATAACCTTTGTCCAGGGAAATTGACTGATTTAATATAGTAGCACACACACTTTTTACTGTTTCCTGTATCTCTGTGAAGCAGTGAGAATCATTAGATAAAGCCGCGTGTCAGACAAAATAACTTTCAGTCAAACTGCAAGCTCGGCGGGGGATTTTATCTCTAACCGAGCTCAGGGAGCTCATTTCATGGGAGTTTTTAGTCAAATAATCTTGCAGCACTGACAGACAATGCTGCTGGGTTTGATAACATTTCATCTGATGCATGTCAGTAGGAAAAAGAAGGAATGTAATCTTCGAAGGGGGAGGATTTCACTTTCACCAGGTCGATGTTTTGAGCTAATCTGATCTGCAGCAGACTGAAGGGAAAACAAGAATAAGATCAAGAAGAACACACACACATCTACAGTATAAATGAGCACAGCACAGTGGATCACAGTTGTAAAGAGCTTCCACTTCTCTCTCATGCACCGTTTAGCAAATTGATGGCTGGGAGAACAAACCATGTTAGTATCTATTGGTCTTAATATGAAGCAGTCGATGAGGAGGCAGCGGGCGGTTTCAGTCCAGTTAGACAGTTTCCTCTACTATCAGAACTTCAAACTCAAACTGCTAAATTATTTATAGAAAATTGGCAGCACACTGTAATGTTAAGTAGCCTGCTTTGGCTTTTACTTGAGCTTTAATAGTTTAAGTAAATGCACACATAAGCTAAATCAAAGATGGATTCTCGGGGCAATACTACATGTATACTATCCCAATATTATATATTAGTACTGTAAAATGTACACTGTATATATTAATGTGATAAGTAGGGCAGTTAACGTTCATGAAAGTCATGTAACACATCGTTTTGTATGGAAGGAAGGACATTGCATTGCAAATTGTGACTTTCTATCTGATAATTACAAGAAAAGACCTCATCATTATAAGAGAAGATCTCATTATTACAAGAAACGACTTCATAATTACAATAAAAGGCCTCATAATTATGAGTAAAGACCTAATAATAACAATAAAAGACCTTGTAATTATAAGAAAAGACCTCATAATTACGAGAAAAGACCTCCTAGACCTATTATAATATATATAATACTTTCCTGTAAGTGATTTGTTTAAGCAAAAATGCCTACAATTCACTGGTTCCAGCTCCTCAAATGTAAATATTGGCTGCTTTTCTTAGCTGTCTGTGACAGTAAATTGAATATTCTTCTCTGTTTTCTGACATTTTATAGACCAAACAATTAATCAATTAATTGATGAAATAATTGACAGATTATTTGATAATGAAATTAATTGTTATTTACCGTGTTATAGACCACAGAATAGCTGTTACTTAATTTGAATATAACAAAAATAGTGAATAAAATATGCATTTTAAATTGACAGTAAGTCAAGCTTTTGCACCGGTTTCCTGACAGTTCATTGCAGTTTTTCAGGAGATTTATTTATTCAGTGTGAATATACACCATACCCAAAACTTGGTTAGAATAACTATATATACAGTATGGAACTGGGACAGAGTTACTGCAGCTCTGCTCATTATCTTTCTGACCATCTAACGAGGAAGTGTATGACCCCTGGGACTCCAGGTGAGTTCAGTTCACCTTACAAACTGGTGGGACAGAGAACCAGCAGAGCTGCAGTACTTCAGTACAACAACTTAAACTTTTCAGTTTAGCATCCGCCAGTGCAGGTATAGGTAATCTATCCTTTTGTATTATTGATCTTATTGATCAATCTGTCTGTTAATGTTTTGATGAATCAATCAATTGTCAAGATGACGTCCTCAAATGTCTTGTTTTGTCCACAACTCAAAGATATTCAGTTAACTGTCATAGAAGAGAAAAGAAACCAGAAAATAATCACATTTAAGAAGCTGGAATCAGGGAATTTAGACTTTTTTTTTTCTTAAAAAAAATTACTCAAACCGATTATCAAAATAGTTGGCGATTCATTTAATAGTTTAATACTTATCGATTCATTGATTAATCGTTGCAGCTCTAGCTTATTATCTTCAAAAATAACCACTTTAGTTGTTTCTTCAAACTTTATTTTTACCAAAGTCTTGGATGAAGTTTGGCTGACTAACTTTAAAAACTCAATTTTTTTTATTGCAATGAACATTTTTGACGTTTAATCATTATTTTGTTGTTGTTTAAGCAATCAGAGTTTTATTTAGACGTCTTTCATTGTGAAGTCTCCAAGCAGCTAGTACTAGCAATAAGTGTATAATAATTTGATAAGGATGACGATGATGAGAAGAAGTTGATTGACCTCCCTGGAAATCCACCCTTTGACTTTCTCTGACAGCTGAGCTGAGAAACTTGAGAAGGGATTATTTCTGTTCTGCTGCCGGGCTCTTCATTGACGCCTTTGAGGAGTCTTTGGAGCAAATTTCAAACGAAAACTGTAGCTTTAAACCAGATGTATTAAACATAGTCATGAGGGTCTTCTGCAAAACAAACATCAGAAACATTAAAAACCTATCGCAGCTCCTCCTCTCTTACTAACTGGTCAATGACAACTTTCCCCTGACACTTTGCAGTGCAGCTGATGGAGGATTTACTGTTTTAGAAGCGCTGCTGATGCTGCAGCGACACAGATTTATTCCTCCGTCCTGCTCGCTGTCACTTTACTAAGCCGCTCCCACTGACCCATATAGGGGTGTTTCTATCACAAAGCCCCCGCGGAGCATCAGCGTGTGATTATCAGCTGACGGCACTGGAAGGCTTTATCATGCTGCGATCATTTAGTCCATTTTAATGTGATGCGTGTCCATGTGTGCATCACTTTGTGTGTTGCATTTATGCACCTTTTGTGTTGTGCTGTTGTTTGTGTTTGTGCATGTGTGAAAAGAGGACGGTAGATGGATTGTGTGGGAGGCAGAGTCAGTGAACTAAATAAAATGCCTCCTATTCTCTAGCTGAGAGATTTTTCATCCTGCACTGCTGCTAAGTGGCCTAATACGTCGCCTAAGTCCTTATTCCCAGTTATCCTGCAGATCCAACATAATCCCAGATTACATGAGGGAGATAAGCAATAGATGGATATACAAGATTAGGCTATTACCGATCAGCGGCACTCGTAGCTTAGGTAGTGAAACCTGGCGAGCAGCCAAAACACTAACGTAAGCTGCGAGATGATCTCTTTATTTTGTGGAATTGGTTAAAAAATTGCAACGTCACCAGCGTGGTTAAGTGAGCGGACAGTAGGAAAGATAGATTAAATTGTATTTGTGTAATAGTGCAGTGATACTATAGACTGTGTATAAGAAGTGGACGTAGTCACCGTGAACTTCACCAAAACAACCTCAACCTTGACAGTTCAATGGTATGAAATTGTAACTGTAAAAATATTTACTTTTTTTTTTATAATTAATAGTGTTATAACATCCAGTTTAAAATCAATCAAAAATAGGTTGTGAGCCACTGTAATAGTGGAAGAGTTTGATTCAACCACTCGAAACATGATTCATGTTTCATTCTGACACATCACATTCGAGCTCTTGATAGCTGAAGCATCCTCTAACCTGAAGGTCACAGTTTTGGTTTTAGTCCTTCGCTGCTGAAGAGCTCTTAAGAAAGAAAAAAACCGAGGTCCAGACTCAACAAGTTTGTGTCACTAGTGCATTTTTATTTCCCTCTAAAGGAATGTGCTTCATGATAAGAGACCAGAGTTTATGAAAAGAGAGCTGCAGAAGCAAATAGCTCCTTCGTCACCAGCTCTAAGTGTAAATTGTGTGCTTCAGCTTGTTGGACTGATCCAGCGAGGCTGCCCCCCCCCCAGTGCCCTAAAGCCTCTTTATAATTGGAGCGCTCTTTGAACTGATCTGCTCTGAGATTGGAGGATGGAGAAAAACCCTCTGCTCTGCTTGTTTGGCTCGCTGATGACGACGCCTGCAGCAGACTCTGAATGACCGGAGTCTGCATGCGTTTTATAAGCACAACAACAGTCGGGGATGAGTTGGCGTTATGAAATACACGGTTTTGATTTGCATGGCCTCACCTACAGATGACTGGGCCGAGTAATGAGATGTACATATGATTTATGTATGAGCATGACATCCCGTTGTTACTGATATTACGCAGCTTTCTTTTCATGTATGAGTTGATCATTCTGCTAAATTATTTTAACTAAAAGTATAAATAGCTTCTGAGCAGCTGTTCTCGCCTCGTTATTCTGTTTCTTCTGACCCAAAAATGTTCCTTTCTCCAACTTCCACCATGATGAATGTCTACAGTTAATATTTCAGCAAACATAGCATTACACAGACCCCTTGTGTTTCTTACTCCATGTTTGCAAAACGCATTATGTTGTTGTGTCCCTTCATTTAATGTGTAAAAAATACTTTATCTGTCAGTCACCATACAATTTCATTACACAGAAATTATTTGTGGTGTGTATAAGTGTATTAATGACACAATGACCACAAAGATCTATCAGTAGTGTCCAAGTGATAATTTTGTTTTGTTTTTAACTTACCTAACTAACCTGCAGGGCTTCACAGCTCATACGCCAGCCACGCGGGGCAGATAGACCCAGAGCTGAGGGCGGCGTTGTCTCCAGATTGCCACATGACGCCCGTTTTCGATGAGCGCTCCTTCCACAGCCCGATGTACCACAGCCCCACCCACGACCCCCAGGGCTCCCTCTACAGGACAAACACAGGTACTGCAGCACGTAACTTAGCTTATTAACTGTAGATAATTCTGCTAATTAGTCTGCAATATGGCAGGGGTGTTATTTAAGCAACAAGACTACATTTAAACATTAAAAACTGATTGGATGACAACATTATCTCAGCCTGCAACAGAAACTCTGGCTGGTTTGGAGCAAACAAAGTACCAGAAATGGGTATTATTAGAAGCAATAGCAGTACTAATAGTAGTAGAACTAGCATAACTACTAACAGAAGTACTAGAGGTTCAGCAGGAGTTGTGGTGAAAACAGAAATAACATTAATCTTCCAAAACACTTGAAATAACTCACATTGAATTACTCAAACGACCTAATTTGTCACACCAGCGTCCCCCTCAGGGTCCCCGGTCCTCAGGTTGAGAAGCCGAGCTCAGTTTCACATCTACTCTGATGATTATTTCTATAAAAAAATCTGTGACGGAAATCAGGGTTTACAGGCGCAGGAACTGTTGTTATTATGGCTCCCCGAGGTCAGAGCTTAATTAGGCTGAAACCTTTCATGTACTCGGCTGTGTCTTAATTGAAGCCTTTGCAGAATGATTTAAAGCTGAAAGCTCTGCGGAGTTTGATAGTGGAGCATCTAAGGAGCCATTTTAGTTTCATTTAGTCAAGATTTAAACAGGTCTGTGAGACAGCCCTCTGCTTTTAAATGCCTTATGTAACATGATAGTATTTATGTAACCTTGGATGTATTTTTGCACTTGATAGATCCAATCTGCCTCCAATTTTGATGCTGCTTATTTCCAAATCATGCTCTTGTTCCTCAAGTATCCTCGTTTCATTTCCTCAGGTATGGGGACCCTCCCTCGGGCCACCAGCCACTGCGGCACGCTGCCGTACCAAAGAAGCAGCTACGGGCTGAGCACTGCCGCTCTGTACGTCGACTCCTACAGGGTCTCCGGCGAGCCCGTCTTCTCCCACCGCCACTCTGGGCTGGTGGAGCGGGTCGCCACGCGCACCCCGTCCATCGAGAGCATCCATAAGGACCCCAGGTACTCACACACACAAACACACATTCAGATATATATAGATGTACAGTATGCATGGGTAGAAGTTCCACTAAGAAATTAGATAAAAGTTCTTTGATAAACTGAGATAATTTCTTACAAAAATCAATACAGAGGAATAAAATTGTACAACTTAAATACTATAAAATAAGTGATTAATTAAATAATAAAATAGAATACATTTTACAACTCAAATACAATAAAATAAGTGATTAATAAAATAGAATGAAATTATACAACTTAAATACCATAAAATAAGTGAATAATGAAAAACAAAATGTAATAAAATTATACAACTTAAATACAACAAAATAAGTGATTAATAAAATAAGAAATTAGAATACATTTTACGACTTAAATGCAATAAAATAAGTGATTAATAAAATAACAATAAAATAGAATACAATTTTACAACTTAAATACATCTCTCTTAAATATATCTATTGTCGTTTTTTTGAGATGTTTGTTTCTTCTTATTGATCTGGGGATCTCTGATTTATGATGGCTTTAGCCTGATCCTTCTCAAAGCCCCATTTAATACTCAATATATGATAATACTATTAGATGCTTCGTTGTCTATATATGTCTTTTCTATATTCACTGTGTTCCACCCTTTTGTATACTTTGTAAATGGCATTTATCTATATGCCTCACAGCTCTCTATAAGAACTACAATTCCCAAGAGGTGGAGCCTCTACCACCAGGGTGTTCACAGGTGCATTGCATACTGCTAATGACTGGAGTGTGATTGGTTATTTCTACCAGCCTGTCCTTTGTTAGAATCATGTATGCTCTGATGAAGGTCTGACAGACCGAAAGCTCAGAATAAATTGAAACACTGCATAGATCTAAGTGTGCAGATATCTTTTCTAACATTTTTGTACTCAATTTTCCAGCACCTTAGCAAAGTTTTTAAGACAGGTCGAGCGGTTGTCCTCCTGCATTACAACTTAAATACAGTAAAATAAGTGAAAAATAAAATAACAATAAAATAGAATTAAATTTACAACTTAAATACATAAGTCATATAAATTAAATACAATATAAGATGATATAAATAAGTGAATAAAACAATGTAAAAAATGTCTGTAAACCACATTTTCAGTGTTGTTTGCTTATTTATTGATTAAATATTATCTAAATTAAATAGTACATTTTCTAATTTTAGACTGTATTTTGTTGTAAGCAGAGTTATTGAATAGCTGCTTGGTGTTGAGTCTTGGAAAGAAGAGAGTTTAAGTGTAAAGTGAATGAACCCCACTGAAGTTTTTCTCTTTGTTTCCCCTCAGGGAGTTTGCATGGCGTGACCCCGAGCTGCCGGAGGTCATCCACATGCTGCAGCATCACTTCCCCTCCGTCCAGGCCAACGCCGCGGCCTACCTGCAGCACCTGTGTTACGGAGACAACAGGGTCAAGGTGGAGGTAAGGTGACGGGGACACGCTGGGCTGCAGTAAAAATAACAAGACAGACGTCAGAGTCATGACTCACTCCTCAGGTGGAGGAAGGTGCTGCCACGTTTAAAGGCTTCACTACAAAGACAGTTTTAAATTTATTCAGCTCTGGTAGTTTTCATAAAGGAATCATTAGATAAAACATGTTTAGAATGACCTCCCAGAATGCAAACAAGAACTAATTAAATGCTTCAAGACAAGGATCAGACATTCATACAGGCTTTCACTCATTTCAATCATATCACTAGACTTCTGATTTATTTAATTGCTGCAAGTGTTTCCTATTTACATTGCCTCAGATATCTCCTATTATATCCCTACACCGTCTCTAAGAGTTTATTCTCAGCTTACAGGGTTTGAAATTTGACTTTTTTTGCTGCCAAACTCTGAGCCAAAGTGCCATCTGCTCCAGCAAAACTTTAAGTAACGTTGCTGCCAAATGTGCCGGCGCTGAATCGCAGCTCGCTCTCTCTTTGCTCTGCTTCCCGTGCAATAAATAACTCCAGCACAATGGCGGAGCTTCGCGCGAGAGCCATTTTAGTGCCGTTTGGTTTGTTTGGTGATGAGCTTTTAATTAGCCTTTGGAGCGGCCTGGAAACGCGCCTGCTCGTTTTGCCAGAAACAAATGTTTTCAGTGACGGTTTGAACACAGAATCAGAGAGAAGCAGGGAGCGTCTGCTGCTCTCCTGAGACGGGTTTATTTCGAGATGACACAAGAAAAGTTTTGAACATGCCACAGTGAGGCATGTTTCAGCCTCGGTTTTATTCCAAAATATTTCAGAAAAGCTTTGCTACATGAGAAATGTGCAGGGTTTCTTCTCTAAAAGTTATTTGTTTTGATTTAATTATGACTTTTTTTGTAACAAAAAATTGAAACTGGCTAAAAACTTTATCAATTTGCTGTAATAGTTTGTTCATGAAGTTCATCCATCTCTGTGATTGGTCCCTGGCCTGCAGGTGTGTCACCTGGGAGGGATCCAGCACCTGGTGGACCTGCTGGATCACAAGCTGACCGAGGTTCAGAAGAGCGCCTGCGGGGCCCTGAGGAACCTGGTGTACGGCAAGGCCACCGACAACAACAAGGTGGCGCTGAGGAACTGCGGCGGCGTGCCGGCGCTGCTGCGCCTCCTCAGGAAAACAACCGACAACGAAGTTCGTGAGCTGGTCACCGGTATGTCAAGTCAGGTTTAATTCATTAATTCATTAATCATTGATGTACAACAAACATTTGCAAAGGATTTGCACAGGTGTTTAAATCCCTGTTTGCTTGCTTGCAAACTTCTTCTTAAAGGTGCTTTATCTATACGATATCCAGAGCATTAATTTAACATCAAACAACTATTGTCTATGTAAAGATAGCAGAAATGCTTTAAATCCACGGCCAAACCTCCCACCACCAAATTTAGCTAACAATCACAAACTGAAATGGCAAAAGTAATAACCCAAAACCAAACATCCTGCCGGTCAGGTGAAGACTGGGTGTTTCCTGTGTTGGGTAGCTGTCAGCTCTTTTTATTCCTAACGGGGTAAATTCAGGTGAAAGCTCCACATTGACAAAAACATTCAACATTCAAATCCCGCGTGGGCGTCCTGCCTGCTTGCGAGGTCCGCTGGCCACCCGGCTGGCCGGCTTGCTGGCTGAGCGTCGGTCTGTGTCGCCGTCTGACTGGCTGGCAGCGTATTAATCTGTGTATCGGCTGTTCTGTGGGAGGTGAGAGCGGCAGCGGCTTAAACACTCAGCGCTCAGTGTTGACAGAACAGATCTCGGCACAGTCCTCGGGACAGATGCTAAGATAATGTGCTTTGGAAACAGGAAGCCGCTGACGGCTCTGCAGCCGCACCACACATACTGTTGAATATCAGGAGATGTGAAGCTGCTAGACACCTCTTATTCCTGAGAAAGACACAGAGGAGAGTTTTCCGTTTGATATAAAGCTTTGGGAATGTTTCTTTCTTTACAGATTAGATCAGGATTTAGATTATTAAAGTTGAACTTGTATCTTCAAATGTACCGTATAAACATGAATTTAGGATCAATCTTCTCATCTACCTCTAAGCAGTCGGTTTAAGTGTTTCCTAGATTATCAAATGGTTCCTTTAACAAGATAAAAGCCTTCATAGCAGTCAGGAAAGTGACGTCTTCTTTATTGGCACCCACAGGTGTCCTCTGGAACCTCTCCTCATGCGACGCCGTGAAGATGACCATCATCCGCGACGCTCTGTCCACGCTGACCAACACAGTCGTCATCCCCCACTCGGGCTGGAGCAGCGTCTCGCACCGCGACGAACACAAAGTCAAGTTCCAGTCCTCCCTGCTGCTGCGCAACACCACCGGCTGTCTGAGGTGAGCAACGAATCAAGCGCACCCTCTGCTGAATGTGTTGTAATAGATTTATTGTTTTGTCTCTCGTTACAAGACAACTCAAGTTCTGCGATGATAAAATGATCCTCCCTGTGATAATATAATCTTTGCTGATGATGTTTATGCAGCTTCATAACCACCATGTTTTACCCCATTATAGTTAAATCTGCCCGATAGATTTTACAAAGTGCCTCGCCTCCTAATAATAAGACTGTTGAGTTACCAGCCGCGCCGTCTGCTCATTAAATCGATCCTTGTTCTGAAATGCAAGGATGACTTTTTGATTTATTGGTCGTCTGCGCTGCTGTTTTTCTGTCTGCTTTTCATTTTAATGATTCTGTAACTCCGCAACACATAATCACGGTCACATAATCGTCAATGAGAGGCTCTGTAATGGAGATTTTATGCAGGCGTGAAGTCTTGAGTATGCGTTTGACCACACGTATCTGTGTGTCTTAGTCTAAAGGTTCAGATTCATCAATTTTACACCAATAAATGCAGCAGAATAATGTAATATATGACTGACGGGGACTGAAATAGAAGCTCCTTGAATCCCAGATGATTCAGTTCACTACAGCTCAAGATAATAATGCTGATTTTTATGTTTTGCAAAAATTAAAAGTTAAATTAAAGTCACTTATGGCAACTTTGCACATTCAAGACTCCTTCCAGATGAGCAGGAAGAAGTAAATGTTTGAATTTTACAGGATTTCTTGATTTTGGGGTTAAAGGTCGTGGAAACAATTGGGATCCTCATACGATTAACTTTGCAGCTACACAACCGTCTGTAGTTGTCAGCTCACAAGTGGTAAACACATTAAATCTTTCTGATCTCTACCATCCATCCCTTGTGACTTGAATGCTGCATCGGTGTGTTTGTGTTGGCAGACGAGTCACCACACCTGAAAGCTGATTTAATTTTACTGAGCAAACACCTGACCTACAACTGTGTTTCAAAAGTTAAAATGAACCGTTGAAAGGAGAACCTCCTCTGAATCAAATGAATTAAACCTGCTGAGTGGAGACGTCCCAGTTCACATGCTATAAAGGTGTGTTTCCTGACTTGCAAAAAGAACTTTTACTTTAATTTAAACCACTCAAACAAAATGTATTTTAATGGCTTCATTAATCATCTTTGATCTGGTGATTCCCTCTAATAGCTTTAAGTGACTCTGAGCCGCAGGCAAACTGTGCAGCCTCCAGCATTTCTCTGCATTCACACTGTAGATTGATGGTATAGAAATGCATTGTGGGAGTTATGTGCGGTTGTGCAGTCTTCTCTTGTCAGCTCTCCATTAGTAGCAGCTGAAGGTTCCTATTGGAGGATCGGCTCCCTCCTTTACTTGTATCCGGGCAGGTTTTAAGCCACCCTGTGGGGGAATCCACACACTGCACCTCCGTCTGAATTAATGTGTGGCTCTATGTGTGTTTGAGGAACCTGAGCTCAGCAGGGGAGGAGGCGAGGAGTCAGCTGCGTTGCTGTGAAGGTCTGGTCGACTCGCTGCTTCACGTCCTCAAAGCCTGCGTCAACACCTCCGACTACGACAGCAAGGTGCTGCAAAAACACACATTTTACTTTGTCACAATTTATTCCCAGGAGACTGAACCTAACCCTAACACAACCATAACCAAAATCTACAACAGTTACTGCTTGAGATATTTAGACTGCTATGTTTCTCAGATTGTGGAGAACAGCGTCTGCACCCTGAGGAACCTCTCGTACCGGCTGGAGGTGGAGATGCCCTCCTCTCGTCTGCTGGGCAACCAGGAGCTGGACACCCTGCTGGGCTTCTCCTCCCCGGCCAAGGAGCTGGACTACCTCTGCTGGGGCAAGAGGAGGCGCGGCAGGAAGAGGGGCGGCTGGCCCGACGACAAGGTGCAAACACAGAGGGGTGGGGGTTCCCTAAGAGGTGTTAGAGGTCCTGGAAAAAATCTGGGAAATGGAGGAGAATATTTCATGGGGCCAGATGTCTAAAAATAGATGTATAAATGTGTTTTTTTAGTCTAAATTATAAAATCAGATGGATGTGCAGAGTTTAAAACATATTCTGCATGTTTATTTGGGTGCAGTGGGACGGCGTCGGGCCGATCCCCGGTTTCTCCCAGTCTCTGAGGGGGGCGGAGCTGCTGTGGCATCCGATAGTGGTGAAGCCGTACCTCAACCTACTGGCCGAGAGCTCCAACCCCGCCACGCTGGAGGGCGCCGCCGGGTCGCTGCAAAACCTCTCCGCTGGAAACTGGAAGGTAGAACTTCCTCTCCGTGACAATGATACCACAAAATGTCAAGTTAACTGCAATAAAACTGTGTGTGTGTATTTCCAGTTCTCAGCCTACATCCGAGCGGCGGTGCGTAAAGAGAAAGGTCTGCCCATCCTGGTGGAGCTGTTGAGGATGGACAACGACCGGGTCGTCTGCTCCGTCGCCACCGCCCTCCGCAACATGGCGCTGGACAGCCGCAACAAGGAGCTCATAGGTACAAACACACACTGAAACTTACACACACAATCAACAGATTGATCCCAGAAACTGTGAAAAGATCTTCACACTTGAGTCAGGAACAACAGACTGACTTTAGAAAGTGTGGTGACACATCGCCCCCTAATGGACAACAGTTGTGTTGAAGGTGAAATAATCCAACTGGTGATGGTAAACATCTGGAATTAACCATCTGAGGTGAGAGACAGAGGCTTCAATAAAAAGTCAGAGTGCCTTACCACCATAACTGGCTATTTATTAACCCTTAGAGACCCACAATAGACCTGTTTTTGTCTTTTTCAGGGGGGACAGGGGGTCTATTTATTTATCAATGTATTTATTTATTTATTCATTCATTCATTCATTCATTTATTTGTCTCTTTATTTATGTGTCTATTTAGTTATTTATTTATTTATTTATGTATTAATTTATTCATTTATCTCTTTATTTATCTATCTAGCTATCTATTTATTATTTATTCATTTATTTATCTATCTATCTATCTATTTATTTTTATCAACTTAAATTTGGAGGCAGCAGCAGCTTTACTACAAGTTTTACAACCAGGTGTGAATGTTTCAGTCTAAATGAAGTCTGTGTCTCCTCCTGTAGGAAAGTACGCCATGAGGGATCTGGTGAACCGGCTGCCCGGCGGCAGTCCTCCGGTGCTGTCGGACGAAACGGTGGCGTCGGTCTGCTGCACGCTGCATGAGGTCACCAGCCGCAACATGGAGAACGCCAAAGCTTTAGCAGACAGCGGCGGCATCGAGAAGTTGGTGGATATCAGTAAAGGACGAGGGAAAGGGTACGAAACACCAGAGACACTTCATGTGGAAATGTTAGATTTTACTTTTTTACTTCTAGGAGTAGCTAGATTGTTTTTGGTCAGCAGCTTTTTTCTGAATCATTTTACCTTTATTACCTTTTATTTAAAAATGTAGGAATAATTTTTCAGTGACTTTTGAGTCATCAGTCCGGAAAAGGGCATGAATCACTAGTTTTTAAGTATTTTACTGACATTACAATTTTGTGATGTGGAAAATAACTTCATATGTAACTGTGTGTCGTTGATGTTTCAGGTACACGATGAAGGTCGTGAAGGCAGCAGCTCAGGTGTTGAACACGCTGTGGCAGTACAGAGAGCTGAGGAACCTCTACAAACAGGTCGGTACCAGCAGACACACCCAGAAAACAACTTCAACTTCAACCACCATGTATTTGTTTTAGTTTCATTTTAGTTAGTACCTCCACGCCGGCGATATCTCAGGTACGCTGGGCGGGAATTTCTTCAAGTTTGGCACAAACCTCCACTTGGACTAAATTTGTTTACTTTATTTATCCTTTATTTAACCAGAAAGGTACCATTAAGATACGATATCTCCTCTGCTCGGGAGTGCTGGTCAAGATTGGCAGCAATGATGAACTGATTAGATTTTGGATGAACTTTGTGTGTGTGCAGGACGGCTGGAACTACACTCACTTCGTCACCCCCGTCTCCACGCTGGAGCGAGACCGCTACCTGTCCCAGCCGACGCTGCCCACCAGCCCGCTGCAGATGTCCCCCGTCATCCAATCAGGTGAGTGAGGTCAAACTGACGCTAGTATTACGTCTAAAACAATGAGGACAATCCTATAAAGTAATGAAGTATACATCTATAACGGTAAATTCTTTCCTCAGGTGGTAGTGCGACATCCTCGCCGGCGATGCTCGGGATAAGAAGACACAGTTCAAACTACCAGAGGGCGCAGTCATCTATGCAACTCGACACGTATTATGGAGACAACAGTTTACAAAAACGACAGTTCACAGGTTCGTATTTCTGTTTAACCACTGAAGCATAAAAATAGTTATTGATACACAAACTTGCCACCAGATTAACACAAAATTATGACTGTTGAAAAGTCATATTTTCACCTGTGTTTAGCTCATGTTTTTCTCCCGTCTGTGCCACATCAGGGTCTGAGAAGAAAACTCCGTATTTCATCGGGACATATTCTTCCCAGTCAGGAGAGGATTTGAGACGGTCCCAGGTAAGATGTTTTTAATTGTTGCGTTAAAATATTGAACATTAATAGCAGAAAAGGCCTGATTGTATTACTGAATCAGTGAGTCCAAGGTGTGCTGAGATTCATTAATCGATTGGGAGGAAACCGGGAAAATCAAGTGGATTGGCGAGTGTGGTGAGCAGACCTTTGGGTCATTAAATGACATTGTTGTTCCTCTCCCAGCACACAGAGCCATTTTACGACGAGCCCGACAGGAAGAACTACAACAGCTACAGAATGTACCTGTCGTCCCCTCAAGGCTTCGGAGAGGAGCCCTACGAGGACGAACCGGTCCACCTGACCCCGTCCTCCCCCCCCGACGGCTACGCCAGCCAGTCGCTCCAGTTCAAAGCCAACACCAACTACGTGGACTTCTACTCCACCACGCGGAGGCCTTCAAACAGGGCCAACAAGTTCACCGGCTCCCCCGACTCCTGGGTGTAGACACCGTGTACGTTGAGCTTCTGTTTCCGTGGGTGTTTGTGTGTGTGTGTGTGGGGAGTGCATGTCTGGGTGCTGTATGGTTGTGTGAGAGGTGGAGGATGCATGTGAATGTGTGAGTATCTGTGTAGAAACTGTACTGAATGACCAGGGCTCGGTTTGCTACCTGCAGCTTCTGACTAAGTTACACCATGTGCACAATAATGCTCATAAATATGAACCTTCCTTCCACACTATTTGCATTTTAGCGATCGATGTCAGGCTTCTGATTGTGAGGTTGAAAGCTGAAACAATTAGTCAATTAATCAATTAGTCGATCAACAATGTTCTATATAATCATCAGATCGTGCAATACTGGAAATAATCTTGGTTGCTGGTGCCCTTTTCTGGTGCATTGATCTGTAAATAGAAAGCAGTTGGAAGTGCAAAAAGCAGCTTGTAGGAAATTGTTTAAAGCGTAGTTGCAAATTTTGACCACTCGGAGTCAGAAACACTCACATATAAATTAAGTTTTTATGGCCAATATGTCAGAAAACAGTCGCCTCTTTTGCACTCATTTCAGACCACAAAACCTGGTGTGAAAGCCCTGTTATGCACAGACACAGTGCAACATGGGAGTCCTCTGACTTTCTATTAGTCGAAATTAAGTCCTCGCTTGGTTGGATAAGGTTTAATTATGTTTAGTAAATTTAGTGGTCCAATCAAATGCGAAGGATTTTTAATTAAAACAGTTTAAAAGTTACAAAGTGATATTAAAGTATAAAGCAGTATAATATAATGAACTTTTATTTTATTGATTATTTTAAGAGAACAGAAAAGGAACCCTTGGTCTTCAGCCTAGATTGCAGAAGGGTTAGCAGAGCCTTGGCTAAGGACCTCAGGTCAAAGGTCAAATGCCCGGGACTCCCCACCAGAAGTGAAGAAGTCCAGTCACCCTAGGTAAGAACTTCAATCATATTGTTCTGACTTTTCAGTGTAGAAACGATTGGGAAATTAAAAATGTCCAGACGTCCGGACGTCTCAAAACATAAACACCTCAACTTTATCTGCATTATTCTGCACATGAACTTCTCTTCCGTCTTCTTAGTCAAAAGGTGCTTTTTGAGGGGAAAACCAGCCCTAACGTTGTTGTTTACCAGAGTGTTTGTTAAAGTCAACTGATTTCATTTTTCTCTGCGGTAAAAATGTGCAGTTTGTTGGCTTTATAACATAAATATCGTTCGCCAGCATCATCATGAATGTGAGAGGAAAAGGAAGCTGAGGGATCCTGGGACAAATACTATTTAGAGGGATTAATAAAAAACACTGCTCTAAACGGGATAAAAGTTGCTCTAAAAGTTAAATATTATTTGACCCAGGTTTGACGTCGCTCTTGGGAACCTTCAAAGACTCAGAGAACCGGGGTTACACCTGTAACCTTTTCTGTATGTTGGCCAGAAGTGCAGTAATATCATAAAGTATGTGAAATATGTGAAAAAAAAACATGTGAAAATCTATTTGTACAGATACAATGGTTTAACCGTCCTGTTACATTGTTGTACTCAATATGTGGAACTTTATATGTGATTGTGTGAAGAAGATTTTTCTATTATTTATTGATTATTTTTATTAATTTACTTGTGACCTGACCAAAATACCCCATCTGTCTGTTCTGTCCAACACTGATGATGATAATGTGCAATGTTACAGAGGGAAATATATGTATAGGGATTAAAGATTATATCATGACGACGTCTGTCATCTTATTTTGACCAAAAAACAAACAGATAAATGAAAGTTAAATATCTTTTATTAGCTTTAATTGCATCACTTGTAGGTTTATTCAGAGATATGATGCCACAGCCGAAACAAACAACTTAAAAAAACTCAAAATGTACATCATGATGAGGTAAATGTATACAAATGTGTCCTCCCTGAGCATGCCTTTAACACAAGCTCCATGCAGGTACATTCATTTATTCATCAGTGTGACTGCAGCTCTCTCAAAACAGCCACAATTAAACATCAAATAAAGAAGCTGATAGTTGTGATATTCGTCGGCAACATCTGGATAAAAAGTTGCCCTTCGTATCGCCGCTCTCAACAACTAAACGTACTATCTTTAGATAATAGTGTGCATTCAAAAACATGCTAAACTGGCAAAGACGAAGCAGCACAGACACCTAATATATCTTTGATTAGAGGGTCACCGATTACAATCTTTTGCTTTCAATTTTTTTAAACAGGAAGTGGAAGTTATTCTGCAAAACCTGTGTAAATATTGTACAAGTTCAGGTGTTTCTAAAGGCACAAAGAGTGAAAAACAGGATAATAATGACTATCTCTGTGTTTTTAAGGTCTCTGATTGGCTGGTCAGGAGCTTTACACAGTGAGTGCAGAACGTAACGACTTCGTCCAGAAAAATGTAAGATTTGAAAGGATATTTCGCTTTTTCCTGCTGTAGTTCTTCTCTATTATAAGATAATATTTCCTTTCTGAGTCCTGGGGACGCCTGATTGGCTGGTCAGTGTCCCTGCAGGACGACAGATACACTCACTTTCCACTTTACAGCAGCTTCCTACAACTGTGAGAACTGTAATTTAATCCTGGGACACCACAAGTAACAAAAAAAGAGCTAAAACATGATGTCCATTTATGAATTTCGAGGCCTACAGTCATTAATCAGTTTAATTAGGACTTTTTCATTCTGCGTCCTACTGAAACATACCTCAATAGGGGACGTACTTTTGTTTTTTTAGCTTCGTAGTGTTTGTTTTTCGATGATTGTCACCTGTAGGGAGACAAAAGAGGTAACAAAAAGTGGCAAAAACTCCAAAGACAACACAAGGTGTTAGCGTAGGTGTTAGGTGTTAGTATAGAAATGCAACCAGAGGGTTAAAAATGCTTTAACACACAATTTAACAAGCTGTGTGTCAATAATGTTTTTGTCTGCACAAAGTGGCTGAATTTCATTTCCACCTTAATTTATAACTCTAGCTGTAACTTTCAACTATATCAAGGTGAGAAACTCAAAGGCTTTAGCTGCAATGGTGTGACTGTCATATACAACCCCACTTCAAAACACCCAAACTATCCCTTTAAAGGAATACTTTGACATTTTGGGAAAGAAAGAAAGCGAATAAGTTTCCCAAAGTGTCAAACTATTCCTTTAAATGAATGAATGCTGGTTTAAGATTAAATTATAACCATAAATATCTACCTGTTCTGCCAAGCTTATAGTCACAATCATAAATCATAATCAAAACAAGTCTCAATCTTTCAGAAACAAACTCAGGGCCTCACTTATAAATGGTTCGCTTGTAATTAAGCAACACAATGCATCATTATGAATACAAATCAAATCAGGAGAATCACAGAAAATTAGTTTTGATTGATCTGTTTTTTTTTTTCCTAAAAGCGTAATTTAACATTTTCTAAATGAGGCCCAGCTAATTAAATATGTTTATATACACTATGGATGCTTGGATGTTGCTTCTCTGAGCGGTGACAGTCTGTCGTGATGGCCTCCCATTGGTGCTCCAGAAGGAGGGGCGTGGCTCGTGGTTCCAGGTGGGGCGGCGGGCATGCGTCGGTTAGTTGCGGTCTGTCTGCAGGAAGAAACAAAGCTTTAGGCTACATCCACGCACTATTTGTAGTGGAAACAAATAAAGGAAAATGTGAACACATTTAGATGCAATCCTGATATAAAAATAAAAATAGACAAAAAGAATAAATAAAAGCATAAACTTTTCTATGTGTTCCATGAAAGATAATGAATGTAGTACTATTAGATACCAACGGGACTATAAATTCAGATATTTTTCTAGAGAGTACTCACAGGGTTTTTAGTTGTTGTGGGTGTAGACGCCTCCGGCTCTGATGGAGCTTCTGATGGGGGATGACAGTGGGTGATGACCTGGTCGGATGGGCTTTGCTGCGGCACAAACAACAAAAAATATTCAGTAACGTATATTTTATTTAACCTTCTATCCGAGTATTGACAGTCAGCTCACCGATCTGTGCAGAGAACCCCCTCCTGGCCATGTTCTTGGCCCGGACGGCCTCTTTGATGCGGTCCACCTCCTGCTGGTAGTGCTTGCGGTCCCTCATGGCGTTCTCCTTGGCCTCCTTCAGGGCGTTCTCCAGGGCTTTGACTCGCTCCGCCGTCGCACGCAGACGCTTCTCCAGCTTGGGCAGCTCGCAGCGAAGGTCTGCGTTATCTCGAACCAGCTGAGGGAAAGCAGTAGTGGAAGGTACTTTTACTCACTTCAGTACAATTTTAAGGTACTCAATTTTATACTACTTTATACTTCAACACCACTACATGTCAGGAGTAAATATTGTAATTCTTAGTCCACTACATGTATTTAGCAGCTATAATTTTTCCCCCAATACTTTTAGTGAATTCTAACACAAATAAATACACAATCTCGAATTTGTTCTTAATTGACTTGCCTGGTAAAGGTTAAATAAATAAAATAAAAAATACAATAATTGACCAGGTACTAATTAATCTTTAAATAACTGTAAAAATAATAATATAAATAAATAAAAATAAAAAGAAATTGCTGTTATTATATATAGTGTGTGTGTATATATTAGATATATAAACAGTGTCACCAATAAATTGTATATACTTATGCATTGATGCATTAGTATAACCGACATGTAATAATATCACTTTTTCTGCAGAATGAGTACTGTATGATTTTGAATGCAGGACTTTAACTTGTAATAGAGTATTTTTACATTATTATACTGCTATTTTTAGTTAAGTAAAGGATCTGAGTACTTCTTCCACCACTTGCGGAGGGAAAACAGCATTAAATATAATAAATAAAAATAAAAAAACAAAGTAGGCTGAAGCTGAGACTTATTTACCTACCCTTTTTACAACTCATTCACTACTTAGTATTGAAAATGTAATGCAATGTCTTGTAAATTGGATTATTTACCTGCTTGTGGACCTTGGTGAGCTGTTCCAAGTTGTTCTCCAGGAAAGAAATCTTCTGTTTCTGGGCCACGTTGCCAAGTCCCTCCTCACAATCCAACTCTGCACTCTGAAAGAACACAGATATTAAATTTTAAATTGGCAGAACAATGACACTGAATAACAACCAGAGGAAGGCAGTGTACCTTCTTGACCCGCGTGGTGAGGTCCTGGACGAAGAGTTTGCGCAGGTTGTGCAGAGTCTGCAGCTCTTTGGCCTGAGAGAACAACAAGGAAGTGATTCAGATGGTTAGAATTAGACACAATAGATGTTTGTGATGGCTTTATTTGATCAACAACTGGGAGCTCAGGAACTTTTGGTGTTGTAGTTCTCTTTGTGGTCAGTTGTAGTTTTAATGTGGCCGTTCCAGGTGTGCTTCATGATGCGAGGTGAAATGTTATATTATTGTGTGACGGAACATAGCGTTTTATATTATATTTTAATAAAATTTTACTATTGATCATTTGTTATAAGAAGTAATTAACGCCACCTGCGCGTGGACAAGCCTAACATCGAAGAGAAGCAAATAGAAGCAAAGAGAGATATTTCCGGTGTTTGTAACAATCGCTGCTGCCATTTTGGACCGAAAAAGCTTATTGTATTTATAATATTTTACAGTTCAACACAGGCCACATAGGAAGAATATGACAAGAGACAGTTTTAGAAGTTATTTTATGACTGTAATCATATTTATTGTTGTTGTTTTGAGCTCAGATGTTTGTGAATGTGATGCAAATTCTCATGTCTCCCTTCTCTTCTTTTCTCCCCAGATGAGTGCAGAGTCTTCTAACCAAAACGGGCAGGGGTCGGGGTCGGGGGTCGGGGGTCGGGGGTCGGGGTCGGGGTCGGGGGATCACATGCAGCTCCAATCTCACATGCCACACAAATAACATAATGCAACGCAAAAACCAAAAACGCGTTTTTCTTCTTCATAACCTTCTTCTGCGTTTTTCTTCTGTTCTATGTCTCCGAAAGCCCAGGAGGAGATGCACGTCTCATACTCCCTTCGGTACCTGCCACTGACGTCCCCACAACGGTGGGGATTCGAACTCCAAGCTCTGGTGTGCCCACACACCATCCAAGCCATTTGTTCAGCCACCAGGCCACCAATGCCAAGCACGCTTGGACTGTTCTCTTCGTAACTTTATCGTCGTCATTGTCAAGGTTAGATCTCAAAATTCACCACTGCACCTCATAAGGATCAATCCCATAACCTCCAGTCTTCTAACCCAGCTTCTATCACACTGAGCTATCAGTCTTAACACTCTTATATATTGTTTTTGGTCATATTTGACTTCTTCATTGTTGAAGTTAGACCTCAAAACTTACTGCACCTTATAAGAATCGAACCCATAACCTCCAGTCTTCTAACCTCACGACTATCACTCTTAAATATTGTTTTTGGTCCTATTTGACGTCTTCATTGTGGAAGTTAGACCTCAAAACTTACTGCACCTCATAAGAATTGAACCCAGAACCTCCAGTACTCCAACTCAGCTCCTATCACACTGAGCTATCTGTCATAACACAAGTTATGTGTTTCTTGGTGTATTTGACTTCTTCATTTAGGATGTTGGACCTTAAAACTTACTGCACTTCATAAAGATCGAATGAACAACCTCCTGTTTTCAAACCAGTCTTCTATCACACTGATCTATCTGCTCAGATACACTTCATCATTGTTTTGTCTCATGTTTGACTTCATTTTGGATGTTAGACCTCAAAGTTCACTGCTCCACTTAGGGATCGAACCTATAACCTCTGGTCTTCAGACCAGCTCACCTGAGGTTATTGAGTAGCATTCATATCAGCTCCTTATGCTGGTGAGCTATTCCTCAGTTTACATTTTTTTTTTCGTTCTCATATTTGTTGTTGATACTACTGAGGAGAAAAGACTGGTGAGCTGATCAGGGGAGCCGGGATTGATCCTTTCACTTCAGACTTTTAGACATCAGCATATCATCAGCATAGCTGTCGTTAGAGCCCCCACACCGTGCAACGCTCTACCTGTTAAAATCAGACTGTTGTTTTCATTTTATTCTACTGTTGTTTTTGGTTTTATCTGCTGTATTTTCTGAAAAGCACTTTGTAACCTTATATTGTATTGTAGTATTGTATTATATTGTAACCTAATATACATACAATTCATTTGTATTGTTACTGACAGCAGAAACTCAACACATCTGACTAAAAACCCATCTGTTCTGACTGCACCTTGGCTCATAAAATAAAATAATATATAACAAAACACATCTTTCTCTGTCTTCTTGCTAAATGTGAAGCAATTCAGCATATTTGCTGCAGTTGATGTACTTGCATGATTAGAAGATTGCAAGATATTTTCCTTATTTTCTCTCCAAACAAATAAGGGTTAGGGTTTCTCTGGCTATTATTTGCTTCACATTTAGCAACAATCAATAAGAGACAGAGAAAGATGTGTTTTGTTATATATTATTTTATTTTATGGACCAAGGTGCAGTCAGAACAGATGGGTTTGGTGCAAGATACTATTTTATATGCTGTTGAATGCACCTGAAGTATCAAATGGATAAGTACTCATTATGCAGGCAGAATGGTTATATTTTGTACCATTGGGTTAATCATTTCGAAGCCAGTTCAACATACCCAGCAGCATCTGACCAATCACTAACATGGACAAGTCTACTGACTTGCAGACAGACAGACAGAGCAGCACATTTTTACAAAGGAAAAATAAACTATATTAGACAAATACGAAGAAATTAAACACTTAATCCAGACTAAAAGTAACACAGTTGAAGCTGCCAAATGCAGGAAGGACAGCTGGCTAAAAAGATACACCTCTGTTTACGTTGAAAGTTTTATTTTGAAATGATTTACCGGAAGTGTGAGTATGCAGTAATGTCTGCATTCGCGCTACTTTGACTAATTTAACAGTTCCTTATTGTCACCACCAGAGGGCAGCAAACACACAACTCTGACTGAAACGCACGCAGAGAGAGCACCAGCCGGAAACTGCTGGGTTGCCATGTCCGCTTATTCAAAATCCCCCGATATCAGAAATGTTATATCGATATTCCAGCTGATTTTGAAACTACTCTGTATGTTTTTGTTTTTTTTCATGAATAGAAAATGTCACCTAAATGTAGTTAGCTTTATTAAAATAGTTTAACACTGTACATGTCTCCGGGAAAAAGGGAAATACTGGTCGTTTTTCCGTTTTTTGGTTTCTGAATCAAAAAACGGAAAAACGAAAAAACGGATTCGTTTTTCGTTTTTCCGTTTTTCCGTTTTTTACCAAAAAACGGAAAAACGGAAATACGAATCCGTTTTTTCGTTTTTCCGTTTTTTGGTGAAAAACGGAAAAACGGAAATACGGATTCGTTTTTTCGTTTTTCCGTTTTTTGGTAAAAAACGGAAAAACGGAAAAACGGAAATACGAATCCGTTTTTTCGTTTTTCCGTTTTTTGGTGAAAAACGGAAAAACGGAAATACGGATTCGTTTTTTCGTTTTTCCGTTTTTCACCAAAAAACGGAAAAACGGAAATACGGATTCGTTTTTTCGTTTTTCCGTTTTTTGGTAAAAAACGGAAAAACGGAAAAACGAAAAACGAATCCGTTTTTTAGTTTTTCCGTTTTTTGGTGAAAAACGGAAAAACGGAAATACGGATTCGTTTTTTCGTTTTTCCGTTTTTAAACCAAAAACGGAAAAACGAGTCAGGGCATAATTGCAACATAATTATTCACTATAATACCACTAATTTAATACATTATTGAATTTAATAAATTTAATATATCAAGACAAGTTTTAGAGAAACAAAAAACATTTGGCTCAGTCTTGTTGGTGAATTATAATTTAATATTTATTTAATTAACAAATACCTTGTGTGCGGATTTCATTGAACTGGATGAAGGAGATGTTGATCTGTGTGTTTAAAATGAGTGTTTGCTGCCCTCTGGTGGCGACAATGAGGAACTGTTAAATTAGTAAAAGTAGCGCGAATTACTGCATACTCACACTTCCGGTAAATCATTTCAACTCTTACTTTGTAAAAATGAGCTGCTCCGTCTGGCTGTCTCTTTTCAGTAGACTTGTCCATGTTAGTGATTGGTCAGATGAGTGTTTGCTGCCCTCTGGTGGCGACAATAAGGAACTGTCAAATTAGTAAAAGTAGCGCGAATGCAGACATTACTGCATACTCACACTTCCGGTAAATAATTTGAAAATAAAACTTTCAACGTAAACAGAGGTGTGTGTTTTGCCAGCTGTCCTTCCTGCATTTGGCAGCTTCAACTGTGTTACCTTTAGTCTGGATTAAGTGTTTAATTTCTTCGTATTTGTCTAATATAGTTTACTCTTACTTTGTAAAAATGAGCTTGCTCCGTCTGGCTGTCTGTTTTCAGTAGACTTGTCCATGTTAGTGATTGGTCAGATGAGTGTTTTTATGCCCTCTGGTGGCGACAATAAGGAACTGTTAAATTAGTAAAAGTAGCGCGAATGCAGACATTACTGCATACTCACACTTCCGGTAAATCATTTCAAAATAAAACTTTCAACGGAAACAGAGGTGTGTTTTGTCGGAGTTTCCTGATTGGTCGGCCGACTGCTGGCGTTCCCTGATTGGTCGTTGCTCTTTCAAAATGAAAAGGCGGAGAACACTTCACGTTTTCCGGGCAGCGTGTCAGCGGTTCATTTATCATTTACATTGTGCTGTCGTAGCCACATGTGCTATTGTTTATGTTCGTTTAAGCTACGTTATGTTGTGCTTCGTATTGTGTTACAGTGCATTCACACCAAGCTTGAAGCAAAATAACCACATGTTGTGCAAGTCCCAGATATTGTTACACACCACTTATATGATGAATGCTTTTGATACACATGCTTTAATAAAAAACTGAAATACTTTTAACCTTGCATACTGTATGTCACCTTCTATAACATGTATAATATACTGACTAGTAAATGGTACCATTTACATTACTGAATGTCATTTGCTTCATTATAAGTTGTCTATCAATCAAACTTTAAGATATAAGTGGAAACAACTGAACACAAACAGAACTACAACACCCAGAGAATATACGAATATATAATACTATGACCAACGCAAACTTGTATGTCAGATGGATTAGCTCAATGAGTTAGAGCGTTGGTTGGGAAACCATCCATATATAAGGTGAAGAGTTCGAAACCCACTTCTAGCAGGTGGATGATAGTTATTGTTATTCGGTACAATGAGTTTAAACGTCACAGTTGTAAATGTAGAGTCAAATATAACATCCAACACACCTGTTATCAATACGTTTAGACGTCACGGTGGTAAATGTAGATTCATATAGAAGTTCCAAATTATCTGATGTCAGGCTGCTTTAGCACAGGCAGTTAGGACGCGGGTTAGAGATCAGGAGATCAGGAGTTCGAACCCCACACATTACCTATTGACATTCGTCATAACTTATGCTTCGGCTAACCCCGTCCCCAAGGAAGGCTACCCTCCCTCCCCCCTCACCTCGCACCACCCCGTACCGAGTCGGATGAAACAAGGAAGGCTACCCCCCCTCCCCCCTCACCTCACACCGAGTCGGTGGAAGGTAGTGCCAGAAGGTAGTGCCAGGACGAGCGCCGCGGAGCGGCGCGAGTGGACCGCGGCCAGTATCGACGTCAAGTTAGTTGATGAAGGCTCGCTCCGCGAAGCGGAGCGAGCCTTCATCAGCTAACTTGACATGCGTCAAGATAGCTGAGGCTAGCGGAGCGAAGCGGAGCTAGCCTCAGCTAACTTGACATGACCAACTGTCTTAAAACATGTAAGACAGTCAAGTTACAAAATGAAAAATATTGAAACTGTAATAATGTTACTAAGTAAATACTTTTTTAACTTGATTTGTTAATTACTAATTAATGAATTATTAGTTAGTAGTTAGTAATTAATTTAATAGTGTTACACCAACTTCCAATGCGTGGGTTTCGTACTCCTGACCTCCTGCTCCCCAACCAGCGATTTAACTCACTGAGCTATACCTCCTCACTTACAGTGAGAATTCGGAGGTTATATTTAACTTTACATAGACCAATGTGACGTTAAATGTACTGCAGTGGAAAATTATAATTTCTTGACATCCTGCCAATGGCGGGTCTCGAACTCCTCACCTTCTAACTTTATAGCTTACCAACCAGCGATTTAACTCACTGAGCTATACCTCCTCACATACAATGAAAATTCGGAGGTTATATTTAAGTCTACATAAACCAATGTGACGTTAAATGTCCTGCAGTGGAAAATAATAATTTCTTGACATCCTGCCAATGGCGGGTCTCGAACTCCTCACCTTCTAACTTTATAGCTTACCAACCAGCGATTTAACTCACTGAGCTATACCTCCTCACTTACAATGAACATTCGGAGGTTATATTTGACTCTACTATAGTATACCACGCTATAAAGATATGTTTTCGCATAGTAAAAAAGGTCATAGTATCATATGTCGAAAAGAAAGTCATAGTATAGTATGTGGAAAAAAAGGTCATGGTATAGTATGTCGAAAAGAAAGTCATAGTATAGTATGTGGAAAAAAAGTCATAGTATAGTATGTGGAAAAAAAGTCATAGTATAGTATGTTGGAAAAAAAGTCATAGTATAGTATGTGGAAAAAATGTCATAGTATAGTATGTCGGAAAAAAAGTCATAGTATAGTATGTCGGAAAAAAGGTCATAGTATCATATGTCGAAAAGAAAGTCATAGTATAGTATGTGGAAAAAAAGGTCATGGTATAGTATGTCGAAAAGAAAGTCATAGTATAGTATGTGGAAAAAAGTCATAGTATAGTACGCTATAAAAGTATGTTTTCGCATAGTATGCCATAAAAAAACAGTGATAGTATAGTATGTAGAAAAAAAGGTCATAGTATAGTATGTTGAAAAAAAGTCATAGTATAGTATGTGGAAAAAAGGTCATAGTATAGTATGTGGAAAAAAAGTCATAGTATAGTATGTCGAAAAGAAAGTCATAGTATAGTATGTGGAAAAAAAGGTCATAGTATAGTATGTCGAAAAGAAAGTCATAGTATAGTATGTGGAAAAAAATTCATAGTATAGTATTTCGAAAAAAAGTCATAGTATAGCAAGTTGAAAAAAAAGGTCATGCTATAGTAAAGGGCGGAGCCTGTAAGAACTCTCAGTCGGTACTCACCACAGTCTCCTCCAGGCCCTTCAAGTCCTCTCTGGCCTGCTCTCTCTGTTCATTCAGCAGTCTGGACAGAAAACATTAACAAATCAACTCGTATTACATCCGATACTAACTAATCAATAACAAAGCAGTTCGATGCCTACATGAGTTTCTGTAGCTTTGCATCCTTCTCCTGCTCTTCAGCCCTCAGTTTGTCGTAGTCCAACATCAGTCTCTCCTGCTCCAATAACAGACCCTGGTTTAGACTGTGAGAGGAAGACAAGTGGTAATAAATAAATAGCAGTTTGGCCGACAATGAATTCAATCGAATAATCAAATAATAAAATAATAAAATACAGCTGCATGTCACCAGTGCTTTGTGTGTGTGTGTGTGATGTCTTCTTACTCTGTGAGTTCGTCCAGCATCCTCTGCTTGTCCTCAATCTCGTCTCGGAGGCGGCTCAGCTGCTTCTGATGAGCCTCCCTGTGATTCTCCAGCTGCTCCTCCAGCGATTTCTGATGAGATGGAAGAACACATTAGAGATCCATCATTCAAATATAAAAAATAATTTGACTGTTTCCAGCTGTGCTTTCAGGTCACCTTAATGTCCTCGTCTCCATCCGGTCTGCTGATGTCCTCCTTCTCTTTCTCCTCCCCTAACACCTCGTGTCTTTTCTCTGAGAACCAACAAAGAAGAGAAATTGTTTTACCCGACGTTAAGGCTGGTAAATAAAGAAAATATAGTGTATGGAGGTTTAGATGGTGTTCGTTGTGTCGTGCACCGACCGTGAGCTTGAAGTTTGGCGAGCTCCTCGGTCAGAGCGTCCTGACTCTCCTCCAGCTGCCTCTTCTTCTGCTCCATGTTCTGCATGTAGTCAGTCAGAGACTTGATCTTGGCCTGGTGCTGCACACAGAGACACAAACAACAACAAAAAGAGTGACTTTCACTAATTATAATAGAAGTGAAGTCTACAACCTTTTTCTCAGCATCAACTTCAAAAATAACTGCATCTACTTTTACTGTGTGGTAGTACTTTTACTGTAACAGATTATTTTTACTGTGTGGTTACAGTCAAAGTACTAATACCACACAGTAAAAATACTCTGTTACAGTAAAAGAACTAATACCACACGGTAAAAATACTCTGTTACAGTAAAAGTAATAATAACACTGTGAAAATACTAATACCACACAGTATAAATACTGTTACAGTGAAAGTACTCATACCACAAGGTAAAAATACTCTGTTAGAGTTAAAGTACTAATACCACACTGAAAAAATACTGTTACAGTTAAAGTAAAAATAACACACGGTAAAAATACTCTGTTACAGTAAAAGTACGAATACCAAACTGTAAAATTACTGATACCGTAAAGGTACAAATTAGCTTAGTTTAATTAGTTAATTTTGGGAAAATGCGTTTAAAATAAGCACAACACATCTTTCATTTTGATGTAAAAGTGCACTATAAAAATACTCTGTTACAGTAAAAGTACTACTACCACACAGTAAAAATACTCTGTTACAGTAAAAGTGCACTATAAAAATACTAGACTACAGACTAATGTTGCATCTTTCATTTTGATGTAAAGGTGTTATAATAACTAAAATGGCTTCTTGGATCTTTGATTTCTGATTTTTAAATGTTATTTCACCGCCACTTTGGGACATTTAAGGGGAACTTTAAGGGGCTTAAACTTGCTTTAAAACAAGACAAATGTATTATGGATTTGGAGCTACAGCCCTCAGCACTACCACGGTTACCTAGGTGATAGTTACCTGGGAGACGAGTAGCTGACAGGACGCCAGCTCCTTCTCATTGGCCTGGATCTTGCGGTGGGCGTCGGCCTGAGCGCTCTCCAGCTGCTTGCTGCGGTTCACCAGAGACTTGACCTCGGACTTCATCTTGCTGATGTAGAGGCGAGCCACGGTGAACTCCTCCTCGACCGCCGAGCCGTTCCCCTTCGCCTCTGAGGACTGAGGAGGAGGCAGAGGGGCGGGAGGTTAGGGCATGAGTGTGAAAGATGATGTGTGTTTTATGTGTGCGTGTCCGTCCTCACCGCGGCGGTCTTCACGTCGCTGGTGCCGATGATGGCGCCGATGTCGCTGAGGTCGCGCAGCAGCAGGTTGAGGACCTCGGCGGCTCTCTTCCTCTGGAGGCCGTTCAGCTCCTGCAGCTGACCCAGCTCCCTCTGCACCGCCGACAGCAACGCCTGTCCACAACAGAAAAGCACGTTTAAACACTTCAGTGGCATCCATTTGTTGTTTTATATAAGTCTGTGGTCTCTCTCGAAGATAGTCCGCTCACCGTCTTGTGGTGCAGCTCCTCGATCAGCTGCATGTTGGTGTGGTCCCTCTCCTCCACCTCTTGGCTCTTCTGGTCGTAGTTGACGGCCAGCTCCTCCAGGGCCTGCAGCACCTCCTTCACCTCCTCCTTGGCCAGCTCGTTCTCCGTCTGCAGCCGGCACAGCTCCTCCTGGATCTTCTCGTAGTCGCGCCGCGTCGACGCCAGCAGCTGGGAAGAGAAGTGTGTAAACATTACACATTTATACCAACATAAACTCAAATGCATTTATACAGATAGAAATCCAATAATGTCAGTTTTTTAAAGGGAGATGAACCTCTTCCTGGTCCAACATCTGCTCCTTGAGTTTCTCAGCCAGCTGACTGTGTTGGTTGATCTCATCATCCTGTAGAAATAATCAGAGGAAATTAAGTCAGTAATTAGACCTTGAAAGTAATATCAAGTAATAACAATGCAGATGTCAGAAAATAGTGAGAAACGTCTAAAAACCAAAGATGTTCAGTTTAATATGATATGAAACAGAGAAAGGCAGGAAATCTCCCTATTTGAGAGGCTGAAAACAGCACTTTCTGCCATTTCTGCATGAAAAATTAATCGATAATCAAAATAGTTGGCGATTATGTTTCTGTTGATCGACTGATCGATTAGTCAACTAATCGTTGCAGCTCTATTTTGTTTACAAAGAAAGAGAAATAGAAGATATAGTGTCTCACCTTGTCATCCAGCTGTTTGTAGAGGTTGCCGATGTCCTCCTCGTATTTGCTCCGCTCGTCGCCGGAGACCGCGACGCCTCCTCCGGGCGGCAGCATGTTGTCGATGATTGGCGTGTTGTCGTACGGCTCGACGCTCTTCTGATCTTTAGAGCTCAGCTGCTCCTCCTCAGGAACGTCCTCCCCTGTAACACCAAGTCATCGGTTACATCTTCTACTCATACATTAAATAAACACTTAAAATCTCACATATATCATGTCATACGGAATAGCCACAGCAGTGGGACTTCAGCAGATGAAGAATTGATGCTGTGATTATTATTGACTTTTTAATTGTGATGAAACGAGAAGATGGAGAGGAGAGAGTGAAAAGGTTTAAGAGGCTCGGCGTGGAGCCAGCGGCTGAGTCATGTCACAAACACCGAATCAGCATAATGTGTGTTTTCTTTAGTGTGTGTGTCTCTGTTTGTGTGTTCACTACATTCATGTGTGAGGAGCGTTGGATTCAGAGCTGGTTTGTTGCTAAGGAGGGGGAGTGTTATCAGCCTGAGCAAGGGAATTAAAAGAATTAAAAAAAGCAATGGCCACAGAGAGAGAGGGAGCGAGAGACAGAGAGAGAGAGAGAGAGAGAGAGAGAGAGAGAGAGAGAGAGAGAGAGAGAGAGAGAGAGAGAGAGAGAGAGAGCAGTTACTATGCAACAGAGATGGAAAAAAGGGCGAGGGTGCTGTGAAGGAGACACTGCAGTCTCAGAAGAGAGGAACAAAACAACAGACAGTATAATGCCCTTCATGGTGTGTTCATGTACATATGTAAATGATCTACTGTGATAACGTTAAAAGTACATTTAGGTTGTAATTGATCACGTATCTGCAGGATGTTGATAGTGAGGATTAGTGGCCACGCAGCTGCAGAATAATGCCTTTAATGTAGAAGATTTATAGTTTAAAGAATTCTTAATGATATCCAGTAGTTTTGTACGACGGCGTATTAGGGCCATTGTAGGTAAAAAAAAAATATTACGGACCCGGGGGAGGGGGGTAATATTCCAAGAAAAATCTCAGAATTTCCAAGATTATATTCGTAAATTTAGGAGAAAAAAACTTGGATATACTCTGATATTAATGTGGAAAATTTAGGAGAAAAACACTTGGATATACTCCGAGATTAAAATGGAAAATTTAAGAGAAAAAAACTTGTATATACTCGGAGATTAAAATGGAAAATTTAAGAGAAAAAAAACGTTCTAAAACAATTTATGTAATTTTTTATGTCATAACAATTTATGTGTTTTTATCTCACCGTTCCTCCAGCGGTTGAGTTCAGCCTCCAGGCTCTGGATGATGGTTTTCAGGTTCTTGTTCTTCTCCTTCTCCTTCTCGTATTTCTTCTTCCACTCCTCCGCCGTCAGCTCCAGGTTCACCGACACCGTGTTCTTGATCGTCTTGGCTCTAAGCAGACATAGACAGACAGATATTTTAAAACCCTTGCATACCCTCAGTCCACTTAAAAATAAGATATGTTTTATTTGAAGTCACCTTTAGATGCCTAAACTGATTATGTTTCCGAGAGCTCCAAACCAACATCTGCTTTAAAAAGTGACAAAATGAAGCAAAGTGTGACCTTATAATTCTGAAAATTACTTGATTTTTCTTTTATTTGTTTATCATAATTCTCTCTTAAGTCTGATACGTTTTTTTTCAAGGTTGCAACAGAGCAGTTGTGAGAAACTGGAGAAATCAAACGTCCCAGTGTGTTAAAGTAAAGATTCCTCGTCCCCTTTTTAATCAATTAACTGTTGCATTTGTCGGTAGGATGCACTGAAACACTCTTTAGCTTTTCACCAGTTCGGTCTGATCTTTCCTCTAATGGTGGAGATCTCATTTTGGATTGAAACTTTTCATCTCAGGGGCAGATGGCTGCACAGTAATCAGTCATCTCCCCGTCACTGCTGCTGCTATTCATCTTTTATTACATAAGCAGTTTGAACTTAGAGACGCTGTTGTTTGAGTTTTTACAGCTTTTTACAGCAGACAAAACAAGAAGGACAACATGAGACTAAGCCCAAAACAAAACAACAAGGTGTGGAGAGTTTCATCAGAGGATCTATTAATAGAAATAAACCCAGATGCACAGTGGGAAACTAAAAGCCATCTGGTCGCTAGTTATCAACGCTGACGTCAGCTACACTCCTAATGAGTCACCGTGCTTTTTACAATATGGCCAACACTGAGGAGCTAAAGATCAAGTTAAAGAACAAGTTATAGGTACCTCTGTCCAAACATGAGCGTGGTCTTGGTCTCGGCCTCGTTGTAGATGGACGGCGAGCAGCAGATGATGATGGTGGTGCGACAGTTTCCCCCCAGAGAGTCCTGCAGGATCCGGGTCATCTTACTGTCTCTGTACGGCACATGGGATTTCTGACAAAATAAACATATCACACATGTAATTCACATTCTTCAAATATGTATTTTTTCCTTGATATGTTGGCTAGAACATTTCATTTTTATGTATTTATTTTTTGTTTGTATATTTATATGAAAAAGAAGCATGGCAATACTATCTTTTGCTATCTTGAAAAATTATGCTTTACTATAAAAACATTTCAAACTTTCTTCAGATATTTGGAGGTAACTATGAGTGACTCACCGTTCCCTCGGCGAGAGCTGAAATGACATTTCCCAGCGCCGACAGAGACTTGTTGATGTTCTTCGCCTCGTCCAACACGGCGCCCTCTGCTCCCGTCTTACTGACCTGTTCAAACAGCCGACACACAGATCAGACATCACATCAACTTTACATTAACTCTCATCTTCCTGAGATGTCACGCAGAATAAAAACCTTCTCGCTGCCCGCCAGGTCGACCAGGTAGAGCTTCCCCGACAGCTTCTTCTCCGTCTCCATGTTCTCCTGCTTGATGTTGATGAGGAAGATGCAGTGGCTGCGAGAGCTGTGCTCATTCATGTCTAGAAAATGATTTTAAAAAAGCACAATTTAGAGGTACTTTGAAACCACATTAAATATAAAAGATAAGTAAAAAAAAAATGGGAGAAAGATGTCTTTAGTTGATATTAAAATACAGATAAAGAGATACGTACTAGTCACTGCCACGTGCCGGTTGTTTTTGCCCTCGTCGATGACATCCATCACCTCCTCCGGACTGGACACGAAACGCTCAGTACAACCCTGAGAAACATTCACAAATGACCATTTATTTAAGTGTTTACTTGGAGTTATGGCCCTTAAAAGTATCACAGTCTTAAAGGGTTTTGAATCATACTAATCTGTCTGCTGGGATATCAAAGATAAAGTTTCAAACCTTGACATAGGGCACTCTGTTTTTGTCTTCATGCACAGCGAGGTTCGTCTTCGACACTTCAAACAGAACAAATTACTTTTAATAAAACAGGTTTATCATGCAAAATACTCCAATCATCATTTAAATTCACCCTAAATGTTGTACTCTTAAGATAATTAGTCTTACTTACCATCCAGCAGGTCTCTGATCTTGTCCAAGTAGATTTCAAAATAGGAAACCTGCACAGAGAAACTCCAAACTTTTAATGTCTACTCATCGACTACCTGAATCTTTGCTCTAGTGTCGGTTTCTTCTTATATAGGGCCATTTTCAAAGGGGTCCCTTGACCTCTGACCTCCAGATAAGTGAGTGTAAATGGGTTCTATGGGTACCCACGAGTCTCCCCTTTACAGACATGCCCACTTTATGATAATCACATGCAGTTTGGGGCAAGTCATAGTCAAGTCAGCACACTGACACACTGACAGCTGTTGTTGTTGTGTTTTTTTACCTTGATGTGAAACTCGAGGTTCTCGTCCATGGAGTAGATGTGGTCAAAGATGTCGTGGGCGATGCGAGGGATGATCCCCATCAGCTGGTGGTCGTGCAGTTTGCCCTGAACATAACAATGGATATTCATGTCTTAATGCTGCATGTAAAAGCTTCCAGGATAACTCTCCATTTGATGTAAAAAAAAGTTGAATGTTTGTGGAGCTTTGATGCTACTTGAGAGGAGTTTTAAGGGGTTAAAAGGTGGAATTAAAACTTAATGTTAAGACAGTGAGGCAGAGGTTTTTTTCATCACAGACTCGCAGATCAGATCAGAGAATTAATCTTGGTGGATTAGTCTACTAGCTGAAGTAATTTGCACTCATGACGAATGATCCAGGGTGCTGATGTTGCTGTTGGAGAGCCGGTCTGTGCCAAGAATTCTACTTCTTTCCACTTAAAATCTGCACATTTCACTCAAACAAAAAACTACGATCTATTAAAAGACGATCTCTGCTGTCAGGCTTTTGATTCCTCGTCTTTCAGCCATCGTACGAGCTTGACTGGATTTAGTGTTTGTGGTAAGTCTGTTACACAATGGCCTGCTGTGCTCTAATCCTCTGAGTGGAGATGGACGCTCCAAAAATATAGGTCATTATTCAGTTGCTTTGACTCTGGGATTTATCGATTGGTTGATTGATTGACATTAACTATGATGAAGAAGCGGAGGAATTGCTGACAGAATATGTTTCTGGTGACAGGTTTGAAATACAGAGGCAGTAGTTTGAGGTTGTAAATGTATTTTTGATAAAGGTTATGAGTGTCTCACCTCCATGGTGTGTGTCTTCCCGGACGACGTCTGTCCGTAGGCGAAGATGGTCCCGTTGTAGCCGCCCAGCACATCTGGAACCAGATGAAAGCACAGCCATGAAAAACACTTCTGTTCCCTGATTACTACAATATTATACAATATTATTACGTACATGCATGTAAACATATTCATTTTTTATCATTTGAAACTGTTTATGTTCATTTTGCACTAATGACATGATACTGACAATAAATGCAAATAAAAGGGTCACAATAAGGGTAGAAAGTCATTTCTCTTTACTATTATGTAAAATATATAAAACCCTTGAGGATAAAAGATGATGGACAGATTAAGTGTGTGTGCAGATAGATAACAGTTACATAAGAACAATATTTCATCATCATCGTACCTTTAACGATCTGTTTGGCACACTGGTCGTACACTTGTTCCTGTGACGTGTTGGGAGGCAGCACGCGGTCGAACACGTACGGTTTACTCTGTTTAAACCAACACAGGAGAGACATTAATGACAGCAGCATATAGCAATACATCCTTATTTTATCTTCATTTACCTTATTTTTATTTTCATAAAACAACACAAGAAAACAAGTGAAATAATTATGTTTTCTGAAGTTTTGACTTGTAAATAAGATCTGAGAAAAGATTTAAATAAATTTAAGAAAAAAAAGTCAAAATTAATTGATTTATCGAGAAAGTAATCAATAGATTAATCGATAATGAAAATAATCCCTAATTGGATTAGTTAAAAGATAGATTAGACAGATAAAACAATGTAGCTGTGCACCACGAAAGTGTATAAATTATAAAGATGCACATGTTTCATGTAGTGCATTTGAAAATTTTTATCAACTGGTTACTGATTCTTGATATAATAACACTATTTTACTCGAAACAACTGCAGTACTGCATGCTTGAGGTACTTCAAAACACTGCGTGTGCAACAGGTGAATTCAAAATGGCAGCGTTTTTACAGATTGGAGCCTGTCATGATTAGAAAATATTGATAAACTCGATCAACTTCAGCTACATGATGCTCGTTTCTCTCACAGCTTCCAGTCTGACTATCCATCACTCCTCCTGCCCTTCTTGTCCGACTACACTGTCTCCGTCTCTCGGGGGGTAAAAGCCTCGTTGCTGCTGTAAAATGCAGCTCTCAGCACTCTTGCTCTTTCTGAACGTCGAGAGAAGGCAGAGAAACCACTGACACGAACAGTATCAGAGCGTACGACGGCCTCAGTAATGTGTTTCTGCACAGTTTGATTGATGGCAGTGGCGACGTGCAGTTTTTCCTGACAGGACAGAAGCGTTTCTGGGCGATATTGCAACAGAATGAATAATGCAGGACGTGCAGGGCCGCTGATGCATTAACACACTGTGGCAACGTTCATTGTCTGTTTGGTAGCATACAAACACAGAACTGTAAAGTACATTTTACAGATCATGTTGACAGATTTTAATGGCTGATCCCAATCCAGGATTTCTATTTCTATGACATGATTTTGCGTTTATTGTTCTTTTTGACATAACTATGATGTTGTGTTTAAGGGCAGGTGGGAAAATATAACATCTAGGACTCCTGTAGCATTTTTTGTCACTTGAGCTGATGCTCCCTGACCATAACCATCTGATTGGTTATGGTCAGGGAGGAATTTCACAAAATTAAAATCACTTTTTTGCATAAATAATCTAAGCTTTCTGGCACAAAGTGTGAAGATGTCTGTGTTAGCTCAACCCAGCTGGACGTCCAAACAAAAATGAGGCCTGATAGGAGCCTCCTGACTCAGCATATGTATAATGGTGAGTCACTGTGAGTGTACAGTAACCTTTGACCTCTAAATGATTACTTCTTAGAAATCAATATTCCTCTGCAGAAAATGGATCAATTTCAATATAAAAGCTTTCAACTGAAGCCATAAAAAGGCCTCAAAATAATATTGTTTTCTATGTTTCTCCACATGTTTATGAGTGTAAAAGTTAGATTTTAAAGTTGTATTTTCATCCCTTTTTCGCAACATGTTTGATGCATGACAGGAAATGATTGGCTCCTAAAAACAAATTCCCTAAAATCTGAAATAATTGATATAATAAAAGAATATAATATTATATATAATAATATATATATATATATATATATATATATATATGATTTTGAAGATATGCATTATTTATTAAATATTGAATTATTATTTATAGTAGTACTACATGTTGCTATTTTAAGTAGGAACTTTACAGTATTTTGTTTTCACAGTGGTATTATGTTCGGTTTTAAAATGTACATTTCTAAAACTTTGTTTACACAGACTGGCTGGAGTTTTATGTATTATAACATCAGCTTTTATAACATTATGGCATTACAGAAACATATAGAGGCAGCTTGAAAGTCTATATCACTATATCACTAAACATAAATAAATAATATTCCTGCAGACTTACAGAGTATCTGTGTGGAACTCACTTTCTCTCTTATATACCATCAGATTCAATATCTCTATAATATTATAGGACATAATTGCTATAACATCTCCTATAGCACTACGGGCTTATTGCGCACTTGGCATCCCCAGCAGCCTGCCTGCCTGCAGAGCTCCAGGTGACTTTGTTCCTCTAAAACACTGCAGTGTTTCCACACAGACACCACATCAGCATCACAACAACAACAAGGAGACAGTCAGACTTGCCGTTATGACCACTGTGTCGTCCTCTTTGAATTTGGGGATGTATTTGTCTCCTCTGTTGATCTCGGCCTCGTTCAGGGGCCTGAAGCGGCACATCACCCTCACCCCGCACTCCGCCGCATCCATCATGGCTGCTGCTGATGCTGCTGCTGGCACTGTTTACACCGACCTCCAAATAAACAGAAATACAAACAACAGGCTGTGGAAAAAAAGTCTATTTTGGAGCAGGGTGGTGCCCAAACTAAGGCACCAGCAGAAGGGCCTTGATGATTATCCCTGCGTCCGAGTGAGAGTTCAGATGATTTAAATCATTATTCAAGGCGTTTCCCAGAGGATTAAACGTGGAAAAACGTCCCGGTTTGTAAGATGCGCAACGCGTCCTTCATCCAAGCCGAGTATGTGCGGGTTTCCTCGGCTGCGCCATACCGGATCCACCGCAGCGCTGCGTCCCGGTGTGCAGGCCTCCCTCTCTCTCTCTCTCCCCCTCTCTCTCTGCAGCACCGACAACCGTGCAGAAAGCGGACTGATGTGTGTCTCTTAAATAAAGGGACAGACTCAGGGGAGATCGCTGCCCGGTTTTGCAGAGACCGGAGAGGATGCGCGCAGAAACCGACAGCCGCAGCGTCCTCACTTGCAATAAAAGCGCGCTCCGGGCACGATGTCGCGGCGCGCTCCCGTGCCCTGCATCAGCACCACCACCATGAACGCGCATGCACAAATTCTAATGAATCACTAAATATATATATATTTATTTTTTAACCTAAGGGGTAGAAAGTTATACAGCTGGGAATTAATTAATGATTTATGCTTAGTGGGCTATATTTTTCTGACATTCAAGATTCAAGATTCAAGATGTTTATTGTCATGCTGGTTATACAGGTACAATCATGTGAAATACTTTTTGCTGGGAAGCTCCATTAAGAAAAGAAACAGTGAGTTAAGTAGAAAAAGAATAACATAATAAAATAAAGTAATAAATAAAATAAAAATAAAAGTGTATTTACAATAATATACAGTATAATAATAATAATAATAATAATAATAATAATAATAATAATAATAAAGGAAATATTGGTGTATGGTAAATATGCTTCATATATGTACGTTTAGATATTGATAGACTATGTTTATTCATTCGGAAATCCAGTGCAGATATCTAGGGCCAGCTGCTCAGTGTTTTAAGCTGCTTTATCTTTTTATTATTATTATTATTATTATTATTATTATTATTATTATTATTATTATTATCATTATTATCTTGGTTTGCTACACTTAATCCTACCTGTAGCCTACCACTCATGTAATTGATTCAACTGCTGCTATGACACCTGAATTCCCCGGTGATTAATAAAGGTTTTATCTTATCAAAATAGAGCAAATAAACAAATAATGTATGGGTGTATTATTATAGATCCAGCAGTATCCTAGGTTAAAAGTAGCCCCACCTTTACCAGCTGAATCATTAAAGTGATGCTTACGCTACATATAGCCTTATTATATTCAAATATTATAATATATATTATTGTGAAATGAGACATTCTGTATCATGAGTGCTTTTTACTTTGGTAACCTTGTTTAAATTTAATGCTGAGATGACTTTTACTTACATAAACGGTCCCGTCATGTTTTATTTCGCGGTTCAAAGTTCCTTTATTAACCTTGGAAACTAATAATCTCACCCTAACATCCATTAATCAGTTTTTTTGGATCTTTCCATCACATCCAGCTATGATCATCAGCCAGTGTTTTGAATGAACTTTGAACCGGAAACTGTTAAGTCACCAATTTGGGAGAGTTGTTTGTAATGTTCAAGTGCTTTGAAAAAAAAACGAAATTTTGAATGTGTATATTTTTATCATGTCAAGTGGGGATAAATTCGTGTTTTGATCTTAATAATCTATATTTTTATAGATTACCTCGCTGTACAGTTAATACATCCATCCATGTAGTAATTTTTTCATTAAATAACATATATTAGTGTGTTTTTATGTCACATTTCCAACCATTATCTCATCTTTTTATTCTTTAATTCTCCAGCTGGAGTATGCTGTCTTAAACGCTCCTATTTGCCCACTAGAGGACAGTGTGCAACAAGAAACACCATCATTGTTTTTAACTGTACACTTTGAGACTTGATTAATCACATTTTTAACTCAATAAACCAATTTTTAAAACTTATTTTTACTTAATAAAAATAACCTCAAGAAACAGGGAACAAATACACGTTAGACACCAGATTATTCAAGTAAGAGTGACCATGTTTTTAATATCTTAAACATCTGTGCAACATTGTTCAAAATGTTACATCACTGCATGACCTGTAATGTTTCACAATATTTACAAAAAAAATGCTGCTTACATCAAACCATTAAAAAAAGTCCAAACAATCTCAAAATAATGGACTCTGACAAACTATCCCTAGCCCACATTAATGCAAAAAAAGAAAAGAGCAATCAAGTGCACATCATACTTCACGCAAGTCTATTTTTTGTAAAGTATATATTAGTGAGAAAATATATACTTAATTACAAGTTGAAAAATAAAATACTGACGATGAAAGGGTGGAGGTGGAGGAGGAAGAAATGAGATTCAAAGAGCAGAAAAAATAAAAATCACACTCACACCTCAACACACACACAATCACAGGCGGGAGGAGGAAAAAATAGACTGCACAGACCATCTCAAACACAAAAAATGCTTTGAACTCTTGACCACAAATAACATGAAACTGATATAACAGATCCATAACACATGGGTTCCCAACATGAGACCGGGTTCCTGCATGTCATTGCACAAAAAACAGGGGGGGAGGAAGGGGGAAGAGGCAGAATGAACTTTACCGAAAGAGCTCATGTGTTCTCGACACCGAACGTCACATTTTGAAAACGGCCGGAGGATTTCCTCGCCACAGATTACAGTAAAAACTCTTGAGGTTCTTTAAAGTGTGCACACTGGAATAAAGAGGGACATTTTGAAAAGGATGGGTATTTTCAGGAGGTTTTTAAGTAGATTTGAACACAGATATCTGCGTTGTCATAACATCTTTTGTAAATTGTGTCCTCAAACAGGTTGGACATGAAGGATGATAACAATGGCTGATATTTATCTTTAAATACTGATATATCTTGAGGGTTTGTTGCTACAAATTTTTCAAAATGTCCTCACATTCTTCAGTGTGCACACAACAAAAAAATTATCTCTTTAGAAAATACAGTACAACTTAAGTTTCTTAAAAGTGTGTACACATGAACAAAATAAAAAATGTTGAAATTGTTTGCTTGGCTGCAATTCATAGTTTGACTTTGAGGCTCCTCGTTTAGGATATAAAACTTAAGCACATAGAGAGGCGAAGTCCCGCCCCTTCCGGTGGACCACCATTGGACCTGTTGTAAAACTATTGAAGATTAAGACGAATTAGAAAGACTACACACCCAAAAGTTGCGTAAATGACGTCTCGTACTGGGATGTATTCACACCAGCAACGGGTCTCGCTCGTTTCATTTGTGCGTGGTCATAGCTACGTTAGCTAGCTAGCTAGTGTTGGTGACGTATATTGTGCGAGACGAGAGATGTAGTTCACGGAGCGGTTTCACACAAAATTAAACGACAAAGTGCGACTTTCTTGACTTGAAAAATAATGTTTTAAAATGACAAACATCTTTCAAACGGGATCAAAAAAATATTTGTCTCTCGCTGTTGAATATTAATATTTTTTCCGAAATAAGGTCCCATGGTTGACTTCGCCTCTATATTTGTGGGATTCCTCGCCACAAATCCCAATTTGGGAGTTATAAAACCAAAAGTTGTGGATATGTTTCAGTCGTAGTGTTTTCATGTTGTAGTGTACTATTTGGTTTTAAAGTGAGAAACATTTGTAATTGGGTTCCTTGCAAGATATTAAATCAAATTAAATGAGATTTGAGCCGAGGAGTAACAGCTGTGTGTGTTAAATGTAAAAAGTAAAGCTACAAATAAATTACTACTTCATGGCTCTTAGGTTAGGACGTCTGAAAACAAAACATTTCGAGCACGTCAGAGGAGATGTTGAACAAAACAATCAGAGATGCAGTGTTTCTAAGCGGTTGATCTTTGCCATCGATTGGTATATTGCACTTGATAAATCTGGAGGAGCAGCTGAGTGTGTGTTGATCCAGAGTTCCCAATACTGTCGATTTTAAGACTGATCAAGTGATGATTTGTTAGCTAGTAGTGTTAAAACTGCATTTATCACCAGCATGAACGCCGTCTGTCTTTTCACAATGTGCATATTCATAAATAGTATGGTCTCGGAGGCAGACGTTACTCTTCCTTTAACTAACTTGAAATCCATCCAATCTGTAACAAAAAGCCTCACTGTTAAAAAACGTGTTATCTGTAATGCTCACTTCTTAAATAAAAAGAGAACATAACCTTTGTAATGAATACATGATATTCACTGTTAAAAAAACAACAACATACATATACACATATAAGGCTTGAGTTCTCAACTCTTGGTAGTATTATTGCCATCTAGCATATTTGTAAAGCTTAAAATAAATATGGAGTACTGTACATAAATAATTTACATCAATAAGCAAAACAAAAATATAACACAAGGCCCCTAAATGCTTCCACTGCTGTTGAGTTAGTGTTCTTGTTGATACTCTAGACTGGAGGTTGGTTACTCTACCTAAAGCTATAGTTGTGGCAAAAAACGACTACAGTCATGGAAAATAAAATCACTGTACAAACGAGCACGAGAACGTAATCACAACAACCAAATGACATAATTCATCAATGCAGCCTGTGATTCTTGGTTGTAGATGAGGGAAAAATCCACCCAAAGTCACTCTTACTAGTGATTTCATGTTGCATTCAGGGTCTTCACCTAATTTGCTCATTGTTTTAATACAGTGTTACAGTAACCAGCTAGCTAGCCAGGTAGCCATCAAGTGGGGCTGCAACTGGTGATTACTGGTGATCACTTTTTTTGCAAAACTCCTGAAATGCAAGTAACACAAAATGACACTTAACAACATAAAAGTGTCTGAGGGTGCATTTTCCCTTCTAGAAAAAACGGCAGGTAACCAACTTTCTTTCGTCTGCCAGTTACGATGATGGTGAACCCAGAAAAATCACCTACCAACCAGACTTTTTTAGCACAAAACTGAATCTGTAAATATGATTTTCCTGTTTGAGTGACTGGTGGAGCAGATGTAGATTTACCAACATTCCCACCCTGCTGAGGGGAACATTGAACACTTTCTGCTGGTAAAGTTCATTCTGTTTTATCGTTTTTTTCCCAATACAAATGAACACTTAACCGGTGTGAAGTGACGTTCGTAATGGAGAACTCATATACTCATGCCTGTTCCACTGCTGTTCCCTTACAAAAACAAAAACAGCACGTCTTACAGTTCAGATCATATAAAAGCTTTAGGCTGTAATCTTATTTATCCTATGCATGCGGCCGTATGCAACCGCACTTCTGAATAGAAACCAAGACATTGGTACACTTCTGCTTTGTTTTTGTACAATAAAAGATAAAATGTGCATTAGGTATGCTTGTACATGACATTGTACAATATTTACATACAATTCTTAATAGCATGAAATTTCAGGATTATCTATATACATATTGAAAATGTATCAGAAATATTTGGACTGTCTATTTTTCTTAAATATGTAAGGTAATGCTTGTAGCTTTTTTTTTTTGTTTGTTTTACTATCTTATACTAGAAAAAAATAGTTAATTCAGTGAGCTGTAGACAAATTGCAACCAATGTTTTTCTCTACTCTTTCTTTTTTTCTTCTCTACAGTTAAAACTGTATCGGTGATTGGATTTTCCAGCACCTTCTGTGGTCAGTCATTAAGTCAAGTTGATATCATGGAACAAGGATGTACCACTCAGAGTCCATGTGTAGCACCTGTTAGAGAGCTCAGATCGCATCAAGGCTGAACGGACGACGTCTCCGAAGGCTTTGAGGACGTTCTTGGGCCGACACATTCAATGTTATCTGGATATCTTCCTCCTCTTAGGCTTGGGGAGCTTCACCTGACGATCCCTCGACGGGATCTGAGGGCAGACAGACACAAACATCGTGGTGACGGCTGCACAGGTAGGTGGAGGAAAATCAAAACTTCATGAGGAGAAAACACTCACTGTGCCCGACATCTTATCCAGCTCACTCATGGCCTCGTGGATAGCAGCTTCCAAGTGATTATTCAGTTTCCCCGGTCTGTTGAACATTTACATTATTTAATGTAATTAAGGCAATAATATGATGAAGACAGAAACCATGTAAACACCTCATTCAGATTCAATCTTAATTATTTACTGAAGCAACAACATGGTGTGCCGGTTTACTTACTTCAGGCCTCTTTTGGCGACTCGGTCAAGTGCCTCCAAGTCGTGAGTTAGTGTTTTTAGCTTCTCTGGCTCCACCTGGACGGAGACGAGACAAAACATCTGAGTACATTCAAGAGTGTTTGGTAGCAGATTGTCCCACCAAACTCCAGAAAATGATGGTGAATTTGTTGTACTATCTACCAGCCAGCATTAGTAGGACTTCTATTCTGAACTTCTCATTTGGCTGCATTTTCTGCATGTTTTCTTCTCACTTTTGAGTGTTGCAATAGGTTTCCTTCTGTGGAAAACTACAACAGTCAAATACAACTTATTCTGTCATCTTTCTTTCTGGTAAGCATCTATCGGACACTGGAAAATAATTCAAGTTGGCTTGTAAACTAACGACAGGTGGTCAAAGACGTGTTTCTCACCTTGGCCTGCTCCCGCAGCTGCATAGCAGCGCTGTGCACTTGTTCGTCCCCGGCCAGCTTGGCGGGCCAAGGCGGGAAGCCCTTCAGCTGGCCCCAGACCAGCTCTCCCATGTTGAAGGTCCTGGACCGGTAGTGGAGCAGCTCTGAGGACGGAGAGTCCGGTTGCCGCAGGTCCTCCTCGCTGCTTAGGCTCTTTGTGTCCGAGGGGCTGGGCGCCATACCATTGAAGTGGCCGTTGTAGTGACTGTAGTCTTTGGCTGTGGCCAGAGGGCCCTCCAGGCTGGTGGAGGAGCTGGGCGACTGGTCGTCCCCCGTCAGCTCCTGCCGTGGGGGGCCCAGGACGTCTCCGTAACCCCGGGTGTTGAAATGGGGGGTGGCGCCGTTGATGTGGACGCAGCGTTCCACCGTCTGCTCCAGGCGCTCCTTGTAGTTAGCAGGTGTCCGGTTGCAGTTGTTGAAGCGATAGACGTCATCGAGGAAGGCCTTATCGTGCGCCATGACCAGGCCGTGGTCGTTGGACCCCTCGGTGGGGCAGGTTGGGGCGGGAGCCAGGCTGGCGGGTCGCTCCATGCAGGGACTACTCCTCACTTGGGTAGAGCACTCCAGAAACTCCTCGCCACCCCAGGCGCTGTTGTTGCTGTGAGCATCGAAGCCTCCCCCGTGCTCGCCGTCCCACTGTCCCCTGGGAGTCCCGCGGCCAGGAGAGCGGAAGTAGTCGTTGGCCTCGGGGCCGTCTGGAGTGCTCTTCCCTGGATCCATGTTCTTCTGACCCCGACCCGGCCTAACCTGCCTCGGCCTGGCTTGCTGCGGTAACGCCTCCTCCTCCTGGTGCCTGTGCAGGACTGTGCTGACCACTTGGGGGAGGTTGACCGGCTCCCCTATCGAGGCAGTGAAGGCACTCATGGCGCTAAGGGCGGGCACCGGGCTCGCCTGTGTGGTCCCGCTCACTGTGGTGGTTATGGTAACGTGCATGCCCTTGCTGGCGGCGTCCACCACGGCTCTGTAGATGGCGTCCACCGACTCTGGGCCTCCCCTGTCACCGCCAGGTGTTCCCGCTGGAAGCCCGTCGCCCTGGGGCTGCTGCCCCTCCCTGAACTGTGGGTGAGACAACATCCCCGGCTGTGGACACAACAGCAAGGTCACAACACGGTGACAAACGTTTTTAAGAAATGCTACAGATCAAAATATAACTGATCATCCCACCTGGTAGTTCTGGTAGAGGCAGGCCATGGAGTTGTTGCTGTCTGAGTAGGGTGGGTTGTCAGAGAAGTGCTGCTGCCCCTGGTAGACTGGGTGGGAGGCCACGCCCTGCTGCATGCCCTGGTGGACCTGCTGCTGGTACATCTGACCTCCGCCGGCGTTGACGTGCGGCTGCAGGCCGCCCATACCACAGCCAAGGGATGAGGGGTTTCCTGCAAAACCATCGGGACAGTATAAGTCAACTGTCCTGAGCTGACGGGATGATCAGTCACACAGCAATGATACCACGCCTTTTTGCTTGAAAATTATGCTTCAAATGACTTGCATCCAGTGTTTCCCACAGGACAATTATTTTATTGACCTTTCATTAAGCCTCGCCCCCCGCTGCTACTCCGTCAACGCCGTCAGAGCTACCATGGAGCCCACACTGTCACTAACTCCACTCCCTGCATAAATATCTAGCTATTTTTTTGAAAAAAGAGAAAGCAGTATATGTCCTTTCAACCTTTCCGGGTAACGAGTATCACTATTACACAACGTTTAACCATGACTAGCTCCACAAAACCAGCCTGAAAATAAGAAAATCTGAAAAGATTGCATGAGGTCAGAGCTTGCTGATGCAACGCTATGATTGGCCAGTCTGCGTTTGAGGGGCAGGACTTAGCGATTACTTTCCCAACTTGGTATTATCACACATCAATGCACAAACTTTAATAATAATTTGCACTATCCACTGCATTTCCATTCAGCCTTTTACAGCAATATACTGTATAAAAATACCAGAAACATCTTGTTGTGTGGAAGCAGATCTATTTGAGTGGGCGGCACAAATAAATTCAATACACAGGAAACCAGAAAATGAATGGCAAAGCTGGACAAGACTTTACGAATAAAAGAAAAAGTTGCACATTAACAATCTGTTGCACTAACAGATGGACGCGCTGCGTGGTCCAGACAGACCAGTTAGCAAAGCGTTCAAGGACAGAGCATGAACAAAATATATCAAGGCCACAGATGTATCAATGAATGAAGAGAAAGCCCAGCAGCAATGTTACGCAGACAAAGCCGGAGCAAATACAGAATCTCCGAGGTCTAGCGCCGTGTTTTGTGGGTGTGTGTGCGCGAGGACGACTGGAGCAGCTGGTGCGATGCTACGTAGCTGAAGGGCAGCTGTGTGTGTTCTCCATTTTTTTCTCTCCTCTTTTCTTTCTTCCCCTCTCCAACGCTGAGAGCCACGACTCGGCCAACCCCCTCCCCCGTCCTCCCCACATCCTCCGCTACCGCTATGATATAGTGACGGCTGTTGCCGGGGGAGGTTGCCATGGGAACCGAGTGATGATTGGTGGTGCTGTCCACTGCCAGGAAGCTTGTTGGGGGAGTTGGGTGGGTGGATGAGGGGGGTTACGAAGGTCGGTGGTGTGATTTTATTCTGCTGGGGGATGGGGGGGGCGGTCAGCTGGGTGGCAGGAGGTCTGGGGGGGTTTACAATGAACTTTGGAGTATTTGTTGATGGCATGAGTAGGGGGGGGGGGTTCAAAGCTCGCTAGCTGTCTAGAAACAGATGGTTAGAGGCTAATGCTAAAAAGCCACTTTCAAAGAGCTTTCAGTGCTCTTAAGATCTCTAACATGTTATCCAAATTAGCTTCAAGTATGGGGAAATCAACGCAGCTACTCAGAGGCATAACATCTGCCATTTGGTGACAGAATATTCTTTTATCCCAGAGCCCGGGAGTGCTTATGTGCTTTTACCACCAGGGCCCCCTAAACAGTGGAGGCTGAGGTGAGTCAATTCACTGTATTCACCGTATCTGTGACATTTCCTTTTTTTATTTAAAAAAACACTGATGATGGACCACTAGAGGCTAGAGTTTTCCCAGTTTTGCTGGTCCGGTCTGGTGTACGAGCTTAAACCGGTTTGATTTTATGCAAACCGGCTGAACCAGGATTTGTCATGATGACACATTCTGGCAAATTAAAGGTGCTAATTCGATATTCAGAGCACTATACAGCATAGTATGTAAAGATATAGCTGAGTAATGTCTACCTGAGAAGAGAATGACTGCACTGCTCTCATAGGACGGTTACAGCTGATAACGCCGTTGCGGAAGCGTAGCAAGTGTAGTTAATACATTAAAGAAATAAGTGGCGTTAAAACTAATTTACGCTATCGCGTTATTATCACTTTAACAGCCCTAGTAGAAGCACAAATAAAAACAGACACAAGCAACAGGAGGAGGCAACAGGTTGCCTCTGTTCTTCCTCAGTGTTAAACTCCATATGGTGTTGAGTCAGACGTTCAATTATAATGCAAAATATAACGTTGCCATGGCTGTGTTTACAAACCGCTTCAGCCATGTCAAGCTGTCTTTCATTCTTCAATATGACGTCCAAATTAAGGCCACGGCGTTACATCCCGTCATGCTCTACCTCCTGACCTTTAGGACCACCTGAATTTGGCCGACTCGACTTGGTTGAAACACAGAATAAGGGGACACCAGGTGATGAGAGCAGGTGGCCTGCAGCAGACCTCGGTGTTATCTCCATTATAAACCATATGAGGACACACGGACGCTCAATGAATACATAAACTCATAGTCCAGCAGGAGAGGAAAAAAACAAGATCTAGTCCTTTCAGTGCTTTCAATGCGAGTACACACACACACAAAAAAAACATACAGTCACACACAAAGTCATTCATATGCGCACAAATAAACACACACACTGTAATACACAAGTAGACATTCAAACACACACACACAGGCCTAAACCCTCATCAAAGGCTTCACTCTGGTCCCTATTCAGGGTCTATCGTTACTATAGCGACCGGCTAGCTGCGAGAAGCTCTTTAGAGCGCCCTATCTGGGCTGTTTCCCTTAAAGCGTGATCCAGATCCCATTTCCATCTTCTTACACCATTGACTGATGCTAGCATACAAATAAAACAAAGAGAAACACTGGCTGACTGACAATTAGCCGAGCCTCCAAAGATGAGGGGCCTGCTCATTAGCTCGGAGATACTGGAGGAGCCCGACTGTCTCGGCTCGAGGCCTATCACCTAAATCCTTTGGTATTAGTTCGCTCATAACCATAGAAACCACATCTTCATCCAGCTTATCACGAGGAAGAGATCGACACCATCCTCCAGCCAGAGGGAGGTCAGTTTGGACTGTGGCTGCTTATTTTGTGAACTGTCAGTGACCAAACCATTATTTTTTAGGATTTTTATAAATGGAAGTAGTGGGATTATTAAAGTAACCACTGAGAATATAAATCTAGAACTGCAACATTTAATCAATTAATTGTCAACAATTAAATTAAATCGTTAACTATTTTGATAATTGAAATAATCAGATTAATTTTTTAAGAAATACAAAATCAAAATTCTCTGATTGCAGCTTCTTTAATGTGAATATTTCCTGGTTTCTTTACTCCTCTATGACAGTAAACTGGATATCTTTCCTCTGGCCCTTGAGGCCGCCATTGTAAATAAGAATTTGTTCTTAATTGACTTGCCTAGTTAGATAAAGGTTAAACAAAATAAAAAAAGGTTGGCAGATTTAAAAACATCCAGGAGGACAAAAGGTTGTGTGAATTAGGAGAAGTTGAAAATGAGTCACATTTCCTTTTGTATTGTCTATACTATGATGAGTTAAGAATATCTATTTTAAATGAAAGGTATGTTCAAAATCCAGAAATATTTTGGTGGACCAGCAATTTAATTTGAATGCTTATAAGTTGGCTACTTTTGTTTCTCAAGCTTGGAAAAAAACGCCAGATGGTTTATTGGTTTAGTATTATTTGTAATTTATCTACTCTGGTTTCTGCCTCTTTCTTTTCTTTATTTTCTCAGTAAGGGATAATGTACATAGCAACGGTCTGCTATAAAGAAATAACAGACCGTAGAACGCTGTGATTGACCAATCAGAATGGAGTATTCAACAAGGCCATATTGTGCTATTTTAGTATAACTGCCTTAAAATTTAATGTTTAACAGCACATGTACATATTGTGGGTTAACTTTTGCATGAATCAGCATAAACTGTCTCACCTGTATCAGAGATGGTCTGTGTACAGCTCCCATCACCTCCTCCATGAGGCATCACCACCATGCTAGTCCGCCCCATACTGTGAAGGAGGTTCTGCTGTGAGGGGTGAGGGCCGGGGTGGGACAGCGGTGGGGGGTTAGTGTGGGGGCGTCCCAGCGGCATGCCATCAGGGCCCACCGGTCCACCTCCTGGCCCCATGGGCCCACAGTTACTCATGGAGGAGGCCTGCATCTGGGCTATCATTTCAGGGAACTGGCTTGGACGAGAGCCCAGATGGCCCCCAGAGGCGTCCATGTTCTGGCAGTGCTGCATGGCGTCTCCTGGACCCCGCAGCCTCTGCTGAGCTAGGAGGTTCTGCTGAGGGACACCGGGGACCATACCTGTGCTGTCGTTGTAGTGCAGCTGTGCAGATCCTCCAGGGCTGAGACCTGGACGATGGCTGCTCCCAGCCAGGTTGTGGGAGCTCTGACAGCTCATGGACTGGAGAAGCTGGGCCATGGAGGTGTTTGGGGGAAGGTTTCCAAGTCGGCCCACTTTTCGCAGCTGCTCAGTGGCGCTGGGCCCTGCCATGTGGGGTCCTCCCATGCCTCGTTTGTTGAGCATGTTGTAGACCATGTTGTTGCTGTTGTCGTGGTTAACAGCGGCGCTGCCCGATGACTGCTTCCGTTTGCGCATGGGGTCCCTCTGCTGGGCCATGAGCTTGTCTCTGAGAGCCGCCCGACCGCTCTGGCCCTCGGGAGTGTTGAGCAGCATGGTGGAGTTTGGCGGGAGCATTGAGTTTAAAGTGCTGTGTCCCTCCATGCCTCGAGGGCCGCTCATAGAACCAGGGTGTCCGCCACCTCCTCCATTACCTCCGCCACCAGCTCCCATGCCCGCCATACCACCACCACCACTAACACCACCACCAGCCATGCCAGCAGGGCTGTTGCCAGCAGCGCTGAGTTTATTTTGATTTGCTAGCTGTGCTTTGGCTGCGGCTGACAAGAGACTGCTGGCGGGGAAGGAAGCGGCGTTCTGTTGGTTGAGGAGCTGGTTGAGGGGCATCCCCAGGAGTCCTGGGTGGCCCTTCTGGGAAGCGCTGGGGGTTGCCAGAGAAGAGGACGACGACGAGGAAGAGGTGGGTGAGTACATGGGGTTGCTGTGCTGCTGGGTGCCAATCGAGTTCCCCATGCCGGGCAGCATCTGGGAGTCTTTGTACTGGTGGTGTGGGTCAGTTTTGTTGGTGGAGGGGCTGGAGGGCATGGCCGGCCTGGGAGATCCCATGGCAGACCTGGGGGAGCGAGGGGGGACCTTCATGTTGCCACATGGGGCCTGGTGCCCCGAGGGCATTGCAAAGTTCCCGTGGTCAGAGGAGGTGGAGGATGAGCGTGAGCGATGAGGGGAGGCCTCCATTCTGCCCAGGACAGGCCCTGCCATGTGGACAGGGGAGGTGACAGGGGAGGGGGACATGGAGGAAGCCGGACCACCCTGTTGAGTCCTTTGAACATGGCCGCCGTGCCCCACAGGCCCAGACTTCCCTGTGGGTAAAGGTAAGTTGCTTGGCAAGGGAACGATGGCGGGAGGGGGGATGTTTACATTCATCATTTGTACCTGAGAGTGGATGTTAGGCTGGAAGCTGGAGGGGTTTGGGGCGTTGGTGGGGGGCTGGCTGACTTTGCTGGGGATGGGGTCCAGGATGCCTAATGGGTCTTTTTCGGAGGTCAACTGCCTTTTCTGAAGGGCACAGGATGGTGGTATGGATGGAGGAGGCGGTACGGGATGCACAGGGGGCTGTGTTTTATGGTGAAATGCTGCTCGGGGCATATCCATACCAGGCGGGAAGTTCCCCCGAGGCATGTTCATGTTCATGACAGGGCTTTTGGCAGTGGCCGTGGGGGAGAGGGGCGTGCTAGTCCTCCCTGTCATGGCGCAAGATGGCTGGCCCGCGGGGGAGCCATGGAGCATTACACTGGGTGGGGAAAGAGGCGTCCTAGAGTTCCCATGGATGGAGGCTGAGCCCGGACTGCCGGCTCCTGGAAACCCACAAGGATTGGTCCTTGGAAAGCCGTCAGGGCTGCCCAGAGTGTCCGCGCTGGGAGACTGTGAGCCATCTCCATACAGCTTAACACTGGAGGGAGGTGGGCTCAGCATGCTTCCGTACCCAACCCGGTAAGGGGATTTGGGGCCTGGCTCCCCACTGCCCAGCCTCTGGGGCCTGGGGTACCCAGAGTAGAGCTCTGGCTGCTGGGCTCCAACCATCTCCTGGGGAAGATACAGCCTCTGCTGCTGCTGTCCAGTTGCTATCATCATCTTGAAAGGGCCGACAGCGTTGGGCAGGCCGTCGTGGTGTTTAGTCCTTATTGCTCGTTGAGACGTGGAATGCGCGGTGACCACAGATGATGTACCTTGAGGCCAAAAAAAGCACGTTTGAGTTAAATCAATACCAACACCTTGGACAAAAACCATAAAAAATGCAAACTAGTTAATATCAGTGCTTAAATAAACTGCTTGACAATTTTTTTCTAATAAAATTTCAAAAGAACTTGCTGGTAATGTGAACTAAACTACCAGACAAATTTCACCAAGATTTGGCTGGTTGCTGGCGATTCTTTCAGCAGAAACAAATACTAAGCTACTGCCGATAGGAGCACCAGCAACCAGCTTACCTCTACATATATATGTCTAAAGGCTGCCATCAAACTGAAACATGAGCTGAAACAACTGGATTTACTTGTACCTCCCCCTGGACTGGTCAGCGTCAGAGGTGGGTGCGTTCCCATGCTCTTGTGCAGCGTGGCCACCGCCAGAAGCTTCCTCTTGTGAATGCAGAGTTTGGTAACGTCTTCATCTGCTTTCACATCCTCCGCTGTCCTCTGCTTGACCGCCGCCCCTGGGTCGAAGTTGAACACCTAGAGGAAAAGGATCGGTGATTTGAACATGTACATTTTTTTTTTTTTTTTTTTTACTTTTGGTCACGCTCCTACAAGTCTTGCCATAACTTTAGGTTTCATTCTTTGCAGATGTAAAGTATGTGATGTGCATGTATAATGAGATGAATGGAAACACTTTTAATGTTAACTCCTGTGGAAATTTTAAAATGAGTTTTCTACCTGGTAGTGGAAGGGGGAGCAAGATGTTTAGATGGTCAAAATTCATACACAAAGATGTGTACAAGAACATTGCTTTGCTTCTGTGCGGACCACCATCTACTTTAGGTAATACACTGACTATGGATATGTACCTCATACAATCCCACTTAAAAAAATTTAAACTATTTCTTTAACAGTGCAGACTGTAATGTGAATAAACTGTTTTCTGTCGACAGAATACAATTTAAGGGGCACATGGAAAAGGGGATGGAGGAAAATGTTTTCGGTTTGGGGGGTTTACATCTGTTTTATTAAACATAAATAATAGAGCAGAGACGTCAACATTTTCCCAGACGAGACGATATCAGCCTGATAATGTCGTGATCCGACAGACGTGGTGAGTTGGGGACAAATTTAGCTTCAAGAAGGATAATCGGTCGGATTAGCCCGTGTAATGTGATACAGTGGACGCCTCGACACTCGTAGGTTGGACCTTTACAAAGATCAGTGGAGGTGGTCAGCTTGAATTTATTTCATACATGCTGAGCATATGGAAAGGGTAGAGGTAGAATATGCTGCAGGCAGGTTTGAGAGCTTTCTCTGGACATTTTTATACTCTTTTACCGCCGTGAAAACTGGTAACTGTTGGAATTCATTGTAAGTGACTTTAATTCAAGCTGACCACAGCCACCGAGCTCCGTGAAGGACAAAACTACAAAATTTTTACATCCACCTTTCAAGCTGACAGGGTGACTTTTTGATACTCAAAAGACCATTTCAACAAGCATCACTTTAACAATAGCCTGTCAGAAGTTGTTTTCACCTTGGTTTGACTGGTGCGACACCATTTCCTCCTCACAGACATGTTTACTTCATTCCTCTATCCCTTTCCTCCTTCCTAGCCGCCGTATCGAATGTCAAATAAGTAATGTGTCCTATCTTGAGGCGAAGACACGTCAAGAATTAAAATATCATGTAGTCTGAAGAGGCATTTAGCGAACACTCATTCTCAGTGACTTGCAGCAAATCTTAAATGGAAAGGTTCCTGATCACCCATCATAACAGCTGCTCCAGTCAATTTTTACAAGCAATTACCAAAAGCAACAAACAGTTAGACGGCCTTTAATTCTTGCAAAATAAATTAAATGTAAAAATTAACAAACCTTGAAATCGTATGTGGCTCATGAAATGTTAAATATAATGTTTTCCCATTTGTGTTCACTTAGTATGATCAATTAAACATATGGCATAGATGGAAATTAAAGCAAAGTCTACAGAATACGACCGATTAAAACCCCTGCACAACCAAGCCTGTAATCAGGAGGACGGTCAAAATAAATATGTCATTAAATGTAGCAAAATTAATATTGCAAAAACATAATGGCTCCGGCAACGGCCGGGCATAAAAAAGAGGGAATACACAAACAAAACAAAAGATCTTCTCCTTACAAATTTATGTGTTTCACTTCAAATCCTGTTTGACGTCATCTGCTTTTGCACGCTTGTAATGACATGTGGTTCTCATTCTTTTTCTTCACTTTGTACCTTACAGAGAACAGCTGATGAATAAAGTTTGTTATAAAAACGAAGGCCAAGAGCGCCACCTGCTAATACAAGTTTAGGTTTGATTGACAGTTTTTAATCCCCTTGTTTAGCTGTAATTTTTCGACAAACAGCGTTTTAATTTCATTTTCAGGCTGGGACTTCCATCTTAATTTTTAAATTAAGACATCTTCTGGAGTTCACTTTAAGAGGCAGCTGTACAATCTGTGCCCGACCTGCTGTGTTTTAAATGAATCAGGACAAAAAATTACCTTGTGGAGGATGAGTGGGCACTCCAGGCCGCATTTGCAGGTTCCATCTGTCAGCAGGTAGATCTTCACCTGCTCAAAGCTGGACAGCACCGAGCCACTGGGACTGCACACACAAAACAACCATGTTAGGCAACTGGAGCTCCACAGCACAAATACTCCTCCTGTGATATTATATGATGCAGGATTTTTGAATATCATTCAACATTTTTAGACTTAAGTTCCCGACAATGTTTGGCATTTAACTGAACATCTGTACGTGGAAATATTACAAGGGTTTAGTTCTCCCACCATTATTTTATTCCTGACTCACAGGATGAAAAGAAACCGCTGCACACTGAAATGCTCCACTGACAGACCCGGGTTAGCAGCTCCTTCAGGCAGGTTTTGCTGCAGGTTTTACAGGCTTGCAACCATGAAATCAAACAGAAAAATCCTCCCACTCCTCAGTGCTACAACACAGTGGGATTCTTTTGTCCATATGAACTAAACATAATAATTGAAAGTAGGGGTGGGCGATATATCGAATATACTCGATGTATTGCGGCTTGCTGACTATATCACCAACATTGAGTATAAATATTAATTGTCATTTTTTTAAGCCTCTGGCACGAAAATCAGAAAAATATATCCAACCAATTAAAGAAGAACAGTATGTACTATTGGTTGATCCTATCAAACACTGATAAGTTGGCACTGAATCATCAGTACCAGCTGAAAATATCCACTGTGAGGATCTACAGTCGTACATCCCTGCAGCAAACGCACACTTTAAATGTAAAAGAACATGAAGCAAATACAAGAGTGCGGCGGCGGTGACAGTATCAGGCCACGGTCACAGAAGTAGACAGGATTCTTTCCAACACCCAAAATAAACCTGACACCAGCCAACTGCTTTAGTTCATTGTGGCTGGTAAATACCCGCGCTGGTGTTCGTATGCTGGGAAGGACACCAACTTCCAGTCTTCATAACACGATGACTGGTGAGGGATCCAACTCATTAGTCAAAGCCCCGGTTGCACAAGATGACTGGATTTTGTAAACGAATGGAGGTGTTGTGAGATTTTCAAGAATTTGGTGTTTCCCGTCCAAGCGAACATGTGGGCTGCAGTTCACCTGTGTCAAGGGATCGCTTATTGCAATATTACAAGCAGCCTCCCAAAAAACAATAAGATTAAGAGATTTCTACAGCCACTAGATGCCAAATATGCTGCAGCTTCACTCGAGCAAGCCACATCCTCAACAAGTCACCATGTTTCTGTTCACCTCCTGCAGTGCCAATCAATTAGAGATGTGTGGACAGTAAACAAACCTGTTGGGCGCTCTTTGATTTTGAGAGGCCGACAACAAAACCTGATGTTCACTATTGATATATTTCTATAATTTAACCCATCTACTTATAGCCACATTATGCACTAGGGATGTCACAATATCAGAAATTTAGTTTTAGTTTTCCTACCTTATGTATACGACCCCGCCACCGTGGTCCGGCTTGCGCTGCCAGCCAATGGGGACCTGGACAGGGACGGCCTGCCTCTCATCTCCCGCCTCACAGTCCTTTCCGCCATTCATTGCACCACTGGTTTTACGCTCGACACCTCAGAGGTATATATATCAGACATCAACCAGCGTCTTCGCAATGCACGTCATGTTCGTCTTCCAAAGCCGTGGTGGAGGAGGAGGAGGGAAGGTTGGGTAGAGCTGCAGGGTTAAGCTTCAACGTTTGCTCTCAGGTAGAGCTGACGGGTGGGTGGTCGGGTAGGGTGAGGCGAGCTCACGGCAGACCCTACCCTTTCAGCTGCTTCATGGCTATGGCGCTGAATGGTGCGTGGACGTCCATTACTGCATCTCGTCATTCAGCGCCATCCGACTCGGGAAGATGCTGGATTAAAACGTGGGGATCTGTGCTTTCACAGGAAAGTCTTAATTTTTTTACCATTTGTCTTTTGCCGCCCAGGATTCAGTCCCTCAGTCGGACATGAAGAGTATGTTCAACATATTGGTTCCCAAACGCAGATGGGTAGTGGTATTCCCATGGTTCCTGTGAGGGCAGAACAGAAGAGGAATGAATTAATGGTCGATGCGATCCATTTGCTTTGCATGAGTAAGTCTATAATTTAATCTGCTCTGGGAATGGAAGACATAAATGGTATAAATGCCCCTTCAATTTCTGACACCAGTGTTTTCATTTACAACCAATTATGCCCATTGTCCTGTTGAAAGGCAAAATGCTAAATAATTGTTGGAAAAGATATTTTTAAATGTTTTACTACAATGACGGAGATACCAGTCAACTAAAATTAAATAAATGAATGATGATGAATTGATGCATTTATTGCAATTAAATCACATCAAAATCGATATATTTGTATATTTCTTTGGTGTACCCAAAGTACAATGTTTTAGAATAAACTAAAAGATCAGGACCAGACAAGATTTTATAGCCAACGCCAATTAAAAAAAAACATATTAATGGGCCAAAATACTGATCTGCTTCCCATCTCATGGTACATATATTGCAGGTTTAAAATCAAAATTGTTATGAACAATGTAGACGTCGGAATTATTGTCATTGTATCATCAAAATATGACGCTATGGATAGAAAACAAAAACAGCATTATTGTCTGATTTCCCCGTTACTCAGACAGTGCATTTCAAACAGTGGTAGAAGCCCCATCAAAGCTGGTAAATCTCTGTACGTGAGTGATGGCGCTCCATGCAAAGCCTCCTCTCAGCCGCCGGTGCTGCTGACTCATAACTGCCCTGTGAGCCGCTGAGACCGAACCCAGTGACACCACCACCACAGAGGAAGAGAGAGGGAGGTATACCCGTGGCACAGTAAAAAATGAGGCAGCTGTTTATCTGGAAATACGCAGCAGCAGCAACAGTCGCACCTCATCATCTCAGGAGAGGTGCGTAGCGTCCTATCAGAGATCGTTAAAATCTCATTTCCCAGAGCGCCATGTTTGGAAAACGCAGAGAAAACATTAATTTCTATTGTTGTGTTCACACTGGAGGAAAAAACATAATTTTTCCAACAAATGCTTCGTGCAGAGGACATATCCGGCTGTGACGCATGTTTAACCTCTATTTTTAAGGTTTCACTTTGGTATTTTGGCTTTTTTGTTTGTTCAAATCAGATGTGCAGCAAAAGTCCTGGACCAGATTCAAACCAGAGACATTTTGATTAAAATTACATAGATGCCACAGCCAAATGTTTTCATCTTAACCTTTGGCAAAGCAAAGCCATCTAAATCTGCCACCTTGCTAATGTGAAAGCACATATTTAAATCTCTCACCATTTTACTGGCCATCTCTCCCCACCATTTCCTGACTCTCTCAAGAAATACCACGTCCAAATTACATATGGTACCTGCTAATCTGTAACCTTTTACTGCAGGCTGATCTGTTTTAAGATTATGTTTTTGGCCTTTTCACATTTATTGTTCACAGCAACAAGAAAGAGACGCAGAGACAGGGAGAAAGGACAGAGAGGTAGTCGAACTCAGGGCATTATGGGTACCAGATATGCAGCGTGAATTCAATTATTAGAGCACTGGAAAGGTGGATTTTTTGAAAAGTATTTAAGATTGACAACCTAGACTTTTTTGTGGTTGCTTTGTAGTTTGCAGCGCTGAAGGTGGACCAGCTAAAACTGTATTTTTAGTTTAACAGGATACGCATTGGAGCCTAGCACACACATAGCTGCTGTAGCTAGGCCGTGTTGACGTACGCCTCCTCAAAAACTACATGTCAGTACTACGGCGGCTACGTATATACCGCATGGAGGAAAAAAAAACTATGAGTGTAGTTGTTTATGCCAGTAGCTGTAAGTGTGTCAGTGTGCTGACTTGACTATGACTTGCCCCAAACTGCATGTGATTATCATAAAGTGGGCATGTCTGTAAAGGAGAGACTCGTGGGTACCCATAGAACCCATTTTTATTCTAAAACTGAAAAAACTGCCCTCTATGTGATGGGAATCCTACACAGTTTGGACTCAGTCCAGCTGCAAGCTTCATACAAGCAGTATGGACCAAGAGTTAATGCAGAAAAAGACATAAATAAAGCCAGCGGAGACGTACAGCAATGCAGTCCCAGAAAGAAATTTTTTTTTTAGATAAGAAATCGCATCAAAATGACAAGTGGAACTGCAGCCAAAGGTTCCTGAGTAACTGAATTTGCAGTCCATTAAGGATGGCAGCTTAAGTAAATGAAAATGTTCTCTCTCAATGTCTAAATTTTAAAGAATATGATCAGACAAAGTAGCTTGTGTGCATCTCATTATCTTTCTCTCGTGTCCTGGTATCATTAAAGTGGTTTGATATTTGTTATATTACAGTGAAATGAATGCATCCTCTTTATATTTTGTAGTGATCAAGGGAGCTTTAATTTGCCTGTAACAAAGGTCTTTCCAAACCACAATCTAATTGTCTTGACTCATCCTGACCAGGACACGAAAAAAACATTTTTATCTACGAGGTGGTACAGCAGCTGGTAAACCTTACCCGCTGCCAACTCGTGATTCACATGAGATCTTTAAATGCTGACTGTAGGAGAACACGACAAAAGTTTACCAGCATGTTAGGCTGTCAAAGTTAACGCAATAATTATGCGTTGACGCAACTTTGTTTTAACGCCACTAATTTCTTTAACGCATTAATGCAACTTGCGATTTTTAGGTTGTAGTGGACATCATATGAAACTAAAAAACCTAAGGAATCCATTGGTACCAATCATGTTATACTAGCTTGTCAGGAAGGAGGTTAAATAACGCTCCAAACTTACTCTAAATTTTGGCGAGGAAAAACTGTCATAGCCATTTTCAAAGGGGTCCCTTAACCTCTGACCTCCAGATATGTGAATGAAAATGGGTTCTATGGGTACCCACGAGTCTCCCCTTTACAGACATGCCCACTTTATGATCATCACATGCAGTTTGGGGCAAGTCATAGTCAAGGCAGCACACTGACAGCTGTTGTTGCCTGTAGAGCTTGAGTTTGTTATGATTTGAGCAAATTTTTTTATGCTAAATGCAGTACCTGTGAGGGTTTCTGGACAATATTTGTCACTGTTTTGTGTTGTTAATTGATTTCCAATAATAAATATATACATACATTTGCATAAAGCAGCATATTTGTCCACTCCCATGTTGATAAGAGTATTAGCGTGTTACATACTTGACAAATCTCCCTTTAAGGTACATTTTGAACAGATAAAAAATGTGCGATTAATCACGATTAAATATTTTAATCGATTGACAGCCCTATTAAAAATAAGTTGACCCAGACTGTGCCTCACAGCAGTCCTGCCTTAATGTGATTTAAGGTCTTGTTAATTTGTAACAGATTAAAACTACGTATGTGATGTTTCGATCCAGCTGACAACAAGAATTACGATCAGATTTTTGCTCATATTTGATTATTATCTGCTGAACAGATTCAAATACAATTTTGTGTTCAGCCACACAGGCAAATTAAGAGTATAGCGGTGCTATTATATGTCACCTTGAGCAGACAGTGTTTGGGAGGTGTGTCATGTAGTATGCTCTATATAAGGTGGCGCAAATGTCCCTGACCACTTCTGAGCATGCATCCCAGGGCATTTTTGGTGCATTTATATCTGCATTGGTGCATCTCTAAAAATGCTAAGAGAACAGGGTCTCTCATATGTTGTCATACATGTTTGTGGCATATAAACCTGAGCATTATAAAAAAGGACAAACTGTGCAACACCAGAATGGCACAGCAGCTCTCACTGAACCACAACACATCCACCAGTGCTCTTTCAGACTAGATTAAACCCATTAATTCTCTACCTTAGCCTTTAAATCTTGCTGTAACCCCATGGAGTTTTGCTAATGCTAGCTTCAGGGGTAAATCAGCCACACTGTCCTGCAGCAGCCTTCAAAGTTGACAAGTTGGCTAGCTACATGACAAGACTTTTTTATTACCCCAAAACTGGAGAACATGACTTGTGTACATTACCAAAGCAACCTTTAGCTAATTAGCTTTTTTAGCCAGACAACTGTGCCAAGCTTTATTAAACGTTTTTAGCGACAACCGTGTGGCGTTAAATGTTGTGTTATTTTATCACAGAGCAGCCATCGTCTGTAAGTTAAAATAGTGACCATAGCAACAAGCGAAATCAGTCTTTTTGATGCATTGGAACACAGCATCTGAGCTAGCTGGGGGTTAGCATGACAACCGTCAGCTGCCTAGCTACCGTTGCTAGCCAGTTAGCCAGTTAGCTTGTTGTAAGGAAAATGAATTAGAGGGCCGAGCTAGCCTACGCTTATAATGGTTTAGCATTTAATAAGCGAACCGTAACCGGTGTCGTGCACGTCGAGGAAACCGCCACCCAGATCCCCGACTTCAAATTGTCGAAGTAAAAAGCAGGCTAGGCCCGCGTTATGTTTCGAGCCAGGCTAGGCCCGAGCTAGCACGGTGTTAGCTTAGCATTGCGTTTGCAAGAGAGAGAGAAGAAGAAGAAGAGAGACGCTTTTTAAGGCTCTAACGTTTCTGTTTCTGCGTCAAATCACACCGTAAAACAAACCCCGTTCGTACCGGGGCATCCCGGCGAATGCACACCCGGTGGTGAAACTGTGAAATACGCGAGCAGCGGTGCGTTTGTAACCCTTTTATAAAAAATAAGAATAAGCAGCCTACCCATTAGTTCTCTGCCTCTGCTGGTTCTCCTACAACTGGGATATTGGAAATGATGGAGAGCCGCACTGCGCATGCGCGTCAGGAGCAGCAGCCAGCAGATGGGAGAGGTGATGCACAGTTACCCCCTCAGATGCTGGAGAGCTGCATGGATAAAGTTAGGGATACAATTATTATATTAATGAGAAAACAACTGGATGTGAGGGTGGGGTGACTCCCATAGAGGTGTAGTTTACAGGAATGGCTCCAACAGTGGGGTCTGGGGGCCTCCAGGGGCTATAGTCTATGTTATTTAATTTATATGACCTCACTCCTCTGTCAGAATATAAAATAATGACCTCTGAGATTATCAGGTTGCAACCTTCTTATTATAAAGGATCCACTGCAGCCCTTCTGGTGCCCTAGTCGAAATTCAAATTTGAGTGCCCCACTTGCCACCACCAGCAGCGCTGCTCTAGGGTTAGGGTAAGGGTTCAACCCCCCCCCCCCCCCGAACCCTAACCCTCACCTCATACCTCACCTCACACATCACAATGGTTTTAAGACAAAAATTAAGATTTTTATTGTCATAAATAGCTATATTTATTATAATATAAATAAACAATTGGTCCCTGATATTGGCTTAAAAGTTAGTTTCACTACAACGATTCTTACAGGGGTGAAAAGTGTATTTCTTTCTTTATTTCTTTCTTCATTTGATACCTCAATGCAGAAAATGAGGAAGGATGCCTATTAAATAATATTCAAAGTAATAACAGATTCATTGTCAGGGTTAAAAATAAATTAATCACCCCCTTGTTAAGGTAATAAAATTAATAATCCCATTAGCAGCAGTTATTTTACTAATAGCTCGGAGGTATTGTGTCATATTAATGAGGTATATTGTGTTAGCAAGATTAAACTGCAAATTGCTGTAATGTTGATAATTAATTACATTAATTGGAAGGATTCTGTATCACCTCTCACAATTCATCAACCATTATGAAAGAATGCTAAAATATTAAAAACTTGTGAAAAGGATAACGATATAAAAAAACTACAGGAATATAGTGATACTATTGGAGATTTAAAATAAAAATAAATACTAATACCTTATTACCAGCTGGTAGACTTATTGGACAAAAGGCTCTGTTGTATTGTGGTCATTTCAAGAAAATATGAAAATATGAAACATAGTGGCACTGAGGCAAAGACAGATGCTCAGCAAAAATAATGTCCCTGAATAAATAAAGGTCACAAAAGCTCAAAAACAGAGGAGTTCAGTCATCTGAAGGGAAAAGAAGACGCAGCTCTGGGTGCAAATTTTTGTGTGAAGGTCAAACCCGAGGAGACGTTAAATTAATTCAGTGTATGTCTGCTGTAAAAGGAGCGCTTCATGTATTTTTAAGGGCAAACACAGAGCTGAATGTGTGAGCGGAGAGCCGTATTTTAGAATAATGTGACAGGCTGAATGTGAGCGCAGACTGGGAGACGATTTGTGAGATATCTGGTGGTTTATTGTGCTTTTTTTTTTCATCCGTCAACCAAAAGCCACAGGAAGTGTTTAAGTATCTCCAGAGCTTCTTTGCCTTCACTGTGAGTGAGTAAAAGATGCTTCTGCAGCATTCACATGAACCATCCCTCCTAATTTGATCAAAATCAGAGCGGTGATGGCAGTTATGGCTTCACAGATCTTTAAAAAATGTATTTATAATTACATATAAATGCCTCTATTAGGGCAATCACTGTCATCTTTTGAAATGCTATACATCACAAATCCAGATGTTATCGGGATCACACAGATGTTTTCAGCCTGAAAATGCTTAAAGATGTGGTCATTTCATTGATGCTTTTAACGAAAAATAAAATTTATTTTTCTATTGCCAAAATTGGCAAAATGTACACAATAATAATAATAATAATAATATATGATATTATAACATTCATTTCATAGATGCTTTTAAAGACAAATAAAATATTATTTTTCTTTTGCCAAAAATTAGCAAAAATGTACACGATAATAATAATAATAATAATAATAATAATAATAATAATAATAATATATTATAACATTTGGTTTAACATTCCTACTAAGGGTTTTGCGATAGCATGACATTTTAAAAATTAAATATTGATATTGTTTTAATAATACACATATGATAATATTATGTAAATAATCGAGCACCTCTTAAATAATTTTATATACTAAATTAGCCTACAGTTACAGCCTCTCTCCACTTCCCTACTGGTATTTTGTGTATAATTAAATAGCAAAAAAAAAAAGCACAATAAACAAAGTTAAAGATTAATTTTACTGATGAAATCATTATTATTATTTTCCTGATTATCTATAGATATTGCAATTATATTGTTATTGTGAATTCTTGATATTGTGACAGCCATAATTCCTACTTGATTAAAGTGTATAAAGTAAGTAGGCTATATAAAAATATAGTAACATTTTAATTTACTGTCTGGGGTACAAATGTATAATATTTTAATACACACTCAAAAATAGCAACTATTACAAAAATAACAACTATTATTAATATCATTCATATTTTATTATTATTTATTATTAATAATATTTTATTATGTAACTGTGATTGGCTGCCATATACTGTATGTGACAGTGCATTTCTATTCTATTACGTTCTATTCTCAGCCTCAGCCAATCAGCGCCGGAGAATCCGTCAGAGCCGGAAGTCGTCACTGCTGGCAGAGCAGAGTTCCCGCGAAGATTGAGACCTCTCAGCATGTAAATTGCTGTTATTTTCCAGGTATGTCTCGTTATTATTTAATGTGTTTAAACAAACTAACGTTAATGTAAGTACATAATCAATGTAGTTTTGTCTCTCTACGACGAAACTTGTTCAGTTCAGCGTGGAGAGAAAGTGATACCAAACTCCACTCTTGAATTATGACATATTAGCACCTCATTGCTTTCCGGCAAACATCAACACAATCTGGAATATAATTTGCGAACGCTTCTGAATAATTACTACTCTCTTTATAATTCGGCATACATATCATTCACTAAAGCTTCAGGGATTTTATTATATGGTAACGTAAACACACCTCCGAGGCAGTGATTGAGGTGGAAATTATATTCAAATAGATGGTTCTTGTTGCATTAACTATATGCCGAATTGAATGATGGTCTGTCATCATTTCTTATATACCGTATCTAATGTTACAACATTAGTGCACATGTGTCAACAAGCGAGATCATAGCATTTTTGAAAAATACTGGATTGGAGTTTGGTACATAATTGCAATTTCGAAAGGTTTTACATCTACATGAGATTAAATACATACTTGTAGCTAAGTACTGCTTGTGAGAAGATAGTCAGAAAGTAAACTAGGGCTCAGAAAGTAGTTTTGATATAATTACTCTCATATTGTGGTGCTGCTTTAAGGAATAAGAACATATTGAAGTAGTTTTCGTTTCCTTGGTATGTCATAAAGGACCCTTGGAAGTCCCTGCAGCATATTTTGGGCACCACAAATATATTTTAATGAACTACATGTTTTGCAGTTTGCACCATGAGTAAGAGGAAGATCATAAATGGCAGTTTGCCAGTGGGAGAGTGCATCACACAGGTTTGTATCAGCTAACTTGTCTTATTCTCTTCTATAACTTGTTTATGGATGATGTGTCACTGTAATATCTTTTATTCATGTTCAGGTTCAGGAGATGTTGAGGGAGCGGCTTTGCCATCAGCAGCTCCCTGACAGGCCGGAGGGAGTGGAGGCTCAACACAAGTAGGTTCATTTCATCATCAAACCTTTTATTATTTTGATGTGAGCCGGGGTGACGTTTCACATTGTTTTGACCTGAATTAAATCATTTTGATGTGGTTGAGAAATTTGATCTACATAAACGAATAACTTATATATATATATATATAAATAAATACATTATTTTCATGTGTTTTTAGCAAAGTTAGAAGCACTGTAAAAGGGGAGAAATCACATATTTACAGGTCTAGAAATGTTTAGATAAATACTGCAACTAACAGTTATTGTCATTATCGATTAACCTGCTGATTGTTTGCTTAATTAATCGTATAAAATGTCTGAACATTGTGAAAAATGCCATCTTCAAATAGATTTTCATGTCAAAACAACAGTCTAAAACCCCCAAATTTACACATAAATATTACATAAAACAAAGAAAATTTATAAAAATAGCTACAGATTAATTTTCTGTCAATCAATTAATTGTTTTAGCTCTAGATTTATGTAATTTACTAAAGAAATATCTTCTTTAGAGAGGATTAGGTTCACATAATCAAAGGAAAAATCTTTGAGTTTCTAAATAGAAACTGCAGCAGGTTTGTCACCTGTAATAAAGAGACGATGTGTGTGAGTCTCGGTGACCCAGTTCAGTCGTAACTGGCTGACAGCACTGTCCCAGTTTGGAGGCTGGAAAAGCTCCAGTTCCCAGCTGACTTTGAACACAACGCAAGCCTCCCAGGTGTTGAAATCCACCTGCAACACTGACGGTTTAATCATTTGGTTACTGACTTTAAGTAGGAAAAGAGACAATTTCTACAAGTGGAGGGGCATTATGGGTATTGTAGTCTTAACGCTGTATTTTTTTAGACACCTGCTGGAGCTGCTGAAGCGGACGGCCGTCCACGGGGAGAGCAACTCGGTGCTAATCGTCGGTCCTAGGGGGGCAGGAAAAACAATGGTGAGCCTCTGCAGCCAGAAAACATGCTTAAAACGGGCTTATGGGTAAAAAAAACATGGCCCAGAAGATGATGAATTGTGTTGGAAGTGTGTTTAAATCCTGGGAGGGTTGTATTGTTTGTGTTTTTGTGTGTGCAGCTGCTGAAGTGTGTGCTGAGAGACCTGCTGGAGGAGAAAGAAGCACAGAAAAACCTGCTACAGGTCCATCTCAATGGTACTGATTCTCCACCACACCTAATGTTATTTATTGAGTATTTAAGTATTTAATTTAACTTAATATAAGCAAATGTATTGCCTGTTTGCTGTAGGTCTCCTGCAGACGGACGACAGAATAGCTCTAAAAGAAATAACGCGGCAGCTCCACCTGGAAAACGTCGTCGGTGACAAAGTGTTTGTAAGTATCTGTAAGGAGTTTTGTCATTATTAATGCACTAAAACGGCTCCGAAAACCTGCTTCTGTTTCATTTCAGGGAGGTTTTGCAGAGAATCTGGCTTTCCTGCTGGAGGCGTTGAAGAAAGGTTAGAAAATTCATCACTTTTAATGCAGCGTTGTGAATTGAATCATCTAAATTTTCTTCTCTCTCACGTCCAGGTGATCGCAGCAGCAGCCGCCCCGTGTTATTCGTCCTGGATGAGTTCGACCTGTTCGCCCACCACAAGAACCAGACGCTGCTCTACAACCTGTTTGACGTCTCCCAGTCCGCCCAGGCTCCCATCGCTGTGGTCGGCGTTACCTGCAGACTGGTAAGCCGCCTCACTCACTCACTCTGTTAAAGATCATACTGGTGGAAACATGTTTGTCATTTCCTTCCAGGATGTTCTGGAGCTCCTGGAGAAGCGAGTGAAGTCGCGTTTTTCCCACCGACAGATCCACCTGCTGAGCAACCCGACGTTTGCTCAGTACCTGGAGCGGGTTCGAACCCAACTCAGCGTGACAGACGATTTCCCGGACAGCAAGTTCGCTCAGGACTGGAACGCCAGCGTCAAGGTGAAACATCTCGAATTAGAGTAAATCAATAAAATGTTCACAATCAAAACACTGTTTTCTTTCTTCAGACTCTGTGTGAAGACAAATCAGTGGAGGAGGTTTTACAGAGACACTTCAACTCCAGCAAGGACTTCCGTTCAATGCACATGCTGCTGGTACTAAACCTCATTTTCATTGCTACAAACATCTGCCATTTAGTTTCAGACACTTAAAACACTCTTTATTTCCAGATGTTGTGTCTGAGTCGCGTGTCTGTCGCCAAACCTGCCATCAAACCTGCAGACCTGCTGGAGGCCAGCAGAATGTGTTTCACCGACGCCAAGGCGAATATGCTCCACGGTAAAAACAGAATCGTTAAAATCTTTCACACTTTGCTCTCTAATAAGTTCACACCTGTTTTTATATTTGTGTTTTCTTCTCTCTGTCTTCAGGTCTGTCCATCTTGGAGCTGTGCCTCATCATCGCCATGAAACACCTCAACGACGTCTACGACGGAGAGCCGTTCAACCTGCAAATGGTTCACAACGGTACGACACACACAGAGAGGAGAAAACTGACTTTGTAGCACTTGTGCAAATATGCAAATACAAGAAAAACAGGAAAAAAACGAGTTCATGTGGGTGAAATTAAAAAGAAATAGCTTATAACTAGGGCTGTCAAATAAGAGTTTAAATAAAATATGAGTCTAGCTCTGATGCTAAAAATTAAAAAATGAAGTTTGCTTGTGAGTCAAAACAGTTAAATATCAGCCTTACTTGTATACGATTAGTTGATTTTTCTACATGTTCTTCTTTTTTAGAGTTTAAGAAGTTCCTGCAGAGGAAGTCAAACTCCATGTACAACTTTGAGCAGCCGGTCATCATGAAGGTCTGTATGAAGCACTTAAAGAGTCCCATCAGAGGAAGAAAAGAGAATATTTATATATTTTTATATGAAAATGTCCAACTTTAAAAACTCGTCCCAATCAGGCCTTCGAGCACCTGCAGCAGCTGGAGATGATCCGGCCGGTCGACAGCTCCTCGGCCAAAACCCAGAGGGAATACCAGCTGATGAGACTCATGCTGGACCACAGTCAGATCATGGAGGCCCTGCAGAAGTACCCACAATGCCCCACGGACGTCAAGCAGTGGGCCATGTCGGCGTTCGGCTAGGACTCTGAACACATTTGGACGTTTTCAGAAGAAGAATATCACCAGAACTGTTAGAGAAAATGTTAAATTATACCTCAAAGTTCAGGAAAATAACACAGAAGAAAGAAGTTTCTGATACTGAACTAGAGGTGGAATCTCTTTATCAAATGGAAACCAAGGACCAAAATTAAAAGTATGACCTGAACCAGGAAGAAAACATGGCTGCCTGTACGTCAGACTGTTAAATCTACACCAGTAGTGCTTATATATCATGTACTCATAATATCAAATTTGTTCTGGAGCTGTAAATGATAAGTCATCACAAAATAAAAGGAAGTTTTGTATCACTGGGATCAAAATTTCCATGTAAAAATTGTGGATTTTATATAATAAAGATTCAGAAAATAAATGGATATTACTTATGGTAAGATTGTGAGTAAAACAAGACATCTGTTATTCTATCTTTTAGCCCAAATTTCACCTTGAAAAACACTAAAAAAGTGCTGAATGCTGCCATCTAGTGGTGGATTCCTGCAGTCAACATCAGTCTGGACAGGAAGCACAAAAACCCTCATTAATAGAAAGAATTCAGGCTTGATTTCTGGCGTGTAATCGTGCAAAAGTGCTGTTGAGCTGCTGTGTGTGATCATGACACGTGATGGATAATGCATTACATCCCTGACAAAACCCACTGCTCACATACTGTACATAGAAGCAGTTAACAGCTCTATTAATAACACACAGTGGTACCAGGACATTTGTAGGACTTTGTAGAGTGAAACCGGCTCTGGCTCGTCCTCCTTTAGTCCTGCAAAGAAGATGCAACAATAAATTAACTCTTTTTAAATTCAATTTACTGAGTGTCAGTGGTAATTTAATTCTCTATTACTTCCCTGAAGGAGACGTGTCCTTTGTGGTAGATTTTTATGGTCTTCTTGCTCAAGGACACCTCTAGCTGAAGGACGAGGAAATCTCACTCTTCGACGCTGGTATTTTTCTTGTAAAATAAGCCATCCTGTCAAATCTAAACATCAGAACTCATTTTAACAAATTTTCCCTTTTTTGGGGAAGTATTACAATGCATTTTTGTAGGGCTACAACTAACGATTATTTTCATTCAATTAATCGATTAGTTGTTTGGTCTATAAAATGGTGAAAAATGTCAAACAAATGTCTTGTTTTGTCCACAATACAAAGATATTCAGTTTACTGTCATAGAGGAGTAAAGAAACCAGAAAATATTCACATTTAAGAAGCTGCAATCAGAGAATTTAGACTTTTATTTTCTTAAAAAATGACCCAAACTGATCAATCGATTATTAAAATAGCTGGCGATTAATTTAACAGTTGAAAACTAATCGATTAATCGTTGCAGCTCTACAGTTTTGTATTATAGCTGAATACTTAATACCCTATTGGTTGATTTAAACTCAAATTTTTATATTTTATGAAGTGATTGTACGTTTTTTGCGTAAAAACTTATTCTGCGAAGTACCATACCCTACTGCCAATGCTTTACAGGTCTTTAATTCACAAATAATTACCTCATAATTTCAGGTTTCCTGAAAAGGAAATATAGAGTTTTTTTAGTCCACTGGTTCCCAACCCGGGGGTCCTGACCCCCACTAGGGGTCGGCAAAGCTTCACAGGGGTTCACAAGGCCTTTTTGATTTAAAAAAAAAATATATACAGTTGGCCTATATCTCAGGATTTCATTCATTTCTGTGAAGAAAATGAAAAGTTTGGATTATTATTTAAGATATAAACTTACAAATTAGAAAAGTACACTGTTAAAACAACCAAAGAGTTGATAGAACAATGGCCAGGTGTAAGGGAGAATAAAACACTAAATTTGTCAAAAAAGAAGCCTATTAAGTATGAATGATTGTTAAAATAATAATAAAAAAATAAAATAATATAAATAATAATAAAAAAAATACACAATAGAGAACTGTTGTTAACAGTTCCTAAAAATAACAGGAAAACTCATCTCTGATGCAACATTCACAGGAAATAATCGCTCGTTTTACACAAACTTCCTGCAGTTATTGTGTTCACTATTTAGGTTAATTATACAGTTTATCATTTCTTCTGTACTCTTATTGTTATGCATTCAATATAATACAAAATATACATAAAATATGTCAGTTTACTCAACGATAAAAAAGGGGTTGGGAACCACTCTTTTAGTCGGTACACAACAGGTCAGCTGAACATGTGAAATTTGTCTTCGGGAAAGCAATTCAACATATATGAACAACAAAGTTTCAAATAATAAATTAATAATTAATACATATATTTACTTCCATGGACCAACCTGTCAAATAAAGGGCTTCTAACTTCTACTCACAGCTGTCAGATAAACAAGAAAGAAGTAATAATGACAAAAAAACATCAGTGTTCACAATCTAAAAACACATTTATTTACATCACGTGGATCACTTCAGCTGATAAAAACCACGGCTGAGAGTCGCAGCACGGATTAGGGATCAATGTTATCTCCTCTGTGATCATGAATCCAGGGTTTGTCAAGGTTTTATAATACTTTACAAAGGGAATTCTCTTCTTGTCCCTTCACTGGGAGGTCAAAGGTCAGTGGAGATGGTAAAAACACCTAGTGGGATGTTGTACTTCCTACAGTTTGAAATTCCAGACACCAGTTTCTTGTCCTATTTCACATCTTTTAGTCAGTAACATAAAAAGTCACATGTATCAGGAGTAAAGACCATTTTAGACATTTTTTTTTACACAACCCACTGAAGTTTCGTGACCCCAAAACAGACCTTGAAACCCTGTGAGGATCATGACCATTAAGAGGATGCGTTGGCAGATCCTGGATCAGCGCTGCGACTCGAGAGCCTTGAGAAATGTGGGGTCAAAAAACGCTTGTAGTGTTTTGCTTCTTTTTTTTTTTATGTAGAAATTTCCGGCCCGACAGCCAAGATGGTCTTGGCGGCGAGGTCATTGGAGTTCAATGTTTCCTCTAAAATTGTTACCAACAGTGGGGAAAGGAGGATACTGGAATGAAATACCTGTAGTGGGTGATTGCATTATCACATATGGAGTATTGCAACGGATCTTTAAGAGCTTTGGGGAGTCGTCAAATTGCAACCAACAGGAGACGCGAGTAGGCGCCCTGAGGAACGCCCTCTTTCTGCCTTAAGTGCTTTCTTGGATGCCTCACAAAGTACTCCAATGAGCCTCTAGCTTTTAGCTTACACAAGTTTCGCATAGTGAGGGACAATTTTTTTTACGCAGCCGGGCTGCCGAGTCAAAACACAAGAAGAAAAGTATAAATGAATGTAGAGGAAACACTGAAGTTCAACACGCACTTATAAAGATTCAGCTCAGAGTATATAGTTGATACAGGTATTTATGTTCTCATGTCTGTACAGATCCTAGACTGCTTAAAGTAGTGGGGGCAACAAGACACAAATGTTTCACTGGTAGTTTATATGCACAGCAATGTGAGGTGCTGGGCTGGAGGAAGTCCAGGTAGAAAAACGTAAAGCCTGCACGCCGAGGAAACCCATTCATACGCCTTTAAATGAGAGTGTTGGGACCATAGCTGAGTCAGAATGGGTTTGTTTTGTTTATGAAGACAAACAGAGCAAACTGTTCTTTTCTTACTGGTTCACATCTTCAGCAGGTAATCAATAGATGTACGAATGGATCTCCGAATGCGTCGGTTTTACTAGTTTCTACGGCGACAGGGCACAATCACAAGAAACCAGCCAAACCCGTAGCCCTCTAAAGTTACACAGGGCCGGGCTCAATCCACCAAAGTACACACAATACTGGAATCCAGGAGTCTGAAGAACATTCATTCTCGGTCGTTTTTGTCCATAGACTGAATAGAAAGAAGCACGTTACAGTTTATATCTTTTTTTGAATTAATGAAAGTATTTCCTGAATTACAACTGAACACCCACCCCAACCCCCCCAATAACAACAACAACCATAAATCGTGCCAACTCTTACAACCTTATTCTGAGTTGCACCTGAGCTCCGATCCCCAAAACCTCAGGCCTGTAAATTAAAAAATAAATACAACATATCAATATGCAAGGTCACGGATTAAAAAAAAAAAAAAATTAAAATTAAAATGCTACAAGTTATTTGTGTGTGTATATTGAAAGTCACTCCTGCAGCTGGTCCTACAGAAGAAGTGTAGGGTAATTTGCGGCACTGGTTGCATATAACTTGCTAGAACTTAGAAAAGCATAGTACTGAATCCCTGAATGGTGTTTTGTTGGTTTGGGCCGGTTTCTCAAGCGCAGTTTAAACTCAAAGCTGTTGAACACTGAAGATCTACCTACAGTACTGGGATGTGATCGCCAACCAACGCTGGCACAGGTTATTTTTTTGCTGTGGCTTTAAAAGCCACTTTGGCAGGAAACCAACCAACATTTGGAGGTTTTTAAAATCCACTTGGCTGCTGAAATACTGTAAGTTTGGACACAAACTTGGGGACAAAAAAGGGTAATACTGTTGTTTTTTCCTTTACGTTCATGCCAGTACAGTCTTGTACAGTAATGGAAACAAAGGATAATGGTAAAAATGATTAAACTTCATCTCAAACTTATTGGGAGAAATTGGAGTTTACTCCAAGAAATAATAGAACTTTTCTTCTGGAGGAACCTGGTTACGATTTTGGTTTATTTGCCACACTTTCTACCCCGAAGAAATCCCTGCGAGTGAGGTAGTGCGTATTGAAGGGCTGCTGGGGTTTGCAGTACTGATCGTCCCTGACTGTTTTAAGCTTCTTCAGACGATGGCTGTTCTTGAATAATTGAAAAACAGCAGCAGCAAAAGGAAGCGACACTGATGCAAATATCGTGCTACAGTAAGTAAAGAACAAGATGGCTTTGACTTCCTTCAGGTTTTGCTGTGTTGTTGCAATAGTCTAAACGTGTGCTGAGATTAAATCTCAAACCTGACCGTCACTTTCTCCTGATTTACCAACGTTTTAGAGGTCTAGCAGGAAAGCAAACACTCTGAAGATCTTTTACTGTTTAGTTCTTCTTGTTCCTGGTTATTTGGTGGAAAACTGCATTTTGTTAGCTGTTACTATTGAGCTAGTTTGGCCCTGTAAAGTCTGTATTTTTAGAAAAATGGGAAAGAAAATCTGTTGGTGCTAAACTGAAATAAATACAGCATGTATCGCAGAATAGTTGGCGCTCTAAACAAATATCTAGCTCAATTATAGACTTGATTGTTTTCTGTGATTTGCTTTCACACCCCTGTCCAGAAATGATTACGAATACATTTCATTTATTAACTTGTTTACTTAAAGGTACAGTATTTATTCACTTCATTATATTTTCATTGGAAATATATATCCTTTTTAACTTTATGTTTAGCTATTTACTTTCAAGTTATTTTTATTATTATTATTTTAGACGCTGTCATATTTTCAATTTGGGCGAAGGTTCTGTGTTGCATGTACAATGTGTTAAATGTATAAAATCAATAAATATATGTTTAAACTGTAGAAACATGGCGGACTCCGTGAAGAGGACCCGCTCCCTATGTAGATATGAAGGGCTCGTTCTAAGGTAACGAAACACAACAATTCTTATTTCAGGTGATTATACACTAATGAAAACATAGTTAGGAATATTATATTCCATTTTTGCTAATAGATCCTTCTAAATGCTACACACTGTTCCTTTAACTCTTATTTCCTCTTATTATATTCCTTTATTCGAGCACTACATCTCGGCATTGGCTTAAAATTCTAAGCGTGTTATAAAGAAAGCATATTATGAATTGCCCTGAATGTGAAACGGGTTGGTAGAAAGAAGCTTCCTCACGTTTTTAGTATTTCCAAACGCACCACTTGTTTTTTAAAACGCTTGATTTTAAACTGCGATCTCGTGAAACCGTCCCAAAGCTTGAGGAGAGACTGCAGGTCTGCCGGCACCAGTGTTCAACGTCCCTCAGAAGAAATAAAGACTCAAAAAAATGCCATTGTTGCCTTGACAACAGTGACAGATACATCCGTTTTGCCTGACATCTACAAGAGTAACTAATATGGATACGTAGAAATGGCACCAGGATGAAAGAGAGAAAGAGAGGTTCCTTGTCTCGACTCGTCTGACTGCAGTTAGCCGTGCGATCGTTTGGTTTGTGTTGATTTCAAAACATAAAACTGCACCTAACTGGCAGGTTATCTTTTATTTATCACCAATTATTTTGTGAAAACTGTTGAATTTGGTTACTTTAAAGAGCAAGTAGTGTTTAACTCTGAAGACAGATAAAATACATGCATCAACACAGGCTAAAAAAAAGAGTTGGAGTTTATTTGGCTTGCTTGTCGAGACCATAGACTGTTAGAAAGATGGACGACACGACAGCTCCCCAAAAGTGAAGCCAAAACATCTGGATCTCCCTCTGGTGGCTGGCTGCAGTATAGGTGCAGCTCCCGTATCCAGGATATTTTGGCTCAGTTTTCTACAGTGGGAGGAAGTGGAGACGCGTCGTCCATCTTTATATACACTCTGTGGTTGCAACATTTGACTTAAGAAGAATGGAAACACTAATTAAAGGACTAAATAAACACCCGTAGAGGGATGGGCAAGGTTCAACCAACCTTACCTGCGTGGGATTAGATTAAATTTGGAGTTTTTGAGCATGACAGCACGGCTAAACCGTTACAAGTAGAGATGAGGCGAGAAAGAGAGAGAGAGGAAGCGTAAGAATCGGTGCGAGAGGAGGTACTCCAGTCCGAGACGGCCGGGGGAGGATGAGGAGGAAGAGGAGGGATGTGAGGTGATGGTGAGTAGCAAAGATTCCTGAGGTGTATCAAAAGAGAGCAGAAACTCTTGATAGTAATCCAAAAAAAAAAAATAAAGATGTGTGCAATCAAATCAAAAGCAAGCTGGCTCAGCTAAATACAGGTATTAATCTAAATCAGTGCTGGGTACCCCTGCACTTCAAATCTGATGCTATAGATCTCACAAAAAGGTATCATTAGCTGGTACCCAGCGCTAATCCAGAGAGATATAAATACATATACTGTATATCCAGATCTCACGGCCAAAATTAGGCGATAGATATTATTACTCCGCTGACAAGTTGACACGGCAAACCAAAAAAAAAAACCAACTTCATCATGGGGTTTCTTCCCCCATTATGAGAAGAAAATCTCAAAGAGAAAAGTTCAGTCAAAAATCAAACGTGAGATTGAGAAAGGGGTGTTTATGGCCATGTATGTTCGGACTACATGAGTGTCACGGCTGATTGGATGTCATAAAGAGCCAAGGTTGTGACTGTGATCAGGGAGAGGGACTAATTTAAACTGTGTCCATCTGAACTGAGGTATACCTGGTTGAAGGAGGTTTATGGTTTTTTATCGTCGTAATGCTTGAAAATGGATCCCCCCTCCCCCCTCGCCCCGTTAAAATAAGCTTGATTACCAAGTCGTCTGGGTCCATAATACACTATGTACAGCAGCATTACACTATAAACATTCAGAAGCCGTTGCTTATTGGCAGAACGATAGTCGTTTCTTCAGAAAAAACGCACACGAGAAAACAGCAAATGTATCGAGAGCCAGGTGCTCCTTGTTTTTTTTTTTGTTTTGTTTTTTACACTAAAATGCACTGAAGAGAGTTCGTGAAATTTCTCTGCCGGGTCTTCTCTCTCCGTAGAAAACCGAGCAGCCCTCCTATATGTGTGTGTGTTTTTATGTATATAAAAACAATACATGATAAAAGTGTTTGTCGTCCCAGCATGTCATCACTCGGTGACGTCGTCGGTAATATCCTGAATCTTGGGAGTTTTTCGACCGTTAAAATCCACACAAAATGAGGTGGGTATCAACTGATGTGGTGAGGTGGGCGCAGGGTGTTTCCTGAACGCGAGTAGCGGCCCGCACTTAAAGGAAAAAAGAAAAACGGAAAGAAAGAACAAAAAAACGCCAACCAACCAGGGTCGGCTGTTCATCCCCTCCTGTTGATTTTTCTGCTGGCTCATCAGGCGCCGGTCGATCATAAGCTGGACTCCTTGGGCTGGAGGTCCACGTTGGTCACCATGGTGACGACGGTGACGATCTCCTCGGGGCCGATGATGGGGGCTTGGCGCTGCATTTGGCCGATGCGCTCCTCGACGCAGCCGGCGGACAGGCGAGCCTCGGCCTCGTGGTCCCAGCAGTCCTCGATGGTTTCGCAGAGCATGGCCAGACCCTGAGAGAGAGCAGCAGGTACTAAAGTTAAAGTTAAGGGCTTTCAAGGTTCTTTACCTCAAAATCTAACTGAAGTAATGTAATAAATAATATAATAATGGACCTGCCATTCTCATCACTCACCGCGTGTTTCTGCCAGCAGTCTCGCAGAATGGGCCTCAGTTTCTTATGAACGACGACCTCCTGCATGTCCTCCAGAGACGGATGCTGACCCACCTCCTCCTCAAACGGGAGCATGTACTCATCCACCGGGCCTGTTGACACACGACCACATGTTTAAAATTAAAACTAATCTGGAGTAACACAGAAACGAATGCAGCGTTTTTCTGCTGATGCATCAGCCTCACCGTCAGCGGCGGTGCATCGCGACGCGAGCTCCCAGAGGACGAGGCCGAAGGCGTACATGTCGATACGCAGGAAGGAGTCTCGCTGGAAGTTGATGGCGCCCTCCAGGACTTCAGGAGCCATGTAGCGCCGCGTCCCCACCTACAGAGGTCAAAAGAGGTCAACATCAGGACATGAACAGTTCAAGAAAATCAAGCATGAGCAGAGAGGAAGAGGAAAGTCATGACGCAGCTCACAGACGGGCTGAGACGGCGAAAAAGTGATGCTCGTCATCGAGGGGTGTTGTTGCTTAGTTGGCATCAAACTATGTGTCATACAGGGATCTGTAAGATGATCCCAGTATGACACAGAGCTGATGAACTGGGAGGGACATTTTTATCTGTTATCAGCTACAGATGTTTAAAACTATTTACTAATATTTTAAAGACCATCAAGGTCACAGAACAAGTCCCCATTACCGGATCCACACTGCCACCTTCAGGCGCTGTGAGGTATTGACACAAATCAATATTGATAATTGTGACTCAGTAAGTTTGAGAAGCCAGTTTCCAACCTAACAAGGCAGGAAACGTGGTGAAGAGGTGGATTAGAAGTAGTTTAACTGTGAACTGTACCTGTCCATGTGTGTCTCCTGCTGATTTTCCTGCTTCAAACTGCAGAGCGAGGCCAAAGTCGGCTATGCAGGCGGTCAGGTTGGTCTTCAACAGCACGTTCTTACTCTTAATGTCCCTGAGAGAGAAACAGGAAATACATTCCGTCTAACAGAACTCCTGGAGCCAGTCAAATGTTTTGATAAAAGCTATTGTAGGAGTTTGGTACCTGTGAGCGATGGAGGGCTTGTGTCCTTCCTTGTGTCCGGGGATGTCTTCGTGGAGGTAGGCGAGGCCGCGGGCCGCCGTCTGGGTGATGTGACACAGCTCGTTCCACGTCACCACGTTGGCCTTCAGGAAGTCCGTCATCGAGCCCTGAGGAGAGAGACACAGGAAGAGGAAAGATGTTTATTAAAGATATTATAATACTTATACCATACAGTAAAAATACTCTGTTACAGTTAGAGTACACAATAAAAATATTCTGTTACAGTAAAAGTACTAATACCGCACTGTAAAAATACTCTGTTACAGTCAAAATACTACAACCACAATGTAAAAATACTCAGTTAAAGTAAAAATACAAGTAAAAGTATTTGTTTTCAGTTTTCACATCTAGAAATGTGGGTGAAGACAATAAAGTGATTTCTGGAGCTTCATATTTTAATGAAGGGAGATAAATAAAATTCATGAGTATCCTCTTTAATAAAACCACAGTGAAGTCCGTTGGCCAACTTCCTGCTCATTCATTGTTCCTGGTGAATAATGGAGCTCTGATAAATGCCTTGTTGTGGTGTTTGATCGCTGTTCTTTAATCTCTATTTATCAAGGGAAGGTTTGTGGAGCACGCACGCTCTTTATCAGCAAAGACTTGCTTAAAGTTCCCCTTTTTACTATTTTACTGTGCAGAGATAAAAACAAACAACACTTTGTATGCATGGAAGCTGAGCATCTTACTACTGATACTGGTCACATTTGAAGATTTATATTAAATATTGCAGTAAAGAAAAACAGAATTTGGAGATTGTTATCCTTTGTACATCTTTGTTCTTACATAATGAAAGTCAATATGATACAAGGTCACTTCTGGAAGGCCAAAGACACATGTAGCTGCAGGAGGGACCACTAGAGGGCAGGCAGCTCCAACACATGTAGAAACTAAATCTGTTTATGGATAAATGCTCTCCAGATATACTTGGGTTTGTTCAGTATTTTCACCGCTGTGTTAATTTCTGTTAAATTGTTAGAAAGAAGGTGACCAGTCAGACAATATTCCCTTTGAAAGACTCCCATGGGAAGCTTTCAATAAGCATGCATGAAAATATTTAAGTACAGGGAGTTGCTTCTGCTTTAAAGCAAGCCACTGCACGCTACGGATACGGCAAACCTCAACACATAAAGCTGCTTAAAAGCAGCAAACGTGGAGGCATAAATCAGCTGTCAGGGAGCAATCACTGTTCCAGATGTGTTACACAAGCTGAGGTTCAGCCCTAACCTGACGTGGCCGATGTTTTCACACCTGCTCTCAAAATCTGGCAGGAAGGACACGTATTTTACAGGTTAAACTTTAAGTTATGTTTCCTCTAAAGACTTTCAAAATAATTACTGTGCATGCTCACAGTGTACTTTTACTGTAACAGATTATTTTTACTGTGTGGTATTAGTACTTTTACTGTAACACAGTATTTTTCCAGTGTGGTATTAGTACTTTTAATGTAACATACTGTAACAGTATGTAAGAGTATTTTACAGCGTAGTTTTGCTGTAACAGATTATTTTTCCAGTGTGGTATTAATACTTACTTTAACAGATCAGAAATAACATTGAAGAATACTCTGTTACAGTAAAAGTACTAATGTCACACTGTAAAAATATTCTGTTTCAGTAAAAGTACTAATACCGCACAGTAAAAACACTCTGTTATAGTAAAAGTACTGATGCCACACAATACCAATATACGTGTACTATACAGTATACCATAGTCCGTTACAGTAGCTGTAACATACAGTGTACTTTTACTGTGACAGATTATTTTTACAGTGTACTTTTACTGTGCACTATAAAAATACTCTGAAATATTGCTGGTAGTATGACCTTTCCTAAAACTCTTTAAAACTGATGTCTTCAGTGTTATTTGTACTTGGAGAGCGTCTACTAGTGAGAGTAGTACTTGTAGAGCTGCTGCAGGGTTAAGTGGCTCACTAAGAGTTGTACTGTTGGGTTAAAGCCTCACCACCACACCCACAACCTTTAATTTTTCAACCTTAATTCACACAGGGAAGGTCTCTTAAGCATTTAAATTCTTGGCCTGGCTAAGAAACTCAAGCAAGCGAAGCGTACAAAAATCTCTCTCCACTTCGTCGGTAATGACCCTCAAAACACAGAGGCACTTAAAGCTGCAAAGAGACCGTAGCTATGAGGGTGAGTGAAGCACAACGGGGCTGAAATCCACCTTCTCTGGATAAACAAGGCTTATAAAAGAAGAAGTATATTGTAATTATGGATTTGCTCCTAAGGCACCAAACAGAATCAATACAATGTGGAGGTTTCATGCATGTTTTCCTCTTTTTCCAGTGTTTACATCTTTGTTAGCAGCCTGTCCCGGGGGCTTTTACTACAGTGTACATAAGACGTTACGCTAATACTACTATAGAGCTGTCTTCACATGGACACAAACAGCCTGGGTCGTAACTGGAAAACATGCGTTCACAGTAATCACATCTCTCCAGTGGCATATTTCTGTTGTATGTTTATTTATTTCTTACTATGTGAATGTGAATTTTACTGTTCAGATGTGTTCAAATCGAATTAGGTATCAAATTGTATCAAGAGTCGTGGAATTTCACTGGTATCGACTACTAAATTTCTGCTGTCATGACATCCATAGTTTATACCAAGCTTAGAAGTCGGATTAAAATCATATTTTGTACTTTTTTTTTATCAGTGGCTTAGCTTCACATTCGTGCAGATTATGTAAATTAATGTAAAAAAGGGCAAATACAGTCATCAATTTAATCTTGTTACATTAGAAAAGAGACAGCATGTATTGCTTTGCCATTAACCCTGCATTGTGTACAGCCACTTCTTCTCCTGTGCTTGTTAAAAGTCTGTCTTCAACAGCTCAAAACTGAGTATTTCTTATAAAACAAAAGATGACTCAATAAAATAAAAGGTGGTGCAGCTCCATGGCGGACAGCTCACCTTGTCGTGGTAGGCGGTGATGAGCCACAGCTCCAGGTCCAGGTTGTTGTTCCTCTTCTCCGCACCGATAAAGTGGAGGATGTTGTCGTGCTTCATGCCGCTCACGCTGAAGATCTCATACTCGTTCTGCCAAGACAGCTTGTCCTAAACAAGAGCAGAGAGACACATGCAGATGTTATTTCTGTCATCAAGCCACCTAATTAAAGGGTAATTTTGGTATTTTTCAACCCGGACCTTATTTGCTTTTGTGTGTAAAGCCCCTTTCCCACTGGAAAAAAACACTAACACCCACTAACATCTGGCTTTTGTCTTCGGCATTTATTCCAGGGACAAATTACTCTGCAGTAGTCACGGATATTTATCGGCTCGGTACATTGCAGCCTGTTTAGCGGTTGCCGTCTGAAGCGTTCTCCCTCAATACTGAACCAATTTCAAAAGGCTGAAAGGTCCAAGTTTCCCTTTAACAAAAGAATCAAATATAGCTTGTAGAAGAAAAGTAAGGTGTTGACAAGCAGTGTTAGAAATTATTAGATATAACACAATGTTTGAAAAAAGTACTTCTTTATGTGAGCAACAAGCTCATAACTCAACAGAGGAATAAAATAAACTCTTAAATATAAAATAAGCCTCTTCTTTATCTTTAATGTTGCAATGCCTCATTGCTTTTTACATTCTTTATTAAATCTATAAGCTGCCTGTTTGTCTTATCATCTACACGCTTCACAACGTCCTGTATAATACCTGGATGGGGAAGATCTTAACGGCCACAAAGTCGTTGAGCAGCTGGGCTTTCCACACACACCCGAAGCGCCCTCTGGCTTTCACCTCGATCAGCTGCAGCGGTTTGTGCCCCAAAATGGGGGACGGGGATGAGGGCCCGGGATCCTGTAGAGAGAGGGCAGAGAAAAAAAAGACAGAGGACGGTGTTATTCTTTATTTTTTTTGTCTTTGCAGGGCATTAAAATAGCATAGGCTTACATTGAAGGTGACCGGGCTTTTGGCTCTGCAACAACGTGCCTGAGGAGCTTAGGCCAGCAGAATAACTATCATCTTCACATCTTAAATCTCACATTTATAGACTCGCTTTGATATATTTGTTTGCCAACATACTGTTTCTTTATTCTTTATGTTGTGGTGCCTCATTGCTTTTATACATTTTATGGGTCTGTTGTTTGCTTTATTTGATTGTTAAAGTAGTTTTGGAAGTGCTGCATGTTTAAGTTCAGCGTTATTATTATTACTGTGAAGTTTTTTTGGCAGTGAGGACACGGCATACCAAGCAGGGTATGGATTCATTCATTTTAAATTCAATTAAACCCTCAGGGCTGCATTTGCTTGAGTTTACAGAAGCGGGATTGCAGCTGGAAAGTTGCCAGTTTGAATCTAATGAGGAAAAGTGGGTGGGGGAAGATCTAAAACAAGGCACGTAAAGATCTGAATATGAAGCAGTAATTACTGGTTAAATAAAAAACATTTGCGAGCTGTCGTGTCTAACCCTGGCAGGTCAAATCTCATGCGTGTGTGCCGTGTGTTCATGCTAATCCCGTATAAACAAAAGTGAAAGCAAGGAAGCCAAGTGCTCCAATTCTAAAGTAGGTTAAACACAGCTGGTGATCGGGATTAAGCTGATCACTTTCACATGTGACTTCACAGGGAAGGACGGAGGGTGAGCGAGGATACAGAGACAGAAGCATGCAGCGAGGGAGTCACATTTCCAAAAGGATAAAAGGCGAGGGAGAAAGACTAGCATATGACTGATGGCCTTTGATGAAACCAGATACTGTAAAATCTCAGCTTTACTTCCATGCCTCTGTATCGCTGTTGTCAGTAAAAAAGAAAATCTTTCCCCCTGTAACGCCGCCGATGTTCATGTTTTTACTTGAACTGAAGGTGCTTGATAAGCTGGAGCAAGTTTCAAGACCCTGAGGCCCACAGGATCCATTCAGGCACTGTGATAATATATCAAACACGCTTGTCAATCCCAGTCTGTTTTTCTAACTTCACCATAAAATGCCCCCCATTTGGGTTACAAGGTTCGCTACCGATACAACACTCGCACCAATGAGTTCTCTCTGCAGGTGTTGAGGTTTTGCAACTAGCCATTCTTGGTCTGGTGATATCTAAGTCTTTCTAACCGCCTGTCCTGACAAGATTATTTTGGCAACAGAAGAAAACATAATTTAGTAGCATTTACAGGTTTTATCCATTTGAAATTGTTCGCCTGCTCATGAACTTTGTGGCCTTCAGTTTACAAAAAAAGAACTGTTTGATTAAGAAGAGAAAAAGTGTCTCAGATGCAGTGTGACATTTAACACTTTAATATTTGAAAATCCTTGAGTCTGACTCTCCAGTTTAAAAGGCCTTTAAACACCGGGGGCGTAGCGAATAAATAACACGAAAATGCTAAATACTCACCTGCCAATATTATGTGTCTGGGGCTTTTATTGTGAAAGGTAAGAACGGCACCAATGTGCAACCTCCGGGTCGGAGAAGTGAAGCCAATGCTGAAGTGTCTTAAACCTGCATTCTTTCTAATAGTCAGCAGGGGGCGACTCCTCTGGCTGCTAAAAAGAAGTCTGATTGTATAGAAGTCTATGAGAAAATGAGCCTACTTCTCACTTGATTTATTACCTCAGTAAACATTGTAAACATGAGTTTATGGTCTCGATGCTAGTTTCAAGTCATCTTCAATACAGCATGATGTTCATTTAGTAAATTATGGTCCCATTTAGAGTCAAATAGACCATAAAGCAGGGGATGCTTTAGGGCGGGGCTACCTTGTGATTGACAGGTTGCTACCACGGCGTTGACCGGTCTTCCGAGAAAAAAGGAAAAAAATGTATGCCGCTTTTTCGCTGCGTAATATTCGTGCTCTGTGGGAAGTTATTCATGACAAAAACAACAGTTCAAAAAAATATATTGACACATGAAAAAAAAAACGCTGCCGGTGGGTAAAGACCTTAATACGTTCTAATTCATGGCTGCTGGTAAAGCATGATATACTGTATGTTGTCCAGGAAAGGAAAAAGGCAAAGGATTTAGATGTAAAACCATGGGAATATAAAACAAAAAGAACCTTGTTTGGCATCTATTCTTGGAGAGATGCCTGTTATGACATGTAATATTAGAAAAATGAATAAAAAGAATTATAATTTACAGTTAAAGGATCATTTCTGTAGTCAGATTACCATGACATTTTGCTTAAATGATGCTGTTCAAATGCTTCTCAACAAGAATTTAAACTGTCATGAAATGATCACCATGCAGTCTTTTACAAATAAGTCGCATAATATTAGTTCTATTCGAGAGCCGCTAGCATGACTGCAGACTCGTAGTCTTGTTAATATCCAGCACCCAATTTATAGAGTATATCTTGCTCCTGAAAAGACCAAACTGCTCCCCAGGGATGATGAATTTTCATCCAGTCTAATCTGTTATTGAGTGGAGGTTGCTCTAGTACACATCATTCTAGTAGCAGCTGCAGATTAACAAGAAGCTTTGTAAGAATAACACTTTTCTTTTGTTTTGTTTGGGTGTCTGTGTCTTTCATAAGCTGCCTGGCAGAGCAAAGGGGGGAACGGAGGATTCGAGTGGGAACTGCCGTGTTTACTCAAAGCCTTTTCCCCTCTAACAGAGAGCTGCGAGGCAGACCTGCTGTCTCTACACACTGCTTTCACACTGAACGCCAGCCAAATGACGGGGAAAATTACCCACGACGGTGCAGAGGTTGGATTACAGAGCGGCCCAAGCGCTCCCAAGTTGGCACCTTGAGAAACATCTTCAAGAACACATTGTACCAACCAAAATACTGAATCTATAGTTTCACAGAAATGTTTCTTTACATCTGTTTTAATGCTGTTTTGTATATAAGACAATGTACAGTCCTCGCCTTTTTTTTTCTTCATGTTTCAACATGACCATCCTCACAGCAAATGACTAGAAGTTGATTGGGTAATGATCAGATAGAGCATATCTAAGTTACATTGACTTCATCATATCAGAAACTTAGCTTGCAGTCCTGTACTGATTTATTCACTAGAGTCAAAGGATTTGATGCTCAGCAGGCTGTAATTTCAGACCTTGTGTATGAGCGTACTTGGCAACCCTCTTCATTTGGCAGCACTGTTTGAGCTTAAAGAATAACTGACACTGAATGGACTTTAAGATAAACCTGCAGCAGAAGACTGGATACAAGTGAATATGGGAGGTTTGAGAGTTTGGGTATAGCTTACATAGACTGTAGTTGAAAGGCTTACATAGATAGCATGGCACAGTGCTGCATCATGTAATTAGGAGACTAGAATTACCGCCTCACGGTTGTACGCCTCCGCCAACCAGTCAGGTTGCAGTTTACATCCATGTCTGTCCAAAATGTCATCACTTCATCACTTTATCCTGTTAGACATTTGTGTGAAATTGTCATAATTAGCGTATGAATCATTGAGTTATGGCCAAACACATGTGTTTTGTGAGGAGTGTCCTTGAGTCCAAGTGGATGTTTGTGCCACATTTGAAGAAATTCCCTCCAGGCGTTCCTGAGATATCGCGTCATAAAAAGTGAAAGTAAGTCCAACAATAAGTATCTTCAGTAACAGTCAAATCGTCAAAATACCAAGTTTGTAATACTGTAAAATCTATAATACTTTCTAGCCTTTTCTCTTGGTCTCTCTCCCTTCCTGATTGTGTTTTATGTCTCTTACCTGACCCACTTAAAAGCCCCCAATACAAGAAATAATGAAATCCAGGGAAGGTGAGATGACAATTCTATCCAACCTTTATCCAACACTTTTTTCCCCGCATCGACTTTTAAGCCTGACAGTCAAATGTGCATAAATTTCTAGATTACCAACACTATAAACAACAAGTAAAAACAAGCGCACGACAATGAGAAACTGTGACCCGACAACAGATATAAAGAGAGCGTTTTATGTCCCAAGAGCAATTAAATATGACAGGAAATTGCGGGGGAAGGAAGAACCAGAGTGGTACACCTGCTGTGAATGTCAGTGAAAATGGGGCAACGCTTGTTATTGAAGGACTCCCTTTGTGCCATTAGTGTTCCACGAGCTGAAACGTCACCAAACCCAATTTTAGTGCATTTATTGAGCAGTCTGAAGCTATTAATATTCTGATCACGACTTTGTGGAGAAAATTAGGGTATTATCCAAGGACCATTTTACCATTCAGGTTGTTAATAAGCAGATTTGTCACGAAGCAACCATGTCTCCTTCGAAGGAAAGGTATTTTCTCCCGGATTACGGCCAGTATTAAACAAATGGTTAGCGTTGTGAATTGAAACAGAACAAAAAATGCAACAAAACTTCTTGGTTTAGTTAGAAAACATCATGGTTTGGCTTAAAATGACTACGACTTTGAGACAAAACAAAACAAAAAATGCAACACAACTACAAAAATAAGTGAACGTTGACTTTTAGTTTCACACGGGACAAGAACAGCGGTCTCCTGGGTGAAAGTCCGGAGTTTGTTGGAACCATCCACCTATCCCCCCCAACTGCCCGTAGTGGACTTTCAGCTTGTTATACTCGTTATTATACCACATAACTTTCATTAACGTCACTTTCTGCAGACAATTACAAACGTATTTGTGATACGTCAAAGACAAACGTAATGAGCGCCAAAAAACGTTTCCCTCCAAAGACAAGTCCCAGCCTTAAAATGTACCAAAACAAGTGTCTGTAGGTCCTCAGTCCTTAGTAAGAAATCAGTAATAGCTGCACCATCTTATCTATTCCTGTTGCGTTGCGGCACAATGAAAGCCATCAATATGTCTGCACAAATGTCACCAAGACAAATTCCTGAGTGTTCATTGTGCTCGGTGAAATATGTGATACTGACTCTGATCATGAGAAAAATGATCACAGAAGGCCTCTGGCGTGCTCCACATACCAGCGTTCTTCAAAGGGTACAATGAAAGTCATCATTAAGTCTGAAGATACAGTATAAGACCAAGGCGAATTCCTGCACTGCTACTGTGCCGGGCAACAGAGATGACTGATGGATTTGATCCTCAGCACCAGCAGTGCTTCATGTTACAATGAAAATCATCAACATGTTGACGACTTCCCAGAGATGATGCTGATGATGATGATGAGGTCGAAAAAAACAAGTTATCGCAGGACTCTTTTCTTTCTTTGCGTCTGCATTGTTTCTGGAAACTCTTTGTCTGTCTTCCGGGCTTCGGCCTGACGAGGCGGCCCGGCCCCGGCCCGGCCAGCACCGGCCTCCCTCGGGAGTCACCGGATCCCTTGTCCGATCGCAGGGCGCCGTGGCCTCAAACGGGGGCGCATTACACTTAGTCAGCAGACCACAGGAAACAGGAAAACAGAATCTGCTGCTTCACGCCGTTCTTCCCAACCCTCAACCGTCTCCCATGGCCTAATCGGATTACACCTTCATCTATTACATCAGAATGGGTCCTTTAAGCCTGGTTTGTCCTGGGTTTATACATTGACATTATCAAAATGCTAAGTTTGATTCTAGTCATGAAAGTGGGTAGCTATTCTGAACTTTATAAGTTTAAGTGTACGCTAAATTTAGAATATTTTCACCGCTTTACCTTGCTGTTAGACAGCCCTTTCTGACAGGGAACTGAAGCTGTTATATCCATCGATGTTCTCGCCAAAGCCACCAGACTCCACTGAAAAAACCTGTATTTTTACCTCCCAGAACACAGGAGCTGCTGGTCTACCGCTGCCTCGATCGGTTAGTTTGTTTGTGCTATTGTGTGACTTTGTTGAATCCGAACAAACCAAAGTCACACAATAACACAAACAAACTAACTGATCAATGCAGCGGTAGACCAGCAACAAACAAAATTACTGTTTTTTTTCAATGGAGTCTGGTTGCTTTGGCAAGAGCATAGATAATGGCTTCCGTTCTCCTCCGATACATAGACTTTGTAGCTGTCTCACGGCAAGATAAAGCGGTGAAAATATTGTAAATATAGCGTACACTTAAACTGATATTGATGTTTTTATCCAAACTGGGGGCGTGCTGACCGTCATCTACTGTAGGTAATACACTGACTATGGATAATGACCTCATACAACCCCACTTCAAAACACCCAAACTATCCCTTTAAGATCATATCTTGTTGTTGACATGACCATAAAACTTGAGGTTATATCAAACACAAAAGTTGTTGCTGACATGACCTTAAAAACTGACAAAGAGCAAGGGTCTAAACTCTGTCAGAGTCTGGGTTGAGTGCAGAGAGCTACCTCCTCTTTCTTAAATGAGAATTTTTCTGTGATGTCTGCAGCCATTACTTCTACTCCAGTTTGATAAAATTTGAGCCACAGTACATTTGCAAAAGGCTTACGCTCCTCTTGTACTTAAGTAATTTACACTCGCTGACTTGAAACATGTTCCAGGTAAGTGGCAATTCTCCTACTTATGCAAAATGTATCCGCACTCCTTCTCAGTCTGCATATAAGATGGAAAAGGCATGCTGCAGTTTCAAACACTCCTGCTTCGTCTCTCTCTGCACGGTGAACCATAGGTCTAGCAGATACCATTGTGGAAACTGGGTCACATCAGGCACAATACGTTACATAAACATCACAGGTGGACATTCATACAAAAAAAGGGGGGCTGCATTCGGAGCCACGTTGGCCACTTTCCACCATGCACAATACATTTTCAGCACAAAAGACATCCATCCATGCAATAAACCCAAGCAGAAAAAAAAAAAGAAATGTGCTACGAACCGAATAAGCAAGACGCTGTCGAAAAAGCAAAGAGAAGAACAAAATGGTGGTCTGGGATTGAGGTGGAGGATTCATTCCAAGCTCTGAACCCAAAACGAGGGGGAAACTAATAGTGTTTCAACTTCAATTGAACTGCTCTTACCTCCACCATAATGTGAAAGGCGTGCTTGTTGAAAAGGAACATAAGAAGCAAACAGAGAAATTATTTTCTGTCAGTTAGTGGATGAAATAGAGGCAGATAAAAGGTAGGAGATGATGGGTCCTTTTGTTCTCCTCCGCACTCCAGACCAGCGCTTCCAAAGCTATGGTTTGGGGCTCATGAAGGGCACATGGTGTTCGTAATCCCATATGGATCATAGACGGTGTTGATAAGAAGCATGGCACCAAAGGCAAGATGGTTAGGAACTTAAATTACGCTCTTAAGCAGAGCAACTGAAGATGGATGTGTAAAAGGAACAAAAACAGTTTTCCGACAAACATAAATGCAAAGTTCAGAGCGCCCTGATGACAGATGCATGAACTAACCCACAAAAATCGCGTAAGAGAGAAATGTTGGTTAAAAAAGTGAATGAAAAGAAACACAGAGCTCAGACACAAAATATGTCTTTCTCAACAAGGGCTGGGTAATGTTTTTCCTTTTTTTTGATACCTTACTCCGATAAATATATAAATATTTTCACATATAAGACAAGATGCTTGAAGCTTGTACAAGAGATTTGTCTGGATACAATTTTATAAAATTGAAAATATTTAAAGGTCGGGTCCATCGATCGGTTAGTTTGTGTTATTGTGTGACTTTCTATTCTGAACTAACGTGGTGTCCACAGCAGGACATTGCTTAGCCTCCTGTCGGTACTCCTGTCTATGTATACACTGACTATAAGGATGTAATATACTGTAGATGTAGCAGCATCATCATGCAGAAACCTATGTCAGGTCACGTGGGAAAACATTTTAAGAGGGGCTTGGGAAAATAGCATTTTGACGCTAAAACATACGTACTCTGACCAAAATATGAATGTTCTGATTTGAATACATAAGGAACACCACTGGGAAGCTACAGAATGATATAAAAAAAACCAAAAACCCAAATAATGGACCCGCCCATTAATTTAAACTAGGAACTATCTGATGGTATGTGGTATTTGAACATTTTAGTGAAGGTGAAGAAAGCAAATTAAAGTCCCTCGCTGAAGAGTTTTCAAGCATAACTCTGGATACAAAAAACAACCCCAAACAAAAAAGTAGCTCTTTCTCAACCAGCCGTCTCTTATCAACATGCCCCAAAAATCATTTGGGAGCAGTGAAAAGGCTTTGGGGGAGTCCACTGGCCCATTAGGAGTCCTTTGGAAAGCTGCAGCCAGACAAACAAGATGCAAGTAGCTCCATAATAAAGCAAATGATGAGATTTTGGTCAGAATCGATCTGTGAGATGGATAGAGATAAGAAAATAGGGTCCAGGTCGAAAAATGTCCAGACTTTATGTTTAAGTGCTTCGTGCCTCTCCGTGTGAAAGCTGTGGGTCTGTGTACTCAGACAGAATCAATTCCAGTTTGCCTCCACTTGGCACTGTGGTGTGAATAATGGAGGCTTGGTGGCAAATATGCAGTCATGATGGACCACCATCATAACGACATAATGACACTGTGCAATTAAGTTGCCGCACATAATTTTCTGTATTTCACACTGGATTTTATCTTTTTAAGGGTTGCAGAGTCTATAAAAAAACATGCACACAATGAATTCCACCCAACAATACCTCCACCTTCAGCCTGTCCCAATGTAAAGCTGACGACTATATGTGAAAGTACAACAGGAGCTCGGTTTGGTTTCTTTCTTTCTTGCTTTCTTCGGTGCTTTGCAAAATTAGAGAGCAGAGCCGTGATAATGAATCCGTTAATGATCATTAAGTGGGAACAATTACTTTTGCATCATGAAGACTGCATGTTTCATTACCTTGCAAAGAAAATAATGGAAGCAACTTGATGTAGTTTTTTTTCTTTGACTGACTATGAACCAGGGTTATTATAGGAAACTAAAACGGAAACGAAAATAAGCAGTGAAAAAATATTTGTAGTAAACTGAAACAAAATAAAAAAACTATATCCTTAAAGAAAAATTAAACTGAGACAATATTGCCTGTGTAAAAAAATCAATAAAAATAAAATTAAAATTAACGTAAATTCATTTCACTTTTAATGTTTTGTTTGTTTTTTAGCTATATCACTACCAAAAAGGAGACAGCATGAATTTCCATCAACTCTTGGGACATTGAACCATATAAATTGATTCCTTCCATGTATTTTGTATGTATATATAGCTAAAAACTAATTAAAAAACTATTATAAACTTGCTATGAACTCCTGACCAAATTCAAGGCAGAAAATGTGTAAAAAATTCAGAAAATCTGCAATTTTACAACATAAAGATAAATAAATCCTTTAGTTTATGATCATATTGCTAATATCCACTGGATCATAAATGTGAAAAACAACTAGTATTAAGAAGTTCAAGGTTCAACGCCATAGTATCCTGAAAAAATAAATAAAAATAGTAGGGGTGGGAATCACCAGAGGCCCCAGGATACAATATTATCACGATACTTAAGTCACAAAACAATTTGCTGGGTATTGCGATAAGATATATTGTGACTTTTGTCATCTTTGTGCTGTGATCAGACTGCAGCTGCTTGTTTATAACATAATCACATTTCTACTCCTTTTAGTTAGAGATTTAGATTAAATGTGCCCAGTGTGATGCCAGTTTAAAAGACCCAGCGTTGTAATTGGCACATGGATGTTAGGGAACAGGGAAAACACCTGTGAGGAACAATTATAATGACTTCCCATACACACAGGGCGCTTTACAATCTAACTAGCAACAAGTGTGGGCAATTTGTTACTGTCACATTAAAAATACATGACTAAGTATAGTGCATTGTGCTCTGATGAATGCAGCAGCATGATGAAGCAGAAATTAAAGTCCAGCGTACTGGTGCTCTTCTGGACTAAATCTATAAAAGAGCTTCTGCTTTTTGAAGATTCACTGAGTCGCTGAAAGTTGATATGAAACAAGAGATGCAACTGATGTCTCTTTCAAAAATATAGACAGACAAGTTATTCAAATTTAATCAGATAACAGTGAACAGTTGGACAACACTTGTGTAGAGAGTGACTTCACAAAGAATAGTTCGGCATTTTGTGAAATGCGCAGAGGTGTCGACTCGTCTTTCGACAAAATCAAAAAAGACTTGCAACTCGACTTGGGCTTTAACACCAATGACTCGTGACTTCACTTGGACTTTTGACTTGGAAATACCTTTCCCCAAGCACAAAGATTAAAAAGTATGTTATATAAAAAGTGTATGCATGAAGACGATCAACTGCCCGGTACCAGAGGTAACCGACAGCATTGGATATTGCTGGGTTGAGACTTGAGACTTACTTGTGACTTGCAAAACAACGACTTGGTCCCACCTCTGGAAATACGCTTGTTTGCTTGCTTGCCAGGAGCTATACGAGAAGATCGATACCACTCTCATGTCAGCGTGTTAAGAATGGGATTAGTTTTGACTCGGTGCCACGAGTCGTTTTCAACAGTAGGTGTTGCTTATAAAAACTCTTGAGCTCTTATATATATATATATATATATATATAACTATATATGTTTGTGATTTCATCAGGCAAGTGTAAGAATCGCTAGAAGCTGTCCTTGTTGACTTTGCAAGAGTGAGCTGTTTGAGTGATTGTCGTAGTCACCTCTGCTTTTTTTTTAATACAGCCTGTGGTGCAACACAAAAATTCTTCAACAACAACCAAAAAAAAAAAAGAAGATAGAAATAAATCCCCTCCCGCTGCATCCATCTCGATGCCTCCCTCCATCTCCTATATCTGAAAACCTGGTTCAATCAATTGCAAAACAAGCCGAACTGAATAGTGATTGCAAATATGTTTTAGCCTCCTTCAAGCAGCAGGCGCATCACCTCCTTCCAGAAAAGCATCACTTTTAACTACATCCTTGTACGAGTGACCTCCTTTCCTCCTCCTGTCCTTGCACACCTACTCATTCATGCATTAAATACTTCTGCACACACCATTATACACATCCGCCATGACTTCATCTGTTCCATCCCGGCTGTTTGATTTTCTCCCCCTTGTGATTTTATGAATATTTTAGCTGTTTTTTCCCCCATCATTAGTTATCTGATCCACTCTTCTTTGGTCATGTTTTTGTTTTATGTTGTTTATTTATTATCTGTTTCCAGGTAAGATGATTCATAAGCCTCTTAGCGGTGTTGTTCTTTCCAATGCACATTAGCATTTGTTTCCTGATTGTGTTGTGTCACTGTCTCTTTATATCTTCCCTGCGATGCTTTAGCGCTGTACAAATACAATAACTAAGTTGAAAGAATTGCATGTCTCCACTCACTCCCTCCCCCGCTCTGCTCTACCCACCCACCCACCACCACCACCACCATCGCCATCCTCCGAGGCAGAGCTGCGAGCGTCTCTGTGTTTAGTTTTGTTTGCCTATATAAAGCCTCATCAATAATGCAGAGGCCCCTGACTCCTCTTCCATACGGTGGAAGCTCTGCTTGGGTTTTCTTTCTCCCCTGCTGCCGAGCAGAGAGAGAATATGCTGCTGCTGTCGGGTTAAAGCTGCCTTTGAATCGTAAAAAAAACTAATGAATCAGGAATTTGGAGTCAGTCCTGCAAGAATGGAGAAGTTTAAAAGGTTGGTGATGAAACTGGCCGCTTCAAGTGAAGACATGAAAATGATCAAAAGTGTAGATAACAGGTTTTTCCCACTAAGCAGCTCTGGAAAAAGCCTGATGGCTGAATAGGAAAAGAAGATTAATGACTGTAAATCACAAGTGTCATCAATAACGCTGATCGTTTCCTCGTCACGATCCCACGCCAGGTCATGTCAGTGCAGCCGACGAACGAACGAAGCCATGCCGCTAGCACTGTTTGGATGTTTAGGAATGAGGTGCGCTCGGACAGAAATGGTTAAACAGATGTGCCGTGGGAAGTTCAAAATAATAATATCGATCCGGATCGATGGATCATTACACCCCCAGCGAGCACACGATCACATGTACGTCAACACAAGCCGACACAGTATGAACCATCTCAACTCTCGTCTAGTGCATTAAAGCAAGTCTGAGAAGTGTTTGCTCAGAAAGAGACTCAAGGAAAAAGAAACCAGGGCTCCTTTCATCTGTCTATACAACTCTGAAAGAAGAAACTGAAAAAGCAATTATCCCAACGTAAACTCTCCACACAGAGCGTGTGTTCTGTCTGACCGGAGCTCCGTCCCACCGCTGCTCGGGGCAGGAAAGGCCAAGGCTGTTTCAGCCCACTGAGAAACTAGATCAGTGGTAAAGTTGAAGGTTGGTTAAATAGAGAAGAGCACAGTGTTTTACTGTATCACACTGCAAACATCCAACAATACAAGAGTCTCCTCTTTTTACAGGAGCAGCTAATGAGCAAACTCAAAACAACCAGAGCAGAGCGAGACATCCTCTGCAAATGATTATTTCAGATTTTTAAAGGTCTTATTGAGAACATTTAGACATGTAGACGAATATTTCTAAAAATAATACATTCACAGAGCTTTTAGAAAGTTGCCGAATAAAAGCATGGCTTTTCCTGAAAAAAAAATATTATGATTGAATGAATCATTTTAGAAATGTTTGGGAGACAGTAAACTCACTATCTACGTGTCCAGGAGACGCACCCTATTTGTTAGGGGTAACTTTGAACTATTTTGGTTATTCCTGTTTATTTCTAAGCGTTTGTGTTTGCACTTACGGTATGTGTTTCCAAGAAAAAAAATCATTTGGATCATCAGGAACCGATGCGTTTTACATTTCCCCTTTGTTTGCAATTAACAGATGAAGTGGGAACGCAACGGCCGCCGTGGCAGAGCAGACAAAAAGAGAAACTCTAACTGCATCAGCAGCAACTTCAAAGAAAGAGGACACCACCGTCCCTGCCACGCTGTTTGATTGACAGGTGACCTCTGGGAGCGCACTACAGTGATGAGGTCCAAAGATGAAGACAGAAAAACGTGGTCATGGACTGGAGTATAAGACTTACATGTGTGGGGACGAGGGCCGCTGGGTAGGCCAGTTTGTGGTGTCGCCACATCCAGAAAGAGAAGAGGACGACGGCTGCCAGGCCTATGATGGGAACCAGCGAGTAAAGTAGGGTGCTGAAGAGCTGGGGCTTCTGGGAAAAGGGGTTGGAGGTGGCTGTGGGGAGAGAGAGATAGGACTTTTAATTGGCTTATTTTATCTTCATAGACATAAAAACATAGCAATGACATGTAAGAAATGGTAGAAAACAGCGTGCCTGATTGGCCTGACATTGTGCTACATCATCTCTAAGTGCAGCACCATCCCTGCTTACAGCTTACTGCCACTGTGCTTAGGGATCATATCAATGTACGCACGCACACACACACACACGCAGCAGGATTAGCAAATCTATCTCGTGACATAACGTAATCCGCCTGCCAAAAATAACAGAGCTCTGAACTGTGTCCGACCCCTGCAGGAGTCGCTGGGTGACGCCTGCTGGCTCAGCCCGTCCTCCCATCACAAGGTGTGACAGTCTGATTCGGCAGTGCTGTCACAGCGCCGACGCTCGGACGCCGCTGCCCCCCTCGGGGTGGGGGAGGGAAACGACGAGCGGGGGGCTGATGGGGTTGCACCAGCTGCATCATGGGACACTCGGGGCGTTTGTCAAAGAGTTTTTCTCTACAGGGTGTCTGCAGGTTTCAGAGAGTCAAATTTAAAGGAATAGGAAAAGACAGACGGGCCTGTTGGACAATTCAGCTGTAAAGTGATGAGTGCAAGGACGCCCGGATGGTGAACGCACACAAAATGTTGCATGCTCAAGGCAGTGACATCATTCTGTATTCGAAATAGTAATACCTGACTGTGTCTCCTGCAGATCAGCTTTAATAAATATAATAAATATAATAAATATATACATACATTTGCATAAAGCAGCATATTTGTCCACTCCCATGTTGGTAAGAGTATTAAATACCTGGCAAAGGTACATTTTGAACAGATAAAATGTGCGATTACCAAATAAAGCACTTCTTTAGGAGCTCAGGTACTATATCTTCAAAGTAAAAGCCTGGATGTTGTTTCAAAGTATTGAGATGGTTAAAAAAAAGTTAAATATACATCTAACTTTAGAAATATTTGATTACATATATGTACAGAGGCAACGTTACTTTGAAAAGTAACTTTTCACACTGTTTTTGTTCACAACTCGGTGTGGCTGCAATACAAACCTGGTGTAAATTGTCATTTTAAGTGAAATACTGCAATGTGTGTGTTGGTCTGTACATACTGTAGGCGGTTGAATGGTGCGGGTCGCTCTGCGGAGGCGCTTCAGGGGCGTACAGGAACCTCTCGTTGCACATGTTGCCTTCACAGCAGCAGAAGAACACGTCGGGACTCTCCTTCCTCTCCACGCACTCGTTACTGCAGAGGACACGGAGGTGGAAATTAGAAACACTGCACACTGCGAAGGACATGGAGGCAATTTATTTTTATTTAAGTGCAAGTGAGTGCACACACACGCGCGCAAAACCATCATCTGCGTGCACTCACTGCAGCACACATGATGTTTTCTAATAAAGCATCAACACACTCTCCTTCCTCTCTGCTGCAGAAGACATGAAAGAAAAACACTTATAAAATAACTCCTACACACGCTAATACACACACATGTACACTAACAATCACACACACTCGCTCTCTTTCACACTCACACAGTCATCAGATAAAAGCCAAAGGAAGTGGCAGCCGCCCTCGACTTGCTCTGGACTCTCCAGGGAGGCGAGGCGGCGCCGTCTGAGCAGAGGTACCCAAACTGTGCGGGCTGCAGAATCTACAGCAACTTTATCGCTCAGGAATCAAAGGAAAACACAAGCAGAACCGGCTCAAACCGGCATCTGGAGCCAGCAAGGAAGAAGCTATAATAACACCACGTACGAAAATCTGTTTACTGCTCTGGGTTTGGACACATTTTCCATTTTCAGTGGAGATTCACACAGCAATTTCAATTTCCTCAGCCTGGTAATTAAAAATGCAGCCTTGTGCCAGTCATTCAGACGAGGAAGCAGCACACAGAGGAACAAAAAAGGTGCCCAAGGTGATTTTAAGAGTATTCAGAGTGGAGTCCTCCTCATGATGTGCTCGATTGAAATGAATGTACTGTACAGCTTTGTACCATAATTAAAATTTAAGTGCCAAAAAGGTTCATTTGCTTGTGCTTGAGGAGTGACATGGTTGTACTTTGACCTTTTTATCTGATGATGGTCTTTTAAATCCCAAATTATGCTTTCAGGTTATTCAACTGGTCCTTCGTCACATTTCACCTACAGTACCTACAGTGTGTCGCAGAGAGGTGAATATTACACGCCTGCATGAAGGTGCAGTGTTTTGTAGTGACGGTGACGTTTGTCATGTGTTGTGTAAAGTGAGACAGACCACTTATGGCGGACGGTTGGGGAGGTTGATGGGTCCAACAAACACTGATGTTACGTTGTTTTACGTGTTTTACTTAGTTTATGTACTTATTTTAAGCCCGAACATGGCGTTTTCCTTTAACCTAACTAAGTGGTTTTGTTGCCTAATCCTAAGTGAGTGGCAATACATGAAGCCGGACACTGCCAGAGAGGCGGTGCGTAATGCGCGGAGACATCCGCTTCAAAACGGCGCCGTTTAGAGTTTGTCCTTAACTAAGGTAAGTTCCTCAGCTAAGGAGAAAGTAAGCCTTAAACATGGTGTTGTTCCCTGCCTACCTGTCGTAGCAGTTGACGTCGTCCAGCCAGCAGCCTTGCTTGACGACCTCCACGGTGCCGGAGACGTTCTTCCACGTGGCGAAGCAGTGCCGCCGCTTGTCTTTCTCGCCATAGCAGGGCTCGATGCCGCTGCGGTTGGTGCGCTCCTTCTCCCAGCTGGAGTTGTAGTAGGCGCACTCCTGCGTCTCCGAGCGTCCCAGGATGGCACCTGGAGAGGACAAAGAAGAAGGGAATCTTTCATTTTTCTTTGTTGTTAAAAATCAAACATTTTACCCTCAAAAACTTTACGAGCCGCTGTGGCCGGGAGATGAAAAGGTTATTTTCCTCCTGTGACATTGATAAAAAAAGATAATTTAGTTTTCTATCAATAAAAGGTAGAATGACATTTCTTCACAGCCTCAAAGTATGTGATATAGTGAAACATTTAGTAATAATAAAATTCACTTCTGTGGTACTTTTTTATCAGAGTTCCAAAGTGCTTCAGAGTCAATACACCAACGAAAAATTAGAGCTTTTTTAAGAAGAGCAATAAAACTATCCAGGCATGACAGGGAAAATAAGGTGATAGAAGAACACAAAAGTAAAGCAACACAAACACAACCGAAGTGAGCCAATTGACTTCCCTCCCCGCCAAAATAAAGCAGACTCTGATTTCCTGCGGATGAACGCAGGCAGCGGGTTTTCGCAAACCGATATCCAAGGAAAAATACCGCATGACAGCTTGTCAGTTTAGCACTGCTGCTGCCGCCTCTCATCACCTGTCAGAGAGTTAGTCCAGTTTAGACTGCTGACAAGACTGAAGATAGTCAGCCTCCGCTCGCCTGCTTCCAGCCAAACGGTTCAGACACACAGGAAACCAGCATTGCTTCCTACGTTATCATTTCGTTTGTGCTCACAAAAGGTGCAATAAGTAGGTTTTTACAGCTCTAAGACATCATTGATAACTCTCAAGACATCCGGATGATCAATGGCACGAGAAATTTCAGGTCTTGACCAAAGAAATCAAATTTCAAAGCCGTTTTATTATTTTCTGGTACTTATCAAGGTGATATTTTTTCCTTTTCACTCAGACATTTCTGCTGAAAATCACACTCAACAGCCAACTTACTCCTCTGGTGGAAATAGGACTTGGAGTTAACGCTTAGAGGCACACATTTTTGTCATTTTTTAGGGGGGTACAGGGGGTCTTTAGGGGAGATAGCAGGTCAACAGTAGATGTCACATAGAAGTGGTGTACATCATCTGAAAGCTGGGAACCTGAAGATTAATAAGAGATGCAGCTCAGCACTGTGTTTCAAGTTGTGCTATTCATGAATAAGATATAAAAATTAATTGAATGAATCAATAAAAATAACTTGTGAGAGTGTATAAGGGTTAAGAACATGATGATAGAAGTATATGATGTCCATTGCCATGCTCTATTATGTCTCATAAGATGCTGCAGCAATTTTTGGGTTGATACCATTTGTTACACAGATTTGGTGCTACATTTAACCATTTTTTACCACTCGAGATTTGATAAAAATGATCAATAATCCCTCCAAAATACCACATTAAGACACTAAGACCCTGAGGAACACCATAGAAAAAGCCATGCTGTGATTTGGTTTGAAAAACCTTTGACATTTGGAGATTTCTGCAAGAATTGGTGAGTACTTCTGTTGTGTAAACTGCTCAGAAACCCCCTTATTGTCAATCTAGCTAGGAAAGCCATCCATCCTCTGAATGCTCTAGGTCTCTAGTTTGTGGTTGTAAAGTTTCATGAGGCTGTGATTATCCTAGAGGTCACAACATGACATGGTTTGTATCAATGGTTGCCTAGTTTCAAATGATACCAGTATCGTCACTCTCGCTTTAAAAGCGAGCCCGCTACATCCTCTTAAAGACAGCAATGTCAGCCGGGATCGCCGCGGATTAAACGCTGTATTTTGGGTTCTAATGTGCGATTACGGAGGTTTGTGATCTACTTAGTGCATCTATTTAGGGCTTGCCATTATAACATTTGAGGAATCCCTCCTGTGCAGAGGTATCAGAGCTGTTTGTTTTATAATAGGCTTTCTTATTTATACACTTTAAATTCTCATTTTTTATTCTTCCAGCCAGCAAGGATACGCACTTTTGCCCTTACCAGCTTTTATTTATTGTTGCTTTTAATGTGTCAAAAGCGCCATCGTAATTTAACGGAGAAGTGCAGGTCAAATCGAGAATAATGCTCAAATTTATGTGATCATTATCCACTTCTCCTCTGCCAGTGAAATAACGTCACAGAGGTGAGGCGTCCTGTCCGCCCTGACCGCGTCTCCGGTGACAGCAGCTTCCAGAAATTAGGGCTTAGCTTCCGTAATGGAGGCTACCTTTAGGAAGATCATCTATTTTTCAATAAAATGGCTGCTTAAGTAAAGCCAGTTAATGCCAGCGCGGGCCCTGGAAGTGCTGAAGGTCTCTTTTCACCGACATTAACAGCTGCAGATGGAAGAGAGGCTACTTCACTGGCAGGCGAGGTCACTCTGCCTCTAAGCGGCGCCGCTGACGGCGCTTTCTCTCGTCAAATCCATTTCCCATGAAGCCCCAAACTATTTCACAGCAACAGGTGCAACTGTTGATCGAGAGCAAATGGCTGAAGCAGATAGAGAGACGAGAAAAATAGTCTGGGCTGATAATTGAGTGGAGCCCACTCAAGCATACAGTATGATGGAAATGCATGTATGGACCAAACTGGAAGCAAATTGAAACACAAGTAAATAGACACAACAAAGGTATATATATATTTGCCCTCTCCCATGTTTATAAGAGTATTAAATACTTGACGAATCTCCCTTTAGGTACATTTTGAACAGATAAAAAAAATGTGATTAATAAGCTAATTAACTATGGTCAATCATGCGATTAAATATTTTAATTGATTGACAGCAGTATTTTGAATGTTATATTCAATTCTGCTAATAGGTCCACCGAAATGTTACACACTTTTCCTTTAAGGTAAACAAGAGTGCGAGCTCTGCAAAATCAAGCAAAGGAAAAAGAAAATTAACTTGTTTTTTCCATCACAAACTACTGCCAAGATGCCCTTGAGCAAGATCCACAAATCTGCAGCAGGTATTAGGTGCAAAAAGAGTTGTTGAAAAGGCAGAACCATAAAATGTCTGCATGAAATACAACTAACAACAACAAAAACAGCCTTAAGTAAATAATGCAAACAATAAGTCAAGCGCTTGGTGAGCCTTTAAATATCCCATCATGCCTCTAGGGGCCTGCCTCCAACATGAGATAAGGAAACAGGTTTTCCTTGGAAGACCCTGTCCTCAAGTAACCTACTAGTAGTGTGATACTGCTGCTACACTGTGATGCATGCTATGACTTTGTCTAAAAATGAGGTGCAACATCCCCGGCTCTGTTTGGTAAATTCATCCACTCCATCAGGCCCTGCAGCAGTTTAAGTGTCCATTGTATGGCGCCTGGTTTCTACTCTTTCAGCTCTTCCTGGATGGGAATGAATGCATCGCTCCCTTCGCTGGCCCTCGTGGGAGCTGAAGGCGATAATCATAGGGAGGTATGCAGAGGTAAAGCGGAAGGTTAGCTCATTAGCCACGTCTGGTGTAACAGCATTAGCCATGCTAGCGCTGATCCCCATGGACGCTGCATCGAGGTGCTTGGCATACGCATTTCCATTTTACTGGGGAGTGATTTACAGTGAATGCGGCAGGAAGGATGAGTTCCTCTATGAACTTCATTACAAGCAACTCAATGCAATAATAATGAGCGTGCAGCGCACAGAAAACAGGTGAAACTAATACTGTATGTTGCTAGAGATAAAACCATGATAAAGTAACAAAAAAAATAGCCATAAGTACTAGATTTTTATTTTTATATTTTAGTTTTGTCTCTGTCGTTCTTTTCAGGGTTTTTATTTCTAAAAGGAAACGCCGACTCAGCCGTTAGCAAAAAGCAGTGATGTAGATTACCAAAGTAAGCTAATCAGTAAGGTTATGAATCATGAGAACGCTAGCACTAGTTGAGCCAACGTTATTTGTGCTAAGTTTTGGAAATAACTGAAAGGGTTATTTTGGATTTTTTTTAAGGCGAGGTAAAGCGGCTGTGGACGGAAAGAAGTATTTTAGCCACCTAAAAAAAATTATATTTGTTTAAGTGTACGCTATATTTGGAATATTTTCACCACTGGGAAGCTACAGGATGATATAAAAACCTAAAAAATAATAATAACAATGGACTATTGTTGTTGTCTCAATTAGGGCTGTAACTAATGATTACTTTCTAGTAATTAATCTGCAGATTTTGTCGATTAGTCCATTAATAGTTTTGACTATAATATGTCAGAATATAGTGAAAAATTCCCTGCATTATTTCCAACAACCCAAGAGGAGATGTATTGAAATTGTGAACAGTCCTAAACCCAAATATATTAAAATCATATACGACAAACAAACAGCATGAAATCCTCACATCTGACACGCTGGAACCAGAAAATGTTTGACACGCCTGGTTTGATCTCCTGCACTGACAGGAAAGTTTGCTTTTTCTGTGAGATGATTTGGCTTCTATTATCACATTTATATGCACTTAGACAAACTTAAATGTATGTAAATTGCAAGTAAACTGATGTTTTTCTAAATGTGGCGTAACTCAAAGACAAAAAGCCTGTCGTCTTTGTTTTTACTCGGCCAAGACAAGCTGCAACACCTCAACAGCTCCACTGATAACGCCTCCATTCAGGTATTACTCTGTGTTAGAAAGAGCTGTGAGCCATGTGAACTGCAAATACAGTGCTCCGCTGTAAATACAGCCGCTAACAGCACAAATCAATCACTTCTCTGAAATGAGGTGACAATACAGGCCCACTGCCTATAGCGCCGTGTGCCAAAGGTGGGCCAGAGCTGCCCGGCAGTATGGCAGATATGAAGGATATAAAGCAGAGAAATCAATCTTCTGACTAAGTCGCAGCTCAGAGTTCAGTAAAGCGGATAATGTCAGCCAGTGCAGAGCCTACACCAGCGATTGTGCAAGGACATACAATAGGGCTTCCACCCACCAGCACACATCCAGGCAATAAAGAGAGAAGCCTCTTTGTCTCAGAGAGATATTTCACGCATGGAAATGTCAAACATGAGTGGCACAGGCTCACTTTGTTTGTCGTAATGAGGTTTGTTGGAGAGAAAGCTCAGGGAAGAAAAACAGCGTTGGGCGGCTACAGATGTATGCCGCTAATGCAAGGTCGCTTTCTTGGTGATGACGCTTGTAACATATTTAATTCATCAGGCACTAAAGGAAAATGTAGTGAGTGTAGGGGTGGGAGATATGACCTAAAATGTACACCACGGTATTTCCTTTGGTTTTTGTGGTATTATATCACGGTGTTACAAAATTAAAAGGGATACTCCACATGATTCTACCTCTTTCCTTTCTATTGGCAATGTAAGGGGACATATCTTAAGAAAGAAAACAATATTTTTTTTAAATCAGATGTGTTTATTGGCTCCAAATAAGATTGAAAATGAGTTATAGTCTGTAAACAGACTGTCTATCTGAATGAACCCCATCGCTACCATGGATGTATAAAGAGCCGATTTGCTTGCTGGTCCGCCGTGAAAGAGGTTTTGACGTCAAACTATTAATTGCGCATCACATTTTCCCCTGGTCACTGGGGCACCCCACAGTTTGGGAACCACCGCACTAAAAGGGAAATGTGTCAAAATAAAAGAAAGAAAACAAGTGAAACAAAAGAGGAAAAGCAACCAAAAGCTATTTAGTCTTAATCAACACGTCTAGGTAATTGATAATAATGGCTGAAATGTCAGCTCATGCAAAGGAAAACATCTAATTCATGTGTAAAACATGCATCACTGTGAGGCCACTTCTGAGAAACTCCAACAATACGAGTTTTTGTGATGTTTAATTTATCGCCTCCCTCAAAAGGAAAGTGTCCTTTACTTCATCAAGATGAATATTTGCACACAACAACGAGTACAATCAGTCAATTCCCTGCAACACCTTAAAGAATGCACGCACAATTTCCTTTCTTCTCTCAGAAAAGGCTCCTTTTCTTTCTTTCAGTCGTACAAGAGATTTATCAAGGTTAACCGCGACCTACTTTAGCTGCGGACATTTCAGCAATGCCTCCCCTGCAAAACGTCTAAACACCCGACCCACTTCTCAATCCACTGGGGCTTTTTCTGAAAAACTGCTTCTCTCACCCACCCTCACCCCTCGCTAGCTGCCTGGTGGCTCTGAAATTCACTCTGACATTTTACATTTTGGGCGTTTAGCTGATGCTCTTTTCCACTAAACCCCCACCGAACTTACAAGAAATCATCAGTAAGGGTGCGACCACAGAACAATCTGATAAGGTAATTACACCGGACTTTTTTAAAGAACAATTAGGCTGCAAACGGGGGATGTGATTCACTAGAGAGAATGTAATATGAAGATGGAGAAGATTGTGAACCTGGCAGAGATGCTGCGACTGGAGAGATTACTGACTATCTGCTGCCGGCTCTGAAAATTCAATCTTTTGTGTGGCGGCCAACAGGTCATGTCAGGTAGAGGCAATTCCGAGAACGAGGCCCTGACACCGAGAGCAGGACGCAGAGGGTGATGCTTTTCCTCTCTGATAGCGAGATGCGCCGTGATAGGCTGACAAACAGCCAACTCGCTGCTGGCCCGAGTTCACCTGAAGAAACCGATATCCGCGAAATTGATTCAAGCTCCCAGAGCAAGTTAAATGTTCAATCACGATGTATACTGAGCAGATTCACAGCAATACCACGGATAATTAACTAAATGATAGTTAGGAAACGAGCTACACAGGTTGCTGTTATTAAGCTAAGTTGAAGTTGAATGTGCAATCTTAAAGAAGTCATGCAATTACTTACTAATACTACTACTTCTTGTCACAGATTTTCTTGAAAAAAAAATCATATGAAATCATCTACTAAATTCATGGGACCTTACTATATCCTTTCGCTCAGCTCTAAATACTTCTTTACTTATGAATTTTCAAAGTTTTTTTAGCCTCATCAATTGCTTATTTTTCACTGGATTGGGTTGAAATTTGTACTGAACATCCAAAAGTATAATTTGCAACATGTATTCATGTAAATAGTTGTTGCTGAATGTTTTACAGTAATCAATTTAATAAAAAGATATAATATTTTCTTACCCCAACGAAGAATCTTTCCTTTCCAATATTTATAACTTCACTAGTATTCATGTTCTTGTAACCAAATGTTGACTCTCTGTAGTGTTAATATAGTTCTATCACATCTAGAAGTTATTTGATCCTGCATTAAAAATTGAGTGCCACAGATCTTGCTAAATATAGCTTTTCACATAATTTTTTTCAAGTAAATCCATGACATAAACTGGGAGGTCTTGGTGAGTTGTTCATACGTTTCTATTTGTGATTTTGTGTAAAATAAAGCAATCAGTCAGTGGCAAGCGTGCAGGAGTGTTGACAGTAACACAAGATGCTGTGCACCAATGAGAAAAGGAAATACAATCCAGGAAGTCTGGTTTAAGTAATACATCCATGAGTTTTATAATACTATGAGACAGGAAAGTTAGCACTACGACAAACATCCATCCATCCTCCAAACATGTCAGAGAACATTTTAAACTCTTATGTCGTAGAACTGAAAACTTTCCTTCTTAAATGTTGCTTCAAAATCCCAAGATACAAAGTTTGCTTTTCGGAGCGCAAATGGGCCCTGCACTGAAATATTGCATTATTGGTTGTTTCCATTATTTCTCTGAGCCACTGTATTTCTCCATAAGCAATTTCTCCTCCAAGCATTTCCATTTATGAGACAGTAAGTAGCCTGAGCTGGCACAAATTCACTCTCTCACTCAAATGACATGCACTCACTCAACCACCACTTCCATCTCAACTACGAGCCAGGCTCCCAAAGAGGAAACAAAAAGCACAAGGGAGAGCTACATCAGATCCTGTGTGTTAGCACATGTCTCTTTATTAGCAAAGTGAGAGGGCTGCGAGGTCGGAGCCACGCAGCAGAGATGGTTCTGGTCTGATCTGAGGCCAGGCCGGTGAGGTGCATGCTGGGTGGGAAATGACCACCAACCACCTGCCAAATGTTGGAGAAAAGTCACTCTGGCAGGTAGCCAGCCAACGCCTGAGGGTTTTGTTCTCTCTACTCCAAAACTAAAGCTGGCTGGTGAAACAGATAAAGTGGCTGATTCATTTAGGAATCATTGAGCTGCTGAGGCAGGAAAACAGTTTTAACAGCAACACTGACTACGTTTACATGCACACTAATATTCCACTACCAATTTTGTGCATACTAGTAGCATACTACTTTCATTGCATACTACTACAGGCTACTTTTTAGCCTCACAGTTTTGAACACCTATATCTTTATATAAATGTATACTTGGCTCGTCTCCATTATCAGTTGTCTTAACACCACAATGATTCATTCAACCTATACGGTGTTCATTTATCTTCCTGCCACATGGGAAGTAATGACTTCACGTTTCTGTTTTCACTGACAGGTGATCTCTGGGTCGGAAACATCACAGCAATAAGATTTTAAAAAGAAAGAAAAATAATACAGGTGAGTTTATTATCGGTCAATAATTGCATTACAGTGCGACATTTCAGACTCAAGAACTGACAACTTATATCCAATTTCCACAGGGGCAGGCCGCGCTGCACTCTGCTCTGCAGCCTCATAATGAAAAGGCGTTTTGGCGGGCCAGGCCTGCACCCGGCCCTGCATGCACCGAAGTAGGCAAACAACTCATTCATCAAGGCTTTTTTTGTGCGCCTGCCAGGAGCAGGGATTGTTCGTTATGATGGAATTTGTTCTAAGGATCAACTTATCATCTGCGTCCAGGCAGAGATGAAATAGATTCGAGGTGATGTATGGTTGTTCGGGGCGTTGGTTTGTGTGGGAATATGTGCGACCGGCGCTAAGAACAAATGTGAGTGATGATTTTTGAATAGTGTTGAATAAAGAAGTTAGACCAGGGGTTAAAATGACGTCTGCAGAGCTGGCCTCTTGGCTTTCAAGCAATACTTGTTGTTGTTGCTCCTGATGCAATTTGACACTCCTCCCCCACGTTACTGACTCAAGACACAACTAAATACAGCTTTCGCATGTGTGAATAACAGCATACATTTAGCAGAAATCTTCTAATCATAGTAGTTTTAACACCTTAGCACCAACTGAATAAAAGCAGTGATAATGTCTGAAAAAATCTTCCATAAATCCTGCAAATATCCTGCACATGTTGGGGCAGTAGAAGAATAGAGTAACAGTCGTGGAAGGAGGGAAATTGAAAGATTTGACATGGCTTCGGGATGAAGTTGTGTTGGGCTACAGCTCTAATTAAACAGATAAATAATACATTTACTGGCATGTTTATATTTTACCCAAAATTAAATCAAGTTTTCTATGAGCGGAGCACGCATTTTAAATTAGTAGTAGCAGTAGGTCATGTTAATTTAATTGTGGGAAGCCAAAACCTTGATTGTGATTAATATTTGATTAATTGTACAGCCCTAAAAGGAGTGCAACGGCACGGCATATATGCGCTAATTTTGGTGGGAAAATCTCTAATTTTCCTGCATGATGGGGCAAACGGTGTTGGGGACAAGAGCGATCAAAAACGTACATCATGATGGCACATCAACAGAAGAAGGAAACATGGGAAATGCATCCCACTACAATTGCCTTTAGGACAGTTTTTCCACCACTATCACATGCATTAGGGACCAGGGGCATCATGGGAGACCACTAGCCCACAATGAGGTTACCACTATCTTAGAGCTGGCGGCGGATTCTCAAGTCCCATTGCACAAAGTTTGATAAGAAGTTAGCCATGGTGCTTAATCAGTGCTTCTGTGATGTGAGAGCGCTTTATCACCCTGATGGTAATAATCATAAAAAATGATTATAGGAGGAGATGTGGGGGAAATAATACAGATTAGTTCTTTGGATGTGGAAAATGCGGCAAAGCTGTATAATTTTATTAATTTCACATTTTCTCCAGCAGGAGAGGTAATCGTGTGTCTGAATGAATAGAGAGGTAAAAGTCTAGTCAGCCAGACACTATTTTACAGTAGACAGTAATTTCACAGAGCAGCCTGGCTCTCGCCGGAGTGCTACATTAATGCTCAATCAGATGGTGTCGTGACATGGCAGGGGTGGTCGGGTTGGCTCGGGTGAGCTGGTCACAAAGACTGCAGTCTTTCCATGGCCGGGAGGAGGGACATGGCGAGGGAGGGGGGGCATTAAAAACCACAGCACTCAGCAACTGAATCCAATCCCTTTAATCCCTGCTGGTATGCCCGAGCGACAAACGCCCATTGGTCTCCGCCTCAATTAGCGCTGATGGGGCCGGTTGCCGGACAGGTCAGGAGAGCGCCGTGAATCGACGACTGTACCGTTTGCACAAGGAGCACATGTCCGCCGCGCGTAACGGGCTGCAGTCGTCCACTGCATTCCTTTCATTCTTTAGCAATTTAAAACTTAGCTCTCGCAGGGTACTGTACTGCAAAATCCCCCGGCTCCCCCCACGTCCCCTCTGTGCTCGGATTGTTTGGATGTATTTGAAGGGTGTGTTAAGGGCCACTTGGGCTTAAAGCTGAACCGTTTGCAGTGATATTGTAATATCACAAAGTCTGCAGCATGGGCATTTCAATTCATTTTCATAAAACAAGTAGAGCTGTCAACGTTAACGCAATAATAACGCGTCAACGCAAATTTGTTTTAACGCCCTAATTTCTTTAACGCAATAAATCTTTCGGCGGTTGTAGTGAGCTCAGTTTTAAAGCTAGAGAAGATACCGGTATGAAACTAGAAAACTTAAGGAATCCATTGATACCAACCATGTCATACTAGCTTGTTCAGGAAGGAGGCTAAATACTGTAACGCTCTGTCATGGCCATTTTCAAAGGGGTCCCTTGACCTCTGACCTCAAGATATGAGTCTCCCACGAGTCTCCCTTTTACATGTTATGATTTGATTTTTAAATGCTAAATGCAGTACCTGTGAGGGTTTCTGGACAATATCTGTCATTGTTTTGTGTTGTTAATTGATTTCCTATAATAAATATATACATACATTTGCATAAAGCAGCATATTTGCCCACTCCTATGTTGATAAGAGTATTTAATACTTGACAAATCCCCCTTTAAGGTACATTTTGAACAGATAAAAAATGTGCGATTAATTAAATATTTTAATCGACTGACAGCCCTAAAAACAAGCAATCAACAAGTGAAGAATGGAGGGGGGAGGCACTGAGAGACTGGCAGACAAGCCTTTATAAGATATACTGTATATATATATATATATATATATATATATATATATATATATATATATATATATATATATATATATATACAGTATACTGTAGGTGGTCCTTTGTGAATCCAGTCCAGCTCCCATAATCCACCACTGTAAAGCTAATGAGTGTGCTTCAAACACCCATCACAAGGTAGCACAGACTTACAATAAAACCCAGTATCACTATTCATATTGAAAATCCCATCTCTGTCAGGGTAATCAAACGTCGTGTTCAGCTCCTGCAGCACATCAGAAAAGAGGAGTCTAAAAGTGTACATGGTCAAGGTTAGCCCACACTATATCACAGACTGCTGCTGCTGCTGATGTGTGTAACGAATGCACCGCCCCATTCTGAGTCCTATCACGTGGCCCTCCAAGACATGTCGTCCGCCGTTCAATTACGTCCACTGTTTGCACTCGCCGGCTTCACATTTGTGCAAGACAAACCAATAAAACGCTGGGAGTCAATAAATCCCCCTCCAGCCATCAGACGACCTCGCTGACTCCTCTTTATATTTAGTGTAAACTAATGACACATCCTGGTCACGAGGCAGCCAAAATAAAACACCAACACTTGTGTATTTTTAATTGAGATTACATTACAGGTGCAGTAAGATAATTTGACTCCCCCAATGCAGAGAATAATATACTGTATCTGCAGGGTTTATAGTTTTGTTTATCAATACCAATGATGACTCAGTGACTACCAGGCAATGCTGAGATTTCAAAACTCTCTTTCCCGTCAATACTGGGAAGAAAAACTTGTCAGCGGACCAAGAGTTTCAAGACTGAACAAATCCCCTCTTCACCTCGCTGGAAATTCAGATGAAGGTTTGAGCTACAGGTGTGTCAAAAGACAAGAGCTGAAAAGGCTAAAACAGCTTGGATTTTTGTACTGGATTTGGATTGGATTTTGTGTTTCCATTTAATAGTCAAGCAAATTTTAAGCAAAATTTTGAAATGTCGCAAAAACAGAAATGCAAATTAGGCGCGTTTCCATTAACTGGTTTGGAATCTGGTTGTTTTGGCGAGAGCATCGATAACGGCTTCAGTTCCACGTCGGAAACAGACTGTGAAGCTGTCTCATGGCAAGATAAACCGTCGGAAATATTTTAAATATCGTGCTGGTACTCCTGTCTGTTTCTCCAAACTGGGGGCGAGCTGACTGCCATCTACTGTAGGTAATACACTGTGTGTTGTTATCGTGTGACTTTGGTGTTTTTTTACTTATTCCTCTTTCAATTTCTGTGTTGATTACAGGACAATAAATGTCAGACCAAAGACCTGTTGATGTTTGTGCAGCTCATACGGCTGCTGCTCACCGCATCCTAAATGACATTTGAGGTTTATCAGATAGCAACACAAAGTGACAGCAGCAATAATGGCCGGATAACGAACCCACAATATCGCGAGCAAACAGTGTTTCAGCCGAGTGCCCGAGACACCATTACCCTTTAGTGGTTTTGGTGATAAGAGGTTAGAGCGACCTTCATGACAGTGAGGAATCTTGGCAAGAGACGGACGAGGATGAAGAGGAGGAGGAGGAGGAGGAGGAAGGAGGGAGCGTAAAGCAGGCGAGGACCCTCGAGAGAGCCTGAAACAAGAGCATGATGAATGTACAGCTCGCAGTTTTTAATCAAGGATCAAAGCAGGGCCTCTCCGTCTGAGCAGCCAGCCTGTCTAGACTGAAACGCTCCCAAGCACATAAAGCAACATCTGCAGGATGCATTAATTACAGTAAAGGACCGTTCTGGACCGTTCTCCGGGGTACCGACACATCAAGTCTAGACTAAGATAAAATAGTCCTGTATATATGAATAGTTTTATCCAAAAAGCTATCAACGTATAGCTCAAGTTAATCACCAAACATCTCAAAGAACACTAAAGGTGATGTTGTTTTTCCAACCTTGGACTCACCATCTTCCCCATCATTTGTTTTAATTTGAGTCAGTAACGGTTACAGGGGCAATTCATCGACCGCCCATTATAGAGGTGGGCTCGGTCCACATTTACATTTTGGGCTTTTAGCTGATGCTCTTATCCGGCGTGACTTACAATAAGCTGAGCAGGTAGGGCTCAAGGACGCAGGTGCTGACAGGATGAATGTAGTGGGTGTCCAACATGTGACCTTTTGGTTACGAGGTGGCCTGTCGTCGGCCCCGCTGACCCACTTACGACTACATAATTAAACAAGTTATAGATAATAAGTAGGGCTGTCAATTATTTTCTCGATTAATCGATTAGTTGTTTGGTCTATAAAATGTTAGAAAGTGGTGAAAAATGCCGAACAGTGTTTCCCAAAGCCCAAGATGACGTCCTCAGATGTCTGGTTTTGTCCACAACTCATAGATATTCAGTTTACTGTCATAGAAGGAGTAAACCCGAAAATATTCACATTTAAGAAGCTGCAATCGGAGAATTTAGACTTGTTTTTCTTACTCAAACCGATTAGTCAATTATCAAAACAGATGGAGACTAAATTAATGGTTGACAACTAATCAATTATTCTTGTATTAATGAATATAATGAGTATTGGGCTAAGATAAATTATAACATTATCATGACATTCGAATATAAACTTGTAAAATTTAGATTTTTTTAGTAAATAAATAAATGTTTTCAATTTGAACTAAAGTCGTTAGACCAGCAACTCCCGTGTTCTCCAAGGTAAAATTACAATTTTTTTCAGTGGAGTCTGGTTGCTTTGGCGAGAGCATACATGGATACAACGGCGTCAGTTCTCACAGTGGAAGGCAGTGAAAAAAGTTCATTTCAGACGCTGCTATTTAGATGCAAAAAGGTCGAAAGAATCATGTGATTAATAACTATGACTACAGTATTTAGCAGAATAATCAGAATCAGGGACAGCGCAGCTCAAACGGTCCTACTCCAAGCTGACACCTCCGTGGAGGAGGTGGAAGCTGAATTAAATATGTATGTTATTTTAGTCCCGTCACTGCTGTTATAAAAAGATTCAGAGCCTTACAGCATTTGCAAATAATCCCTTGCATTTGGAGAATCGAAGATTTACTGCATCAGATGGTGTCAGCCTCAGAAAAGTACTCCAGTGTGTATTGTCCTCTATGGCAATTCTCAGCCCAACGATACCAGGAGCAGGTTGAAACAAATCGCTGCTGCTGAAGAAAATCCCCTCAATAGCAATTATGGCGTTTTGATGATTCTTAATTGTAGTGAAAGTTTAGATAGTCATCTTATGTGGTAAGTGTGTTTTAAGAGGCCTTAGGCCGCTTGAAACCTGTTAATACATCATTGTGTTATTTTAAAAAGGTTATGCCTTTCACATGATTAACGATCAATCAAGTGAAAATAAGTCAATGTGACCAGAGAAACTCGTAAAACATAAACATACAGAGATATAGTGATCGTAATTGAACTTTTCAAAGGTCACCTGCACTTCTGTTTTTCCTTCCCAGTTAGTTTCATTAACGCCTGTCTCGTGCATAATAATGGAGATTAAGTTGAGTGCAGTTGATCAAAATTTATGAGTTCACCACAACCTCAGTTTGCAGAGGAAGATTTGGTCCGTTGTTCGGGTCGATGGTGCGCTCTAAAGTCCTTTTTTGGAGATTATTATTGACTTCCACCTTAAAGGGCTGTTTGGGTGTTTTGAAGTGGGGTTGTATGAGGTACTTCTCCATAGTCAGTGTATTACCTACAGTAGATGGACTTTGGAGAAACAGACAGGAGTACCAGCACGGGAGCAAAGCAATGTACTGTGTGCATAAATATATACGCACGTATTTAACTTCCACTGCGTAACTGCAACTCTTGCACCACCAGAATACACAAAACATCCATGTTGCTTGCAGTGTGCACAGAGCACAAAACACCTGGTCATGGTCTAAATTTAGGAGGGTCATAATTCCCCCTGCCCATCTGGCAACATGCTGTTTTTGGTCACCATTTTACCTCTATGAACATGAACTAGTACAGCCCTTTGTTTTTATGATGTTAAGGCACAGAATGATGCACAGCCCTGGAAGGAAGCAGTGTGACTAGTTGGGCCCGATGGGAAATCGAGGCTACATCTGGCCTTAACAAATACACCTGTGCTTTTGGAGCCTAATGCATAATGCAAGAGAACATATTAGAAATAGATAGGGGGGAAAATGGGACAGAGCTGGTAGCCGGCCTCTGACCGCTCCAGGAAAACACTGCAGCATAAGGACACTGGATGGTTAGGAAGAGTGGTTTCAATGTAGTGAACAATTACAAACCTCGTGTGCATTAAATAACCCGGTTTTTATTTAATTTAGACCACATTCCTGCTGGTTTTACACTTTTTTGAAAGTATGTATTTATATACAGAAATACAGAGAAAATGGCAGCCTTGAGCTACGCCACAAAAAAAGCACATTTTTTCAGCAACACTGGCAAAAGCTTCAGAAACGGAGTTCCTCACTTTCCACTCTTTTTAACTGTCAATTCAGTGCCCTTGTAATGATTTTAAACAATTTAAAGAGTAAATAATCAGCTCAGCCAGCCAGAGTAAACATTAGTTTTAGTCAGCTATTAGGACAGTTTGTAACGGCACAGTTTGTCTTCATTCGAGTTTCCGATATTTAATAACTGGACAGAGTGTTTCTAGGTTTTTCGTTTAAAAACAGAGCACTTCAGATGCCTTCTAATGATTAACTGTGCCTGGGAACGAGTGTGATTCGCCAAGAACAACTACGCTGCATTTGAATTGTACTCAAATGGTTAATTGACTAATAGAAACAACACAAAACATAATTAATTCTTCCAAAGACGAGTTTAGATATGTGTGTTAACGATAAAAATAATCTGATAATTAATTGCATGATGGAAGCAAAGGTCTCGTTATCTATTTCAATCCTCTAAAGGGAGGTCAGAGGTCAGGGTCGACTGTAAAACACAGAGCTCGGAGCTGAGAAACGACTGAGAGACTTAATCTGCTGGCAGGGAAGTCAACCAATTCGCCCAGTTAATGCAACTGGTAAATGTTAGTTTTCCCCAGTTCAATGAGACAGAACACAGAGAGCCTGGCCTGATGACTGAGTTCAGATACCGTTTCAAGTCTGATGTGTAGCAGAGCTGAAACCGAATCATCAGATCTGTTGTGCTGCTGAGGATTTAAAAAAAAAAAAAAAACCCAGAGCTGCTTCATCCTCGCCATATTGATGTAACCTTACACTGGTGTGCAAGAGGATCAATGTCTGTGTGAAACTGCTGCAGTGTACAAAAAAAGGAGGCTAAATGTGAAGGCAGAGCACGAGACGCGACTTATCCATCTATCAGCCTCAGTGGAGGATACAGAAATCTAAACAGACAATTTTCCCGAAATTACAAGCAAAACTTTTACACCGGAGTGTGACCTCTGCAGCTAGTGGTTGATTGATTACAGAGCATGTCAGAGGAAGAGGAGAAACAGGCCGGGGTCTTGTTGCTTCAACTTCATTTATACTCATTAACTCATTAGGAAAAATGAGACGGTCATAGGTTCTGGTAGTTAACAATAATCGCAATAAATCGTAATATTGAATCGTAATATTTAAAAATCCCAATACATACACACAGATAGGCGTATCGTCCCAGCCCTACATATGACAAATATTGCTGTTATCAACCATATGAAATATACCGCAGTTATTGCTTGCTGTTAGTGTGCATAACTGAATGTGCGATGCATGTGTTGTCACATTTCTATAGCCAATTTCTGATAAAGAACGGGAAACATCAAGGCTAAAAAAAAACATTTTCAATCACCACTAAGGTTCTCTTCTGACCAGGATCTGAATGTGCCATAACTTATGAGTCAGCACAGTAAATATTTGCCTATTTGCAGTTGAAGCTCACATGAGATCTAAGGCAGAGGTCACTTTTCAAACAGATGACCTGGGTTCAACATCCGCCTGCTGCGGAGTCACGTTATCAGTTGCTTGGAAAAAAAAAATGTCACTTTCCAGTTTTCAAGCTCAGCCCAAAGAAGCAAAACATACACAAGAAGTCCATTTACTGTCCTGTCACACCAGCGCTTTGGAAGACAACCTTGACCCGCCATGTGTTACAGCAGCATTTACACATGCCAGCATGGATCAAAACACTGGGCAGCTGCTGAGTGCAACCTTAAACCAGGTCAAATTTCACATCTACACCCTCTAGTCCAAATATAATAGCATATTACAAAAGCAAGGCATGTCTGGTTTTAAAACTTAATTAGGAAACTTTGAATATTCATAAATATCCAGAAACCCTGTAAAGGGAATCCCATAAACTTCATATAGCATGCTGATGCTTAACAACATTTATTTATATCAATGTCTGAAAATTCATGACTAATTTAAGTCATTTATTAGCAAAAATACTGAACATTTGGTGGGCACCATTTCTTAAAACATATTCATATTTAGGGTTGCAAGTAGGGTTATAGTCAATATTCGAATGCTGCACAGTATTTACATAACCACAATAACAATATATTTTACATTTTTTTGGGGTGATGACGTCATAAAGTATGACGACAGACATTCAATACAGCCCTAGTAGCAAGTAACAATTAATTTATCATTAATTAATCTGCCAAATACTTTGTCAGTTACCTGTTTGGTCTATAAAATGTAGTGAAAAATAACAATCACATGTTCACAGAGCCCATCGTGATATCTTCTAATTGCAGTCGCAATCTGTTTGGCATTTTGGCTTTAAACCACAGTTAATCAATCACAACTGCTGCTAATTAATTCTGTGCCAATCGACAAATTGCTTTTCTCAGTTTCATATCATTGTAAACTGAAAAATTTGATTTTGGTTGCTGTTAAGGAGCCGTGTCATTTCATCACTTCCTGTCTGGTGAAATGTACATAACCAACACCAGAATTTAATCTGAATAAAATTAAAATACAGTGTTACTTGAGTTGTTGGTTGTCAAACAGCAGCATTCCTCTGCATTTTGAATTCTCTGAATAAAAATCTCAACGTTATCTTGAATATTTTGGCATGTTGCAATAGGCCTCATCAAATAAAACCACTCTGGGCTGAGTGCCCCGCCATTATCAGTGGTTTCTTCTTGGTGGCGTCTTGAGCTGTGCCAATTCAACTTGGATTTCATAAAGGATTATTATTCCACCTCAAGTAGGGAACCATTCATTTCCCCACTTCAGACAGTAATGAGCAAGTGGAATAATCATCTGCTGCACTGTGCAATAAAGACAGCACCTGGCTTACACTCCAACCAATCCCAACTATTACCGCATTTGAGCAGCCTTTTAATTTCTACTCAAAGACACCCAAGGGCTCACTGTAAAAGGACAATTCCACTGCGACTTGAGATTTCATTTTTCCATTTCTTAATTCTTAATTGGAACTGCTTTTATATAGGTGGATATTTTATAAGCAAGGTCATTCGTTGCACTTCCAAGAAGCAAAGAAAACCAGTTTTGTTAAGTTGCACAAACCATAGGCAATAACATTTTAAATTTAGAAAGAAACGTCCTTTTCTGCTTCAGTTGTAGTTAGATACTTGCCCAAATTATGTCTGTACCCAATTTCAGGACTTTTGACCAATCAGAACACATGTTGTGGCATTTTTCCTTATACTAAATATAGTCTTTGAGCACAAATGGGTTAATATGAATGTACTCATCCAGTAATCCAATTTATAAACAACTATAGGAAAAATCCTGCCTCCAGGTCAGATTTTTGTTTTACAAGTGAATCTTTCAACTCATACAATCTCTGTGGTTATGTCAGGCCCTGCCTCCTGTCAATCACAATCCTGTCAAACCAACAGATAAAGCTTAGTGAAAATATTGCATGTGATAAAGAAATCATCACAACAAATTCAGGTATTATGACACGTTTTCATCTTGCATTTAGACTTTGTTGACCAATCAGAGAAGAGAATAGAGAGATGTGTTGGTGTTATGTGAGGATAGACGTGTCATTTGGTGTGGTGGAACAAGTTCGGGGCTGCATCCAATGAAAAATTAAACCCATGACCTGAAAAAAACCTACATAATTTGTGCAATTAAACCTAAAACTTTCAACATTACAAGCTTCAAACAGATGCCTTAGTATAGTTAAAACTTAAAATATCTATTGGCATAAAGAAAGCAGGTTGAAAATGTCTTTTGATGCTTTAAACCAGTACCAGCACATCACACGAGGAAATGCCTATGCTCTGCAAGAAAACTAGCACTCCTGGGTTGACCCTTTCCAGCTTATTATCACCTCACTGACACCGCTGACATTCATTATGCATCCACCCCTGGGAAATGAGGACACATAAAAAAATGTGCACCAGTATGAGGGCTGAAAATTGCTCTGCTGCGATGAGGATTGACCATTACATTGTTATAATAAACATTGTTAAAAACGGAATGAAAAGACCTGACCAAACCAAACTTTCCATGACCTTTTGAGCTAATATATATATTCTCGTAGTTATGACAGGTTGGAGATAAAAGCTTTTTAAGATCCTTTGAAGGCAAATTTTTTTACATTTTTTATTGTCATTAATAGCATTATTTAAATTGTGGTAATCCCAGTTTGGGTTTTAGACATTTACCGCTTTTTATTTCCACTTCTCATGTCATGTTATTACATATGTGTAGAGTGCAAGTTTGGAAGTAATAATGCAAAATAGTCATACAAATTGTCGCATCCATTCTCCTAATGCAATTAAGCTTAAAAAAAAAAACAATTTGTACTGGTATGTCCCACTAGGAGCCCATCAAGGACCCCTTGAGGTGCCCCATCTTGAGCTCACTATCTGCAACATGCACAATGCATATCCACACATGGAGGCTGAAAATTGCTCTGCTGCTATGAGGTTTGACCATTACAATGTTATAAAAAGCATTGCAAAAATCTGAGCTGTGCTGTAAAACCTTCAAAAACCTGACCAGACCTAACCTTCCATGACCTTTTGAGCTAATGTTTATTCTAGGAATAGAAGATAAAAGCTTTTTAAGAGCATTTGAAGGCAGATTTTTACATTTTCTATTATTATTGTTATCCTTATTCATATTGTGGTGCTCCCAGCTTGGGTTTTAGACATTTACCGCTTTTTATTTCCACTCCACATGTATTGTACACTTATAATTACATATGTGTGTGAAAGTAACAGTGCAAATTAGTCTTGTAATTAAGCTTTAAAACCCAAATTGAACTGGTATGTCCCACTAGGAGCCCATCAAGGACCCCATGCCCCGTCTTGAGCTCACTATCTGCAACATGCACAATCCACACATGGAGGATGCAAAATAAAAGGGCACCAATAATGAGGTCTTTCCCACAGGGTTTGCATTGCACTGCATCCTCCACAGATAACAACAAGCTATGCATTGCACTCAGCATTACAGTGGATTCTCCCCCAGATGACAATAAAGCCATGCATAACCCCCCCTCCCTCCCTCCACACCCACCTGAAGAGCAGGAGATGAGGAAAACGGCGAAGGCCAGTTTGGTGGCGTCTCCCATTTTCCATCCGAATCCGATCCTCTGTCTAGAAAAGAGAATAAAAAACAAAAAAGCCCCAAAAAAATATCTCAAATTCAACAGTCAAATGAAACGTCTTGCTGCTCCAGAGAGCTCTGCAAAAAAGGACATGTCAATATGGGGAAAATCCAAAATATCCCAGGTAATGCAAGTCCAAAAGGGAGGAAGAGGAGGGGGATGAAGAAGAAGAGGTATTTCCAGGTTTTACAGACAAGCAATGGAAGCCGACTTGTTGGCATTGAAGCCGGGGCTGTCGTGTACTCGCCAGGTCTGCAGCATTGTTATGATCGGACGTGTTCACCTGGTGTTGTTGTCAGAGCAGCGGAGCGGAGAGCCGAGCCACAGCCGGGCAGGGCTCACATCCATCGGACTGGCAAATCAAGCGCACTCCGCTCTCCAATCATAAACTTCTCCTCGATGAGCTCCGTCGCATATCGTTTAAATTAGCATTTAAATGACGAAAACATGAGGTTAAAAAGAGTGTTGTTGTTGTTATATTCCGTGTGGAAGCGTTAGTTGCCGTGCGACAGAACGTTGGCGTTGCCCGGCCAACAACCGGAGCTCCCCAACAACCGATTCCCTCCGCGGTGTTAGCCCGCTCCAAAGTGGGCCAAACAACCTTCCTCCCCCCGTCGAAATGACTCGAATGAACGAGTGGGAAACGCTGTCATGTGTTAGCGACAACACTGCTAAAGCTGCCGTTAATCCGTGTAGCTAACGCAGCTATCGAGTTTAGGGACGAGCTGCTTCTTTTTCCTTCCCAAGTCCGTCTCCTCCTCCTCTTCGCCTCCTCTTTGGTCGGGACAATTTTCAAGATGGCGTCACTGCCCCCCTGCGTCAAGTCCAAACTGATGAAATTCGAAGCTTCCGGTGATGCATTTCAAAGTAAAATGGAAAACAAAATACAATAATAAAGTCATTGTTTCGCCGTTTTATGCACTTTATCCATCTTTACTGTAAACATATTATCAAGGTGATGGAGGGCATATCACAATGAGGTGTTATAAAATGTAATAGTTGATGTTTGTTTGAGATTAACACAATTTGCAGTGGGCATACTCCACTGCTAAGACAAATTAAAGGTGCTATTGATAACATTTTTATGTAAACTATAAATATTTTTTCACGTTTTTGTAACTCTATTTATTTTATTTTAAATATTTTATTTTAAGAGTTTTATCATTATATATTATATTCTACATGATTATATTATTATTATTATTATTATTATTATATTTTTTTATTTTCATTATTATTTTTTATGTTAAATTTATTTAGTATTTAAGAGTCTTTTTAAATTATTTATTTTATTCTATGTCATTATTATTATTAGTATTATTATTATTATTATTTTTATTATTATTATTAATTGCATGTTTATTTTAGGAATTACACCATATCAACTAAAGTGTGTCCTGCAGTGTTACCTAAAGGTAGGGCACTGTGTTAAAATCTAATTTTATTTTAGTTTACAGTATAGTTACATTATAGTTTATAATAGAGGGTTTGGCAGGTAATTTTGGGGGTCCTGACATGATGAAATTGGCACTAACAGGTCCTTGGAATCTTATTTTTTACATTAAATTATGGGGGTTATAATTTGCTTGGCTTGAATTAATATGAATATTAAGTATTTCCAATGTTATATTTTAGTTTACTATCATTTTGGAGACATTTCCGGTTTCAGCTTGACCCATTTTAGTGAACTTGATGAAACAGCTTTACGAGCTGGGGATTGTTTTTATTCGGGAAGGCTGCTCGATTTGTACTCTGGCGTGTGCTGTTGCAAGAAAAGAGGGGCGGTCGGAGTCATCTTTTCAAAATAAGGAATAACCATAGCAATATTTACAATGTAGGCTACAAGTATTTGCAAATAAAGGGTATTGCAGGCTGCAATCTGTGTGTATACACAGTATATCATGTATTATTAAGCATATATGTATTTTTCCGTCCAGCAAACATACATAAAAGCTATATAAGAGATCATAAACAGCACTCATAGCCAATTATAGTGATGTTTCATGAGTTTTTTTAGACCATAAAATATATTCTATTTTTATGCACATAATATGTGGCCTGCCACTCTATGTAGGTCAACACATATTGCACCTACATATAGCCTCATGCTGTGCTACTATATGGTCACATATCAGGTTTCAGCATGGGTTGGGTGCTCAGTAATAAATGCTGAGAATACCATGAAGTACAGATATAGGCTTGGCCCATTCCCAAATCTGTGTGACACTAATCTCTCTAATAGCCTGGAGCAGATCTCCAACCCATAAGCGCTGCTAAACGATTAGGAGGTCAAAGGTCTCCGGGGATTTCTCTGCCAAGCTGGAAGCTGAGTCACCTGTTCTATATTGTGTGTGTTGGCTTTCCATCTTCAGTAAAACACACAGGCCTGTACATGGCTTAATGGTTGGAGCTGGAGGCACTAACGCTGGCCCGGGTGAGGAGTTCACTTCCTGTACATGTTATTCCCCTGGCAGTGATTGTGAACTTTCATCACAAGTGAACCGCTCTGGCTCTGTCCAGGAAATGTGGGGGATGTTTATCACTTCACAGAAAAATATTAGAAACATGCATGCAAAAACATCTGATTACACATCAGGACATTGTCAGCATAGTTACTGTATGAGATTAGATTATACGTCATTGTTACATTCCTTTGTCTTGCGTCACAAAACGACTAACTAATTAAATTACAGGAATTTAGTTGGTGAACCTTGCACGAACTCTTGCATGGTCACCGTTCTTCACCTGCAGGATTTCTACTGCTAAATGACCATGAGTTTGGTAAGATAATATTCTAGCATTTGAGCTGGAAGCTATTTAAATTATTTATTAAAGAGGAAATGATCAATCATGAATATAAATCAGGGTTTTAACAGTAACACAGCAGCATCAACAAAGGATCTTCCTTGCCAGATATTATAATACAAGCAGGCATTAATACATATCATCAGATATTGTTATTTCTCAAGTTATACAGTGGACTTTTCTAGTTTATTTGGAATAATAATAATTCTAATAATAATACATCAGATTTATATAGCGCTTTTCAAAGTTTTCAAAGACACATTACATACTGTAGAATAAAATAAAGAATACAAAAAATCAAAACAATGACAAAAAGATAAGAATAAATAAATAATAAAATAAAAATAGTTACAAAACATACCAAATTCTTAAAGAAAAGAAAAATTAAAATAAATAACTAAGAAATATAGAAAAATGCTAATACAATAAAATAAAATAAAATAAATTTCTCAGGAGACATATAACACAATATATAAATAAATATGTGCATCAAAGACAAACAATATATAACCACAGTGTAAATAAGTAAATAAAAAGAATTAAGAGTGTTAAATATAAATGCAAGACTAATATAAAGAAGAATTAAATAACAATATTTCTTGAAATGTACACTATAAATGTAGTATTGATGATTGAGTATTGCACAGTTGAATTATTGCACAAATATATGAAAGAATGTAACATAAAAGTGTAAAAAGTGTAAAGTAACTCAATATATATATATATTTTTTTCCAAACTTAGATAAGGTGATCTGTCTTCTCTCTGTTAATCTGTCCGTGCAGCATGTAAACGCTCAGTCAGCTGTTGTAATCATCCACTAAATTAAACATGAGCTTAATTCAGGACCATCTTATAGCACGACACGCAGTCAGCTAAGCACTCACGCTCCTCTCTTCTTCCGGCCTTGTTGAGCCTCCATGATGCGTTTTAATGTCGTCACTCAGCTCTCTGAGTCTCTTTGTAAGTTAGATCCAAGGTCACTGAAACCCCACAAGCTGCAGTGATGCAGGTAAATATAGTTATAGAACAAGAGTTTCCTCCACACTGCTTTGTGTGGCTGCTTGTGAGGCTTTCCATTTTGATTTGAAATAGAAAGAAATACTGAATTATAGCTTTTTTCAACAAGAAAAGTCTGATTGACCCCAAACATCAGTAAAACCACTATGCAAGATATAACATATGTGTAACACAATGCCCTTTTTTTTGTCCAAATGACTTTGTGGCCAATAAAAAACATAAAAAATAAAGTAATATGTACATATTTTCATATATTTCATTTTTTAAATATCACGGTTATTGTCATATTTATCGCCACACCTTTATTAAGTGTAATAAAAATGCTTTATGCTCATTTCTATGTTCAGCTTACATTTTGGATTTAAATAATATTTTTAAATATAATACAGTGGGGTCAGTAGAAGCAATGTCAGCAGAGGGTTAAAAACAGGAACATGTAAGGTAACATAAAATGCACTGTAACTGTTCCATGTAGGTTAAGCTGGGTTGAGGTTGAATTACAGTAGGTGTTAATGATGTACGCAAGCATGTACATGTCAGCGTTAGTTTAACAGTAGTTAATAGTTTTAACACTTTTTAAAAACGTTTTGAATCATGCATTTTTATTGTTTCCTTCAGAAAAATTATTACAACAACTTAAACCATAAAGAAATAAAGTAATATGTGCATAATAACAGATAGTACCTATAAATTGAAAAACAAAGTATTCAAGAACAAGGGAGGAGAAAAAAATGATAATAACAATAATAATTTAAATAAAATAAAATAAAAAAATTACAAATTAAAATATAAAAAATAAGAATTAGAATTTTTAAAATTAATCTTTTAAAATTAAAATAAAATCAAATAATAATGATAATTAAAATAAATGAAAAAATAAAAAATCTATAAGAATTTAAAAATAATAATAATAACAATAATAATAATAATAATAAAGAAATACAAAGATATAAATGAAAAAATAAATAAATTGCAGATTTATTCCTTGCACAAGATAGATACAGAGTAAATACTGTGTATTTAAGGCACATTTGGAAGATTAATATTAAGGATTACAACAGTATTGCTCTAAAAAGTATTTAAAGTTAAACCAAAGTCTTAACACACACTAGCTCTCAAACTGTGGACATTAAATGGGCCAGTATACTCTGGTCAAATAGCTTTGGAAACCCCCACACCTTTCCAACGTCAGATTAGAGGTTCTGTATCCGACACCCACTCCACGCCGTGATCAGCCAGCTGTGTGGAGGTGAAAAAGGAGCCAGGGTTTGAACTTCTCTCTCTGGCTCCTTTTTTTCATTCTTGGCACAACTATTTCTGTCACTTTTGGTGTGAACAACCGAGTGCAACACTATGAATACCTTCCAGGAGAGACTGAAATGATGCTGTTTCAACAATATAATAATAACTGCAGAGCCTTAACAAAGCAAGCTATGGAAAGAAACACACATTAGTAAGCACTGAGCCATGACCAAGGGATGACTTGCATTACGCTCATGTGGAAACGACGGGTTGGGTTGTACGTCTATCTGTCTTCCTTTGAGTGGGGAAGACCTACAGTTCTGGCCCTGGAGATTTACCGTCCAGCTAATCCCATTACTCAACTATCAGATGCCAAATCCCCTCTAATGGCATTACACGTGCCAGAATTACGTATGATGATGCTTGCTAATGAGAGCTCAGCAGATATACCTTACTGGAACCAGTGGCCCTCGCACACAGAGTAGCCCCATGGCTCTGCGGCTTAATGGACTCAGTATTGAGTGTCGAGGGAAGTCAAATTTATCGACAAAGTGCTTTTAACAAAAAGCAGGTTGCTTGCAAAGTGCATCGCAGAGCAACAAAGGATGTAAATACATCTAAAAGTGCGAGCGTCGAAATGTTAATAGTTGAGGGTGTGTGTTGGTAGCGTGTGACGAGGAGAGCTGCAGGACAACACCAAGGACAAGTGGACACTTTAAGATGCAGGCATGAATGATGAATGGAAGGATGGAGTTTCCCATGAAACCTCAAATCAGGCTGTCACGTCCCCGCCTACTGCCGCATTCGAAAAGGTCATTTTCAAAAGGTGAAATGTCTACTGAAAAATAAAAGTCTTTAGAAATGTATACATGCAGTTAGTGTTGTCTTTGCTTCTGTGGTACATCAGCTAAGGGTTAAAAACCCCCTCTTATTTATCAGGACATTAAAGGGTCATTATCAGAGGTTATCAGCCTCATATGCCTAGATGTTCGGAGCTTGGCTGCAGGGATTTGCTCCCATCCCAAAGGTGTTGGATGGAGTTGAGGTTGGGGGAAAACCATTTCTTTATGGACCTGGATTTGTTCATGAATGCATTGACATGCTGAAACAGGAAAAGGTCTTTTGCAAACTGTTGACACAAAATTGGAAGCATTTTGGACAGAGGTCTGTACATGCTTTTGGCCAAACTCTACTTCCTCTTGTGATAACCTGAAATATGTCACTAAACTTAAAGGATGTTCCTGTAGTTTTTTGTTATGATACTAAACGGTCTTGAGATTAACGAGCGAGCAAATATGCAGCCGAGTACATGTGCAAAAATAGAATCAAAGTCACATTAAAGAGACAGTGAAGTCACATTTGCTAGTGTGCATTCAACATTGAAGCAGCTTGAGATTCTTCAGCTTCAACGGAGTGATTCTACATCATTGTGCTCCACTAAGAGGACGTCCCTCTTGTCTAATTTAAAGCTTGTGATTAAAAACAATCAGCAGGTAGTTCAGCGCCTTTCGGCTCTATCTATACAGATGCTCTCCAGCTACAATCAAAGCCGCTCTTTTTGCTCTTAAAGCGCCCAGGAAAATGATTTATACGCCTGCTTTGGGCTTGTCGCGATGCCACTCAGAGCGATTTATCTTGTCTTGGCTCTGGCTCTGTGTAGCCAGAGCCAGCCAACCTCCCCCTCCCTCCTTTCTGTTGTTTCAGCATGAATGATCTTTTCCATTGACAGCTTTGTTCATCCCTGCAGGCAGATCTGCACCTGTAACCAAAGCCCGGTGGATACCGGCCTAATTACCGCTCTCATCTGGCACCCAGCTGCCTTCCTTGTCCTTGCACGAACCCATACGGCAAACCACAGAAGAGGAGGCATTAGCCGGTTAAAAATGAGCCGTCATCCTCGTAGCTGCTGCGTGAAAACCTCCACATAAGAAGAAAGGGTTTTCGAGGTTTCAAGGTCACACGGAAGAAGAAGGAAAGAACACACTAAATCTACAGTTACATCGTCAATCGTTGACGACAGTTCACGCTTATGTCATGGAGGCAGGTATCACTGTCCTCTTAATCCCCAGCATGCCTGCAGCAGCTACTGTTTTTACACCGAGACATGCAAGAGCTGTCAGCGGCCGAGCCTCCAAACATCAGGCTGGCAGGAGGGAGAGGTTGATGGGTTCAGGCTCAAAAAAGAAAGGTGGAGGGAAGCGATAGTACTGGTTGAACTCCAGTACGTGCATCACATTCTCACTCAACTCCTCAAATACCACCGCGTGGTCAGTGCCGCTTGGCATTGGAGGCCGACGCACGTGGTACCCCTCTGGTTACTTTTGGACGGACCAGGGACGGCCTCCCAATATAGGCTCGTTACATGTAATAAGTGTAAAGACTCCCGCGACTCACTAAAGACCCACGTGAGTCACGAGTCCCGTAAAGCGTTAGTATCGTCAGCCCCGTGAGTCACGTGAATCGTTAGTATCGTTAGTCCCGTGCGTCACATCAGTTGCTAGGCACGACTAACGACTAAAGACTTACGTGACTCACAGGGCAGATGATACTAACGACTCACATTAATATTAATAGTATTAATGTATTAATACTTCGTCACTTGCTCTGACCGTCGAATAACACCGCGGCTGGGTTTGCATTGGAGTTAATTGAAAATACGGTTCGCCACATACTGTTGCTAAAGGGCGCCTCCATGCGTCAGTTTCCGATGCTGAGGGACACTTACCAAACGGCGGTATTTGATGAGTTGGTATGTGAGGCACGTGGGCGTTAAAAAATGAGCATGCAACTTAAAAGTACAATAAACAATATGCCCGGTGTTGGAGTGAATTTTTCTATCATGGATGAATGTGTTGTGCCAGAGCACACGATGACGCACGCTGCAGAGCAACACATTGTATGGTATAAACTCCACGAAGGACAAACTCATTGTGAGGCTTAAAGCTAGACATCGAATGCTTTTCATCAGTTCTGTTCAGAACTCAATGCCCCATGTGCTCAAATCAAGGCCTGGCGCCGCGGCATTTATATGCAAATCTTGACCTTTGCCAAGCTGTTAGATGAATACTGTACATCTCCTCGCTTTTCCTGCCGTCCTACTAAACAGTCACATTTGCAGAATTTCCTTCTGGTTTGTGTTTCTGTGTCATTTCAAGTCAAGAGTTTGATGTTTTTAGGATCAGTAGCTGACTTCTTCTCTTTATTTTCCTCTCTGGGGGTGACGCGGCGCTGACAGCTCTAAATTTAATACGCCGAGGCCCATAAATACGCATCGGCATGACCAGGCTAGTTTGAAAATAACACCACGTTAAAGCTGAGGCGGCCCATGCTCCGAGCATGACGTGACCGTTATGCAATCGTACAATGGAGGCCGTGATATTTGGGGAATGTAACTCAACACCCCAAAACCTTTATAGACACGCTGTTGCCAACTTTAAGGAAGGCAACGGGCAGCTGTCCATTTCCAAAACAAGAGAAGTTTCTTGTGGAAGTTAATGGAAACCCACTCTATGATTTGGAAAGTCTTCCAGACATGAATCAATAATTGTACTTCATTAAAATCCAGACGATCATGAAATAATCATAACATAACAGGTTTCAGATTTTTCCGGGAGGCAACAGCATAATAAATAAAGTGATATTAAATTTGTCTGATGATTAAGCTGTAAAAAAAAAAGGTTATCCCTGCTTCCAGTGGTTTTATAATCTTCTTATATGTTTAATGAAGGACCTCAAGTTAAAGATTAATTTATATTTAGCTGAATTACATTAAAGTTTTTACTGAAATAACATTATTAAGAACATGAACTGTCTCTCTAACTGAATAACTTGAATCGTGATATCTTTGCCCGCATTAGATCACTCTTGTTTTATTATTAACCGTCTTCCCAGCAGCACTCATTTTCACTTATTATGAGCAGGAAAAGCAGGTAACTGTAACTGCTAAAATTACCGCTGGCTCTCCTCCAGCTGTTATTACGACGCAAAGCAGCAATTAATAATGTTAATATGAGGCACACCTGTGCTTGCACTGCATTAAAGGGAAAAAAGGTTCCTCTGTTTAATATCTGACAGAAAAACTCTATTTCTTTTGATCTTGACACAATTAAGTCTACATACAGTAGCCTACACATCTCAGTCAGCTTCTTGTTTACTATCTCCTGTGACAGGTGCCAATTAATCAATTAAGCAATTAAGCAATTATCACAGACAAGGTGAGGCTGGAAACTCTTCTTTGCTTATTTTTGTTCTCTGCCACTGCAGCGTTTTCTAAAACCGAATGATGTGACGTAGCGCTGCCACGATTAGAGACGGCATCATGTTGGGTTTCCTCTCAGAGGTCAACATGTTTGCACTATACTTGTCTCTCATTGTTTTAGACAAAGATGAGAGAGAGAGAGGATAACTTTCAAATCTGATTTTGAACTGTTGTACAGTAGTTTTCATTGAGTGCATATTGGATTAGGTATAAAAGACCACTTCAAAAATAAGTGGTTTTGCTTGAATAAGAAAAAAAATCTTCTCTTGGTGAGCTTTCTTGAAATAAGATGTAATATTTAGGCCTTTCAATAGATCCTGTAATGCTCAAAAGTATAGTATTTTGTCACTTAACAAGAAGATGCATTGTCTAAAAAACGTCCCTATATCTCACTGAAATGTTACTTGTTAGGTGATTGTGTCTTATATTAAGTGTTATGAGATATTTTGACTAATAATTATACTTGGTAAGATTTTTGCACGTTTATAGTCACAATGAAGCAGCATTGTCAGAGCATCGTGCTATCTTAATGTTCCTGTAGTAAAGACGAGACATATCACAGGAGAGTGTGAGCTCTTATAGCAGCACATTAGTGTCTCATACTGGAATCGGTCTCCAGCCTGGACTTCACATCTACTTGTCATGAAACTCAGCGACCGTGTTTACACGACTAAAAGGAGCTGATTGCTGCCTCCTGTTAGTGTCCAATCAGACGCTACGGAGGTCTACTCAAAGTTAATCCCTGCAGTGTGTGTTCATAGATAATAGTCGTGGCCTTTCTGAACAGTGTGACAGCACTCAACAGCTGTACGCCGCTCTGCCAAGGACCTCCCCGTCTCTCTCTCATGTTTCTGTCTCTCGCTTTTCTTCTTTCTCCTGGCAGCGATGCAATGTAAACTTTCTCTCCGTCTTTCACTTTCTCCCTTTTCTTCATCTCTCCACTCTCTCCTTCTCTTCCTCATTCTTTCTCTCCCTAGATGAAACGTTGCTGTTATCATGCGGCAGATGGCTGCGCTCTGCCACCCCCACTCCCACAATGCACCGGGGCCCCGTGTGGGAGTTGAACACAGGCGATAACATGGCCTCTGTATACACATACACATCACCTGTACTACTATATACAGTCACATTTACATATCCAGCCTTGGTGTGGTGGAGCGTAAGAAGAACATCTTTGTTTTTGAGTCCGTTTTCTTTCAACAACGCGCAGAAACAAGATGTTTCTGTTAGTAACAACTTGCTTGAACTCTGTTGTGAATGCAAACATAGTCAAAGCATTAGTCAAATATGAGAAAATAACATTATATTCATCTTTAACCCCAAACATTTTCTCAACAGTCCCTGCAGTTACTGCTACTACCATGCAGGAGATGCAGCTCGGGGCGGCCACCGTGTCGCTCACTCTTGTGGTTAGCCTACTAGATGTGTTGAGGCTTTCTGTGATGTAATATCACCCACAAAATGATTTGTATATCAGTTACTCACCCTGTGTTACCTTGAATTCTTGAAGAAAACTTTAAAAAAGGAATAAAAGTCGTGATATATATACTTTTCTTAATTTTTTTGATTCACCTTGGAGGCATGTGAAAAAGTTCTCTTCATGAATTCAAGGTAACACGAGGTGAGTAACTGATATAAAAATGGTCATTATGGAGACCGGGCTAGGTATGAGAGTTTTTGTATTTGTGAGAAGTTTCTTGTTAAATAAATAACTTTATTTGACAAGTTTTATGTTGCTTCCCATAGCAAGCTGGCTCATGACATTTCCAGTTAATCATCTTGTGACCCCTGAGATTTTTCCTCTTGACCCTTTGTGACAGAAAATGAATTGATAAAAGACAGTTTAAGTGGTTTATCAAGCAAAAGAATGCCAAACATTCTCTGGATTCAGCTTGTAAAGTATGAGAAATTGCTTCCTTATCATTGCAAATTGAATATCTTTAGGCGTTGGACTGTTGGTCGGACAGTTTCAAAGTGCTCCATGTACTGAGAGTCTGCAGCTTCTCGCTTCACTGCACTTCCACAAGGATTTTGTTGTACCTTGTTTTGGAACCAAACTCCTCGCCTGGCGTTTTTCTGTCAGAGTGGAGGAGGTGAAGGGAGAGCGGGAGGCTTCTCGGTCCAGAGACAGTGACATCAGCGGTGCCTTTGGCGCCACTTATCTCCCCGGGATCTCCCAGCTGCCCTGGCATTTCCTGAAACGGGCCACACACTATCAAGCGAGGAGATGCAGGGAGATTTTTCACAGTGAAATCGTGCAGAAAGTTCACGAACAACTTGGTTCTGGGTTTCAAGAAATAAACAAATGATTATCATGATCATGTTGTTTCTGTTTTCAGGTGTGTGTATCAGCTTGTTTTGGATACTTATAGAAGTTGTGGTTTCCTGCTCTGATTCCCACATTTCCACTGGTTTATCTGATGCATGTTGTTGGGGTTGTCTGAAAGCTTCTTATCTCAAACTTGTCAGCGTAAATCAAAAACACTTTAACATGCTCAACCTGTTTGTTTCCAGATATGTCAAACAAAGGAGGACGGGTGCCATCTTTAAATAGGGGAGGATTAAGGTGATGTACAACCTGGCGTCCATCCTGTGTTGTCTGTCGTATGTGTTTCTCTAAATAAGATATATGTATTTTAGTGTTCAGATTTAAATGCTTTCAAGTGTTGCTGCTCAACTAACTGCAGCCTCTGAGGGCTTAAATCAGAAAGGAACAACATGTTCTTATCATTGAAATGACAAAGAAGGTATTTTATCAACACTTTAAAAAAATGATGTGATTTATATGTGCAGTTTCTTAAGTTAAGGTCTAACTTTAGGCACAAAACTACTTTGTTATGGTGAAAGATCAGGAAAGACTTCTGTCTTCTCTGATGCCTGGTCCAGACTAACTATATTTTTGACGGTTACGATGGTCACTTTGTCAGATTAGGCGATAAAAAGTCATAAGTTCTTGTAGTGATTTAGCCGAGAGACGTGACAGACTACACGTCGGTCCCCGACCAATCATCGCTGGTCGTTTTTCACGACGTGTGTGATGTCATCAGGTTAGGAAGCTTGATGCTAATGACGGTAGCCTACTCACCTATTGCACGCCATCTTTTTTCTTTTTTCACTCTGTCGTGGTTTTCCCTCGAGGAAACATCCGAAAGGCTGCGGTGTTGTTGCCGTAGCTCCACAAATCTTTCCTCAATTTCACAACTGCACCTCACAGCACCAACACCAACACCCTACGACGGCCATAGGAGGATGGGCGCCCTCTTTAAACGGGGAGTATTAAGGTGATATACAACCGAGATGGTGACGGCTAAAACCCACACCGTAGTAATTACGACTGGAGCGTCACAAGCTCAGACGTAGTTATTTTAAGCCAAATCGTGTGTTTCTGAAGACATAGTTTGGTTCTTCCACTGGTTCTTAGACAGGAACCTTTAGGGAGAACCGGCCCAGTGTTGATGTTAGCTGAACTCCCGTGTTTGTGTGTCCACATTCCCTCAGAAACAAGCGATGCGGAGCAGGCAGGGAGGGGATGAATGTGTGCACGACAAATTGGCTCCATTGAAGTTATTTGCTCGGTTTAGAGAGCTTGCGAGGATACATCGCAGGAGGAGAATTTAATGGTGACACATAAACTGCCTCTGTTTGTCTCTCATTTACTCTTGTTTACTTCCTTTGGCTTGTTTACCGTCGCACACGCTGACACTTTAAATGCTTATTTGGAGTCCACCAAATCGTGATTAATGAAGCATCGAAGCTTTTGGTGCTTTAAGGATGATTTTTGAACACTTAAAAGCCTCACATCCCTGTTTATCTCTTCATTAGTGTCCCTCGCACAATCAAAAACAAACTTTTGAACATGAACACACAGCGAACTCTGAGCTTCGCACATGTGCTCACACATAAAGTAATGAACTTTAGCTCGCCAGCTACGCACAGTAAGACAATTCCAAGCCCTCGCACGCTCACAACGGCGCTGCCAGCACAGCTTGCCATTAGCCCAGGGTTGTCCGACTCCAGACGATGTTTCCAATCTCTCGCACCATCTGCTCCTCGCCTCGGCGCTATCAAAAGGAGGAAGAGTGCAGCTTCCTCTTCCTCCTCCTCGTCCTCCCTACGAGGCTGGCCATCTTGTGTGGAGGTGTGAAAGCGCTGGGACATGATACCCCTGAAAATATTAGTGATAGTAGTGCTGCTATTGTTCCCTGACGAGTTGTCGTCCTCCCAGAAGATTCTTTCATTTTTTAGCTCGTTGTAATGTCACCGGCACGCTCTAAAAGCAGACACAATCAATAAAACACTAAAGACAAGACACTGAAAACAAAGCGCCATTAACATATAAGATATTTGCAGGTAATAGCGCAATAGCATCAATAACATTTGCCATTAATTTCCTGGAAACGACGACTTTGATGGATTTTATCCCTCTGGCAGGAATGTTAAGAATAGCTTTCAAACTGTCAATATTCACTTGTCACCAATTGACAAATGTAGGTTTTAATGGAGCATAAAAAATGACGCTTGGACAATAAATGTTTCTGTGAATCTGAATAAATGGATGTACATTTATTTGCCGTTCATGCAGCCACATGAAGGCCATCCTCTCCTCTCCTCTCCTCTCCTTCAAGGCTGGAGGATTGAGAAATGAGATGGATGCTTTCTGCAGAATATAAAGCAGAGGACGTGATGCATCATGCCAAGAGCTGACAGAAATACTACATGAATCATATGTGGTGATATTACACAATGTACTTTCTTTCTCCTTTCTCTGCGCAGCTCATTTTCACACGGCCTCGCTGACGTAAGACGGCTTTCATGTCGCTTGCTCCTGCAGAATTATGAGGGATAATTATTTTCTAGTAAAGCCCCCCAGTGATGTGTTTTTAATCATGGGGATTGTTGTAGGTGCGTTTCTTTAATTTGCTAAATAAAAGCTTTTGGTGTGAAAATGTGTCTGCTGATAATACTAAAAAAACTCCATGTCAGCAGCATAATAACTCATTTGTTTTCATTCTTCTTCTTTGAAAAATGAAGGCAACAGGAAACGCTATAAAAGATGGTTTTGAAGCACATTTAACACAAACTTCAAGGACAATCTTCTTTGTTATATATCATCAGGGTGTGATGCTCAAAATAAGCAGTGAAGTGTAATTTAAACTAAACTTTTAAATTAGTGATTTCCTATATCTCCCAGAATGCTCTGCAAACCTTTACAACCTGTTTAAACATTTAAACCATTCATCTATCCTGCCATCAGTGCCCAAATGTCCTTTTTCCTCCCAAACAACTTCCTCCACCTCCCGCTCGGGGACAAGCGGTCGCTCCCAGGCCAGCTGGGAGTTGAAATCCCTCCAGCAGGTCCTGGCGCTCCCTGACTCTTGGCCTTCCCAGCCGGTCGGGACCAGACCACGGCAGCCAGGAGGCACAGAAACCAGTCGACCATTTGTTAATTGTTCTTTGTCTTGCATTAAATCACGCTTTGCTTTACTCGTTCACAAGCTGTCAAAGGTGGGAGTGTAAACTGAAAAGGCACAAAACATCAAACTTCACTGTGCTTGTAATGTTAGATGTAGCTGTCAATGCTAATGAAGAAAAAGCCTCACATGTCTTGTAGATGCATTGATTTTAGGGGCCAGTTTCATAAAGATACAGTTTGTTAGACTGTAGGGATGTACGGGGTTAGTCTTTAAGGTTAGGCCGGTCTACATTTGAGACTGGACAGAATGGACTTTTCCTCCAAAATATGACAACATGACAGGGTGCCCAGTGGAGAAAATATGATGAAGTGACCTTGAGGATGACCTTCCAGTGGAGAAAACATAATGAAATGCCCTCTAGTGTGCCTTTGTAGTGGAGAAAATGTGATGAAATGACCTCTAGGGTGCCCTTCCGGTGGAGAAAAATGGATGAAGTGTCCAGAGGTGTGCCCTTCCAGTAGAGAGACTGGGATGCAGTGCCATATAGGCTGACCTACAAACTAGAAAACTTTATGCACGCTGGTGATCCACCACATGCAGCTGGTACTTTTTTATATCTACCACTTATGTCTACCACTGCTTATACATACTGTATAGTATACAGTATGTCAAAAACGCTGGATCCTACATTTCCAACCACACAACCACACATTCTCATTTGCATATGCACAGAATAAAGCTAAATAAATAGATATCCGGCTGCAGCCTTAACCCCTAGTAAAAATTGTCATGTTAAATTCTTCCCATAAAATTACTCAAGACAGTCAAGGAGACAGCTTCGTGCAACTGATGGTCATCTTGGACTGTTAGTCAGATCTGAGCTTCCGTCTTTCAATCTCTGGGTGAAGTCTGAGTCTTTGCCACTTATATTTTTCTCTATTTGCTGCTGGTTCATAATAAACCATACAGAGTGCATGTACTACGGTCGAGCTGTACATATTCAGTCTGCAACAAAAGAAAACTCCTTGAAGTCAATACTTCTCACAGTATATCATTTTCTAGCGAGACGAGATGCTTTTAAACCATGTTCGGCATTTAGAAAGATATTTTGAAGCTCTTGTCTCAACAATCTTTTTCCAGCATCGCTCTCATGCCAACTTCCAAACATTTTGACATCCCATCTTCACATAGTTTCTCCAAAGCTTTAGTGATATGTTTTATTTAGCTCTTTAATTTCATTTCGCTTTGTTCTTGAATTCTGGGGGACACAATCTGACATTCGCCATCAATGTTTCAGGCCTCTTCATCAAGATGATTAATAGGAGTAAAGTCTGACCTTTCACAGAGATTAGGGGATAAATCATTAGTTATATGAAATCCCAAATTAATACCGGTCCCATAAAAACAGGGCTTCACATGGATGAACAGAAATCTTTTATTCTTTCTGGAAACAACCAATCTATTAGCATCTATATTCTACATGCAGACGGCTCTTTTCTCTCTTCCAACCTCATTTATCTTCTGTTTTTCCAAACCGAGTGGTTTGTTTCTCCATCAGCCATTTTTCAATCTTCCATTTTCTTTGGATTCTCCTTTTTTCCTCTCTTTAAGTATTTACCTGTGTCTTAAAGCCATCTATCAGCCGCACACATCCATCTCTGTGAATAATTTATAAATGCAGACTCGTTCTCTCTCGTTCTCTTTGCTCTTTCAATCTTATTTCCCCGTCTCTTCTTCTTTTATAATAAATGCAGATCTTTCTGCCCTTTTCTTGCTCTATTCCTCTTTCAGGTTAATTATTGCTCTTTCTTCCTGGATGTAGCTCTCGCTCACGTTTTTGCTGCTTTTGTCGAGCTCATTTCTCTCCTTTGTTGATGGATGCATCTCATTTATTTTTTTTTCTGTGCAAACGTGTCTAATTTTTCCCTTTTTCAGTCTCATTTTCTCTCTGACTTCATGGATGTGCACTTCTATCTCTCATCTTCACTCTTTCTCTTTAAATACAAAACAAACACTGTTCATTTTTTTTGTTCCTCCTTCAGTTTTTTTCACTTTCCAACTTCTTCTTCTTCTGTCTTTCTAGATGCAGAGCTGGGTTTATCTTTTATTTTGTTTCTTAGACCCTGAAGGTTTCCACAAAGCTACCAGCATGTCCATTTCGTGGGATTTATACGTATTACAGTGCATTACTTTTCACAGGTATAGCTCCGAACGGTGTATGAGAACAACCTGTTCAAACGGGAGTAAATGGGGACGATATTCAGCTGTGGATTAATCCACATTTGGTCCAGTGTGGCTCACTGATGTGTTTTTAATAGTTTCTGGACAACACTAGAGCTCTATAGCAGAGAGGAAGAAGATATATCAGCCTTTTGTTCGTACGATCAATTCACTGTTCTTTTCACAGGAGCTGCTGACAATAACAGAAATGTAGAATATAGCGAGTCCAATCCTCTCCATCTCTCCTCCAGGATTGCTCACCCTCACAGTATATATCTGAATCAGTTGTGTAATATCTCACCTCAGATGGACCACTGTCCTGGCCTGACCCACCACCACCACCACCGTACACAGCAGCACCCTGGCAGCGCTAAAAGCATGTTTGTGTTTGTGTAACTGCTTGTGTAAGTGTGTGTTTGCATCAATTTCTGCTTGTTTTCTGGGTGTAAAACATGATAAAAAAAAAATGTTTGGATGCACAAACCGGATTCATGAAATCCAACAATTCTGCAACTTACAAAACAGATTATGTAATCAGAGAAATTATCACCAGACAATTAAGGTTTGAGCATCTCTTGTAGCTCACAGCGAGACCAAAATGTGTGACTCTCTTGTGAAGCAGAGACTGCCAAAGATTTCTGCTTGTGTAAGTCTAAACTTCCTTAGTGGTGCGAACACATTTTTACTAATTAGACCTACTTTACTGTGTTGAAATCTGTATCTTCCCAGCATTATAATGTAACTGACGTGACATTACTGTTTGTCTGAATGAGTAAAAACCTGCACTAGTGTGATACTACCCTCCAGTACGCGGCTGATTTCCTCCGTTGTGAGCAGCTTGTACCAGGACAGGTGCCAGCACACATGCTGATCAACATTTCTCAATAACGCTTCCAACCACAGTTAATGTGACAGTTCTTGTGTTTTATAATACTCCAACAAAGAGACGATGTATTCATTAAAATGCATTGTGGCTACCAGCTTGAAAGTGATGAAGAGGGAGGTGTGGGTACAGGAAATGAACTAAAACACTTATTTAGTAGTTTGATGGTTTTACTCAGTACTTTCAATATAAAATATTGAAAATGCAAATCCTTTTCATGCAGCCCGGTTGCACTAAATGGCGTATGAATGATGTAATCGTGAGTCATTTCACGTGCAATAAGAACGGAGAGTTTTCCATACTTCTGTTACGTTGTTTACGTATATTTCTGACTTGAAACTAGCGATTGAGACCATAAACTCATGTTTACAATGTTTACTGAGGTAATAAATCAAGTGAGAAGTAGGCTCATTCTCTCATAGACTTCTATACAACCAGACTTCTTTTAGCAACCAGAGGAGTTGCCCCCTGCTGGCTGTAAGAAAGAATGCACATTTAAGGCACTTCTGGAGGTTGCCGACTGGCCTAAACCTAACTGCAGCCATTACCATAGTTTTGTTGCGTGGCGTACAAATGACACACGAAAAGGCTAAAATACGTTCTTTGCTGAATCGTACATGCTGAATCTTGTTGTAATGTCTTGCTATTTATACGCCTTCCCGTGAGATCAGGTTGTTTTCATAACGTGGTGAAAAAACAGAAAGAGGACACGGTAGAGCTAAACACTCCACCACGAGCTACTGAGGCTTCATTTCACTACATTTGATCTTGTTATGTAACGGCGCTGCTTCCCGCAGTCTGTTCTCCACTAGATCCCTGTGTGTGTCTGCATACCTGTTGCCTATTACTCAACCATGACACACACACAATCATAATCATGGACAAAACATGTTGCTCATGTTTACCAGATTTCAGCTAAATAATTCAGAGATAGTTTGCATCATCAAACAGACAAACATGGTGCAGACACCCTCTCATCCATCCGTCCATCTCTGACGGTTTCTCTGCAGTAATTGCAGCACGGGGTGGTTCTGCAGGAGGCTCTTCCTCTGACTGGGATTGCGGATAAGAGGCGCCAGCCTGCCTTTAGGGCTTTAAGGCTTCCTCAAATCTCTCTCCTCTCTGCCTTTGAAATAAGACACCCTCCCTCGGCTTACTATAGACCCCCAGCAATCACTCGCCGAGGTGTCGGGACCCCTGCCGAGTGAACCGAGGGGGCCGCAGACCTCCGGGTGTCAGGTCTGAAAGAAATGCTTGTCATGGGTGATGCTGGTAAAATGTAAAGGCAGCCTCTTTCAAAGAAATCTTTTCATTTTCAGGTTGGTGTTGGAGCGTCGTTGCAGCATGTCCGCTTGATGAAACGGGACGTAAAGGAGAGGAAGAACGCTCCAAGGACAGCGGCGTGATGAAATAGGTGTGGAAAAAAGGGAAATATCGTTGAGAGTACATTCCTAGATGTTGTTGTTGAAACGAGCGATGAGGTTTTTGTACAGTCTGATGCAAATGATGTGTATTATATATAGATGCTGCTGTTGCTGCTGCTGGTGTTCAGGATACGGCTGCTGCTCCCTGGAGACGCTGCTATTGTTGCAGGATCAGGTGAGGTACTGACAGGTGTGTAGATGTGTGTGTCTTCTCAAAAGCATATTCAGAGACACACACACACACATATACTGTATACACACTGAAACAGAGGCTTTTGTCTCTGCTGTCTCCGGCGATGGTAATCCCAGCTGTTGTGTTGTATGTTACTGTGTTTTTATATTTGGGTTACACTGAAAACAGAAGTGACAAACTTTAAATATAGAGTTCATAACTTACAGTTTAGATATTGAATAGTTTTTAGATCTTAGATATTTAGTTCAGAGCATTATGCATCTGTTTTTAACAACGTATCCTCATACTCATCATCCCGGTCTCACGGGAAGGCGTATAAATACCATTACACGTGTCATGAGTACGCACTTTAGCGTCATTCAAAAATGTGGCACAAATGTTGAATATTTCGGAGAAGTACAAAGATTTTATAAAAGTTACGAAGATAAAGCTTGCAGAACTTGTTGGGGATCCCGAGACGGTTCCTTGGGGACCTCCTTCATGCTCCGAACCTCTGGGCTCGACAAATAACTTTGAGGCTTGATGAGAAAATCGGTTCTCAGCCTTCTGCTTCTGGCGAGTGTTTTCTATAAAGCAGCAAAAACACAAAGCTCAGAGTTTTGGGAGGTTTTGCAGTGATAATCAATTCCTGCTTTCTATAGTGGAGCAGAGACTAATGAGGAACACATCTACAGCACCGTAGGGATCACTTTTATTAATACCATCGTGTCTCCGGCCTCCCCAGAACACACAGCTTGGCCGTGCATCAGCGCTTACTCAGGTAAAGTTGTTAGAAACTGAAAAAGGAATCATTCCCCTCCCTGTTTCTGTCTCTTTTTCTATTGTTGCTGTTTAGTGAGAATCTTTAATCTGCAAAATATCAACTTTTGAGGAGCCAAACATTGTTTATAGGTTAATATCAACTCACTGATTGATTTTTTTTTTTTATAGGAAATGATAAGAAAAGTTCTCACTTCACAGAGATAAATCTAAGCTTAATTAAATGTATTCTTTCCTTTTTACATTTCTTCATGCATTTCTGCCTCATTATGCTAATGAGGAGGCTCTCACTCAACATGTGTAACTATGGGGTCAATGTGCAGATAATGGATGCCGTATAGACAATAGATACCGTCCTCCATATTGTGACTTTTGTAACTTTAAAAAACTGACAGATTATCCCAGATCTTCCTCTCTTTTGCCTCTTTCTTTCCTCCCTTTCCACTTCCTGTTTGCATTTTTGCCTCACCCTTGTTTCCCTCCTCTTTCCCGAAATACCAACCTCTCCTCTTCCTCCTCGCTCGTCATTTATCTGCCTCTTTTCCACTCTCTCCTCCTCTCCCTCTTTCACCTTTAAGTGTCTCATTAATAATTCTTCAGCTCTCCCTCTCCCAGAGCGTTCATTATCGTGGCGGCTGCAACACCTACGCCACTGTAATCAATCCAAATTAAAAACTTAAAGTCGACTGGAAATAGGAAGAGTCGGGAGTGGGACGAGTACAGAGGGATTTGCTTTCCTCAGCGGCCTTTTGGAGGAAAAACACCGGCTGTGTTTTCTGTTTTTTTATGTTGTTGTTTTCATTTATTTCTCGCCTGGCAGCACCTCAGAAGGAAGGCAACAGTAATTGAAATTAATGTTAGTGTTTGCATCAAACGGGCAGGGGTGTGTCTATGTGTTAGGGTGGGTGTGTTGGGTCAGGTAACACATACACACCGATGAAGAAGACACACAAACACATAGAAGATCAAGCACACACACACTCAAGAGACTCTTGCTCTGACAGTGATGAAGTGGAGAGTGTGTTGGAGCCAGGAAGAGAAGAGTGATGAACACCGCCGCTGAGACAAGTGGAAACCACCTGGGGGAAGTGAGAGGATGTGAGACGGTGTTCGCACGGAGGATACCAAAATATATAATGTGTGCAAGCTGAAAAAGCTGATTCAAAACAAGCAAACAATGGTCCAGCTTAAATATATTAAATTTTTTGGTGCATAAGCAGCAGCTAACTTTCTTTTACTTGAAGCATATTCTGAGCTGCACTCACCACAAGATAACTTCAGTAACTCAGCGACTTCTTGTGGCCGAAGACAACTTTAAAGGTTCAGTGTGTAGGATTTGGTGGCATCTAGTGGTGTGGTTGCAGATTGCAACCAACTGAGTACCCCTCCACTCACTCCTCCCTTTCCAAGACTACGGTAACGCAACCTGATCTCATGGGAAGGCGTATAAATAGCACAACATTACAAGGACATAGCGCATGTCATGATAACACATTTTTGCTTTTTCGCGTTGCATTTTTATGTCATGCAACAAAACTACGGTAAAGGCCGCAGTTAGTTTTAGGCAACACAACCTCTTTCTTAAGAAAAACGTCATGGTTGAGCCTAAAATAAGTATGGAAACAACGTAATTTAAGTACAGAAAACACGTCACAAACGTCACTAATCTAACTTACAAATAACTCAACAACACTTGACATGAACATAACATAACATAACTAAAACAGAGAACACTGGATTTTACTTTAGGAATATAAAGTCTAGTACAAGGGAATAAAAGAGGTGACGTGCATTCATTTACGTTGAAAGAAAGTGTGTGTGTGTGAGCGAGATAGACCAGGCAAAGCGGAGGGTGAATGCATTATACTTAAATGTAATGTCTGTGCATGTGTGTGTGTGCAAATCCTTCCAGGAAAAGACAGATTGAATGCAGTATCTGCTTTGTGTGTGTGTGTGTTTCTGCAGACAGATAATGTATTTGAGGAGTCCAGTCGTCTTTCTGACTGGCTACAGCGCTCAGCGTGGAGCCGACGATGACGCAGGAAGTACCAGTAACTCAGTACTTTTACTCCTCTTGAGTCATTTTTTCCAGCAAAATCTGAGAGCAGCAAATGTGTCAGCGATCTAGAACATCAATAATTGACTTCAAGTTTTGGTTTCTGTTCCTGTTCTGTAAAAGGTTTTAGGATGGACATTCTGTACTCTAAGACAACAGGGAGGAATCCATGAAAGAAGACGTACAGAGATCAATTTCTTTATGCACAAGAGCAGGAAATAGACCAGAAACCAATGCAGCTTTTAGTTTTGAGAAAGGAGATCCTGGGAGATGTAGGAAACCACTAAGGGAAAGAGAAGCAGTTGGTTAGCACAGTAATGAGACCTAGCAGCATCAGAACCTGTTCTTCATGTAAAAATGTGGTTGCAGGTTGAACCATCAGGCGCCAGGAATTCATCTTCCTCCTCCACAACAATCCACCTCATCAGGCTGCAGTGCCCTCGGCGCTCGGCCAGCATTAATTGCGTTTGGAGTCGAGTCAGTTGAGCATGGTCTCCGAGCTGAAGAGCGCTCCAGCAGCAGTCTGCCTCACAGCGCCCAGACTCGGGCTTCTTTTTTGTCTCTCTTATGTAATTAAGCAAATGTGGTTACAATGAAACGACTCCCCGAGCTCCCAAAATAGGAGGGAGGTGTTAATCGAGGAAATGTACATAAGCTGCCTGTGGAGAAAGCGCTGCAGAGAATAGGATTAACACATCAAAACGGTATTGTCGAGGCCATAACACCTCATCTGCAGATGTTTTCTCTCCACAGGATGAAGAACAGAAGGAGTTAGTTTTTCCCTCTCTGACATCCATGTAGTCGACGTGTCTGACATCACACAATGAGCTTTAAGGGGCGTTTAAGATGGTGTAAGCTTTTCACTAAACATGGCAGCTATATGGTCTCAGATCCATGAAAGTATGGTGCAACTGGTTTTTGAGTGCCATGCTTGTGGGGGCTCATAAGAAAAATATAATTAGCACGAACTCATTGCGTGTGATGATATAAATTATGTAAAGATGTCATTTCTTCACCATGAAAGAGTGACAACAGCACAATGCAGCATTTTCCCCTCATGGTGCATTGAAGCAGTTCATTTTAACGCAGATTGTACTCGTTGGTAAAAAACATCCTTTCTTGCAGCCTGTCCTCTTAGTGTAGCCTACCATCACAAAATGACGAACTTTTCCTTTAAAGAAGACGTGAACCAAAATAAATATTCTGCTGAAACTCTAAATGACGTCTGCATCCTCCACAAGTTACATTCTGTCCATTAAGCATTGTAACCACAGCGTATAGGTCGATTTGGACTGTACGTAGCATATTAAACTCCTCTAACCTTCCTCTCTCCTCCCTACTGTGAATGTTATGAATCATTTCAGAGAAACATATCTCATGTGTCCTTGCAGCTTTTGGCCTCAGACTTTTCATTTCCATTTCCACGCGTCCCGCTGCCTTCTGGGAAGGACCTTGTTATGTGACGAGCCGGCCGGCGTGGAGGACGACACACAAACCTGTGTACTTAAGGGCGAACGCACCTTATTGCAGATTTCTATTTCAACCTTTAGTTTTCAACGCTGGTCACACATTTGAATTTAAATGTTCAGAATATAGCTGAACGCTTGAACTTGTGAAAATATGGTGACCTAATGTGCATGCATTGTGGTCTATATATGCTTCTGTGTGAGTAGAAATGAATGGAAACGTTTAAATGAACCCAGAAATGGACATTTTTAAGTTCCACTTCTCACCACCACTATAAAAGCCTTAACTAAAGTAGTGACAAACAGCACGAAGTGATGAATAAAACATGTGACTTGAAGCTGAGTTTGTGTTCGATCAGATCCATTCGTGGAGGTTAAGAGGGGGGGGGTTTAGCTCGGTGGTACAGATCGATGTTTGCTGGAGTGTCTGAGAGCACAGCGATCCTTTTGTTGGCTAAAAAAGCTCCTCGCTCGCTCTCCCTCTCCAAGCCTTTCATCTTTCATTTGGGCTCAGGGCATTGATTGAGAGAGCGGGGAGCCATTGACATCAAACCGGGCCACTGTCTTTTATTCCTTCCACTTTTATTGAAGCGCGGACTTATACAGGTATGCCCGTCGTCGTCGTCGTCGTTGGGTTGCCAGGCTACAACGCAGGATTTATTTCAAAAGGCGGGATTATGTGTCATATATGTCTGAGAGAAGATGCCCTTCAGCGAATGTGAAAGGGGGGATTTATAGTTGCAAACATCAACGGTCAATGTTTATGAATGGAAATTCAGCAAGCAAGTGGTTCTGAAAGACAAAGGTTGCTGGAACTGTTGCTTCTGTGGCCCTGTAAAAACCACTGAGGTACTGTAGGTGATATTGTGCTTTACATGAGTAAACTTGCATTGTCCCATTCGCATTCCATTTTTCCTAAACGTAACTAAGTGGTTTTATTGCCTGAACCAAGTGAACGTGTTTCCTGCGACCAAAAAGTGAGAAAAGTGACGTGACAAAGCATCAGTATGTGACGAGTTGGGATGAGAACGTGTTGGCCTCCACGGTGAACGAATAATCCTGGTGCAGAATAATCCAAGTCTGATTCATCCAGACGAATGTTCAATACCTCACAAACACATGCATCTTCACTAAAACCTCACATTAACCATGGAGGCATGCAAGAAAAAATAAGTTTTCTTGCAGAATTCATGGTAACATGGAAACTGGAAAAAAGGCCGCTTCAAATGTAAGTAAAAAACAATGAATACAAGGTGTTTTTGCATGTAATAAGTAAAACATTCTGCCAATGGAACAAGTGAAAATACTCTTGGTAAGATTTCTTGAAATAAAATGTAATATTTAGGCCTTTCAAGATAATAAGAGATCTTGACATTAGCTGTGAAAACTCATTTTGAGCTACATTTTATTAGTTTCATTGTCTAAAAACGTCCCTGTATCTCACTGAAATGTTATTTGTTAGATGATTGTGTCTTACATTACGGTTCGGTTAAGTTTAGGCTGGCAAAGCTTAGGGAAAGCAGAAGAAAGAAGTCAGACAATTTATATGTCCAACCATCCAACTGATCTCCTCCCTGAGAGGTTTTGTGGCACTAATATAATGTCACTCTGTTTACAACGTTGCTTCTGAGTGAGGACAGTCATTGTTCGCAAAGGAAAACACAAACACAGATCATTTTAAGTGTTAATGCTTGTTATTTTGCAGCTTCTTCATCTGTTGTAGCTTTTTAAAATCTAAATATTACTCTTTTAAGCGATGCCCCATTACAAAAGGCCATTTCAAAGCAACAACTGACGGATCTTCTCATGAAATAAAAGCATCAACTTAATGTGTAAAATATGAAAAGTGCATTCAAGGTCATTATGAAGAAACAGTCATCGACCCTGAATCACAACTCCAGATGTTTACTTTGACACGCTATCAACGTGATGGATTTGTTTGCGTGCACGTCTTCATTAGGCTCCGGGGTTAAACTTTAACCAATCAAACTGCTCCCTTAATTGTGCGCCTTATTGGAGGATTGATAATAATTAGAGTTGCTTGATGGGAAGTTAATATCCGTCAATTATGCAAGAGACAACAGAATAACAAAGATGAAACAGCGCTCATCGTTATTCCCCTGCTGATGATTTGTTTGGAGCAGAGGATGACAGAGACTGCAGGCTGGCCTCAATCTGTCTTCAAGAAGAAATACATTTGAATATTAAATACTTTTTAAATCTCTCCGGGGAGGGTTGCCTTAACAATGTGTACTCTTTTAACGCATCTGTAGCTCACATTTACACTAAGAGCTGTCAAGAAAGGTATTAATAACACATAATATATCTCATTTTATGTCTCTGTCCCATATTTACTTAAATAATTAAATATTTCAACAAACTTTTTGTTTGTGTTTCTATTGAATTCCTCCGAGTTACATACTTACTGTAGGCACAGATTGAGAGCAATAACCTTGTATATCTTATACTCATTATATGCTCCCGGTAGAGCTACTGTACTGCCGGTAAATAGGAAGAAGAGGTCACAGACAACTATAATTGCTTTAAGTAAGGACATTAGTTCTCCAGGTTATAAAAAGGAGAACGAGACATTATATTAACTCGCTCTAAGCCTCGCCCTGAGGACCTTCAGAAACATCTGTATTGTGAACGGATGCATCGGCGAACAAAACAAGCCATCAAATAAAGATAGAGGCCACAGGAACTTGAAGTGGAACTCATTGTGTTGCAAGTTTTCAGGGATTTATATACTTTCTCACTAAAAGATCTTTTGTATTACTGTGTTCGTATACAGAAGTTTTCAGAAGTTTTCAGACATTACTGTATGTAAAATATTATGCAACATTTGTGATATCTGAAAACCTGAAGTCACACTTTTAATAAGGGTCAGTTTAGTTGACGGTTGCATACTTTTCCTCTATAGTACCTTCTTTTTATTTTCATGTTCAGGTTGTTTCTAATGTAAACCCATGGTCAATGATATTTAAAACTGAATATGTTGATCACCTTCTACATTGTGTAAGAGTGATTGTCCCAAGGCTGTTGAGACCAAGTGAGAGCTTCAGACCAAAGCTGGTCCTTGGGACCAAATATACACCAAACATTGTTTTCTATATGCGTTTGGACAGAAAATGAAAATCAATTTCCACCGACAGCTGAGACCAAAACACACCTTTCAGATGTCAGAAACACACACACAGCAGCACTCTGCCTGAGCTGCAGGTAAAGGCAAGCAAACGTGAGAAAGCCACAGTGTGAAAAACGCCTGTGGTCGACTTAATACACTGCAAAATATGGCGATAAGCACGGGGCATTCACAGCGAGCCGGTGGGCCGGGCTGATTACACCCTGTAGACCACAAGACAACAACACCAGTAGATGAGCTCTGCTCTCAGTGTGCAGCTGCAAACACAAACTCTCAATGATGGTTTTACATTTTGATTTGAATAATTCTAAGTATCGTTTTTATTTTACAAATGCCTTAAAGGGCTTTTGGTCCTCTATGAACACATTATTTCTCCTTCTTGATTTGCCTTCAAGTGATTTTACTTGACATTTACACAACGCTGTCATGGAGAATCTCATCAGAAAGGTCAAAGGTCATCGCAGCAGTTGGCTGTCCTCTGTGTGGGTGTTGGTCACAAATATAGCGGTGGGATTCCTTCCCTCTGGCCAACATGATTACTGAGATCAAAACACTTCAGCAATGGAAATGTGTCTAAGTGTGTTTGTGTGATCTTGTACTTCTATATTTGTGAGTTTTAGACCTTGAGAGTGATGTATGAAAAAAAGTCTGAAAAATGTACAAAATATGTCTGAATTTATGGAAAGTGAGGAACTCTTTTTCAAAGAACTGTTTGAGGGTTAAGACTTGGTTTTAGGGTTATATATGAAATTTATTATATCAGGACAAACCCCTTGAGATGCATCATCTCGTTTTCCCAACAAACACTCAAGACACAATGTTAACCTTTCTGTTTTTCTGTGTATGTAAATGTCCTGAATTTCCCTTTGAGACTAGAAGTTTGCCCCGTCCTCGTCCTCCTAAGTTGTCCAGCTGTCAGTCACATTGATGAGCTGTCGTCTATCATGTGTCTGAGGTAACCGATGTCCTCAAAGCCCCCACATTTAATCTGGTGATCAGTGTGCTTCTGAACAGTCTTTGTCCTTCCTTCGCCTCCAGGTTGTTGTTGGCAAGTTCACATGACACGCCTCCCCTGGAGGTGAAATATGCCCCAATACATCAGACTGAAAAGTCAAATTCAAGAAAAAAGGATGAGAATGCAAACTGCTCTGTAATTATTTGTTGCATAAATATCATAAAATATGCATATATGCACATTGTTTTTGGTTCAGTCTGAGGCTGTGACATGGCTTTTATCAAGTCCCCTTTAAAAGGGATAGTTTGGGTGTTTTGAAGTGGGGTTGTATGAGGTACTTTCCCATAGTTAGAGTACCAGCACGGGAGCAAAGCAATGTGCTGCTGTACGTAGTACTTTAGCCACCTAAAAAAGTCTATATCAGTTTAAGTGTACGCTATATTTAGAATATTTGCACCGCTTTACTTCGCCATCAGACAGTCCTTTCCGAGGGGGAACTGAAGCCGTTGTATCCACCTGTGCTATTCCCAAAGCCACCAGACTCCATTGAAAAAAAACAGTCATTTTACCTCTCAGAACACAGGGTTGCTGGTTTAACGCTATCAAGGCAGCGGTAGACCAGCAACTCCTGTGTTCTGTGAAGTAAAATTACTGTTTTTTTCAGTGCAGTCTGGTTGCTTTGGCGAGAGCATAGATAACAGCTTCAGTTCCCCGTTGGATACCTGTAGTGAGGCAGATCCTAACCCATCTGCCTCCACTGGAAAGCACTTTGGGTCACTTCCTGTTGTTTTTAAATGTGCTATATAAATAAAGTGACTTGACGTTGAAGCTTTTAGGTCCAGTCATGTTTTTGTTCCTCTAAAACTGGACATATACACACTTTTATTAGCCCTGATTCCAACAGGCTTCAACCTCGAGCTCCAGCCAAAAGCCAGACAGGCGCCACACACCAACACACACACACTCAGCACCGCTGGTCCGAGGCCAGCTTCCAGCGCTCCGTGTTTGTGCCAGCCCTGTCATCGCCGCTCCAAACACGCTGCTTGATAACGCCGGAGAGAGACACAGAGAGCTGCTGCCAACGCGGTATCTGATCTAACTATCGCTTCATGCTATTAAACCACAGTGATCGTCTTGTGTAGAAACCTGGCACGGGTGTCGGAGGGAAGGTTGGGGAGGGCATGTAAGTCATTGGCTTATTCGATTAGGCTCCACCCATCACAGATGCTTCATTGATTTAGTCCTGCAGCACCTCCAGAAGGCTCAGCGCTGATTTTTCATTATTGCACTTAATAACCTGTGACACTTTTATACAAGAAAACGCTTGTTTTGCTGCTTTTTAAGGCCACTGGAAAACCTTCGGCAAAGGATGTGAGGAACAAGATAACCTTTAATATTTAATTTAGTTCAATTAAGCATGCATATAATGTTAAAGTTCAAAGTATTTTAGAAATACTGCTTGCATTATACTTTCTGTGTGTTTTATCACCCTTAATACAACCTTATTCACACCAATATAACAGTTTTGAATTAGTTTTAATTTTATTTTATTTTATGCAGTTTTGTTTTCTATTATTATTATTTCTTCAAACCATGATTGTTACTGACACATTCAGATTTATAAATATGTATGTGTACTAGATATGTGCATTTATTATTTGTATAAATTTTATTAAGTCAAACTGAATCAACCACACGCCACAGACGTCACAGTACCACCGAAGGTCGCCGTGTCCTTGCTCCTAAATGCTTGGGATGGGTTAAATGCAGAGGTCATGTATGTATGTGACGATTAAAATAAGTTAACATCTCAAAGTGTGAAGCTTTAAAATGCAGCCTGATAAAATAAATAGCTGAAGGAGGTTTTTAATCAATCTATCTCACAAAGAAATACGAGTGAAACAACTAATCCTGATGCTGGACCGGACTACAAACTGAGTATTGACCTGAGGATGCAGCTTATCCTCTGTTATTTATTACACCTCCCGCCTTGATCTGCATGTAACCTTGATTTTTGTTGTTCTTGTTCCTCCTGCTGCAACTTCCCCTATAACATCATTAAAGTTTAATCTCATCGATATTTGCACATTCCTGAATGTTGGACTGCAGACACACAGATGTTTTGTTGCTGATATTGAGCTGCATGTTCAGTTAGAGAGACCGTAATTTGGTTGACTCTGACTCTCTCTCTCTCTCTCTCTCGTGAACACAATGTACCTTCTTAAAGGGCGAATGATACTAATCATATCAGTGTGATGAGCGGTGAGCGATGCCCGCTTCACCTTCTCCCCACTGAAAGGAGAAGTGAAGCGAGGACGCAACGTGGTTGTGGAGCAGCTGGCTTCGACGGCAATCTCTGTCAAGGTCAAAGGTCATTCTATCAATCAATCAATCAATCAATCAATCAATCAATCAATCAATCAATCTATCTATCTATCTATCTATCTATCTATCTATCTATCTATCTATCTATCTATCTATCTATCTGTCTTTCTAGTGTTCTTATAATCTGTCTGTTTCCATCAGTTCATCATTCATGGAGCGACGGGTGGGTTCATGTTGGGTAACACGCACGCACGCACGCACGCACGCACGCACGCACGCACGCACGCACTCACACACGCACGCACACACAGAGGTTGAGGCAGAGCGAGGCTGACAGCTTTACAGCCTCCCCTTGTGTACAAACAGCGTCCCGAAGCGCTGGCGACCTCCAGAGCTCTGCATCACTTTTAGATATTTTGTCATCACTGCCACCCGTTTCTTCAAATAAAGACCACATTTCCCATCAGCCCCATTGATTCTCTTCTCTTCTATACCCTGAAGAGGAAACAACATGTTTACAGTAAAAGTGATATATCAGCTTTCCACCAGCAGAAACAAAACCGCAGGAAATGATACTCTGAATGGCTTTTGAGAGGAGATGATGGCGAAGGAATGCTGCCTCTGTGTGCACTGAAAACTCTAATAAATATTTTTGCAAGAAAGACGGTCCTTTGTGGGTGGAAGTTACGAATTACTTCACTGAGTAGTAGTCAAAAAATGCAACTTTTATTCAAAGAATAGGTGTTAACTAAGTTTACGCACCAAAAGGATGGCGACGGGCAAAAACCAAGATGGTGACGGGCAAAAACCAAGATGGTGCCGGACAAAAACCAAGATGATGACGGCCAAAAACCAAGATGGTAACGGCCAAAAAGATGGCGACGGGCAAAAAACAAGATGGTGACAGGCAGAAACCAAGATGGTGACGGGCAAAAATCAATATGGCAACGGCCAAAAACCAACATGGCGATGGCCAAAAAACAAGATGACGATGGCCAAAAACCAAGATGGCAACCGCCAAAATGCCAGTCTATGGTCGATACAGAATGCGGTTTGTGCAAACAATTCATTGGTCTGCAATGAGGCGCCAAATTCAACATGTGGGTTTAAGTCTGGCCTCTTTCAAGAAAATAATTAAAAGTAATAACAGGATGTATAAGTATCTTTATGACTCTAAATGTTTGATTTCTCCTCCAAGTCATGCAAAGACTTCTTACACGCATCGCAGAGGCTTTGGACGTTTGAACCGAACGCCATTTGACCTTGTGACCCCGTTCTCTAGGTCACATCCAGCTCGTGTCACTCTTCCCGCACGCTAAACTCTGCGACAGACGCTGCTCCAAAAGCTCGTGTCAGGGAGCAGGGGATTGGCCCGCGGTGACGTAATGTACCTGATGAATGCATCCCGCTCCTCCTCCTCCTCCTCCTCCTCCTCCTCCTCTTCCTCCTCCTCGTCCAGGCAGCCGGCCAGGCAGCATGAGCTCATATGTCCTTGGGAAGGAAAAAAAAAGGGCGAGAGGGGGCATCTTTCATTCTTAAGTAGCCCCTTGACATATGAAATGGGACTGAGACACTTTTTTTCATAACACTTCAGAGAATAAGAGCACTGCTCTGTGAGGCTGCATTTACATCTTTGTGGTCAGAGAGAGTCTTATCAAATGATACAGTAGGAATAAAGCTGCAGAAGCTTCATTTGAGATCAATAAATACTAAAGACAGTGAAGCATCGACGCAAAACACAGCAAATAAATCTCATACTTACCTGTTTAATTCATCTAATCTCGAGTTAAGTTCATGTGTGACCTGCGATATCTTTAGTTTTCACTTTTCACACATTATTTCTGCATTGTGCACATCTTAACTAGTCATTAATTCATTAAAATACCTAATTTAGTTCAAACAAATGGGAATATCTGTCTGGTTTTATGAAAAGGTCTCTCTCCATTTGCAGTCTTTTCTGCTCTTCCTCTGCTCATTTAAACACTTGTTGACCTTGATACTAGAGAGAGATATTGAATGATGAATTAATAATGTTCTTTTCCGCCAAAAGGACTCTTGTTAATACAACACTGCTTGCCCAGCTATTAATCTGCCCAAACACAATCTTGGTAATAAATTCCTGAAGCTAATATAACTATAAATTTATCCCATCTGCATGTGAGTGCTGTTATCTGATAATTTGTTAAACACTGCCCCTTTGTGGCTGAATATGTCAACTACATCACATTAAAATTAATACATATTTCAGCTCAGAAACACCCACTGCAGCATTGAAATAACACAAATAATAACATTAACTGTCCATACTGATAAAATAACAGCTGGAGTACAGTTTGTCTTAATTTATGTAGCTATAAATACTCTATATTGTAAAACAATGCTCTCAAATGGAGGAATGAACCTGTGTGATGAAATACTGACACCTAGTGGCCAAATTAAATATGACCAGCAGGTGAGGGTTGATGAATATGACTGAACAACTAGGGTAAAAAATACTTAAAAGATGAGGTGGAAAGGTAATATAAAAAGGCAGATCACATCAAAACATGTATAACAGTAATATAAACAAATACTGAGCAGTCATTTGTCTTTGAGTAGAGTCCTGATTGACCCAATTACTGTTATATTTAATGTAATATACTGTAATAATTCTATGATAGAAATACTCTAACTGCTAATTATGCAGAATGACCAATTTCAGTATAAAGTATATTATGTAATTTGATTAAATATGGAACTAATTTTTATTACTTTATATAGACTACTACATAATAATTTATGAGTTTATTTACAATTTGTTTTAATAATCGTAATTTGTGAAGTAACTAGTGAGTAAAGTTATGAAATAAATGTAGTGGAGTAAAACATTTTGCCTCTGAGATGTAGTGGAGTAGAAGTATAAAGTAGCATAATATGGAAATAATCAAGTGAAGTACAAGTACGTCAAAATTGTACAGTATTTGAGTGATAGTAGCAAATACAGCCACTGCAGGCGTTCAGAATTCTTTTTATTAAACAGGGCAGTAAACACAACGTTCGGCACGTAATTTGGTACGTGACGTGACGTGATGTGACGTGCCGTGACGTGACGTGATGTGACGTGCCGTGACGTTGGTTCCGTTTCCGTCACCTCCACACGTGTTCCCCACTTGGTAATTAGCGGCTGTCTTTACATTACAGAGAAGATTAGCATAAATTGTAAATTATTTTTTTAATATTAATAATGTACCGTGAAAGAAGAGCATATGTTTCGTCGACAGACAAGACTTGGAGTTTGGTAAATTGTTTTATAAATGGCTATTTCCGTACAAAATGTGAGCTAATTTAACACTTTTGTGACAAAAGTGTTAGCTTATTTAAGTACTTAGCTTGCTAGTTAGCTACAAAAGTTGATAACAGCCATGCTAAACTTCACCCAAACATAGCTAGCTAGCACTTATTCACACTTATATATAGTAACACCTTAAAACAGTGATGTTTGATAGTAAGTTTAATAACTAAAATATAATAATTAATGAAATTAGCATTAGCCTCCCTGTTCACTTCCATTCTATGCTGAGCGAAAAAATCGATTTCAGGTCAAGCAGCATGGTAAGGTTACTTAAAATAATAATTAAAGTACTCCTTGTACAGTGGATTGGCTCATGTCTGTGTTAAATAATATTTATTATGATATTATTGTATTATTCCTGGTGATCTATAAGCAGCATTTTAACTTTGTAGTGTGTAGTTAGCTGGAGCTAATTTAAACTACTTTATATACGTTTGATTGGTCTAATGGATTAAAAATGCATGTTTTTTATAAGCTCTATGATTTGTGTGTGAAATATGAATTTGCAAAGTAAGTGTGAAGAGATGAATACAACATTTTCTCTGAAGTGTAGTGATGTAGAAGTAGAATAAAGGGGAAATACTCAAGTAAAAAGTACCTCAATACTGTTCTCAAGTATGGTACTGGAGTAATTGTAACGTTACTTACTTTCCACACATATTTTCAGTGGTGGAATGTAACCAAGTACATTTACTTGAGTACTGTATTTAAGTACAATTTTGAGTTACTTGTACTTTACTTGAGTGTTTCCATTTTATGTAACTTAATACTTAAATATTGTACTTTTTTATGCACTACATTTATTTGACACTTAAGCTACTAGTTAATTTTTACATGAAATACATATCATAGCCTATGTTTTTATGATATGATGCATGCAGTACTGTACTACTAATCTATCCAGTAGTATATAAAGTATCTAAATGGACTCCTAATTGAAGAACTACAACATTAAAATGTGATAAAACAGAATAATATAATATTCAGCCACTCTGTATAATGAGTACTTTAACTTTTCACTACATTTTGCTGATAATACTTCTGTACTTTATTGCCTCTATTTATAGTGACATAGATAGTATTGAAAGGGAGAGAGGGAGAGGATGACATGCAGCAAAGGGCTACAGGTCAGATTCTAACCCCAGACCGCTGCAGCAAGGACTCAGCCTTGGTACATGGGACACCTGCTCTACCAGGTGAGCTACAGCGGCACCCATACTTTTTTACTTTTACTTAACATTCTCAACATTCTTTTACTTGTAATGGAGTGTGTTTAGACTGGTGTTTGTACAACGAGTACTTCTTCCACCACTGTTTTTATTTTCTTAATTGTGACATGAAAAAGCTTCTTTGTAATCTGGAAGATGCATACATAAATAAATATACAGTACATAGTGTAACTGTTAGAGTACCTAAAGGAAGTCGATAATGTACTACAAATTTGTAGGTCTTTTGTAGGTTTGATGATGTAGAAATGTATAATCAAACAGATTTGTTCATTTTTAAAGATTATTATTTTGGGGATTTTTAATGCCTTTATTGATAAAGAGATAGTTTTATTAATGAAAGGGGGAGAGAGATGGGATGCAGCAAATGACCACAGGTCGGATTAGAACCCGGGCCACGGCAGTAAGGACTCAGTCTTGGTACATGGGGCGCCCGCTCTACCAGGTGAGCTACAGCGGTGCCTTTTTAAATAAAGTGATACCCAATTCTTTCAATACCCAATTCTGCAGTACTGTTGTGTTTTCAGTGGATATTTTAGCTCCTTGGTAGCTGAAAACTGAATAGAAATATCTTGTGCAGAAGTCAAGGCCAGTGATTGATGGGATGTGGAGGAAATTAATTGAGCGTCTCATATGAAGGTTGATCTCTCTATCTGTCTTCCTCTCTCTCTCTTTTTTTTTGCAGTTTTATTCTTGTGGAAGAAGTGTGATATGATGTGTTGCAGCCACGCTCCAGCGCACAAACCAGCTCCGCAGAAGAAGCAAGGACAGGTAAACAAACCCCACATCTGCTGACATGTTCACCCAGGTACACTTTGTTAGAAATACAGCAGTGTGTATCTCCTCAAGACGTTTCAAATTATATTATGCTTATTTTTCTTAAATTGTGATTTAGTTTTTTACATCTTAGGGCTTTGACCTTCATACCTATTAGTAGTTTTGTCAAAATGAAAAATGGTGAAAAATGTTGATCAGTGTTTCCCAAAGCCCAAGTTGATGTCCTCAAATGTCTTGTTTTGTCCACAACTCAAAGATATTCAGTTTACTGTTATAGAGGAGTAAAGAAACCAGAAAATATTCACATTTAAGAAGCTGCAATCAGAGAATTTAGACTTTTTTTTCTTAAAAAATGTACTCATCAATTATCAAAGTAGTCGGCGATCAATTTAATAGTAGACTCTAGCTCTATCTGACACACTTGTTTTTAAAACCTGTTAAATATTGTAAGGAACAATTAAAATCGCACTGCACTTGTTCAATTCACAGTTTTGATATGGAAATAACGACTCAATCACCTCTACTGTCAAACACAAATAGAGGAGGGATGAGTACACCCTACCTTGCTTCTACCTTGCTTGAATTTATCTCTTAACAATGATCACAAGGCTGCAAATTATCATCATCTTCCCTTCGTTATTCTTTAATTTAACCAATACAGTGTCTATTTGGTTAGTCTGGGGAAGCCCAGCCTAAGTGAGATGTCGGATTTGAGCGCCACATTATACATGTAATAACAGTTTAAGGATACAATCCATCACTGCTGTCCTGTGTCACATCAGCCGGTGGAGGAAGGAAAAAAAAGAAGTTGATCCGTCTCCCTGGGTCATCGTTTTTCAGCGTAATAGATGACAAATAATTGGTCATTCATCAATAGCAATAGATGAGAGCTGAAATGATTTATTGCCTTTACAACAAAAATTGGGCCGGCCGTGCAATGATGATGGAGCTCTCTGGTCAGTGAAGCAGAAAAAAAGGGAGGGGAGGGAGGGAGGTAGATACAAAAAAAAGAGATGAGGGAAGGGATAAAGGGAGGAAGAGGAAGAGGAAAAAGTGAGGGAAGGAAGGAGGAGGGGTCAAGAAGGGAGGTAAGAGTGATGGAAAAGGAAGAATGAAAAATAAAGGGGTGTAAACAAACTATGAAAAAAGAATAAGAGGTAGGATTAAAAGAAGAAGGATAAAGAAAAACGAAAGGAAATGAGAAAAGAATAGGGATAATGCAAAGAGGAAGGGAGGAAGTATCCATCTATGCTCTCGCCAAAGGCACCAGACTCCATTGAAAAAAGCTGTAATTTTACCTCCCAGAACACGGGAGTTGCTGGTCTACCGCTGCCTCGATCAGTTAGCTTGTTTGTGTTATTTTGTGACTTAAGTGAATCCGAATTAACCCTTTAAAACACCAAAGTCACGCAACGACACAAACAAACTAACCAATCGAGGCAGCAGTAGACCAGCAACTCCCTTGTTCTGCAACGTAAAATTACTGTTTTTTTCAATGGAGTCTGGTTACTATTGGCGAGAACATAGATAACAGCTTTTGTTCCTAGTCGGAAACATAGACTGTATAGCTGTCTCATTGCAAGGTAAACCAGCAAAAATATTCTAAATATAGTGTGCACTTAAACTGATATTTATTCTTTTAGGTGGCTAAAATACATTTTGCTCCCGTGCTGGTACTCCTGTCTGTTTCTCCAAACTGGGGGTGTGCCGACCGTCATCTACTGTAAGTAATAGTCTGACTATGGGTAAGTACCTCATACATGCCCACTTCTTAAACACCCGAATTATCCCTTTAACAAGTCATGTCTGTCTAAAATGTTGTTTTCTCAAAATGTGAAAAACTGTCAGTGCAGTGAGAACATTTCAACCTGTCCCAAATAGAAATACACTTGTTTCAGGAATTAGTTAGAAACTAGTGTTTTAAACTTGAAACAAGATAGAAAACGGTGCAACACACATACTGGCGGTGTCGTACAGCATCGCCTCATTTGAAGCATGTCAGATGGTTATACAGACAAAGTGGTCAAGGTACAGAGGTTTGGATGTGCCAGTCAAGCTTTGCATTTGATTTAAATTGCTGCTTTTCCAGGGAGATGACACTGTCGTGGCTGGGAGACGAGAGAGCGGCGCATCCTGACACGTCATCGCGGGATGGGGGCTTGCACAGAGAACAATGGTGGGTGTTTTGTCCTGAAGAGGTTGCTGCAACAGAATCAAGGAAAGTTAGACGTGATTGTTTTATTGTTTTAAGTTGACTTTTATTTTTTTTGTCTGGGCTTTTCTTGCTGACTTGGCTCAAGTAGAAACCAAATCTGCAAAGGCCGTTCTAGTGACACACAAACTTCTCCAATAGCACGATGCTTTGACAAGCAGACGGTCCCGAGCTACATTACACCTCTTCCACTTATTTAGTTCCGGCTACTCTGCCATTGACCACCTCTCAAGTCATGATGGATCGCCCCGACCTGATAATCCTGCACAGTTGCAAGATGTGAACGCACTGCAATCCTTTTATTGATCGCTCCAGCGAAACACAGATCCCTGCCTGATTACCACCTTGCTGTGATACTGACGGAGGCCTCTCCATCTTCTGCTATCAGAGCTCGTCCTCCAGGACCGTCCTGGATGTGGTTTGGGGTTAGAGCTGGGTGATAAACTGAAAATGTAAGGGTTATAAACATTAACTCTGGCTAACTTAATTCTGCTCATGTTAGTATGAGCTTCTGCTGTCCAAAGCTGTCAGTTGTCATCCATGTTATCCAAAACTATCCGGTGTTCAACATCATGAATGCTAAATCATTCAGTAGAAAGGTCTAAATTCAAGATACTGTAATTGTCACCTGCCAACATTTGTTCACTTTGGGATGCATTTTCCTTTTTAAAGGATTCTTTTTTGGGGCATTTTCGCCTGTATTTGACAGATGACAGTATAGAGGCAAGTAAACTCACTATCGATGCATCTATCTTTTCTGTGATAATGCGACGTGAACAACTAATCCTTGTTGAAATCAGCAGTGAGAGAGAGCGGGGACGACTAAATGGAAATGGCCACAGGTCGGATTCGAACACAGGCCGCCGCGGTTAGGACTCAGCCTTGTTATATGGGCGCCCGCTCTACCCACTGAGCTATCGGGGCGCCCTATATTGATTTTTACCATGGTATCGAATTGGTATTGAGAATTTCATTGGTATTAGTATTGACTACTAAGTTTCTGGTATCGTGACATTCCTACCCGGGACGTTGCGGTTATGTGGCTCACGTTGTAACCACTCGGCTTCCAAGGTGCTCTGCATTTTTCTTAGAAAATAAACAAATCTAAATGTAAAAATATAGAGTGTATGCATGATGAATGGTAACTTTGGATGCATTGTACAGCAGCCATTTTGGCATATTATCATTGAGACTGTTATCTGACAAAATATATAAAATAAATCAGTTTTGGAATAACTTAATTTCTAGAAACTAATGCATGTTTTCATCCTCAGGGTTTTGGCTGCCACAGGATTTGGGCTGCTGATGGACCGAAGTGATTGATGGAGTCTTCCTGGCATGATGAGCAGTCTTGAGGGTATGTAAGTACTGACTCTTTATTATCAGAACGACATGTCTTCTATCAATCCAGTTTTTATTGTGGTTGCAATCAAACTAAAACGCAACTAAATGCCAGGTGAATAGTTTGCAAGAGATGTCTACAATATTTAAAATCATTTGAGGACAAAAGCAGGAGACGAGGTGAAAAAAAGTCCTTGCTGTTGGCAGTTGATTGTCTAAATATTTATTTATCTATTTTTGTGTATTTTCTTCCCGTGTACATGGTTTTCTTTTAATCTTCTTTTTATCAATTGAAAAATAAAATAGAAAAAAGGTGTAGCCACCTTTCCACACAGGCAGACTATGGTTAGAGCCTGTCAGGTACTCTTGTTTGTAAAAAAACAACCAAGATTTCTGAAATGCTACTTCCTTCCTTCTAAAAGTCAGGGAGACACATTTCTTTTGGCTCTTAATTTGTCAAAGCACTTAATAAAACGGTTAGTGGAAGAGTGAAAGTGCCCCAGTCCATCTCGGAGCTTTTACTCGTCAGCATCACAACAGCTACTTCATCTGAGCCGAGCGCTCAGCCAGCCGGCGTGTCGCAGTTATCAAAAGTCATAATCTCTGTATTTATCTGGCCGGCGGCCGAGCTGGCACGTCTTCAGTCACAGAACAAACTGGATCCACGACCTGCCAAAGCATCGTCCGAATCAATAGATCCAGTTACAGTAAGAGGCTGTTTATCTCGTCATCTCGGGGAGGAATTACAGCCAGGCTCGCTCACTCTCTCGTTGCATTCTGGGAAAGCTGACAGACACTGGGAGCTCTATGGTGGACGGTTCGTTGGTTGTCTAGGTAGGGGTCCAATTTTGAGGATGAGTGATGGAGGATTGTTTTACAGCCATGGCAAGAGAGACGGCTGGCAGATCGGGAAATCTGAGAGGTTTCACTTGCCGTCTCTCCTTACTTATTTCAATGTTTTTGCCCTCGTTTCACCTCCTTTATCCACTTCACAGCGCTATACTTCCTCCCTACATTCCCAACTTCCTCCTTTCTTCCCTCTTTTTTCTTGCTTTCATCTTAAATTCATCCTTTACTCTCTTTGCCCTTTATCTTTTCCCTAACGTCCTGTCCACCCTCTTTTTTCCAACTTCTTCATCATCCTTTTCGTCCTTCCTGTCATTTCTTTCGTTCTTTCATCTTTCTTTCCTCCTTCATGTCCCTCAATCTGAATTTGTGGTGGCCTGATCTTTAAAACTCTGCCACCTTAATGTATTTTAGAGCTGCAATGATGCAACTACTTTGATAATCGATGAAAAAAGTATTTTTTCATGCAAATATGGCAGAAAATGCCTCTCAAATATGTCAATTTCCTGCTTTTCTCTGTTTTATATCATGAACATCTGAATCAAGACTCCATAGTCTAACAAAGGCCATTGTAGACATCTTTATGGTCAGTTTTCTTCACTTTTTTGGCCTTCTGTCTACCTTTCTCTCTCCTCCCACCCTTGTTTCCTCACTCCTTCCCTCCTCTGTCCTCGCCTCCTCTGCCCTCGGTGTCATTTGGACTTCCTTGCAGATCACGGTCTCCTCTCTTCTGCTTCTCTGACTTCTGTAATTCTGTTCACTCTCCCCTTCCTGAGTAATTGAAGTAATTTCCCACCTTGGCTATGATGAATGTGTCCCACGCTCCCGCCATGCCCTTCTACTTTAGCCGGCCTAATTAAAGAAAACATTCCATGATTGCCTATTTTTCCTCGAGCGTGACAACCTATTATTCTCCCCAGCACCTGATTAGAGAGTTATTATGCTTAGATTTAGATTGATTTAACCGGGCAGCCTAATAAAAGACTACTTGGGGTTTGATTTAAAGTGGGGGAATTGCAGGTTTTGGAGCCAGTCACGGTGTGTAATTGTTATTACTGGTTCATGATATGAGCCGAGTCGCGGGGAGGGGAGTTCTCCAAATTGAATTAGAAAATTAGAAGGTCACTCGGCGTACAACAGGTGACATTTTGGGACATTCTTGCCACGATGGAGCTGTCAGGAGGAGGGACGTTCAGGCACAGATTTGTCCGGAGTGATAAATCGCATCCATCACGGCCTGCAGAAACTGACATATTTCTATCAAAGCAAGATTAATCTCTCCATCAACCGCTGCAACGCAGCTCATAATAATCTGAGAGAATTGAATGCAAAATGGGTAAATTGATGGGTGTTTGTGTTGTGGGGCTCTGCCCTGGGTTGGTACTGTCTCAATAAAAGCCAAATAGGAGGATACAGTCACATAACCCAGCTGCTCAAGGGTTTTTCTGAAAGAAATCATAGTTGTGTCGGGTGGCAGCCTTGGCATCTTTTAATTATAGTGAATGATTGCTTGGCCATGTGAGTTAATAGTTAATTTAATTTAATTTAACAGATTATAGACGGAAAATATCTTTTTTTAAGGCCTTAAAAAAATAATTCTTGAGGGAAAATCTAATATTTTTTCAGATACTATATTGCTGCTCTCCTTGAGAAGACATTTGTCCTTTTACTACTGTCCCCCACTGATAATACAAAGGACAAAGGGTCAGAGGTCATCAGCATTTGAAAAGTTTTAAGCATATGGCCAATGAGTATAGACGCAAAGAGTGGAGGAAACTAAAAAATATAATATAAACCCTCAGTTGGCCTAGCTTATTACACCTAACTAGCTAACTAACTAGAAACACAAACTGACAGACAAATAAACTGATTCTGCTCAGATGCAAACGAGCATGAGTTCGCCTGCAGCGTGGAGGATGACCTTTGACCTGCAGCTTCTACTTTAGTCATACGTCATATTCCCATTTTAGCAACAACCTTCTTTTTTCAACTTTGAGCACAAAATTAAGTTATTTGGCAAACAGTGTGGCTTATCAACTTAGTCAGGAAATGACTAAAAAAAAATATGAAATATTATAGAAATGCCAAAATACACTGGAGGGGGGCTTTAAAGCATGATCTTGCAGTTAAAGTTGAGTTATACTCGTTATACCACCCTGTTTGAACCTTAAAACACTACACGAAAATCTGCTCCTGTAAATGCAAAAAGTGACATTTTAAGACTGAAAATATTTGATTGGTACCTGCTGTATCTAACATCTGTTTTGGACCCCCCCAAATCTGAATGATGGCTAGTCCTCTCCGTGGCCTCGCTCAGATCTAGTTAGCATAACTGCACTTACTGACGCGGCTGAGCAGCATTTTGATAAATGGCACGATTAGAGGTAAAATGAACAATTTGACTCGGGCCACGCCACGAAAGCACAGAGGCTTTACACTCTGCTGTCAGAGGGTTGGATCAAGTCCATCTTTCATGTCTGAAATCCAGCGGTGTCAGAGTGAGCTCTGTGTAAGTTGTCTTTGACGTGTATTCACTGTTGGGATTATTGGCAGTCACTTCTTCACTGTCACTGTGAGTAATGGCTGCGTACTGTAGTGCAGCTTATAACTGCATGGATAGATTGATAGATGAAACGACTGACGGGTAGATGCATAGATACAGTAGGTGAATGAATAGATAGTTTAAATAGATTATGTTTGAAATAGATGCATCAGACATATCCATTGATTAGTTTTTGAGGCACTGTGTCATCCCGACAGAAAACAGAAAACAAACTTTAGTTGAAGATTAATGTGTTTTAATTCTTAGTCCAGCTCTGAATCCATTTAGGTGTCTGTCTAGTCTAGTTAAAGCAGGGGTCAAGGGTCAGACCTGCAGTATATTGCTTCATCATGCCCCACATGTCTTTGCTGTACAGAGGATGAGTGGTAGATATGATTAATAATAGCACATTGCCAAAAATGTAGCAGCATATTTAACAGTATGTTGCAGTCATGGGTACAAAATAAGTTTTAGTAACACTGGGGCGGTGCGTTTTCTGGCTTAGATTTGAGATAATAGTGTATTACTTCTGAGAGTGAAGAAACATATATAATACACCTTAATAGTAACAGGAAAAAATAAGTCGAGAGATAAAGAAAATAGGATAGGAAAATAAAAATAAATAAGAAATAAAAGAAAAAGTAAATAAAAAAAATACTACTACTAATAATAATTAAATATATAATATATATATATAATATATATAATGTTGTTTAGTTGCACAATAAAGAAAAACATGAGGTCTTTAGGTTTGCAGTAGACGCTTAATTATCTATATAAAGGTCAATCCGCTCAAATAACAATACCACAAAGCAATTTAGGAAATTTCTGCATCAGTGACAAGTTTGTGGATCATGTGTCATCATGCTTTTCATATTTTGAATGGATGATTACATTCAAATATATTACTTTACAATATTCCAGTATAAAAGTGCTAATCAGATACGAGCCACAGACTGAATATAGCTGTATCTGTATTAGAGCCAGAGAGCTGTTTTTCCCTCCTCATTTTAATGTATATTTTAGTCAAATCAATCTTGCAAACGCAGCACTTTAATCCTGTCTGAAGTCATATTGACATTGAAGCTTTAAACTTGACTCTACACATTTTTTTGTTTGGTTAATTCAAACCTATAAGCATGTCTTTAAATAAATGATAATACTGAATTACTAGCCGGTCCTAATATCATGCCTCTTTTCATGTTCATGCATGGTCATGCATGTTCGTCTCGCCTCACTGTCTATAGTTGTGGCTTGGGTTGGCAGTTATGTGAAAGACCTGGTCATATTCCCCTCACAGTTTATTTGTTACATTGGTTATTAAAGCTGTCTGCCGCCTGGCAGCAGAATGAATGGGAGGAAAATTGTGCACAGATAGATCCTCTATTTGTCCAGTCAAGCAGCAAATATAGACCTGAAGTGGTGCAGCATGAGTGGAGTGAGATACTGTATGGAGGGAAAGGAGGGAGGAGGGGAGGGAATAGGAGATGAGAAGAGAGGGAAGATAGAGAAGGAATGAAAGCAAAAGCAGAGAATGAGGCAGGTTTTTGTAGACAGCGAGATGAATAAGATCGAGGGCGAGCAGTAAGGCAGTTCAGTGTGTTTTACATAATGCATTAAAGCACACACAGAATATACAGCATAAAGCATTAAACATACAAATTAACAGAATATTAACTATTTTAAAAGAAATGAAAATGATAAAAACAGAAATAAATGTAAGTTCAAGGTGGATATTGATGACGAGTCTTTAGGGTTCAATCAAAGTTGGTGATGAAAATAGAAATTTTTAACCCTGGATTCAAAGGACGGGTCCATTATTTCTGTTTTTGAGAGAGGCATAATATCAAATTAAATGGTATAAAGGGAGATGTAGGAAAGAAATGAAACTAAATTACATCGGAGTAAAAAAAAGCAGAGAGAGAAATCATATATGCATGATGTTTATTAAGTCTTGGATAAATGAGATGTTGCAGCAGCCGGCTGGACGATAAACATTAAAAATAAAGAGATGATTTTTTTAAAGGATTAATAGTACTCTGAAGTCACTGATGATCACTCACTGAAGACTTCATTATTCCAATTAATGGGCCCCTCCGCTACTTGACCCGACCGTCAGAATTAGTGGCAAGGAACCTTTAAGTCAGATGGATGAACTGCCACCGCCTCGCTGGCTAATTGGCAGCCACAATCAAGAGCGAATATGTATCAGGAGGAGAAGAAGAAGAGGCTGAATATATTAGCAGAATAAGAGAAGAAGAAGAAAAATGAGGCTGTAAGCAACATGGCAGCACCAACTGTCTGGATGTCAGTGGTGGTGGAAAAATGGTGATGGGAGGGGGGAGATGGAAGAAAAAATGATTAATAAATCAAAGAGAGGAAAGCTAATGTTTTCTATGAGTTGATCAGAGTATCATATATGTGTATAATTTTGTTAAAACTGATCTGGTCCAGTCAGACGTGATTGGTATGATGCACTTTGTATTGTATATGCACTTTTGTTATACATAAAAGCACAAGAAAAATATTATAGTCTATCATATACCTTTTTCCTCCAAAATTAGCGCATATATGCAGGTTTTTTAAACACGGGAAAACCCACTAAAAATAGGCGATAGACTCTTTTCCCATTGCGAGTATACCGTACTGTTTCACTGGCCTTCCGTTTTTTTGTCCTGGTGTGTCAAGTTTGACGTTTTGAATGAAGTATGATTTACGACAATCAGTGGGGTAAAATTACCGTTTCTGTCAATGGAGTCTGGTAGCTTTGCGGAGAGCATATAACGGCTGTTTCTTTTCACATTTAACTCTGTGAATTAAGGGTTTATTTCGACCAAACCAGAGTTGGTGATTGTTGGAACAGTGGACAGACTAAAGCTTTGTGTATACTCGTGCGCTTTATTCTTTGGGAAGTCTGGTACCTGAAGCCTGATGTGTATTACAGTTAAATGTGAAAAAGGAGATGTTTTGGCATGAAACTGGTCAAAATTTCAACATATAAGGGCTCAAAACATTGGTGTCTGTATTGTTGGTAATCGATTCCTACCTCATGTATACAGATGAGCCTCTGAACGTCAGATACTTTGGTTCTCATGGCTCATTTCAGCTGCAAAGATTACATATAAGAATACTACAAAACACACACCTTCCGCGACAGTTAGATCCCTGCTCCGTCTGAAGCGATGTGTAGGCGCGATGTAGAGTCGATACTACCAGTGTGGGTGGTGCGTTCAGGGCCCTCGGGGGCTCCACAGAGCCGAGATGAACGGGGCCCAGGTGAGTCGTGCTGCGTGCAGACGCAAAGCTTGTTTCCCGCTAAAGCAAACATAACCGATGGCCTCTTCGTGTCCTCCCATCGATTTTCTCTTGCAGGGGAAGAAAAGGGATAAAAAATGGCGGCGCACTCTCCTTCTCATGCATCAGACAAGTCGGGCATAAAATAGTCCGTTTGGATGGGTGATCATGAACTGGAAGCAACGGGGAAGTTTACCAGAGCTAAATGGATGCCCAGACGCCACTTTTTATCTGCCTCCCACCTCGCGTTACAGCCGTAATTTATGGTAATAATATCCCTTGAAATGGTGGCGGGTAAAGAAGCAGATGAGAAATGGGCCTCCTCGCAGCATGTTTACGTTGCCTATATGATTGGGGAAAACAGTACTTTCAGCGCCGTAGGAGGGAGAGTGGATCACCTCGGGCTGATAGGAAAAGGTGATTCATCCGAGGTTTTTCACAGTTTCAGTGAGCTTTAGCCTTCATTACAGGCATTGCTCAAGTAAATTCAAATGCTCAGAGGCCATGTTTGCTGTCATTCTTCTCAGCATGGACCGTCTTGTATACCGTGTTTCGTAAAGTCAGTGTCTATGTTTGCATACATGGTCTTGTCCTTCTTCTCTCCGCTCTGTAAAGCACTTTGTAAGTCCTGTAACTGCAGGCATTTTTCTAAAGAAAAAGTCCAAGATGTCAAAAGTGCAGCAGATGATGATTCATACTTTAGTAGAAGCCGTTAGATGATAAAACATGTAGGTTTATCTTATTGTGAGCAACCCACGCAATGCACCTGAATGTACACACCTCTCTCCTGTCTTTAACTATAAATACATGTTCTGTAACAGCAGATCCTACTCTTAGTATTGTGTGGTTTGACAGTATAAATGCTCTTGACCACCAACAAAATGCTTAACCATTTCAGACCCAATTTTCTCAGTGAATATTGCCAATTTCCTCAGTATTTTTTTTCTAATTTTCAACCTTAATTAGCTTGTCAAGCTTGTCATATATACAGTGCATAAGCACTATAAGCCAATTATTTAAACAGTAGGAATGATTCTGTCCCAAGGTTTTCGATCCTGTGTAGGAGTGAACCCACTCTGGTAGGGTTATGGTAACCGTTGACCAGAACCAGTTCATCCTGTGACCCCAAAAAAGGCCTTTTTAGCAAAAGATGGTGACTCATATGAGGGTGTTTGATGATCCAGCACATCGAGTTCCTCCCTTCTCCTCCCCGTCGTGGCCCTATAAGTCGTGACAGCAGACAGAGAGCTAGTTAAGATCATTTACATCCTGGCCATCAAGAGTTTGAGATGGCTCATTAGCCTCTAGCATGTAGATAAAGCTCCAAATTGACAAGTGCAAAGTATGGGCTGCTCCTTCAATTTGGGGAGAAGAGGAGGAGGAGGAGCTGAAGCCCAGGAGATTGATGGTCCTACATCCTCTTGGCTCTGCCTTCGCACTCCCAGAAGTCCCGTGGCTCGGCCCGGTTGTTCGCCGGCCAGGCGGCTGCCACCGACCCCGACAGAAGGCCAAATGTGCTCTAACTGTAACAGCTCCATTACCATTGTGATTAATGAGGTTGTCAAAAACTTAACTCCAGCACCGTAGCCTCTCCCTCCTTGATTTTTATTTTTATTTAACCCACAGCCACTTTTTAAAAAAACCTCCAAAATGTTTAATTTATTCTAATTATGCACACCGCCTACTCCTGTGCTGTGTTCCCCAACACCCAGCTCCCCCCACCCGGCTCTCCTTAAACCTTTTGGTGCAGATTAACGCAACAAAAAGTCTATTAATTAATGTTTTGTGGCTTTTAATTTCTGGCAAGGATGCCGTCTTGATGCAGCTGCCTGTCGAGGCCCGTCACTGTTGAACCCGTGCCAGGGAAGTGCAGATGTAATTCTGTTATCTCTTGCTTAGTCGTTTACGCAAATTAATATGAACAATTAGCCCTCTACCGGCCTTTCATGAATCATGCAAGAGAAGCTGCCAAAAAATTAATACCAAAAGATTTCCATTTCAAAATGAGATAGCTCCCATTTTGGGACTCAAATGTTACACCTGCTGTGGTACAAAATTAAACAGATGAAGGGATTTAAAATAATATCACGTGTTACTGAAATCAGTGGTGGATGCAATGTGAATACGTCTAGAGGCATTTAAACTACACAGATCGTCTGAGACTGATGCTTTTAAATTCACCTGTGTGATACGTTTAGATTTACTTTATGTGGATTTATAAAAGAGAGGTTTATCACTAGGTATTTTGCAGGTACCAAAGCAGATAAAAAACCCAGAAACCCATTATACTAATTAAAATAACTGCTAACTTTAAAGGATTTTCATTAGTTTGGGTTTTACTGTTGCATAATGGTGTTAATGCTTTATCACTTAGGGCTTTTTCACCCTAACAAAAAGGAAAGTCTGTGGTGTTACTTTCAATGGTAGTTTTGCATGAAAATGGGGGGAAAAAAATACTAAATATCTACACAAATACTAGCTATCGTCGCCTTAAATCAAAAGATAATAAAGTCACAAAAGCAAAAGAGAAAAGAAATAATACTCTCTCTAAGAATTAGGGATGTCACGGTCTTTTGTTTTTCGCTTTGACACCAAATCCTCCGCCATCGTCTTGTCTGTCAACTCTCTGTCGTCCCGTCGTCCGACTATGTATCGATAACACGGCGTTGATACGCGAATATGAACTAAATAGGTTTTTATTTCTATAAAAAATCAAAACGATTGTGGGGGCGGCGGGCAAGTTAATCGGTGGATGTCCGAACACTTACTACTGCGGCAAACCTACTAAGAATGTGACGTTTCTTCAAAACGTGCATTTTCTTTGTCTGCTCTTATGTAAATGTATACATTATCTGTAGCAGAATTAATATGTTTACTTGATTGCAAGGACTTACACTCACACAAAGAGAAGTGAAAGCTATAGTGTTAAAAAAAGCAAACACATTCAGGTAAAAAGTTTAAAAATTCAATCTTCCCCCCCAGATAGTGCAAAATACTACATTTTATGAATGTGAAATCATGGATATAGATTACAGCTATATGCTCACTGCTGCTGGCTCCACTTCCTCTGATACAGACTCCGTTCTATCTAAAGGACTTCAGATGTAGTGAAATAAATATGACTAGATCTATTTTTGTTGTGATGCTTTCCCTCTGAAGGCCAGCAGGGGGCGACTTCCCTCTACTCCTGAGCTGCTGCTGTCTCTCCTGTCCTGGCTGCAGTATAAAACAGGCCTTTCTTGGACATGCAGCCACAGTGTGTGTGTCATTAATGGCTGCCTTTCAAGCTGTCAGCCCTAATGAGCTGATTGCAAACGGAAATTGAGGTTTGAAATGTAACTGAATAAGCAGATTCTTGCTTTCACTGAAAGGAGGGAGCGAGGGGGGATGACACCCCAGCATCCTCCTCGGCATTATCTTTAAACACCGGCTGACCACATTTAAAAAAAAAAAAGAGAGGCCATTAAGCAACAATAAGTGGAATCCATACGATCTGCCCAATAATGACATGTAATTTTGTGACAGTTATGTGTTCTTACGCAAATGTATGGGGCAAGGCTTCTCCCCTGTAAGTGCCCGCTAACTCAATTGTGCTTGTGTATTTCTTCAGCTCCGTGTTTAATGTCCATTAAGAGTTGAGAGACGGTGACTGAGGAATGTAATGGTGTCCTGGAGCATGAGCCCGTGTTTTTTCTTCTGTTAAACACTTTTAAAAGGACAATTTAGTGAAAAACCTTGACTCGTTAATTGTATCATCAATTACACAACATCCGCTTAACTTTTTTAAGGGTCATTCAGTTAATAATTAAGTGCATTTTGCTCACAAAAGCAGAGCTAATTGTTTAGGTAGGATTGATAACTTGAGTAAAATGACCAAACAAGTGATCTGGAAGGGAAGTTTAATTATGTAGCCTGTACTTCCAAGTAAAAGTATTTTGTTTCAGGCAGAAACTTGGTTATCTTTGAGTGGTGCTGCGTAGAGAAAATAATTTTCCATTGACATAAATTTGATGATTTTCATGCCAAACTAATACAGAAAATTACAAGGATTTAATATTTTTGTCCAGAATTATTATTTTTTTTTTTCAGAATGAAAGGAAATTTTGCTGTATATTTGGGTGTTAAACCACCACAATATGTCGGCGTTAGAATACTTTCTGGCCTTGACAACTGATCAACATATTGTTTAATGGCCATCAGAGGCCATCCTTACCATAATAAAACTACTTTAGGAGCAACGGAAGTCAAACGGCGGCTAGTGGTACCACGGTTTAGCACTCTGCAGCTCACGTTACCGCAGTTTCTCAAGCGTATCGGAGAACTACGGTGGCCTTCAGGTAACATAAAAATGCAAAAGGCTACATGGAAAGAGGACCTGCCCCCTATGTAGATATAAAGGGCTCATTCTAAGCTAACGAAAACACAACGATTCTTAGTTTCAGGTGATTATACACTACTTTCACACCGTTGCCATGACGTGTGTGTTTCTGGCTGTGACGTTCCTGTGCTGCTGTGTGCACGACGTAAAACTAAAATGCGGTTCATGCGTAAATTTGACAAGCAAAAAATCGGATATATGAGACTGATCGGACATTCACCGGTCATGGCCGATCAGCTGAAAATCATCCGGGTTTCTATCAGTGCATCTTTAAAAAAATATAGATATAGCTTTCAAGAATTTAAGACAAAAACACAACTAGCATACTCTATTAAAGTGGGCGAATCTACGGCAAGTATATAGCCTAATAAAGTGCATTTCTACCCAGCTTCGCCAGCTAACGCCGGTCCAGGTAGAGCAGCTGTTACCGTATCATCATCTCATCATTAACATACGCAACACGGCTCAGGCTCTTCTCATTGACTGTAATCACCTTAATGCAAAAAGCTGATGAAGTTGCCAAGGCGCAGAGTGCTCTGTCTCAGACCTTTTCTCTTTTTTGTGTGTGTTTTTGTAATGGCGCTGTCATAACCGCTCTGCTCCGTCTGGGCCTAAGTGAATCTGAGGCGCCATCTTTTAAACGAGGCTAACAAATGAACACGTTTTCCCCCCATCAAACGGCTCCTGACAGTGATGCATGGGCTTCCAGATGAGCTCTGAAAAACTGATGGATCTGCGACGGTACAAGCGCTTAGATAAACTAATGCATGTAATTATGTTTTCCATTCCCTCTCCATTGCGAGGCATCTTATTACAATATCATTAGTTGAAATGGTCGGCAAAAAAATGATATAGTTTGCAAATTTCTTTCCTTCTCTTTCTTTTTGCTTTCTGTCTTTTTTTTGGTCCATGTGGGGTAATTACTGGAAGTTGATTTCTTTGACTGGAATAAAAACAAATTCAATTTGTTTGCTTCTCGGGAAGACATTATCGGGCATCTCTGTGTAAGTGTTAGTAATTGTTGGAAGTCTTATTCACCGCTGTCGTGGATAAGAAGACCATCGAGATGGTTAAGAGATGCCCTGTGTGTGGGGTGAGCCACATACATGAGATAGATGTGCATCGGGTGTGATTTAGATGTATCAGGCCTGATTCTTATCCTGCTTTTATAATTGATTCCAGCTCTTATCATATACTCTCTTCGATTCTTGTCATATAATCCAAGAAAGAAACCAAAATAGGCCTACGCTGAAAGCGAAAAACACTAGTTTTTCTGCAGATTTAGACTTCTTTTTGGTACAAAAGTTAAAATTAAAAATAAATATATAAATATTCTCTCACTTGCGATGAAGTGAAATGTATTATTTGTTGGAATATGCTTGTTTATGACTGTCACAGAGATCATCAACAACGCTAGTGCACTTCTACGCCAGGCTTTCTGATTACATTTCACTGTATTATCACTTTATTGCTAAGCTTAGACACATTTTTGGAGATTGCACTGGTGCATGATGCATGTGTAAATGGTAAGGTAACATTTTTGGCATACTGTTGACTAATCAATTAATCGTTTCAGCTCTAGTAAGCGGTGCTGCAGAGTAGAGATATTCAAAGGTGCTCTTGGTTCCTAGTAACAGAGATCTGAGTTGAGAGGTTTTATTTTGTTAAAATCAAGTCCTGGTTTGGTCCAGTTCTATTTCTGCAGGTCTCGGATCTGTGTATCGGAAAGTATGAACTGTGAAGTGAAGGAAAAATTACATGTTGCTGCTCTTTTTGGCCGCATCATGCTGTGTCGTTGTGTTTCTATTTGAGTCTGCGTTGATCATGTTTTGTATTGAATAGAACAGCTAGAATAGTCTGGTAAGAAAATAACATCACATTACTGTAATGCAGCCTTTAAAACTAGGAAAAGACAACACTTATGCCATATTACGATATTATGATATCCAAAATCTATGCCGATATTTAGTCTCATATCACGATATTGGTATATTGTGCAGCCCTAGATCCATTAAGACTTCAAAACGTGCGACTGAAAAGTCATTTTCAGTCATATGTATTTTGAATCGACTCCAACTCAGAGCCGGTTCTCGATACCAGATCCTACTGATGCTTGTGTGTGTGTGAGCATGTATGCATCCATTTTTCAACACGTTTATCCACACGGTTTTATCTCATCGACTCAGGAGTGTGTAGTGTTACAGTCCATCATAGTCTACATCTGTAGCAAGTGTGTTTATGCATGCATATTGCATCTCTCATTTGCTGTCTCACTCTCGCTCTAATAAATACTCTCTCTCCTTATTGGAGTGCAACAGCTGTGAGGTGTGTGTGTGTGAGAGTGGAGGGATTATTTGCATCCGTGTACATTCGACTGTGTGTATACTTGTTAGTCTGCGTCTGTATGTTTAAACATGCATATAGCTCCTCTCCGAGTGTGTAATGTTCTTGCTCCATGTTGCAGCTGTGTGTTTATATATGCCGCTGCTCTCTCGCTCGCTCTGTCTGCGAGTGTGTGATGTTGTGGAGGAGCGAGGAGGGCTCATGTTGGGAGCAGTAGTGGAGCTCATTAGGGGAGTACCAGGGGAGCTCGGCCGCTGCAACCCCCAGCTCCCAGCGCTCCTCTCCGGGCCGCCGTGCCGCCTGGCCGGGCCCTCAGCCGCAGCCCTTCATCTGCACACATCACACTGAAGGCTTGTGCACAGCGCAGTGGCAATATGCTGTCATATGCCGGGTGACGGGTGCACTTCACACCAGCGTCAGGCTTGTTTGTAGTGCTGATTCTGGCTGGGTTTTGTGCAGCGTATAAGAAAAATATAATCTTAGAGGGATTTTGAGTGTAACTAAATATTATTTTTCATTTATCTATTAATCTGTCTTTTATTTTTGTCAAGAATGTAAGAAGATTAGAGCTGCAGCTAACGATTATTTTCATTGTCGATTAATCTGTCGATTATTTTCTCGATTAGTTGTTTGGTCTATAAAATGTCAGAAAATGGTGAAAAATGTCGATCAGTGTTTCCTAAACCCCAAGATGACGTCCTCAAATGTCTTGGTTTGTCCAAAACTCAAAGATATTCAGTTTACTGTCATAGAGGAGTAAAGAAACCGGAAAATATTCACATTTAAGAAGCTGCAATCAGAGAATTTAGACCTTTATTTCTTAAAAAATCACTCAAACCGATTAATTGATTATCAAAAGAGTTGGCGAATAATCAAGGTGACTTCCTAAAATTGCTTTTTACAGTCCAAAACCCAAAAATATGAAGCTGAAATCAGAGAAAATTAGCACATTTTACTTCAAATGATGAAGTGATTCATTAATCATCAAAATTGTTGATGGAATAATCAATTAATTGGGTAATTGCTTCAGTAATGTGGATGAAAGGTTTGCCAATCAGGAAATATTCTGGTGGTGGAGTCATAACTAAAACAGGAAGTAGTTTAGATAGATAGATAGATAGATAGATAGATAGATAGATAGATAGATAGATAGATAGATAGATAGATAGATACTTTATTGATCCCGAAGGAAATTTAGGAAAGTAAGAGTGTGGTTGTTTTCATTAATTTTTGACCTGGACAATGTATAGCATTTATATATGCAGCTTATTTTGCTTATATCATTAATTTTAGTCTTTTGCAAGTGTGATGGCAAACGAATGCAAGGAAATTGGGTCACCACATCACTGGCTAAAACAAAAAAAAACATGCTGAATAGAAACGTGCAGCTGACAAATTCAACACTACATCATGTTCAATTGATAATATTTTAATGCAGCCCAGCATGAAAGTAGTGAAATATCATCGCTGTGTACTGATAGCAGTAGTTTTCTTATCCATCTCATGAGCCAAAGCCTGATACAGACTGTCGTTGTGTTGTGTGTGATGTCATGCGATACCATTGGCTGTGACAAGCATGATGGGAGTATGTTATATTTGGATATTCATGAGGTCAGCAAAGGGAAATTTGAATAGTTTTCTTTGTTTCCGAGTAGCCCAGTTGTGAGCTGGGCCACAGTTGTTATAGTTGTTGTCTTTTTGATGATCCAACTTAAGGATATCACGAATTAGAAGCAAACCAAAATACTATGATGCAAGATTTCCAGCCTGGCAAATGCTTCTTGAAATGAATGTGACATACCTATTCTGTGATTTGTAAGATACACTAAGCATATACAGGACTATCTTATTGATAAGAACATATATTGTGCTGGTACTAATGCATGCAGTAATAGCAGGGGGCAGAGGGGAATGACCCAGTTGTTAAAGCTCAAGTAAAACTCAGCTGTGAAGTGTTTCTAAACAGTAGTAAAACACATAAAATAAACTATGATGAAATTTAAAAGCAAAATTAGAGAATATATTTTTTTTTAAATCATGTTTTTTATTGTTTCCTTAAGAAAAACGACCACCTAAATCATAACAAATAAAGTAATATGTACATATAATAACAGATAGTAACTGTAAATTGAAAAACAAAGTATTCAAAAACAAGGGAGTAGAAAAAATGGTAATAATAAAAAAATTATAAAAATTTAAAATGAGAAAAAAGAATAAAAAATAAAGAAATATAATAAATTAAAAAGTAAAACTTTTAAATAAAAACAAATGATACTACTTCTACTACTACTACTACTACTACTACTACTAATAATAATAAAGAAATATAAAGAAATAAAAATAACTATAAATTGAAAAAAAACAAGTAAAAAGTAGTAAAAGTAATAAATTAAAAAGTAATAAGCAAAGTAATAAATTAAAACTTTTAAATAAAATTAATAAATAAATAAATGATAATAACAATAATAATAATGAAGATATATAAATAAATAAAAATACATGCATAAATAAAATAAATTCACACAATAGATTCCCAGCACGAACCCTGTGGTCCTGCTCTTGATAGTTTGGAGATTCACTCTCCTTCCAATGTCAACGTATGACCTTGTTAGCATTGGTAATAGTGACTTTTAGCCATTTCAAATATTTAGCGCTCACATCTTTCATAAAAATGTTATGTTTTTGTACCTTTCTTTGGAATCAACGTAGTTTTTATGAAACAACCTTAAAGTTTCTTAAGGAATGACTCAGTAGTTCTTTAGGTATCAACTTATTTGCTTAAAAAGTTAACTGTTTTTGGAGAATTGCTAAATATTTTAACGTTCATTCCCTCAGGAAATACCTCTTAAGCTGCTACAAATAAAAACAACATGTTATATAGTGGACAGTAGAACAATATGTTATATTATGGACTGAACTGGAAGCTCTGCCTCTCTCTCTCTCCGTTTGACAAATGAGACTTTCATTGGACAATTATCGTTTTCGGGATCGCAAACGTGCGAACAGAATTTGTCACTGTCACTTTGTGTGTTTAAGGGCATATTAATCAAGTGATTAATTGCCAGATATTACCCACTGAACATGGCCTGTGTTCCCATTCAAGTGCTACTTTGCCTGTGAGCGTGATTGGTTAATGATTACATTTTGGGTTTTGTTTGCAGAGGGCTGGTGAATTGATTTGTTTTATGTTTAGTGGCACGTCTGAGGGCAGCTCTGCGTGCATTTTGACAATTTTTTATATTAAAGATGAAGACTGGAGGATATTTTCATTTCCTGAGCTGTAAACTAGGAGCGGCATTTTGTTTTGACAGTATTTACTCTCTTCATTTAGATATAAATCCACATTTTGAGATGATAGATGGTGACTTTTTAAAAGTATTATAGCTTTAATTTCGGTTCCAATTTTAATGCAATTTTAAGGAGACATTAGCAACTAGATTAACGTCTTTTCTGAATTATTATACTGATTCATTAAGATGTGTATTGGGTTTTAATCTCATCTACAAATGATAGAAAGCTATACGTTGCCATGATCCTTTTTAGATGTATAGTGCACCATATATTCAGTTTCTCCCTCTAGTTTTATGACATTTGATCTCATGTAACAGCAAAAACAGTCCTTCAGGGCTTCATCTTACTTTGGCTTTAATTGTACTACGGCTGCAACTAACAATTATTATAATCAAACAAAAGAGTCTCTCTTTTGACAAGTAGGCAGGTATGTATACATGTATATATGTATACAAGTAATTTAATTTAATTTTGTTATTATTTATTTTGTTATAATTATTACATTTTGTAAACTATCATTTTTTGTTATCTACGCTGAGTGTTCAGAGTTCATGGGTGGGTATTATTTTCAAAATCAATAAAGATATGTGAAAAATTGACACACAACACCAAAATCCACCTATTTCTTTGCTTATTTATATAAAGTAATATCATATTTTTAGAATATACCTTGCTATCACAGGAAATCATGCTCCTTCACTCAAGTACATTAGATCATATTAATTGTGTAAGCAGCGTATTTCAAATAATACATTGTTTAAAATCATCCTGAATCATCCTTGACCCCTACATGTCCACATTTGTCTCATTTAATAATGATTTTTATTTGTAGTTTCTGGTTTGATTTTTAAAGATGCACCAGTGCTGTAATTAAACACTAGAGGGAGCTAAGCTAATGTATGATGTGAGCGTATGCAGCAGGCCTTCTTCTCTCTCTCTTTCTCTTTCACACATACGTCAACACTCACACTTTGCTTTTTCTGCTCCAGTTCAAAAAACAATTCTAATTGGGCCTTTTTGCTCTCCTCCAACTCCGCGAAAGACACGTACTTCTTCTCTGAACCTCCACTCTTAGATGCACAATTTAGTTTTGACAAATGTGATGTTTCAGTTAAATTGTTAATGGTGCTACAGGACTCTGCAAGCCAGACATCAAAGGGCATACATTAATACATACCGCTCATGTTATTTCTTGTTCTGTTTAGTCTCCCGGGGAGAGGAATACTCCGTCTAAGAGATCCTCCTGTTTTTTTTTCTTCTTAATAAACCCTGATATTTCTTTTCCTAAAGGTAAAGCACCTCGGCACGCAAATGAGGAGCTGATAAAATGAGGGATCTAAAAACGAGGGGGCCGAGCCGGATGATCCGCCGACGTTAAGAGGCGTGCTTTGAAGAAAATTCCTTCAAAGGAAAAACAATAAGTGAAGCGGTGTGTGTGGAAAGCTGGTGTTAAATACCTTGTGTTGTTCTGAAATGCTTAAAATCTCAATTGGCTCCGTTAACTGGCATCTGGAGAACAATGAGTTGAATCTGTTAGGGGTTTGTAAAAGGCTTTTCCGTCTCCTTCCATATGCTGTTGCTTTGCATCTTCATATTAGGCTGCACACCTTGCTTCCTCGCGCCGCGGCTGGATAATGAACCTTGGGGAACGTTGTGTTTGAGTGTGGTTTCTGATGTTTGAACAGCGCGAGGCATGCTTGATTTACGGCATGGATGGCAGCTTCAAGAGAGGACTTTAAAGATGGGAATTAAGTGTCTACTTTCTAGACAAATTATTCCATATTTATTATACTTAACAGTTACAAATAGAGATAGGTACTAATGGTTCACCTGGGCCTTTTTGCATCTACATTTTAAGATGTATTACAGTTTCTTTAAGGCTGTAAAGAGTGTAAAAAAACAGAGTGTACACAAACATGGCGAACGACTTGCAGGAAGAATTAGCAATGTTAGTTTTTGCACTACTTTGTACTGAAAATTCACGAAGGATAGTTGGACGAAGTCACGTCAAATAAACACTTGTGTTGTTGCCACAAATTAACAAGTTGGTCCTCCATTGCTGAGCTCCATCTTACTACTACTTTATGCTTCCTATTTTGCATTAGCTCATGCATTAGCCGCGGCCGCCATGACGGCGGTGGTTGTCTTTCCTTCTTCAGTCAGCTTGGTTCTCAATTGGCTTTCGTTCTTTCCCACGTGACTCGGGGTTCCCTATACACAACAGGATATCCGATCATAAATATTGAACATGTTTACACTAGGGCTGTCAAAGTTAATTCGATAATAACACGTTAACGCAAATTCGTTTTAATGCCACTAATTTCTTTAACGCATTAACGCAAGCGATTTTTAGATTGTAGCGAGCTCAATTTTAAAGCTAGGTATCAGATGAGACTAGATCCCTTGGTACCAACCATGTCATACTAGCTTGTCAGGAAAGAGGTTAAATAATGCTCCAAACTTACGCCAAATTTTGGTGAGGAAAAACTGTCATGGCCATTTTCAAAGGGGTCCCTTGACCTCTGACCTCAAGATATGTGAATGAAAATGGGTTCTATTGGTACCCACGAGTCTCCTCTTTACAGACATGCCCACTTTATGATAATCACATGCAGTTTGGGCAAGTTTTTTATGCTAAATGCAGTACCTGTGAGGGTTTCTGGACAATATTTGTCATTGTTTTGTGTTGTTAATTGATTTCCAACAATAAATATACATACATTTGCATAAAGCAGCATATTTTCCCCCTCCCATGATGATAAGAGTACTAAATACTTGAAAAATCTCCCTTTAAGATAAAAAATGTCAGATTAATTTGTGATTCATTGCGATTAACTATGGACAATCATGCGATTAATCGCGATTAAATATTTTAATCGATTGACAGCCCTAGTTTAATATTTACGATTTGAAATCGGAGCCAATCGGAGATGTAAAAACACTCTTAACATATCTTACACCACAGGAATATCTGGAAAGATAATCTTTAGAACCATCAACAAATCAGGGCTTTGCTGATGATTGTCGGGAGGGGGGAATAGAACCCGGTGTGTACCCGGCATTACAGTTATGAATGGCATATGCATAAATATGAATCCATGTCTTAGGGCGCAGGAAAGAAAAGCAGCTTTGAAATGCAAACCTTTCCTTTGCCGGTACTACTTTGGGTGCATCTATTTGCATGAAGCTCGTCATCGGCGCTGTGGAGAGAAAAGCTTCCTGCCTCTTGTTTAGCAGATGTGTGGAGGAGCTGAAGACATGTTCATTTCTGACATTTTCCCCAACCTGCTGTGACACAAATAGACTCACTGTCACATGATGTATAGTCAACGATACATCAGGGACCAGGGAAAGCCAGGGAAAATGGTTGTCGACTAAAAAGAGCAGCGGGCTTTTATAAGGCTGTGGGAGAAATTTCTAGATGTTTTATGATATTATGTGGCAAAAATACTCTTTTGAAACCCAGATGAATATATTTCTTTTAGATTTAGCTGCTTCTCGAGGCACGTAACTCCCTATTTTATCTTTAAAATTAAGAATTGTTTTACCAAAACGATTCTTTAAGAGACAAATCAAGCGCCAAGAAAATAAAATATCATGTCAGTTTTTTCCTGTAGCTGTGGTCCTGTTGTTTCGCCCTGGTCTGCTACCATTTTTTGAGGTAAAAAGGCCCATCCTTGTCCGTCTCATCTCCGTCCTCTGAGGTCAGCGACACCCTGGAGGCTATATCACCTCCTCCGCTCGCCGCTGTGCTCACAAACGTCTCGCCAACGAGCCTGCCAACTGTCTTAAGCGTCTCTTAACCAGGTGAGACACGGACGACCTCCCCTCGCAACCTCTGCATCCTCTTCATGACAGCAGAAGAGCTTTGTGTGTTTGCGTCGATTGCGTTTGGCATTTTCGCTGTGAAGTCTCGGACCTCGCTGCGGCGCCACGGGCCGTTACCCGTCAGGTCTGAGACGCCGTCGACGGTTGATGGGAGCGGGAAGGGGCCAGGTAGAGGTGGACCTGTCAGCGCTGATTTGTCAGGCCTTCACTCACCGCCTCTCAGGCGCCAACAGAGGCTCGGCTGCACGGTTTCGTTGAAGTCTGCACTTAGTCAGACGCACATTGACGGTCATTTGTCTCCTCTATGCTGTCCAAACAAGAGAGTCTCTTGAAGAGTTAATTTATTGCTGTCTTGGTGGATCACCTTCAGAAGAAAAATAGTACAGGCTGGTATGGTAGAGAAATATAGCTACAACAGTGTGTGTTGTCAGTTATTTATTAATTGTTTTATGTTATGAACGCTTTGGTGAGTTTTTACTCAGCTGAACCTGCACTTTGGTTGTGCCGTGATGTTTCTTACAATGTTGTATATCCTCAGCCTTTGGTGTGCTCTAACTGCACAATGAATTCATGATGGAGGAAATGCACTTCATAAATGACAAGTAGAATAATAAAGACTTCCTCAACAACTTCCTTGAAAGCAATTGACTCCTGCTGTGTGAGGGAAATGAGACCCTCCCATAACTGCTGTAAGACTGCCAGGATTTATTCATTTGTAGCGTTGTTTACGTTACAAATCCACCACCTCGGTCATCATAAAGCTACATTGGGCAACTACGCATGTCTTTAAATCCTCACAGCAGTAAGAGATCTCTTAAGATAGTAGTGACTTAAGAAATTAATCGGTTTTAGTAATTTATTATGAACAAATTCTCTGATTGCAGCTTCTTAAATGTGAATATTTTCTGGTGGCAGTAAACTGAATATCTTTGAGTTGTGGACAAAACAAGACATTTGAGGACGTCATCTTGGGCTTTGGGAAACACTGATCCGCAATTTTCACAATTTTATAGACCAAACAAAGTAATCGACAGATTAATCCCCTGAGACCCGCGGGATCGTGGGCGATCCTGACCGACTTTACTGTCTTTCAGAGGCTGTAGCCTGTAGTACAGATATCATATGAAACTAGAAAACCTAAGGAATCCATGTCATACTAGCTTGTCGGGCAGGAGGCTAAATAACGCTCCAAAGTTGTGCTAAATTTTGGCGAGGAAAAACTGTCATGGCCATTTTCAAAGGGGTCCCTTGACCTCTGACCTCCAGATATGTGAATGAAAATGGGTTCTATGAGTACCCACGAGTCTCCCCTTTACAGACATGCCCACTTTATGATAATCACTTGTAGTTTTTGGAATGCAGTACAAATGTGTTATTTTCTCCTTTTCTAAAATGGTGTGTTTGAATATTTCTGCATACTGGGGTCCCTAAACAGTCTAAAATTACATAAATTGGGTATCACTGTAAAGCTGAGACTCTTGTGGATCCAATGAGCCCAACTGTATTCACGTGTGATGATGTTAGTCCCCATAGTAGAAATTTCATTGTAAGTGTCTCATGTGTAGCGATTGTGGCATAGCGCCATCTCCTGGAAGGTCAAGTCTGTTCAATTTCTGGTTTAATGTAACAAAAGTGAAAATGAAATATAGTTTTAGTTTATTTTTTTTTAGAGGATTTAGTTTTTATTTAGTTTCAGTTCACTAAAAATATTTGCTACTGCTTATTTTCGTTTCCGTTTTAGTTTACTATAATAACCTTGATCCATATTTGACTTGAGAAAATAAAACCTGGTGAAGCTGCAGGATGTCGTGGGAATGAGATGCTCTTCTGTTGTTACTTTGTGATTTTAGTCTTGGATGAGTTAAGACGCTTAAAAATCATAATAGATAAATAAAAACAATATCTGAGACATCTTAGAAAACAAGAGTCCAGGCAGGCGTACATCTACATTTTTTCCAGTGTTGTGGTCTGTTTAAACCACTCTGGGCTCTGCGCTGTAACCTTTTTTAGCCATTCAGCCCTTCCTTCCCTCTCCTGCCTCTTGATTTCCCCAAAGTGCCGTGTTTTATGTGTGCTTTTCTTTGGAATCGGAGGGAACTGGCAGGGTCGAGAGGAGCAGAGACGACCGTCCGAGACGTGGGAGAATGAAATGAGGTGGCTGTTTATTCTCCCCGCCAAAGCCACATACCTTTTTAGAGTGGCTTTGGAGCGCGGCCTAAAACAACACCAGAGGCCATGTACACAAATTACACGTCTCGCACTGCGCAGACGGTTGGACGGACGGATGGGAGGATGGAAGAGTGGAGTTCCCACTGAAGAATAATAGCGCTCAGATATTGTTTTCTTAATACGTAGATGTTCTTAGATCACCTCGAAAGATTGTGTGCCAAATGAGCTTTTTTTTATTTTTTAGTTCACATCCATTTTTTACTATCTTCAGGCAGGGTTCATCTGGAGGCCGCACAAGATTATACAACACCAAGTTAAGAGCTCATGTTTCATTTTACAGAGGAAACGAACGGTGACTATGATAGATTACAGCTCGGAAGAATCCTCCTAATTGAAATGAATATCATAATTTTTCCTCTCATGGTATTTTTCTTGTCTGCCCTCAAAGCCAGACAAATAGGAGTAGACCCACATTGTGTTCACACTGTAGTAATAACAGGGCGTATTAGTAATAAATGCCACACCGGTGTTGTGGTTTTTACATCTCCGGGGGAAAATTATGGCCAGAATGAAATGATGGGGATCCAAGAGAAATAGTTTCAAGAGCTTCAAGTTGCATTTAAATCTTTTAACACATATTATATAAGTATTTCTATAACATCATCAAGTAGTTGTGTAATAATACCTACCTATACCTTTCTTCCACTGATTTTTATAGAGTAATCAGCGTAGAAATTAGGGCTGCCCCCTCTTAGTCGATTAGTCGACTAATTGGTAGTTTTGGTCTTAGTCGACTAAGATTTCTTTCGTTGATTAGTCGTTTTTTTTTTATGCTTTTTCATGCTGAGTAACCTATTTCCAAGAAACTTATGAGCACATCTCTGATAAACACCAGATTTAAAGCGGTGCTTTTGTGTAGGGCTGCACCTAACGATTATTTTTGTATCGATTAATCTAATGACAAATTTAAAGACTATTTTTTGAATTTGAATTGATATAACAATTAATTTACCCCAAATAAATATCAAAATCTTGTCTGATCAATAATGCCTGATCAGAAAAATACTGGACCTCAAATTCAAAAGGATTGCTGTGACACATGCATGTTGCAACTGCAAGAGTATTTTTACTTGATTTGAAACTTAAAATTGTTATAATATGGATTGATATCATCACTGGAGTAATATGCAGTTAAGATCATCACTGGCAAATGTATTTTTGCATCAGTGTGGGAAAAAATAGAGACGATTTAGTGGCCGTAACAACAGTTTATAACGTTAGCTTAAGCCATTTTGCATGCAACGTTTGATGACGCATGGTGTAACGTTACGTTACCATAACAGCAGCAGTGCAGAATTTCCTTTTAACATGGGGGCAATGAAGAAACATGTAGAAAATCAATTTTAAGTGTCTAGTACTAGCAGAAACATTTTGAAACGCGTGTTGATAATTCTAATATATCATGCTTTGGTTTCGCTCTCAGAAATGTTCGTGCATAACAGTTGTACTGCTGTGACATTTCCAATGTGCAGAGCTTACAGAGCACCACGCTGTTGGGCCGTTGTCTAAAATATGTCCACACTTCAGAATATCGTGGACGAGGTTTTTTAGCTGCAGCTTTTTCTCTAGGGGAATCGATACTTTGACGATGGCAATGCGCCGACGAACGTTATGCAATCAATGATGTTGATTACGTCAACGAATCGCCCCAGCCCAATCGCCAAATTTTGTGTGATTCTTTGCGGAGAAACTCAGTTTGACAGATCTGTCGATTAAATCAGCTAATCGATTAGTCAACAAAATCGTATGAATGTTAGTCGACTAAGAATTTCTTTGGTCGAGGACAGTCCTATTAGAAATCTTGCATCATTATTTTTCTCACTTTGTCTTTGCCTATCATGAATATTCAGCTACAGTACCAGGCACCTTGTGGGCTTTTTGTTTCCTCATAAATGTTTTAAACCTTTGCTTTGTTTGCTTATGTCAAGGAAATGCAAAGACATCCTGTAGTGTTTACCTACCCTGAGCTGTGTACGAGGCTGTCCTTTTTTTTCTCCTGTTATTAATTTGTGTCTGGCTTATTTATTATTAGGCTTGTCTAAGCACTTTATCTCTGCTGCGAAAACTGCTGCACCAATAAAACTGTATTATTATTGAGACTATTCTTATTTACTTTGCGCTTAAGTAACCTCAGGAAAAGTGACGATTCCTGGAGTGTTTACCCACATTAATCTGCTGTGTGAGCTGTGATCCGGCCTCCTACCCGTCCTCCCCCCATGTGACTGAAAGCCTGGACCCGTCCCGGGGCTGATAGGGCCAGGACGGGGTCAGTGTGAAGCAGGAAATGGGGGTTCCTCAGCGCCGAGCTGATGATGACCAGCGGCCTGGAAAGCGTACGCCCATCCATCACGACAGTCCCTATCTTCCACGCCGTTACGACCCGGCTCAGTGTGTGAATCGATGTCCACAGTGTGTGAGCAGAAAGTGTAGCTTGTGTTGGGGTGTTGTGAAGTCAACGCTGCTGATTGCTGTAATTACAGACTTTGCTATTCCAGTTCAGAGAGAGGGGAAGGGAGCCCTTTGCTGTTTGGTAATTGTGTGTGAAAAGGTGGAAAAGCAGGGTGGGTGATATCATCCTTCCTCGGAGAGATGAGAGTCAATATTCCCTGTGTGTATACGTGTGTGTGTGTGTAGGCTCAGTATTGTTTGGCAGTCAAACATTACATTAGTGGTGCTGTGGGCTTTGACACACCCCAGCTGTACTTCGTGTGAGAACGCAGGTTTGTGACTATTTTGGATTTTCCATCCAGTCTGCGGCGCGCTGAGACGTAATCACATAGCCGTAGCAGAGCCCTGGTTATTTATTCTTTTCGCCGACAAAAACACACACAATCAAACACACACAGGAACAACCAAAGTTATACAAGGCAGGAGAAACACGGAGCTGCAAGAACAACAAGGGTAAAAAAAAAAAAAACTGCCCATAGGCCGTGCAGAGGCGACCACAGCTGCTGGCTGGTCGAGCAGGCTGCTGGATGCTCCGAGGCTATGCAGATGTTGAGACCCTGCAGCTACGTTAACGTACCTTTTAACCCCGCCCCCGCCCTGATTCAGCTCCCATCATGCTCAGTCACAGCCGTCTGGAAAGGATGTGCACATATGTCCATACATGCGCACACATTGTTGTTTCAAACATCTCTCCTGTTGGATAAGTGACGCTCTGTTCTCTGGAAAACACAGCACATGGTTTTGATTACGCAACAGTGCAAAATTCAACTCCCTCTTAGAAAATCTGACACTATTTATGTTTGTGAACATTTAACTTCTTTTTCCTTCTTTTAGATTTTGCTGTGACCTCCTGCTCTACGGTCACTAGCCCCACCTTGACGGCCGTAAGCCTCAGACATACTTTCTGCAGACGTGCACGCGTTTCCATTCATACTACAATTGAGGGTTTGCGTTGGTCTGGCGTTCTCCCATGCACATTCCCCGATCCTCACTGCATTCTAGATGGTAGCGGTAAATAGGGCTGCACGATTATGGCTAAAATGATAATCAAGATTGTTTTGATCAATGTTGAGATCACAATTACTTATCACGATTATTCATGGATTTTATTTTTTTGAATTATTTTTATTGCACTTTCAGATCTAAATAAACAGAGCGCTAACTAGTTCACTGCTGTATGACACAGCCACAGGAAATTGCTCGTAGGGCTGCAACTAATTATTTTCAATGATTAATTTGCTGATTTTTTTTTTAATTACTGGATTAATTGATTAAAAAGTCAGAAGATATTCAGTTTACTATCATACATGACAAAGAAAAGCAATAAATCCTCACATTTGAGAAGCTGAAACTAGTGAATTTTTTGCATTTTTGCTTGAAAACAACTGAAACAATTAGTCAATAATCTAGATATTGCCAATTTATTTTCCGTTGATGAACCAATCGATCAATCGACTAAGACCTCGTCTTCGTTGGTGCTCACTTAGAAGTGTGTACAGCGACAGAAATCACTACTTTATACTTCATACTTTTAGGATAATACAGCGTTAAAACTGCAGCTATAAAGTTAAATATTATATTTTATGAAAGTTTTTCTTACAGAGGTCACATGTATGCAGGCAGGGAAATATGTAAATGTCTTTGTGAAACCAACGAAGGCAACTCAGACTACAGAAATAAATACTGTCTGCCCAAGTGGGGCGCGCGGCAGAGGAAAAGCACCAGGGCGGGCAAACAGCCATGAAATCCCTGATGCTTCCTGCCAGTGTGGAGATAGGCCCCGCCAACTGCCCAAATCCAGAGCAAGTCCTCATTCCTCCAAAGCGGGGGGACACCGCTAAAGCCTCTCCCAATGTCAAGTGGCATTTATTAAATACACGGAGAGGCGAATGTTTTCATGCGAGTGTCCCCGGTGATCTGTGTGGTCCAAACACGAATGCCAAACCCAGAGCTGCTGTCTTTCTCCCCGTCTTAGCCGCTTCTTCTCTGCTGGTTTTGACGCCGGTCCAGATTTCCGGTAATCCCTCGCCTGAGTCTCAGGTACACCTTGCACGCAAACAAAAACGTCTGATAACGCACGTGGCTGACGATAAATAAGCCATTAGACGCCGCAATACCTCTGGGAGATCCATTCAGCTCTTCCAAAGAGACGTTTCATGCCACACTCTTGAGAGGATTTGGGTGCAAATCACATTTTGTTATTTCCTCTTTTGTGCTCTGTAATGTTTTGGCGAGGGGGTAGAGTAGGGTGGCATCTTCCACACCCGCCCAGTGGAGTCATGGGTGGTAAATCTTCCCCCACTTGCAGTTATAAATGAGTTGCCGTCTCCTCAGGGGCCTCGGATTAGTTTAATGTTTTACATGTTAGGGCCGTATGGTGTTGCGGCGGCCCTGTGAAGTCACCGGATCTTATTTTTCTGTTCTGCCGCAATCTGCCCGTGCAGATGATACTGGCTACAGACCCCAAGTCAACCGCTTATTGTTCATTTTGGCTACAGCTGTCCAGCAATCCCAAGAACATGGGAGTTCATATCCAAGGATAATCTGTTTTTTTTCAGCGACGTTTAATGCCTTGTCTCGGGTGTATCCTAGCTTTTGGTCAAAGAATAGAAAAAAGAGGGGAGGGTTACGGAGAGAGAAGAGAGAAAACAGCAGCCGCTAATCCTTGGGTGACCATTGGCGAGCCCAGATGAGCGCTTACATTAAGGCGACTGGAATAGTTTTCAAAACTACCGGGGCCGTCCTTTTGTCTTTTCAATGCGCCGGAGCACATTAAGCAGAGAGCCGGAGACGAGGCGGGGCGACATGAGAAGCTACATTTATCAGTTCACAGTTTCAGAGGATATTGCAAATCAATTTATTAGATTATGAGGCCTGCTTTGAGCTCTGCTTTTTCTCCCCCCCTCCTCTATCCTCTGCCTTCAAATGTAATATTTTAAAGAGAACTCTATTTCCAGATTATAGAGCACTTTATCGCAGAACAAGGAAGTATAAATTCTGGCCCAGACATCCTAAATCCTATTTTCTCTCTTTCCCTTACAGTAACGTGTCTTTATCTTCTCAAGGACATTGACATAATGGAGTTTGTTAGGCTTTGTCTGTATTGACTAGTTTAACCTTTTTAGATGTGGACTTCTGTAGAAACGGTACAGTAAAACAAATGTCAACATTTATATCTTTAACTTCTTATTTTTGTAAGTTCTACATGAGACTTTGTAACTGCATAAACTAGGGCTGCCAAAGGTAACGTGATAATAACGCTAATTTATTTTAACACCACTAATTTCTTTTACGCATTGACGCAACTTGTGATTTTTAGGTTGTAACGGGCTCAGTTTTGTCACACTAGCTTGTCACGAAAGAGGTTAAATAATGCTCCAAACTTATGTTACATTTTGGTGAGGAAAAACTGTCATGGTCATTTTCAAAAGGGTCCCTTGACCTCTGACCTCAAGATATGTGAATGAAAATGGGTTCTATGGGTACCCACGAGTCTCCCCTTTACAGATATGCCCACTTTATGATAATCACATGCATGATACAGTATATAATTAGAGTATTAAATACTTGACAAATCTCCCTTTAAGGTATATTTTGAACAGATAAAAAATGTGTGATTAATTTGCCATTAACTATGGACAATCATGTGAATAATCGAGAGTAAATATTGTAATCGATTCACAGCTCTATATTTAAGATTTAGGGCTTTTAAATGTAGCAGGAAGGGAAGAGATGAAAAACAGTGACCCGATAACCTGATAAAAGGAGTGAAGCTACACATTTCTATTTTATTATGGTAAGTTTGTTCAGACAAGACCTGCATCGATTAGTCAATTGACAGAAAAATGCAACTATTTTGATAATTGATTAATTGTAATTAAAAGTAATTTTTCATGCAAAAATGGAATAAAATACTGTTTTCAGCAAATCTCCCATTAAGGTACATTTTGAACAGATAAAAAATGTGCGATAAATCATGATTATCTATGGACAATCATGCGATTAATCGCGATTAAATATTTTAATTGATTGACAGCCCTTATATCTATATCTTTAACTTTTTATATTTTTAAGTCCTACATTAGACCTTTTTTAACAGCAAAAACATTATTGACAACTTTAAACAATGCATCTGTCTTCCTCTTCACTATAAGAATAAACAATTTGAAGACGCTGGGGTAGAAATAGCATTGGCTAGCACCCATCCATTGAGGACAGTTTGTGCGTCAGTCCACATGAAGTATAAAGTGTAATAACACGCAGCCGCAATTAATCTTCCAGCGAGTGATCCAATTATCCAATTGAAGCTGCAATTTATGAACGCTCGGCTTGTTATGTGCTAAGATAAAGCTCGGACTTCTCCAAGACCAATGAGACGCTTTCTTAAACGGTATTATCCATGTTTGGAGACTGTTTCTTACTGGGGATTTTTCTCACTGTGCGTTTCAAAGCGGCTCGCGCATCCCTGCTATGAAAAAGATAATTCACAATGGTAATCAGTGCTCTTTAATTCGGCGCCTCTCGTGTTGGGCTGACTTAGGATAAGACCCTTGAGGGGAAGCCCCTCTCTCTGCTGACGGATGTCCTTTTTTTGGATCATCTAATGCTGAGGATTAATGGGACTGATGGCTCAAAACGGGTTGATGGTTTGAGCCGTCATATCAAGTGCCAGACAATTTTAAAAGTTAACGTACGTTATCCCCGAGGGCCGGCAGAATCCAATCAATGATATAATAATAACTCCGTGCTAGAGGGCGGAAAAACTTGGGTATTCAGGTACGACACCATATAGCTTTTTTTCTTTGTAATGGCAGTTATTTAAGTTCTTGTGCACTTTTTAACGTTTTTAAAGCTTGTGCAACAATCTACCTTGTTAAATTTGCTTATTTCTAGGTGAGTGCAAAAGCAGAAAAAGTACTCTACTAAAAAGAAAGTATTAATACAACAATGGTAAGCATGATAGAGTTTACTTTACTTACTAATGTATATACAAATTGTTGTTTTTGTCTTATCAATATACAAATACTTTTAAAATGTAATTACTCCATATATGACTGTTTTTATCCTTCAAATTAGAGAGAGAGAGAGAGAGAAAAAAAATACATATATATATATAAAGAATACATCTGATACACACTGATAAAATTGTTTAGTCAAATCAAGCAAGACAAATAATTTATTTACCACAAATAAGGAATTACATTACTGATCCCAACAGGGAATGCTTCCTACCTTATAAGATACAGTAAGTGCATAATTTTTTTCATAGAGGAGTAAAGAAACCAGAAAATATTGAAATTTAAGAAGCTGCAATCAGAGAATTTAGACTTTTTTTTCTTGCTCAAACTGATTAATTGATTATCAAAATAGATTAATAGTAGATTTATCGATTAATTGTTCCAGCTCTACATCTTTACCTTATACATTATGCATATAATATTCCAAAATAACTTGAAAGTATAGCAGATTAAGTAAAAAGTATAATAATAATAATGATAATAATTATTATTATTAAGGACACAAGGAGAAGGTCCATAGTGTACTAAGTAAAAACCTACAATATATACAAAAATACAATAAAATACAATAGTAAAAAAAAAGAGAACAGCTCATAAATGGCAATACATAAGCAGCTTCTTTATATAAAAAAGAAATACTTCAGCAAACTGCACCCACATGCAGTAATATGTATATGTATATATCTATACATATAAGTATAGTAAAAGGTACAATATGTAGCTCTAAAATGTAGTTTAGTCGTTTTTACTTCCTGTATAAAATATTTACCTTTAAGTAGCAATTTAATTGTATCCTTAAGATAAAAAGTTTATAGTCACAGCAAAATCATGTTAATATTTATATTTATTTTATAAGTGAGAGTTTAACAAGTCAGCAACATTATCAGATCCAAAATAAGTCAGAATTTTGCCCATTTAGTCCACAACCTTCATACCTTATTGAACATTGTAGATAGTGTTGAGTCGTCACTACAGTTCCACATCAGCTCCACATCAGCTCCATGAGAGGACACTTTTCAGTCCAAAATCACTTGGAGACTTATTGAAACTGGGGGTTGTAGTGTTGCTTTCTGTGCTTTGAGATCCACTGAATTATCTTTACAGCCCAGCCTCAGTGAGTGTCCACTGGTTTGAGTGTACCTGTCACATTTCGTCCTATTAAAGCAAAAAGACCTGCAGAAGAGAGACACTTCCTGTCTGCATAAAGCCGTCCCCCGCTGCTACTGTTTATCCAAAACACTGGCGTTTTACTTCTGCTAATGGACTGGGACTCAAATCAAATCTGACCCCGAGAATGAGAGCGAGCATTACCAAAAACAATATGATAATTCATTTCTCCCCCTCTCTTTCTAAATTGCAGCTTCCATTTGATGAAATCTTTTTATTTTTAAGGAACAAGAGGACAAAACAAAGAGATGAAATGACTGAAACACCCTTTAAACTATTCAAATCCTTTAAGGTGGATTGTATCTATACAAACATTCGGTTACCTGGGTGTGCTTGAGCTGCCATATTTGTTGATTTAATATTATTAAATTAAACATTTTAAAAGCACATTTTGCCTCAAGTATTAGTGAGGTTTTCCATCTAAATTCCTATAAATGTGAACATGACTTTACTGCAAACTGTACCACATGGCATTTTTTTTTATGGGAGCGTCGGTGATTTTCGTTCTCCTTGAATCTTTGTAACATGCACATTTCTGATTTACCTCTGGTGTTTTTTATAATGATAATCCAGCAAAACAAATGTCAACATTTATATCTTTAACTTCCTATATTTTTAAGTTCTACATGAGACTTTTTTAACTGCAAAAACTAGGGCTGTCAGCATTAACGCAAATTAATTTTAACGCCACTAATTTCTTTAACGCATTAACGCAACTTGCGATGTCTAGGTTGTAGCGTTTTAAAGCTAGAGTGAAGCTACTGATATCATATAAAACTAGAAAACCTAAGGAATCCATTGGTACCAGCCTTGTCATACTAGCTTGTCGCGAAGGAGGCTAAATATAAAATAAACACATCTCTGATTTACCTCTGGTGTTTTTCTAAAGACATATTACTAAAGACATCACCTTGGACTTTGAGAAACTGGGATGGACATTTTTCACTATCTTCTGACATTTTATAGACTAACAATCAATAAATCTAAATCTAAAAATTGGCAGGTTAATCGATAATGAAAATAATCGTCTTTCAATGTTAATAGAAAAGTCTTCTCATGTTTCACCTGACAAGAAAGAATTCAAATGTGCCGTTCTTTTGCTTGTGCAAATAAAATAATACTTAAAAATACGGTACAAAAACATGCCCACAGAAGATAAAACCATCATCGCTCTTCATCCTCATTAAGCTCAGTATCAGTATGGGTGTTTATTTTTAATAATTAGTACAATAGATATTGGTTTGATGATGTTTTTTTACCTCGTGGTGGTATTAGTGGTATATCTTTCTGCTTTTTATCATCCCGTCCTTCTCTTACTGTTTAACCACGGTGGAAATAACCTCAGATAAAACAACTGCAAGCTGATCAAAAACCCAAACACGTTCTTGAAACCGTGCTCTCTACTGTCCACCTTAAGGGGAGAGAAAAAGAAGAAGGGGGGAAACACAGAGGAGAGTAAAAAGAAAAAAACAAAAAGGAAGCCAAGCTGATGAAAAGGACGTTATTAGCTTGGTCGCGGTCGGAGCCCATTTGCGTCCATTTGCATCTGGGCTGAAACCTGCAGCTGAGAGCATCTCGGCGATGTATAATGACCGGTTGTCACAACAACACGGGAGGTGGCCCCGCCGGCAAAATGACGGCCCTGTCACTCCTCCGCAAAGACAAAACGCTGGCAACCTGTAATTCCCCTCGCAGCGCTCCTTCCTTCCTGCCTGCTGCCTGGTTAAATGGCACTTTTGAAGGAAGTAAATCTACAAAGTTGTGTTTAATAACATTGCTGGAGCCAAATGTTTGACGGGGTGAGGTGTGTTTGTGGGGAGGCGTAGAGCGAGAGGCTCACGGGGTTAAGAGGGATTTGTCATTTGTTTGTGCTCGCAGGCCCTAATCTGTTCATTGAAACGGCCCATCTTTTCAGCTAGCCGTGCTCAAAGTAAATGAAAAACAATTATACAGTGCGTGAAGAGGAAGCAAGGCAAGGTGGGACGCTGCTGGCTCAGTGTGCATCGATGCTGGATCCCCTCTGATAGTGTTCATCTATCCCTTTTTTTTTTTTAAAACCACTCAGGCTCTTAAAACACGGGTTGAGGGAATCAGAACATGTTTTTGTGCTATGCATGTGTTAAAAAAAGGCTGTCAATCGATTCAAATATTTAATCACAATAATTAATTAATTGCACATTTTTTATCTGTTCAAAATGTACCTTAAAGGGAGATTTGTCAAGTATTTAATACTTATCAACATGGGAGTGGACAAATATGCTGCTTTATGCAAATGTATGTATATATTTATTATTGGAAATCAATTAACAACACAAAACAATGACAAATATTGTCCAGAAACCCTCACAGGTACTGCATTTAGCATAAAAAAATATGCTCAAATCATAACATGGCAAACTGCAGCCCAACAGGCAACAACAGCTGTCAGTGTGTCAGTGTGCTGACTTGACTATGACTTGCCCAAAACTGCATGTGATTATCATAAAGTGGGCATGTCTGTAAAGGGGAGACTCGTGGGTACCCATAGAACCCATTTTCATTCACATATCTTGAGGTCAGAGGTCAAGCGACCCCTTTGAAAATGGCCATGACAGTTTTCCTCGCCAAAATTTAGCGTAAGTTTGGAGGGTTATTTAACTTCCTTCGCGACAAGCTAGTATGACATGATTTGTACCGATGGATTCTTAGTTGTTTTAATGCGTCCTTTGGCAAGCACAAAACATAAAACTAACGCTACATCCATCCTGCCTTGAACCCTCTATGAAACCAGGCAGGGGAATAAACTGTTATTATTTCTCATATCACTATGTAAATATATTGTAATTTACATATCACATGTATGGTCTTCAGAAGAAACATTTCACCTCCCTTGTCCGCCCGTCTTTCTGCTTCAAAGTCACAATTTTCTCTGAAAGAAAAAGTGAAACTCCAAAATAGATTTTATATCGTCTGTAATGAGTCAAACACCAGAGTTGACTCGCTTGGGTTGCAGCCTCCTGTCTCTGCAGATGTGAAGTGAAGTGACACATTGATATGCAGGGAGAAAAAAAACACTAAAACTCACAACCAAAGGCCTCCCCAAAAGGCAAACACATAACTAAACCTGTGCGAAGAAGAAGCAGCGGGGAAATTAGCGACAAAGCATTATAATTTGTCACTGATGCATAAATCTTGCTGACGTGCTCAGTCACTTTAATGGTGCCGCGGCTGCTCGGTGGAAGGCTGTGCAAACTTGCGCAGTTGCAGAAAAACAGCAAAACTATATGTTCGAACATCACCTTATTTGCATAATTTACCAAAAGCCAATGAGGCAGCTCAAGGAGTGCGGGTGATAGTAATAAGTGTTTGGGAAAGGCAGAAAGATCACTAATGGTTTGCCTATGGGGATTTCTCCACGCCATGGGGGAGGAAAATGAGAAATATTTTTCAAACAGCGGGGGTAAAGGTTTTAAAACTAGGAGCACATGGGGAGATAAAGATGTTCCTGCCACGGGGTGCTACGCGGGAAAAATGCAACTGCGAGGATGACAAAAAGAATGCCCCCGTAATTTCGGCATTAAGAGGTAATAATCATGTTTCACCGATGATATTAAAAACGGTAACCCGCAAAGCCGGGGTAAAATAGATAAATATATAAATAAAAGTGGCGGGGGAGAGAGGGGGAGGAAAGAGGAGTGGGCCCATCAGGTAGAGGAGGTAATGAGGTGGTAGGTGGGTGGAGGGAGGAAGAGGAGGGGCTGAGCGCCCATCACCAACTCTGTGTGAGAGTAAACAAAGAGTGAGGCAAGTGGGGAGAAGGAGTTCGGAGATCACGACCGAGCCGTAGATCTGTGGCTCCCCGCCGGGCGGAAAAAAAGAAGCTCTCATCTATTTGAAATATGTGAATGTGAGACATCTTTTCCACACATGTGATGTGCAGAGAGTATATTAAGAAAGAGATGTACGTCATTTGCCTTCCATGACCGTGACGATACAGCAGTTTACGGCGATGTTGGACGGGTGAAAACATGGAGAAAATTGTCACATGATCACTCCTTCCATAGTGTAAAAGTCGATACAAATGCACAGAAATATAAGATGTTTATAGGACATAAAACAGTGGTCTTTTAAGTTATAAAGCTAAAATATTACATTTTTAAAAGTTAAATGCTTTAGAATTCACGACTGTTTTCAGTGTATTTTTAAGCTTCAGTTTTATGTAAAATGATTAAATTAAACTGACCCCAGATGCTTTTATAGCCACTACTTAAAGAACTGTGCAAGAGTGCTACAGGAATGAATCCTAAAACCCAGAAATTAGTTAGCATTTTAACACTTATGGTTCCCTTTATCTGGAAATCAATGGGTTTTTAGTTAGATGCCTGAAATAAGGTCCGTAGTTAACACAAGCTGGAGAGATTTTTGTTCTACGATATAAAATACATCAATAAATACCCCACTGGCGAATATTGAAGCCTTTATATGTCTTAAAAAAGTGACTGAATGAGACTACTAAACGTCATCACGTCGACTCGTCCGCCTTTATCTTGTGATCTTGTGATTTGTCAATGACGTCATGTTTCCTTTAGGCCGGCTCTATGCGTAACAAACACCAAACATAAACTCAAAACTACAGAACCGACTTCTGAATCCACGAAATGTGTCTGTCTGACTCGCCGAGGACGAGCGCTGCGGCGAGGGCTCGGCGAATGTCAGCGGACGCCCGCCTCCAACTTCCCGGGAAGAAAACGATAAGCGGGGAGCCGTTTGAGACGGGCCGGTCGGCGCAGTACATTGTGATAATGACATTTGGGGAGGGATAGTGTTGCAAAGCTGTTAAGCTCTTTCATTGCACCAAGAAGATTAGTCGACGAGATGGGGCTGAATGACAGCGAAGGTAGCGTCCCCAGCCTCGCCTGCCGAGGACTTGGCATGCAGAGGTCCGTTAAAAGCCAAGCGCTTACTTTACACCGAGGACCAATTGTCCTTCACTCGCAAAGTATTGCAAACCCCCACAAAGCAAGGGCATTCTGTTGTTTGTGTCTCTTTCATCTGCCTGTTACCAGTGATTTCTACTTCTGCGCTTGTTTTTTACCTTTTACTTTATTCCTGCTCTTTTTGTGCATGACTTTCACTGCAGTTTGTTAAGTTTTCACGCCAGTGTGCAGAGGTTTGTATACAGCTGAGGCCTTTCTGGTGAGGCTGTATTTAGTTTATCTACTCGCCCAACCCTCCCTCAAACCCCAGTTGGTTGCAAAGTCACCACATTAGGCCTTGTTTGACCGCACCAAAGCAAGAAGTGGGAACTCTGGACAGCTTGTCCTATTATCTGGGACACTGGCCTGCCATGCCTTTAACTCTTTGTCACATTGCCTATTCCCATTATAAGCCTTTGGGGAGCAGGGGGCCGCCCGCCTGCATCCTAAGTGTATGTGTGTATACATCGACGTGTGTGTTGGTCTGTGGTTTTAACCCGAGTTTCCCTACAGGCTTCTGGAAACACTTTGTCCATCTCTTGATGTTCTGTGTCTCGGCCCTTCTCCCTCCGCCCACGCAGGAGTCATTTTTATTTATTATCTCCTCTGACAGCAGAGGGAATGACGGGGAGTCGGAGAAAGCGTTTTGTCAGTTCTTAAGTGTCTGACAATCCGAATGAAGTTTAGCATGTGAAGAACAAGAGGGCGTCCTGTTTTTTTTATCCATTTTCTCGCTGATGGGAAGTGCCACAGAGAGATGGAAATGACAGACGGTCGCTGAAGCCACCAGTGTATTAAAGAAGTCTTCTTTCTGTCACCGAGAAAGCCCCGATAGGTGGGGAGGTAAGGGAGCATAGTGCGCTGACCTCCAGTGCTTGCCCCCCGATCCCCTGGTGGATGCAACCCTGGGAAAACGCCGGGCGCGGAGTGATGAAACACGCAGGCTGCCAAAGTGACAGGAAAGTCCTCTCAAGAGGGGATCAGTCTCAAACATGGCGACTCCTGGCCTGTCAGCTTCGACGCCACCTCCTCCCCCTCGCTGCTCCCTCATCTTGTCATCACGCGTCAACTTGATTAGTGCTCAAACTATTAATTGATTTCTGCGTGACATAAAACACAACAATTTTCATAAATTATCAACCAAAAATGCCAAATATTTGCTGGTTTCAGCTTCTCAAATATAAGGGGTGGGGAAAAAAATCGATTCACGTATGTTTTTTTACGATTTTGAAATTGTTTTTCAATGCCAGAATCAATATATTTACTTCATTTTATTGTTGTAGTCTGAGTAACGCCACGTCATATCTGTTCCATCACCAAAACAAACCACAGCGAGCCGAAACGGCACAGCAGAAATGGCGGAGGTTCTGCGTGGATACGACCTGCACCCTCACATGTTAAATCCAAAGTGGTAAACGCTACACATGCAGTAAAGTATGGAAACACTTTGGGTTTCACACATTGCAGTAAAAACAGAGCTAGACGCCATGGCTAAAGCTGCATGCAAACTCTGTCATGGACAGGAAACGTTATCGTACCTCCACAACACGATGCATAGGCTGGATTTTACAGTAATAAAACGTCTGGTGTATGGGTGGCTTTACCTCTGTCCTTCCTAACCTAAAACGGCTGTGGATTGAAGTGTTTATTTGATTATTTGGCTCTCAAGGAGTCCGAGAGTCGTATAGGTGGTTGTGTTTGTTTGTCTTGAGGCTGTGAGGAGGACACATCTGTCCAGGGTGATGTTTAGTCACAGTCTCTGTCTGAATTCCCAGGTGTGAGCTCACGCTGAGGCTGAGGCCCCGAGTGCCGTCAGGACGCCGCGGTGTGCGTCTTCAAACCAGCATGTTGTTTTGAGTTTGGAGGGTACAGGGAGAGAGGAGAGCTCAGGGTGTTATGTGATGCAAGTTGTGTTTGCGTACATGTTGAGGTGATTTTGTAACTTTGGTGTTAAAGATTTCTTCCTCCACTTTGTGTTTAAAAATGTCCTTGAAGTTAATGTCTTGTCATCATTCATACGAAAAGGCATATGAACGACAAAATAATGCGCAAGGCATTTAACATGCGGAACGGACGTTTTCGCAGTTTTGTTGCATGGCGTACAAATGACACGTGAAAAGGCTAAAATGCGTCCTCATGACATGCACAATGTCCTTGTAATGTCTATAACTATTGCTAATGCTATTTGTACGACTTCCTGTGAGATCGAGTTGGTTTTTCTTCGCTCCTGGAAAGTTGATGTTTCGATTTTCTGTTGCCTCATTGCATGCACACTTGCAAGACTGCACACACGGTTGCAAAAAATACATGCTTGCATATTGTTGTGAGGTGAAAAGAAAACATTTTCTTCAACTCTGCTACCAAAAATTTAATTTAATTGGTTTTGAAATAGAAGATACCGGTATCATATGAAACTACAAAACCTAAGGAATCCATTGGTACCAACCATGTCATACTAGCTCATCGCGAAGGAGGTTAAATAACGCTCCAAACTTGCGCTAAATTTTGCCGAGGAAAAACTGGCATGGCCATTTTCAAAGGGGTCCCTTGACCTCTGACCTCAAGATGTGTCAATGAAAATGGGTTCCCATAATAAATATATACAAACATTTTCATAAAGCAGCATATTTGCCCATTCCCATGTTGATAAGAGTATTAAATACTTGACAAATTTCTCTTTAAGGTACATTTTGAACAGATAAAAAATTTTATATTTTAAAAGATTAAATATTTTAATCGATTGACAGCCGTATTTAATAATAAAGAATAAAAAACAAATCAGTAAATTTATATCTATGTATTTATTTATTACGTTTTGTTTTACAAAGATAAGAGAGCGATGTTAAGTCAAGCCTGATGTTGCCTGACACATAAAAGTCTCTATTAAACTTCTATTCCTAAATTGGATATTTTAACTTATAGCAACGATATGTAAGCGTGCATACGTACAAGTGCAGTAAATCTTCATATACACATACATGCACAGAGTCATACAAGCAGACTTGGCTTCACTCGCCTCAGCAGTTACATAAATGTAGTCCTCTCCGTTGTAATTTGTGGCCTCAGTGGGTTTTTTGTGTTTTTTTTTTTAATGTGATGTTTATCCCTGCAAACACAGCAAACAGATTCTGTGAGAGCAACGACAGCCGTGAAAAGCATCGGCGAGCACAGCAGGTACTCCTGAGCTCCGCTGTAACAAATACCTCTTAAAGACTCTTATTTAAATGCCCCATCTGCTTTGACAGGTGCTGTTTGAAATCTAACCCCACGGGGGACAACCTTGTAACTTTTTACGCGCCTCTTTGTAACCGCGCGAGGAAAAACAACGGGGAGCGATCTCTTTTGTCAACCCGTCGCACTTTGAAAAAAATATACTGTAGAAAAAGGAGTGTGTGTGTGTGTGTGTGGCGAGGGGGGTGATGATGATGCCTTCGAAAACTTTAACTCAAAGATTTCTCTCCATGTGGCGACTTTCCGCTCTCTATCACACACACCCTCGAGAGAGAGAGTGAAGATTTCTCTCTGTTTGTCCTGTAAAACCCTGATTTGATAAACACAATCCGCCCGTTGGATTATGACTAATAAACTACCTGCTTTCCTCTGCGTTCCTCACGAAGATGAATTACCCATTTAATAAATAATGACATGCAGTGCGCAATGACAATTACCTGACTTATTTTTCATTTGGGGCGGGGGGTTGGATGGAAGACACCTTACGCTGTCACGGATGGCAGAGCGTAAACTGCACGCTTTAAGCTTTAATTACCTTGTTGTTTTTGTCCCTCCGTCACACTGGCCCCTGCACTCAATCATACTGCTGCCAAAGCTCCACTCCAGAGACCCCCTCCTTCCCCTTCAGTCCACCGCAACACATTAAGAATCGATTAATAAACAACATTAATATCTTTTTGTCCCTCTCATGTCCTGATTTTTTTTCCCCCCTTTTGTTCGCCAAACCTTTTCTTTATTAAATCTTGTCATCAGGCTTTGTTCGCCGTTAAAGGTTCACCAAAAAGCATTGCATTTAATTGCCCACCACCCTTGATTGCAAGCTTGTCGGCGTGTGCATGTGTGTGTGCGCTCAAGAGAGGCCGCCGCCATTAGAGCCTCCTGAAGGATAATTGCTATCAGTGTAATGATCACAGCGCTTTCATGTATCGGGCTCCTCCATCTTCCAGATATGTGCCATTAAGAGCAAGGTTGTCTTTGTTGCGGCTCATGCTTGGACATAGGCCAACCCCCCCCCCCCAAACACACACACAAGCTTAGACATATTTCTAATATGCCAAGATATTCTCCTTGGGGGGGAAACAGACAAAACAGAGACCAGTTCTGTTTTATCTCATCAGTGGAACAGGCCTGCATCATCAAGGTAACATAAATAATTTATGGCGTCATTGTCGAGCCGTCATCTGCAGCTGAAAAGCTATTACCGCCGTGAATTAAAATCAATTAAGCGACGTCGCGGAGCCAGGTAGCGCTGATTTTACCGAAAAGATGCTGGTGTTTTGACGGAGAAGTGACACCGCTGAACTTCACGTGAGAGATCTTAATTGTATTATTTTCCAACATTAAGAATGCAAGAGCTCTCAGAGAAAACAAAAGCAAAGCAAGGAGGAGAAAAAAGCACTAGCCAGACATCTTGGCATCTGTTACCATTAATTTACTGCTCACTGCTTTCAATGTGATTTCCTCCCATATGTTTCAGATGTGTCTTTGCCTTCGCCCCCTGAAAACAAACGGCTTTTTCTCTGAATTATTCACTCAGCTTCTCCCCCCCCCCCTTCACCCTCAACATACACACACATACGCAAAAACACACGCACCCGTAAAAGCACCATAAACAATTCATCCGCGGCTTTATCATTAAAAGATGTCACACTGACTTTTCATGAAAGATCCTCTTGGATTGTGGTCCACATGTTGTGTTCAGTCTTGTAAAAGAAAAACACTCAACACACACATAATTAAGGATCTCGCACCTAAAACACAGAGTTTATGTGTTCACAAATCGATTCAAGAAAAATGCACTTGACATTTTGGCACAACTAAACACATAAAATCAGATCACATAAATAGAAAACACTGACGCACACACACATAAAAATTCGGCCGGATGCATTTTGCTCTGGACTTTGTTCCGTTTCCCATCAGATAAGCCTCAGGTGTGTCTTCTTACGCCCTAATGTGTTTAGTCTGAACTCGCTCCTGAACACAATCTACTCCGATGGCTCACAATGAAGCAGGAACCGTCCCTGGTAGCCTTCGGCTGATAACAGTCTCCACTGTAATGGCTCTCCATTGTTTGTGAAAACACAATACTGCTTCGTGCCGTGCCACTCTGACAGCGTCGCGGGCCGAGCCCGACCTGCCTTTGAAGTTTTCCTTTCAGTCTCAGATGCCCTCGCCGAGCCACCGGCTCTGACTGAATGATTGATGACGCTGATCGGGAGAGGCCACGGAGAGTGAAATATAGATTTTAGAGACCGTGATTTGCTGCACGGAAGGCAGGAGGTGGTTACCAGAGAGAGATGCATGTTGTTCCAGTTGTTGAGATCAGTTATACCTTCTATTTAACTTTTTGTGTGTATTTTATAGGGGTTGGAATCACCAGATACTTAAGTCACGATACGATCTTATTGCAATAAGATATTTTGTGATTTATTAAGTTCTTTTCAACTGCAAATTATGTAGTTTGTCAACATCTGTTTTATCTAATAATATACAGTGTTCACTCTGTTCATCTCAGAGTTTTCATTCACATATCTTGAGGTCAGAGGTCAAGGGACCCCTTTGAAAATGGCCATTCCAGTTTTTCCTCACCAAAATTTAGTGTAACTTTGGAGCGTTATTTAGTGTTCTTCCTGACAAGCTATATAAGCCATGACATGGTAGGTACCAATGAATTTGTTCGCAGTACGGAGTCTCTGTGTTGCTGTTTCATAAGTATAGGTGCAACTCAACCGGTTCCAACGTGATTGGTTAATGCCTTTATTCGCAATGCGAAAGAATTACATTGCTTTTTCAGCTTACTGCAGCTTAGGGGAATTGTGTAGTTGCAAAGAATGGGAAGGCTTCAGTCTTTAAAAAATCATTGGAAGTGAATCTATGGAGTTCATTCCCCTAAAACTGATGTGCGAGATGTTAATCAAAGTTTTAGTTGCTTAAACGTAACTAATAAGTGTTTAACATGCCATGTTTTTCCCTGTTGGCATTACTTTATTGAAAGACATCAGTGTCTATGGTTTGAGAAGGGAGCTCTTTGCATGCAAACATTTTTAATAACCCCCATTTTTAGAAGTTTATTGTGGGTCCAGATCACATGTTAGCACGGCAAAATTCCTCAAACTTTCCCTGACGATGATGCTCCTCAAATAGTACCAAAGGCAAATTTCAACACAAATGCCAAATCTAGCCAAAACACACAAGAGCATCTTTGTTGGTGAAGTGTGGGACTTTCCAGGCTCCCCTGTGAGTTGTTGGTCATGGGGATGGTTTTTATCTGCCAAAAGAATTAGATCAATGATAACAGGTGACTGGTCATACTGGGACAGAGCACAAGAGAAATATTATTTGGTTTGCGGATAATTTGTTTGCGTCCACGGCAATAAAATATGAAAAGATAAATAAACAAGAAGTGGAAAAAACATTTTTTTCAGAACTAAAGCAGACATAATGCATATGCATAATGGACAAGGAAATCTAGTTTATTCCATTCAAATCTAGGGTTGGAACGGTATCAAGGTATACGGTAGTATGACATTTGACAGTTATCATACATTTACTAATCTACGGTATTGAAAATACCTTGGGCATTATTGTGTCATTCACAGGCCTTTTTGTCTGGGTTTACTCAAATCAAGTGAAGCAACTATCAGTTAAAGTTTAGTGTAACTTGCACTTTAATTTCCATCGTGACTTTCAGAGTTTATTATTTTCCATCCTAATCTACGATTCTCCTCCCAAGTCTAGTACACTTTAAAGAAGTAAGGCACAATAAATGGGTGTCATTGTCACATTTATTCTCATCTATTCTATTGCAATCTTTTCTTTTCTAACTGTACTAAGTGTACAGCATGTTTGTTGTCAGTAGTTGGACTTTGCAGTCAGTACATTTTGAAGTTTCCGTCTCCACAGACAGACAAACTGTCCCCAGCGTCTCTGACTCCATCATCCATCCAGACAGCCCTAATGGGAAAAATAGACATTTCTTTTTTTGGTCTTTTTTTTTTTTTTTTTAGTTCAAGTGCCATCGTTGTGACAGGCAGAGAGACGTCTGGGGGGCAGATGATGTCATTTATTGATAAGCTGACGGCCTATCCGCCAACAGAAGGACCATGTCACCGTTTTTGCCTCGACTTATCCGCCCATTTACCGTCACTGCTCACAGCCTTATCAAACAAATGGAGATGTAAAAACCAAGTGAACAAACAGAGTACAGATCTGATTTTCTTCGATTGGAAACAGAGCGTTTTCGGTGCAGTGAGTCATCGCGCACGGCCCACTTCCTTTTGATGTGCGGCACAGAAATGATACAAATTGCATTTTGCCCCTGTGAAATACAATAAGCGGTTGGCGTGATGGAGAACATATTCATTTATTAGCATGGAGCTTTAAGCGAAGGGCTCCCGTCCTTATCTGAAGAGAGTCATCAGCTTCCTTTTTGATAAAAACCAAAAAGGGGAGAGGCACCGGCAGCGGCGGCGATCCCTCCGCGTCTCCGACTCAAAGTGGTCTGATTTACGGACACGCTGATTCCATCAAGATGTGGATTAACTCAGGAAATAAGATGGAGGAAATAGAATGATATATATATTTTCAATTATAATATACAGACAGGCATTTCCTTTTGAGCATCACGGATATCATTGCTCATTTTATTCAGTTTGTCAGAACTAAGTTATTTATTAATTTTTTTTCTCTGTTGGTTTAAAGTTTGAAACTCTAGTACAAGGGTGCCCAAACTTTTTCCCTTGGAGAGCCAAAACTGGAACTCAATGTTGGTCCACAGGCCAAAAGTAAACACCTATTGTATTGTATTGTATTGTATTGTATTGTATTGTTAAGATGCAAAATGGTACTAGGATCCAAAGTTCCCCTAATTGAATATTATTTTAGCTTTTACATAGTTAACCATTTAAAACCCACCTGCTGAATACAACTGGGCTCATTTCCAAGACTCTTTAGGGACCCCAGCATGCAGAAATCTTCAAATACTCCATTTTTAATAGGAACAAGGGACCCCTGTGAAAATGGCCATCCCCGTTTTTCTTGCCAAAATTTTGCCTAACTTTAGAGCATGACATGTAAGACATGTATGACATGCAACACTCTGTAGTACTCAACACCTTGATGTCAGAAAATTTGTTATTTTTCAGTAATACTTGTAAGCACGTATGCTCCAGAAAAGAGAAATATAATGCACTTGATTATTTGCTGTAGTAGCCATAAACCAGCTTAATTCCCACTGGGAGCGTGTGTTAACAAATTGATTTATATTGTAAAGTAACAGCAGACTAACTGCTGCTGCTGCTGTCTGATGTATTTTATAAAGGGCACGAGCTTGTTGACAGTTGTGGTCATCAGCCCAACTTTTCCACGTGTCCCTAAGGCGCCTGAATGTTTCCCATTTGCTAATCACAGACGCATTTAAAGATCCAATCAATTATTTCCCCTACTTTTTATCGCTTTGTTTGTTTGAGATCGTTAATTACAAACAAATCCGAGCGGCGTTGAGAGAACGCTCTTCGCTGACCCGGAACAGCTTTCCTCCCTGCGTTGGTCAGTGAATGGTTTTTGCAACAGAAGTGAGGTTTTGGCCTCAACTTTTGACCCCCTCTGTGACTGCAGTTTGATCCAGAATACGTCAGGATGCCAGAGGTTGTTTCAGGGTCACAGCCTTCAATAAACCACCGTGACCTCTGGGTGTTGATGGCTGAAATTCAGTTTGTTAATGAGGGTTTTATTGTAGGAACGAGAAGGTGAATGGGAATATGTTTTGAATGTAGTTGACGCCCAAGAGAGAGATTATTTTCATTAGCAACGATTAGTCGATTAGTTGTCAACTATTAAATTATCGCCAACTATTTTGATAATCGATTTAATCAGTTTGAGTAATTTTTTTAAGGAAAAAAAGCCTATAAATTCTCTGATTTCAGCTTCTTAAATGTGAATATTTTCTGGTTTCTTTACTCCTCTATGACAGTAAACTGAATACCTTTGAGTTGTGGACAAAACAAGACATTTCAGGACGTCATCTTGGTCTTTGGGGAACACTGATCCACATTTTTCACCATTTTCTGACAGTTTATAGACCAAACAACTAATAGATTAATCGAGAAAATACTCAACAGATTAATTGTCAATGAAAAGATTCGTTAGTTGCAGCCCTAATTTTCAGGGTTTCATTCAAAAAATGTCCTCTTTGGGGGCTAAATCAGTATCCAATATTCCACCTCAATATCTCATATGTACAGATGATATGGATCTTGAAATAACGGTAATGTTTTTATTTTGTGGTAGCTCTTAATAATGATAGCTTTTAGCTATATCAATATAAGTTAAAGTACAAGTTTTGGCCTTTTGGTTGAGACATATGCATGATCTGAAACTGACATGTTGGCTTTAGCATCGCAGAACAACGCTGTCACCTTGCATCAATCCCATAATGCAAAACATGGGTCCTTCAGTTGCCTGTGCATGACACTAACACTACCATATGATTCCCATTGGGGCCACTAGCTCGCTGAAATGCGAATTTATGATTTGCGTTGGATGTCTGAAAACAGGTACACGCCATAAACAAGACCAGATAGTCATTTAAAGAAATCTGGTACCCAAAACAGACGCTCTATCTGTGAAAAATGACCTCATCCACTCAGAGAAGATGTTCGATAGATGGACAGATAGAGAAGCGAGTTTGCTTTGACCCAAGGTAAATATAATGTGACAGGCCAGGGTTTTCCCTTGAGATTGTGTAATTGTATTTCCACATTGTCACGTCAAAGATTCCCCCCAAGCGTCTGCAGACAGATGTGCACTGCTGCATATTTTAAAGGTGACAAAACTCAATCTTACATCGTTTTACAGTGTGTTTCTGTTTCTATCTGAGATTGACACAACCCCCTCCTCCAACATCTACATCCTACAGCATCCCTGCACTTCATGGTTCAGTACTCAACGAACTGCTCAACCTGGAGCCTGGACAATGAGATCCCTGCAGATCCCTCTATTGTTCTTTATTGAGGAAACTAAGAGAAGTTATACAGTAGATGTGGTTATACAGTTGCTGAGACACAGCGTACACAGCCCGGAGGCCAGCATTACAACAATGCAGGATCAGCATTCTTAGAAATTGTGATTTATGCCCTTTAGTTTAATCATTTCAGATGCCATTGAGATGCCAAATCTCATTTATGGAGAAGATATATGAGGCATTAATGAACACTTTAGATGCTTTGGCTCAGAATCTGAGATAAGAGGGAAAGGAGGCCTGCACGGCGGCCTGAGTTGTACTCAAGACCACCTAACCAGACACCAAGTCATGACCAAGACTAGAGTGCTACACTTTGTTTTAGACAGCCAATATGGCCGTTAATATTCTATCATTCCAGCCATATAGAACAGCTACCAGACATATGTTTTAAATAGCCATATGATAGCCTACATTTGACATAACTTGAGAATAAGATAAATGAAGAAGCGGTCTGAAAAATAAAATAATTGTCTGGTCGGTCGAATTACGCGTTTGTCAAATTCAAAGTAGTGTTATGTGGCTCGTAGGGTCGTAACCTACCAAATAGCTCGAAGCTTCATTCATAACGTTGACATTCAAATTATTATTATTAATACCTTACCGAAACAGTGCGTGCAATAGTCCACTTTCTCTTACCCACTCTGTTTCTCTCAAACATGCACAAACTCACAGCGAGCGTGGCGGCGCTCCTCGTCTCTGTAATTGTCTTAGTTCAAAGTCCAAAAGTCAGAAGTTCACATGTTTCTATGTAACTAAATATTTGCTTCAATCCATATTTGTCAGGTAAAGAAAGGATGTGTTATTAATTATCACTTTTAAGCATCTGTACTAGAAAGAAGTTTGAGTATTCAATGTGAGGCCACTGTGTGTGTGAGTGTTGTTTTCCTACATCGACCCGAGGCTAGTATTAATACAACGGCAGATGTCGGCTATTTCACCCCGGCCTCCATCATACATTCAACTTATTTAATTTTTTTTCCATTTTGGAAGTTGTCTGAAGGGAATCCATTTTGACAGAAAACCCTGTAATTAAGTGCATTGGTTTGCCCTCTCGCTAAGCTAATGGCTTTATTTTGACAGTGTTAATTGTCATAATTGTCAGAATGGTACCTCTGACACTCAGCGCGGAGATGTCGGCGAGGAATTGTTGCGCGTTGATGAAAGCGTTGTCATACATACTTCATCTCAACGAGCTAATGCGGCCTGCGTCTTGCCTCTCCCCGTCGAGCCTTATGGGACGCTGCAGCGTCGGCTTTCTAATTGCCTCTAATGAAACGCCAGCGAGGGAGGTGATCTACTCCTATTTAGATCTCAGTCTTTAAAGAGAGACGGAGAGACAGATGGAAATGAATAGACGGAGAGGAAAGAGACGGAGGGAGTGAAAGAATACACCCTGATGTTGAGACAGGGGGGAAAACGAACAGAGAGTAAAGTAAGTCCGGGGAAAATGAGAGGTATCAAGGGGAAAAGGCTTTTTTTAGCTACATCTACATAACGAATGCATGCTAATTAAGGCTTAACCCCCTCTCAAACTAGTGTTGTGAAACTTGACACAGTGATATGATTTCACTGCAGGGCTGCCTGGCTGTTTGTGCATGTTTTGGAAGTGGGTTACTATTGTAATAGAGATGATCGGACAGCAGATGGTGCTGTGCGTGGCCCTGCCAGTCCACAACACTGAGCACCACAGTTCAGACAAGTTTCTGCTTCATGGGGTCTGTTTCCAAAATGTTTATCCCAGTGTGTGACACCTCCTCTTGCAGAAACGCTTCTCAAGTAATTAAAACACAGGAAAGAAAGTATGAAGAAAGCAGCCATGTAGAAATACAACAACAATTTATATCTAAAGGAGAAAAAAATGAATGCAAATGTCAACCATAGCTCTTGATAAATTGATTTTACATCTTCTCTTCTGAGAACCTGGATAGAAGAGACAATTAATGTTGAATTTGAAGCTCTGACATTTCAAAAAATTACAAAAAATAGCTCAAAATTACAACCAATTATAAAAGGTGGTAAAGCATGTTAGTTAAATCACAAAAAATACCTAAAAAATTGAGATCTTAACTTGATTAAATAACAAAATCAACGTCTGAATTATAAACTATAAACTTAATTAAAATAAACCCTATTTTTTTCCCTAGTAATCGTCTTGCGACCTCCTGGTATCTCTGCTCTGCTCTAGAAAGATTTAATAATGAACTTGAAGTCATGATCTTCGTCTCGTTACGACTCGGAGAAATGGCTCGACCAATCGCCACAGAGGTGGAAACCAAAACCGAGAACCCAGAGGAAGAGTCACTTCTCTGCAATAATCCAAGTGCAATTATTGCAGCAGCCGCAATAACAACAACAACAACAACAGGGTCACAGAACAGATAATATGCACTGGAAGTTCAAAGGCAACGATTTAGATGAAACTGCGTGCGCGCTGGTAAACAGCGCCCGGATTATCCGGAGGAGGAAAAACGAGACGTAGATGGAGAGTGGTTCCTCGGAGAGATCGTCTCTCCTCAGCTCAGGTCCAGATAAGAGAATTATGGCACGACAAGGAGAGTTGACAGAGCTCGCTAAGTCTGTTTATTAGCAAGCGCACTTCATTAGAAACCAAGATCAGGTCGATACCAACCCCTCCTCCTCCTCCTCGTGGTAGCGAGTAAATAAGCATCCTTCACGGCTCTACTTTTTTGGAAACAACCTGAGATTCACAATCGCTCTTTAAATGGCGACAAAGTGTCAAGAGCAGCAGGAGAAAAGGCTAAAGGGAACAAAAAACCTTTTTTTTTTTATTCTGAAAGATTGATAAATATGGTGGAATCTCAATTAGGCGTCGAGCACGAACGCAGATATTAAAAATTTGGTCAAGAATCTAATTAGCTGGAGGTAATTAAACAGTCTCACACAGGGTCATTAATCTTTCCCGTGGACCTTTGATGTTTTGCATACTGTCTTGCAAGTCATTAATAAAATTCATAACGCTTTTCTTTGTGGTGTTTTATCATGGCCGTTTCTCCCCCCCCTTTTCTCTTTTTTTTTTCTTCTTAACCCCCCTTCCCTGTATCCTCCCTCCTCCCTCTCCCACTCTTCCCTGTAAGAGAGCCCAGTGCAAGTGTCAACACATCACAAGGGCCTCTCCTCTTGAGTTAATTTACTTTTTGTGCATATTACATTTTAAAGTTGCACGCACTGCGACCCCTCCCACCCCAGCATGCTTCACCCACCCACCCCTCCACCACCACCACTTTTTCTTTCCCTTTTTTTTTTTTGAGAGAGCACAATTACAGCGGCAGATCAAATTAAATTCTTCTGCAAGCACAGCTCATTTGGAGTGTAAAACATTCCTCGGCAGTGTGCAGCCGAGTGTGCGGCGTGTCAGCGCCTCGCAAGAAGGGAAGAGAAGAAAACAGAATTGTGTGGCCATTGTGTCCCCCGTAATTAAATCCCCACAATCAGTCCATCTTAAATCAGTCACGCCGTAAATATGAAAAGGGACCGGGATGAGCTTGAGTACTTACTTGGCCGTCAACACAGCGGGGTAATATATGTTATGTAAATGTGTCGGAGATTATAACGCCGCCGACTGACACGGCAACAACGTAAATATGATGCTTTTAAAAAAACCTGTGTGTGTCTGAAAAGGTACAAATGTGTGTTTGGAAGAAGTGCAAATAAAGGACAAACAAATGTGTGAATGCAGTGTGAATAATTTAAATAAATGCAAATGTAAAGACGTGTGTAAGTGCACATACATGAGCAAATAAGCGGTATGTAGGTGTGTTTGTGCTTCCTATAGCTTCATGTGTTTGCCAACATGTTTGTGTGACAAAAATAGTCCGCACCATATTTACCTCTTTGTGTGTGTGTGTGTGTGTGTGTATGTGTGTGCATATTGAAGCGTACGCAGGCGTGTTGAGTGTGAGTGAGTGACATTAATGCACAGCTATCGTGGTGAGCGTGTAAGTGTTGCTGAACCCCAGGAGGACACGTTTCAAACACTGACAGCTCCGAGTGGCTCTGAACAAAACAAAATGCATTATCTGCTGAGTAAAACAAATCCAAATACTAGTTTTTACTTTTTTTTTGTTTTTTACAAGCCGAAATGGAATAATTTTTAATTATTAGGGAAGCTGAAAGGATTGCACTAATATCTCTTTAACTTAAATTACGATTGACGATGGAAAACTCTTATCTTTTGCGAATTAGCAGTGAACATTAGAGATAAGTAGACCATAACGTTACAAGCCATCTCCTGAAAGTTAATGTTTTCTCCTTTCATTTTACCATTGGCTGAAATAATCGCTGGGGTTTTTGACAGCACAACAAAAGTGAAGACTGGTCCGTCATGTCATACTCACCAATCTGCTCTTTTCCTTTTTAACAAATATACCAGGGCTGCAACTAACGACTGTTTTGATAATCGATTCATCTGACGATTATTACTTTGGTTAATCGGATAAAAAGAACAAAGCAAAATGTTATTATTTCCAGCGTTTAATTAAAAAAAACAAAAACGTATTCTTCGTCTTCTTGTACAATGCCCTTTTTATTAAAATAAAAAATGAAATTAAACACATGGACATTGGGGGTGCAGCCATGCACTGAGAATAAAAGGGAAAAACATATATGATAGGATATTCTGTTGTGAAGAAATAAAGGATTCCCTTCAGACTATCTCTGACTGATGGCGTGAAATATTAAAAAAAACATTATAAACGTTACGTTGTACTCCAGTGTCTATCTGAGCTATATTCAGCTAATTAGCATTAGCTTGACGGACAAATGCACAGTTACAAACAAACGTTAACAGACAGAAATGCCTTCCGTCTGTTTTCTCTTCAGTCTGTGATGGATCAATGTAGCCGGGCGTTGACTTTATCAAACATTAGTGTTAAAATACCTTCATCAGGGGCCCAGGCTGCCGGCTACATTGATCTTACGTTTGCCTCTGCACTTTTCTCCGCTGTATCTTTAATTATTAGTTTTTAGACTTTGCCTCCGCTATTTTTCAAAGGACACACCGTCATTTCCTGTTATTCATCAGCTGCACAAGGCACGGCATTGGCTGGCTTACTGCCTCCACCTTAGGAGACGTTGCCACAGTGCATGCCGTGCATCACAACATTTACCCAACTAATCGATGAAATGCTTTGCCAACTATTTTAATAATCAACTTAATCGAATAGATTTTGCAGCCTTGAAATATACTGCTCTTATTTGATAATTACAACTGGTTTGAATGTGCCATTGATTGGTGTTAAGCTACTGTAAATAAAACTCAACACTTCCTGCAGATGTTTCACATTAAAAGCCTTCCAGGAAAGGAAGAGACTATGCTTTTAATGTGAAACATCTGTGCAGGAATTGTTGGATTTCATTGACAGTGGCATGGGTTGACTTGATTGTTGTATAATAATTTTAATTAGCCTAAATTTATTAAGACAACAGGCCTTTCTGTAACATATACTCCTTACCCAGTTTATTAGATACACCTAATTAAAACTAATGAATTGTAAAACAGCAGGCGTGCAATAAATCCCACCTCACTGAAGGTTATAATGTTAACTTTTTGTTGTAATAGAGAGGTGTTCATTGAATTTTATGGTCATTTTGGAGGATGTAGTTCGTGCTGCTGCAGGATTTGATGATATTATACGGAGAGGTGTTATTAAGGATTTCAAAAAGCAGAAAGAAACTGAGCATTAGTTTGTTAAAAGTTTGGCTCCTTATGGTGATCTCCTGTTCACATGCTCCAAACTAATAGTGGATGTTCACCAGAAGAGCCTTTGACAATATTTGGCCCCAATTAAGCCGCTGTGCACAAATTTAGCAGATGGAGGGGGGCAAAACTTTCATATTATACTTTGGCTCAGAGGTTTCTCTCTCATTGCCCCAGTCAAGAGAAATTTGGATGAGATGGCAAACTGTGCGCCTAATTAGCTGAGGAGCTCTTCGAAAATATCTCCGTGTCCATCGCTCACGTCCAACACAGGAGAGAATATTTATCATGAGAAACTAAAATGTGAGCAGTGAAAAATCTGTTCATAAATGCCTTTACTTTTTTTTAAAACGCACGTTCTCTACATGGTTTTGAGCCATTTTATTTTGTTTTGCTGAGGTGTTTTAGAGATGGTGTGTCATTTTTTTAGGGAATCCTCCAGTAATGCGTCTAATAAACTGGAGAAATTAGAGGATGAGTCTGGTTTATTGAGGTCTAAACTTTCACATTATTATAATGATTGTGCACCAAATATCAAAGTTTAAGAGCAACAACAGAAACAACAACAAAATCCCTCCATATTTAATATCAGGGTGCACACCGTGTACAACACAGAAAGAACTTCTTCTTGCTTCTTTGCTTTGAAGGAGAAAAAGTGATGCCACTTCCTGTGTTTCATACTGGGTATTTTTAGTCCAGACATGGAAAAAGTCCCCGACATGCCTGCGAAGACACACACAAAGACACTTTTGGCATGTTTCTGCACAGTGTTGGATGTAATTCATCACATCACACATGACGTAATCGGATAAAAACCTTTTACGGTTATAGGGGAGTTCCATATTCTGTAATTATGGTACAGTCAAGTCAAAAATTAAAACAATTCACCTTAAAACACAGACAACTTCTGCTGCTAATGTGAACTTAGATGTATTGAGTGATTGAGTCAATACAGGTAAACAAGAAGCTAATTAATTACTAATAAGAAGTGGGGAAATAAAGGTGGACTTTCTTGTGGATGTGTAATCTTTCCAGCACTCATAACCCTCTGCAGTCATTCATTTAACTACAAAAAACACACATTCCTACTCACATTACATGCACATAATGCCCTGTCTCAGCCAAAGAAATGACAATAAAATATTTAACCCTCTGATACTAGGAGTGTACAGCGATGCCAGGCATGCCAGCTCCTCCTCCTCCCAGCTCTCAGTCGCAGAGGTCATACGAGGAGCAGCTGGGCATGGGAGAAGCACTCCAGTCTGCAACCATTATATCATTTCCTGTTCTGTTTCCTGTCGACCTCAGCTGCCAAAAGAGAGAGGAAAAAAATCCCTTTAATGGGCAATTTCCACAGGGCAAAAGGGGTAAACCAAGAGGGAGCGTTTAAAACTTCTTTATAGGGAGGAAACAAAAAAATGTCGGTGATAGGAAAAGGGTAAAAAAAAAAGAAGAGCAAGGTACACGCGAGTTTCAGTGTAGCGAGATAATCCGAAAAGAGTTGCCTTTCATCCTCACTTGTACCTTTTTCAACCAGCTGGTATTTATGTGGAAAACACCGTCCCTGCCCCCCCCCCCCACCCACCCGAGGCCCTCTCTGTGTCATCCTCCCTCCTTTCTGGAGATGGGAAAATGAAGTGGTGTACTGCTAAATATAAACTGGCAAACAGAGGGGCGGTGGCGGCGGTCCTCAAAGGCACATTTCGTACGGTATCGGGGGGGCTTGAAGGAGGTATTCGCTTACCTGATAAAACGGCGATTGTCTCCCCCGAGAGCGCAGGCAGATAAAATTATTTTGAGTGGGAGCACAATGGCGGAGGTGCTTATGTTAATCCCGACACTTCTTTAAAAAAAAAAAAAAAAAAAAAGCGGCAAATAAGATAAGCTGCTGCCTCAAGGTAAAGAGCAAGGAGTGGGGAGGGGGTGGAGGCCCCTGCTGCCGCCGCCACCGCCGCTGCCATCGCCATGTGAACGATTCCTCCTTCACTGGAACCCCGTCCAAGTTTATGTCAGAGCATTTATTTGCATAATTCACACCTACTCCCTGCATTCCCCCCCCAACAAACAATATCCTCCCCCTGCAGGAACAGTATGTTCACATATTGGACCTCAGTTTTAAAAATATTTCCAAGAGGAAGGAATCACCTCATTGGTTGAGGTAACCTCAGAGGGTGGAGCTTAAGAAGCCCAGTGATGTAAGAGCGAAGGATAGATCTGTCATATATTAACTTTTAATTCAACTAATAGTATGCATTGCTCTCATATCACACTATCTGACATGTATCAGCTCTTCGTTAAAGATGTATGTTCACACATTGAATGAAATGTGTAAAAACGCATGACTCAAGGCAGCACATTACACGATACGTCAACAACATGAAACAATAATTTTGAACCTGGCTTTATCCAATGTTCAGATTTCTGTCCTGGAAATGTATGAAAATTAGCACATATTTAATGCCTTATTTGCATATTTAAACATACATTTTCATAAAAATTTGTAATACAAAAAATAATAGTCTTACTGTAAGTAATCAACTGTGGAAGTTTCACGGTGGTATCTAATATATTAGTTACATTTTTTACTCTATTCACCCGGGGTGTCTCCCCTTGAGGATGAACTCAACCAGGATTGTTTCTAAATTTGTCTCCGACTTGAAAGACTTTGACATTTGAATAATATTCTCCACACCTTGTTTGTGAGCCTTTTGAAAAGGTTATGCAACAGTCGGGGGATAATTTGTTTTGTGCTTTGAGACTCCTGACGCCCGTGTTTTGTTTCCTCCTTTGCTGTCATGTTTTAGGAAACCCAGGAGAGCCGCTCTCCGGGGATCAACGGTAACTAACTGAGGAAGTGGCAGCAGCCCGGCAGGTATTTTACCACACAAAGACTGTTTGTTTTGTTTCACATGGACTATTTTTGTCTGTCTATCTTTGTTTCTTTCTTCTTTTATTTTTTCTCACCGCTTTTTTTCTCTTAGTATTCCTGTTTGTGTCATAATTTCCTTTTATTCTCTCTGTGTCTCCGTCTCTCTTCCTCCCGTTTTAATAAGACGGGTTGGAGGGGGATTTTATTATTATTTTGTTTTTAGCTCCGCCAACGGTCTTGTAACTAGCATAATTAAACGTGCTTGTTAACAATGGCAGCTAATGAGCAATACAACGGTATTAACAATAGCAGCTGATTAGACAAAGACAGGCTGATAAAGCTTGCGGAGAAGCTCACAGTCGGGGTTTCTCTACCTGAAGACACCTGTCCTCTGACGTCTTTTAGACGAGAAATTACTTCCAGCATAATTGTTTTAATTGTAGATAAGTCATCACATCCTTTGTCTTCTAGAGGTAAGAATCTAACAAGGTGTTTTTTTTGCAGCATTGTGGCACTTAATCATGATTTTATATAAATGATTCTTATTTTTCATGACCAATCACAACTCTGCTGCACACAATGATGCAGTAAAACAAGTATTTTCTATTCGGACTCTGAAAATGAATAATGCTTGTGTCACAAATCAAGATGTGAGCCACAGGAATACATGTCAGCATCAATCCACAGTCGGGAGTTATCTCACTCAAACTTCTCATTTTTAAATCATCCATCTCTTTTCTCTCTCACATTGCTTCAGTGTATACACCTGGGAGCTGCCCAGTACAACCACAGCACTCTGCTGCTGGCCACCGGGAGCTCAACTGGAGCAATTTGGGAGCATTCAAGCATTTAGCAAAAGGCCTGCAATGTATTGATATAGTTGACATGGACGACATATTGTCCTGGAAGAAGAACATGCAGCAGCTCCTACTGTGAGGAAGTGGCTGTGTGTAATCGGATCGTGTGTAGTTTGGCGGCATTTATGTAAGGATCAAAGATCAATTAATCGATCAAGTAGGCTTTAAAATGTCACAAAATATTGATAAAAATGTTCACATTTGAGGAACAGAATGGCCTTTTTCTCTTGATTTTATTTACGTTAATCAACTCAGTGCTGGATCCACTTGCAGCCAGCGACGTATCCTCATACAGCGGTTCGTATGATATTCTATGAAAAGTTCTTTTTCGTGCATTTTCCTACAAATGTGCAGCAACATAAGTGATCAGTGCACCAGTGCAAGCCCGTGCAGTGCAGAGAGTGTAGTTTCGGCAACAAAACTACTTGGTTAGGTTTAGGAAAAGATCATAGTTTGGGTTAAAATAAGTACATTTGTTACCTAACTTACATACGTGGCATTAGTTAAGCACGCAAGTTACCTAAAGTAAGTTAAACTAAGTCAACGTTGACTTCTGGTTTCACACTGGACACAAATAGCGATCTCCTTGGTGAAAGTCCTGTGTTTTCTTTGTCACTCTTTATACTACGTCACCTGACTTCTTCAGCGGCAGCGCTGCACGTTATATACGAATTACAGTGCATTACTGTTCGTAGTTATAAGTACAAACAGTGAATGAGAATAGTAGAAAAAATAAAACCATCAAAAAGCAGCAAGCAAATGAAAAATAAAGCCATGTGTGCCATGACTGAGGGTATTTAGGGATAATGTTGGAACAGTCACTCTCCTCTGAATCTATTGCTGCTAAAAACTTTCTGTTTTGCAGAACAAGGCACTTTTCTGTTAAGAAACTTCTTGTGTCATCATCGATAAAGTGTCATTTTGGTTATGCATGTTCAGCTTGGTGCAGTGGTTTGACAGCTAAACTTGGGAACAAACTGCACTTGGCGCAAAATAATATTATTCAGCATTTATTAAATGCATCCACTTGAACTCATGTTGGCAGTGATGAATTCCGAAGGGTAGGATTTATAGGGAAATTTGCAATGATATTGTTATTTTAGCTCTCCTTGTTTTTTGTTGTTGGAGTTATTTTGTATTATTCTTAAATTGTAGCGACGTGTTTTCTGATTTCAGGATTGTTTTTGTGTAGCTTTATGTTTAATACCTTGTGCTTTGTTGTGTTTTCTTGGGAACATGTTGGAAAAGTGTTTCCTCTTTAACATGTTACCTTTTGGATATATTTGATTCTTTGTCTGATAAATCATGAATCAAATCAAATACTATTTCATTATCCAGTTCATCCAAGATGCCTTTTAGATCTTGTGGACTAATATTGAAGACTGTTTGTTGTATATCTGGTTACAAAACTTGGATAAGTAAAGGGGTTTATCCTCATACTTTAGATAATGCTAGTGATCCCTTAACATACCGTATCTTAATTTTGATGCCAGTCGTCTCGTTACATGTTGGCTAGATGGACTAAGTGGTCAAATGTTCACAGATTCAATGTAGTTCTTTAACCTCGCAAAGTGCAGTAAGCAAACAAACTGTAGTTTAATTCTGATTTAACTTGTTTTGGGTGTTTTTAGAGGATATTATTGTGGATTTGAAACCCAGGAGCTGTTGTGTAGCAAAGCGAGAAAACCACTTATATTCCATTATGTAGCAGTTTGTTCACACTGTGTATGTTACACTTACAAAGAAGTACCATAGAGGTTATTTACACCGTTTTTTCTCCCTCTCTGATATGGAGAGCAGAGACCTTTTGAGTGATACAATAGTGCATTTACACGGAGGAACAGCAACCTGACACACCGTAAAGTACTTCTGAAAAGCCCTCAAAATACGCCGAGAGTCGGCGGGAAATGAAGGAGGCTACAGATAAGAGTCGACTTGTAAAACATAATTATATTTCCGTCGCCGGGGTGCGCAGCCGTTGAAAGGAATGCATTTAACCTGTGATTCATGCATGGCAAGAAGTTGTCGAGGGAAAAAAAGAACAGCAGTTAAATTGTGGAGGTAAGAAGCCTTGAATAAAGTGTAGCTAAGGTCATACCATCTTATGAGAATAATTTGATTCGGTGCTAGTCTTCTCTCCTGCAGGCATTTTCTACAGGGAAAAGGATTATATCTTGGTACTTTCTCTGCTCTCAAAGGATGGGGAAAGGTCTAGTGGTATTAAAATCCTGTGAGCAGGTTTGGGCCTGAATAACTCCAGAAAGTAAAAGGAAAAGGTTGAACTGTCGACTGTGTTTCGTGCCACAACTCTAAAAAACATTTCCTCCTTTTTTTTTTTTTACTATACTTGATTGAAACTGGATTCATTCATAATTACTCCCCCAAAGAGGTCCGTTTCCTTGTTTAAATTAATTCACAAAGGGTTCATTTGCTTTGGGAGGAAAGTACAGATGGGTATCAACACTTTTGTATATCAAGGAATATTTAGTTGTTTTCAGTAAAAACAAGGGCAGCACGTTTGATCAGATTTGAATTGTATCTTCCCTTTGCCGTACGTGTTGCTTACCTCCTCGGTTTCCGTCTATTTTAGTGCAAAAGTAAATAGAAGTGTTGTTTGGTTTTGCAGTGAAGGGAGAGGTTTCCCAGGCGCTGACTGATATTCAGCTGCTGAGAGACAAATCACATCCGGTTCCTTTTGTGCTGGCAGGAAATCAAAGCAGAAGGACATTAATACACATTCCTGACTCTTCCTTTTACCTACTTTATTATCCAGAGCTATTATTTCCTTACATACACTGCATTTATCACTCATTATCATTGCCTTTAACCCTTGAGAAAATATTATTTTTGTTATCCTCTTCTGTTCGTCGTTTGCTGGCCTTGTCTATGAACAATTTAGTGTCTTTGTCTGATGTGTAGGGCATCAAATGTCATTTTTTCCCATGTAATGCAGGAGGATGAATGCAGGAAATATGAATCTCCATCTTCTTTTCTTGATGGGTCCAGTGAATTTCTCTTCTTCCTTCTTCTTGCAGTGGTTAATCGGGGAGGCCACGCCTAGTGAATCCATCCCTCAAAAACAAGCAAAAACAGAAACTACAGTTAAAATCTCAAAGTAGTTTGCATCTTTAGATTCAACAGATTTGATATAGATTTGTTATTTTAGATATTCAAATTAAAGTTTCCAAAGAAGGAATAATATTTACAGGCAGGTTTGGAGGTTGTTTTCAGGTGATGCATCACAGCTGTACTCGGTGTTGAGTCGCCCCTCTCCAACAAGCGTCTGAGCCCTTCCAATCAGGCAGATTTACAGTACTTGAACTGATACTCCATCTGGATCGCCTCCACTAAGCAGGTTGGCATCATTTGAATCAGGGCAGCTGCTACTGTCTGCCAATCTTTATACGTAAGGAGAACTTGTTATTCAAATTTATTCAAGACTTATTTTGTCACCTAAAATACATCACAAGTAAAGCACATTGTTGAGGGGAATATCTGAAAATATTGGGGGACCTTTGAAGTACATTTTAGGTCTGTCAGTCTATCCTGAGGAGATATTATTGGCACTGTCTGGTACAATATCTGTGAGCTAGATGTGAAAGATCAGAGCGATATCTAGCCTTGCGGGATTTTCCAGCACCGTTGGGACTTCAAATCGAGGTTAACCTCTATAGCTGTCACCTTCATCTGTCCCCCCTCTCCTCCTCCTCCTCTTCCCAGTGCTCTGAACTCTTCCTGCCAGAGAGTTTCTGCTTAAACCGCAGAGTGCCACCCAAGTTGGCCAAAGTGTACTCGCAGTCGGATCAAAGTCGTTTATTCTTTGGCTCGGCGGCGTGCGAAAGGTGATAACATTGCTTCGCGGGTCCTCCGGCGCTTTGCTCTGCGGTCTGGGCAGCGCCGTTTGCCCCACACCAGCTTCCCCGTCTGGAGGCATCCTAAGCCTGAGCGCTGCATTTCTTTTCTCCAAATTGTAATTAAAAGGGAATAATCATTTCTCAGCGGTCGCAGTCCAAACAAACAGACTGACAGCTCTCTTCTTTTTTTTTCCATTCGGTGAAGGCCCACAGTTGATATCTCCCTGGTGGCTGTTTTTTTTTTCTTTCTGAAGCTGCCACTTCTTGGTTTTATTATCTTTGTCTCCAGCCCTGGCCCTCCGTGCCTGCGCTGGCACCGCCGGTGCTGGCCTTGCCCCTGCCATCCCTCTGTTCGACGCTCAACTTTTCCTCGCCACATGAAAGTGGCCGCCCGCTGAGAGCCCCGACCACGTGGCCTGGACCGTACCTTTCGCTCCCAAACTTTCCTGACCTAATTAGCGCCAAATTAAATCAGACAGGACGCATTCATTATTAATTGCGAGTTGGGGGTGTTGAAATAGACATTGGACGTAGAGAGAGTCAGAGCTGTGAGGTTGAATTAGATGCTCTCTAGCGTCGACTCTCCCTCCCCGTCTTGGACTTCATTTGAATGCAGTGCACAGTGTTAGCAGAGCAACACTGAAACACAATGCAAGTTAATCAACGCACTTTGCATGCAACTGTGTTCCCTTTCTCTGTCTCTCTCTGTAGCTTTGGATGCGCAGCCTGCCAAAAAACTCTCTCTCATCTGTTTCATGTCTGTCCTCTCCTCCTGCGGTTAACCTAAAACCTTCTTTTCTTCATGGCGTCTTTAAACAGCAAGGTCACCGTTAAGTAATCAACAATATATTATTTTCTAGATTAATTAATTGGTTTACAAAATGTCACAAATAGTGAAACATCCCTGTTACTCAGAGTCCAAGGTAATGTCTTTAAATGTCTTGTTTCGTCAGCCAAAGATATTTAGTTTATTATATACAAAACAGAGAAAAGCAGGAAATCTTCATATTTGACAGGCTGAAAGCAGCATTTTCTGCCATTTTTACAGGAAAAATTAAGTTAAAGATGAATCGTTTACCAAAATAGTTGTCAATTTTTCTGTTGAGCGACTACTCGTTGCAGCTCTAATAAATTCAGGTTTTTATTCCAAATTGCTAAACTCATTTTGGGCTGTTTGATGCCTCAAATAATGTAGAATATTTACATGAAGATTTCCTGATTATTTTCTTTACCAATTCTAAATCTGAACACAATGATTTACATAATTTCCTACTAGACTGCAGTAAAATAGTTTCTTTGTGGACGCTTCAACACAACCACAGTAGCAAGTGGTCAAACGATAACACTCGTGTAAATATTATATATATACTATCACAACTTATGCCTATGGACATGAACTCAACAGTAAAATGCCTCTACTGTCCCTCTCAACAGCTGCATTGAAACATCTTATTCATCATCTGACATTACTTTTACACCAACATTTTTGCATCTGTTTTTTTAAATATTATGTGTAGAGATCATTGTTCATGCTTTCCTCTAACTCTGCTGGAAGGTTGGTTTTGACTAGCAGTCCACGCGAATAGAAAATGAGAAAATAGTCCCATTCATTACTTTAGTTAACTGCATAATATAGAGCTGTGTTTGGGGAAAATTGTGGCACACTATGTTATAGTTTGTTTGTTTCTTAAAATGCTTAAAAACTGAGCCCGCTATAACCTTCGAAAGATCGATTGCGTTAATGTGTTAAAGAAATTAGTGGCGTTAAAACGATTTAGATATCTTCTAAAATATGTAGTTGGAGTGATGTCCTAAAGTATTCTTTTTGATCGTAAAGGCACGTCAGTAAAGTCAGAGATCAGCTTTAGGTGAAATTGCTGATCACTCGTCATCACTTTCTACCGCTCTTGGAGAGAACAGAGCTGTGGCGAGGCCTTTGAGTCCCGCTCTGGTTTTTGACTGTGGCGAGCTGCAGGTCCTCGGTCAGAAGATCAGTGGTGGTGGGCTTGTGAAACGCCGCCGGCGGCTACCTCCTGTGGTGGACGAGAAAAGAGCTGTTGACTTCCCAAGTGGTGTTTCTCTGTGATCCTTGGGGGCCGGAGGTGGTGGAGGCGATCGTTTGGTGCAAAAGGTAGAAACAGTGAAGGCAAGAAAATCACAAAATACTTAACTAATAGAGGAGTTAATTTTTTAAGTCAGACCGGGTATCTGTTTGTAATCGTGTGTGTGCTTCTTTGAGGAATTTTGAGGAACAGAAATACAAACCAGACGTCAAGCAGAGGAGGAGAGCGAAGGTCAGAGGAGCTTTGGCAGACTGTAGTCTAAACTAATTAAAAGCTTTTTGAGTTTGGACTGAAATACAAATGTAAATGACTGCACACTGGGGTACATTTAGACTTTGGAGATGTGTATAATTGATTGGACTTGACTTTGTAGTACACGGTGCACACTATGACTTCCATATTAAAGAAATCAACAGTCATCTATCGCGATAATCAGCAAACTAATTGGTGCAATGCCAATCAATCACACAGACATTTTGAGTTTTAGTGGCGCTTTTAATTGTTGCTACTGCTCTTCTTTTCTTTTCTTCTTCTACATCACTATCTCCTCCTGCTGAAATAGAAATATTGAAGTACTAATCATAGCTATAATCTTCTAAAGAGCTGCAGTCTGTTGTGGAAATTGTTCAGTTGGAAGATTTCACTTGTATCCTCTATTCAGGCATCCAAAGCTGCAGCAATACAGCAAGCTTGTGATACAACAGACTTCCAGATGGTTCCATCTGCAAATGATGCTCTGGTTTCTTGGAGTCCATTTAGATAATGTTGTTTTGAGCGCATATTTGTCTGTTGTTGTGTGTTTTCAACCTGGACACATTGTGTTCAGATGTTAAACCCCCCCCGTTCCGTTTAGTGTATGAAACTAGTGGACATAACGTGTGACGCAAATGGGGGAATTCCTCATTTTTATGTATTTGTATGCGTCTATGTTTAACAACATTCATTTTTTCCTTGTAATGCGTTTCATCTTTCCTCGTTTCCTCTGTGCTAGTGACCCATATTAGCCCAAAAAGGAGTGATCTGAGTACAAAGACAAAAATCTGGCTTTGCTAGTGCAACACAGATTCAGACTTCGACAGCGGTTCTGAGAAGAAGGTTAAAACATTTTTAAATTCATAAAATGCATGTTTTTTTTGTAGGGCTGCAACGATAAATCGATTAGTTGTCTACTATTAAATTAATTGCAATTATTTTGATAATCGATTATTCGGTTTGAGTAATTTTTCTAAAGAAAAAACAGTAAACATTTTCTGTTTGCAGCTTCTTAAATGTGAATATTTTCTGTTCTCTTTTCTCCTCTATGACAGTAAACTGAATATCTTTTAGTTGTGGACAAAACAAGACATTTGAGGACGTCATCTTGGACACTGATTGACATTTTTCACCATTTTCTGACATTTTATAGACCAAACAACTAATTGATTAATCGAGAAAATAATCGTCAGATTAATTGACAATGAAAATAATCGTTAATTTCTAGTTGATTTCACATATAATGAACAGGTTATTGAACTGTTTCACTGAATCCTAGCGGTTAAGGCTTTTACTGTCTAAAACGGCCTGAGAAATGGTGTTAAAATCCCTGCTGCACAACCCAAACCTGAGCGATAACGTGTGTCGAACATCAATACACATTTTTTGCCCGGCCGCAGTGTGAGTTATCTGTAAAACCGCCGAACACATCAAAGCAGCAGAGGTGTCACACAGGCTGAGAGGTAAAAGATTTTCCAAGTCGTCAAATCAGAGCTGGATTCAAACACGGTACACAGTCTGAGCGCAGAGAAACAGAAAGAGAAAGAGAGACATAGGGAGCGATATGTAAAAGAGAAGAGATCAACCGTACAGTCATGTCATAGCCCAAGGCAAAGAGCTGCAGATGTAACAAAGACAGGGCCTGCGATTGTCAAGAGGCATGGATAATGATAGCTTTGCATGTAGGGTACAAGGCAAACATCAAGGCCATGCACATCGCAGTGCAGGACTTTAAAGGCTGTGGCGAAAAAGGGGGCCATGGGAGCGAAGATGGCCCCAATATGGCCCCCAGTGGCTCCCCCTGTGATGGCAGGGGCAGGTAACTGGGAACAAAGCAAATTGGACGGGTACAGTGTGGAGCCAGTGTCAGGGCTCGTCTGTCTTTCCGTATTTTGAGGGGTTTTGTGAAAAGTTTTCTTCTTCTTTTGTTTGTTTGATCCTCCCTGTCCCCCAGCATGCATCGCGCCAACTCCCTTTGAGTGGACGAGCTAGAGCTTCTACATGCAACGCTGCAAATGAGAACATATAGCACAATATAGAATAAGTCCATATAGGGCTCTGTATGGTTGGAAATGTTTCCATATTTCCAAGTTTCAGTACCAACAAGTCCTCCAAAGCCACCTCAGTGATAAATGTTCGATTGCATTAAGGCACGAAAAGTATAAAACATAAAATAATGAGCTCCATGCAACTTTTATTATATTAGTTTGGTTTAAAATAAATGTGATCATTTGAGTATTGAGTCACTTTAATGATATTTGGGGCCTACTAAATGAATAATTTGAAAAACAAGATTTTAGTCTGATAACAGCCATATCTGTCTGTTGGTTGCATTAACTCAATATATGACGCAGGATATAATATGACTGGATATACTCAAAATAAAACTGTTTTTCCTTGCACATTTGGCCCAGGAAATATGTTTGCTCTCTTCACAGTTGGTGCATTGCTCGCTATATCATAGACTTCAGGAGCAATTAATGAAATTATGATAGAGAGCTGGAGTTAGTTCAGGCAAGCGTGCAGCATTTCCCCTCTGAGTATTTATGTCTTGATTTTGTGTGTATTTTGGTAAAGAGTGCAACTTTTCACTTGGCGGGACTCCTCTTAATGACCGTTGGCTGCCAAATGTTTCTTCAGAAGTCATAAACATCCTTTTTCCACAGCCTGTTCCTTGAATATGCACAACAAAAATAACCATCTAAACTTTATTCTGTGTCCAATCCAATTAAGAATACTTTAAAAAGTTCATCAGTAATTGCCAGACACTGCTCTTCAGTCAGGGCTGCTGAAGGGCACAACAGCTTTTTAAACACTTACAGGCAGAAATATATAATGGGGGGTCTGGGGATGATACAGTACAGTATATGACCCTCGACATGGAACAATACAACGACAGCTCTATAGAGACCTGCAGGTTCTTTGTGATGCTCAATGTCATTTACTTCTTAACACACAGTTTTCTTTTTCTATTTATTATGAAAATTAGAAGCAGTGGTGAAATGTTTGGAGGAAGGTTTTAGATGCAGTATTATTATATTGCTCGCACATGTGGGCTCGATCCATACACTGGATCTCTCGAATTTATAATAATTAATATTCAGCTGTCTTTATTTGCTAACGTGCTAAACTAGCTAACGTTATTATTGTCTTAGCTTGAAGCAAACAAAGGAATTTTATTTGATCTTTGATGGATTCAGCTGTGAGTGAGGTCTTCCGCACTGTTTAATCAGAGGAGTCGCCCCCTGCTGGCTGTTAGAAAGAATGCAGGTTTAAGGCACTAATGCATTGAAGTATAGTTTGCTCTGTTTGTGAGCTTCAGCATCAGCACACCATTTAAAAAGAAATGTATGTAGGTACAAGAGGCTGTTGCTGGGGGGGCTTTGAAATTCCCCAAGAGACCACAGCGGTCACGACAAAGGCGTCTTAGCCCAATGCCACAGTGCCTTTCCTCCCTCATCTGTAGAGGGGATGAAGGCTCCAGCCATCAGGAGGGGGTCCAGCGTGACGCCCAGTAGGGGTCCCTGTTCACCCCCCGGGCCTGCGGTTGATCTGATGGTTAAAGCTCAAGCGATGACTGAGGCCTTGCCGGCTAGACGGGACCCTGACGAGACGTCTGGGTCGACAGGAGTTGGCCTCACACATGTCTCGTTCAAAGGTTAAGCACACTATTATGGGCGTCTCGCCGAATTCGGCGACTGCGAGCCGGCGCGATGGCCTGTGGTGTTTTCTTCATGATTAGACCGGCCCGTCTGACTGGCCCACTCATGAATCTTTGAGAGCTGAATGCCAACGAGGTTGTTAGTGGGGACCGAGTCTCAGAGGGCAATATGTTGCAGTCATTGTATAGGTAGCACGTGTTATCACTTATAGTTAATGACTGTTAAAGAAATGAAATGACTTTAATAAAGTAGAACATGAGGTTGTTTCACCTCCATCACTGCTCAGTAGATTAATTAGTTTTGTGAGTAGTAATGTGAGTGCTTGCTGGATGTTTATGCATTTGATTAAGATAAACAAACAGCGCTTTCAAGACTCCAGTGGTTCTGATTCAGTTGTGTGACGCTGACGCATGTCTTTCTACAGCCACCGTCTCTTTATGATGACCTGGAGGAGCCATTTCCCATGTTACCATGAGGCTACAGTATACATGGTAGAGGAGCCATATTTCCTCTTTTCCTTACAGTTAAACAAGGCAATGTTGCACTTTCGTGAGCTGAAAATAGGTTTGAAAGACTCCAAAATTGTTGCACGTTTAGAAATAAATACAACCTCACGTTGTGTCAATCACATTAGGACTAGTGCAATCCATTACACCCACGTAATTAATTCAGTTTTGTCTCGTATTGCGACTTTTCGCAACGAATAGAAACGCATTGGACTGTGCAAGGTTTCTGTGCATAACGATTTTTGACGGATTAAATACGCATACGAAAAAAAAGGACGTGGTGTGATAAGACCGTTACTGGTTCTTGGTGCTTTTCTAACTAGTAGGGATAGTTGGAAATGTTCAGAATTTTGCTTATAACGTTGGATTCATTGCTGTGGACAGTCGCTGTAAGTGGGCGAATGTGCTGCACCTCAATTAGGGGGATGAGGGAGTCACTTTCTCCTTTTAAGAACGGATTCTTTGAATAAAAAGCCATCCAAATATCTAATTTAAAAAAAAGAATCGGCCTTGATACTGTAACATTAAATCCCTTAAGGCTGACTCAGTACGGAGCTATCTGTTTCTCTATATTTAGACTTGGCTCATGAGTCAGTTGTCCTGCTGATGGAGTCCGTTTAAGCTCTTATATGGTCAATTTCATCTTTTCACTTGGCTTTTATTGTGGTTTTGACGGTCTGTTTGCTTCCTGTGACCTCTTTGTTTGCTGTTTTTGTGGTCAGGTATAAAATTATGTAGGTAGAAATGAATCTATTGGAGTATTTTCCTCTGCACTATTATTATTAAAGATGCACAAATTTAGGTGACACTTTTGAGCGTCATTATCTTCCATTATCGTCTTTGCTGCTTTCTTCAGACTGTGATGTTGACTCATCCTCCTCAATGTCCAGATCGGGAGCAGACGGCTTCAGTCGTCTCAGCCCTGGGCCAAATTAAAATCGAAACACTTTAATTACTCAGAGCGTTTGCTTCAGGCTGTGTGGATACCCAAATGGTTTGCATCACCGACACATTACGACTCGAGTCAGGCAGTCTTAATAAATGTTATTGGAGGCTTTTCAGATTGTATTTGGAGCCAGGTCTGGCATATAACTTGTGGCCAGCAGTTAAAACTGGCATTTTTTGTCCAAATTCTTTTTAGTCACATTTTGAGTCAGATGAGCTTTCTCCGATTTACATTTCCCATTGCTCCTAATGTACACAGGCCTTAAGCAGCATGTAAATTAGTTCTTATCAGGTGATTATACACTAAAGGAAACATAGTTATTAATATTATATTCCATTTCTGCTAATAGATCCCTTTAAATGTTACACACTGGTCCTTTAAGTGTTATTTTGTCTATAGATTAAAGTCACAAGGATTCATTGAATATTTATAAGAAGAGTAAACTTATTCTTGGTCCCTTTTACCAAATCATTTGTATTATATAGTCAGAAGAAGAGTGAAATATCCTTAACGTAATTCAAATGTATAGCTGAATGGTTGGAATTTATACACCAAATTAAACCAAATTATTTCATGTTTTATAATTTCCTGCCTGCGTGCGACAGCAGCCTCAGGTCCTGCACTTTCTCCAAAACGCACATCATCATCGTGCTCTTATAAGCCTCGTCTCTTTCTGAAGGGACTCATTTTCTACAAGAGCCTCAATTTCTTGCTTTTCCAAACCAGCGCAAATATTTGGAAAGGTGATTGGTTACGGCTGTGAAGTGCCTGCCTGGAGCCAGCGAGACCTTTTTTGATTTGAGACAAAACGCTATGTGATTATGAGCGTCATCAGAACAAGGAGACTTTTGCGCGGTAGCTAAGCGAGAGTTTACTCATGTGGGACTCCTCCGCTGATGAAAGTGAGAAGCCTCTACACCCTGAATTTGTGACAGGACGCCTTGAAAAGCAAGAACCCTTGTTTATCAATTTGCTTTTAACATCACAAAGATGAGATGACGTGCGTTGCAGAGGAGCGGTTTGTTTTATCTCGCTTCAAAGCTCCCCCCCCCCGACACACACTTTTTTTTTTTGCTTTTCTTCCCTGCGAAGTAAAGGTTTGCGTAAACATATGCAGAGCTTCGCCCCCTTGAAGAGAGAACAAGTCGTGGGATTCATGTCTGATTCTTTATCCTGTCTCTTGCCTTTCTTTTGAAAGAAACATCTCTCAAGGCTTGTGTACACACTGAATAAGCCTGTGTTGACAAAGCAAGGTGGAGAGCTACGTATTTAACAAGCTCCTCTCTCCGTCTCTTCTTCCTCTCTCTCGGCAGCTCTGTACTTTTTGAGAGGCCTTTCTTTCTTTGTCTTGACAGGGACAGCTCCCTGCCCATTTGATGTCGGCTTGACGGTCAAGGATAATGGTGCGTCGTGGGACCGTTGTCATCCCTGTCAATAGGATGGCCGAGGGGGAGGGGTGGGGGAAGAAAGGGTGTGAATATACCTTTTTTTTTCTGCTGCATTGTCTTCTCCGGACATCCGCGTTGGTCACTTTATTTCAACTTGATGCGTCCTTGCAGCGGCGTCATGTACAAACCTGATTTTCTGACACGCCACCCTCGAATGACTTGTCTTCTTTTGATAATCCCCGCTCTTCTTCAGAGCCTCGCTGCACGACAAACTCTTCTTTTCTATCCCCTCCACACACACTTCTTATTTTTACATTCACGTCTTCTCAATGTCAAACAAAGCTTTGAAAACTACTGATCATTTTTTTCTCTTTTTTTTTTTTTTTTGTTTGGATTGAATCTAACAAGGATCCTTTTCTCTTTGATGTAATTAAGCTCCCGAGGCTTGATCTGGGCGTCAGAGTTAATTTTTTCCCGAGCATCGCGGGGAGCTATCAGAAGACTTCAGATGTCAGGCACTCTTTCAAGCTTCACGGCACCTCGTTTTTACTCCACCTCGCATAAAAGATTGGGGGGGTAAGGGAAGGAGGGAGTGTGGAAAAACAAACGGACTCGCCAGACGTGGTGAAACCCCCCTCCCTTCTCGCCGCCCAACACCTCCACCACCCTTCCCTGGTCTAATAGTCCTCCTTATCTCGACGCCAGGATTCCCCAGGCCCCTTTTTGTGCAGCCATCAAAATTGCCCACCTGTAGCCTGAGGACAGAAGAGGAGGGGATGGTGTTTTCTTTTAATGGGAGTTGGTTTCTCTTGAGCGAGCAACCTGTGTCACTTCCACCTCCCCCATCACTAATGACGTGTCAGAGGACACCCACGGCGAAGCGCCCTCGTTTTCACGTTGCAACAAGGCAAAGCTGTCCACCGCCACCGCTGAAATTATTGACGGCAATTTGTATATATGGTTCGGTAGTCACAGGGAAGGAAGTGGCCTTCGGGGAGGTGCGAGGCCCTCGCAGGAGTTGGTAAAAGATGGAGGCTCAGTTTTTCCTTCGCCTAGCAGCGGAATAATCAGCCCGGGTCAATTTCATATGAGCGAAGTTTGAAGGACTGATCTGTATTTGCGACCATGACTGGCCATTGTCCTCCGTAAATTGAGTCAAAGTTCAGGAGGGTGGATTATGTTTGTGGCGTGGAAGGAAAAGGCTTAGAGACAACGGCGTGATTTGTCTTCTAGTTCCAGCGTTTAAAGTCCCCCTTTCTCTCTCTCTTCCCCTCAACTTAGCTCAGCCCGACCCTTGGCTGACAGACACTCAGCCTGTGTTCAAAGCGTAATCTTCAACCTCTAGGTAGCGCCGCTCAAGCTTGAAAACAAAATCTCCATAAGAGAGGAGAGGAGGTGGAAGAAGACAGAGTAAAGGGGGGGTTGGAATAAAGGCACATTAGACAGACAGTTCCTCTCAATTGCTGAAACAATAAGCCCTATTTATCGCCCATTTGAAAAAGGTTTGACGTGGCGCCGAAACAGAGGGGGCTTTCATCTCTCTAGCATATTAAACTGTCACAGTGCTTAACTTTAAATTAAGGTGACACGCCAGTGACTTGGGGATGTCACTAATAGTGCAATGGCGACCTGCTAATAGAAGTACAATGTGACACGTTTGCTTTAACTAAAACCTCCGCTGTCAGATTACACCAGTGACATCTTAAACTTTTCATACATTAACGTGACACTTGGAACAAATGCAATTTGGCGTTGAGAGCGGGACAAAAGAAGGCGTGCGATTCAAAAGCGTCGTGAATGGCATTGTCACGAGGTGTCTCGGCATAAAAGGATGACATTTTCTTGCATTAGGTGGATGTAATAAATCACACGTGTGGTAAGCGCCATGTGAGAGTCATGTGCCCTTGTTGTTCTTAAGAGCTTTAGGAATGCTGGTGCAGAGTTTGGGTTCTGTGAGTGTTTCTCCAGACATTTAACTACCTAAATATGTCGTTTTATAGTTGCATATTTTCAAATCGGTGAAATATGAAGTGGACATCTTCTTTCCTTTGCTCTCCTGCCGAAACGTGATAGCTAGGCCTCGCGTCAAAAGGCCGTAACCTTGGATTAGTTGACTCGTTGAAATATGTTCCCATTGTTTAAAACGTCACACACTGAACAATACATGTCAGCACCGTCAAGGGATTGTGGGTATTGTGGTGATGAGTTTTATTGTGAAAGGATGACATTTTCTGGCAATAGGTTAATGTACAACATGTGTTGTATGTATATCATAAGACATATTGTACTGTATGTCTGATGTTTGTGAAAAGTAGCAGTTAAAATCCAACCGAGGTCGGGGTTCAGGTCACGGTTATTATAGTAAACTAAGACTGAAACTATAACGAAAATAAGCAGTGAAAAATCTTTTTAGTAAAGTGAAACAATATTGCCTGGGTAAAAAATGAATAAAAACAAACTAACAAATTCATTTCAGTTTTAGTTTTTTAGCTATAATATATCACAACCGAAAAAAGGAGACAGCATGAATTTCCGTCACCTCTCTTGACCTTGAACCACAGAAACTGACCTTCCAAGAGATGGCGCTATGCCACAATCGCTTCACATCGGAAACTAAAGTAGCGTAAAGACTAAACATTATGGCCATTACACAGTACTCCAACCATGTATTTTGTATGTTTATGTACATGGTATGAACCATGTACATGGTTGGCACCAATGAACTCCTTAGGTTTTCTTGTTTCATAGCTTTAAAACTGAGTCCGCTACAACCTCCAAAAGATCGGCGGCGTTAATGCTTTAAAGAAATTATTGGCATTAAAAAAAAATTTGCGTTAACGTGTTATCGCGTTAACTTTGACAGCCTTAAAATATATAAAAACTGAAACCAAACCTTTGTGAAAAACTAAAACCAGCAAAAACAATCTGAAAACTAACTACAACTAAACCAAAATGAAATCAAAAAGAAAACAAAACTAAAATAAAAACGGAAAATTCCAAACCATTATAACTTTGGTTCAGGCTATAAAAAGTGCCATTTTCATCCATTAAAAGAGAAAACACTCGTAATAGATGTTACAACAAGTTTCGTTGTATTTATATTTTCATGGTCTCATGCATGAACCGGCTAACTATTCAGTTTAGCAGCTGTTTTGTTCAGCTTACGTCCTGCATGTTAAATGGTCCCGGATAAATGAGACAAACTTCTAGTAGAAAACATGTTGTCATGAGTCGGGCTTTGTGCCTGGCTCACTAATCCATTACTGGTGGAAAAAAAACAAATTTCTTCATGGAAGCTATTTTTAGACGCTGCGGTTTCTTTCCACAAAGCTGAAAGCCATTGAACAGCCGTTGTAAGATTTGTCTTTGTTTGTCCTTCACAACACACACGCTCTCTTTTAAATGATCTTTATTTGGTTGCCTGTGATTTTAAATTTACTCCAATAAAGTCCCGTTAGTTTCAGAGACGGCCCTCTGATTAGAGCCCTGACGCTGACTCAACAATCTACGTTTCCAATTAACTGAAGGAGGCCTGGGACGATATGGGCCGCTGCCCTGTTCCCCACAAATACTCTTAACACACACACACTCAGTTTTTTTCCACACAGAAATACAAAAGCTCTCGCTCACACCCACGTACATCTGTATTTACATCCACCTAGTCACGAAACTTCACCCACAATGCCTGGGGTCGCCGAAACAATCAGAATAAAAGATTTCAGAGCAGCAAAACGTCAGCGTTTACAGCTTTCCATTGACCTAAATAAACAGGAAGCATCCAGAAAAAGTCCAAAATCAGTGGAGATAATCGCAGCTCTCGACAACAATGGAGACTTTGTGAACTGCACAATTTAATACGTAAATATTTGACATAAGAGAGGGCGTGTTATGTGAAACACAAAAGCACTGTATGAGCTCACTGATGAGGCAAGTCAAGGTAAAATCCTCTATTATTGATTTCTTTTAAAGAGCTACACAAGAGACGCAGGTAGAAGATGATTTTAAAGTAAAACAGCCGCAAAGCTGTCCCTAAAGGTTGTGCTATAATCATGTAGACATCCTGTTTAATTCACCTCCGCACAAAATGACATGAATTTCTACCTGGCTACATGTGTAAAAACCTCAGCGGACTCATCCTCCTGCTTAGCGTCAGGACTAATTGGAGAGAGGGGGGAGGTTAGAGGGAAGAAAAAACCCCAGTAAAATCCCCTAATTCCTGGATTATAATTTAAAATATTCTAAAATGCTAATCAGGGAATTGCAACCAACAAAGGGATAATAAGACGGTCATCCAATTACTGGCATTTTCTCCCCCTGTTTGGAGGGGCCTGGACAGACCTGGAGCCCGAACGCGCCTCGCTTTTCCTTTTTAACTGAAGACAGAGCGCCGCCGCTCAAGCTGTGAGCAAACACGGGAGCTCCGGCGAGGCCCTCCCTGCGTCTGCCTGTCTCACAAATATGTTAATTAGGGTCCAGATATTCACACACTTAATTAGCGGGGGCCTAGGTTTGTTTCATTTTGATTGGGGGGAGAAAGAGAAAGACAGGGTGGAAAAAAAGAGGGTTTACTTTTCAATGGCGAATTTAAATATGGCCTCAAGGTGATGAGGAGGTATTGTTAACTACTGTACTCAAATGAACTTTTCTCCCCTGTTTCCTACGGCGGAAGGGAAAATCCAGCGTGGACGAGATTAGCCTGTCATTTGCCAGCGAGCGTTTCCATTTGGAACATGAAGTGATTGCGCTAATTGAAGTGGCATTCATTACATTAACATATTATATGTTGAAAATGAGACGGCCCCTGTACCTACACACTGCACCGGAGAAGATACTGGGGTTAGGGGATGGGGGGTGGTGGGAAGCAGTGCTCTAAGAAAATTGCATGCCGGCTGCCTCAATAGGCATCATTAGACATGAAATTAGAAATTTTTCGGGATGAACTGTTCACATAAAGGACTGCAGGGATTTGACACGAGCACTTTGATGTGTACGATTTAGCAAACGTCTCCTAACGTCTCCTTGCCAAGTGTGTACTCAGGCGTAATGGAGTACAATATCAACTTTTGGCCCGCGGTCGCAGGGTTACCGTACGGCTGCAACGGGGAAAAGTACAGATTTGAATAAGTGTCATGAGAGAATACGCATTTATAAAACTTTTAGAAAAACAAAATTCAATTAGACAAAACAGTGAATCTCTTAGAGAAGAAATTAATTTCTGCATTTCAATTTTCTTATTTCGCTTCAATAGGGGGCAGTCCGCTATTCAATTCATCTCTTTTCTTTCACACAAATATCACTTACACACAAGAATATTATATTGCTCATGTAAATCTCTCTTTTCTTCCTTTATAAAAAAAAAAAGAAAGCAGCTTGGCATATTTATTGGTGAGTCGTGCTGAGCCTCTACCCCCCTCCAAGATCTCCCACCGCCCCCGAATCCCTCGCACAAATACAATGACCCAAATACAGTAGGAGGGTCTAGACGTGGTTTTCTAAAGGGGATCCTCTTTGCCCTGTGGCTTAATATCAACCTCAGGTATTTAACAAAAACAAATTGTGTCACTCACTTCTTTTTTTTGTCCTTTATTATGAAGCATTTTTGCACCCAAAATGATTTAAAATTTAAAAAAACACAGAGAGAAAACAATCAGTTTAACCCTCATGTGAAATATATTTTCCCAAATTTATGTTTTTGACCCGTGCAGACCCCCTAAAACACCTACAGTCAAGCCTATTTACATGTCTAGAGGTATCTGCGATATAATACCTTCGTAACTTGCAGCACAGCTACTGTACAAGCCCTTTTAAATGTGCACCAGTACAGTATGTACTGTAATGCTGCTCTGCACTCCAAGCTGTATCTGACCCCGTGGCAGACATCCACCGCCATCCGAGTAGCGAGAAGCACTCAGAGATTCCCTGAATTTTCGGAGAAATTTGACATCGGTCCAAAACCAATCCCCTGGCTTTGAGAGTATGTAAAACATGCTCTTTTTTTCCCTCCTCTTTTCTTTACCTACAGCTGACTGGAGCACCAGCTGGTGGCGAGCAGCCAAGACTGCAAGGCATTTGCTTTTACTTGTAGGCTAACTGCACTGCTGAACTGCTTTGGGATTTACTCTGCATTATAGAAATGGACTGCAGTATAGATTATTAACAGGATGAGTGTGTGGGCGCGCAAGCTAGGGCTCTTAGAGTTTGTGTTGCACTCTTCATCCTCTCTTTTTTAGTTTTAATTTGCATCTCCGTACATGCATTATAGTGACAGATGAAGTAATTTATAGATGCATTTTAATTTCCTTTGTCAGTTTACATATGAGCATCCTGATCTTTGTAAAATGATCTAAAAAAGCCAACCTTGAAAGCTTCTGGTTTGTTTGGCACCACAGATGAAACAAAAATAACCAAAATCACATTTCTGCAGACATATTTGAAGCATATGATATGACTGTGGAGTATATTTCAACAATGCATGCTGTTTTCTAACTCTAAATATGGTGTAAAGATGGCTGTCGTGCATCGCAAATCTGAACCATTCATTATTTCTCCTTTCTCTTTTAAACAAGCTAGGGCTCTTAGAGTTTGTGTTGCACTCTTCATCCTCTCTTTTTTAGTTTTAATTTGCATCTCCGCACATGCATTATAGTGACAGATGAAGTAATTTATAGATGCATTTAATTTCCTTTTGCAGTTTACATGAAAACAACATCCTGATCTTTGTAAAATCATAGTCAGAACCTTGAGAGCTGGTTTGTTTGGCACCACAGATGAAATAAAAACAACCAAAATCAAATTTCTGCAGACATATTTGAACCATATGATATGACTGTGGAGTATATTTCAACAATGCTTGCTGTTTTCTAACTCTAAATATGGTGTAAAGATGGCTGTCGTGCATCACAAATCTGATAATTTGTCCCTAACATTTTTGAATAATCGTGATCTCAATATTGATCAAAATAATCGTGATCATCAGCCCTAAAACAAACTGCAATTTTGTTAATTCCTTTCACTGTATCCGTGTTTTGTGTAGTTTAAACCTCCCAAATCTCTTTAATTTCAATAGACAATATTTGAATATTTCATCGCACAATCATGTTCAATGGGAGAAACTCTATCACTCAGTCAGCGCTGTGTTTTTGCATCGTTTAATTGTCACTCTTAACTTTTTGAAGTGTGAATCGTGGCCATAATAAGGAGAAATGTTGGCATCAGCCTCCACTTACCACCACTGTATCTGCACTGCGAGCTTAAGCAGCTCAACTATAATGAATTCAGCCGTTAAAAAACACTACAACGGAAGATATCGCAGCTGTAAGTTAGACCTCAGAGATTGTACAACTTGGCACAAGAGATGAAAAAAGAAAGTCGCAGACGGGGGAATCACATTGAAAAGGTTTAGTCCTTCTTTAATTTTGAAGAGTACAGATGTGAGGGAAGAACGCACCTCTTTTTCCACCATCTTCGGGAGTTTGCATGTGATGTGATCGGGTTGGATTTGTGTCCATCACTGAGGAGCGAGCGTGCTCGTCTCCGCTCTTGTCAAGTGTATTTATACGTCGATAGGGCAAAATAGAGCAAGAGGGGAGGAAGAAAAAAAAATCTCCTGTCAGCTATTCTTACATAAAATATTAGAATTCTCATTGTTATGAAGACTTGCGCTGAGAAAGCCTAAGCCTCTTGACTTATGAATTTTAAAAGTATCCAAAGAACTGAGAGAGGGGAGCCTTTTTTTCCCCCACTGACCTTAATCTTAAATAGGTCTCAGAGACAGGTAGAGTGATAAATGGACTAAAGTGGAAAAGAATAGGAGCTAAGCCCACTTTTTCAGAGGGCTTGCATGGGCTCTTATCGCTGGCAGTCGACAAACAGCTCCAAACTCCAGGTTCCAGAGGAGCGTTTGGGCGCGCGGTGCCAGCTGGGCTAATGCATAGATTAGTTTACAAGTTTGGCTCCAATGCCAATTGGATTAAGCCTCATCATGCAGGGGGTATTTCCACATTGTTTGACAGTCTACATACGGTCAGCATCAGGCTGTGATTGACTTATGCTAAATCCTTTCTTTTATCTAAACACATTGTGACCAATAATGTCAGCGGGGTTGAGCAGTTTTTGTTGGTGACGTGTTGTTCTTACTGTAGAGCGGCACCTTCGGCGCCAGGAAGCGATTGTACCCTTTTATTCCTAAGATAGAGCCCATCTTTCGCCTCGGGCTGTGTCTTTGATATCCAGCTCTTGTCACCCGGTTCAAAAAAGACCCGTGTCAATATCAAAATATCCCTGACAGAGACTGTATCTAATGCCTCTACACTGAGCTATAATCAGAGTTATCGCTTTGAACTAGTTCACAGAAAGGCGCTTTATTTTCCAAAGTAAAATTGGTTTGGTCTCCTTTAAGGTTTATTTGATTAAGACTGGAGCGGAGCATGAGAAATCAAGGAGGAGGGGGACTTCAGTGGCATTCCTGAGTAATATTTATACGAATCCCTCGGCTTGTAAATCATTTATGCACTTTCCCACTCACGTTTGACTCAGAGTCAAGCGCGAATTAGGTCTCGTAATAATAAACTAACCTCCTGCTCGGGCATTGTCTCTTGTCAGATCAGAGGAAGAGGGTCAAGAGCAACTGGACCTCTAGGGCACCCCAGGGACTCCCCCAAAACCCCTAACAGCTCTGCGGTGGGACCGACGCAGAGGCCTTTAATTGTTATTTCAGCACCCCCCCCTACCCCATCTTCACCCCTCCTCCCCCACCGCGGTGTCCGGGCAAACAGAACGGTCCTGATAGCTTCGTAATGAGCGGCAGCGTCCGGAGGGAGCACGCTAGTGACTTCCAAATACATTGCCCTTGTTAGCAATGTTTGGCGCACTGCTCCGTTGTTACAGATGTCGGTAATAGAGCGCTAATAGAGATCCATTACCCTTAGGTTGTGTGTGTGTGTCGGGGGGAGGGCAAAGAGCCCCATAAGATTACCACACTGGCTGACCTCTGCCTCCCTCTAAAACTGATTATTTCATTTGATCAAGCCCAAAGGTGGTGGCGGGTCCGGCACCGAGCTGATGAAGACGCCGATTCGATTATCCTCCGCCGTCGTTTGTGATTCAGGATTATAAGTCAGCTTTGCGATGGGAAATATTAGCAGAGAGGAAGCAGGGAGAACAATAGAATAACAAATTGCATGTTGCCCTCAGGACAGAAGGTAGACAGAAACATTAAATTAATGAGCCCAGAAGAACTTTGTCACAAATGAATCGTGTAAATACATTGATCTTCTCTGCTCTCTAGTCTTTCTTTCCTTTGCTGTTTTTTTTTTCCCTCGCTCCTCGCCAGCCTAATGATCTCTTCCCCTACCATTTTTACATCGCAGAGGAAAGGAAAAAACCTGTTCTGTTTTTCACCGGCGCTGCCTCTGTAAACACTCTTCCTTCTTATCTGCACGCTGCCTTCTCCCTAGGCTATGGAGCAGATTTTTCATTTAGCTAAAAGCTCGGTAAGAGGTCTATGAGAATGATAATCCTACCACGGGCCGCAGCTGGCGTTTCCGCGGCGCGGATGATTAGTCGGGAACGTTTTGCATTCGACCTGGAGAAATTCTCTCAGTGGGAAGTTAGCATCCGCTTACTGTCTTTTTCAGCACTCATGGCCCTCACCCCTCCCTCTCTGTCTACACACTCTCCAGAGGAGGCTTTTATAATGGATGATGAAAATCTAGCATTTACCTCCCTCTCCTCCTCCTCCTCTCCAAATACCGTCACTCCTGTCACTGTGCACGACGCTCGTTGACCTTCGTCAAATATATTCCTAATTGCTTTTGACGGCGAATTGGCTCCCTGCTGGTCCAAAGGGCCCCTTTCGGAGCGTCACCGCGATGCAAGATATATACCTGCGGTATGCAGAGGGATCCCCTCAAACGGAATTAAGGCGGCGAACAGGAGGAACAGGTCATGAATGCACTTATCTCATTTGTCTGACAGGTTTAAACGTTTATTAAAGGCCTCAGCCCTAATTCCCTCAAGCAGGTGTAAGCTTCCGTCGAGGTGTGAATTATATCCAATCGAGCAGATACGCTCGTAATATGATGAACGCGAGCTAAGCTTTTGCAGGTGGAAATTGAATAACTCATGGTTTCTGGGCGTAATCCAGCCGTGCATTGTCAAAGACAAATAGCAGAAAAGCATAGTTTCCTCTGTGCAGAAACACAATAAACTGTAATAGCGGCTCTCAAATTACACAAATACAAGAGCACAGAATGTAAAAGCACCTCTTAAACGTCAGGAATCAAACCCCCAACAACCCAGCATGCATTAGTGCCGTTTTAAAGATACACTGAAGGAACACATGGAGCTTTTTGCACTTTTGGTGCCCCAGGTCACATCACAACAGGCCCACAGTTGATGGACAATGTTCACCGATGCAACAAACTCAAATGGGTATTTGCTTTCCTCCGAGCATCATCTGCCACCTGGCTTTAGTTATGAATACAGCCGCGATTATTCCTGAGAGAATTCATATAAACCATATAGACATAAAAATAATAATCTAATTTTTTTAATGTGAATTCAGTCATTTGAATATTTTAGGGCTGTCAATCGATTTATAATATTTAATCGTGATTAATTGCAAATTTTCTAGTTTCATATGATGCCAGTATCTTCACTGTAGCTTTAACACTGAGCTCGCTACAACCTAAAAGTTGCGTTAATGCGTTGAAGAAATTAGTGGCGTTACAACAAATTTGTGTTAAAGTGTTATTATCACGTTAACTTTGACGGCCCTAGAATATTAACATGAAGATCATTTTCTTTACCGATTCTAAATCTGAACACAATGATTTACATATTTTACTACTAGACTGCAGTAAAATAGTTTCTTTGTTTACGCTTCAACACAACCACAGTAGCAAGCGGTCAAACGATAACACTCGTGTAAATATTATATATATACAATCACATCTTATGCCTATGGACATAAACTCAACAGTAAAATAAAGCCTCTACTGTCTCTCCCAACAGCTGCATTGAAACATGTTATTCATCTTCTGACATGACTTTTACGCCACATTTTTGCATTTGTTTTTTTAAATATTATGTGTAGAGATCTTTGTTCATGTTTTCCTATAACTCTGCTGGAAGGTTGGTTTTGACTTGCTGTGCACGCGAATAGAAAATGAGAAAATAGTCCCTTTCATTGCTATAGTAAACTGACCATGATCACGGTTTCCTGAAGTGATGTCTCGTGGTCATACAAGCAATGACTGCTATCTCCCAGGAGCAAAAGCGGAAGTAGCGTGACGTTACAGTCGGTGAGTTTGCTATGTTTCACGAGCTCTCTTAGCTTTTTTAGGAATATAGCCTTTGTGCTACCGGGTGAGACTTTGTACTCCAGTGATTATACACTAAAGGAAACATACATATTAACATTATATTCAATTTCTGCCAATAGATCCCCCGAAATGTTACACACTGTTCCTATCAAGGACAGTTCATTTTTTTCGTTTGATCTTATTTTTCATTTTCAAAACATCAATGAATAACAACGTGTTTTTCAGAACAAAGTATTTGTATTTTTAAACCAGCACATGAGGTTATGACCTAGTGTCTGCGCTATATTTACACCTCTCAGTTGAAACGACTTGTGACCGCGTAACAAATGTCTAACTTCGGGGGGAATTTCTGAGGAGTTCCTCAAACACTGAAGCTCCATTGTCATCTCGGGGCTAAAAAAAGGGAGAAAAACATGTTGGATGAATACAATCATGTGACCAGAAGTAATGACAACCGTGACCCATTTGCACGATGATAATTAGCCATCCACAGCCACAGGGCGCTGACCTCCAAGCAGGGATGAAAACAAACCCACAGATCTAAAGCGCTCTTTGTCACGCAGGAGAACATGCTCACATTGTGTGATATGTTTAAATGTATTGTATGACATGTATTATAGCAGTGCATGAATAGTCTCCAGTGTTTGAACTCAAAGTCTGACCTTGACAAATTTCAAATCTTCGCACCAATAAGTTTCTACGAGCTGTAACAGAATCAACCTTAAGGGCCCTCTGCGATCAGATTGAACATCATCGCCCTCTTGATACAATAAAACAACACAAGGAGAACATTATTTCTACTTTCTGATAGCGACATCACTCCAGCTCTCCTCCGGGCGATGTTTTGACACGCGACAGAAGATAAAGACTTCTGTCCTGCTCTGATTCATTTTTTAGCTGCCGTTGTGTAATCTGTTTATTTTTCCATCAGATGTAAATCCATAAAGTCACATGAACTCTTATCAGATTTAAAAATTACTTCACCAGCAGCTCCCATTTACTGTGAACCCTAACAAGCTTCCTGGACTCTTATCAAATTTATAATCGTGATATTGAAATTGTATCATAGTAGAATGAAACGGCAGATTAGAAGGAGTAATTTTATTTTTCCATTTGAACATCTCCTCCAACCTTGAGGCAACATCTGATATGTGGTTGCACAGACCTCTCAAAGCACACTCTCTTGTCCCTGTTGGAAAGATTTAACTACATGCACATCATTTTTATTTATATGTGTTCGTGATCAAAGAGTTTTAATGCAGAATTTAGACTTTTTAAGGGTTTATGTGAATATAAGCCTCAAACTCATGAAGTTGAAATGAACGTTATGCTTGACCTGAGCCAAAATATGTTAGAAAAGAAAATCAGGAAAGCTTTAACCCCCTGAGACCGACTTTACTGTCTTTCAGAGGCTGTAGCAGGTTCAATTTTAGAGCTAATGTTAAGGTTCAGATATCATATGGAACTAGAAAACTTATGGAATCCATTGGTACCAACAATGTCATGTTAGCTTGTTGGTAAGGAGGCTAAATAACACTCCAAAGTTAGTCCAAAATACTCTTTTAATGGATAAAAATGGTACTTTTCTAGCCTGAACCAAGGTTATAATAGTTGGGAATTTTCAATTAGTTTTTATTTTATTGTAGTTTTGACTTTTTGATTTAAATTTTAGTTAGTTTTCAGAGTGTATTTGCTAGTTTTAGTTGAGTTTCAGTTTTTCAGAAAGGTTTAGTTTTAGTTTTTATTAGAGCTGTCAAAGCGTGATAATAATGCGTTAACGCAAATTCCTTTTAATGCCACTAATTTCGTTAACGCATTAATGCAACTTACTATTTTTGGGCTACGAGAGCTTGTGAAACTAGTCGCTCTCCGATCTCCCAGCTGGGGGCTTGAGGATATTCACTGTAACCTCACGCTACTTCCGCTTTTGCTCCAGGGAGACAGCAGTCATTCCTTGTATGACCACAAGAGATCACTTCAGGAAACCGTGATCATGGGTCAATTTTAAGCATCTTAAGAAACAAACAAACTAAGACACAGTGTGCCACAATTTTTCCCAAACACAGCTTTATATTATGCAGTTAACTATAGCAATGAATGGGACTGTTTTCTCATTTTCTATTCGCGTGGACAGCAAGTCAAAACCTTCCTGCCAGCAGAGTTAGAGGCAAGCATGAACAATGATCTCTACACATAATATTTAAAAAAACAGATGCAGAAATGTTGGTGTAAAACTCATATCAGATGATGAATAAGATGTTTCAATGCAGCTGTTGGAGAGACAGTAGAGGCATTTTACTGTTGAGTTTATGTCCATAGGCATAAGTTGTGATAGTATATATATAATATTTACACGAGTGTTATCGTTTGACCACTAGCTAGACATCTAGTGTTGACCTGCTATCTCCCCCTAAAGACCCCCTGTACCCCCCTAAAAAAGACAAGAAACGGGTCTATTGTGGGTCTCAGAAGGTTAAAAATGGACTTTATAACTGAACAAAGTTGCACAAAGTCGAATCATAAAACAACTCCAGTTTGATTCCTGCATCATCTTGAACCTCGAGTTCTGCTGAACATTTTTGAAGTCTTGAGTGAGACGGAGAAGAGAGACGAGATTAGAAACGGAGAACCTGGCGCCGCCGCGGTGAGCCATAAGCGCCCGAGCAACGGCTTCCTCCGCCGCTGTCTGCGCTGTAAGTCGGTTGAGTATCGCACCTACCAGGCAGATCGAAAATTCAAACACCGAGTGCCAAGATCTTTATGTGGATTCCCTACTTCCAAATAGCTTAGGATAATTCTCCGTCTAAGCTAATACCTGGTGAGGAAGTAAAGCCTGAAGGATGGGATTATTTAATATGGCATTTTTAATGTGTGACACGCTAATCACATCTCAGAACAGGAATACTTCAACCATTTAACTTTCGTCAAGGGAGGAGAGACGGTTTTGGGGGGAGTAAGCCTTCAAAAGCCCCCTTCCCTCCTTCCAGCACCTCATACCGCAGAAACCTGCTGCAAAACCGCCATGACAATGACACATTGTCGTGCCTTAGAGGGGGGAAACGAGGGGGGGGAGGACGACAGAGACGGAGTAACCTCGAGTGCATGAGTGAGGGAAGTTTTTATTCTGACTGTTGTGGTGAAACACGGCGACACGGGGAGTCTTTCCTAAGCATTACACATCAATCCGGGGCCTAGACGGCAGACAGAATTACTCCTCTGTGTACCGATAATGATTCCACAATCCTCGCATACCGGCGTCTGAATCTCCTTGCGGATTTGCGGATAAAGCCGAGTTTTCTCCAAAGTTTAACAAGGTGAAGTCGCTCCGATTTTGACCAGCCGGCGAGGAAAGTTAATGCACGCCATGACAGGCAGATTTGACGGGCGAGGAGGGTTCACTCGTCTCTCTATCTATCTGTCTGTGATCATTAATGGTTAAACATCTGAAGCGTTGCTATTATATCAGCATGGAAAGTTATTAAAACGTACACACACACACACACACACTAACACGCTGCCCTCATGTCTTTAAGGATCGCGCTCTGATAGCGGTGAGGAAATCAATGAAGGGCCTGAGAGCAGCCGGTCTGGCAGACTTGACACGCAACAGAGGAAGGTAAATTATTGGAACTTTAATTACTTTGATCCGTCATGCATTGTAGCATTGTGTCAGGGAAGTCAATGCCATGACAGACGCCGAACAAAGGCCAGCGCCGCATTTTCATAACATCTTCACTCCCTTTTCCTAATGCCTGATTAAAGCCGGGGTGTCGAGGACCAAAAGCCCCCAGCCCCTGTTTTATTTTTTCCTCCCTCTCCTCTGCACTGATTTAGAAACTCATTTTGAAAGCTCTGTTTACCCAACTCATTACTGAAGTCAGGGATTGAATGCTGGTCTATTATGGGCCTCTGCACCACGGCTTTACAAACAAGCACAATGCACCGTGCTATCACCATTATCACATTGTATGACCGTAATGTATCGCGCTGTTTTCCTCCCATAAATATAAGTCCGTGTTTTCAGCTAAATTAAGAAGGATTTTCCTCCACAATGAAGCCTGTCCTTTTCTGAGTGGCCGCACAAGAAAACAATGACAAAAAAGTAAATGAGCAAGAGTGAGAATTTTTTTTATCATCAAAGGGTGTACAAAATTACTCCTTTTTTTCCCCCCTATTTCATGAATATTCTGCCACTTAGCGTTGGGATGAATCTGCAGGATTGTTCTCGGAGCTGATAAATGGCCAGCATGTGTGGTAATTTAGAAGCGCACATTAATCTCCAATCGTGGCCTAAGAAGGGAATAAATAGGAAGCGGGGAAAAAAAGGTAATTGATATCTAGCAAATGGGCAGACCCCCTTAAAAAAAGTTATGCAGATATAACTAAGGCGATCATGTGCGTTATTAATTGCACAAACTGCAATATGTGAGCTGAACAGGAAAGAAAAGTGCTTTGTTTTAATTCTTCATTCACGCGTTAAGTACGATTAAGCAAAACTGTTGTTTTGAGAAACTGAAGGGAATAGCTCAGAGAAATTGTCAGCTGTCATCAAGAAAGGAAACGCTGCTCTAGACTGGAGTCTTAATTCATTAGCGGATCAGGGATTTGCTAACTTCAGTCCTAATCATCCTACGCAGTGTTCCACTGATGGTTTATATTTCTGTCTCTGAGTGATTTGTATTTTATTGTATTCTGCGGTTCGGGATAATCCGGCACAATGTGACCAAATGGGCTTTGAGACACTTGCTTAGTTGTAGAGGACAGCGAGGACATTAGCTGTCGCCGCTGCTGTTGTGATGATGTGTCCACGTTGATACGCTGCAGGCAGACAGGCAGTCACTGACACCAGCAACACACACAGACTCTTTCTATATGCACATAAACAATACCCATATATATATAAATAAATATATCTTTTTTGAGTGTTTTCTTACTAAACCAGGATCAAAACGTCAACCAGACTATTTCAGTTAGAGCTGCACCGACTCAACTTTTTCAGTCCCGATACCTACGTGTATACCTGGGCTTTGGGTATCGTCCAATACCGAGTACCAATCCGATACCAGTGTTTAAACTTAAACTTTATTAGAATCGTCATACACATACAGATACATACATGAAAATATTAAGCTGTATGCCGCACTGTGTGGAAATAACTGGGATCATTATTTTACTGTATGTGTTAGGCAACATCAGGTTTGATTCAAACTTAAAATTGCTTTCCTAACTGTGTAAAACAAAATGTAAGAAATAAATACATAGATATAAATTTACTAAATTGTTACTTAATATTAAATTAATACATTTTACCCCAGCAACTTGGCAAAAATGTAACAGGAATTACATTTAAAGTGTAAACCTTTTTAATGCAGCAAGAAATTGGTCATACTTATTAAACCTAAACAAATTTTGCACAAATTGAGTGTTTCTCACACACTCAGAGAAGAAAATATTCAAAGTAACTGAGAAATGCATTTGCACATCCAATTTTTCCTCTCGTCATGCTTGTAAACATAAACTCAACCACAAACACGAGCAGACTGACGTGTAAATCCACAAACGTTCCTTCTTGAAAGCAAAGAAGTCACTTTTCGCTATTGAGAAAGTTTTGAACCCAAACCGGCGCTCTAGTGCGAAGTGAACATTAGTGTAAAACTTAAAATGTTAAGACCCTCAGACAGAGGGGGAAAAAATCATACTTCTCCCTTAATTTGTATTGATGGCCTGGAAGAAACCAGCATGCTTTGCAGTTCTGTAAGGGGGAAGATGTTTAAGTGGAGATTAATTCAAATTTCTGCTTGCTCAGTACTTGTAAAACTAAAGCAATTTATATTCCTTCTCTTAACGATCCCCCCTTTCTCTGATTGCGGTAATGTAATCTAATTGTAATTATGATACTATCTGAATCATGCAGACCTTAACATGATTGGAGCTACTCATTGCATTAAAAACTAATTTTTGAATAATGATGAAAGGAGCACTGGAAAATGTGGAAGTATTACATTTTTTCTTTATCTCTGTTTTGTGGGGGGATCTTGTTCTCTCCCCTTTCGCTCCCCCTCGCTCCCCCCAGCCTACAGTCATAGTTCTGCTATAAATGACAAGGAGGAGTGGATCCAAAGAGCGGTGGGAGGAGGTGTACGGGGGGGGGGGGAGGCTGGATGGGAAATGGACCACCCCAATTAAACGTATCAGGCTCATCAGTGGCTGCAGGATAGCAGCGTACCGCTGCGAACAAGTTCACTGTCGTCCCACGAGGTTTAGCTTATCATACGCATGTGCCTCCTACGCCATCTATCACCCCCCAACACCCTGTTCACCTCACCCAAGAGGGGAGGAGGGGGGGAGAGTGTTTCCTGCTGGGGTGATAAGACTGAAGTAAAACAGTTGTACAAGCCGTGGAAGCAGCAGCGCTGCTGATACGGGCTCAGCGTCACAGTGAAGGTGTTGTTGGTTCAATCTGGAGGTTTATATTTGAATGCAAATAAATAAAAATAATCAGTAGTTGCAGACCTATAACAGTGTAGTAGTGTTGTTAGAATAAAGGAAGTGCAAATCACTCAGCAAAATAGTAACAACTGCAAAAGTGGGCAATATTTTTTGAAAAATCATGATTTAAATAGTTTGAGATGTGAAGTAAAAATGTGACTGCTTTTTAATCATTTGTTTTAATTTTTTAATTTGTCAAATTCTAAGTTACCATAGCATTGTTATTTATGAGAAAATAAACCAGAAAGAAGAAAATGCATCAATTTTAATTTTATTTTAAATGTCACAGTTGTTGCATTAGTTTCAGAGTCATAAATGAGAGTTATCAAACAGAGCAGTTCTTCTTGAGGAAAAGAAACGTATTTGTTACGAGATAATGTTTCATTTTATGTTCACATCTTTACTTGGTTACAGTAAATCAACTCCCGTTTTATTTGTACTCTGAGATAGAGTAATATTGGTGCTATTAGCTTCACCTTACATGCAGTAAATCATTGCAGAGCTGGTGCTGATGGCGGCACGTCAACACTTTTCTTGCACCCCTTTAGGTCTAAAGGGATGAGGAAGGTACTGCACCTGCATGTTAGCTGTAAACTCCAGAGTTTTTATCAGAATACGACTCTGGTACAATCTCATTTGAGGGGCCAAAAACCCACGAGTGTGGACCACGAGCCTATTCACAGCGGTTAAAAGCAGACACGAGGCCGAGGTGAGGGAGCAGGAAAGAGGGAGGGAAGGGCAGATAACCCGACAGCTTTCACACTCCTGAAGGAAAAGCGTTTAACGTATGAAATGAGGTGGTAATGCAGAAGTGGCTGGCCCGGTGGCAGTGGCTAATGGGCAGCGAGACACTGTGAAAGTCTCTGCAGCAGAGAAGGGCTCCTTAAATCATGCAGGGGGAGATAATTTACCTGCATCTTCCAAAACAGGTAGAGCCGACACTTCTGGAACAAATCAGTTGGGTAAAAACTGGAAAACAGGGAAGGCAGTCATGTTTACAGAAAGGTCTGGGAACTTGCTCAACACTCAAATGATCATGTAAATATCTGTTGAAGGTAGAGAAGGTGGTGGGCATCCAGAAATTGGAGAGTAGCAGTGAAGTGTGAAGTGTTGCTGTATCAGCTGACTACTGGGAAAATACTTATAAAGCCAAACAAGGCATCAGTCTCCGTCTTATACAGACCTAATGCATTTGAAACCAAATTTCAAAGTGCTGATAATCAATTGTAGAGACTGTTTTCTGACCCCAGACAGCTCAGGTGGCCTGTAAGACTGTCAAATGAAACCAGAATCACTTAAAAATAATCTATTTTTTAATTTTTTTCTTCTGTAGACGAGCAGAAGTTTGGGTGTTGGGTTTTCAGGAACTATACTTGCTGTATTTCCTTATATAACTGTACACAGTACACAGGCACCAATATGTCAATATCTGTCCTTCCTATTTAACTCTTTGTACTTTTTGTTCTTACGTCTTTGACGTTGATAATGATGGTTCACATCTTCGTGTTGGTGTTTAAAGGCTGCGTCTCTGTACACTCTGTTGTAGTGTAATTTCAGTAATATCTCGTGAAAGTGTTGGCGATCTTTGCTTTTCAAAAATGCATTATTTAAATTAGTTTCCGTTTTTGGTTACACAGATATCCTGATGCTTTGCAGATGACTGTCTGGCATAATACATGATATTACGTCATGAGTTACTCTATGATTCATGCCCCCAATGCATTCACCACTCATGGAATTGGAAGGCACTTTGCAAAATGCAAAACTATTTTTACACTGCTTTAAAATGGGAAAACAGTTTGTCCCGCCCCTAAAAACAGGGAATAAAAAGGAAGCAAAGCAATGAACATGAACTGTACATTTCTGTAGAGGACAAAAACGAGAATAATGGTCCATAAAAGAAGATGTCAGTAAAGAATGAAAGGCCAATAAATATAAATAATCTGAGGCTGAAACCTTTCCCACTAGCTACAAATGTCACCATGTATCACCTGAGTGGCACCTGACTGAAGCAGCCGCCGCATGAATACAGTCACAAATCCCTCTGCGGACTATCTTTAACATTGCTGAAGGATATGTGATTCTGCCCCCCTTTTAAAACCCCTCCAACCCTGAAAATCCATCTGTGCGTGTATTTTTTCTTCTTTCTGTTAACGCACAGCCACACTCAGTTCGTTCAGCCGTGGCAAACACGCACAGATCTCCGGCTATTTGCCTTCTCCCGATGCCCTGCTTCGCCTCCTCGGTGCCACCTGGGTGCTCTAGTGGCTCCGAGGCGAAGATGTGCAGGATGTGGGCAAACTGTGTGTGTCTCAGTTTGTTTGTCTGCTGAGGGCATGAGACCCATATTTTCATGGAAAGACTTGAAGCGAACACACAGACCGCCCTGTGTTTTATAAGTATGTCAAAGTGTAAAACATCCTCAAACTGTCACCGTATCGGGAACCGACTCAGTTTATTGAAGAGTTTTTAAACTCCAGTTGTCATCACATTTTTTTATTAGCCCGTGAACTACCGTGTAATCATGAATACGTAAGTACCCAAATTATTTAAATAAAGGCAGCAAATGCATCCAAGTTTTTGTACAGGAAGACACTTTCCCAGAGTTTACAGTAAATAAGGTCTAATGAAAATTGAAATTGAACTGAGCCCTCAAATTTAATTAATCGATTAGTTGTTTGGTCTATAAAATGTCTGAGCCCAAGAGGACACCCTCAAATATCTTGTTTTGTCCACAACTCGTGGAGGAGTAAAGAAACTGGAAAATATTCACATTTAAGAAGCTGGAATCAGAGAATTTGGAATTTTTTTTTCTTAGAAAATAACTCAAACTGATTAATCGATTAACAGAATAGTTGGTGATTAATTTAATCGTTGACAACTGATCAATTAATCGATGAATCGTTGCAGCTGTTGTCATGTTTATTCAGTATTTTACAGGTAAAAACGACTGCTTTGTTTGACTCCTGCAGAGCCAAGAAATCCACAGTGATAATCTTACATTCACATGGTTCAGACCTCTGAATGTATCTGAATAAAAGGCTTTAAAGGGACCCGTCCAAAGGTCCCGTTTTACACTGATTGGAGGTGTGTCATCACGCCCTTAACATATGGACCTTCACGTAATCTCCCGCCACCGTGAAGGAGCTCCCATTTGGTGAATGAGTTGAATTCAGACGGCGCTGCCTGAGCCGTAGGTGTAATTTACTGAAGATACCAATCTGACCTCATTGTATTTTCTTAAGTACCCGGGAATTAGTTTCCGAGGAGCTGTGCAGGGAGGTTTTATTCAGCGTGGAGGGGTCACAGGAGAGCCAGAGCCTTGATGAGACGGGATGATCAGGTTCTGTCTCTTAAGTCTCAAGGGTTTCCTCTCTTCTCAGTATTAAAGACTCCCTGATTGGACTCTGGACACCCTGCAGATGTTAGCAGCTGGCTGAAAGGGAAGTCACGTGAGCCTTCATCGTGCCTCGCGAGTTGCTTTAAAACTGCTAATAAACGTGGGCGCACACATGCTCACGATTACATATGTTCAGCCGGAGAGATGCAAAGGAATCTACATTTCATCGCTCACCAAAGGGTGCGATGATTAAAAGAGTTTGCATGAAGAAACAATATTTGCAAAAGGAGAAGAGGCTTTGAGGAAACATGTTTGTACTTTCTCCGGGCCTGTGATGAATTGAAAACAATTAAAAGTGAGTTTCGGGGCCCCGTGAGTCAATTAATTTCACCCTTGTGGAGCAGTCAGGAGGCCACGTAGGAGGAGAGGTGGGATTGAAGGGAAAAACCCCACCGGTCTCTTAGCAACAGCATCTCCCCCTTCCCAACCCCCCACCTCCTCTTCCTCAACATGTCAGAAACCTTTGCCCCCCTCCGGCTCCAGGAAAGTTTCCCTAGGTGTCTCTTACACCGCCGCTGCTTCGTGATTGGCTGAGGGCTTCCACTGGCTGTCAACCGCCTCCCTTAAGGGAACCTGGCAGATCTCAAGGAGAAGAAAAAACACAGAAGGGGGGAGAAAAATCAATTTTAAGCTCACATGCCCCACTGGGTGCCAAAGCCACTTCGGGGATACTGAAGGATGCCCGAGTTGACAGGATTTGACTTCCAGAGGTAGAGAGGTGACAAACTCTATCACGGGGAGAGGGCAGCGGCGAGGCCTGGGAGGGCTAACCTGCTCGACCTGCCGTCGTATTGAACCTATCTATCTCTCAACACCACCATAGGTACCACGGGGGAATTTGAACGCGAAGGGGAGGTGAAGAAAGTTGAAAAGAGAGACTGTGGCGAGAGAGAGGGGGAGAAAAAAAAAAGGAAAAAAAGTGGCAGAATTCAGGGGTGTAAATGATGAATTACTTTTCATCAAGTGAAGGGAAACATACTCCGGAACAATCCAGAAAACGGAGCAGGGAGACTCTGACCTCGTGCTTCAGAGCAGCCAATATCTTCATTCAAGAAGACAACCATGAAATTACACAGAAAATGGGATTGTCATGAGCGGGCCCTTGAAAATCTTGGTGTACAGTCATTATGGCGAGGGAAAGAGCCTTCATCCACACATCATACCCCGTAAGAGAAGGGAAGCAGGGTGTGTATCCGCAGGGACAGCTGCTAGAAACCAGAGGGTTTAATGAAAAGAATCTTACTTTCTACATACAGTAGTCTTACATTGAGACACGTCATCCTGTAAACTGTGTTTTATTCACAGACGTCCACATGCGTCCTTGGAGGAGTGTTAACAAACGTTGGCGAGGCGGTGTAATTAAAGGGAGACGGTTGTTTCTCTCACATATGAGAAATCACACGCACACAAAAAAAAGGTTTCGTGAGCAGATGCATGCACGGCGAACACGGCGCCTAATGAGCAATCAAATAATAATTAGGAAAACCGAGCGGAGGAAATATGAGCGAGGCTTTGAATACAAGATGTTCAGGTTAACCTCTGAAATAACTTGGAAAAGGAAGTTTTGAACACTCAGTGTGTTTTAATCAGTTACTTAAAGGTACATTTTGACATGTGACATATAATTCAGAGGACGGGTTTCCTGATACATTCGACTGTGTATCTGCATAATTGTATGTCACATTCATGCTAATATATAACCATAATTACAAACTATACAATGACTGTAATATATGCACAGAAAGGATTTAAAAACCCCGTTAATTGACTCCGTGTGGATCTTCATTTACATGACAAATCATTTCTATATTAAAAAGATTGAGACGTGAGAGTAAATACTAAAAGTTGAGTTCCCTAGCCATCATCACAGTCACAGTGAGGAGTCTGTTTGCTCCATCAGATTGTGGTAAACCAAAGACTCACCACAGATTTTATGAATAAAATGTTCTTTATTTAATGTCAGATATGAGCCAGTAAGTGACGTTCATCACCGACGTCCACAGTTGCAGAACAAATCTGAAAGCTCTGCTGTAAAATCATATTTTTTCTTCTAATTGTACTTATTATAAGTGTCTGACGGTGGTATAAATGCAGTTTCAGAGTGTTTATCTTATCAATAATTCAATGTGATAATTTATCGTCTTTCAGTGGAATGGTATCTTGATTAAATCATATATTGAGATATGATACACAATAACGTCGTCTAAATTGATAATAACAAACACATACTAACCCAAATTTCTCAGAAAATCTAATCAAACTCAGTTAAATCAAATTATTGTCTTTATCTAATTACTCTGTATTTGTGTGCATGCTTGTAACCATATATATTAATCTATAATTATTCTAGGGCTGTCAATCGATTAAAATATTTAACCACGATTAATCGCATGATTGTCCAGAGTTGGCCCTGTTGGGCTGCAGTTTGCCATGTTATGATTGGAGCATATTTTTTATGCTAAATGCAGTACCTGTGAGGGTTTCTGGACAATATTTGTCATTGTTTTGTGTTGTTAATTAATTTACAATATATATACATTTGCATAAAGCAGCATATTTGCCCACTCCCATGTTGATAAGAGTATTACATACTTGACAAATCTCCCTTTAAGGTACATTTTGAACAGGAAAAAAAAAGTGCAATTAATCGTGATTAAATATTTTAATCGATTGACAGCCCTACTTTATATATTCGACGGTGGCATGTCCATTGCAAAATGACTCGTACCAGTCAAAACTTAAGACATGATCACTTTAATTATGAATAATACAGCTGCACAAGGATTTTCCATGGGGGTCTATATGGTGCCTGTGGTCAGTGTGACATATATGGCTGACAGCAGCATATGAATATGACACTGAAGCTATACATTTAGAACAACAGATGCATTGTTTCCAGTATGAATGTCGTTTTTCATAGAGAAAGTTTAGGAGAATCCTGTTTACGATAGAGACTGGGAAGAGTCGGGGGGGGGTGTGGGTGGGAGGCTATCTCCAAATTCCTCTCTCTGAATGCTGGCTGCACTCTCAAAGCACAGAATTAACGAGACGAAGAAAAAATCGGAGAAGCGATGTGTCCGTGGAAAGTATTTTGAAGGATCTGTAATTTTCAAAGTGCTCTGCATTTAAATGTCCCTTTTATTCCTAAACAGCCTTAAGACACTTTTCAAACTGCTCGATTCACATAATTAGATGGGGCCAACAGATGACTCTCTCACTGTGCCACACAGCCATTAGAAAAGGGGTCATTCTCTTTGCAGAATGGCTACTGTTCTCACTTGTCATTAATTTGCCACTTCAAAGCAGCGAGAGCATGTGACACCAGCGACAAATGAAATAAGTTACACTTATCTCAAACAGCCACCATTACAGCTGCAAACTTTTCAACTCCAATCACACTCTCGCTTTTTAACAGTCTTTTCAAAGCGCGCTTATGTCCTCCAGTTTAAGATGGCATGTCAGGAAAAAAAAAAAGAAAAAAGAGATGCTCTGGAAATCAAAACCTCGTATCATCCTCTCTGCTGAGTCTCCACTGGATGGGGTTCGTGAGTGGGGAAATTCATCTTCTTGCCAGCAGAATTAGAAGAGAAGAACACCTTAGTCTTATAATATCATATTTCAAACATTTCCTACTTTTGTCAGGTCAATCTTGGTCGGTATCACAAAGCAAAGACAAAGTACATCCATAGCATACTTTGCTTTGCTTTATTGTCCCTTCAGGGGAAACTGGCCTTGCAGCAGCCATTAAAAATACAACAGAAGATTTATCTTTAAACAACTTATGTAATGAGAGGAAGCTGCCTTTTATTACACGTTGATTAAAAATATGTTACAAGCTTGTTTTTCATATTACATAACACAAGTGGAACACACATTTCCTAACCCTGTCTCCTACAGATATGTTCCCATACAACTAAACTGCATTCTCAGTTACGTTTCGAAGGAAACGTATTACGGTCGCACTTTTAAACACGTGATTAACGCTGTAAATTAAAACAAAACAAAACTAAAATGCAACACAACTATATGGTTCTACCCTGTCTCCTACAAAATTACATTCCCATACAACTAAACTACAGACACACTTAAAAAAAAAAATTGCGCTGTTGAGCCAATAATTCTTACCAGAGGGGAAATTCCTTCTCCCGTTATAGCCCTACACATATATTAATCTAGTTATGCAACAAAATGTTTCAAATATTAGTGAACTTAATGTAAAGTCAATGTATTAAATTCCCATATAGAGTAATGTACTTTGATCACATAAAGAGACATGAAAAGACAATCTTTAACCTTCAGCTCTAGTAAACACAACAATATTTGTGTACCTTTTACAGAAAATGCATCGTTTCTTTGTCTTTCGGCCTCTTGGAGTTGTGTATTTAGTGAAACGTGCGTGCGGAACAATGTCTTTCTATCCTGAATAGCAGTTTATCGGCTTCCCCTCCCCGTTTCCTTACACATAGCTCTTTGTCAGTGGACCGCTGCACCACCGAGTTTCAATCCCGCCAAGGTTTCCTCTTTCCTACCCGGAATGTTTGAAATGCTATCAAAGAGTTGGCGTCCTCATCAAAGAGGTAAACTTTAAAGGGTTCCACCTTTGCCGTTGCCTCTCCCCCCGCCTCCTCTTCCTTTAATCTGGCAGGGGTTTGGCAGTCAAAGGTAAATAAGTGTGAAATGGGACATGTGTTTTCCATCCTTTCCCTTTGTCACACATGTTCTCCTCTCTCCATGATTAACATTCCACCTACTCCAGGTCGCCTTTCTTGGCGATCCGCGGGCCTCGCGCAGGTCGGCCTGCCAAAACACTCCCCGACCACCTGGAATTACAGAGCTTTCAAAGCCTACACTTCCTGTCCATCTGAAATCCATTGAGCCTATCAGAAGCCCCCCCAAGTGTAGGATGACAAGACCCTGGCATATGTATTTATTCTGGACGACTTTGCTCTTTCTGATCGACTGTTTATTGGTCTTCATTAGACAGTGGTAATTATTTGAATAATAAGATGAATCCGCCTTGAATTCAGAGCTCTGATCAGTGCCAGCGGCAACGTCTTGAGAACATCATGAGACAGGAAATAAAAAAAGGGGGCAAACAATTTTCAAGTCACATGAAAAAAAGAGACGTTTTTTCCCCCCCTTGTCTAAAATAAGCCTTCGCCGTGTTTTCAGGCAGAGCAGACTGCTCGAGATTTCCCTCGCCGTCGGCAGCCGCCAAGTGAGTACGGGCCCGCCTCGGGGGCTCGAGGTTGGCAGCGGCGTGCCAGTTGTTTTGTTTACCTTCCACCCAATGTCCAAGAGACGTGTTGTCAGAGGTCTTTAACAAAACCAATCTCCTCGTGCTACTGTGTTTATTTATTTATTTCATTGTATGTTTTGGCGTGCCAGCCACATTTGGGACTGTCTAAATAACCCCAGACGTCCAAAATTCATTTGACGGACATGGGCTGTGTTTCACGGTGAAAGGCTGTGATTTTTTAAATGGCACTGATGAGATTATTACTGCACTTTAGGGCGTTCGGCTGACAGCTATAGAGCAACAGTCGGACCCCTGGTTCGCCATCTTTGACGCATTTAAGTTGTTTTAGGGTGTGCTGTACATCATCGGATATAAGTGTAGGGCACAGAGGAGAGTGACGCCAAAACTTTTCCATATGGGGAAAAGAAATTCCATTTTGTATCGTAGCTTTTCCGTTCTGTGCCATTGTCATTCTTTGTCCCGAAACACAGGAAACTGTCTTGTTTAGTTTGGATAACTGTCTTGTCATGCAGTGCTTTCTTTAAACATACCTTAATCTGCGATCATTTTGAGCTATCATCCATTTTGCAGAGAGCAGAGTGTTTGTTTTTAACGGTAAACGTCTCATTTTTTTTTGGAACAAACCAGCTCACATGTCCTTGAAAAGGATTCAGGAGCCGCTCAGGTCATTATTTTAAATCACAGCCGTGTTCTCTTCCAATCGCTTGGAAGCAAGCTGCTATTCTCCCGTCCCCGAGAGCTTACCTCCATATTTTGAGTCCTTGTACCTTGGCAGGAGGGTCCAACCATATGGCAGAACTAAGTGTCGATTATCAACCAATCTCATATATCACACGCATATCCGATAAAGGCGGATATTCATCACTCATGTAGCACTTTTTTTTTTCCACACTCACTGTTAAGTAATGACAGATGAACAGCCTACCTACAGCTCCACTGATCCAGAAATATCAAATGTGTTTTCGGGCTGTGCCAATAGTCTGTCTTTTTGTCATTGAGTCACAAATGTTACATGCTGGTTGCAGAAGTACTGCGTTTGACACGTTAAACATGATTTCAGTTTGTTATTTTGATCTTTGGGTGTAACAGTAATTCTCATCCTCCAGTAGAGCTGCAACGATTTATCGATTAGTTGTCAACTATTAAATTAATCGGCAACTATTTTAATAATTTTGAGTGGGTTCGAGTAATTTTTTTTATTACAAAAAGTGTAAATTCTCTGATTCCAGCTTCTTAAATGTGAATATTTTCTGGTTTCTTTACTCCTTTATGACAGTAAACTGAATATCTTTGAGTTGTGGACAAAACAAGACATTTGAGGACGTCATCTTGGGCTTTGGGAAACACTGATCTGCATGTTTCACCATTTTCTGACATTTTATAGACCAAGCAACTAATCGATTAATTGGTAAAATAATCAACAGATTAATCGACAATGAAAATAATCATTATTTGTGGTCCTATCCTGCAATATAATCCATTATAGATACATTATAGAAAATCAGAAAAACTATTAATTGTTTTTCTTGGAATAAAAGTAACAAAAATAATTTCTTAAAATGTATATTAAAAAAATGTGTACAAGTGAAGGTAAGAGTAGGCTTTGCTGTTTTCTAATCCTCGTCATTTCATGTTTCTAAATATAATCTAAAATATGCAACAGCCTCAGCATGTAGATTAGAGCATATATTATCATATGTCATGTCATGATGATCAAAAAGCTTAATGAGTGACACAGATATGATGATTACCTATGTGCCTGTCTTTGTACGGCAACAGAAAGGCTGCCATTGCGCTTCAGTTATTAATGCGGCACTTAATTAGTCATAATTTTATACAACTAATTTACTCAGGACGCATTAAATAAACATAGATGTCTAATTAGAATATTGTGTTAAACTTGTTGGATGGAGCGCAGGCGTGTACACACTCGCAAACACACACTCGCCATGCCGTGTTCATTATCAGGCGAATACCTTAGCAACTGATACTGCCTTGAGCATAATAGAGTGAGAGTGATTTGCATACACAAATACTTTGTGTGTATGCATTTCATACATTAACAGTACGAGTGTAGAATGAGCTCTAATTCCTGGATCAGCAAGAACGTAAGCAATATTATGGAGGTCAAAGGTTAAAGCCGCAGTACCGTGACAGCAGATGTTTGGTTAGTTTTGTCTATTTTATGCTGAATAAGCTTTGGTGTTTACATTTTTTTAGCTTAGTCTGTTGCTCATATCTTTAGGAGAATATTTTCAATCTTTTATTATTATCTACACAAAAAAAATCTGCATGTTATATACATGGTGCCAGTTACTGTGTATAATAGAGTAGTGGAAGCAGCACAACGAAGAAAAATGCGCCCTCGCTGACACATGCATACGTACAGAGGCGCCGACCCACCTTGAGTGAGTCTGGTGTTTTGCAGCCTGCAGCATTCATCAGCAGGCAGCAGCCGGCAGGCCGCGGTGCAGACGAGCAGTAGGACAGTGCATTAATGAAATGTTAATGGCTGAATTAAGACTGAAATAACCAATCTAGCCTGGACTCCTGTGCGAGTCCATTAGCATCAGCGCGCCATGCTGGGGCAAATGACAACACCCCCCGCCCCTACCACCACAACCTCCATCCAGGGCAGGGGCCATGGGGCTGGGGGCCCATGCAGGTAGATGGCATTGGAGGGTGGGGGGGTATGCGGAGACAGTGCTCCATCTGCCTGACCTCTGCTTGTTGGCTGCTGGGAGAGCGTCAACAAACGATTTACAAATGGAACGGGGTGGGCGACGCACGATTGGGTGTCTCTCTCTGTGATTGATGAGTGACATCAAGGACAATCTCAGCTTTTCCCATGTTGTCTTAATGGTGGAGTTTGTTTCAATTGCGATGTTGCTTCTCCTCTAGTGGTGTTGAGTCCTATGCGATATAAAAAGTCTGCAGGTTTTCAGTCTCAAACCAGGACCAGTTTGATTAAAACAGACTAAATGTCGGCTTGTGAAAGCGCCCTCAGTCTACAAAATCTTAGAAAAAAGCTCATCACAAATTCAAATCAAATAGCTTGTTTTGTCCTACTAACAGTCCCCAAAGATATTCAATTTATAATTATTTAAAACAGAGAAAAGCGGCAGATGCTAATGTTTGGAAACCTGGAACCACTAGTGGAAGTTTTTACTTAGGATGTGGTCACACGATATGATCTAGCCCATTCAGTCTGTTAATTATCTGTGGTGTCATACCAAAAAAGATACACATTTTCAGCTGTCATAAGGCATTTATTTCTGATTCCTCCTGAGTTTAATAATTTTACCCGCCTCCTAAAATGGGTCCTGAGTTTAAAAGTTGCCCTTCAGAGCTCGTATTATCTATCTTCAGTGACAACGACCTTTGGACTCTGTCTCTTTAAGAATTAACCAAGAGGTCAGTGCTGTCTCCCATCCGTCTAAATGAATGTAGCTCAAGATCACTTGGGTCTGATCTTGATTTGGCTTTTATTTAATTACAAGTATATGAATGCATGTCTTGCTTTGCAGTAATGCTGTTATTCTACATCATGGAAAGTGTAATTGAGACCACACAGGGCATTACAGGGCAGCATTATGGCTGAGGAGCTGAGTGATGTGTCTGTGCTTGACGCGCTGCTCCCTGTTTCTTAATTAGAAACTTAGATCACCATGTCGGTCCAAGAATCACACTAGCATGTTTCCTTTACATCTCGAGAGGGGGGCACAGGGGGGTGTCATGGATGGCCCTCCAGCTCCCGCACGCCAAAGTAAGTCAATAAATCTGCTTACAAACATCCACAGATACTTCATGAAAAAAAATTGTGAGGAAGATACATTAGAGCTCTTAACCTGGTAATGTCCTCTAATTGGGGGAAGCTGTAATTGGTTTAAGCATTAATCAGATTTGAGCCGGTTGTGGTTAAGTGTTGTGCGAATGCGAGGTTTCCTGTCGAAGTATGAAAAGAGTTTTTGTTAGAAATAAATGTGTTTGTGCCGCTGGGGGCCTCTGGAGCACATTATGTGATCATGATGACCCTTAGAGTCAATGACCAAATATGCACTTAGTGATTGTAATGCTTGTACGGTGCGCTTTGTGGGAAATCTGTCTCTCTAAACATGTTCAGGAGGGGGATTTCATTCTTGTGAGGGGTTGTTCCACCTTATATATTATGCTGATTTTTATTGACATTGCATTTAGTCATTTGAATAATGACTAAATGCAGCGGCAGATTGGAAGATCCGTTACAATAATCTCTTTAAAGTGAATAGGCAGAGCCAAATAACCCCCAGTTCTTGTTATATGACATAAAAAGGGCACTAGATTAGACTGGCAAAGTACTGTACATCTAGTTAGCCTGGTTCAATTTCCAGGTGCATACCTGTGGTACTAGTGTTATAGTCATAAAGAGCAGGTTGGGCTGCTAAAATACTTGGTTTAAGCTAGAGAAAGATTGTGGTTTTGGTTCAGGCTGTTCTCAAACACCGTTCGTAGCTTCACCTACGAAAAGTAATGCACTGTAATTCGTATATATTTTTCATTAGGCCTTGCTCGCAGTCGGCGTTCCAGTTCATCCCAAAGGTGTTGATGGAGTTGAGGTCAGGTCAGTTAAGGTCTTCCACACCACACTGGAAAAAACAGTCTTTGTGTATGGAGCATTACCATGTTGAAACAGGAAAGGGTCTTTCCTAAACTGTTGCCACAAAGTTGGAAGCATTTGTCTAAAATACCATTGTATGCTGGAGCATTCGTTGGAACTAATGGGCCGAGACCAAACCATGAAAAACAGCCCGAGACCACAAGAAAACAAATGTATGTGGACAGCATGTACCCTTCTATGTATTTAGCTAATTCAGAGTAGTTGTTGATGAATGACGGAAACATTTTGACCACAGTTCTTAGCTGTTTGAAACCAGCTAGCTCCTGCCCTGAAACCCGGTTCTTTGGCTCTGCTCGCTGAGGTTTAAAGTCGACCAATGAGATAATTTCAGCCTGCAGAGCCGCTCTGCCTCTGAGGAAAGTTTGCATAATTAACACTGTGATGTACAGTCTTGGCTGGATGGTGACATGCAGTACAGTACGCTCTTGTGGGGATCAAACTTTTGAAAGACACGCCTCCAGCTACAACCCTCTCCTCCGCTATCTTTAAATGTTCTTTGAGATTGTCTCAATGCAAACGTCATTTTGGACAAAGGAGGGAGGAAGTTTTTTTTTGCATAATGCAGAAAGCATGTAAATTTGAAGGCAGCTTTCACTATTGTTGAAATTCACAGCAGTGACTGCCAGCAGTGCACGCTGGTATAATAGATGTAACATCAGCACGGCTCTCAGAAAACAAGACCTGGGGAGGGATGAGGGAGTCGGAGGGGGAAAAAAAATCATATAGATGGAAAAAAAGGTTGTCACCTTCACCTTGCGTACTTGTCATTCGCCCAGCGTCAGGTCATTAAATTCACATTAGGCCTCTCTGAGGGACCTTCGGATGCTGTTAGTGCACCTAAAGCTGTGTGGCAGTAAAAAGAATCACAACTTCCTCCTCTTCACGATGGGGGAAAACACACACATAAAAGCAGCTATGCGGCACTTTGCATTCTGACACTGGATCATTATGGTCTCTCATGTCTGTTTTTTTTCCTTTTTCTGGGGTCGATAATGGAGACCCGGGGCACAAGAGAGACGTTGGCAATGTCCATTTGTCCATCCCCTGGAGGACGGAGCTGGATCTGAGTCAAAGTTTTAGATCGCTGCCACTGAGATGGCATTAACTCCCCTTCTCCTGGGTGAGCCGCGTGAATCATTTATTAACAGAAACCTGCGACGGACGTTTCAAATGTCAGTTCACGTTAGGTCCATGTCCCCGGATTATTCAAAGCAAAAAAAGAAAAAGGTAGCCAGGGTGGCACTTTGTCATATGGAGTACTTACCTCATGCCACAAAGGACAAAAAAGATGTGTCACAGCTGTGCAGCTCGTCCAAGGTACATGAGCCAAGAAAGACTCCAGTATATTTTTATGAATTAAATATATTTATATTTTCACAAGCTCCACTTCAAAACTGCGAAACTATGACACAATTATTTAGGAGAAGTGGCTGGGTGGCGAGATGACCTTCCACGTGTTTATCTGGCCACGTGTGACATTGGCCACCCCATTTGCCTGCATATTATTGTTTATAACCAGGAGTTAGAGGGGTTTATAGGTTGCTGTTGGACGGACAGCTGCTGTGTTTGGCTGTTGACCAGAGGCCTAATAACTACGGCATGAGAGGGACATTACCTGTGAGCAGCTGCCATCCAGTTGCATGAAACTGTGCCCAACAATAACCGTTCAAATGGGAATGGAGTCACTAATAATGATTTGAGCTGCAGCATCGTCGGACTAAAGTCGAGTTTGTAACCTCTGGTCACATCCTGTATCTCTAGATGGATAGATAAACAGATGAAGTATAGATATATTTTCTTCATTATACTGTCTGTAATATCATAGTTTGGTGCAGAAGTGATCTTAAGGAAAGCTCTAGACTCTAAATCTAAACTCTGTCTGAACTGATTGTAGCAGCGCTGCAGAGTTTTTGACTTCTGGCAGCTATTACTTTTCTTTTCAAACAGTGCTTCTGGTTGTGTCAGACACTCAATGTATTGGTTTATCCCTTTTTCTTCTCATTTCTCATCTTTACACATGAGTTGATCGCAGCAGCTCGATCCCCCCCCCCCCCCTTCACCATCCCCCCACCTTCAGCCGCGTCCTGCGAGCGAGACAGCTGTGAAAACAGTGTGGAATCTTTGCAAGAGAAACCGGCTCGTTGCTCTATCTTCTGATTTTAACCAGATTTTCCAGGGATATTAGAGGAAACAAAAGATGTGACATCCCAGCGTTTCCACCGTTCAAAGCTCCACCCGATAACTTTGATGCGAGATTCACTCTGAATAAAGGGAGAGGGGAGCATTTTGGATGGCTTCCTTACGTTTAAAGTGAGGTGACACTTAACTGCTCCATAAATTTGCATTTGTTATCGCCGTCTTTAGCATACATAATAAGAAACCTCCCTTAAGATGTGGAGATCTGAAACGGAAAAGATGGTATGCTTGTCGTGATAAGACTCCTGCCACATGGCTCTGCGAGAAAGAAAGTTTGGTGTCACTTTCCCTTTTAGCTCTATCACAAAAGAGCTGTACCAGAACATCTGTACAAATAAATGTGAGGCATTTGTCACGGTGACATTGATACAGAGGCATAATAATAAAGTCCATAACAGAAAATGACACAGCATGCTTCAAGACCAATAGGATCCAGTAAGAAGAGAGAGCATACAGAACAATTAACGAAATACGATGAGAGAAGAAGAAATGTTCTTTGATGCTCAATTTACTCAGACAAGATGTCATCAATTATTTGCCTTGATAAGTATTCACTTCCAGGTACTTTTACAAGATTCAGAATTAGCAGTTTTTACAAGTTGCTTACATGTTAATTATCCTCAGCAGTGGTAAAATCTAAAGGGGAGATGAATTTTCTGCGATCACAAGTTGTGAAGGTGTTGCTTGTTAGTCAATTCAAATACCGCAATTAGTGCTGTTGCTGTTGCTGTGTAAGGTATTTGTCTAACTTGTGTTGTCTAGTTTGTGAAAACTATACAAGGCTTGGAAAATATATCAATGATGTTGAAGCACGACACATTTTTTCTTATGCATCGTTTATGATCAAAAGTATTTAAATGGGAATCGAGTTGTCTTCACAAGATGTGTTTTGTTTCTGTGAACGATGTAATTGGACCCCAACAGGAGTTTAATTTGATTGGAACAGGCGTATGTGTGTGTGAGCATATATTATTGTTATTATTTATTATTATTATTTTACATATAGTGTAAAAGGCATATAGTAATTTCTGGGTTTTAGGACTCATTCCTGCAGCACTCTTTGGCAGTATCATGGGCAAGGCACACTTCCAGTGTTGGGGGTTCAATTCCCAGTGGACCCACTCAGTATATCAAATATTTAGAGTATGCAGTTTGTATATAAGTGTCCATGTCCAGCACCTGGCATATACAGTACCAGTTTATTTTATGTTAAGCGCACCAACGGCACCGAGACAAATTTGTCTAAATTTATAGCAGCAGGTGAATAATGTGATTAAGTCAATGATTTGCAGGAAACCTCCACGATAAGAGACCTCCTTAAATCAGCAAGAACTGATGTCAAAATACAGTGCTGCTTCCCCGCTGGTGGATGGGCAGCGGCCTCATTTTATTCCAGCCCATGTATAAAACACAATGTGGGAATAGGTCTGACTGATCTATCCCATCTAATATGCGACTTTCTCTCCTTTTTTTTTTTTTTTTTGCTCATAAGTTGCAAATGGCTTCATTAAAACAAAAGCACGACCATAGGGAGCACATAAAACATGCTGCTGCTACCTAATATGGTATTTATGACCAGGGCTAAATGTAGAGTGAATTAAACTTTAAAGGATTGCAGTCAGGTAGACTCGCCGACGTTTGTGGAGGAATGTCCATTAACAAGATGAAAGAAGAGGGGTGTGTGGATATGTGCGTGTGTGTGTTCGGGAGTGTTATTCCCTCATGGCTGCCGGTGGAACGCCAGCTAGACGGCTGGCTGGACTTAGACACCTTACAACCGCACGTGAAATGAAAAATCGACTGACAGTTTCGCCCAGGAGCCCCAGCCTCCTGTATTTACAGAAATAATTAAAACGTAATATCATCAAAAGTGACTTCTCCCACCTCCCTCCACCCCGTCTTCACCGAATCTCCTTGTACATCGCCTCGCTCTCCGTGAAAGAAGTTTCATCTGCTGGAGAAAATAAACCAATTAACAGCTGATGTAGTCGAAAAGGAGGTTTATGCCGACCGAGGCGTGATGCAGAATGCTTATTAGAGGACAGGTTCAGGTCTAAATAATCACTAGACACGCTTGAAACCAATTCTACATTCATCAGCTGCTGGATTTCCCAGTGGGGGAACACACAGGAGCAAAGGCCTTGTCAGCTGCTCTGAATGCCTCAATCTTAACCTGGCCGACCTGCGTTGTGTGACACACAAACAAGCTGGAATCAAGCTACAATAAAGACTAAAACTCCATATTTTCAGATGACTTATCATCTCCACAGCCTGAAGAATCCTGCACAAGGGAAATCCCGTGTGCTCTAATACACCAAGCATTATGGTCGAAGTCAAACAGGCATCAACCAGCTGCAGGCTGGTTTGCTGATTTTCTAACTTTAGTGGCTCTGTTGATGCATGAATGTAATATTTTGTTCAGCAAATCTCCTACTTTACAGCAAGTCTGTGCTGCTGCAGCACTTAAGAATTAACAGATGGAGTTTTTGAAGTCAACAGTTCAGTTTCACTTCAGTACCTTTTTGTTTTGCTTTAACAACTTTTCTCTTTGGTAACTTTTTTTAGAAATCGTTGCACAGCACTTTGTGGTACATCACTGCACTGATATACAGTATAATGACTGAAAACCATTGATTCTGAAAAAGCTGCACAGATTACACATACTACAGTGACTTAAGAGTACATTTTTCATGAAATGATTCGACCAAAACCAGTGGGCAACCTCTGGGTTTGAAAAGTGAAGCCAATGCTGAAGTACCTTAAACCTGCATTCTTTCTAATAGCCAGCAGGGGGCGACTCCTCTGGTTGCTAAAAGAAGTCTGATTGTATAGAAGTCTATGAGAAAATGACCCTACTTCTCACTTGATTTATTACCTCAGTAAACATTGTAAACATGAGTTTATGGTCTCAATCGCTGGTTTCAAGTCTTCTTCAATACAGCATGATGTTCATTTAGTAAATTATGGTCCAGTTTAGAGTCAAATAGACCATAAAGCAGGGGATGCTTTAGGGCGGGGCTACCTTGTGATTGACAGGTCGTCACTACGTCCACTTTTATACAGTCTATGATCAAAACTTGCAATTTTGTAAAGTGCATCTTTAAGTTGTCAAAGCTTAAAACATCTAAATGTAAATTTAACTTACAAAAGAGAAGATTTGAGGTTTTAAGGTTCAGTTCTTCACTTCCTGTGCAGAGATTTTCCTACTGTGACAGCAGAATGTAATCTGGACAAACAGTCTACATTATCTCAATGTTAGGCACACTTTGTGGTTTAAGCTTATGAGACGGTATGTAAATGTGTTTCGCAGAGCAGCTTCATGAGATTAAATTATTTATGATCTGAATTCATATTGTATATTTATATTTATGTAATGTCAGGCTGATATAGGGTAAGTCAAAGTAAGGTCTAAAGAAACTAAACAAATTATTTTCCTGAAAACATATTCATATATTCTTCTTTATATTAGTGTTTGTTTGCCTTACGGCAATCACCGACTCAAGTTCAAAGTTGACCCAGTTTCTGATTTACCAGTACAGATGTGATCAGTGTAGAAAACCCACTCAGTGCTGCCAGTGTGTGCAGAGATCCTGCTGCACGTTTCATTCATTTACAAAGAAAATGTCCAGCAACATGTGAGGCACGTGTCAATTTCCACTCCAGTCTTTTCAAAATAGACATCCGTCTTCACAGGAAACAACTTGGTTAGGTTTAGGCAACAAAACTACTTAGTGAGGTTTAAGAAAAGATTGTGGTTTGGGTTAAAATAACAGCAGAAGTGGCGTTACCTATGTACGGAAGTTACATACGTATAGCTACGAACGTTGTTTAACAGAACAGCCTGACCTGTTGAATAGTTAGTTATGTATAAATAAGTATTTATATTTTGTAATGTGGTTCTGTTGCTGTAAAGAACCGTCTACAATGTAGGATGATTGCAAGGTGAATGCACGACCTTGGCTATCACTACATCATGTGACAACTCCATTTTGTCCCCTTGCTCTTGTGAAAAGCATCATATTTAATAGATTTGAGTCACATCTTTGTGATACACAGGTAAGAGATACATATTTGAAATGGCCACAGGGATCATGCATCTTAGATAGCTGTGTGATAAGCACAGCTGTAATGGCTTACATCCTCACTCTCTCTCTCTTCCCCTCTTCCCACGAGGCTCGCCCACCTTTTTAACGTTTTAGCTCACAGATGGGCGAAAAAGGTTCCCTCGCTTTCACGTGACCTCTGTTGAATGTAAAAATTTGTGACACAAAGTGGCGCGGTTTCATATTTGTTTAGCAGTGACTGGCTCAGTGCGCCAGCGTAATGGCACGGCTCCGGTATCCAGATCACCGGAGGCGGTGCATCAGGGGACAACCTGGGATCACCGTGCTGCTGATTTATGCATGAACCATGTGCTCACTTTGCTGAGACAGACGGAGCCGACGGTAACAGAGGAGACATTCGGACGGGAAGACATCCTCTTTTTTCGCGATGCTGGGGGAACGGAGACAACAGGGACGGGCGGAGGCCTTCACAAAGACATTACATATTCTGATGTTGTGTTCATACCAGCTACCTGTCTGTTTGAGCCATCTGTCATGTGGAATGAGGAACATGGGGAAAACAGAAGGGACAGCAACCCGTTAAAGCAAAGTTATCATCCAGATGCATGCGATCCTCACTCAGGTTACTAAATGTCACTTTCTGGGAGTTGAAAGAAGGCCAACAAAAGCTCAGATTTAAATGTATAAGAGATATTTAATCACATGAGGTTCAGCAAAGTAATGTAAGTGCACGTGAACGTTAACAGGCGTGGCATGTTCTCTGTTTGTGCAATTTTTTTAATTTTGCTGGTCAGTTTTTAGCAAATCAGCATAATGTTCGGCCCCATTTTTGTATTATTTGGCATTTAGCAGATTTTTCCTTTGAAACCAAGCTTGAAGTTATTGTTGGTTTCTGGTTTGGCAATGCTTTTCTTAGTCAAACATTCAATTATACAGCTTTTCTCCAGAGCAAAAACATCCCTCACTTAGCTTTGTAGAAGTTAACAGCCTTATTTTTCTGTTAAGATTACCAGGAATCAGCATTTAAAGAAACTGAACTATGTTTTGTTAAACCTCTTTCTGCTCGATATTAAGAACTATGGCTGTCAATCGATTCAAATATTTAATCACGATTAATCGCAAATTAATCACATTTTTTATCTGTTCAAAATGTACCTTAAAGGGAGATTTATCAAGTATTTAATACTCTTATCAACATGGGAGTGGGTAAATATGCTGCTTTATTATGGATATAATGGATTCTTTAGGTTTTCTAGTTTCATATGATACCAGTATCTTCACTCACTAGCTTTAAAACTGAGCCGCTACAACCTAAATATCGCAAGTTGCACCTAGTATTTATCGTCCGGATGTGCTTTCGTAAATACTTTTCTGTGATATTACTGTAAGAACATCTCACTTGTGGCTATCTACAATATTGATAATCTTATGAATTATGTTCCTCAACAGTTGACCTTATTTTATATTAAACAACACAAAACAACAAAACAAAAAGGTTTCTTTTCCCCCCTGATACCCGCGACATGTCATTCGTGTTTGCAGCCAGTATTCTCATACTTAATGTATAAGCTATCAGCTGAGTGTCCATCCCAGGTGACCATGACATGCTCTGACATGCAGACTGCACAAACAGATTGCAAACCTTTCTGTGTTAATACTGGGCGTATGATGTTTTAGGTCACACTCCAACAGCATACCAGGGTCTGAAAATCAGAAATTGGCCAAAATGAGCCAGATCTTTGAGACTCAATTCTTTTTTTTTGCTGACTGTATGAATCCTAAATGAATTCACATGCTTAAGTGAGGAGTTTGTGTTTTTTTCCACTGGTCATAAATAAGAATATAGGCCTCTTTTATCACTGTGTGTATAGACGTTACATGTAAAAGCAAACATTGAACAAAAGGAGTCCAAAAAAATTGGTAATTGTTGAAGTTGTCGTTGAGAATTTCTCTCAATTAGATTTCAGTTGTCTTGTTGAGAAAACCGTTTTGTTTACATCTTGATCACAGATTGGTTGTGACAGATGTAGATTCACCTAAAGGTAACACTTTACAATAATCATCAATAATAAATGGTAAATGATAGTGAATTAAATATAATTTATAGTTATTTTACTGTTAACAAACAATGAAACGCTAATAATAATGTTTACTACTTAGTAATGCTAGAAATGCTATTTTATTAATGATGGTTATTATAAAGTGTCCTGTGTGTTTTGCTGTGAGTTATCTTTAAAGGTAACGGACCTACCTATGACAAAGCAACCCTTGTATTTTTTCAACCATGCTCACTCCTGCGGCATTAATTCGAACACAGGAAATCTGCATGGAAATCTAGCCCCTTTGAGCATCGCTATCCCTGTTTATCTTGACAGCGCTCTCCTTAAGCAGGCCGTGTATCCATATTTGAAGGCGCCACCGGCTGCGTAGGTAAAGATGGGAATTTGTAGTGACAAGGGGAGGGCATCAGCACAACAGAGGTACTTAAGGAAAGAGACAACCTCTTCCAGCAAAGGCAAATGAGACTTGTCATCCGGCAGTTGGTGCAGTAATTATAAAGGGTGCGTTGAATTTCCCAGGGATTTCAGGAGAATGGCATAATGGAGAAAACACTAAGAATTTTATAAGCCAAGCTGGGGGGGAAACAAGAAAGGAAAATCTACTAAAGTCTGCCTTTACAAAAGAAACATTAAAGGTGTTTGTGTTATTTAGGCACCCGGTATCTGTCGTCATTGTGCTACTAGTAAAACAGACTTGCTGATTCTGTGAAACAGCAGCAGAAACGGCTGCTGTTGTTCTAAATTAGCAGTTAAGTTGTTGCCTCAGTCATTTGGTGGATAGCAGGTGCACCTGCTCATCTAACCCTTCTCCTTCTCAATGCTTTCTCAGCAGCTGATGCTTCGATCATGTTATTTTTGCCAAACGTTACCTCTGCAAATGGCTAGATAGCTGGAAGGATGGCATACTATATTAATCTCAATGGACTTGCAGAGTATTAGTGTTGGCTATCATTTAAAACGCAGCATAACTCTCATCTTTTTGCATAAGTTGTCTATATTTCTTAAAGTTGTTATATTTTATTTACTGGAATGTAGATGTACGGTTAAGTTTGAATCATTTATAAGAATCATGAAAGCGTTTTTGCATGACATAATGTAAAAGGAATAACAATCTCAGACACAGTGTGTTATTGCTTTGGGAGCAGGGATTTGTTAGAGATTATGTCGTATTCTAATGAACAGTAATCAAGTCAAGTACATTTTATTTATATGAATAGAAAGACATGAAGGCAAGATAAACTTTGCATGTTTGTGGAAGCTCACCGGTTATGTTACATTAAAGTAATTTAGCAAAAATTGCATTGTATTGAGTTTAAGTATTGAGTTTTAGTGTGCAGTGGTCAATAGTGCGAGAGAAGTTTTTGACCTTTTTAACATAGATTTCTGTTATTAATATGCAGTATTTTATATTATTGCTGGTTTTAATTTAAACCTTTAGTGGTCAGTCTTTAAAACCTGCAATGAAGCCTGCATCAAGGAGCTGTTAAATGAATTTCAGTAGCGCGGTTTTCACTGGAGAAGTTTACTGCCCCTCAATGATCTTAATGCTGTTTTAGAGGCTTCTCCACCTTTGCAAGAGTAATCTGCGGGGGAAGCACTGAATACTTGTAGTTTCTCTGCATCTTTATCAGCAGTTTCAATTCCCAAATACCTCTAGCAGTATTTTCTTTGAAGCAACCAAACAAAGTAAACATGGTTATATATAAATATCGACTAAAGAACGTGCAAAATATCGACTAAAGTCTCTGCAAAATATCGACTAAAGTCTGTGCAAAATATTGAATAAGTATCGACTAAATTTGCCAAATATTGACTAAAGAATGTGCAAAATATCTACTTAAGTGTGCAAAGTATCCTCCTGCTGTAACGGTGTATCTCTCCCTCCTCCTGTAAATATTTCCTCAGGCCAACACTGAGTGTGTTTCTTCTTGAATATACCTTATTAGAAAATGGTTAAACATGAATTAAAAGGAAGGTAGTTGTTTACCTTGTTGCTAAAATAGACCTCAAGCATTTTCGTCGGGGATTTAGTTTTTCTGTAGATGATGCGTGCTTTGTTTGTTTACCCTCCAGAAACATTCATGTATATTTGAGTCTGACAGTTACATCTGCTCAGGGATGCACCGCCTCGAGCAGCATCAGTGAAACTGCCGCCGACTCGCCTTGCATCCCATCGGTGTGCCGTGAACCTTTTGCATTTCCGCGTTTCTCCGCTCACCTCCAGACCCCGCCGGCCCAGTCGACCCTCCCCGGTGCGATCCCCCCCATCACTTTAGAGAACACAGATGTAAACCTCATCCTCCCTGTCCGTGTCTCGGGGACACACCGAAGCTCACCGCCGCCGACTCGGAGCTCCCTCAGCGACAGCTGTCCTGATTTTGACTGACATCAGAGTCAGTCCTCAGTCACTCTGATCCCGTCAAGGAGTCGGCTGAGATGAACCGATGGCGGATGGCCTATTTATACCCCAGTCACCTGATCTCTCACTCCCCCACAGGCCAGGAATATTAAATTGACAGCAGCATATTCTGAAATGTGTGATTGCCCTCGAGCCTGCAGATACTCGGGGTTATCTGCTTTTTTATTTTTTACTTACCTTGATAAACACATGGAGGACTCTTCTGCGGCCCGTACTACAAGGCTCTAACATCAGGTTGATGGTTTGATTCCTTCTGGATCCTCATTCCTTCCTCATTCATGCTGAAAAAACATCCACTATGCTCAGATGGTTTCCTTCACTCTTCCCTCCTCTCTCCCTGCCAGCAGATTATTCAACTTTCCATCCTTCCTTTCTTTGAACCTTCCTTCGCTCTTTCTGAGGGATTTCTCATATCATCTAGTAATTCATTCATTCACATCATTAAGTCATTGACACACCTACCCATCCTTCCTTTTTTCTTTGCGTTCTGCACATGATTCTGTTTGATATGTCCATTCCTTTTGGAAAATGTCCATTAATTCACTCTTACTTTAATTCATTCACTCACTCTCTTCCTCATTAGTTTATTCCCAAGTTAATCAGTGACTTATCAAACAGATGTTTCTGTTTGACCGTCTATCCGTCTTTCCTTTTAGCAGATTTTTTATCTATCCGTTCATTCACTTTGCATTTTTTTATGCATTCACTCATTCATCCATCATCATTTCCTCTTAACACAACAGACTTTCATCAAAGAACGTATATTGCCAAGAAGTGAGAGTCAATTGTTCGTTCCCTTGCAAAATCAGCGCCCAGCAGCAGAGCTACGCTTCCGCAATTTTGGACCGAATCCGCTGAAATCGAGATCCGTCCAAATATTTATTTCCCTGCACAAATGTTCTGCAGGGGTGTGCAAGCATTCATAAAGATCCACAAAATCAGTTTTTATAAATTTCTGTTCAAATTCTTTGGACGAAAATCCGTGCTTGCTAATCAACTCCCTCCTTTCTTTCCTTTTCTGAATATTAGTCATCTATTTATTCATCCATCCATCTCTTTTAGTTGAACCAGTGGGTGGTTTTCAGGAAGCCCTGCAGCCTTGGATCTTTCCCTCCAAACACAGGAGAGGTGTTGACCGACGTTGGACAGATTGGCCGGGCAGCACAGAAAATGAGTCGCTGTAATCACATTTACTTGGCCCTTATCTGCATGTTTGACATTTCGCCTCAGCGGCCCGACAACCAAAGTGTAGGTCGAGCTGAACCGCGAGCTGTCAAAACTCGCCACTCGGCCCGTGCCATGTTAAACACCCAACATCTGGGTCCGCCGTAAACACTCGGCCCCTAATAATCAGCCCCACATGTGGCTGCGTTCAGGCAGCACGGGCTCCCGTCCAGCGCCTGCACGTAAAGGAAACTGTCAGAGTGTTTGTCTGACGGTTACAGCGTCAGGATTACAGTATGATATGAAATATTTGAAATTCAGCTCTCCTCCTATTATAATTAAGGCAGGTTTCAAACGGGCCCCTACGTTTGATCTCCACGCCATCCTGATACGCAGCTTAAGATGAGACATTTATTTAATAGCAGCTGCACCGCAAAACTCCAGCAGCTGGCAGTTAAAAGAAAACCCCTCCCTTGGATACGGTTACACTCCTAGATATCATCAATCTGTGATTTCAATGCATTCCAGGAGTTATTCTGTGATTAAGTGGTTAAACTTACATTTCTAGTGGACCCGCTTTCCCTCAAACTGCCTTGTCTAATTATACCTCAGTTAAATTTCCTACATTTCCCAGAATAACTTTTGACAGCCTCCAAAGACGGGGTGTGGCCCTGTTGCTTAGAAACAGCTAGCTAGCCAAGTGGTTCATGAATTTTGGCCCCAAAATCTGCAGTCGTTAAAGCCCTTCGTACTAAAATTCTAACTTTGTTGTGGCTGCATTGGACTCTGGTCTATTTCCTTCTCCTCTGGGTGCAGCGCCAGATCACTCCACCTCCTCTACCGTGTTTGTTTTTTATCATTAATATGTTCTTGGGTTGTCCGTCCATTCTCGTGAACGCGATATTCATGGTTATCGCGTTAGTTAAATAATGGTTATGACAGAATAACACATTTTCTGAGCAGCATGCCTGAAGGTTAGAAGAGTTCATGTTACTTTTGCAAATGAACTCTCCATTAAATAAACCAGATTAACTTGGTGTATATACCTGAGCTCTGCTGCTTGGTATGCACGCAACTTCCCACAACTCCTCTGAGTCTCCCAACCCCCCTCAGGTTCGGGGCAGATGTTCTCAATACGGAGATCAATGAGGGGTTCATTTCACTGTCTTTGTTCCCTTCTGTTCGCTTCGACAGCCGTACCGCTCGCAATAATTCAAGAAAGTAACACAAATGGCGTGTATAAGGCCATGTGGTTCCCCTGATGCATGAGACTAGTCTGGAGAGAAAGACGGAGATGGTGAAAGACTGAAAATCATTCAGAGAGAGGGAGCAAAAGATGATTTAAATATGCTTTACCTCTTCAGCGTCCAAACACATACACATTACCTATATATGTTTATTCAAGATGAACGTATAATGACATAATGCATAGACCCATACATAAAAATGCCGTTGCTGTGTACTTATTATTTTGCAATTTTCTTTTTTTAAGAGTCACCAGAATGCAGGAAACAAAGTCTTTGAAACTCTAATCCCAGACCCTCGCTTTGGTTTCAAAATCCTCCCTATTTTTGAGGTCTCAAGGTTGGCAAGTTTGATGACTTGTTCAACTTTAATGTGATAATATCGTGTTAACAACGGCTAATGGTAAAGCTTCCACATACAGTTCATACTGTGGATTGAATCACTGTCATATACCATATAGTTTATTACTCTATAGCACTGTTTTTTAGTTATAGAATTAATACAATAGTACCATTTATATAATGTGAATTGATGTGTTTTCCCTCTCTCTGCTGAAGCAGCTGATGATAAGCTGTTCCACCTCTTCATACTGTGACACAAACATTTCTATTTAACCTGTTTCATGTTGAAATTATCGGTTGTGTATGGTTTTGACCCTGCCCTGATTCTTATCTATATCCTTGTTTCTTTGTGCTACTGTGTTATTATTTGCTGTAACGTCTCTGTTTCTAGACTCATTTAAAGTTCCATCTTATCTGATGAAAGATGTGTTACCACACTGACATGCTCTGAAGCTCTGTGCATCAGCGCCTGTCGACCTGGGTGTGTGTGCACTTGGATGTGCGTGTTGCGTTTGGGCTCAAACCTATACATCATCCCCCCGGTGACGACATCTTCGAGCGCCGGACCGGCTCGAGCCGGCCCCCGGGGGTCAATCTCTTAAATGAGATTTCAGCACCACTGACCCGTGCTCTGGTCCTCTCACCTTTTGCCAGGAGAACAGGAATGACCTCTGACCCCGGGATCTGTGAGCAGCCACCGTCTTCCTCCAAGTGGCGACCCCTCAGCAGCAGCAGACCGTGCCTAAGCCGGGGAGACGGAGTGAGAAGGTGAGGCCTCGGTGTGTGGAGGACCACAGAGGTGTAAAATGATGAGTTCACTTCCAAAAAGAAATGTCCACATTTTAGAAAAAGGGACACCTTCTCTTACAGAAAATATTTAAGGTTTATTCATTCTTAGATGAGTGACAAAAACAGATGAATAGAAAGATGTAGATAATTTATGGGACTAAACTAAAAAAAAAACTAGACTAGAACTGGATCCTCTGATCGAGGTACTGAATGAAGAACTTATAGTGTGGGGCCATTATTTTATTTATTTTTTTAGGTTTTTATATCATTCTGTAGCTTCCCAGTGGTAGCTTCCCTTAGGTATTAAATTACAAACATTTCAATTTTGGTCGATGTGCGTATGTTTTAGCGTCAAGTCACACAGTAACACAAACAAACTAACCGATCGATGACCAGCAACTCTTGTGTTGTCCAGAAATACTAATGGTACATTTATAAAACCATGCAAGGAATGTCTGTTATACAATAGGGTTATTAAGCCCCCTGCCTTCTCTTACAGCCCCCGGTCTACTGGCCTTTCTACCGTCAGAGCTTCCTGTTACAGCCACTACAAAAGGTAAGAGAACAATGTTTGAATAGTAGTGCAAAGGGTCATTATACTGTACATATACGGCATCAAACACAACAGCTACCAGTCTACGTCATGCTTATATAATGGAAAGGTACACACTGATATGCATCCACATTTTCTATTTAGTTATATCTCAAACAATTCACAGTAAAGTCAGACGTTTTTACTCACAAGTGCCACCATTTGTTCCTGTTTGATCAGCTGCAGCAGAGTTTGCATAGAACTGAACGTACGGTAACAGTGTTTAGTTCAAAACAGGTTACAGTTTGTTTCAGTGCGTTAGATATGTTAAAGGCTCCAAGGCGGATAATGCAGAAGAGCATACAGTATTTCCCAGAGGCCGGCGTTAGCCTACATACTGTACTGTATGCATGCGAGTACAAGAGCAGCACACACACACAGATATACTGTATATAACGGCCTTTTATGTGCATATGCGCAGTTGTGTGTTTCTTTCTCCCTGACATCTTGCAAGTGCTGTATGTATGTCATTAATTGAGTCTCCAGCTCCCTGGAGTGGTTAGCTCTACTTGCACTGGGAAGATAGAGGGGGAGATGCTCTTTGTGTGTGTGTGTTTGTGTGTGTGTGTGTGTGTGCGTGTGTACTTTACACACACATACACACAAGCTCTGATCGCCTGATGATTATGCTTGATCAGTGTCAAACACAAACTACTGCAGCGGGTGCTTTGAAAAGGAATATATTGTGTACTCAGGCTTTTTTCAGACCCTTAGTGGTGTTTTTACTTAGCACGGTGATTTATCCAATTCACCCAGATCTGAGAAATATTATCTTTTTGTTGTTTTTGTCTGGCGATACAAGCAACAGAGACTGATTTTTAAGAAGAAAAAAAAATCAAAGTACAAGGAGGACAAAACAACACCTCTGGTGTTTTATTCAGAGGGAAAAGATCAAATCAAATTTTGTTCGCGGAGAGGTAGAAGGCAGACAATAAAACACGTAGAATCACAGCGTACACCACCTGGGAAACATGAGCTGATAAGACCAGACAGGGAGTCGATACCTGGTTATAGAGCAATAAAAGCTCAATCATCAGTGCAAAATAAAAGTGCATAGAAGATACACAAGGAGCTGCATTAGTTCATTTGTCAATTAAGCCATAAATGATCGCTTTTACTTCTAAGATCAGATACTGTGTAGCACACTGGAGCAGCAGTAATATCTCTTAGAGGGGAAACAATCTCATTGATGTAGTTAAATGTCAGTGGGTGGAGTCTCTAACTAGTAAACCTGAACAGCGAAGGAGGAAAACATCTATCCATCCGTCAGTCTTGCAGCAGGCTAAGTAAGGTAGCCCTGACGTCCTCTCCGAGGCATTCCCAAACCAGATGGGATATGTAATTCCTCCAGTGTGTTGTGAGGCTCTTCCCAGTTGGACTTTTCCCAAACACCTCCACAGGGAGGCTTCCAGGAAGCATCCGGATCAGATGCCGAACCACCTCAACTGGCTCCTTTCAACATGAATGAGCTCCCAGGTTCCTCCCGGATGTCCGAGCTCCGTGGCCTCTAGACTTTGCTGACTCTCTGCAGCCCGGTCGCACGAAAAGGCTTGCGAATGACACGATAATGTGCAAGGCAAAAGCGTGTAATAAGAACGCCCTTCTAGCTTTTTTCTGTCAGTCTGTACTGACTGCAATGTAGTGATGTTACTACTACTACCACCTAGAAAGTGGGGAATGACATGAGCTTTCTTTACCACTTGCCAACTTTCTTAACTCCAGTTTGCACTTTTCGTCAATTGTGCATTGACATGTGTATCTTTCGGTTGGTTTAAGAGAAGGAAAAGAGACAAATGAGGACTAGTTTTATTTGTTTTGCAGGGGCATTGAAGCCAGGCGGGGCCCAATCAGGGGAGTGTTTCTCGTGGCGGGGCGGCCCCCACCGCTGAGCCGAATGTGATAGTTGTAAATATTTGTATCTCAGCGGTGGACGAACAGCTCTGAGGTCAGTCGTCTGGAATCCCCTGGTTGTTTGGAGACAACTGTTGTTACAGTTGGGCTTTTTTGGGTAAAAAAAAGGAGGCATGAGAGAGACAGTGAGAGTGTTAGACTCCCAGAGGGAGAAAGAGGAGCACTAACACTAAAACAAAAGAAGAGAGAGCAAAAGAAGTGTGAAGTTGGTTGTCTGCAACGACTCCGTTATATACTGAGTGTCAGTTATTATACCACAAATCAAACAATTTGATTCAACAAACCCAGGGCTTTCAAGCAGGTGACCGCTGTTTTGTTTGGAAGTTAACGTTAGCAACGTTAGTGACGTGTTTAGTAGGGATTCTGTTGTTTCTGTACGTATTTTACCTAGTTGACGTACATATTTAGCGTTGTTTTGCCTACTGAAAGTTTGGCCCCGTTCTCAGAACTGTCACCTCTGTCATCCCACTGGAGTTTGCAGGCCTGCATATAGTAACGACATACAGATGAACTGGCAAGAAGACATATAGATACATGCGTGCACTCCCATCATATAAACTTTATGAAGCTGCTGACCCCAACAGAATCTTGTAACTGAATTTAGTGGGGAGTTTCAGAGTCTTATAATGGTCTAAATGCTGTTTCTACCCAGACAAGAGTTAAATTCATGAGAAAACACCGTTTTTTATGTCCTACTAATGACTCCACTATGCTTTTATGATCATAAGGTGAGCCAAGGCTGAGACCTATGAAAGAAATCACCTCTACTGTCTCTCCCCCGCTTGTGGAGGATGCAGCTGTAGCCGGGCCGTTTGATGAAAACGAATCAGTGCGACTAGTTCTGCCTTGTAGGGATAGAGAAGTGAGCGACATTAGCGGGGGTGTCATGTTTGATTGGGGTTTATTAGCGCCGCCTGTATTGTTCCTGTTCGTCAACAGACTCCCAGGTAATGTGGTGATAATCGTTGCGGAAGCCTCCATCTGCTCATTTGGGGGTGGGGGGGGGTGGGGGGGGGTGGGGAGCTGCCCTCGTTTCAAATCCATTTTCCCAGGTGCTGATGGGAGGCCGCGGGGTGGAGGGGGTGGATGTAGGTAGGGGAGGAGGGAGTGGTGTAGAGCCCTCTGTTTCATTTACCCAGGAGTGTCGGCGCTCAGCAACCAGGTTGTCTCTGCTTGTACCGGCTAATGGTTCAAACCCAGCTGGCTTCAATTGGGAGCCGGGCTCTTGAGTAATACATTTTGCACTTTGGCTCGCTACCAAGCGTACGGCATTTCGGTGCTGCACGCTACGCTGAGTTTATCGCTCAGGTGTTTGGAACGAGCGCCATAAAATCCATAAAGAACCCGGTCGTTGCGGCTCCGGGATGTCATTTGAGGCGTCGGGGTCAAGGTGCGGCGCATCGAGGAGCCAGCCAGCCAGCGGTGGAGAGGGCCGTCTCCGCCTTGACTGTTTGTGAGAGGCAATTCTCTACGCTTGTAATTACACGTCTTTAATTGATAACGCGGAAAAACGGCATTGATTTGGTGTCAGGCGAAGGAGCGCGGCGGCCTGGCCTCTAATTACTTCTCAGTTCTGCAATGTCAGGTTCGCTTTCTGCCGCCGCATCTGCGGCGAGGATGCAGCCGATGTGATCACACCTGAGCAGTTTGCTCTTCTGTCCACTGCATTTAACTGACATATAGATAATAATAGGAAAATCAGTAACATATGCAGCTGCACGTTGGAGATTCACAGGAATTCAGGGTGATCTAGTGAGAAGGAGCCAAAGTCAAGCTCCTATTTCAAATCATCTGTCCAGCTGAAGTGTTTTTAAACGAAATGGGGATTTCCTGCCTTTTTTAAATCACTGACCTCTCTGTGGAGGAGCAAATATCATTTTTGCATTATATTTTTGTCTCTTCAGACTAATTTGATCCACAACAATACAAAAATGAGCTTCAAACAGATGCTGGGGCTTCAATCATTTCGCTAAAAGAGTCCTCAGTTTGTGGGAATTTCTGCAAAGAGCCAAATGGTTGTAGTGAGGAACACTTTTGGAGCTAGTTTGACCTCTGTAGTCAACTTGTTTGGAGTTGTGTTGTAGAGTCCAGACAGAAGGATGTAAAAAGGAACAAAGAAAACAAACAGATGACAAGAACAGGAAGTGGACCAGGCTTCGTGGCGTGTTGAACCCCCTCCTCCCCCCTTCCCGACAGCCTTTTAGTCGAGCTATCACTGTAAATTTCCTCTCGGGCTAAATCAAGGCGAGAGGAACTGGAGGCTTGTTACCCGATTCTGCATAATGCCGGTAATTTCTGGAAGTGTATGAGAGCACTGTCGCCGAGGTGATGACAGAGTCGGACCAACTGGCATCTCGTGGGACTTCCTGAACAGCTAAATAGTTTTAAGGTGGAGGAGAGGCAGAGTTTTTAAAGCTTTTAACATCCTGGGAAATTCAAGCTGAGCTCCTTGCTGTTTATTCGGCGTGTTGTGAGGTTGTGTTGAGTAGTTGAGGGTTCAGTGTCATGCTTACATTGAAGGGACAGAAGCTTTGGCCTTTTGTACTGTTCTCTTAACTTTCAACTACCATTTCTAAAAATAGTTTGTTTGCTTTTGGTGGAGCTTTCAACATATTAGCTAGTTTGGGGATTAAAACCATTAACTAGCAGGTGACAATTAAAAGCCTTAGTTTTTGACTAAATGAGAAAGTTAGAAACGTTTTATAATAAACTATATAATAGTTTATGCAATTCGTTTTAACGCCACTAATTTCTTTAACGCAACTTGTGATTTTTAGGTTGTAGCGGCTCAGTTTTAAAGCCAGAGTGAAGATACTGGTATCATACGAAACTAGAAAACCTAATGAATCCATCGGTACCAACCATGTACTAGCTTGTCCTGTCTTGGCATGGGCATTTTCAAAGGGGTCCCTTGACCTCTGACCTCAAGATATGTGAATGAAAATGGGTTCTATGGGTACCCACGAGTCTCCCCTTTACAGACTTGCCCACTTTATGATAATCACATGCAGTTTGGGGCAAGTCATAGTCAAGTCAGCACACTGACACACTGACAGCTGTTGTTGCCTGTTGGGCTGCAGTTTGCCATGTTATGATTTGAGCATATTTTTTATGCTAAATGCAGTACCTGTGAGGGCTTCTGGACAATATTTGTCATTGTTTTGTGTTTTTAGTTGATTTCCAATCATAAATATATACATGCATTCGCATAAAGCAGCATATTTGTCCACTCCCATGTTGATAAAAGTATTAAATACTTGATAATTCTCCCTTTAAGGTATATTTTGAACAGATGCATGTGCGATTCATTTGAAATTAATCCTAATTAATTATGGACAATCATGCGATTAATCGCGATTAAATATTTTAATCGATTGACAGCCCTACTAAAAACACAAAAAATGTCTTCATGTACTGTAGGACCCCATTGCTTGAAGAAACTAGGTCCGTTGTGCAATGTTTTTCTGAATTAATGAAGCAAAAATAAGCAACATTTGAAAGATGACTTGAAAAAACAACTGTCTTTAGGAGTTTTTAAAACTCACTTCCGAATCTAATTGAAAATCTTAGTAATTTATACACCTGGGGAGTGAAAACAAGTATAGTATCTCCAATAATATCTAATATGTCACGAGAAAAGACACAAAATACTGCTTGGTCTATGGCAATTCATGTTAACATTATCTACTGTAAATGTAACAAAAATATGCCCCAAAGAAAGCAGAACAAAAGCCTTTTTGTGCATTTGTATTTGTGTGAATATATTAATGTGTATTTTTATGCCACTTACCGTTTTCTATCTGCGAGTGTCTGCGTCTGCGTGAGCACGCTAATAGAGAGATCCTGTCTGTGCTTGACACAAACAACGACGCTTAAAAGCAATTTAATGTGGTTTTAATTAGATTTTAATTGCATTACCTGATCTTAACGGACCTCAAGAGGGAAGCAGGATGACGCGGTAATGTTCATGTTGTTGTTTTTCTTTAATTTTCCTGTAATCTGCATTAACGTGATGCTTAGAAGATGTGAAAGAAGAGCCGTCCTCTGCAGAGAGTTACCATTCATGGAAGAGTGTGTGTTTAAATGAATGAGACATAGAAACAGTGTGTGTGTGTGTGCATGTGTGTGAGTTGGTATGTGCATGTAAATTTGAGTACGTGCATGAGAGAAAACAACTAATGGGTGGAGGTTATAAAGGATGGAAAGTGTGTTTGTGATGGTCACATGCAGAAAACAAGTAGCTGAGACAACTTTACATTTCCAGCCGGTGTGTGTGTGTGTGTGTTGTGAAGGAGTGTAAGTGTGTGTATGTGTGTGTGATCTGTCGGCCTGTAGATGGAGCTGCACTCTACACTTCTCATCCTCCATCTGCACACAATGAATGCATTGTTTTACCCCCCCAACCCCTCCCATAACGCCCCCCTCTGACACACACTCCTCTCTCTCCTCCAACAGATTTGGTATTTATGTTAATGTACACCTCTGTGGATCTCTTGCCTCCCAGTGGTTAGATACCCTGTTGATATGTGGCTCTGCTTGCGCGTTATGTGTGTGTTGTGGGTGGATGTGAGCTAAAGAGGGAAGCTGGAGGGGTTGAGGAGGGTTTAGGGAGTCAAAGGACAATTCCTGAGACTTTTCCTCCCCTCCAGAAACCAGAGAGAGGCGGGGAAGAAAGAAAAAAAAAATTCCTGGCACTAGATGGACAACGGAGCCGTCAATAAAAAGCTTTAATGCCGTCTTTCTGAGGCAGGCAGGATTTGGGAAAATGAACTTAACGAGGCTGCAGAGCAGTTATGAAGTGCTTGATGATGTGAGCCTGCACACTCAGCAAGACCAGGGACCCAACGTATCTGAATGAAAACGTTTGACCTGAAATAAGTAGGGCTGCATCCTCTTAGTCGATTAGTCGACAAATCGGTCGTTTTGGTTTTAGTCATCTAAGATTTCTTTAGTCGTTTAATCATTTTATTATTCAGTCAGTTTATTACTTCTTCCACCACTGTTTTTAGGATATTATCATGACTAATTATTAAAAAAGCTGCGGTGGTAATTCTCTCCACTCAAACGGTGTGTGAAATAGAGCTACAGTCTGGTCATTGTTGATCCCCACCTCTAATAGAATAATCAATCTTGCTTTTGGCAAGTGTGCGGGATTAATTATTAAACATTTAGCAGCTTTAAGCACAGCGCCGCCCGCCGCCCGCTCCTCTACCTGCCTCGGAAACTGAAGAAACCGCTCAACCCAGCGTGAATTGATTATCTCCACGCTTATCTGCTGACAACAACCACCGCCCCTCCATCCCTCTGTATCCCTCCACCTTTAAAACAATAGTATCTTTCCAGTTTGTCAGTCACAGATTTATTTCATGTAGAACACTCACAGAAGGAGGATTAACGCTATCTACTTATACGCTTGTGATAAACTCTTATCTCCTGCTTTCCCCTGAGCACTCTGTGGGTGCACGTTGACCTGTTTTCCTCTCCTTCTTTTTTTCTTCCTCTGCCTATGTACCTCAGCGATTTAATCGTTTAACCGTGTATAATCTGGGCCCTCTCCCAGTTTGTTAAATCCTCTCGCAGTGGGCACGTTCCTCTTGCAGGAAGACCTGCAGGAAGTTTGTATATATGGAAAGGTGAGAAGGAGGTGAGGCAGCAATGGATGGATTTTATAGAGAAATTAGTTTGAAAGGACAAACACACTGAGAGTGAACTGTAACCGTAATTAGGCACCGGTTTATAAATGTGTCAGCGCGCAGGGTTTGTAGCAGGTACAGTACATCACAATACAAATATGACAAGAGGTCAAGGAAAGGATATAAACACGGCCTGTTTATATATGTGTGAATATCTGCTCATACTGTACGTATGTGTTTACATCTAGCAGGTAAACTTTAGGCAGCTGCAGCATCCTGTATGCTCAGCGGAGGTTTACACAGCATAAACGCATCACTTCCTCCTCATTTAGCATGATGTAAACCGACCGTATACCCACCAGGACACCAGCCTCCATCCTGTAAAAGCAGGAAAAGTGACGTTACCTTTGGCCCGGCGCTCTCTGGGTGGCACTGCCACGGGGATTAGCCCGATGACATGTTTGCATCCATTAGGATGATGCGTCGGCCGTAATGTAAAGTATCCACATCCTCTCGCAGGCTCTTAAAAGGGCATTTTTTTCTTCTGTCACAGCTTCACCTGGGTGAAGTAGTTTGAAGTCTTTCTAAATATTCAGAGCGTTTGCTTACTTCTGCTTGGAGTGGGTGGTTCTGCTGTTCCAGGAGAATAACGCTGTCATGTAGAGTTACAGACCATTTACTTCTGTTTACGTCTCATTTACATTTCCTGCAGTGTTTTTTTGCATTGCTTGCTGTATGTAATTAGATTTTTTAACATATACATGTTTTTTTCTTTTTGTAAGCTAAAAAAATCACCATGCAAAACCTAACCAATGGCAAGGAACGTGTGGAAAAGTTCACCGTAGACAGCTGGCACAAAACAAACAAAAAACAAACCTTATATCTAGACAACACATACCTTCATTCCTCCTAAAACCTTTATGATTTTTCGAAAAGTGATCAATATTGGCGTTTCCTAATATTCCCAGTTGAGATCTAGTTGAGTTTAGTTAATTAAAACACTTGAGTAAATTCAAACGTCCAATGTAAAATCAATGTTGAATTAATTGTACATCACCTCGGCCTTAACACCTTTACCTCTCACTGCTCTATAACAGTGGTTCCCAACCTTTTTGGCTTGTGGCTGTTGCAAAGTGAAGCAATGTTTGCTCCCAACTAGAGCTGCAAAGATTAATCAATTAGTTGTCTATAACTATTAAATTAATTGCCAAATATTATATATTATAAGATATTTGAGGACGTCATCTTGGGCTTTGGGAAACACTGATCAACATTTTTTTTTACCATTTTCTGACATTTTATAGACCAAAAAACTAATCGATTAATCGAGAAAATGATTGACAATGAAAATAATCATTAGTTGCAGCTCTACTCCTGACCCTTTATCACAGGTTTTACAGTATATGTCTCTGAAATTATGTCTCCTTTTCAGATGGATTAATTGAAATAGTTTTACAGACCTTAAGAGCTGAACTATTCAGTTTTTAATAATAGAAAGCAACGATTAGAGGAATCTTGTTAATCGTCCTATAACCTTTCAGATTTACGTCGTGACTCCATGGGGGTCTTGATTTAACCTGACACACCAGATGGTTTGTTACATAGAACCATCTGAGAAGCCGTCATTGGAAACTCTTGCAGAAGCCAATCTGGAGAAGGAAAAACATGTTTTTCCATCGAGAAAAGCCTTCAGTGCCATTCTTTGCTCTTCTTTCAATGAAGATATACTCTCCAGTTCTGATATAACTGAAGCTATTGCAGCTACGCTAACCTCTTCAGGAGCCGCTATTGTAGTTTTGAACGAACAGTCACGTCTTAGTCACGTAACACACACCTAAACCACACCCATAGCTGCCAGTAGCTCCTCATAGCATCTCATGATATCGTGAGTATCCAGCTGCTGTGCAAGGTAAGTCTTGATGCACAGGTTATGTCGCACTACTTCATTTTAGACTGAGAGAGTAGAGTCTGTTTAATTCCCTGCATGGCAAAAACTGCTCCACAACTGAGTGTACTAGTCTGTATTATTTATAAGAATCTATTTGCCCCATTTTGGTTCCACCACAGAAACATGTTTTACAACATAAAGTAGCACCAACCTCTTCCAGTACTTCTGCATGGTGAAGCTCCTTCTCCACTCCTGACTTTATGAATAATTTCAGGTATCAAGATTTCAATTTTCTAACTCACTGAATTTTTGATTATAACAGAAGGCGTAGAGTGAATTGTACATTGTAGGTTTTACTTTGGCGGACCCCTGGAGTCTCACTTTTATATAACACAAATGGTCGTAAAAGTTTTGTGAAGGAGTTTGCATTATTATTATGTATTTTCAATGCGTTTCTATAGTTTTCTAGATAACCTTTTGACTTTTTTTGTCTGTAGGACTTCTGTACAGCGTTAGTCCTTTAAAAGCGACTTCATACTTAGAGCTCAGTCTGTACTGAACATATGATAATTGTTGAACCAGTGCCAACTTTAGTGTTTAGAAAAATGGGCTTTGACCTCAGAGGGGTCAGTACGGAGACGCTGGAGGAAAACCTGCCTGTATTGTAGTAGTTTGTTTTCCATCCACAAGACAAACTCCCCAGGAAATCTATGCAAATATATTATAAGAGCCACCCTGGATGGAAATATGTAAATATAATATATTCTAAACTAGGGCTTTAAGTTGAAGCTTTCTCCATATTTACACACCACAGTGAGAAATACACCTCTTCTTAAGAGTGTGGGTAGCAAAGGATGCATGTAACCTCATTCCACATCCGACACTCAGTGACAAATACATAGTTTGGGGCAAATTTCCATTTCATGTTCGACTACACCGCACATCTCAAATTAAGAGCGCAGCATTATCATCGACAAGGAAATACATTGCGTTAATATTCTCGCTTCACAGTTGCCAAAGAATTAGTTCAGATCTTCGCATAAATTAACGGTGGCACAGTTTAAAAATCGGTAGCTCAAGGCCATGCTCTCAGAACAAGGCGGTGAGTGCCGTGCCTTAATTCACCATTTGTTTTGATGTCTGCATTTGAGGAGTTTGTTTCCAGAACGTTATATATGCATTTTCACGGAGGGAAAAGAGAAATCTCATTACCTGAAGCTCATCATGCTGCATCTCTAGTAATGCAGAGGATCACGTCTGAGGAGCGTTCAACCAAGAACTGAAGTCAACTGCTAGTTTCCCTTATTTTTGTGTTATCAATCATCTGAGGGTGTCTTTCCCTACAAAGTATTCATAAAATATACTAATTTAAATGACCTTTTACTTACTCGAATTTACTTTGTGCTTTCAAGGGCTGAATAAGAAGAGATGTCACTTTGTTCCAATTGCTGGATATCTGATTTATATATTTTAAAGGCAGGATGGGCGATCTTGAGAAACTATACTAATAGTACATTAGCTTTTTAAAACCGAGTGCAGTGTTGTTGTATGTTAGTCATGATAGTCTCGCGGATATCCGCGTAGACAGGAGGTCGAGGTGATGGATGGGTCAAACAAACACCGCAGTGCTCTCTGGATTTTCATCATAAAAGCTGTGTCTAAGTACTGGTTCCTCCTTTTTCTCCACTTCAATAAAAAGTGACAAAACTGAGTTGAGACAGTTTTAGCCTCCATGTGGTCTGATGGGAAAACCCCCCAAACATATATATTTTTCTTCATTTGGCAGAGCAGTGTTACGTAACGCCTTCCCTCCTCACTGTTGTGGTGGTTCTATATCTTGATCTGGCCTCCACAATCCCTCCGCTGCATGTTGAGTGCTCACCTCAGAGGTGGCGAGACTTGCTGTAACCCCGTTTTGTATTCGTGGAGACTCTCCTCGGCTGCGGTGCCAGGTGCATGGCTTTAGCGCGGCAGTGTCTCAGTGATGATTTATTGGGGATAAAGAGCTCCGGGGCCTCGAGGGCTCCGGTGTGACACCTCTATCTGAGCCACAGAGCTACTCTGCTTAGAGGCAGGACGGGACTCTCTGCAGAAAGTAGACATGAATATATTTAATTTTGAGCTTATCTATGAATGAGACAATTTATTTTGCAGCAGTAACTGTCGGGCAATGGGGGGAACATGGAAGTGCTAAAGCAGCAGCATCAAAATTACAGATAGGCCTGACTTTGGAGCAACAGAAATGATTACACAGTTGTTCTTTAGATGCTTGCAGGGCGGATTTTTGAAAATCTATTGGACTATTGTTGAATCAGTGTGTCACATGTGGGAAAATAGAGAATATATGAGAATATTCATTTTTAAATTATTTTAAATTAATTAATTAATTAATTCATGAATAATATTCTTTATTGAATTTTAAAATAACACAAATAAATATATAATCTTTGAACAGGTAATAATAATAGTTCCAGGGCAGAATATTATATTATATATATATTAAACTATATATAGTAAACTATATTTTCATATAGTTTACCAACCAGTGCCTTGCTCAACAGCATGGCTTCTCAGAGCATTCCTCCCATATATTCCCAAAATCAATCATCAAAAATCAAGAGTTAATATAAAAATCTACATTTTACATAATATTAGATAATTAATCAAATATATTCAGAAGTATAAGGTGGAATTTTTCAACATAAATCTTATTATTCACCTCAGTTTTAATGTCCATGATGGTGCATTAATGCCATTTACATGTGAGTCAACATAGGATTTCTCTCCACTACATCCCTGCACATTGCACTAAACTTTGGTGCTTGGACGTCTTTACTGCTTTACCGTTTGTAGTGCTGATTTTAAGCCCCCCTAGGTGAGAATTGAGTTTTCATTTAGCGTTTGTGTGCCTGTCATGCAGCACTAGTTCCTCCTCATTCACTGTCTGTGTTCAATGTCAAGGGGAAGTGCTCTCTCTGGGGCAGCGCAGAGGTTTCTCTTCCTGTCGCATTGTATTCAGTCCTTGGCGCGACCTGTTCATATTACCGAGCTCCACGTCTCTCTGAATCCATTTCCTGTCCACTGAAAACCTTGGGTATTGTCGAGTTAGCAAGATGTTTTTAGTGTGTGTGGTGTGATGGGCTGTCAAGGCCTCGCGGCTCATTACTGTAACTGGACGAGACGTCAGGGGACTCATTTTGCTTTCTTACTTTTTATCTGTCAGGTGAAGGTAGATTAAACCTGCTGGGCCTGAAAGCAGTTCAGTCGGAGCTCTAGGTACCAACGCTAAAACTTCTGAAAGACAGAATAGCGGCCGTCGGATTGTTAAGAGGTTAATAGTTTAGTTTAGTAGTTAGTTGATTTCCCCCCCCCCACCCCTTATAAGCAGTCCAAGTTGCTTCCATGTTTGTTTTGGTACAAGATTATGCGACAATTGGCGTTCTCCCAGGATTTGTGGGGCCATTTACTGTCAGAGCTCCAGTCATTACTGACCAGTCATTCAGAGTTATTATTCTACTACGTTGTGTAATATTTGAGATCTACAGACTGCTCTATGTGTAATATTATGCAACTGTTACATCAACATCCTGCATGAATACAGTGACTGCATGACGGCCGTTGCGTCGATGTCAAACCGAGGGATTTCTTAATAGAAAGGTGCTTCCTGTGTGTGTGTGTGTGTGTGTGTGTGTAAGGGTGTTATAAACAGCAGCTACCTGCAAAAAGCTAGTTAAACAACATTTTTCACATTGTGGTTGCGGAATTAGAATTTGGGTTTAAGGTTAAATGTTGAGTAATAAATGGGGTAAATTGAAGATCCTTACATATAGTGAAAAAGCGCACGTGTGTGTGGTTGCCTGCACCTCTCTGGCCTTCCTGTTGCTGTCAGTGAATAACCAACCGCCAAGCCGACACACCGCGACCAACGTGTCAGGTGCTGTTACATCACACACACACACAGGCACACACACACATGGATTTGTGCTGTGAAACCGCTACCAAAAAGGTAATCAGCCACAAACCTGATTGCTCCCTTCAGCTGTTTTACACTGACCAGACGCCTCAAATTACACAGTCCAATCTGCTGCAGGTCAGAGAGGAAGACTGGTGGAGGATGGGAGGGCAGAAGGAGAGAAAGGATAGTTTTCTTTCCTGTAAGACACGGGGAAACAGAGGGAAAGAGATACAGGAAGAAAGGGAAAGAAGATCACATCCTTTTTTTATTTATTAGTCCTTCTTGCAAGCTGACACGATGAGACTTTATCCACGAGTCACCTGTCAAAAATGTGTCAAAACATGATTTTCTGAAACATTTATAAACAAGAAAAATGCTTACCTATTTCCCCCTGATCTCGATTCCTGTTTCAATTATTACTCATAAGCTTCTGAGTCCTAACACATCAAGTTACATTACAGTAGGGCTCAAACTAACGATTATTTTCATCAAAGATTAATCTTTCAATTATTTTCTCCATTAATCGATTCGTTGTTTGGTCTGTAAAATGTCAGAAAATGGTGAAAAATGTCAATCAGTGTTTCCCAAAGACTTCAAAATAGCGAATTAAACAAATAAAATGAATATAAAGTCTACTATCACTCCATAGGCCAGTGGTGCATGCTAAACTGTTAGCATGCAGCCAGCTATCACTCAACATTATGTCTTTGAAAATGTTAGCATGGAGCATCAGGGCCAGCAGTCTATAGGGGACACATGGGCGATTTCATTGTCTGTTTTCATTTCTTAAGTTGATCAACGAGCCATTCTCGCCCCAAAAAAAGTATTCCTTTTTAATTATCTCAACTTTCCTCCCCAAGCTGTTCGCCTGTCAGCAACTTTAGCTTCAGCCTCATGCTCTGCTGAACATCCCTCCATCCCTCCCCGGCAACTTAGACTCGGCCGAGGCCTCGAACTTCTCTCCGAGGGGGTTGACAGCACTTCGCTTCTCCCTGCCCCGGTCTTGACTGGAGTTAAACTCCCTCCTGGGTTGAATGAGAAAGAGTCAAAAAGAAAGGAACTCTAAATAAACAAGCAAAGTTGCAAGAAGTTATGACACGTTCTGGATGCATCAGTACTTCATAGATTTTTCATTGTTTTTCACTTGAAGATGCAAGTGAACTTTACGTCCACTTTTAGAGACACTTAATGATGAACTTTAACTTGGTGTCCATGGTTTCCAAATAGGTATCTACATTTCTCTGTGATATTAATAGAAATGTTGAGTGGATTTTAATCTTTTCCAAGTAGAAAAGGTTTAATATCTTTGCACTGTTTGAGGCTTTATTCTTTGTAATTTAGAGGCACTGAATTATGATCTTGAGGTATATATATATATATTTTTCATGATGTGAGACTTTCATTATTGAGTATTTCAGTTTAACTACCAGGCCTCAAAAGAGTTTTATAAACCACTATGTGCAATCCATTTTCTGAGTCCAAAAAGATGCAGTCATTGATATTAAAACATTGAAATCCCAACTATCGATTTTTATAAAGGATGTAAACATCACTGACTTGCAAACTCGTGCTCTGCAGACAAACTTTGTTCCAACCCTTGGAACTTTTTAAAACATTATCGTTGGGATCCCGAGGTTTTGGTTTAGGGTTCTGAATTTTGGGGATATGTGTATAAAATGATGAACAAAATATCTAGAATATTGAGTCTTGGTTTTGAATATTTCAGTCGTTGTAAACATCATATCTTAAGCTTCAATGAAGAGCTATATAGAATACACATAATATTGTCAGGAAGTGCGAAGTACAATGACATTAACAACCCAAAAGCTACTTAAGGGGAAGCTGTATATTAGGGGTTAAGGTATTTTGGACAGTAAACTCTACTTATGCAGATTTCCAAACATCTGCCACTCATTCCTCCCACCTGCTGTGACTTTGTGATATTTTTAGTGTCTTCAGACGTTGTCATCCCCTAATTGCTGCCTTCAAAGGTGTAAGTTGTGGGAAGCGGTGCGTTTGTTGGAGCTGAGAGAGGTGGGCTTGGTGGGCGGCGTCTCTGTCAAACGGACAGGTCTTTATGTGACACGAGCTCCGCCTCCGCCCCGCGGTTTAACACAGGAAGTTTGATCAGCTTTTTGTCACGGCATCAAGGGGGGGCGGGCGGGTAAGGTGGAGCGGGGTGTAAAATTATAGAAGTGTCACCCCTCTTTCGTCGCCGTTCATTCAGGAGCGATCCTCAATTTGAGCGGTCGGGGCACATTTTCATGCAAATAACGGCGTCGCAATTTTTTCCCCGGCGTTTCCCTAATAGCTTCTTACAAATGATGTGCCATTACAAGGAGGTTTATTTAAACAAATTTAATACGTCTTTAATCAACCCTCGCCGAGCGTCTTTCAAAAGGTCACACGCCACATCAGGACGGGCTCGATATAACCCCCCCCCCCGCCCCTCACATCACAGTATTAGCTCAAGGATGGAGGGGAGGAGGAGGACAAGAGAATTATTTCACGGACAACTCATTTTAAGCAAATCTTTATTTACATTTTTATTCAGTTATTAAATTTTATTTCATCGCGCGACAGAAAGGGCGGGGGCCTCCCTCCTTTCACCTCCACTCTCACACACACACACACACACACACACTCATTTGCTTATGAAGTCATCTAATCTGAGAGCAGGAGGGCGTGCATGAACCTTTAGTGTCACGTCTGACATGGCGGGGCCCTTGATCTTTTGTGGCGTGTGCAGAGAGACGGATATGAAGGCGTGTGCTGCACTTATACTGCACACAATAAATGTACGGAGAAGCTATTTAGCATCATTTACAGGTAGGACATAAAAGAACTACTAAACATGACAATATATTTGCTCTCATTTTAATAAAGCAAGCTGCACGGAAAACACTGAGAGAAAGGAAAATACTGACAAGTACACTTGAATTTAATCCCCTGACTCTGTTTCCAGGTATACAAAATAAAACCTGGGCATTTAATTTTAAGCTTTGTGTAAAACAGCAAAAGCACAACATACAAAAACGTACTGCAAAACACCATCAAACTGAAATCTTTCTGGGAATGATTTTTTTTTTTCATTATGTCAAAACGTCTTTTTTATCTTTATTTTACCAGGTCAAAGTCTAATTGGGATAAAAATCTCTTCTCACGTAAACTGGCGAAGGAAACTGTCACGCAGAGTACGAAAGAAAACTGTTATCCCGGTTAGATGCACATGCAGGTATTTGAATTTTCAAAAAACATTCAAATAAATTGTCAACGAGAGCGTCAATCAGTGTGTTATTTTTCAGATCTTTAAGATAAATTTAAATGAATCAAAAGTTATAACTTTTTAACAATTTTTAACAACAGTAATGACTTTTTTTTAACAATTTTTGACAAAAGTAATAAGCTTTTAACAAGTCCTTCTGGGTGGAAAGGAGGAAACGTTGTTGTCAGCACTGTTACCACCATTACACCGTTATTGTTAAAGTAAATACAACTTTTCAAGTCAAATCAGATAATTCAGATTGACTGTCACACTCAGTTGATATTAAACGTTGTGTTGAAACACCATGTCATTTGTTCCAAACTACACACATGGCTGTCGTTGGAAATGACTCATACTTAACAGATCCCACTGAATCACTTGTCCTTGTACTCTTGCGTTCTCTTCACTCCTGTTCTGTTGTTGTTTCATTACCGCTGCCACACGCGCGACCCCGACCAAAGTCAATAAACAAACCCATTTAAATATGTACGGCAGCCAAAGCCGACACCGTGCTCCTGAGATGGAGATATTTCAATATGCAAGATTGGGAGTGTGTAATATTACCTCGGCGTTATGTGCTGTGACCCAGAAGGTGAACGGCGCCTCTCAGCTCCACCCCCACTACACTTTGCATATGCAGGCTCAGAGCTATGCTGCATGTGTATTTAACATGCCAGTAAAATATTAACCCTCCTTACCGCACAAACACCAAATCCTCTCTGCACGCGGCTTGTTAACCCAAGGGTGCAGCACATGCTTTCATCAATGTATGCTTTATTTAACTGTCCATATAACTGTGCATTTTACAGTCGGTAAATACGAGAGTCGCTCATGTGGAGATGTGTTGTTTGACGGCGTCTGAGTCATCAATACTCTATTGAAGTGTAAAGATTCATCTGTGTTTATATTAGCAATGGCATTATAGCATTATACAAACCTCACACCTCAAAATAATCTAATCCCACATGGCTGTTTTGGGGATAAAGTTATTCTGTGCGTGTCGGATCACAGCAGCTGTGCCGAGCAGAGCATCTTAATTTTTTTGGGGAGGTTAACCCTTTCCACGCTAATGCCTTTTTCTCAGGGTGGCATTTACACAAAATGAATTGCTTGCTTAGACACAGCTAACTAAATAAAAGACAGCGGGGGCTGATACTATGAAAAATGGATTTTCATTACTGTTTCATTGATTCTAGTAAATAAGGGCCCGGGGCCTGCACCGCAAAGGCTGCAAAACGGTAATAATTTAATCTAAGGTGACACAGACCAAAATGTATGTGGACAAAAAAATCATCCCTGAATATTAAACAAGGGCCCCGAGACAAGAGGGAGGAGGGGGGGGAAAGTGTTTGCGGGCGCATTTAAATGTATGCAGATTGCCGTCCAACCTATTTAAAAACAAGAATTAGGTATTCCTGTCATAAATCACGTTTGCCGCTATGGATATGCCTTGTTATGCCGGTGTTTAACGGAAACCTGAAAGGTTAAAGTACTCGGTGCATTAAATTGTACAAGGATAATTAATACTTTTCTCCTGGCTATTTATAAAATATGGAAAATAGAGTCAGCTGAACTGTGACAACACACTCGTTTGAGGAGGAAGGCAAAATAAAAAAAAGGAAATGAACACATCCAGGCACATTACACACAGGATATCACAGCATTAAAGAACAAATACCTTCTAGGCTGCACATCGAAAGGCTCTTTTTATGTTCATCTAGTTATAAACAGGTAAGCATATTACAGTTGGGGTACTTTAATTCCACTTGTAGACATCTCAATTGACTTTTAGTGCAATTCAATGGATGCTCTGCCCCTGGGGGCGGCAACAACCTGACCAAATAATCTCTGGTTTGTTACAGAGGTTACACCCTGGAGCTAAAATGCTCCCTGACTGCACTGATGTGTGTTTTCCTCGTGTGTGTGCAGTGTCACTAATTAGTGCTTGTTAGCGGTAAACTAGTGCAAACTCCCTAATTTGACAAGTCTATTCCAGAGGTGTTGACCTCTCACTCACACCGGTGGCAGCTCCGTCAAACCTGGCACCTCGGGGAGCGACTCGTCGCGTCTACCTGGCTCTGTCGCACCTTTCCCGACACGCTGTCAAGGTTCGACTCGTGCCTTCGAGTGTCAAAATGAGTACTTTGGAGTGTATCAGGCGGCCACTTTAAAGAGCCGACGTGTGAATGCGAACGGTCGCTGTGTAGTTGTTACGTAAAGGGAAAAAGAAAAAAACAGCGGGTCATTTGGCAAGCGGCGGCCCTCCGTGTGAGCAAAAGGCGACTTGACAAGTGTCCGGGCCCATTACGCCGTGTTAGTCTATCCACCGACTTGTGCTCCAGTGGTTATTATGTGCGCCTTTAACATGCGCCGAGACGATCATGTCAAGACGGGGAGATAATAGCCTCAACATACAAAAGCACAACATCTGGAGCGAGAGGGAAGATTGTGCCGAGGCTCCATTTAATCCGGGTAAAGGTAAAGTTTAATAACCTTGATTATGTAGGTTGCATGCTTGGTGCACAATTGTTCCCACTTTTATCCGCTCCACATCTTTCCATCTCACCTGCCTTGCTGAAGGTGTTCAGGTTTCACTGGAAGAGTCCTGTTGATCCTTCCGCCTCTTGAACTTGATACGTGCCTACGATAGCGCCGCTGCTTTCTATGCTCGCCATGCATGCAGGGATTTTGTACACTTCCCCTAACCGGGTGCGGTGCTTAGTCACTGGTCGACCTCTCGAAACCGCGTTCATTATAGCACAGGAGAGAAAAGGGAGGAATCGTTAAAGTGATGACGGCACCGCACTCTGAGCAATGTTTCAGTGAACCGTCAAAGCCGCTCAGATCTGTCCCCGTTCACTCCCTCGCCGCAACCACGACTGACCTTTTCCACATTCGCCAACATCTGAGCGCCAGCCTTTGTCTGTATCATTCTGATTAGGCCCGTTCGTTATTGGAACGCCATGTTTAGACTGACACTGATTCCTCTGCCTTCTGCATTCACAGGCAGGGGGAAACTGAATGGAAAGCATGTTGGTAAAGTGAAACATAAAAGGACCAAAAAATAACGGTGCCAAGCGTGATTCAGGACGCCTAATGAGTAAGGGACCCAAGATACACTGGCTCTGGTCCAGTACACCTAAACATATACACAAAATCTCACAGAAATGCATGCACACACACAAAAAACGTGCATTCATGCATATAGGCACACACACAGTGTGCACACGTTTACAGTATAGCTAAGGTAGGACTGGGAATTTAAAGTCACTGCACCAGACTCAACCCACACAGGTGTTTTCACTTATTTTGCCCAATTAGACCTCTCTGACAGCTCCATCATTTTCCTGTTAGTTTTGTTGCATCTGTCTGGGCAGGACAACTTTATCTTGGTTATTAGTACATGGTGATTGGTCATGTAATTTCCTCCCTTCACCTTCAACCTGAGCTGAGGTCTAATCAGCCAGAATATTTGAAATATTTTTGCATTCAGATTAAATACCGTCTAAATAGTACGGGAGACTTTAACTGCACACTATACTGAAACTTCATGAATTTAAGCATCTTCCTAAAGTTAATAATAATAAATAAAGTACTTAATGTTTTCGGTATTCCAGAAAAGGAAAAAGAAAATCATGTGACTTATATCTGCAGATTTAAAAAGATTCTGACGGTATCTGATTTCTGCCTTTATATTAAGTGTGTTACACTAAGCATGGCAATTTCAGTCCTTGAATTTCACCGAACAAAGCATGAAAAATCACTGAAAAGTCTTTGAATTTGTTGACTTTCCCCACCCAGATGTTACTTCTGCAAAACATGCTCTCACACTGTAAATCATGTCAAAACAGAAGAGCCAATTTCTTTGTGAACACTCTCATACTCAGGAGATCATTTCATATTCAGGTCACTCCTTCTGTGGGTAAAGTATGTTCCTGAAGTTAATAAAATATTTGCCATTTGCTTGCAACAATTAGCACAAGATAAACATAAGCCAAATTGTTCTTGTTTCTGCTAATGGAGCTAGCCTCTGGCCACGCTATAATTATTCCTATTAGCAAATTAAGTCGTTACCTTGCCTCCTTCCTCTTTTTTTATCAAGCAGTGGAAATTACTTGAAAATGAACACAGGGCCGCCGCTGATTTGTCTGTAAATCTTCCGGTGTCCAGATTTACAAGTGATGGATGCACTTTATCAAACTGCAGGCTGTACATGCTCCATTTAGTTATTATAGACAGTTGAGAGGTGTATTCACAAAACATCACATAAACAGTTTACTCATGTAAAGCATTTTTTACACTTTACACATACAGTACCAGAGCTGCTTTTGAGTCTTTCAGGGAAAATCCACATCAAGTCTAATTAATTAATTAAGAAAATAATCGACAGATTAATCGACAATGAAATTAATCGTTAGTTGCAGCCCTACACCCATTATTCTTTTAAGAGTGATCAACATAATCTTCAGTAATTTAAGACCACCAAACAAACTCTATGTTCCAAAGTTCATGACAAAGTCTAAAACATTTTGTGTCCTACATGACGGCCTTATTTTTTAACCGTGGTGGTCATGCTCCATGAGGACAGAGCCCCCAAAACGTTGAACACATAGTCCAATGTGGAGTCTAATTTCTTTGTGGTTTGTGGTGTAATTGCATAAGAAAGAAGCCCAAACTCCCTCCTAGGCCCCAGGTATCCTCTTATGTTACAACCGATGGGAAGTCTACCAACCACAAGCCTTATATTGGGCAACGGGACATCACACCTTCCTCAAAACGGTTGTATCTATTCAAAGCTGTGGTGGAAACACCTTTTCTTGATTTACATGACATATTCAGCACTTTTTCACCCTTAGAGGAATGCAACAAAAGGTTCAGCTTCCCCCTTTCTGAATGTGGTAGATGTTTTAAAAAGAGGTACTACTAAATGTGTGCACTCAGGCATGTTTTTTGCAAGTATTATGATTTAGTGAGTCACTTTACAGCCAGATATGATCTCAGTTGTTGAATAGTTTTTGCATGAAAAGGCCTTGAAATCAGTCAAATCTGTAACAAATCTGTTTTGTTGATTCATTTTTGAACGCAGTTTTGAAAAGTCACTTAGCAGCTCATCAGAATGATGAAGTGAGTTTTTAATTTAGAGCCATTTTAGTTCCCTCTTAAAATGTGTTTCACATAGGTTAATGTTTACACTCATTCACATGATAGAAGCCCTACTATCCTTGATGCTGTAAACTTAATGACACATCTTGAGGCACTTTACAAACTCAATCCTTTGGACCTTTAATTTTTGGCGATACATGATCATGTGTCCAGTTTCTATGAAGTAATAATCACTGACAGTATGTGTTCTTTGAAAGCTTGACACCACCTGGGGTTGTACTCTCTCTGCAGAGCCCACTTACTGTATATTGATTCACTCCTCATACCACAAATCAGCGTAAGAATCACCGGAGCTGGTGCTCTTGATTCGACACGGATAAGAGTTTTTATGAGACGCTTCCTTGTGTATATAGGGCACCGATGATGGTCAAAGACACGTAGAGAAAAAAAAAGATACTATGCTTTTTCATCTGTGTGATTCAAAAGGCCTGCGTGATGAAATTTTAAAAGTGATTTCTCATGTACATATTAAACCTGCTTCAGCAAACTCAGTCTTTTTCACAATGACGCTGCCACTACCACTACCACTGTCTGCTAATGATTAATTGACTCGCCCCTTTGCTGCAAAACAATCGGTTTGTCTGTTGTCTGGATGTGTGCTCTAATTGGTGATTGGCAGCTGAAGGACTTCAAGATGGAATATGTGATTATAATGGAAAGCAGGATATACAACGGCGTGTAGTACAGAAGATGCAAAATTGATGTAGCAGTGTCCTGACATACAAAAACCAAGAGAAGTGCTGCTTGGAGATGGTCAACATTTGTAGAAACAAAGTGTTTTCTCCTGAGGCCAGTGTTATTTTTTATTCTTTGCAATATTCTTCGTATTTACACTAGGCCTATACTACAAACGCCAGCAGTGGGACGTGTTGAGCATCTATTCTGCACCGAGTGCTGCACGTTTGGCATTTTTTTCTGGCCGCCGAGAGTTGAAAGATGTTCAACTTTGGGTAAAACGCTGTCACTTTTTACCCAGCTGTCCAATCACAGATACAAATACCACGAAGGTAGCCTACTCCTTCAACCGGGCTCCGTCCAACGTCAGCTCTCGAACATAACGATCGTAGCCTACTCGCCGAGAAAAAACGATTTGGTGGACAAACAACTTTGCATGTTTGAATATTATGCAGGTTTAACGATTTCTCTGTTTTCCTAGGATCACTTAGTAAAACATATTTAATAAAGATTGTGAGGAATCATTAACAGTAATCAATGAATACAGACAGACAGACAGTCTCCTATTATATGTAGCCTATTAAATGTATAATATTCATTATTTAAAGGTAAACCAAGCATTATTTATTATGTATCATGTATATATTGTACTATTATTCCGGAAATTATATTTAAAAAATAGCCCTCTATATTACTCTCTACCCTTCAGGTAGCTCTCAGTCTCAGAAAGGTTGGTGGCCCCTGGTTTAAATGGAGTAGTGTCACTTCCTGCACTTGTATCTCCACAGTTGTTTAGTCTCCACTGGATTGACTTAGGTTATTGTCACATTTGATGCTGTTGGATGACCTGACTCTAGTTGGGAAATCACCCAAATGCTCATACATTTTGGCTGCAGCTGGCAGGTTTGCCAGCCTTTCCAGCTGCTTTGGCAGAGCACTAACCATCATTTGGACGGGCCGCTCTAAATCTAGTTGGCTTGAGGAATAGCAGAAGGGGTTGGTGAACTCTGGAAATGGCCAGTTACTGTTTGGAAAGGTGAGCCTCCTGCCCCGCTCGTGAAGGGTTTTTGTAAATTTGCCCCGAGTCAGAATTGTTAACTAAAGTCACATACAGTCACGTGTAGATTGTTTGTAGCCAGAGGTGTGGCATCCTGACATCATACCAGTTATTTTAACTTTAGCTAAGTATGATTTGCATTCTCTTGTGTTCACACTAGTTAGAAAACGTGAAGGAACAATTCAGTACGTGTGTGTCCTCACACCCTTAATCTCCTGTGTTTTGGCACTGTTTCCTGTTGTCTCAGATTGTTTTCACTCCCAACAAACCCCTCTGCAGTTTGCTTGTAAGAGGAGAAAGATCCATATTTTCTTGTACCGCTATGTTCTTGTTATCACCTGGCCAAACAAACAGAAACCAAAGCATAAAGCGCTTGTGTGAGCACGCCCCGAGTGGCTAACGTGTATCTTTCCACTGATATTACAATGACAGAGTGGACCGCAGATGCATAAAACCTGGCTCCAGTCCCACATTAACATCGCCTGTCTGCTGATAGATCGTCTCGGGCTGCATGTGCAATGCGTTACGAGGCCTCCCGCCGTCGGTGGAAAGACACCTGCGTGATTGATGCACGCTATTTAGCAGCGGGTACGAACAAGTGCACCTCCGCTCCAGGGAGTGTTCGCCAGCACCTTGTACCGGACAGCTGTGGGTGGCCAGAGGGAGACGGAGAGAGAGAGAGAGAGTGAGGGATAGGGAGTGGAAGAGAAGGGAGAAGGGCGAAACGAAAGAGAAAAGGTAACAAAAAGAGGGAGACAGAAGAGAGCAAGATGAAATGAAAGAGAGAAAAAGTGGATGTGTGAGAAAAAGAGCAGGCGACCTACATCTGTTACTCATTATCCTCCTGGCCCCCTCTCTGGTAATCGCTCCATCTGACATAACTCACAGCAGACCTCACTTTGACTACAGATGGGAGTCGATGGCAGGGGGGTAAAAGTTATTCAAGGCAAAGATACAAGAGGTACGACTGATCTCTCTCACACCGAACACAAAGAAATAAGCCCCTGAAGTATTGTACCATTAGAGGGGAATTCCAGTTTCAGTTTCATCCAACCTGGGACTTTTTTTCTGTCCCAATGTTGGACATCTTTCCAGTCAGTGATAATTACATTGTACTCACCGAGTTAATTGCTAAGATCTGGCAATGCTAAACACAAGTGTGACTGGGCAGGAAACACGAGCAGCCAGATGATCAGACAGGTTGTAAATAAACCCCCGAGTTGGCCAAATTCATTAAGAAGTGAAAAAAGTTAACAGTTTCAGAGAGGGATTACTACTAATGGGTTATTACCACTTCAGTTGTATCTTCTAATAAAGTGGTTCAGATAAATGTTGGCTTGTTTACAACCTGTCTCGTCACGTGATCTCTTTGGTAACACTTTATAATAACAGTAAAATAACTACTAATTAAGTTTAATTAACTATCAATTTATCATTATAAATTATGATTATTATAAAGTATTACCGTGATTTCTCAACCCAGATACGTACATGCATATATCTCATTACTTTGTCGAGTACGATGTTATCACAACCGAAAGAAATGACGGCCAAAACTCCAAAAATAAGACCAAAGTTCCTCCGCTCTTCCACTCTGTAGCTGACCTCTAACACCTCTCTGAAGTGGAGGCAGCAAAACAATTATCAACTTCCTCAAAAGAAGGGTGTCCCAAGAAATAAGAAATTACATGTATGCAAATGCGACCAGGCAAAGAGTGTGTTATTATAATCAGATTCTCCTCAGTATCTCGCAGGTCATTGAATTCTTGAGGATGTGCCGAGGCTGTTGAGGCCTCTGCCTGCACTTAATCACGATGTCTTGAAATGAGATCCGTAGTCGCCGCGAGGACCCCCCCGGGGGCCGCCGGCGCACTTGTAGTCTCGGGAAGGTCAGGCCCCTATTGTGCTCCTCGATGGCCAAGTGCTCTTTTTTAATCACGGAGCCGCTCTCGCTCGGAGTATTGCAATCATGCAGACGCCAGAGTCCTGTTGTCGGAGCGGCTGACCGTAATATGCAAGGTGTTTGTCGTGTAATTAAATATGCTGACACTGTGGGAGCAGGTGTAACATTTGGCAGGTTAGAGCAGCTTTCAGCACCTGTGACATGACTTCATTCTGCCGTTTGCCTCACAAAGTTCTATATTTCGGTGCGATTTTTCGGACGAAAATCCGTGCTTGGTGTGAAACGTCTTTAAGAATCTCTTTAGTCGAGGACAGCCCTACCTCGTTCTACCACATTTTAAAGGCTTTGTGTCTTCTTATGGAGGAAATATTAATATCTTAAATTTCCTTCTGAGGCAACAATAAGCTTATGATGGCTTCATATGTATGTAATTGTGGAGAAATGGAAGGTATTTCTTTGATCAAGAAGGTTTCTTGATCCTGCTTGTGATCTAGCCTATTAGTTTCTTCTGAAAAGCTAAAATATTCTTAAATATACTTTGTATATTCTGTTTTTACTGGAACAGTGAAGCAAAGGAACCAATTAAGATCAATGAGTTTCTTCTGTATACAGAGAGATACAGTCTCTTTTAAAACTTTGCTTTGTAACATCCTGGCTTTTTCATCCCAACTTTTGCGAAAGGAGACAAAGGCGGTGTCCTGCAATTGTATAATTCAACAATTAGTGGTCCACACATACTAATACACATCCAAACGGGAGGCCGATTTGAGATGATTAGCCCACCTACGCTCTGATATGTTACTTTTGTTAGTCTTTGGCGATTTCTTTGGCACTAATCTTTGCAAACTTATGTCTCCGGTTTCTACCGCGGTCCCAGCCTCGTGAGATAGTCCAGGACTGAGTGAGCAGAGTTTCTGAAGGTGTATTTTGACGCCGTTGCCAGCGGGTAAAGGGATCAGGCAGATATTTAACGGAGTAGGGGAAAGGACTCCAGCGAAGACACCTCACAGCTGTAGAAACACACAGAGACGAGCAGACTTGGAATGGCGGCTCCAGGTGACTGCACACCTTGACTTCCATTTATCAAAATCCTGTTTACGCTGGCTGACAAGACCGAGCCGCGGAGGAATCGACTTCCCAGTCAAAAGATGGATGTGGCACGCTCCACAGCTGTGAGAAAAGCCTGGCAGCTGTGGCCAGAGGTGATTCCCAAAGATTTGGAGGGGAATTGGTGTTACACTGAGGTGGCATGAAGAAAAAACTGTGTGGTTTAGAGAAATGCTATTTTTGTGAGTACATTGTAAGGGCAGATTTGAGGTAACCTTCCCGTAAATCAGTTGTTTAAACTTTAATGAAAAGTTTCGCTGAGTGTAAAGAATACACTGCTCCACATTCACACCTGGGAGCTGTCCATTTTAATAAAAGTCCCCAGATTTTGCCAGGTAGGAAAACAGTCTTGCGGAGAACGTGAATGAGTAATGCCCCCCATAATATGGTTCAGATGCCCTTAGGCGAGGTACCAAGTTTGAGCTGCTCTGTGACTGCCCAGAAGAAAACGTTTGTTGTACTGGGCAGCACTGAGCTGTGAAGTCATATATTTTAAAACATAAAGAAGGTCACCTCAGACAAATGTAATTAAATGCATAATTGAAAGCGAATAACACATGTTTCTCGTTGGCTTTCCCAAACTAGATTTGTCAGAGATGAAATGGCGATAATCCAAAAGCAACCAGTGGTGGCGTCAAACCTCTTTCTGTATCCCTGAGGCTTAAAATATACCTCACTACCTGCTACTACTACTTTTTCGAAACAAGGTCGATTTTCTCGATTGGCTCCGTAGTCCGAACCAAGACGGCAAACTTTATCACTCCTTTCAAGCTTGACAAAGGCAGCGCAGACCAGATCCACTCCTTCTGTTCTTACCTTTCACATTTAAAGCCCTAGACATTTAATATTCGCAGTGTTTCACATTTTCGTGTCTTTTACTCGTCACGCCCCCTGTGTGTAAAGGCCGTAAGGCTGTTATCATGTCAGCAGATTATCATGCTTTAGTGGTGCATACTCACAACTCTCAATTAAATTTGCACAAACCAGTTGACATACAGTAACCTCAGAGCTTTCAGGGCCTCTGGACTTCTGGGGCGCCGGGGCAATTGCCCGTTTTGCCTGGTTGGTAATCCAGCCTTGTTCCGAACAGCTTGAGGTCTGCTCGCTCCCTCCACAAGGAGAGAAAAGACAAACAGAAGTGAGACCAAGGGTCAGCGGTACAGTTTAGACTTCACCGCGGAAACAAATTATGCTCATAAATACGACTAAATGATAAATAATCCTTTCCTGGACCGCCGCTACTTCCTGTTGGAGCTCAGTTTCACTGCCCACACGGCTCACACTCTTTGGCTTTTGTAGGGCAGCAAACATGTGACACAATAATGTAATAAGGTAAGCTTCACTTAAATACAGGAGAGGCGTATTAGATATTTTTATGGCTTAAAAAGAACGCATAATAACGTGCTGCTGTGATTGCCTCTGGGAGTTGGATAGGAGTGTAGGAGGGTGGCAGAGGATTGTACATGCAAAAAAAAATAAAAAATCTTCCCCTTGCTGTGTTCCTGAGCTCAGATAAGCCAACATTTCCTCCCTGTTTGGGTTTATTTTCCTACGGCTTTAGAGTCAGGCTTCATATCCCACGCTACAAAGCCTCTGCTCAGTTGAAACCGTAGCCATCTAAGACCTGGACTAGTAGTGTCCTCTTGCATGACCCCCACCTCCAGTGTTGACCCTTCAGTACACAGGAAGCATCCACACTATCATGAGAAGTACATGTAGTAACCTCGTACATCATTTACATTCTACTTGCATTTACTGTACATTCACATTTTTCAGGAAGAGCACACGGCAACAAAGATGGAGGTGAAAAATTGTGCAAAAGTGTCCATTTTCTTAGTTAATACTTAGTTAAAACTTGCCGAATTGCAAAACAAATATGTAAAAAATAAATGAAATAGACGGATGGCAAATCTTTCATTGTTTAAAGCTGCAATTTGATCCATTAATAATATAAAAAATACAGATTAGTGCAGCATTAAAGCTTCAAGTTTGCTATGTTAATGTTTTTTTTTCAGTAAAAACGTAACAGGGGTGTCAGGGGAATACTAAAACTTCAAAGAGTACCTTAACTGTGGCCGATCTGGGGTAACCTGGGAATGGCGTGGGTGCAATCTCACATATAAACTGGTATTTTCTTTTTTCTTTTTCCTGTTGCTGAGGAAAATAAACCACCGTGGAGCCCCTTTCCCCCTCAGGCCCTCTCCCACGTTTAACATGTTATCCTCGACATCTGTAATAATAAGGGGTCATTTATTGTGATTACGGCTTTTATCTGCGACCTGCATCTTACATCCACAACATCCTCTCCGGTACACCTTCCTCCCAGCGCCGGCGTGTTTACACTCACGACGATAAAGTCTTGTCTGGGGAGGCTGCGCTTAATCTGCTGGTACTGTGACGGATATGCATATACAGTGACATCGTACAATAATATACAGGACAGTGATCAGTGGAGTCAAATCCATACTGATGCATTTATCCGGCAGCTGCTTCTGTTCTGCAAGTGTCAAAAATTGTCCCTAGTTTGCATCCAGCTGGGGACATTTTGTTGCATGTCATTCACCATCTCTCTATATTTTCAGGTTTTCTAGATTAGTGACATATAAGTGAACATTTTCATGATAAATATATACATACATTTGCATAAAGCAGCATATTTGTCCACTCCCATGTTGATAAGAGTATTAAATACTTGACAAATCTCCCTTTAAGGTACATCTTGAACAGATAAAAAAATGTGATTAATTTGCGATTAATCACGATTAACTATGGACAATCATGCGATTAATTGCGATTAAATATTTTAATAGATTGACAGCCCTAAAGGAAACCTTAAGGAGAATACCTCAGGGTGTTTTGTGCAACCGATTTTACTCTAAGGAAAATCTTAACTTGAGGTGCTTTGTGCAACCGGCCCCAGATACTTGTTGTGGCAACTACTATTATACTGATTCTATTACTATGTCTATCAGTATCAGTAGTATCAGTATTACTCTGATGAATATTCTCCTCTTTTTAATATCATACATGTTGTTCAGTCACACTTGAATTAAACAGAACAAAAGCAACAAAATCCATTTAATAGTGTGTTTGTGAGATTGTGTGTGTGTGTGGTTATACGTGTCAACTTTTGTCCAGCCAACTCTTCATTGTGCCTCGGCAGTCTCTCAAAAGAAAGTGATATCTTTTTGTTGGCGAGATGGAAAAGCATCGGGGCGTCTCCCAGACTTTGGGTCTTGAGTGCTGAGGAACTGTCGGAGGACGTGACAGTATTGTGTCGGAAGAATAATGTAAGTTGTCAAAAGTGGTAAACAGCGATGCGAGGAGTCGTCCTGCGAGGTGACGGGCAATAGTAGCGGTGTCAGAAATGTCTGCGGCCCTGAAAAGGCGACGACTTCCTCATGAAGTGGCAAAGAGAAAGAGAAAGGAAGTTTCATAGTGCATGACAGCTACATAAAGATAACGTATTCATTTGGCGTCATTTTTTTGGTCTTATTATGTTGTCTCATGGGAATATTTAGTTGTTTATTAGTGTTTTTGGTGCTCTTTTGGAATCTTTATAAACTCATTTGTCTTTATATTTTTACTTTTAGTGTCACTTGCACACATTATGGTTTTTTTTACTCATTTTTCTTGCCAGATTTCATGTTTTAACACCATTCAGTGAAACCTTCACTAGATAGAGAAACACTCAGTTCCTTAACTGTACTGCGCTCATATCTTTCTCAATCTCCATTATCCCTTCTTCCACACCTTAGAGCAGATTAGAGCGTCGCCTGCTATCTCCATCCAAATCTAACCGGATTAAGGGGATAAAAAGCCACACTTTAACGTTTCCAGACAATTACCTTTTAAAAACCCACTTCGGTTCAGTTTATCCGCCTTTTTTTGTTTGACAAAAAAAAGATTTCTCCCACCTTTTTCCTCCGCAGATACAAATCAGTGGTAATCAGTGATGCAGTGGTGAGTCAGAAGGTGGGTAAATCCAGGCAGTAATCATCACTTAAACAGCCATCAGTATGAACATGGGTGGATTATATTTTAAGCTTTTATTTACCTCTTAAGGAGCGCTATTGCCTTAAGGGTTGGCTCACCCAAATTACAAATCAAAACATACTATATTTCCTCTCTTACCTCTGGTGGTGTCTATGCAGAGAAAGTAGTTTTTATTTCTTGGAGATATTCACATCAGTTTACTTTCTACAAAAATATACTTTCCTTTCGGAAGGTATTCTGTGAATACAATGGCAGATTTATCCCCCACATCTGATTGTCCTTCTCACTGCAGAATAAATACCAGAATAGAATTTGTTTGTATATTTAATACAAAAAAATGTTGTTTATTTTAGGCAAAACAATACAGTTTGAGATTTTATGCCAGATCCAGTCGTGTTAGGTTCGTAGTTTTGAATGTGATTTGCTCCAATAATGTTTCCAAGCAATAATATTTATATTTAGAGATTAATATCAGACTTACTTTGTCAGAGACACTCAACAGCATCAGTATCGCTATGTTCTCATTCAAAAACACACACACGCACTCGTTGCCACGTTTACACATTCTTGTACATGTAGAGAACCTCCATCTCGAACTAAACTGAATCTTAATTCTTATCGTAACCAAAAATCGGTGCCAAAAACTAAAAGTAGAAACCTTTGAAGAAGCCTCGATGTCCTCGCATCCTGTGACTACTTCATTCCCACTCATTAGATCATCTAGTACAGAGAGGGGACGTACAATTAGGCCAATCCAGGTGGTTTGAGCCAAACACCCCTCCTCTTCCACACACAAACAAACACCCCGCCCCAAAACAGCCCTAGCGTTACTTCCCTAAACCCCCGTAACCATCCGACTGCAGACAGTTACCCCCCGTCATTAAATCCAGGCCCTAGGTGAACTCCTTCTTGGCTCAGGCCGCTGCCGCCTCCTTCAGCAGCAGCACAGAGAGAGCAACGGGGGGGGGGGGGGAGGTGTGGTGATGGTGGGGGGCATCCGCCTCCCTTATTGTTTCATTCATTTCCCCTGCATACTTAAAGCTGCACCAGCCAGGGCTTTAATACTTTGCAAACTAAAGTAAAACAAAATGAGCAACTAAACTAGTTCAGTTTGTACACGTAAGATACGTATTGATGTGTTTTTGTTGTGATCAAAGTTTCTGATGGCTTTCAAATGATGTAACACACTTCCTAAACAGTGCTGTTGTTGTTTAGGACACACACACCACTCGCAGGTCACTCAGATGGTCTCTGAAGCCGCCAAGCTGTGACACTATTGTTGTAATGTCCAGATCTAGTGTGAGCCTCAGGGCTGTATACTGCTAAACAGACACATAACATCAACACGTCTGTGAGACAAACACATCCTGAATCATCTTCAGTCCCGTTGATGTGATTGTACCCACATAACGTAGTCATTGATGGCCTCCTTTTTTTGCAGAACTGGCTGCAGGAAAATGGTTGTTTTGGTGAAGTAATATGGCTTCATTCTGCACTAAAAACACATTGTGTGATAGAGGAAAACAGAAGTTTAAAACTCCAAACTTTGTTTTCCGAAAATCACAGCAAAGTGCAATCCAGTATCATTCATGACATCACTGACATTTTAGGCATTTAGTCAATGATCTTATCCACTTGGCAGGTGAGGTGATGTCACATTAACTCGTGACCTTTGACCCTATTAGTTTATTGTTCTCTTCACATTTTTTAACATTTTATGCCTCCGCGTTGGCGACGTTGGTGCGTTCGTCCAACCCAGTCTCGTGACTGTGATATCTCAGTAACGCCTGCAGGGGAATTTCCTCAAATTTGGCACAAACGTCCACCTGGACTAAAGGATAAACTTAATACAGTTTGGTGGTCAAAGGTCAAAGGTCAAGGTCACCAAGTCCTCACATCCATCTATTCTTGTGAATGTGATATCTCAGGAATGTCTTGAGGGAATTTCTTCAAATGTGGCACTGATTGTCCACTGATTAGATTTTGGACAGACATGGATGTAAACTGCAACTTGGCTGGTTGCCTTGAGGCCGTAATTCTAGTTTTTCAAGCCGTAACTATACCGCTTAGCTCGAGGCTGTGGATATTAATTGTTATACATGAATAAATGAAGAAATAAAAACATTATAAGTGGACACATAATGAATATATATTTTTAACGTTGCGAATATCGTCCCGTGGGTCTTCACTCCTGTTTGGATCTTCATGTTGAGAAGCGCTTTGTTAATGGAAACCAAACCGAGCGAGCGAGCAGACAGAGCGTTGCTTTTGAAGTAAGTTTGAAAAGTGAAAAAGTAGACAAACAGCACATCAATAGAGCAAGTTCAGCAAACTGAAGCAAATACAAACAGAATGAATGTGTAGTTCACAGCAGGTGGTTTTCTGCTTCTTGTCTTTTTTCCTACAGGCATAAGAAACTGTATGGTTAAGTGTGTGTGTGTTTGCTCCTGAGCCTCCCCTGCAATACTTTCTCTGTGTGTTAGCAAACGCATCGACACGCATCCTTGCATATGTGTGTGTGTTTCATCCTCTCAGGCGCTGAGGAGAGGTGTGTGTGTGCATGTGTGTGTGTGTTTGTGTAGTATGGATTGGGTCAGTGCAACCAGGCATGTTTTCAAACAGCAGCTAGCAGTCAGATCAGGGTTCCTACACAGGTCTGTCAAGTGTGGAAATGTATGAAAAAGAAAAAAAAAGTATTGGTTCTGTACAGGTCTTGATGGGTTTGGGTATCACACAGGGATCACATGGAGGGACGGCACCTTTTTGTTGTGATTTGCTCTCCAGATCAGGGTTGTGGTCATCGGAGTTGTGATCTCTGGAAGTTATTCTTAATTTCGGCGTGAGATAAGAGAGTGTTTTTTTGGAGGCAATGACACGGCTGCATCCAGGTTCTTCAGGTTTGCTCAATGAGCTGCCAACACACCACACAGGTAGGACGGGATATCGAACCTCAATACTTTTTTTGGTTACCAACCAAAATGTGCTCACAGTAACAAGTATCAAAAACAAAAAGTTAACCAAAAGCTGACATCAAATGCTTGCTCTGATTTATTCTCTTCTTCTTCATCAGTTGCTTTACCAGTGTCAGACCGTAAAGTGGGAATAAACTTAACAAAACTTGTTAAGACTTCCCTCTCCGTGCGCTGTTTTTCAGTCCGATTAACTTTAGATGCAACACTGGATTTGGAGTTGAGAGACGATGTGTATGACTGGATTGTTTCACAATCAGCCAGTTTACAAGCTAAGCTAAACTGATAAAAAGCTAAATCATCGTCATACGATAGTCGGTGGGTTCCTAGATTGCATGTCGGCCTCTTTTGCTCTCCACACGGACTGTTTACCTGCATTTAACCAAAGCCTGCTTGAACGTGACTGGTCAATACGACTGAAACTACAAACAGAAACCAACGTTTCTGATACTGAAATATTGTCCCGTTGCAACCAACAGTCCCAAACCTAAAGATAGTCAATTTGCTTTCATGTAAGACAAAGATAAGCAGAAAATCAGTCAAGTGATGCACAAATCATGTTGAATTTACAACAATATAAATACAGAATCAAACACAATTCTTCACACACAGTAGTATCAGTGAGGTTATCAGGAGTCTATCCTCCACACTGATGAATCAAACTGACACCTTTGAAGCTCACAGAAAGTGTTTGATTCTCCAAAGACAGATAATTCAGTAGCGCTTTAACACATTTCCCATGAGCCCTTCTTCCTTTCCTGAACAGGACAGCCATGTTGGAAGTCGTTCACTCCCTCCACCATCTGCTGTCACCAGAAGCTCTAAAATCTTTATTCTCCGTTAGCGCTGGAAGAACAGCGCCCTCCTCCTGCTTTGTGCCGTAAAGCAGTCCAGCAGGTTTCCCTCCAAATCTGAACAGGTGGCTCACGATGAAAAAAATAGTGTCGGGCAGGCTGACAGCTTTATCGTGACGTTCTTATTTGAATGTATTTGGTAAGGACTTATTAATATTGAATTAATCATGTGGCATCAGGTAGAAGCAGAGTAGATCTGGCCCCAGTGCAGCAGCTTAAACACTGCAGCAACACTTCAAAGTGTTCCCATAGAGTTGCATTGAGCAGTGTGTTTGAGAGCAGAGGGGGACTTTAGCACACCAGATGGACTCTGTCACGCTCCGGCTCGAGGCCTATCTGCCGGCCTCAGAATTTCATTAGTAGCTTGGCCCCGGTCGCAAGTTTGAAGAGCATAAGAGGTTCGATCAAAGGATTAGCAGCACATCTGAAGCAACAAATGGTCCACTTTTTTTTTTCCTCCTTCTCTTTTTTTTTTCCTTTTTGCACACTCCCACCTCCACAAAGTGCTTAGACCTGGCCAAAATAGAGGAGGGGGGTACGAGTGTGTGGCAGCACAGACGGGCACAAGGGTCTCCTTGTCTGTGTGGTGAAAAAATATCCAAATACAATCATTCAAATGTTAAAATGACAATTTGTTATAAATGTGATTAGAGATGATAAAGCTGCACGATATGAGGAAAATATGGAATATTCGATAACGTTGTTAATTAGCGCGATAACGATATTACTTGGGATAAATAAATAGATATTAAAGTGGACTCAGTTCTGCTGCTTTCAGTATTCTGCTATAATACAACAAATTGTTTGTTGAATAAAAAAAATGAAAGGAAATTATTTCCAGTATTCTTTTATTGAACAAATTGAGCATTGAACTGAACACAAAAGGCACCAATGAAAGAAAGATAGTTACATTTTAAAGTGTAGTTCTCAACCGATACTCTCAACTAACTCAGAAATTCCTGAGTGCAATATCGCGGTCTTTGTGCTTATTGTGCAAGCTGACGAGATGATGATAAAAAACGATATATTGTGCAGCCCTAATTGATGATATAATTCTTTGTTTATTGCAAAAATTTCCGAGACAATCAATATTATTGATAGAATAGATTTACGGACTCCAAACTAAACTGTGGAAACGAGGCGTTTGTGCCAGGCAGTTGTGATCGGTTAAAATAAGGTTGTTGAGGTTAAAGTCTGCCTGTATTTCCCAGGTCGAAGAACATGAGCAGACTTCTTTGGGTTTGTTGAGTTGCTTGAGCGCACGGCTAGGTAACAGCGTGTCCAGTATTTATTTTTTTCTTCCACGTCCCTCCTCCTTCTCTATTTGATCAATGAACTCAATTACAGCCAAGTCCTGGAGGTTCCTCTCACCACGGCACTCTCTCTTCTTCTTCTCCTTCCTCCTCTCTCCAATGATGCATCACATGAGCCACACCTGACACCTCCACCGGCCCCCCTAAAACTCTCTTCAATAAATAAGAGGGGCATGGTTGGAGCACCCGGGCCTGCTGCTCCTCTCTATCTCCCTGTCTCCCCACCCCAACCCTCGCCCTCTCCCTTCCTAACAGCTCCAGCGCCCAGCCGCCGTCTGATTCCTCCTCGCAAGGGTAGCCTCTAATAGATTCCCCCAGCTCCCATGTATTATTAATGCTTACTGCTCTCCAAGGTGGCAGTGACAAATAGGGAGCAAAATTCACTGACTAGCAGTGAATGTACTTTTTAGTCATGCTTGAGCTTCCCCTAGTCCATACTGCTGCCAGTTGGAAGATTTCTCTCTTTTCTTCCCCTCCTCTCGCTCTTCATCTTTCTTCTTCTCTACTTTTTCACCAGGAGCGTGGAGAAGTTGACCACAAAAGAACTCAAAAGGGGAAATCCCTCTTAGGAAACGCTCCTGGGAGTTCGGTGTAGCATAAAGAAGTTTTTCTTTTCCTCTTGTGTGGAGGTTTTTTTGTTTTTTTTTGTGCTAAAAATGCATGAGACTCCTCTTCCTGGTGTGAAACAATAATCCCTTTGCCTGTGCGCTCCTCAAGGCCTTTTTACATAGAGCATGATTTTTAGGACGATTAATTTGCATGCCATTAAAAAGAACATATCTCTGGATAAACAATACACATACAAGGCAAACTTCACCCTGCTTAAATGCGACATTCATCTTATCCTTCTGTTGTCTGTGATAGATTCAGACGATCACAACGAGTGATGTCACATATGACAACAGCTACAGGAAACAACGATTGATTACCTCATTGTTTACGTCTTGCTGCAGCCAGTGCAGTTTGATGAAACCCATCAAAAGTCTCAGATATTGGCACTTTGGACCCAGTGACGCCTCGGTTATACTGTCCACAAGGACGGTCGCATGGACATGAGCTGCTTGGATCTTTTATACTTCATGTGGGTTTCTCTTTGTGGCAAACCGTTATTCTGAAAGCTTCTCAAAGTTTAAAATGTTCTCCATCCGCGCCCACGTGGATGTGCACGGACAGGCGAAAACCTGCTGCACAGAACCTCGTGAAGGGCCATGTTTGATGGCGTAACATCACTTTGGCCGTGTCGACACTAAGCAGAAGCACAACTCCTCACTTACTTAATGTTGCTCTGTGTCTGCTGGATGTGTAACATAGTGGCTCTTCTCAAATATAGGGAGGTGGCTCGCATCTGTTCGATGTATCGAAACTCATTATTTGTCCTTTTGTAGTGTGAAACCTTATTGAAATAACTCTGGGGATGAATTGTCTTAAATTTGTATCATATTTGCAATATAAATACTTGTGATGCGACAATTTTGCAAATGCATTTGTTTGCGTTTGTGACGCACTTTATGTAAAAGTGCCTGTAGCTGTATTTGGTGATGCTAAGGTCTCACAGTTACATGGGGATAAAGGCTAGGCATGTAACAGACTCCTTTTCTGAGCTCCCCGGTTCACAACCGCCCTCGAGGGACAGCATCTGCAGAGGTTAACCCAGATTAGTGTGTCTCTCTGGGCCTTCACCTCTCCCTGATCCCCTACCTGGATGTGACAGAAATAGGAGCAGCAAAAACAACAACTCTGTTTTTGCCCTCTGAAAAACCGCTCGGCTCACAACAAATCACACGCTCCTGAGCTGTCGGGCATTTCTCACGGATGAGACAGACTCACCTGGAAGTGGTCGCCGGTTTGTGTTTTCACTGAATGGAAACTCAGCGAGTGACAAAACATATGTCACACGGTTAACACCTGTATCCAAAGGGCCTCCCGGTGCTGTGAGGGTGTTTATTTATAGCCCCCGCTTCACCTGGGGACCTTTAAATGTGAATATGTCACCTAAAACTTAACATTTCAAGAATTATAAAACGATTCACCAAGTTTGTTCTTAAATTAGTTGTTGAGAAAGGTCCAAAAGAAACAGAAATATTGCATTTGACTGAGCAGCAGCAGACCTTTGTTCACAGCGAATTAAAATATGTTGCGAGTGGGGAAAAAAAAGGTCTGTGCATTTAATATGAACCTGTTAATATCTGTTTGATTAAGGTTTAACACGAGCGCTCCTCCCCTGACTCTGTCAAGGCATCGTTCACAGGTTGGCGCTGGTTAAGCTGAAATAAGTAATTACAGCGGTGGGTCAAACCTTTCCTCAACGGTTTGGAGGATGAGGGTGGAGGGTTCGGTGCTCTCTTGTCTCCGAGAAACCCTCCATCCTCCTCCTCCTCCTCCTCCTCCCGGTCCCCCCCCGCCTCCGTCTTCATTCGCAGAGCGCCGTGACGCGAGAACCCACTCTACAGCTGTTCCCCTGTTGATCAATTAAAAACATGCTTTGGTGAAATAATTAGCTGACATTTGCTCCTACTTAACAGATGTTTCTGTGGATTCTGCCTGTAAAAAGTACAGAGGTGGAGGAAAGGGTGTGTGTGGTGATGTGTTGGAGTCGGGGGGGAGGACGGCATTAGCACATCTTCTGCACACACAAAAAAGGTTCCTCTGCTTGCGAAGTTGTGTACATCCTTTAATGCAATTACGAGAGGTGGGCCCTTCGCTGGAATGATTTGAATGCTAATTTGAGCGCTGATCATCATAGTTAACCATCGTTTACATAATTACACTGTAATTAGCATCCCATTACAGCAATATTATTGGCATTAAGCAATTAATTAAAACCAAAATATGGATTGTGGCGTTGCATTGTTTGTGTGTCTGCCTCCATAATCATATTTGTGTTGTTTTGAACCAAATGCTCCTGAGCTTCGATTTCCCAAACAAGTATTTTCACTTGGCTACTTTTGGCTGCGTTTGAAGGCTCCTGGAGTTGGGATATTGATTTGGATCCCACCTAGAAAACAAACAAAAACAGTGTATATGTGTGTTTGTGAGGGGAACACAGAGAGTCCTAATCATCCACTCGACGCAGCATCCTCTTCTTCGTCATCGTTAATCAAATAAATACGCTCACATCCTCTGCGTGACATCTTCAGCGGCGAGATGAAATTCCCTCTGCAGAGTGAGAGAAGTTGAGGAGGTTGGAGGTGCAGCCTCCCTAATGGCGGACGGCTTGTCAGGATTAGGGCAACGGGGGCTGTAAAATCTACGCCTGATGAGGTGACTAGCTCTCCCTCTCAGCTCCAGCGCTTTACAGATTTGCCCACCTCTCCGGAACTTTCTCCCCTCACGCCGCCGCCGCCGTGCTCGGTTGCTGCTCTCTCTCTCTCCTTTTGAAGTCCACTTCTGAGTGCATGCTTCGATGCCATCCATCCCAGCCCCCCAACTTTATGTTTCAGCTCTAAATTGGCTGATTTCATTACCATTCGGATGAAGATTGTAAGGGGGGGATTCTTAAAGCAGCTTCTCTCTTTAAAAAAAAGCAGTAGGATGTCAGCGCAGGGCGAAGCAGGTGCAAAAGGTTTAACCGTTGCCAGCCGAGACGCCAGGCCAACTCTGGCAGCTAATCCCCGAGGTATTTAATGAACTTTTTCTCTTAAACCGCCTCCGCTAATACTCAGAGGCCGTGCTCTTACACGTAGCAGAGAGCACTGGAAGCCACAAAGAGGACGATAAGGTTTTTTATACCTGTAATGGAGGTTTTAAGGGGTAGCTCCTCTATTTGGAAAAAGGGATGATTTAAATTTGCAGCTCTCTTCAACCTCAGGCTTTTTGTGAGGAAAAACACAAAAATTATTATTATTGAGAGGTGGATTGCTAAACCGTTTTGGGAAATCCAGTGGATTTTGCGGTTCTGCAGATATTTGAGCTTCCCCTAACCTTTTTTGTGGTCTTATTTTCATCTTGATTTATTAGCAGCACACACACAAACACACAAAAACAGAAATAAACGCCAAAGGAAAGATCTCACGAGCAAGGTTGGCTGTCAGAACAATTGGGAGTGCTGGAAAATAAAGCTTCCTCGCTGACGAATTACCTTTCTGCCTGTAATTCGGGAGGTTTTACTGAAACATTAAGTGAACAGGCAGGCAGGAAGGAAGACAAAAAAAATGCTAGAAATATCCCCGGGCTATTTCTTTTTGCTCCAGACGTAGAGAAACAAAATGAACTCCCAAGTTCAGGTTGAGGCTCAGCTTAGCCCCGAGGTTTTACCAACGAAAGTGTGTGTGTGTGTGTGTGTGTGTGTGTGTGTGTGTTCCCTCTTCCCTCCTCTCTCACCTCACACACACACACACAAATCTACCCATCCTGCAATAAACGAAGTGACAGGACAATTTGCATTACTGCCCTTGACTTGAGCCTAGCGTTCACAGACAAACATACATGCACCGACTCACACACAATTACATGCATGCACACACTGCCTCGCACATTCATCATAATGAGCATAAAATCAGCTTCTTTATTTTACCTTACACGTGTTCTCCATCTGACACTATGAATATGTAGCTGTGGGTTTTTAAGCGAAGCAATATTCAACAGAAAAAGGGCGGGGGTGGGGGGGGAGGCGTTAGTGTTTATGCCCGTTTGTAGTCATGTGTCACGTCGGGTTTGGATCTCGTCGGTAAAGCCTCGGGGTCAGGTGTTAGGTTCAACACTTGTGCAGAAATCAGGATGACCTGTACAGCCTCGGGGCTGCAACACCAAACACAACAAACTGACAGAGTCAGGGCGCTAACAGGAACCATGGGTAGAGCAAGGCACTAATCTGGGTTAGGTGTTTTATTCTGCAGGTTCTGGGTTCCTCAATAGAATAAAAAGTGCATCGCCACCAAAGTTAATTTCCTTTATACAAGTCTTAATTTTATTGGCAAAGAATGTCTGAAATTAATCGCAAATTAATCGCACATTTTTTATCTGTTTTATCTGTTCAAAATGTACCTTTTTCACTATTTCCTGACATTTTATAGACCAAACGATTAATCTAGAATATAATCTTCAAATTAATCTACGGCTGCAACTAACGATTATTTTTTTTATTGTCGATTATTTTCTCGATTAATTGATTAGTTTTGTCTATAAAATGTTACATTCAATCTCACATAAACGTGACTGAAACTAGATGAAATCATGAGTTTCATTTGATTAAAGTTCACTGAAATGAACAATAATCAAATGATAAAAACTAATATAAGTTTTTGTCAAAAGACTCCAAGATAAATGAAAATTAAATGTCACATCTAACACACAGTAAATCCACACAGTAAGTGTGTCACGATGTGAAACATGGCGACAGCGAGCCGCGGCCGTATGACGAGGCCCACAGAAATGAAGAAACCGCCGGAGGAGAATGGCGTCAGCGCCTCTCTGGCTGTCCAACCGTGGCAGATCAATAGACTCGCCAAGCGTCCGACACACTGCCTCTCCGACGGAGGCGTGCTGGAGCACGGGGCCGGGAATAAGTCGAGGGGTTCAGGGCGCGCCGCTCCATCATGGCGTGTCACGGCGATGAAATGAGTTGTCTCCAGCCACCAGATCGATGGCTGACATAAGAGCGTCGAGCCGCTGAGAGGGGCGGATGAAGGGGGAAAGAAAAGAAGGGGAGCGGGCTTCCTGAAGTTATTACCTCCACCTCCCTGTCAGAAATCACGGCGTGATGCATTACATGTGTTCCCTGTTGTGTAGTGTGTGTAAGAGGAGCACAAACAGAGGGGAACGGGATGAAAAATGTAGTTTCCGCTCCATTGGTCTCCCATATACCACTGTGTTCTCACGGACAGGCGGGAGTGTCCCGGCGCACTTTTCTTTGTAAATAGGCATCACTCATCGCGGTGTTTCTTTCAGCCAAACTGAAGGATTTACATTTCACATTTAGACGTCACTTTCATTCATAGTGAGGATGATAAAGCTGCAAAACGAGCTTCAGTTATTGGATCACATGAAACAAAATATCATCAGCATCATTAAGTTCACACCTTGTAGTCAGGAATGACTTTTTTTAGTTGAATTTGTAGCTTGATTTCCATTTTAATCCAACGTGAAAGCATAGAAATCACTCGCTTGAATGGTCGAAAACAAAGAGGGTGAAATGAGTCTTTAGCACTCAAGACGTCTGAATAACAATCCACTAGTTTACCCTCTGTGCATGTGATGATGAACACCATTTAAATAAGGCCAGGCCACGCCCCTCCAATCATTTGATGACGATTGATCGTGACACGCTAATTTTTCAAGGGTAATTTCCAAAATGCGCCTCACACGTAACGTCTGGACTTATTAATACAAACGACGAGGCTTCGTCTCCGCGCTCCCACCCGGCCACCCCTCCACCCCCACCGCCCCCCCCTTTGGCATGCGACGTTGTTCGTCTGCTCCTGGCAATAATAAATCACGCCTTGACAAGTGCCGCACTCTTAACCTTGATGGACTGAGAATCAACGACCCCCTTCAAATAAAGCCTGATTACGCGATTGGCATCGATCATTGCTCTTGTCTTCTTCAATAAGGAGGTGCTTATTCCGCTGCTTTGACCCCGACGTCCGGACCAGAAATAAATAAATAAAATAAATGGCCCGGACTTCAGTTTAAAGAACCTCTAATTCCTTTAATGATGACACACTGAACAGCAAGAAAAACACTTCTTAACAAATCCTTGGATTTCAGGAGTATTGTTCTGTTTATGTTATAGTTTTCAAATCACATCTGCCGCAGGATGACTTCTTCTTGAAGTTTTTAAATAAATGTGATTCAGTTAAATATAATGAAAAACATTGAATCAGATTGGTTAAGTAAACAGCTTCTCAGATTCAAATGAAGGATCCTGCTGAGCGACGGCATTCGATTAAGATGCTACAAACTGACCTGATTGGCTGGAAATCAAACAGCGTCCTCACTAAGGAAGTAGAGAAGGAACCAGTCAGGACTGAGTCCAGCTGGGATGACTTTTAGTGCGAAACTGCCCAAAACAAAATGATTAGTGAGAATACAGGAACTTTCTTTTGATCATATTTGTCACATGTATTAATAGAGGAAGATTTCATACTATAAAAGGGTCCTTTAATTGATAATTTTTTGTAGACACGCAATATGTAGACAGACAATATGTTGCCATGAATATGTTGACTTCTTTCCAAGAAACTTCTGAGCACATCTCTGGTAAACACCAGATTTAAAGTGGTGCTTTTGTGTGATTCTTTGTGGACAGATCTTAGGTATGAAGTAAGGTAACAGATTCTATGACTGATAAAACAATGTGTTCAGACAGACAAAACCAGCGTCTGTTTTATTTTTACTTTTATCTCACATCCACCCACCGAGCCAGGGAGGCCAGGGGACCCACGGGTGCTACCTCAGGTCCGGCGCGCCGACCTGTCTGTCAGTGTTACTCACGGGGGTTTGAATGCGCCGTGACAGGTGCCAATCTGGCGCCGGGGCGATAACGGTGTCACCCGGCCGGCGCTCGGAGGCGACCTTAGCAGCCGCGCCTTAACAGATGCAAACATCTGAAGTTGTCGGGTAGTTCAGGAACAACAATGGTGTTATTGCATTCCGGTGGATCCTGAAATGTGTCTTTGTGGTTGATTTATGGGTTCTGAGATGAAGTGATCGCCTGGTTAACGCTTGGATGGGTTTTGTTGTGTTTGTGTGACATTTACCTTTGCTGTCACATGGTTTATGCATGAAGCGCCTGATGCTTCTGGACATAAAACAGTTGCTGTGTGCGGCAGTCATCATATTTACATGATCATCAAATCTCTGTCTTTTTCTTTGTATATTCTATATTATATAATCTATTCTATATTAATGAAATTTGGTTTTCCGGTGGCTATTTGACCTCATAGACAGTATTTAAAGCAGCAAATGTCAAAGCTTTCATTCCCTGGATATATAAGATAATAACAACATGGACTGGTGTGAAAATGTACCTGATAATCAGTTAAATGTGATGCATTTTACTGTATACCAGGGAACAGAAACAGAAACCTACACTGTTTCCCAAAGGAGAGAGTTGGCATTTCTGCTCACATAACCTCCTTCCTGTTTACACGGTAGTGTGTGTATGTATGTGTGTGTGTGTGTGTGTGTGTTGGGGGTAGTAACAGGTGTCTGGAGCAATGGCACGCACATACCGATGCACACATACATGCATATATTAGTAGAGCTGGACCCGAATATTGGACTATTCGATTATTCGTTTGTTGGGGAGGTATTTGATTTTCAATTTTGGGATTTGGGTATTCGTTTTTTTGGGTATTCACAGGAAGACGTATAAATAGGAATACTGAGGATTTAGCATGAAGGGGCGGTCTAATAAGTGCAATACACAACTGCGGAAGTACACCTTTAGCTTCAAAATATTTACTCCTGAGCAGCATTCTTATCGCCAATATCTGACTAACATCCGTTGTACTAGTTCTGTATAGTTTTTGGATGAATGTGTTTGTTTAATGGCTACCACTTCACACACACACACACGTACACATATAAAACCTGAAGTCCAGTCCCGTCTTCTTCTTCTTCTTCTTGTTTTCCTGCCCTCCCTCTCAGCACATTTCCCTTCAGAGGCCTCTCATCTCCTCCCACACACTGGAGATCAATTTGTCTTGCCGACAGGAATCCATATTTTTCTCATCGCAGGTACCGCTTCCTCCAGGACCCTCCCCCCCCCCCCCCACCTCCCTATTCACATCCCGCCCCCAGTCCACCCCACCATCACCTCTCTGCAACCGTCCATCCACCTCCCCGCCCTCTGATCCAACACCCGAGTGCAGCTGAATCAGCTCTCAGACTCTAACAAACTTACATAAATGCACGTGAAACCCGCTTGAACAGACCATCACACACACTCCTGCATACACAAACACACAACTGTCCTCCTGTTCCTTTTCAATTTACGGCGTCCGAGCGGTAAAACCTGCCGGTCCCTGCGGCTCTTTTCCAAAGGTGTTCCATCACTCTGCGGCGAGACCTGAAGGGGGAAAAACTAATGCACTCAAAAGTGGGTAGAAGAGGAAGAAAAAAAGCAGCAGCTTGATATCAACAGGGGAGCGGATGAGGGAGGGAGGCATTTTACAACACGTTTTTCTCTCACCGTTGTCTACCTTGGTCCTGAGGAAAGACCGGCAGGCTCCCTCGTGGCGGCCGCCGCGATCAATACTACACAAGAGTTGAATTAGACCTCAAGTGGAGCGCATGTCTACCTTGGCGGAGGCAGGGGCCGACCTGAAATCCCTTGAACATTTACTTTCTTTCCACCGAGTTAACCAATAACTGGATGAAATGAGAGGGAAAAGAGCAGCTGTCTTTCCTGTTTCTTATCTCTGCTTTTTTTTTTTTTTCCTCTGTCTCTTCTTCTCGTCCTCGCTTCTCGCCGTCGCTCTCGGCGCTCAAACTCTCAGTATCTGTTTTGCTTTAAAAGAGTCACTTGAGCAGAAATGAAATGCACAATTAGCAGATATCCAGAAGAAATGGGACACGCACATGTGCAAGGGATGTGCATGCATGTGTAAGCATTGTACACACACACATTTCTTCACATATCCTTAATTTAATCATGTACTCTCATTGACATTGAGTCATGCTTCAGCTGCTCCCAGGGACAAATGGGTCTCAAAGCAAGAAGAAGTGAGACATCATTGCTTTAATGTAGACATTTTTAAGATATTTCTGTTGTTTTATCTCCATTTTTGTTATTTGTGCACCTCTCAATCAAACAGTCTGTGTTGTAGCCTGGTGGACATTTTATTTATTTTTTTTATTTTTTGGATGATTCTAGTGTCATATCAGAACAGAAGTATTTGTTTGGCTTTTTAAAAAAGAAGTAACCGATTTTCACTGGGTTTTATGCTCTAAATGAATCCAGATATTGTGGCGTTTTCTGCTGCGAGAGGACGTTATTCACCACAGTTTACAGAGCATGTCGTTCTCTATGATTCACACAATATTAGAGCTGCAAGGAGGTCTAAATTCTCTGATTGCAGCTTCTTAAATGTGAATATTTTGCTGGTTTCTTTACTCCTCTGTGACAGTAAACTGAATATCTTTGAGTTGTGGACAAAACAAGACATTTGAGGACGGCATCTTGGACATTTTTCACCATTTTCTGACATTTTATAGACCAAACAAGTAATCGATTAATTCAGAAAATAATCAACAGATTAATCGTCAATGAAAATAATCGTTGCAGCCCTACACAATACAAATTTCAGACCTTGTGATCATGCAACACAGTCCCTCAAACAAATGATTAAAAAGAAGAGATTTTATGTTGCAAATTAAATTTTAAAATCTGTTATATATTGACATTAGTGCTGTCAATCGATTCAAATATTTAATTGTGATTAATCACACATTTTTTAAGGTACTACACATCCAGAAAAATAATTAAAAAAGTTATTTTAAACTTTTTAAACAACTGTAATATATCACTCAAAGTATAATTGAACAGTACAATAAGTGGGGAGTGATACTGACTGTTTCTTTACTTTGTTCTGTTGGCAGGACATAATTTTCATCATTTTCATCATCATCATCATCATCATCATCATCATTCCATCCACCCGTCATACACCTGCCGCTTCTACTGGTGAACCAGGTAGGAACCTTTTTCCTCTACCAGATGCTTCCTACTGTATTTGGGTCACACACACACACACACACACACACACACACACGCTCTCTGGTGGATCAATATGAGGCACTCAGTGCAGCTGACGCCCTCTCACACCTGATACTTCGCCCAAACACCCTACACCCCCCCACACACACAACACACACACGCCAACCTGGCGAGGGACCAATTACACCAACCGGAGGGAATTACCCAGAGTCCCCCTCTTGTCTGGAGTGATATCTCCGAGGATTACAGGTACTTAGCTCCCATTATGTCTGCTCTATTACCTGCCCGCCGCCTCTTAACACACACCGACCTCCTTTGTGTTCGCCTGTTTGCACAACAATCCCTCCCATCGGCCCGCTACCTTTCCACTTCTCAATGGCCGCTTTGTGGGATGGAGAAAGGTGTGTGTGTGTGTGTTGAGGAGGAGGAGGGGGCGGCATACACACATTTCCTCCTACTCGCTTATCTCTCCAGGTACATGCTGTCTTACTTTTCACGCTTTCCATTAACACACAAATGTGCTCTCTTAGTCTCTCACACACACACTCACCTGCCCACTCTTGTCACACAGTCTTTCTATATAGTCGACACACACTTTTCAATTAAAGATGCACTTTTCTGTACACACACACACAGGCATGCAAACAGCTTTCCTTTGCACACCCTCATTTGTGCAAACACTCACACCTGTATGCACACACACTTTCTCCCCGCACACGCTCACTTATACAAATTATCTCCTTGTTGCCAGACACACACACGCTCATTTTATCTCCGTCAGATACACACTTTCTCCGAGCGCACACACACACACACACTCCCAGAGAGAAGAGGTAAGCTGATCTCTCTGACAGACAGACGACTGGCAGCTTGGAGAGCCGAGGGCACTGAGAAGGTAATTACCCGTGACAGACGTACCTGTGTAGGTTTCACCTCCTCCTCCTCTTCCTCCCTCCTCTTCCTCCCTCCTCCTCCTCCCTCCCTTCGCCTCACTCCAACCTGCACTTATCACAGTTACCATCTCACCGCAGCCACTGAAGAGATTTAATTGGAAGATTAAGGTGTTTTAGGCATCGATTTCATGTCGACTCTGTTTATTTTTTTTCCCCTCGCATGGATGCAGATGCACTTTCCCACCACTGGAGGCGCTGTGCTGTGTTATGTGTACACTTCAGAGTGAATAGGGAAACTATGTTGAGGGTAAAGGCATGGCATTAAATGTAATGTAGAAGTATTTTTGCAAATTTCCTGGAGGAAATTATATTTCTGTACTTTCCATATCTAGTTGTCGTAGCTTTGCTTTCAAATCTCGCTCCTAATAGAAATATTTGAATTAATTACACTGATCTCTGATGAACTTTGAACCCTAAATGGCTGAAACCAGGAGTCTCTAATTGAAATAAGGTAAACCTGTTGATTGGAAGCAGGGTCATTCGGCATACTGGGTACTTACCCGGTGGGCCGACGTGCCTTTTGGGCCGACGCGACTGTCTTTAGATAGGCCGAGTGGAAGCTGTCTTGTCTTGTCTTGTCTTGCGTCCCCTAGTGTCCTCGCCAGACCTGGTGGACATGTCCCGCTGGATTTAACATTATAGACATGACCACTGACTATTTGTATAACAATTTAGCCACAAATTCACAGACTGACCATACACGGTCCAGACATATACTCAGTTTTGACCGAGTCTTGTTTTCAGATGTTTTCCGTATGTTATTTTCATAATTGACAGACTTTTCAAACAACCAGTATTATGGAAGTTTAGTTTTGATACGTTGGAACCAATTTCTGCACAAACCAGAAGATCTCATGAGTGTGTTTTGTCTTAAAAAGCTTGAATCTCCTCTCGACTAGGGGTGTAAGAAAATACTGAGTATGGCAATACTGTGTTCTGTGATACCGTATCGATTTTTAATTAATATTTTGCATGCAAAGAGATGTGTCCTCTCAAAGTAGTGCTATGATGTTGGATGTTACAGCAACTGTGATAAATGCAAATGCAGATCCTACTGTTCTGATTCCTTAAAAATTAACTTAATTTTACTCTGATTTGATGCATATGGAGGTGTGTTCTTTATACTATGACATTTTACCTAAAATTAGAGCAATATATCGCCTTGCTACAGTATCGCAATATATTGAATCGTAACTCCGTAGCATATTTGGACTTTATTGGACCCTGAGTGTTCTTCATGTGCAGGGATTGCTTTGTACACCGATAACTTCTGTTAACATACAGTTTAAACCACAAGTAAACAGAACGATGCAACTTTCCTGGAAGTCGCACTTGGATCAAACAGATATTTGCACGTTGAAACTGTGTGTGGAAAGCATGAAAACATACACCCACTGTTCCTACACACATTTACATACTGTTAATAATTTCACGTCTCTTTAAGCCAGGTGTTGAGGGGTCCCTGAGGTCGCATTTCATCAGGAATCAACAACCTGTTATACACGCCAACTACCTTCCCTTTCTTCCCCCCCGTCAACCGCAACCATCTGGCATCAGGCCACAAAAATAGACTCAAAAGCGTTGGTAACAATTAGTAGTCACTGTACCCGGGGACCACACAACAACCCACCTGATTTTCATACCCTGCATTTTGTTGCCCCCCCTCCCCCCCCCTCGCCCTCATCAGGACGCTATCAATAGCCAGACACCTGTTTCCTGCCAACGCAAGCTAGGCCCTCTATGGCTGCACCTGTATGTGCTTACACAAGAGCCTCGAGAGGAGTATTTATGTGGATGGGACTGCAGGGCTGATATCAGGCTCTGCTAATGCAATCACAGGAAGGACAGGGAACACTTGACGAGTGTGAAGCAAGCCAACGGTGGGGTGAATTCACTCGAATCAAATCAGGATGTGGATTTTCAAAAGAAGCTCAAACGGGAAATCTTTTGACCCCGAAATGACTATTCAGATGATTAAAATGATTGGTGTGCACGTAGGCTAATCGTAGAGGGAAAAGTAGTTTTAAAGGGACAACGAGCATTAGTATTTGTCCAGATGTTGAGATTGGAGACCAATTCCTGCTCATCCCAGTCAGGTTTTAAACCGCCAACTTATTTTGACAATAAATAACGACACATGATTAAATTGAGGGCATACAATTGTTGATCAAGCCTCTTAATGTTGCTAATTTTGCTCTCAAAGTGCACCAAATTGATGCATTTAACTTTAAAATGTAGCTAGCAAAAGGGTCGGGTGAATATTCCTCTATTTTTTCATATTGCAGAAAAAAAAATATTACCATGTCAGTTTTTTTCAACATCGTGCAGCCCTCATTTGTACATTAGCAGGAATGTAGCACAGCATGGAAGTGAAAGCAACGCTCTGTTTATTTTAACGTGAAAGTGCTGTACCTAACACTAACCCATAATCGTGATCTCAATATTGATCAAAATAATGATGATTATCATTTTGGCCGTAATCGTGCTGTACAGATTGTAAATCCTTCTGGGTCAAACTTTTAAACTTGTGATTTTGGGCTACTAGACTTGACTCAACAGTCAACCTCTCATTACAGATAGTCATTTACTTGAAACATGACTAAATCAACTCATTAAGACACAAACTCCTCAATGTCAACAACAAGTGACGACTGTCTGCCTCAGCTGGAAATGCAGTCAGTTGTTCAGTCAGTTGTTCAGTCAGTCTCCCACACAGCCAGCCATCCATTACCTCCAAACCAAACAGAGAGCCAGACATCGAGGAGCAAACTGCAGAGTCAAGCATGGAAGGGCAGGTGATTAATGCCAACACAGTGTTTCCCTGTTCGTGGCCAAAGTGTTATTGATTTGATTTCGGAGGGGCGAGAAAAGGTTAGCGTTTGCAGGCCGTGGTTTGAGGTCGCCGGCGTGTGATGGGAGGAGTAATGACCCCCCCCTCCTCGGTGGGAGCCACCGATGCGGTCAACCAGGAAATGGAGACAATCCCCAGCCAGGCGCCAAGCGACGTTCTGTCCTTTACACCGCCGATATGTGTGAAGTGGACATTCACCGGCTATCGAGTGCCACATACTCCTGCGCCTCACAGCCATTATAAGTTTTAGATGATGGAGGAGCATACAGTGTGAGCTGTACGCTAATATAGGTTAAGCACCTCTAACGTCACCGTTTGCTTCGCGCGTCTCATGTGACTGGAAGCTGTGATCTCGCCACGGAAATTAAATAACGGCATGAAAAAATAAATAAATGAGATTCATCCGAAGCAGGGTAAGACATGTTTCCCTGTACATCAGGTACATGACAAGATCACACTCCCAGAGTCGAGTTAATTTTCGTACCCCCCGCCCTCCATGCTTACCCTCCCTCCATTCTCTGTCATTTTCAGGGAAAAAGGTGCCGTAGCCATATGACAGTAATTAACAACTGACAAAAATATCCCCTCCCTTAACATGAGGTGGGAAATCACAAAAGCCCGAGTTATTTTCTCATTAATTTACCAGCCTTGCTCTCTTTTACGCTGCGAGACAGCAACTCAGGACCTGAGGTACGAAGCTTAATAAGGCTCCGTACTGTTTGTTTGTGAGGAGAAGTGCTGCTGTTGATGTACAGTGTGATCCTTCATCAGGATTCAGCATTTTAACTGTTCGTATACTGTCGGATAACTTTGATTAAGCTCCCAGGTATATATAGTGTCCTCTAGGATAACACTGACACATGCATTAACTCTGTGTCAAATGAATTCATTGTGTTTTTTAACTGGTGGTAAAAGTCCCCCTTTCATCTAAAAACTAAAGTTTTCCAGGTGACTTCTTCTACATTGTCAACACCTGTTAGTGTCCACAAGCTTTCTGCAAGTACATCCACGTCTTGTCTGTGATGTTAGTAATTTGCGGACTCTCGGGGACAGACAGATGGTTTGATATTCACAGATAGCAGACTTTCTTTCTATCCTCCCTCTGTCTGTTTGGCCACCTCTACTCCTCTTAACTTTCCTTCTGCCTCAATCAATAACAGGATTTGACTGATAGTCCACTTCTTTCAGATTGAAGTTGGCACCTTAAAGCTGTATTTGGCACCAAGATTACATACTCACCTCCATCACATAAATGGACAACTGATACCTGACTTTGTATTAAAAGGTCAACATGAACCTGATGATATCGGTCTAAATCACGTATCTAGCCTTTTCCTCCCATAACTCTCTGTTTTATGTTCTTTCTCGTTGGCATTCTGGCCAGACAAAGCCTCATCACAGCCATAACTACACACAGAGAAAGAAACACACCTCCTGGATGCCTCAGGGATGCCAGAGTTTGTCACTCCCATGTTTGTTCTTTAACAAGAGGGGACAAACGCCTCACTAGTAGAAGAATGTCAGCTTTAAGTGAAGCTACAAACCCCCTAAAATACCCCGCCGCCCCGTCACCCCCCCTCTCTGCTTCCCGAGCTGTGTTGCATCAGACCGAGGGGATAGGTGCCATTACGCCTGCATATTTAAAGCCACCTAAATGTGTGGAGCAGGTGGCGCACAATGCACTCTTGTTGTTATTTGGTTCGCGCAGTCAAGATGGCAGATTTCATAATGCTTTCAAATGGCACATAACAGGGAGAAGCCTCGCAGGACTGCCAAGAACAATTTCGCCAGGAGCCAAAGTGGAGCAGCAGGCTGCAGCCCGTACCTTTTTCAACAAAGAGAAAGAGGAAGGAGGATGTCTCGAAATGCACAGTGTGGGATAGTAAATCACCTTTTAACTATCGAGTTTATCTGCTGAATTCTAATAAACAGGAAAAATGTAAATGAATCCGTCGTAGCCCTTGTAGCGACGCCAAAGAGTAGTGAAGCAGTCGATTAGAGAATACACGGTAAAGTCTACATAAAGAATATGACGCCATGTTTTGTTTACAAGGATGAGATTTCATTTGCAAAAAGTGGTGGTTCTCTAACAAAAAGTGTCAATGAGAGGAACGCAGTTTTGTGCATTTCCTGTTAAAAAATAGGATGCGAGATATTGTTCAAATGCGTAAACCAATGAGATATCAGTGAGGAGCTGGAAAGGCAGTTGGATTAGTTGGGAACATAGGAGAGATGAGGAAAAGAATATGATGGAATTTAAACAGAAAAACATGAGAAAATACAAAGAAAAGAACAACAAGTATGTTTTGTTTGATTGTTAAAGAGACGTATATGATATTATTATGAGGAAAATTTGCCCATAAGGTTGATACAGTTTTCTGGACGTTTCTGGAATATTCAGGTGACTCTCCGTCAATCATCCCCTTCCTCTACCTCAACACAAATAAATAATTAAAAAATATACATCTCAAACTGACAATCTCCTCTCGGTCGGTCTCTTGGCGAAGCTTCGCCGCTCCGTGGAGGAACTCGGCAGGGACTCGTGTCTCATCCGCCCGTTCAAATAAGCCCACAGATGTCGAGAGGACTCCCCCACCAACACCGCCGGGCACGCACGCACACACACGTTCGACCCACCTCCAACACTGTTTGTAATGAAATCTAACACTTGGAAGAGGAGAAGTGGACCGACCACCTGTGCATCCAATTGTTCGGCATTCGCAGACACACAGGAGAGAGAAGAGAGAAGAGGGAGAGAACGGGTATCAAAGCTGCACGAGAACACACTGATACACAAGCAGAGAGAAGAAACTAAACCATTTAGGGCATTTTAAGAAAGAAAACGGGTTGTTTTAAAGTTTTAAGTGTGTTTGTGTACACAGACACATGCACATATATATAACTTGCACAAGAACAGGACAACAGCTTCTTAGACGTTATGTTATAAGACTTTATTCAAACCTCCACATTTACCTTTATAAGATGTATGAAAACCAGCCCGGTCTCACCAAATGCGTATGAATGACACAGTAATGTGTAAGTCATTTTGCATGCAATAACAACGCCTTTGTTGCTTTCAGTGTGTTATGTGTATTACATGTAGTCTGTACTGAATGCATTTGCTATAGATGGGTCCAAAAAACACAGGACTTTTAACCAGGAGACTGGTGTTCGTGCCTAAAGGTGTTGTTGAGTTATTTTGAAGTTTTGACATTTGTGACGTGATTTCTGCACTTGTGTTCTGTTGTTTTCATACATATTTTACTTAGTTTACGTACTTCTTTTAAGCCCAACCATGTGTTTTTCCTAAACCTATCTAAGTGGTTTTGTTGCCAAAACATAACAGTGACCATTTCACGGTAACGACATGGCGTTAAATGACTACCGAAAAAGGCATTTCACACCGTTAAGCCAGTGACTTATAAATGACTGATCAGAGATTTTTCCAAGTTGATTGACTTTTACCTTACCGAGGTCATTGCTGAGGTCTGGGAATGCAGCAGCATCCTTAAAAGAGGTTTGAAGGATCAAGAAACGTAACAGTGCTCGTTGCCCTGTCGGACTTCGTTGTAGTGATGTCACCATGTTTCCAGATAACTTGATGAGCATAATGTTATTACAATTCATATAAATGATGGACAAAACTATGAAAATACAATCCAAATGGTAATAAACATGAGATTTCCATCGAGGAAAGACATGTCGTAAGGAGAGCAGAAAGACAGTGTAGAGTCAGATGAGATGTATTCATGATGCACACACCTTGTAAACACACACAAGAGGTACAGACACACTTATACACCAGCAGGGAACAATGGTGTCTTTGAAACAAAGCTAGAAAGAGACAGAGGGGACGGGTATAGAAAGATGCCAGTAAGCACACATGCACATGCAATCACACACCCACACAAACGCACCTACACACACACTCTCTCTGTCTGTTTCTCACACACACACACAAACAAGAAAGGAACAGCAACTACTTAGAAATGAGCCCTGACATTGCTTGTCACAGTCAGAGGCCTTGATCAGGATTTGCTCACAGGACCTCCTACTCAGCACACACACAAACACACACCAGATCTGGGAGGGGGGGGGGGGTAAAAAAAGCTGAGGGCCATGTTGGAGGAAAAAGGGGAACCCGGCAACATCTGCAGTCTCCGTTGTTGATAGCGTTGCTGCCAGCTTGGAGTCAGATCACACACGATGCTGTGTGTGATCTGACTGCAGTCTGGGCTCTACCTCTTGGCCAACCTCCCCCCTCCTCAGATCCATACTTCCAAACCTCCTAGCTACCACCTGTTAGTTAATTTGCAGCGACGAAAAGGACACCGTGATACTCTGAAGTCAAACTCCGTCTTTCTCTCTCCCCTTTGTCTGCATCTCTTTCTTCCTCGGTGGCGATGCCTCTCTCCGAGGTTCGATACACCCACGACAGAGTTTTCCCGGACTTGGAAGGGTTCAGGGCGATGTGGTTTTTTTTCCCATCTTCCCCCTGAGTTGTAGCTTTGATGTGAGAAGACTGGAGTCACAAATCCTTGTCCATTTACCATCAGAGATCATCCCCTAACTCGGGGCTTGGCACAACCCCACATGGCTAACGATTTGAGATACTTTAATTAGGCCAAAATGTGTCTAAAGATGCAGTTGCGCCCCCAGACTTCCTGTACTTCCCGTGCTAAAGAGATAAATAGACTAAATTTCTATGTAGCAGAGATTTTAGAGGAGTATTTTCTATCGTTTCATGTCTTTCAGCGGTTGGTAATTCCCTGCTGGAGGGCCACATGTGGGTGTGGCTCGCATTTTTGGAGCGATCACATTGGACCTGATGCATCATGGAGGATCAGCTGATGATGATGTGATGATTTGGTGAAAATCTAAAAGCTCAAGATCTATACATAACTGCAGCAAAATATAGCAAAGCAAAGATATCCTGAAGATGTGCCCTTTTCTCAAAACAACACATTTCTACAGCATCTGCTGCAAAGCAACATTACTCTTAGTTTACCGCTTTCACTTTCTATTGTTAACCTGATCGTCATTGTTCAGTAACGTGTTTACTTTCTCTAAAACTGACTTTTTATAGTGTTTACAGACTTAAATTTGATTTTCAAAGTAGGTTATACAAGAAAAAATTGGAGAAAACAAAAATAATTGACATGAATCTGAATTTTCAGGAGTTTTAAATACCTACTGCATGTGCTTCATAGGAATTAACAGTCTTGACATCATAAACATAGTACTGAAAATGTTGTAAATAAACATTTTAATCCTGCAAAAACTCAAGTCTAGGATTACTCACCCAATTAACTCTTAACACTGCTGTTGTTAAGGGTGAATAGAGCGAATTAAACTCAGTGACTAAATGTGGTTAAACACCATCACAGAAACAGCAAAACCTAAAGTCGCCTTCTCCTCGCAACAAAGATAAAGTTCACAACGTTGTTTCTACACTTTAAGTTACAATCTTACATCGGTGTGGATTTCCAGCAATAGATAGCACGCTTTTTTGTGTCAACATTGATTTTTCTCTCCCCCCTCCACCCCACTCTCCTTTTAATAGAGGAGTGGATGCTTCAAAGCCCCCTGTTTGCCCAAAGCAAGCTTGAAATTCTTGCCTCTCAAAGCGCCATCCCGTCTTTGTAGTTACGATCCCCTGTCTCATCTGGTAAGGGCGAGGGAGAGACGGAAAGTTCTGAAGGTACCAAAGGTAGCACATGAAATCCCCCCCATGTAGGTGTGTGAAGTTCTGATAGTTGTGTCCGACTTGGAATCGATACGATCCCCCCCTTAAGCCTGAAAAGTATGTGTTTGTACAGCCAAAGACAAGGTATTTCCAGACCTTAAATCAAAGGCCTCTTCTTCACAGATTCGGCGCCAGACAACTTTCTCCAAGCCAGGCCAAACAACAGCGCAACAACTTCTGAAAAGTGTTCACAGAAGTCTTGAGTTGTTGTTACATCCAGTCTTGTGCTGTGTGCTCAATTACAAGTTTCTTTTCTCTGTGAGTCTGGCTGTCGCCCTCTCCGTCTATCTCTCGCTGTCTCACTCTCCTCTCAGACTACAGCGAGGTGTTAAAAAGGAACCAACGGGGGATCTGTGCTCCATTATGCAGGTCTGTTCCTGCGCTGTCTGTTGCCGCCTCTTCGCACCTCATATTGCATTTTTGCCCGTCGAGACGCACACACAATCTTTGACACGCACACACACCACCACCACACGTGTGCGGAGGGAATTGAACTTTGGCTGCCTCTGTGTATCTTGTGCCAGGTGTAAGGCTAAGAGGTGCCTAACTTCTTCTCCGCCCCCTTAGGCCATATAGGCATGTTCGAAAAGCAAAAGAAAAGTGGTTGTGTGATCCAGGCATCCATTACAGGCTGTGTGGGCGATGATGATGCTGCTGCTGCAGCCTCTTAGTTTTTGTTCGTCTCTGGCCCGCTTTCGCAGAAATGGATGGAGTCTAACTGTTAGAGTAAAGGTGCTACATGTAGCCTGGCATTTGTAGCGATCAATATATCGTTGTCAGATTAATTGTGATACCTTGGTGTGATTACACCATCAGAGAAATGAGACCAAGGTGGAGATAATGTCGTCTTGTATGATCGCTTTATTCCATCAACACTCTGTTTTCTACCATCTGCCACCAGCTTTGAGGAAAGATTTGGGGTTTTAACTTCTTTCAGTCCAAAATAATAATACTTTTTTCACTCTGTGTGTTTGAGAGAGAGGGGGGAAGAGAAGGTGGAAGGTAGGCTAATGTTTCTGTAAGTTATTAATAATAATTATTTGAATGTCAGCGTTATGAATGAAGCTTTGAACTACTCGGTGCAGCCCTACTTCGTCATATTTTCTTTTGATTACCTTCAGATAAGCACGTTGTCTTGTTCGTCTCCGAAGCATCGTCTGTTTTTCTTTTTATCGCTGTCAAATATCTGTCCATTCAGTAAACCTACAGACTACCTGTCTGAATGAACACCATTGCTATAGCTGATTTGTTTACATCACAACATTAATTCCGCATCACATTTTGAGAACCACTAGTATAAATGAAGATATTTTTTCTCCTATCCGGTTAAAAAAGTAGTCAAATCCTGCGTACTGTCAGCGCAAAATACGAAATAAGAAGCACTTTTAACATCATAGACCTTCATCACCCAAAGCCTGAGTTCATTGGATGTAATGCAGCTGTGCACCTGCCTAACAGATGTGCATAACAGGTCATATATACAATTTAGTGCCGGGATGGAAAGCCTGATCAACGGGATTATTTCAGATAGTTCAGCTAGGCAACACACTTACTGTATACGTACATATATACTCAGTATTGTATATCCAGTTTTGTAATTGCATCTCTCCGTACAACTTAGAGTATCACAGCACACTGGAGGATTCACTGTAAAATGCACTTACAGTCTCAAACTCACACTGCGAGTGCTCTTGAAGCGCCGTATCTCCCGTTTTCCCTAAGCTGCAGCGCCAGGAAATGAAAGTCGACATTGACCACCCTGCCCACATCCAAACCCACTTGTACGACTCAACAGGAGCCGCTGTACTCCTCTGACCCCCTCCACCCTCCCTCTATATCCCTCGTATGAATAATACATGGCGCCCCCGCTACCTGTTTCGATGTGTACATGTGGGGTCGCGCAGGCCGAGCTCACACACACACACACACACACACGGAAAACATGCACACAGTCGACGCAGGAAAGCAGCCAGCGAGCCTGGCCTCTGAGGCCTGACCCTGCGCAAGTTTGGCACACACACACACACATGTACGAACCTCGCATGCATGGACATAAACACACACACACAGGCACTGACGTCTACTGTACAGCTGTAGACATAAATGCTAACACGCAAAAAGCACACACACTGGCAAACAAAGCCCACACACATCCAGTGTGTACCTTGGAGGCAAGGTTGGGGGTTGAAGTGAGCACTGCTGGCAATAAGGTGAGCAGCTGTGCAGCGCCGTGGATGAAAGACGAGCATCAGGAGGCCTGCACTGTGTGTCTCCGTGTGTGTGTGTGTGTGTGTGTGTTTGTGTTTGGATGTGAGTGAGGCGTATTTGTGTGTGTGTGTATATAGTGAATCTGTGTGAGTGTGTGGTGTCTTTTACAGAGGCTATCGGAGAAAAATGTGTGTGTGGCTACTATCAGAGAATGTGTGCATGTGGAGAATAATTGTTTTCACTGAGTCCTGATTGTAATTGTTTTTAGTCTTTAGTGCAGCCTTATTTCTGTGGTTTTGTCTGCTGGAATATGTGCAGTTTATTGTGTGTTAAGGTGATTTTATTATCGTGTATGTGTGCAGTTGCGTCTCTGATTCTTCCAGCAGTGACTTTTACTGAAGTTCGGTACTGAAGTAAAATTTCTTAGCTACTGGTACTTGTGCATTCAACATTTAGCGGCACAAATTGTGAGCAAGAATTATTGGTAGCACTTTCTATGACGCCCATGTCTATAATGCATTATAAACATACTTATAATGCATTATACTCTGCTTATAGCACTGGATAATTTAGAACTGCAACGATGACTAATCGGTTAGTTGCGTTAAAGAAATTAGTGACGTTAAAATGAATTTGCGTTACCCCGTTAATTTTGAAATTATTGTTTGCATGTTTGTTTTGTTTTTGATGTTAACAATGGAGATAAGTTTAATTAAAATATATGTAATTTCTTATGTGTAAAAAGTAGAATTTGGTCAAAAAACAAGTTTTGCATAGGGCCCCCAAAATGCTAGAACCGGCCGTGCCAGCTGGTGCGTTTAAATAAGAACTGTGTGCTTCACAAAACATGCAGTCATTTTCATCACTGTTTATTGTAACATTAGCAGGGTATTTTTCCTTTAACTCTCGTCCCAAAATTAATTTTCATCCTCCCCAATCCTAATTCCCCTGGACACTGACACGTCCTTAAGCTCGAGCCCTGGTTAGAAAACATCATTAACGATAAACCAATAATGAAATACGTATATGCCATATTTAACAGTCTAAAAGGGGCCTTTCTGCATGATGAATACTTTCACTTTCACAATTATAAATGTATATTTTTGCTTAATGGATAATCGCTTTACAGCTTCCGACAGTCACACTGAAACACTTGCATGTGAGTTGTATTTCATTTCTGTCCATGTTTTCTTTCATTCGGTTTGTCTACAGTATGTACTTGTGCATGCATATGGTGTGTGTGTGTGTGTGTGTGTGTGTGTGTGTGTGTGTGTGTGTGTGTGTGTGTGTGTGTGTGTGTGTGTGTGTGTGTGTGTGTGTGTGTGTGTGTGTGTGTGTGCGGTGCAGGGTTGGGGGGTGGTGTGCCACGCCTGGAGCTATTCCCTCCTTCCATGCAACCTGAATCCTTTTGGAAAGGGAAGTGGAGTGTATACAAGTGAGATGATCAAATAAATCAGCCGGATTTGTCTCCTCTGTCTGAAACATGAATATTAAGCACATTAGGATCATGGGAGGAAGTAAATATGTCACGCCTGTAATCCCCAGTGATCTGCTGGTCAGTTTGGGTTTGTGTTGCAGGAGGAACGAGGAGTATTTACTCCAACGTGTGAGGCGTTTAGGTGACGCTCTCATCCAGACTGACTCATTGTAACAGTAAAAAAAAAACAGCAACAGTACCCCACCCCCACACATCTTCTGGCCAATGATGCGGTCTCCCTCTGGGCCAATCAGTAACAAATATGTCAGTTTGTCCTGATGTGTAATTGTAGTTCTCCCCTGTGACAAATAATGTGATTTTGAAAAAGCCAGAATCCATCGTTTTGTCAAAATCTAATCAGAAGTGTTTGAAATAAAACTTGGCAGACAGATTAGCAAACTAATGAATGTTTAAATTTATTGGAGGGTGTATAAATGATTTGATTGAGTCTGCCTTTAGAGCTACGTTTATGACATGACACGCAGCCAGAATCGGCTTTGACCTTTTTGCGTCTGCACTCATTTCCATCCCTGATTGTGCACGGCTGTGTTATTTCTTTGCATGCACGTGAATTGCACAGATGGGTCAGTGTAGGTGTGAAGTACAGAGACAGAGAGAAGGGGGGGAAAGGTGAGGCCAAGACGGACTGCAGCATGTTGACATGCAGCGCTCATTAGCATGAACATCCACGTTCCCCTCTCTGCCTCCGACTGCTCCAAAATCACTTCTCTCCTCCAAAAATAGAGACTCAAAACCAGACATCAACAAGGAAAAGCTCTAAGGATATAGAGGAAATCTCATTCTTAATAAAAACAGCATCATCTCTTATATATTGATCAAATTGTTGCCCAAAAAACAAAGATCAGGTGTTCAAACAGAGATAAAGAGTCGGGCTTAAACAAGAGAACAGACAGTCTGCACTCCTGAGTATTCGCTTCCTCCCTGTGTCTATTTTCTCCCTTTCCAAGTCACTCCTGGCTGGCGTGTTCGCCACACACCAAGGCGACCTGTGCAACACCTTCCACAGGCCAGATGGCGGTGTCGAAGGCGACAGGAGCAGCAGAAATCTGCCAGAGCAATCTGCTGCGAGCAGGTGTCGGCTAATTGTCTCAGAGAGCCGAGGCAGCGGCGGGCACGTGCCAGCGCTACCTGAGTGGAAACAAATATCTTCATTTACCCCCGGTTTGTCGAGGGAGCGTACCTCCAAGCTCTGAAACATAATAGGCCGAGCGCAGAACAAGAGGAGGGCGGTGGGCTGGAGCAGGCAGCCGAACAAGTGCACCTTTGTCAAACGGAGAGAGAGCCACAATGGCTCTCGTTGCCACCGGTGGCAAAACGCTCTTGACAATCGTAATCATGTTTAAGTGGATACAGAAGGAACTTTGGCAAATGGTAAAGGAGGTTGTGCATGAAAGTGGTCCAATATTTCATCAAGTTTACAGTGTTATACATGTAGGAAGCCAGACGGAGACAATGCTTTCTTTCAGAGGAAGATTGCATTCAAGGAAATGTCTGCAAATTAATGTATCTATTAGGGCTGTCAGTCGATTAAAATATTTAAGCGAAATTAATCATGATTGTCCATAGTTACTGCAAATTAATTGCATATTTTTTATCTGTTCAAAATGTACCTTAAAGGGAGATTTGTAAAGTATTTAATACCCTTATCAACATGGAAGTGGACAAATATGCTGCTTTACTTGCCCCAAACTGCATGTGATTATCATAAAGTGGGCATGTCTGTAAAGGGGAGACTCGTGGGTACCCATAGAACCCATTTTTCATTCACATATCTGGAGGTCAGAGGTCAAGGGACCCCTTTGAAAATGGCCATGCCAGCTTTTCCTCGCCAAAATTTAGCGCAAGTTTGGAGCGTTATTTAACCTCCTTCACGACAAGCTAGTATGACATGGTTCGTACCGATGGATTCATTAGGTTTTCTAGTTTCATATGCGAGTAACAAGTTGCGTTAATGCGTAAAAGAAATTAGTGGTGTTAAAACAAATTTGCGTTATTATTGCGTTAACTTTGACAACCGTAGTATCTATCGCTGTATTCTGTGGATTTTGTTGCAGTTGGCTAACGATGTCCTGATAAGATCTATGTTGCTTCAAAACCCTGAGAAAAGGATTGCAGTTTGCTACAGTGAAGTGAAACGGTGATTGAAGGTCTTTAAAGCTTTACAAAATACTTTGTTTTCATATTTAGCAGCTGTACTGTATGTTGTACATCAACCTCTAAGATGACATTGTTTTAAGCCAGCACCACTTTTCCCTTATTATGCCCGTGCCCGTCATCCGACGTTCACACATGGCTAAGGAGAAACGAATTCCACATGCGCTCTCCGATTTATTCAGGTACCGGCTCGCTGCTTCATAGACTCTGACATTCCCATTGTGTATTTAGAAGAAAGGGGGGGCTCTGGGAAGGGATGTTCAATCTGACAACAGAGTTTCTTCTCCTTGTCAAGAGATCCTTCAAACGGAGCCGTCCGACCGTAGAAGGGGAAGCAAAGTGCCTCTAATTTAAGTGCTTCTCTTCTCACAGACTTCTCTATTGCGCTTCAAACTTCTGCGTGTTCCCGGAGAATGTTATTAATGGTTTTATTAAGCCAAAGAAATGTTTTCTGAACACTAACCTCTTTTTAGCTAGACCACAATGCGCAAAGCTGCATCAATCAGCCTTTACTGATGATACGCACTCATTTAGTCGCCTTTTCCTCTTCTGGTCAGGTGCAATGCAAAGCACTGCAGCTGGATAATCTCTCACTTTTCTCTCTGTTCTCTCAAACCTACAAATAAAAACCCATCTGAAAGTTTACACCCCTTGAAATGTAGGAGATTACAGAGAAGTCGAAGCATATGAGGTAAAGTCTATACACCAATAAAGTTAATTACAAAAGTAAATTATAAAGCTTTTACAAAATCCCACCAGGAGTGCATTGAACATCACAGCTAGATGATATGTAATGGTGCAAGAACATCAGCGAGTGGAAATTTCTTTTGAGCTATGGGACTGCCGCTGCCCGTTGCATCAGCCCAGATGCATCCTACCGAGCGCTCCCCGCTATGGGAGAAGCGAGGCCGGCTCTATTTTTAAATCTCAAATAAGAGTTGAGTCTTTAAAAGCTTCCCACGATACCGATTGATCCCCTGACCCAGCTCTCCTCAGGCTTTCCCCTGGTCCATTAAGAGCTGTGTCACCAGAGGAGTTATAGTATTACCATGTGTGGCCTCTGTTGTTTCTAAAGCAGGAAGTGCCCAGTCAGGTTTAAGTGTGCTGTTTCCCCACAAGCCCCTGTTGAGATCTGACTTTCACCCTGCTTCCTGCCGTTTGCAGCTCGTAGGCTGAACAGCCTGGGTCAAACCTCCACAACCTCCCTACTTTCAGGCTCCCCAGCTCAGTGTCCTGCTTCTTATGGCCATTTATTGCAAGAGTAATAAATAGCATGAAATAGATGTACATGTCAATATTATAACGGTTCATATGAGTTACCTGTAAGATCCTCTTTTGCTAAACAAAACTGCAAATTTGAACTGCATATAATTTAAAATAACCTTAGAGCTCTTAGAGATGAAATTGGTGTCCTTGTATATGAGTCAGGAATATATATATATATATATATATATATATATATATATATATATATGCTGCAGTGTTAGTATACTGAAGTATACAGAGTTTACCAGAGGTAGGGAGACATGCATTGTGAATTTTGGGATGATTATAGTCATTATCTGGTCCCAGTGATTGGACAGAATTGGACTGCAGGGCCAGTTGGTGTCGACAGTCCGTAGATCAAATCATACACTGTGTTGTGATTAAAGATCGTAGTCGTATATATCTTCTGATCAAGTCCCTGCCCATCATTCTCATTTAAGATTGTTTTGAACAGTTGGTTGTTTTGACACTATTCAGTTGCACCTGTAGAAATTACATTCCCAAACTGCCTCCTCAATTATGTTAGGAGGGAAACATATTTTTGCACGGATAACGTTTGTCTTTGACGTATCACAAATACGTTTGTAATGCTAGTCTGCAGAAGGCCAGAGTGACGTTGTGACGTAGTACAACCGGTGATGCGCAGTGCAGGTGACGATTAATCGGTTGTCAAAATAGTTAAAATAGGCAATTTTTTTCTGTTGATGGACTGATCAATTAGTCGACTAATTGTTGATGCTCTAATAACTTAATTTATATTTATCCACTTATATCTCATGTAAACAGTGCTGCCATAGTCTGTACATAGTTTATGTCCTGTCTGTCTGTAACTTTGTGTCGTATTGCGGGTGTTATTTTGGCATCTGGCATCTGTTAATCCCTCAAACTCATGGATCTATTACTTAAACCTGCCTTCCTGAATTATATTTCATCATCCTATCAACACTAAAACAAGTTCTACATAATGCTCTTTTCAATCTCAAGTTACTCCTTTTCTCTGCCTTTTTTGTGAAAATTGCAGTATAAATTACCATGAAAATCTCTTTTAAAATAGGTATATGTTTCTGATTAGGTGCAGGAACACTCGAGGAGTTGTTTTCTGTGAGATTTCTGGTGTTGTCTAACAATGCGATTCTAATTGTGGTCTACCTGCCATCCAATTTGTTGTCCTTTCTGTTTGCTCAGTCAATATGTGTTTCTTTCCTGCTGTCAAAACAAAAAAGATCTCGGTGGAAGTAGTTGTTATGTGTGGGATGTCTAGTCTTTGTAGGCTTCCATGATTGTAAGACGTTGCAGAATTTGCAAGAGGCAACAGACATGAATGCTTTGCAAAATTACAAATGCACATGCTGGAAGTACATATTCAGCTTTATTTTCTTCTCATTTGCATTCTGTAAATAATTATCAGCAGTTGTATTGATGATTCGTTGCAGGAAGAAAGCAAAAAGAAACATCCAGGGATTTGGGGGAAACCCTGTCTACCATTCATTCATTTACAAGTGCTTTTTATCCTTCTCTTTGTACATTTGAGTGTCATTTTACAGGGAGGCCATAAAATGCAGTGTTGATCCAGTTATTTTACACCATTTTTTATATGACAGGCTTTATTGTGCGTTATGTTGTAGTTCATTCCTCAGCTCCATACAACAGCTAGCCGGTGTGTAATTACAGCTTGTAGCGAGCAGCCAGACGGAGCGATACGTGCATGAGAATCTGTGGGAGCGCTTGATTTATGGAGCCTCGCTGCGCTGTATCTGGAGTCCCAATCTTCTTGCTCACCTTACCTCCGGGGCACGACGCCCAAACATGGTGGTGATTAGTGAGGTGGAGGGCGATGGGGGATGCCCAGAACCACGGTTTGGACCGATAGACGGTCCTGTTAGTGTCTTTTTCCTCTTCTGTCCTCCTTTCATGCTCTCCCATCCATGATAAACTTCCTGAATGTCTGCCCAAAAATGTAATAATATCCACCGCAGCAGCAATAATTCTTGACCCAGAAGAAAAAGAAAAAAATGTAGAAGACAAACAAATCCTTGCTAAGAAAAAGAGACTCCAAATTTAGGAGATTCACATGGGACTGAATACCTCTGGTTTAGTGAAATATGGCAGATACTTTACAGTGGAATGTTTACTTAGACGGATACTTCAGGGTTAAGGACATGGACATTAATAATAGTTTCATACAAACAGAGCTACAGATCATATTGATAGATATTTATTATGTGCAACAATTAAAAAATGCAATCCTTGACTTGAGTCTATTTTAGAAACCTTGCTGCTTATATTTGCACATTTATTGAGACGAAAGCTCAGTCATTTACCTTCAAATGAAACAATTACATGAATATGGACGTCAGATGTGTGCTATTCATCTACCTGCCACCACCTCAACATAACATTGTTACTTTAAATATTCATAGCCTGTGTTGAACAAGAGGTTAAGCTTTAAAAATAGATCTGAAGATGTCATTTAATATGCATAAATATCTATATATAAACATGCAGAGGTCTCCACAGGATCAAAGTTCAAGATCAGGTTTGAAACAGGCCCATGTAAAATTTAACCGAACCCAGCATGCATCATTTTTAGTACATTTGTACGTTTCTGCAAACCGAGGGATACGTTCTCAACTCACAGGGACCTAGAAGAATCACTCATATCTGAAATAGACAAATTAATTTGCTGATGTCAAACCTGTGTGTTATGAACTACATAGTATTGGTGTATCCCTAACTGTTGTAGCACACTGATGTCATGCTAAAACCTGCTAACTCTCAGATTATGTTTGTCAGGGAATTAGTTAATCCAACCGGCCTCCCGGTTCACATCCTCAGGCACTTTTTCAATTTAACACAATTTACATTTTCTAATATGTTTCTCTTCATAATTGAAGTATGATGACGACGCCAGAAGCTCGCCGGACGGCACAGCTGTGTGTGCCAGCGCGCTCGGCTGGAGATGAATCAGTGTGTTTAACTGTTTGTCCTCACAGTACCTTCGCCGCATTGAAACAAGTCAAGTGCATCAATCCAATATGGTGTCATCTGCCTTCGCTCGGCACAGGTGCTGCACGGGGAAATGCACTGGAGTTTATAAATCTGGAGAAAAGAGAGAGAGTTTTCTATTTACTTTGTTACTGTATCAGTCATTAAAGGTAACTCCTTGATTGTGCGCATTATGTAAAGGAAATTAAAGCTATTACTGGTTTTGTTAGTCACTTAACCTCTTCTAAATAGATAATTCCAACATTTTTAGTAATTTCCAGAACTTGAATTCTCCAAAAACTCTGTTTCCAAAAGAAGAGATGATGTAATTGTCCATTACTCCCTAAACTGAAATTAGGAAGGAGCCTCCTTATGAGGTTTCCAGTGAAAGTTTATAGACCAAGTCGGCATCGGGGAATGAACTTTCTGAAGAATGTTGTTTTTCTTAAGTGTAGTGAGTTGAAGTAGTGCAGTAAATTATGGAAAAAGACAGCATCCTGGAACATAGCATCCTCCAAAAGTAGCGAGTAAATAGACTTGCTTGTTGCAATACAAGCCACCATTTAACTAAAACATAAAGTAAAGAGAGCACACTTCATAGTATAGTATTGAAGTACACTTACATGTAGTGTGTAAATAAGACTTGAACTTGGACTTACTAACAGTGAAAGTGTTACTATTATTCTATCTTATTCTTATCTTCTAGGGTATTTTCTACCATTTAAAAAAATAAAGAAAACTGTAGTCCCATGTGCCCAAAGATTAAACATAGTATGATAAGTAAATGACTGTATCTTAGAAACTACAAGGAGAACAATCAAGTATTTGGTATCTATTAACTCATAACAAGGTGAATATAAAAGATATGCACACATATGCAATGAACAATCCTGATTTTGACCATTGATAAAAGTGTGATTTCTCATGTGATCTAAAAAATTCAAAGTTTTACTGTTAGATATTTGCCAAAAGTACGTCCATAACAAATTTCAGGACGTTCGACCAATCAGAACAAATGTTATATGTCATACTAAATATAGTCTTTGGGTCCAAATGTGTTAATTGAATAATAAATAGCAGAGCTTATTGAGCTATACTGGACAGTCTGCCGTTGCTATGGCCTCCACCGTGCACTTTCTGGTCACTACCCATCGAGGAGCAATGGCAGCATGACCACCGTCCCCCCTCTCATGAATTTTCATCTGCTAATTGGCGATGCGTCGTCGTGACCGTTTGCTCTTGTGAAAACAGAGATTAAAATGTGTTTGTCACTCATAAAACGTATTCATGTCCCTCGCTTTGCCCTTTGAGTCGGCCCCCGTTTTACGAATCACTTGTGGCCACGAGACCTTAACAGACCGCGAGTCGGACATCAAACAGCCTTTGGTCTGACCTTTGATCGCCCCCGAGGGCACATTTGACCAGACGGCCTAGTTAAAATCAGCATTTCATCCATGGATGGAGTCATCTCCGCTACAGAATGATCTGACGCTATCGGTGTCGAGGCTAATAACGGGTTTGATGCAGGTGGAAGGAGTTGAACTTTAATTGTCCAGGTTGTAAAACGTTTGTGTGACCTTTTCGGCGGAGGATAGATGAGTCCCGACTTCATGATGAGTAGATGGAGATTGCCTCTCAGCTTGTTTGATGCAGGTAGAGAAAACTAAAACGTTACAAGCTCTCGTGCTTGTTTGATGGGATAAAGCTCTTAAATGTCATTCGGTGATCATCAGTAACATAGATGATGGAGTTTCCTGAGCATGTGTCGTAAACTTTATAGACCATCTTGCATTCGAATTGTGAATACAGTACACATCTAATTAACTGAGACGTAACAGTTGTCTCAATCAAATCAAACTCATTTACTTCCTGTCAAGCGTTTCTTTTCAATCTTGTTCATTGTGCCTTGAAGGGCTTCGGATCGCCCCCAAAAATTTGGTAATCAGGGTTTTAGTGGAGAATATTTGTACACCATAATCATCTTAATGTTGTCCCTGCAAAACCTGTTAAAATACAAATTTTATTTTATTTTATTTAGCCTTTATTTAACCAGATTTATCCCATTGTGATTAAAGATCTCTTTTACAAGGGAGACCTGGACAAGAATAACAGCAACACAACAATTACCATAAACAATTAACATAAAAGCCCATAAAACTGAACAACATTGAATTTATCAGATAAAACATTTGCACACCGACATCCTGGACTCAATAGATTTTTACCATATTTTTAAACTCGTTCAGGGTTATTATATTTTGAAGCTTAATATCAGTCTGTAGAAAATCTAAAAGCTTTCTGTCCTAATTCAGTTCTGATTTGGGGAAAAACAAAACTCAAAAAGTCCTGCGAACGGAGATTGTAATTTCTACAATTCAAATTTAAAAGAGAAGATAAGTAGGGAGGAATTTTACCAAGAATAGCTTTGTGAATAAAAACATACCAGTGACTGAGGCGGTGTGTACATAAAGCAGGCCAATTCACTGATTTATTAGCATTGTTTAGTCACAGTATCTACCTTCATAACAACCTTCATATCACAAACTTAAACCTGTTTTTTTCCTTGGTTCGTCTTCAAGAATTTGGGATCAATAAAGTACATCTATCTATCTATTTTGCTGCTCTTTGTAACAAACTGGTTTGTTAACAGTAAAGTCATGAGACTTGGGTTTTTCTACTCAGCGTACAATGCTGGTTAGCCGACAGCTCTAAAGTCCACCCCTACTCAATTTGACTCCCACTGTGCCCCTGAACGTACACTAACTCTGCACTTCCTTCCACAACGATTTCCTTCCCTGGCCTCTTAAGAGCTACATGGCGATTATACAATACCTCACAGTTGGCTGGGAGTCGCTGCGCTTTGTGTGACTTAAGAGGGAAGGATGGAATAGAGTCAAACAGTCATTTCACTCTCCGCTGACTCTTTGGCCCTCAGATGAAATGTGCTCCTTCAGTAGAGCTGGCTCCCCTCGTTTCCAGCCCGCTTTCTCTGCATCGCTCACACTCTGGGAAAAGTTATGCGGTTCGTCCATATTTGGGATAATCAAAGAAAATGTAGAAATTGGGAGGTGGACACACAGATAGGCCTGGCTCTAATTATATGCTTCGATCTGGACTCTCCCTAAAGTATCCTAAAGGACATGAAATTGCTTGTTTAAATTCCAGAAACTTTTTACGGTAAAGGGGGATATTAACTGATCTCCTTTCCCTTCAAAATTACCCTTGAGGAATGTATCCAAAGAGTCACTCAGGCATAGGTGTAATTTCATCAGCAGTCAGAGAGGCATGCACTCTTACAACCCTGTGTCCTATAAAGTAAATTCATAATGCAACTAATTTGTACCAGCTAATGTGCAATGAAGCCCAGATTACATTCACTGGCAATATTTTGCTCCAGAGCAAGAATTTGTGATGAAATGAATAAATTAAATACAAAAGCAATAATCCAGAAAACAACAAAATAGAGTTAAAGTTGGTTTGGTTTCAAGGTATGAATATATATGAAAATGAGCTAAATTTAAAAAAATGTGTAAAACAAAAAGGAAGTCTTAAAAGTACATTAAACATGAAAACCTGGCAGTAGCTTATTTCCTCTGTTATGACTTCACTTTTCCGTTACCTCCTGCTGTAGCACACACATCATGGAGCAGATACACACACTTCATAGATTTGTGCGCCTCTTGTTTAGGACTACTCCGACTGCAACAATTAAAGATGCACCTGAGTTACCTCGTGTGACACCGCCTGGCCCGTAAAAATGTCTCCCCATTGATTGGTAATGGTCGTTCCTGTATGAGAGCCATTTAAAACAGGAGCCCCGTTACCCGACTGCATCACCCATTGACCCTGCAGCGCTATGGGGAATTTGCATGACTCGATTGTTTAGACAAAGGTGAAATGTTTATTCCTATTAGCCGGCTTCCACACAAGATACAGTATTGACCCGGAAGAGCGTCTGATCGGCTATCACAAATTACAGCCGCTGTGTGGACGCCGCTGTGTGGACGCCGCTCTGCTCCGATGCTGCCGAGGCATCAGCGAGCAGCGTGGGGGACATGCAAACACAACCTAGGAAGGGAAAAATCAATGGAGTCTAGTCAGATGTTAGGTAAGTTGTCCCCGACATTTGCTTTAGGGACAGTCACAGTTGTTTAATAAGACCCCGAGCATCTCCAATCAATGAGAGCCTTCCATTTCCCCGTTTTGAAATCAATGGGGCCGCTTGATGCAACACCGCTGACTTCTTCAGAGTCGTCTTCATCGCTGGACCGCGCAGCAATTGTTGCACTTTACTTTGGTTTTGATTGTGTTGTTTCTTCTTTTGTTGAGGTTTAACGCAGCTCTTAAGTAACACAAATACATCTGTGGCAAAGAGTCCAGGCATTGCAACACAGAAGTAAACTGAGCAGAGTGAGATCCATAAATCCTTCAGCACTAGAAATTAATGAGTGTCAACAGGTGTAACTAGTGTATTTCCTGTCCAAGAAAATGCATGTAAAAGATTAAGACTGAAAGTAGAGACAAGTTTCTTTTTCTGTCTTTCTTTTTTCCAAGATAAGGACAACAGTTAGTAGTTTAGACAGAAACAAAATCATATATAAATCATTGAAATGTGGATATAAATGATGGGTGTTTTTGAGGTAGTATAAATGTATACCCTATAGTACAAGCAAAATGTGTAAATGGATTGCACTTCGACATAAGCAATGGCAACAAGGGCAAATTGAAAACCGAATACCTACCCAACGAACAAATAAATGAATAGTCGGATATTCGGTTCCAGTCCTAGAAATTTTCACCTCACATCCTGTATATGCCTGAGTAATTTAAATACATATTGCTTTAGAAGTCTTAAAACTAGGGCTGTCAATCAAAAATTCAAATATTGAATCGCAATTAATCGCATGATTGTCCATAGTTAATCGTGATTAATTGCAAATTAATTGCACATTTTTTTATCTGTTCAAAATGTACCTTAAAGCCTCTAGCTTTAAAACTGAGCCGCTACAACCTAAAAATCGCAAGTTGCGTTAATGCATTAAATAGATTAGTGGCGTTAAAACGAATTTGCGTTTGACATCTTTAGTAAAAATATATAATCGTCCATATTTTCTTGTTTGTTTGTTGTGGCAGGAGACCAAAACAGCAAGTGAATATGAAAGAAAATGTAAATTATCTTGAGTGTATGTTCGTGCATCTCTGACACACCTTCACTCAAACAGAGGAAACTCACAAGCAAAGCATGACTCTGAATGTCATGAAATCTGCCGTTTACTGTATTTTAATTTGTCCCCGGTCCTAACCCTCATCCTCCTCCTCTCCGCCTCCCCTCGCCTCCCTCTGCCCTCCCCTGTCGTATTGATGTGCGCCCCCATGTTGAGTCCCCTGCACTACCAGGTATGACTAACTGCTATCTTGCTCCCGCGACTCTTTTGTCATTTATCTTGCTCCGCTATGCCGGCCGGCTGACTGCACAGCACGACAGCATGCGGTGACAATAATTTGCACTGATCGGACCCCTCTGCCTACCCTGCTGTTACAAATGGCAATCGATTATCATGCGGTAGTGCTATCGACTGTCCGACTCCCGTATGTGTTTGTGTGTGTGTGTGTGTGTGTACGGCAGCGGCTAGGTTTGTGTTTGTAGTTGCTGGAGTGTAGCAGTGCCTTCTGCTACTGCAGATTCATCTTTCGCTGTTACACCTCATAGACACCGTCATAAATTCATCATATTTGAAATATGTCTGCTGAAGTGTAAATACTCAGATTGAAAAGTACTTCTTATACTATTCCTGTACTTGATGTGAATTGTTAGTTAAAGCTTGTGACGTAATCTGGCTTTGGTGTCTGAGCTGGGAGCTAGTTGTGGATATTGTCTGGCCAGCCAAATAGCATTGCATTCTGCGTGCATTTACAGCTGCATTCACTTTTTTTCCTGAGTGTGTTTCCTCCGGCCCGTTGCGATGGGATCATGGGTACTCTCAGGCCTCTGCATAGTTGAACATGGGGCTGAACAATATGGGAAAATAATCTAATTGCGTTTTTTTAATATGGATATATGCATTTCGGGTTGTCCGTCTGTCCACACCAGTCTTGTGAAGACAATATCTCAGGAACATCTGGAGGGAATTTCTTCAAATTTGGCACAAACCTCCACTTGGACTGGGATGAACTGATCAGAATTTGGTGGTCAAAGGTCACTGTGACCTCACAAAATACATTATTTTGCCATAACTAGAGAATTAATACGGTAATTATGACAATTTCACACAAATGCCTAACAGTATAAAATGATGAAGTGATGACATTTTGGACAGACATGCAACTTGACCGACATCAACTTGACTTCCCGACCACGGTCTGGAAGCACATGGGAGACTTTGTTTTGTCGACGTTAATGCTCACGTCAGGGCTAACTCTCTCCACTTCACCCAGAATCTAAGCAAGACACAGGAACTTTACTTTTATTCATAGAAAAAATGAAAACTACACTGTACATTTACTACAACTTAACTGCTAATTTCTTCTCTAATTTCTACTCTGAGCGCATCCATGGTCACTCTCTCTCTCTCAAACTTTTTTTTTTTATCGTAGCTTTTGCCATTTTAAAAATTGTGTTCTATTACATTGCGATGAATAACTCACCCATACAGCTGCACTACACTGTCTATATCTCTGCTGTATCTATCTACTTCACCAGCAGTGTGACTTGAACATTGGTGTCCTACAAATAGAGTGTGTATAATATTGATGACCGGGATATGTGCCGTTTAATCAGCACTATCGACCCGCTCGGCACTGTTGCCTTGTGCAGCCGGGGTGGAGGAGCGCTTAAAACAAGAGGGAGCGTTTGATTCCCCTGTCGGAGCTACATTAACGGCGCCCGGGCCCTCCCCCCTCGGCGCTCCTCTCTCCACCTCTCCTGTAACTGCATTGTGCTTTCGCTCAATCAATACTTGCAGCAATTGCTCAAATTAAAAGGAAAAAATAGGTTTGCTGAATCCTCACCCGGTGGCTTCCTGCGGACTCCTGGCGGGCGCTGTGGATCGCAGAGCACTTACAGGAAGTGGGGGGGAAAGGTGTTCGAAGGGCTGATTGATGGGCTGTCTCAGCACGACGCTCACCCACTCAGACTGCCAACTCCCTCTTTGTGCAAGACTCTCCTGATGCACAGCTCCTCCATCAGTGCAAACATACAGTCGCTCCTAATTAACACATGTACAGTGTCCATTTGAATATGTTTAGCTTGTCTATCATACGACATCTGCGGTTTAACTCAAAGGCTTTCTATCGACTTTCATAATGGGACCACTTTGTTGTTGTCGTCCTGTATCTGCAGGTTTTCAGCGCATATTTCAAAGGCATCAACATGTCAATGTTTGGATATAGGCGATTTGAAGGATACTCTCTCTTTTCCCCTCATTTTCTCTCTTCTCCCCAGTCTGTTACCCGGTAATCACTCAGCGAATACCTTTTGAAGTCAGGGGAAGTTCAAAGCGGGTGTCAGTGAGGCTGTGGAAGACGACCCCTTCGCGTTCCAGTCGTTTTATGTAATTGGTGCTGTCTACCGTCGAGCCTGAGCCGAAGGAACATGGCCTTTATTAGTACAATCGCGGGCAGGTTTGGCTTACCGACAGTAATATGTTCCAGGCACCACAAACACACATTTATGTGCATTCATTCACGCACGCACACGGTGCATCAAACAGACGGTGTCAAATCACCGATGGGTGGGTGTTTGGCTCAGGAATGCAATTACCGTGGTACGAGGAGAGCTGCATACATGGAAAACACATTTGGTGCAAAAAAGTTGAGCTGGTTTACTTTGCTCGAGGTCTCCCAAGGTGGCACGGGCAACTTTTGTTTTCAGTACGCGTGTGCTGATTGTATGATGTGTCCTTTAAAGGGGAGCTGTGCTTTGAAGAAGACCTAATGCCAAAAAGCAAGAGCAGGTTTCCACAGTCGTCTTTGTAGAAAACAAACATACTGAAACCCCCGACGAGGCAGCTTCAACACACACAATCATACACTCAGACATGCATGTGTTGTATATGTGTCCTCCTCCAACCCTCTAACAATGCTCACTCTCAGCCCTGCAGACCAGCATCCGGAGGGAAAAAAAAAAAAAGCATCACGAGTCAAAAGGCCCATTCCCTAACCCTCATAAATTGCACGTAACTTGATTACAATGAGACGATTATACCTTATTAGCAAGGATATTATGGCGTCTTCTTACTGGGCCTCATTATATAGACTCGCATCTGTGACTGAACGTTAGCACTTCCTTTTTGCCCGTGTGCATGTGTGACCTGCCAGCCATTACTGCAGCTGGAGGAGGAGGAGGGGGGTAGACGGCTGATCACGATTCATGTGGTTTGGTCTTTTGTAGGCAGATGAATTCAGAGTCTTGGTGATTTGACTTTAAAGCATGCTTATATTTAATGCATTCATCTATAACTCTTATTCAGAGCAGTTTACAGAGAACAGAGTGGGCTTGAATTAGCAGGAAAGAAAAGCTTTTTCTTTTGTTAGAAATGTCAGAATCGTTTGCAATTAGTGATGGTATCAGGGATGCACTGATAGAGGTAGTGTAATGTTTCTGGGATATGTTCAAAGTCAAAAGAAGGCAAAACACATTTGAGAAGTGGGTTGGCAGCATGTTTGCTGAAAGGAAATCCACCTTAAACGTTTAGTACGGCCGTCAAAGTTAACGCAAACTCGTTTTAATGCTACTTATTTCTTTAATGCATAAACGCAATCAATCTTTCAGAAGGTTGGAGCAGCTCAGTTTTAAACCTAGAGTGAAGATACTGGTATCATATGAAACTATAAAAATCCTAAGGAATCCATTGGTACCAACCATGTCTTGCTAGCTTGTTGTGAAGGAACGAAATAACGCTACATTTTGGCTAGGAGAAACTGGCATGGCCATTTTCAAAGGGGTCCCTTGACAGGTCCCACGGGTTCTACGGGTACCCACGAGTCTCCCCTTCAAAATAACGAATGCACATTCACTAAAATTGAATCTGATGGTGTCTACTGTTGGTATAGCACCTGCTGAGGCTCAGTGTCCAACCCAGAGAGGCCCATAGCACTGAGCACTGGGCAGCTTGCACGTCTAGATATGTGTAATTGTCTGAATGCAAAGCAGCACGCTGCTGCAGGAGGATATGCATGCTCAGCAAACCGTCCTCGGATAAATAAAGGTTTAAAAAACAGCCAGATAATAGCCGTCCATGATTACAGAGGCGGTTTGCAGCGCACTCCTCCGACGGGCGCATATGTGTTGTGCAACTGCTACACCGCCAACAACAACATTTCCCTCCATGTCAGCCGCCAAAATGAGAGCAACTGCCATATAATCTGTTTTTAATAGATGCTAATGCAGGAACACCTGTCATAGCCACGACAGCATTTTCCCCCCAATATAAGCCTAAGAAGATTACACATGTTGGGAGCAGGTATTCCTGGATTAATTATTGACTGACTGTGAATTATGTGTTGTACCCGAATGTATTTTGGTAATGTGTTTGTATGCAGTGTGACTGCGGTTGTAGTCTTAGTTAATTCTATCCTCACCCGTAATAGGTTGCACAGGAGATAGCAGCTCATTTCACTTTAATTTACAAATATGGACCCAGTGGTGATAAGGCTGCTCATACCTAATGTACTGTTTGTTGAGCAAAAAAAGTTAGCAGTAGATCTGACTGGATATACTGGACGCATTTTGATAAAGCAATGCAACAATTACAACATATCACCACCAAACTAAACTCCTGTTTCCAGGATAATTAAAATGCTCATTTGTGCTTCAACTCATAAACTTTGTCTTTACCCTCCTTCCAGCATCAGCTCCGGAAAAAAAACAATGTGTTTAATTTAGAGCCGTCAAAGTTCACGCAAATTCGTTTTAACGCCACTAATTTCTTTAAAGTAGAAACACAACTTGTGATTTTTAGGTTGTAGCGGGCTCAGTTTTAAAGGTAGAAGGAAGATACTACTATCATATGACTCTACTGGATTCCTTATCCATTGGTACCAACCATGTCATACTAGCTTGTCGTGAAGGAGGCTAAATAACGCTCCAAACTTACACTAAATTTGTGGAGGAGTTGCTAGATTTACTAACCTGACGTGGCATTTTACTAGCCCCGAGCAATCCTTATTGTTGAGCCCTGACATAAGACCAACAAGCTTCAAAGTCTCTAAAGGGAAGAATCTGTCTTGACAGGTGTTTGCAACTTTTGAATGGAATAAACTGCAAAGTAATCCAGTCCTGCCAAGATTGGTACATAGTGTACATGTGGGATAGGCAGCATTAAGTCATTATTGATTCTTGCATCGTATTATTATTTATTATGCCGTCCTTTTCCTACTTCTTAAATTAGTTCCTGATACACTGCCGTCGTTTTTGAATGATCTTCCTTCTTCTTCTTTAGAATATAAACTTTTCTGCATCAACTCCAGCAGCACCTCCTCCCTCCTCCCTCCTCGACTCCCCACTGGATGACAGCCAGAGCCGCAAATGAGTGAGGCTCCACCTGACAAGCCACCGATGGGGGGTGAGGAGACGGGTATAGGTAGAGCAGAATTGGGCGAGGAGGAAGAGAAGGAGGGGGGGTCTGCTATTTTAGACCTTCTAAGGAGCTCATTAAGCGAAGGTGTGATCAGCACGCCTCCGCGTAGGTGATGCTACCGGCTTCCGCACCTTTGCTTGCCACACCGCAAGCGAGTCAATTTTATTCACTGTTAAAGGAGGGAGGAGGAGGAGGAGGAAGAGGAGCGAGTGTGTGTGTGTGTGTGTGTGTGTGTGTGTGTGTGTGTGTGTGTGTGTGTGTGTGTGTGTGTGTGTGTGGCAGGTGGTAGGGAGCACACTTAGCCAACAGGCCCTTTTCTTTCTCCCCTCCGTCTCCCAGAAGGCTCACCTCGACTTTCAATTGTCAGACTTGTTAGTGAGCCTGTCTGACATCGGGGCCGTCAAGTTATCGGCTGGATTGCACTTTATGACGTGCGGTATGATAATATTTCTACCTTTTCACTGAGCAAAGAGGGGGCTGCTCTCCTATGTGTAATTCCCTTCAGCCCCGACGAGCCCCCCTCCCGTCCCTTCTTTACCTCTTCTGGAGATTTCTTTATTTGACTCGAGAATTTGCTCTCGCCTCGCAGCGCCATCCTTATTCCCAGCAGCACAGGAATCACACGCCAAGGAGACGTTGACGGATGTCTTCTTCCATCCGCCGGAGAGCTGTCGCCCCGGACAACGCCGACGATGACGAGGAGCCTCTGACACGCTCTACTCCAGCTCCCGTCTCTTGACACGAGCCTCCTGCCGCCATTGCCAGCGCGGGCCGCCACCAGGGAGGATGCTGGGATACGCTGCAGTGATTCACCTATTACAACCGGCTTTGGAAATGTGTCACACACACGCACACACCTTGACTGTGGCGTACACACATACACACACCTCGTGGATAAGCTGCTGCCAGGAACAGCAGAGGGGGCAGGCCTCGAGTGCACGGAGCAGATGTACGAGACAGGAGGAAAGAAATGGAAAAAACGGGGAAAAAAAAAGAGACAGCAAGTGTGTGTTATTCCGCAGACAGCTGAGAAATACACACCGATGTCTAAATCTACTTTCCTCCCACAAGCACAATGGAGAGATTACTCGCAAACTGCCAGGTAGACAACAAGACGTGAGCCGTCAAACCCCTCGTAGCTCACCGCCGCGAGAGCTAATCAGGTTTGAAGCACACCCAGGTACACTATCTTTTGCTTTTGAGTGCACACGTTTCTCGACATTAATCCCCCCTAAGCCTTTGCAGCTAATGTAATCTAATTAATGACTTTTTTTTTTCCTGTGCCTGCTGCAAACTTGAACTTCACAGAATATGTATCCATGCTTTTCAATGCATTTAGCTGAGGTGTCTTCCCACTAAGGTACAAACACTGTGCTTGTGATTACAGCACAGTTGGTGCAACTCTTTGCAAATAAGCTGGTTATTCATCAACCTATTAAACAAGAAATCCCAATAAAACAAACCGGTGATGTTCTCAGCCAGTCGCCGATATATTCGTCCAATCGCCCAACCATAGTTTTCCTATACGCTTGGCACACGGGAGATGTTTCAGATGGTTGCAGTCTGCAACCTCACCGCTAGATGGCGCAAAATCCTACACACTGCACCTTTAATATTAAAATACCCGTTGCTTGTCACCAGTAGATTTAAATAAAGTCCAACTATAAATGTCATGAGGCAGATTTTGTTCCAGTGTTGCAATTTTGGCACATTCTGTTCCACAAAATCTACCATTTCTTTACCTAAGACAGCATGGTTGTATTGCGGTTGCTCAAATTCCTTCATTTCAAATAATACAGTACATAATTTGTGCCAGTTAAAACACTTTTTACAACCCCTTCCTTTATTTTATTGTCCTTTTGAAAACGAGCAACGCCAGAAGTTTTCAGAAATACATTTTCTTCCACTAAGAAACATCATTAAATATTTGCAAAATGCTGTTTCTTTGTGGCTTTAACAGCTCCTGGAATTTACCCAGAACCAAGCAAAGAGATGAACCTGGATCCCACATCTACTAACAATAAAAGAGGATGTACATAAAGCTTTACCTTTCTGCCATGTCCCTGTCCTACCATATTCAGGTTTCCTCTCATAATTTCCCATTAGACACATTTGCTAACATGCCATACCTCAACAAGGCTTTCAGCATCAGGAGACTGACGTTATAATTAAAGTTGGAACATGCTCCGCAAAACAACACTTAGGTGGTCTTTATCTGACTGCAAAGTTTGGATACCTTATGTTATCTGTTTATCACAAAACACGGAAGCATCAATCTGCATTTATATTCACAAAAAGTTTATTTCCAGCATAAATGGAAGAGCAGTAAGCAGAGTTAATTTAGAGCCACAGAGCCAGAGGGGCATCTCGTGCTGCAAGTACCAGGCATCAGTTGTGCTGTAAATATAAATAATTTAACACATTCAGATTAGGTTCTGTACCTTAAGCATGAGGTCTCTGAATATTTCATTAAAACGTGTGTTTTCAAATTAGCCTGAGCTTTCATATATACTGTATGTCATAAAGCAACACTAGTTTACTACCTTATTTACCTTCTTTTGCCACATTAGTTTCCTGATTTCTGAATATTGTTTAGATGATAAACAACATTAGTTATTTGTCAAGTTGAGTTGAGTTGCCTCAATGCCACTTCAGCATTGGCATCGAGAGGTTGCCCACTCTGTTGGACATAATCTTCACATATTTCCTGTCCATCTTTTACAAACCTTTGTGATACCGTGTTTGGAAAATTGAGCTTCGCTTTTGCTGCTTTGTGATCGGATGTTTTCCCTTTGTAGAGATAAAATGAAACCTCCACTTGTTTTTGTTCCCGGCCTCTTCAGGAAACAGTTTTCCATCCTGACCTGAGACCTTTATAGTGAACACACTTTTACTTTATTTATTCTATGACAAGAACTGTCACCGTGGATGGAAGTGGCACACCACTGTGGAGCAAAATAGATTTTTTAGTTCACACAAATACCATTATCCACGGCAGGTCTCTCTTCCCTGGCTCATCCTGTGAGCCCCTTCTCCCTCCCTTTGCAATTTCCACAAACAAACATTTCCCCCCGCTCTGTACAAAATAGATCAAGAAAACACACAATTATCTCTAAAAACTGGAACAGATTTTTATTAAATTAACCTTATTAGTGCATTACGGTAAGCAAATGCCAAAAAAAGCAGTTCCTCATTTGCATTAAGATAGATTTTTCAGGTTGGCTGCACAATTTAATTAAAGAAAAGATTAAGAATCATTAACCAAGCTGCTCTACCTTGCAGTAGCGACAGGCTCACATCTGACTCAGGTTAACAGAAACCCAGATGGTGGCTCTCTAACTGTTGAATCTCCGTAACCGAATCAGAATGATCCCATTAGTTTCCAGGGGTGGGGTGGGGGGGGAAAAGTGAGGGAATTCTAGAAATTTGCAACACTTGCACATGGTGCAGCCGGCGGCCAAGTTTCATCCGAGCTCCCTGGTTGACTTTCTGATTTTTTCTGTGGTTGGGGAAAGGAAAGGGGGGGGTCAGGGGTGACTCAGGTGGCCAGGGTTCATTTCAGGCCTTAAATCCAAATGGAATTGCTGTACAAATGAAAATCTAATTTGTAACGCTTTGCATCCATTTGGGGAAGTAATAACATTACCTGAAGTTCATGAGGCAATATTTCCAACACATAAATGACCCTGTATGCAAATGTGGCGTCAAATAAGGACTCCAGTAACCTGCTCGCCTGCCAGAAATGCATTTGCATTTTTGTAACAAAACCATTTGAGCATTTGAATCAGCTGTTTGGAGCCTGAATGTAGCACTGAGGTAGTTTAAGTGTGTGATTACCTGCATTTCTCACACGGATATACACTTCTTCTTCAACGTAAGATCACATTGCATTTCTGTCTTGCAAATATTACCTCGGTCAGACATTCACTTCAATTGAATCCCATTCTACTCACAGATTTAACCACGATCTTTCTAATTACGTAGTTTCACAGTCTGATACTTCAACAGTTTTACTGTGACTTTCTTGACTTGCAAAATTATCTTTTAAATTGACAAACATCATATATGTGATTCATGGCGCAATTCAAACGGGATCGACAAAATATTTGTGTCTCTCCGTTGACTACCGTCCATATTTTTTCCGAGATAATGCGCCATGGTGGTCCACTGGAAGGGGCGGGACTTCACCTTTCTATCTAGCGGTGTGCTGCTGCATTGTTTTGTACATTATTACTCCACAGACTACAAAGGGCAATGTTGCTCTCATAAACTTTGATTGCTATTAGAGATAAATACTATTAAATCTGCATTAGATTGTGGTCCGTGTCCATTAAATTTCTCTTAAGAATGCTTGACATTGGTGCAAAGCGGCAGCTAAAGAAATAATTCCAACAGGCAACAGATGTAAACTATGTTTGTATTTACAAATAGGCTGAATGCTGCATGAACGTGACAAAATAATGTCGCCATTGCTGCTACAGTATGTTTAGGGATCCAAATTCTATTTGGGTTTATATTTAGGTTTTAGAGACTCAGACTTGGACTCTGAGATTGTTATAAGCTACCAAAAGTGAAGACTTCAGAGGTTACCCTGCCGGCAGTCACAAATATTTTTGTCCCTGTGAATAATTATACTGTATACTAAAAAGAAGTGAGAGAGAAAAGAAGAAGAAACAGGGAGAAAAGCTAATTTAGCATTAACCTCTTTCATGTTTGACTTTTTTTTATATCTACTGTGATGGAACTAAGTCAGCGGTCACAGGTCTGATGCACACACAGAGCAAGCCAAGTGGAGAGGATTTGACAGTCCTCTCTGACCACCGTAGGGTTAAAGAATTTGGTATGCAAATTATTCGGGGAGGATGTTGTTAAAAGTGTTAGAGAGAAAGAGACAGAGAGAGGAGGAAAAAAAAAAAGGGAGGTACACATCCAAACCCCTAATCCCCTTGCTTTCGCCAAAATGACAAATGCAGGAACTGAGGCATAAAAGAATCACTCATGTATGGCGCACTTGAGTATTACTGCGAGGCACCTGCATTGGAATGAACAGATACAAATAAATACAAAATAATGCAGGGGGGGGGCGGCGGCGGCGGAGGAGAAAAGGGGGGGAAATCACTAAGAAGCTTAAAAGAGTCTTCGGCGTTTGAATGCAATCAAGCGCCATTGAAATGATACCAGGTGCCTGGCAGGTGGAGGGAAACAGATGCGCCGGGGTTGGCAGCCTCGGCGGCGTACAGGTGTGAAAAAACGTGCCTGCTCCCTAATTACTGATTTAAATGCTTAATTTCTGTGTTTCAATATTGATTGCTACCTTTCTGCTCCTATTTCCCCACGGAGCGGACCGAGTATTTGTAGGCAGGCCTAGTCGGTGTGTTTTCTTTCCTTTCTTCTCTCTCTTTCTCCTTTCTTTTTTTTTTTAATACCCCCAAACAAATCTCGGCTTTTCTCCCGAGCGTCGCTCTGTGTTCATGTTTGGATTCCTTCCCAAATCATTCCTGAGTGATTAAAGGGGGGATGTCTTCGTTATTTGATGGCGGGGCAGCAGAAAGGCCCGCTCACAGCGTCGCTCCTCTTCTCCCTTTTTAGATTGGATCATATACTGGTAATGGGACGCACAATCAATGGCCGCGCATTGATGCCAAAAGCTGCCCCCCCCCCCTCCTCCCTTCTCCTCCTTTCAGTGGATCCAGATGGATCTTTATCTGGCGATGTATTGATGAAAATCGCTCCTCTCATTTGCTGGCCCTCCTTCCTTCCTCCACAGGCAAATGATAGACTCGTGTACCTGCTGTAATTTGTACTTCAGTCTGAGATTTATAACCTGCTGTGCTGCAGATTGTGAATGAGCAGGAGGATGGTGATGATAGCGCTGACGCTAATCATAGCTGATGAATCTGAATAATTATATGAATGTGCGTGTGTGCACTTTTACTGTTAGCTGGACACCTATGTGCTCTCGTGTGTGCATGCATGCATAGTGTGTGTGTGGCAGCATGGACTCCACTAATCTCTGTCAACACAAAGAGAAAGAATTCTCTTTCATATCTCCCAAAGATATTGATTGGTGAAACCTGTCATATCCAGGATAACGCCGTTACCAACGGCAACGCCCCCAATTACCAAACCTCCCTCCTCCACCTCCATTACCGTTATGATGTTCGTGTATTTGTGACAAACCTATGAGACTTAAGATGCCTCATAAATAAAGTTGGTCAAGACGTCTTGAAGAAAATATGTTTCAAACTGATAAAATGATTAAAAACACTAAATCTTCAGGAGTTAATTTTTAAGTCTAAAATGTGCGTGCTTCATATTTTCATTACATTTAACAATGAATGATTTAATTAATTTTTCGAGTCATTATTTTTTTTGCATAAAAAGTGAGTCCAAATAGGTACTTTCACCTCTTTTTTCGTGCTGATTTTAAGAGTCATGGTTTAATTAAGGAGATACTCTGTACAGCCTTAAAGAAAAGTTTGGTTTGGAGTTTTCCTGATTGACCGCGGACTCCAGTAGCAAAGTTTCCAAAAATCTGTTCAAATCAGTTAACCCCAAACCCAGGCTTTAAAATGATCTTCAACAATGCTCATTAAAAATGTATACTGTATATGAAAAAGGAAAATCACACAAGTAAAAGCAAAATGAGAATCAAAGACATAAAATAGTGCAAGTTAAAATAGTATTTCAAATGGATAAGCTGAATGTAAACAGGATTTAGTATGTAAAAATCAAGATGGCGACAGCCAATAGCCAACACGGCTGGCAAAGTGCTGAACTTGAGGCTTCAAAACGGTAGTCCACAAACCAATGGGTGACGTCACGGTGACTACGTCCACTTCTTATATACAGTTTATGTGTATACCCCTCAACCAGCTTCATCGAATTGAGCTAAGGTCAATTATTACCAGCTACTTGTTTTATAGTGATCATGCCTCGTAACGCCTTGCAAGTCATCACATCAAGTCAAGAGTAATGGAAAAGTTTACTTTAATCTCAAAATGCCTCCCAGACCATTACAACTACCATTATTTGTCTTTCTGTGTCCCACTATTTGACGGGTTTATTTCCTGGAGGTGGCATGTCAGGAACACGGCAGGGCAGTGCATGCTGGGACCGGTCCAGGCCCACCGCGGCGGCTCCCATTGCAGGCCAACAGCTGCCTTTCCCAGGTGGCCTGACATTTGAGTCGCAGCCGGACAGATTAGATGGAAGGTGTACGAAGAGGGACAGAAGGCAGGAGGATGATGAAGAGGGGGAGGAAGGGAAGGGAAGGGGAAGGCAGGACGATTAACTTAGTGCCAGGTCCTTGTGCGTACGGGGTTGGAAGGCGGGGGAGCCCAGGGGACAACCTGAGCCCCTGGATTTCAGTCCAGATGGCTGGCCAGGGCACCCCAGAGGACCCCCTCTTATTGATTTAGGAGGGAAAACAGAGAACCTGGCTTTGCTTTGGGCCCAGGCAAGCACCAACTGTACCGTACAAGACGTGCATGGCTGCTCCTCTCCTCCTTCCTTTTTTCTCTTTTTCATCCTCATCTCAGGTTATCTGCGCCGACCCGAGGGGAAGTGAGCAGGGGATGTGCGAGGAAGTGGGAAGCGAGGGCGAGATATGAATATAAGTCGACTGATTTAGCAGGTCGGATGTAAAACGGGTCACACTTTTGCAGGTCTAATCCCCTTTTCTTTCGCGGTCAAATTGTGCGCTGATATGAGACGGTATCGGCTCCCTGGAACCAAATAGAGCCAGAACGGTGCAGGTCTTTGTTAATACAAAGAGCTTCTCAGCTAGTGAGCAGCCGAGAGGAGATGTGCAAGATAAGATTTGTAGAAACACATGAAAGGGGACATGGGTATAAATATGTATGCACCCCTTGGAGTGGAGCCCTTTTTGTATGCCCATTAGTACAGTTTTTGTGACACTGTCTACCTATTGTCATTGTAGTAACACATATAGCTTCAGCACCCAGTCAATTATATTCCCGACATTACAATACGAAGTATAACTGACTGAACATACAGTCAGCACTGCATAATATGATGGATTGAAGGCAAATCATACAGATATCAGTCCTGTTAGTAGAACAAACGAAAGACATCTGAGAACTCTGACAAAATAATTGATAGTACACATTAAACTGTCATATTTAAGGGGAAAAATGCTTTTTTTCCTCCATATTTGAGATATTTTTATAACCCTTGAATGATTTTTTGGTTGAATGTTGATTGTTATTTTTTAAAGAACAGATGTTCCATTAAGGAAATGATCCTCGAGATAGTAGATGAATATTTTAAACGATTTTCTTCCCCAACACATACAAGCACATTGATTATTGAAATGATTTTAATCCTAATAAATCCCATACGCTCATATAAAGCCATCCTGAGCACCTTCTTTGATTTCATTACACAGAGCTTACAAAGAGTTAACAGCAGCTCACAGTATTAGGATCTCATAGCATATGATATTTGTCAATATTGTCGATTAGCTATGAAACAGATCCCCTTCAGCGAGGGACCGGAGCGGGGAGGTATCTGTAACCGGACGCCCACGCACCACAAAGACTATTGACTGACAAGGTGGACCTCTCTGTGTTCTTTGGAAGACGACTACGTGCACTTTGTTTTTGTGTGCTGGGTCCTGTGTTGTGCTAATGAGCCTAATGAGCTACTGTTTACATGTTTTTGCTTCTCTGGTGCCGACACCTGAGGCATGAAGGGATTTTTGTTTGAGTTGTGTAGGCTCGTATAGATACAGTAGCTCATATATACTCGTATGTAAGGATACATGCACCTTAATGCTCACTTGTGTCAGAGCCTGTGGATGTGTATGGTGTGTATGGGTACTGATAATTAGGACTTATGCTCATCCCTGCCCACATCAGGGTTTTTTTTGGAAGGCTTTTCACATCTTTCTCCTGCTGTAATCACACACATCAAACAGTGAGAGAAGACAACATGCTCATGGAGTAGAAATAACAAATCATCACACATCTGTCGGTCAAATCAGACAATGCAACGTTTATGTCTTTCCAGATGTTGACTGTGTGAGATTGGGGGGATCGGGGTGCCCTAAATTCCTGCCAAGAGCAATCAGACTACTATATTTATCGTGTTTCCACTGCATGCTACGACTCTGCTTGACTCGACTCGACTCGGGATTGTACCACCTCAGTGTCGGCGGGATTCTCTGCCGTGACGTCATCTTCAACGGGAAACTCGCTGAATCCTTTCAACGACAACAAAACAGAGGAACGTCTGCACTTCGTCAACTCTACGGCGTAGTTTTGCAAGCTGACTTTTTTTTTTTAAATCACGGTCGGATGGATGAAAAATCACGGTAGCTATTGACGACAGCTTGGCTATTTAAAGACGGCAGGTTTGTGCAGGATGTCCTGCGATTCTCTCTGACTAATCAGTGGTCGGCAGTGTTTTTACTCCACTTTCTATCGGATCAGCTCGCTTGGAACCTCGACCGAGGTGGTACCAAGAATAGAGTGGTTCTGTTGGTGCTTTTGCTAATGGAAACACAAAAATAACCGCTCTAATCTTTAACGAACTGAACTGAACTGCTTGGTGGAAACGTGGCTTTTGAAACCCGACCAATCCTAGCTTGCGATCTTTCATGACCTCCATGATATGCAAAGGTGACCGGGCAGGAAGGACCAGATTTACAGAGTCGAAGGAGCGTAGTAGGCACTGCTAAACGAGGCGAGTGAAGGCAAACAAATATTCTGACGTGCTAGTCTTTCTGTCGTGGCCATCCTGAACATGTTTTCTTGAACTCACTACACAAGACATTTTCTCATGCCTAATGTTCACTTTAGTTTCAGATATCCCTTGTATAATTGCCAGGCTGATATTGTGTAGCATGAAGTTGCAAAATCCAAGTACTTCCAGAGGACACCTAACCTGTACCCTTTCAAATAATATGTGTCAAGTATGCATATTACTCCATATTAGACCCTAGAATACTGCTTCTGCTGTTTGTCTGAGGCTGTACTGTCTTGCGAATCTCAGAGAGAGTATGTGATCCTATTTTTCCGACTCTCATCCGTTGTGTCTCGTGCTTGTTTTCCATCATCAGCTGCAGTATGTTTCTTCAAGGTTTTACTAAATTGAGGGATCTCCCTAAATACCAGTAGAGGCAGCTATTTGGCTTTCTTTCCGTTGCTGTCTCTTGTTTTCCTCCATGCTAACATGAGCTCAGGATGCCAACATTTATGACAACTGGTGACTGAGCACTCACATTCAAGTCACACACAGTGTGATTCATGCCACGGGATCCAGGTTTTGTTCCAAATATCCATGTGGTCCAGATAAAACATGTGACTGTTCCCTCTGATTAGAATTAAAATCTAAATGTCATGTGAGAGACACAATCTGAGTATTTTTGTTCCCTCTGAATACATCATCATCGGTGTCAGTAGCTGTGAGAAGCCTCTGAGTGTGTTTGTGGAAACATTTAAGTGTGTGTGTGGTGATAATTGAAGCCCACTTGCTCCTGTGGGAGTGTGCTGATGTGAGCCTCCGGCTGCAGTGTGGTTTAATGCTGAAAGGTGTGTATTGTTTTATCACACACAAGTGTTGCTGTGGAAAGGGGGGTGTGACAGTACTGCTAAAACCTGAGCCCAGTTCAGACCTGTTTGTGGATCTCTGGAGAGAAACTCACAACAATGAGCAGTTCAATCTTTTCCCTTTTTTTCCTAATTTTTTATTTGCACCTTATTTACCAGGGGAAAGGTTCGCTGATCGCCAACGTCGTTTTGCTCCAGCATCGCATTCATGTAGGTGTACAGCTTCAGATGAACAATAACTGAATGTGCTCATCCTTCACTGTCCTTGGGATTCAAACTAGCAACCGTCAGACCAACACGTTATTATTTCTTACGAGTAGAGGAACATTACTGTGATTACCTTTAGGAATTGTCGCATTTTTGTCATCCTCTGCTTCTTTAAGCAACAGTGTGTAATTGACATCAGATTTTCACAAGAGAGACAATTAAACTAAATAATTATTATATTTAAAGGTGCTCTATATCATATCCAGAGCATTAATATAGCAGCAAACAACTATCGTCTATGTAAAGATATAGAGGAGTCTTGTCTTGAAATTAAAAAAAAATCCTTAATGCAACTAAAGCATGATTTTATATTTAGAGGTCAGGGAAAGATGGTTGCCTTGGTTAACAAACCACTATCTTTCCCCTAAATAAGTGCTGTTGTTGCCTAAACCGAACACTACATGTTACTCGGATTTGTCAAAGTCCTGTCACCACCTCCCTACAACTTACGGTACATTACTGTAACATAGCACTTCCTTAACTGGAAATAACGTTAATACTGAACATAACCCAGGCAGCAATTATGTTTCATGCAGATCAAATTAGCAGTATATAAATGTTATATGCATGAGACAGGGTTGAAATGTCTACATGCTAAGTAGTGGAATCATTAACCTGTAAAATAAAACCAAAAGAGACAAAAACATGTATTTTTTTATTAATCGTAGGCTACAAAAGTCATATATCAGCCGGTCTAAGTAAAGTGTTGACACACTGGTTTTGATCCAGAGTCTATTGTCCCCTCTTCCATCCATTATGGTTATTTAGTGCTACAGGGTTATAAAATGTTGCCGTTTATTGCCCCTGTAATGCCGCTGCGTGTCCCCTCCCTCGCTGTGCACTGTAAAGCTAATGTCTACATGGCACTGCGCTCAGATATGGGATTTGTAGGTCACAGCTGCAAACACGGCTAAGGGCAATATACTATTGTTCTTTATGCCTCAGTACAAGGTGTATTAAACACACATATGCTCCTAAATGAATATTTAGATTACTACCCTTTATTATTAGTCTGTCCTGGAAACATTTGAATATCACCTCGAGCATTGTTTTGCTTATCTACCCCACCGCCGCCGCCGCCGCCGCCACCGCCGCCACCACAACCCGCCTATATGCCTCGTTTTCTTTCTGGGGGGAAACGCCACAGTGTGCTCAGTGATGTATAATCACCTTGAAATTAATTAATCGTAACACAACAACGCGGGCGATAGCATCAGTGCCCGTGTGGTTCCCTCTTTTGTCTGGCCACCCGCTCTTTCTTCAGGTTGCTGAGGTTGCTGTCCTGGACGCCATGGAGCTAAAATGGCTGCTATCTCCGAGCTGTATGTGTGGGGTCTCGGCGAGTAATTAATCTCAATGAAGCCCGTAGCTGAGCTAGGTATGACGGCCCGGAATTCAATTACCCCCCCCTCACCGCCGCCGCCGCCGCCATCGCCACCGCGCACCGCCGCTTTAACAGGAGGAAATATGCCGCCTCTATTTTCCCAGGTTAATATGAGCCACCTGAGCCTTATCATCATTTAACCAGCATGGAGATATTGTCATAACACATGCAGGCTCCTGGTTTTACTTTACTTTTCGTCATTAGCGGCCCTCAACACGTTTTCAATTAGAGCTCAAATAACGCTTTGCATCTACTTTTCATCCAGCAGAATATGAATGTTCGCACACTTCTTAGGAACATGTATGTGCATATATGAGTGAGAGTGATATGCACGGTTTACTCTGCAAATACGGTTTGTCGTGTTGCTGTACTGCCTGTCAGTATGTAATGCCACTAATTCTACAATTTTCAAATCCAATATACTTAGTGAAGAGAAGAAACACAATAGAATCATCCACCTAAAGCTAAAAGTCTCATTTCATTGTGAACTATAAGGCATAAAAACAGAGCAATCCTACATGATGATATCGTGGTTAATGTTGGAGTCCAATGATGGATATGTAAACGTTGAATCAGGACGTAGCTTAGATTAATTTATAGCCAATCGGGTTGTGAAAGGTGTGCACTGGAAACAGCTATTAGGTGATCAGAAGTGATCAAAACATCCCCCTCCTCCCTTTAAACGGTGGAGGCTTTGTTATTGGAGATGACGGCTCTTCAGTCAGTTTTTGCCTGCTCAATAAGCTGAGTCTGTCTTTTGGAATGAACACTATTGGATATTGACCATTATTTTCATCCTTATTGATTTCTGGTTGACAATACACTGTATTTCCACTTTAATTATCTGCATGGCTGCTTTTTGCAGAGATGGACATCAATATCACGGAAAGTAGTGAATCACACCAAACCTGCAGCCGTTTAAAGGAAGCTCCTGTCTCGGGAGATGACGCTTATATTAGATCAGGGATGAGTTTAGACGGAGAAATGAAAGGATGATTTCCAAAAAGCATCTTTAAGCATCTCTAATGCTGTGGTCACACCAAACACAAAGCAAGTTTTCACCCCGCGTTACTCGCTTGAGTAACGTTAGACACGTCAGAGAGGAGGGGCTTACCTCTATGGATAAAAATAATGTTTCATCACCTAGGACCGAAATAACCACTATTGCTGCTTTGTATATGTTGTGGAAGTCCCTGATACGTCAGAAAACCAAACGCCGTCCTGTCTGGTTTCATAACATCATCCAGAGGAATTTCACCGAGCTGTATTCACTGTGTCGGCTGAATTAATCTGGTCTATTACTGCGGTATGAACCCAAAATGTGCGTGTAATTTTTAAGTGGCAGATAATTTAATTTAATTCCATTAATGTTCAATGTTACTCACATTAATTTGTTTTTAAAGGTAAAGTGTGTGAGTAAAGGTTGCGTTTTGTTTGTGCAATTAATTTGTACGTCAACACATTTTTCGGGATGGTTGTTGTCATGAATACTTTCACACAGAACGTGAATATTACGCAGCGAAAAAGCGATTTTTTTTTTCCAGAAAAAGGTTGATTTTCTGAGCTTTCACACCGTGAATTAAGGCATCAACCAATCATGGTGTGCAGAATGGGTTGAGTTGCGTCTGTATTTATGGAACAACAACACTGAGGCTCTGTGTTGATACTGCTTTATCTTGGCATTTATATATTAATTAATAAGTAAAATACTATCATCAGGGCAGCTACACAAAGCATCCGTCATGCTGTTGCAACTTTCAATCTCCACCTGCTGAAATCTTCAGGTGAAGAGAGTCGTGTCTGTGGTAGTTTTTGCAAAAGAGCCTTCATCATATACTTTTCTAGAGCTCAGTGTGCATTCATCTTGCAGTTTTTATTGCATAATTAAATGCAAAACGTTGCTACAGTGGCTTTTAATGCAGTACTGATGTGCTGTATTAATAATAAGAGGCGATTTCTTTGTTGCCGCAGGAATCATTGACTCTTTCCATTCCTATCAGCGTACGTTCCTGCAGTGCAGTCAGAGGCCGGGCAGGTTTCAGTGTTGAGGAAACATATCGTAGGACGGCAGCCAAACACCAACGCAGGGGTCAATGACAAGAACTGCCGCCCCGCGATGCTCTCGCTTTAACCTCTAAATTCCCAGCTGGTTTATGCATAAATAAGGTAACACGAAGGCGGTGTGTGTGTTCGCGTGTGGGTGGGATGTGGGGGGTCACATGTCTCCAGATGAGTTCTATGCAAAACAAAAACGTTAATACACGCAGTGAGCGTGACGGCGGGCGGCGCACCTTCCTATAAATCACTGTGGTTTTAATCATACCTGTCTCGCCGTCTCTCTGCCGCCATCCCTGGAGAAATTGTTTCGCCTGCCCGCCTCTCTCTCTCTCTCTCTCTCTCTCTCTCTCTCTCTGTTTCTCTCTTTCTCACTTGTGCTCAATTATCTAGCAGCTCTTTCGGTGTTTATTTATTTATCCAAAGTTCATGTACAGTATGCATGCACACATTTTCTCCTGGGGGAGCGTGAGCGGCTCAGCGGAGCGTGGCGGCTAACCACACCGGCAGCGGCGAAGGAGGTGGAGGAGGAGGTGGAGGAAGAAAAGGAGAGGAGGGCAGGAGAAGCAGATTAGAGGTTTAGTCGTAATTTTCTCTTCGAGGCAGCCCTTAAGGTTGCTGGTTTGTTTCCCAACACCCACTGGGAAGATAGAAATCCTCTTTAAGCAATCATTAGATTAGTTGCCTTTGAGCAAGGCACAACTTTCCAACTTCCCTGCATGTCGTATTAGTGGGATCAGTTTATTGTTGGGCTTTTTATGGAATTTGACAATAAGAAAATATAGAACATAACCAGACTTATCCTTTACAGTAATGTAGTTTTGGTGCCTTAAGCCTTAAAAAGCTATAATTCTTACTATAGTTTTCCTTGTGTTCGTTAAAAAGAGATTGAATTACTGTCGAGTAATCAGCATCCCAATGACAAAACAGGCTTTGTATTTACATGTCAGAGAGTAAAACCGGCTCAATCTTCCAGAAAACAAAGAGTAAAGTCAGGAGGAAGTGAAGTGGGAGACACAGGGCTTTAGGAAAGAGAAGAGAAGAAGGACCAGCAGAGGAGCCGAGGGTTTCTTTTTGTTTTACAGACGTTTAAAAACACAAGGGAGTTGACTGTTTCCACCGAGGGAGAAGCAGGTAAAGGCTGCCTGGAAGCTAATTAGAGGCCATATCACAACGGCAGCAGGGTCTGAGCCACTTTCACTCAGCACCGAGGTAAACAAAGTGCTCGGCTGCTTGTTGCTGTGACAGGACAGATAAAGTGGTATTTACCTTTCAGTTGTTGGTTTCTTTTACAGCCGGTACTGCGAGTATGTACAGTGTGTTCGCTGGCATTTATTTTGTAACGCAGTGTCAACACAGCGAGAGAGAGAGAGAGAGAGGAAGAAACAGAGAGAGAAAAGTGGAAACGCAATGCAATTATAGAGCAACTGGAATGGAAATGAGGGAGACAGAGACCGAGGTGTCAGCAGATCAGGACATTAAAGGCTAAAGCCTTATTTACGCAGCACTAATACTACCTGGGGATGTTCAGTGATTTGTAAAACCTGCAGAGATAGTGCGGGATTCCATGCAAATCTGCTTAATCTCTCAAGTTAAACTGCTTTTAATTGTCTAATGTTTTTGGCCGCTTGAGAATAAAAGTCCATAAATTTGGCAAACATCAGTTTCCGTCTGGCGTGTAAAAGTTCAGATTTCTATCTTCTAGTTTGTCATTGAAATAGAGGGAGCACTTTTCCAGTCTCTCTTGGATAAATCAGAGAGACAGATTGACTGAGGGATTAACTGTTTTATCTTGACTTCACTGGAATGACACTATATGTGCTTTGACTCAACACTTCTTGACTGGGCACAGTTACTTACTGTCTACCTGTTGTCACTGTGCGGTTGTCAGGCAACAAGCGGAGACTCCAGGAAGTCTCTGCAGCCACCCAAGAAATGTTCAGCCCCGTAAAACCACGTTCCACCTGCATGTTTCCCTATCATCTGGTCTCTACGATGGCGTATTAGAGCCATTGCAGGTAAAAAAATAAATAATCACAGAACGGGGGGAGTGGGGTAATATTCAGAGAAAAAAATTGGATATTCTCTGAGATTAAAGTACCAATTTTACGTGAAAAAAAATAACAAATTTGCGAGATTTTACTATAATACATTTACTAGAAAAAAACTTGGATACTATCTGAGATTAAAGTGGCAAATTATGTCTATAAACTATAAAGTCTATCTAATTATGGGAAAAAGTCTTGAATATTTTCTGAGACTAAAGTGGTAAATTTACGAGAAATAACACAAATTTACGAGATTATAAAGTCATAAATTTACGAGAAAATACTTGGATATTCTCTGAGATTAAAGTGGCAAATTTACAAGAAAAAACTCAGTGTCCTCCCTAGTATGGAAAAATGCCAGTGAACGTAATCCAGGCAGTTGAAGAAATTACAAGTATATGATGTAATACTTTGTGGGAGACGAGGTTGTTTGTTTTTGATTCACTTTTTATACAAACTAACGCTGTTATAATTTTCAAATTCCGACAAGTAAATACTTTAATTAACTTCTTTAGCTTTTGTTGTTGTTGTTAAGATTAAAAATCAGATTTCATGTAAGTGTAAAAGACATGACTTAAAGATTGGAGATTTCCCTTTGCATTAAAGTCAGGATGTACAGTATACATTTTACCTGTCAACTATATCAACGTCTATGTATTAATTACCTCCTTGGCCTCGCCTCTTAATGGTGTTGAAAAGGCTCTCTGCGCTGCTCCTCTGCGACATCTGTCTCCCGTGTTTTTAACTTGAGAGAATAGCACTGTCAAGCGTTCACATAAACCATGTCAGAGCCGCCTGTGGCACCTATCCGCTCAACAAAACAAAGGCTCCCCGCAATTAAGGAGGCCTTTTCTCACCGCCGACAGCTCGCCTCCTTTTTCCGTCCCCCTTTTTTTTTTTTTTTTTGCTTTATTCCGACAATTTCCAGCAACTCTAGCAGACACCTTAAGTGCCGCTAAGTGATCAAAGAGGGGAGTGCATATTGGATAACGCAATTAGGCTACCACTGAGAGAGGAGAGTAACAAAGAGAGAGACAAGAGAGGGACTCTGAACAGATAATGGCTTGTAAACAGAGGACATTACTTTACACAGAGATTATTCAGATCCCGACCTGACACCGGATGCACCGGGGTCTATTAGCGGAGTCGTACCCAGTGGGAGAAATAAGACTGGATCACTTTAGTTCGGAAGTGGCAGGATTGTACTAGAAAGTTGATTCTCGGGCTCCTCTAATTGCCAATATTCAAAACAAAACCATGATAGTTTAAAGGGAATGTGAGAATATCTTGTCAGAGAGGGTTTCTCTCTCTCGCCCTCCTCCACCCGTCCTCGCATTTTTCCTCCCTGCTTGTCATTGGTGTACTTAACAAGAGGACATAAGTGGCTCCTCTCATCATAATGGAGATCCGAGGATATAAAGAACGTGTGTGTGGTCGGTGGCGGTGTGTGAGTGTTGTGGCGAAGAAAGGAAGTGGTGGTTTCCCTTACCCCTACCCCCCCCCCCCCCCCCCCCCCCCCCCCAGCGTTAAACGACTTGGGTCAAACAGTCAGAATGTAATTATCACCGAGGACGGCAGCGATCGCCAGTCGACCTGCTTACCTGACATTAACCCCGGTCTGAACTAACAGGAGGCCCTCGCTGCCCCGGGGAGCCAGATGCTAATTTGAAGCAGAGTTTGCATTCGGTGGGGGGTTCGGGTGGGGTAATTGTGGAGATCTAATGGGGATCAGTGCTGTGGGAGCTCTCCATACATCTGCCGTCTGGCTAAGACCCACCGCACCTGAGACTCCCAGGCTTGGCTGTGGTCGTGCTCCCCTGTAGGCTTTGAAGCTCCACGGATGCAGCATGGCGCCACTGCTGGCACACGTGAAGAGCGTGTGTGTGTGTGTGTTGTGGTTTGAATTCCAATTTTGGTGGAGTGAGGTGGAGTGAGGCTGCACTCAAAATGCGTTCGAGTGTCCCAGAGCTGACGGATCTGATGTTTTCTCGTCACAAAGCTAACATGAATTCATACTTTTATATGTTTATTTTAGGGCGGTCGAAGTTAACAAGATATTTTGTTTTAACGGCACTAGTTTCTTTAACGCATTCGATCTTTCGAAGGTTTTTAAGTTTTTAAAAATTGCATCAAATTACAATTAAATTTGGTGGAAAAAAAGTGGTCAAAAAGTGCTTAGCTAAATGTTAACACAAGGTCTGATATTAGAGTCCAGTGAGTAGACGTGCACGTTGGCGTTCCCACCTAATATGGAGCCTAGATTACATGAATTGATGTGAGGGGCAGTGGAAGGCCTCGACCCTCTTGTAACACAGATCACCTCTACACTTGACTCCTGCTCGCTCATTGTGTCGGTGCGACGAGGAGAAAAGGGCCCAGGGAAGCAGCCTCCTGGTCATCTTTAATTCATGCGATTAAATATGCAGCAGAAGCCCTCCTTGTACCAGCTGTTAGACGCCGTTAGTAAGCCATAATTCAAGAGTTCAAATCCGAGCAAATTGAGGGCGAGGTCGGACAGAGCGCTGGCCGGAGAGGTATTATCCTCCAGCTGAGGGGCGAGTGGCAGGTTCAGTCAGGTGCAGCGCGAAGCCGAGGCTTGTTAATCCTCACGGCTGGTTAAAGATAACGCAATGCACTGCCTTTATAAATGTACAAATGGGAAAATAGGCAGTGACAGAGACACATGCTGCTTATTCCTTCCCTTAAAAACCTCCCTGTCATGCTGTGATATTGAGGTGTTTATCACTTCCACTGTTGCTGCTTTGACCTTTCACCTCTAATATCATCACTCTACGTCTGAAGCTTGGCCTGCCATCATTCAGTACATTCTTGTACATTTACTAACATCCGAGCCGTGTAGTCGATTGACGAATGTTCAGCAACACGTGTACATTTCTGCTTGTTACATGCATACAGTCTTTTCAAAATAAACTTCCTTCTTTACAGGAAACAACTTGGTTAGGATTAGGCAACAAAACTACTTGGTTAGGTTTAGGAAAAGATCGTGGTTTGGGTTAAAATAACTATGAAAGTGACGTTACTTCAGTACAGAAGTTACGTGACTGATAAATCAACATTGACCACGTCTCTATGCGGCGTTTGTCGCTCTTTATACTTCCTGGTTCACAATTTCGTGGATTACATATGGATTTATTTTGTGGCATATACACGAAGTACAGTGCATTACTTTTCGTGGGTATAGCTACGAGTGGTGTATGAGAACAGCCTGATTCATGTGGTTCATCCATTTGTTTAGACAGAGATGGTACATTTCGAAAACTAAACAATGCAGTTTGTTGTTTATTTAGTATTTCTATTTTTAGTGGCTTTGAACACTCAGTTTTCTCATAAATCAAAGACTGAAGCTCTCTTTAACCCCACTGCACACGTGTCATACATACGTGTCTATACATGGCTATCTGCATGTGCGTGTGCATACATTTCCTGGTGTGAAAAGGCACCTCATTGACACAGCGCACCTGCGTGAATATAACGTGTGTGTGTGTAGAGTTATATAATATGTGCCAGTGTGCGTGTGTGTGTGTGCGTGCACGTGGAGGAAATCACCATTTCAATATAGCTCTGATTAAACTTCCCATTTACCGTTGTGAAAGTACACAGGAACCTTTTCTTGGCAGGTTGCCTCCCGCTGCAGACCGGTGCCAAGCTCTTTGAAACCCAATCAGTTCTCGGTTCTCAGATCACTATCCGCTCCTTAGTCTCTCCTCGCCTCTCCTCGCCTCTCTCCTCCTGGATCAGCAGCTCGCGTTGCAAGCTCTGAAAAAAAAAAAAAAAAAGGGAAAGAAAGAGGCCGATGGTTGGTGATCCATCAACACAGCCAGCTGGCGTTGGATCAACACCCACCAAGTCCAGCCGGCACCTGTTGGGAGTCTGCAAGGTGCAGCACACTGCAAAAAATAGACAACCTCAGAAGGCACAGCTTCACATGGAGGCATGCGAGCTTATTTTCCTGAAAGGAAGTGAAAGAACTGCCCTCTGCCAGGGATAATTACACCTTCCTGTAATGCAGTTTAATTGGTTTCAAGAAGTTTTGCATGATAATAACGTCATGTAACGAAGATGAGTCTGCTAGGATTGAGTATCCGTCACATCATTCATTAGTTATGGGTTGTAATGTGCGAGCATGTTGCACTTCTGGCTGCGCCCCAGTCTATTAGTCACTGTGTACTAGTGTTCATTCTTTAGTGTTTTAACAGTAACAGTAGGAGTTAGTGTCCTACCGTACGTGTGCTGATAGATATCGATCACACTGTGACTTTGGAGAATAAGACACATTCATTATAACATTTAAAACTCTTCCTTTCACTGTAATTTTCCATGATGTTCCGCCATCATCCACAATTAGATTTAATCATTTCCAGATAAGTTACTCGATTGTCATCCTGTATTACACTGTGGGACAACGGTGGCCTTTGACGTCACTCTCAAAACTCAAGTTGAGCAGTTGCTATCGGGCCATAAGTAGTGTGACTCAGCAACCCTGTCTCCCACTAAATTGTGTTCCCACACAACTTAACTGTTTCAAGGGAAGCATATTTTCTCCCGGATTACGGTCGTAGTTTCACACGGTTGTAAACACGTGGTTAATGTTTTAAATTGAAACAAAACAAATCAAAAAAGGCAACAATACTACGTAGTTAGGTTAAGAAAACATCCTCGGCTTAAAATTAGGGCTGCAACTAATGATTATTTTCATTGATGATTAATCTGTCGATTATTTTCTTGATTAATCGATTAGTTGAAAGCGTCGGTATTTGACGCCGTGGGAATGAGAACGGGCTGGTATTTGTCGTCTTTTTGCAAACTAATTTACAGTATCTGAAAACATTTAGTTGTCTCATGTTAGTTCCTCTGTTACAAAAAAATACATGACTCTTATCTTTACATTTGAATCACAGTTTTTGGCTTTAAAATAGATGTAAATTAAAGCAGATTTAGGGAGGAATAGCAGCATTTTAAAACGTTTAAAATGGAAAAATACCTTCACAAAAACACATTAGCACAGAAACAGAGAAGGACAGAAAGACTGAGGAGAAGAGATAGAGTTAGAGTGAGAGTTTGACCGCAGTGACCAGAGGAATTAGAGAGAGAGCTTATCCCTACGTCAGTATCAACATGTATAAGCCCAACGCTCCATTTCAACCCCAGAAACCTGCCGTCCAATCCATCAAAACACGACTCCCATCGACATAAAACCTCCCTCTCTGCCTGTATTTGTCTTCCTAATTAATTACTTCACATGCCACAGTATGTTTTTCAAATGATAGATGATGGAAAATTATAGCTGCGGTATCCCGGGCACAGCCGGTGGTAGATTTGTGCAGTCAGCTTCCAGCCTGCATTACCTGAGTAGATCTGGCAGAGTGCCTGAGCACTCAGACAGGACGGGACAGATTTGATTTTTGGTGTGTAAGAGGCTTTTTCAAAAATGTTTCTAATGCCGGATTTAGTAGGTAAGCACAATCTGTCGTGTTCACCTACGTGATATTATCCAACAAGGACACCGTGGCACACAAACGGCAAAGGAAATTCAGTTTTTAGTGTGTTATTGTTCAGGAAAATGTCATCATGAATCAGCAGGTTCACCTCTGTGTTCAGGTTTTATGGCAGAAAGAGACTCTGGCATCTGGAAAATATTTAGTATTTGGACATATTTACTTAGATTTTTCCTTTTTTCCCGGCAAATGTGTTTATTAATTTATCCATTGGATGTTTACTGAGCATACATGGTGTTTACACCTGAGATTTTATATTATTTTCTTTGTTTTATTGATACACAGTCAAGTCCATTTTTATTTGATTTTATACGCTGTTGATGGTTTATTTCAGGGCCAAAATAATAATTTTTGAAATGTTAAGTCTTTGGTATTCTATTGTATGTATTTGTGACATGTTTTCTTTTTAACAGTAGAATAAACTCTCCGTTAGTAATGAACAGTCAGATCGACAGGAGCCTCACTCTTTATTTTAATTTTTGATCAGTCGTACCGCCTAAGGCCAGGTTCTTAACACAGATTCCAGGCCTTTGATTCACGCCGCTGTCCGGTTTTAATAATGCAGGCGTGTTTGCGGGTGGTTTTGCCCCCCGCCTCGGGGTCCGTCTCCCCGCCCCTCCTCCTGAAGAAGGCCGCTTCCTCACGGCGATGTCGGAAAAAAACGACCGGACAGGAAACGCTCACCGTGAGAGAAAGTTAGGCTGGGAGGACTGGGAGCAGTGGGGGTGTGAGAAAGAGGAAGTGAAAAGGGGGAGACAAAGTTCCTTTTTTTTCACGCTGGGAGCACAAAAGAGCATATTAAACACTAGAGTTTATCAGTCCAAATTAAGGCCTGAATTCACAGCTTCTTTAATCTTCTCGCATCTGAAACCATTTCCTCTCCCCCCGCCTCCACACTTCCTCCTCCCGCTAAAACAGTGAAATGAAATCCAACCGTTGACTCTCCTCACGTTGAAAACACCGAGACACATCATAAAAAATTAATTACTCCTGCAACCCCCCCCCCCCCCTCTGCTCATTTCCATAAGATTCCTTTAAAAATATGTAAAATTCATTTAAAGTAAGTGGTGACGTTGTCTTTGAAGATCACGACAACTAACATGGATCAAAGCGGAGGTTGGGTACGGATGAGGGCCTGATTAGCATAATGAAATTAACTTAGAGACAAGAATCTCTAATAGGTGCAACAAAAAAACGCATTAACAATATTTAAAGAAAGTACTGTTTGTGCTTGTAATACAACAATTATAGAACTTGTATTCAATTAACACTTTGTTGATTAACTCTCAGCTCATATCAAGACGCCTTTTCATTTTATTTTTCCTCATTTTTCCACTTCTCAACTTGACACACATGATGATTCTTTGCTGTATTGTTTTTCTTAAATCGGGCCATGAAATCAATCAGAATTTGCATATTCACAGTGATAATTGTAAAGCTGGCAGATAGTTGTGCTATAATTGCAAACTAATGACTGCAAAATTATTTGTGAACTCCCAAGATATTCTTTTTCAACAGCACCTAATTTGAGTGACAGCTCCAGCAGGTTAAAAAGAAAAAAGTGTTATCAGGAAATTTCCCTTTGAAATGACTATTAACCAGAGTCACGGTGTCTTTACTGTCACAGCGTGTGATCAGTGTACTACAACATCCTGTATGAGCTTGTAGTTTCTGTCTGAGCGGCTTTAATGCATCCTCCTCTTCCTGAAAGAGAAAATACAGATGTGCAGTTATTAATCACAGCTGCAAAAATACCTGCTCTAATAACAGGAAGGTAAGACTTAGCAAAGATAGATAATTTCCTTTGAGGGTTGTTAAACTAATATCAGACTATATGCATGTAATTGTAAAACCAAGAAACAAATACACCAAAGTGTGCAGTTTGACTGAATTAGATTGACTAGATTAATCCAAATGAAAGCAATGATCTTTTATTAATTTCAGCTGTTTGGTTTCTCTCTAATGGCTGCATCCAGTCAATTAAAAGTTTCCCATTTGCTGTTGTAAACACACATGTTTGACTCCGTCAGATAAACTGATATGAGTTGGTGCTCACCGTTATCACATTAAAGACAGGATGCGAAGGAGATTAAATACATAATAAGACAGGACAGAAAGACCAATATTTTAGCTGCGAATATGATAAATGCTGGTCAAATGCAAATCTCTGAAGGGCTCTGAACAGAAATCACATTGGACATGTATGTTATATATGTACGATGGCGTATTAGGGCCATTGTATGTAGAAATTCTCGTAAATTTATGACTTTGTAATTCGCAAATTTGTGTTTTTTTTTTCTCGTAAATTTGTCACTTTAATATCAGAGAATATCCAAGTTTTTTTTTCTGTAAATGTATGTTATTAATCTTTGAAATTCTGAGGTTTTTTTTTAATATTACCCCCCTCCCCAACTCCATATTTTTTTATTTACTTTTTTTACCTACAATGGCCCAAATATGCCATCGTATATATGAACTTGTGTTTTGTGTTTTTCTTAATTTTTGGGGGTTGTTTTTTGTTTGCAGACATTCATCTCAGTATTGGTTTTTTTTTGTATTATTATTATTATTATTAATTATGAGTATCGGTAATCTTCTAAACAAAGTCCAGTGAAGTCCAAACCTGAAGCAGGCTCTTAAAGTCCACGTCAGACCCTTTGCAAACTTGGTGAATTGTGGATTTGAACAGTACCTGACTTCACAGGTGTTCACCTGTAGAGTGTGACATTCTGCATTTGGGGAAACTACAGAAATTAGTTTCAGTGTCTGAATCTGGGCGTTAGATTCTGCTGCTGTCTGGTAAGCCGTTTTCCTGCTGTACAGGAAGTGATGTCTTTTATGATTTGTTTAGAATAAAGAGAAGAAGAAGAACTGAGCTAGGAACCAAAAGGCAAAGACGAGCATCTACAGAAACTGAGGAATGAAAACAGGGGGTTGAAATAGAAAACCAGTATAGATTATTTCCCAGTTTGCCACTCCAGTCCACTGAGAGTAGGATTGTGTGAAACCTGACTGTGTCCACACTATTATGAAGAAGTTTGTCCAGGTATTTGGAGTCTTTGTGTTGTTTAGTTTGTAATCTGACCAGCACTCCCCTCGGTGGGAGTCGGGTGTATCCCCCTCTCGCTGATAGAGAAAAGAGCGCTGTCCTCTTTAGGCCTGGCGGTAATTGAAATAAATTACAAGAGTGCAGCATTGTTGTTATCTGTGGTTAGTTAACAGCACCTCCCTCCCTCTCAGGGAACGCAGGGATTCGGGGAGGAGGAGGACGACGACAACGAGGTTCCAGTGACCCAGATTTAGTCTCAAAACATAAATAAATTATCAGCCCCCCCCTCACACACACTCTCACTTGAACAACACACACACTTCCCTTCATGTTCAGAGTGCACCTTCAAAGTTGTAAATGGAATTTAATCATGGTGAAATGGAGATGTGCTCACACTCCTATGCATGCATGCACACATACTTGTGCACATTATGTATCTAATGCTGAAACGTGCAGGCGATTAATCGATCAACAGAAATTGGCAATCTTTTTCAATATCGAGCAAAAATGTCAAATAGTCTTCGGTTCCAGTGTCTCAAATGTGAGGATTTACTACATGTTTCTCTTTTACGTCATTACAAATGGAATATCTTTGAGTTTTGGACACAATGAACCCAAAGACGTCACATTTTTCACTATTTTTTGGACACTTTACAGATGAAACAGCTAATAAATTACTCTGAAATGTAGTTGAGATATTAAAACAAAATTAAAATAATCCCTGCAAGTAAACGTACAAGTAGCAAGTGTGCAAAGAAGCTAATATTGCAGGAATGTTTTGCATGCATCATACAGATTATTATCAACAATATTTAATTTCTGCATTGTCAAAATTGGACTTTTTGAAAAGGTATTGACTAGGGCTGCCCCCTCTTAGACGATTAGTCGATTAATCGGTCGTTTTGGTGTTTAGCGACTAAGATTTCTTTAGTAGATTAGTCGTTTTTTTAGGCTTTTTTCATGCTGAATGATTTATTTCCAAGAAACTTATGAGCATGTCTCTGTTAAACACCAGATTTAAAGTGGTGCTTTTGTGTGATTCTTTGTGGAGAAACTCAGTTTCACAGATCTGTCGATTAAATCAACTAATTGATTGATCGAGGACAGCCCTTGTATTTAGTCGTAGTTTTCATTAACGAAATTAAACTGACCAGATCTCATGACGGGTTAACTCTACTACTACGTTGCTGATTATAAATTTTTTAAAGATTTTTAAAACTTGAATGTCTCGTCCCACTGGGTGCTTTTAAACTTTAGACCTTTTTGTTGAGATGTTTCTGATGAAGCTTCTATAGATGTTTTTGTGTGATTGACTGTTCGTCTTCTCTCTGTTCTGGTTTCGTCTGTTTACTTTAGCAAAAGACATCTTGACCTCAGTTAGATTACCTGATAAAGTAAAGGTAAAAACAATATTCCAGGAAACGTACTACAGCTGGTCTTTGTCCTAATTGTCTCCTCGAGATGAAGGATTACTGAAGTCCAGAGTCTACGCTGACACCAGTAAATAATCCTCTCTACTCACACTTCATTTGTTTGGAGAACATCTTGGGAAAACAGGGTTCTTGTCCGAGAAAACAAAGTCATAAAAACAGAAGAATCTGAGACTGTGCAGGAGTGACAGTGTTTTTAAGCAGGCCTGTCTGTCGTGGCGGCGTTTTAAGAGCGTTCTCTGGCGACTGCCGTGACACTGCCATTCCCATGCCCTGTTGAATTCTTTCCTCAGATCCCAGGCATTTAAACTACTCCCTCCCTCCCCTACGCCGCTCAGGATGTAGCCAAAAGTCCACTGACCTATGTGGGAGTGGATATTTTGGAAGACGGCCCTGGCTCTTTCACTCTCTATTCCTGTCCTCGCACGTTCATTAGCCCGGCCTCGAGAGTCAGAGTGTTTACATGTTGTTATCATTCCTCTCCTATCATTTTTCTTCCCTGTTTTTTCTCTCCTCTTCCCTCCGCTGAGGGATGTTTTTTCTAGGTGGGGTCATCTGCTGTAATAAATTCATGTATGTCACATTAGAGTGGCTATAATCACCCAGCAGATTAAATATACATGTGTTTATCCTGGTGAGAATGTTGGAAAGTTGCTCTAAAATACACAACAGGCAGTACAGTACATGTCCGTTACTACACAATGCATGCTGTAGATTTCTTCTGTTCGAGCCCAGACTGTGGCTGCATCAGTAGAGGAACAAGTCCTGTTGATGTTAAGGAAAATAAATCTTTTCAAAGGTCAGAAGAGAAGTAAACAGTTGACAGACTAAAAGCAAAATTGTGTTATTGAAAATAACATTTTATTTACTTCAACTTTATTATCCCGAAGGAAATCTGGTGTTAAACATGATCACAGGATCGCAGCACTGAAGGCAAGACGGGGAGAGTTAAGGGTTTTTGAATGGGGGGGAAAGGAAGTAGGGAAAGTTACTATATTATAATTAGGGCTGTCAATCGATTAATCACGATTAATCGGAAAATACCAATGGATTCATCAGGTTTTCTAGTTTCATATGATACCAGTATCTTCTCTCTAGCTTTAAGACTGAGCTTGATACAACCTCTGAGAGACAGAATAACATTGTTAGGAGGTTAATAGTTATAATTAGGCATATATAATTAAAGATTGATACTTGACGTAAGTGTATCGATACAATATTGATTTTTTTCCTCCACCCCTACTTCTCACAGTGCAAAAATTGTTCAGAAAAGGAACAACACTTGATGCATTTGTTATAAGTTGTGAACGTGTGCACTAATGCATGTATTTGTTTGCACCTTTATGTGTTTTTTCTATTTTTATCTGGATTATAGAAAAGTCAAAGCGGTGCCGATAATGACATCTGATTTTATATATTCTTTTGTGGACGCCGTGACACACATCTGACGCCTGTATAATGGACTTTATGTGCGAAGCATCAAACATCCGTGTTTACAGATGGTTGTCGCCTCATTGCTAGAGGTCAAGGTAGAGGAATAAGTCTGACCAAGTCATTATTTACTGTTGATTCAACACGGGGGAAGTTTTCCCGACCGGGGCTCGAGACGTTCACATTACAGCCCAGCAGAGGAAATAATGACCTGTAGGTGCTCAGCTGTTGGAACGAAATTGGTGTTTCTTTTCTATTTTTTTGTATTATTATACTCCAAAGCCGCCGCGGTCTCCTCCCACCCTCCACTCTCGTCTCCCACACTGCACGCCGCAGCCCCGTTACATCACTGGAAATGTTTGCTGCTTTCTTTCTTTCTGGAACTTGTGAGCGTTTTCTCACCTTTATTTTGTCTCGTTACATACCGTCGCTGTTTTGGAGAAACCTCGTCATTGCAATTATTGCGAGATTCATGTGGCGTGTTACATATTTCCTTCTCTGAAGGTGGAGGAGGTTTGACTCTTAATATGACCACTTCAATTACAGACCTTTGTTTAGTTTGTAAATGTGCAGCCCAGTCTCGTGACATTTTGTGAATGAGCTCACACTGCAGAAACCTCACTCTTCAGTCATTTTAACTGTAATAAGTCCCTAAAGTCTTAGAGCATTTTCAAATTAGGGCCGATTGATTCATACCGTGCCCGCTCAGCTTTCAGCTTTCTTGTTGAGATCAGCTGTTCTAGTAGCGGAGCATCGTAAAACGCTTCATTCAAACTGGACAGAAACAAAAAAAAACCCTCACCAAAACCGTCGTTGTTAGTCTTTCCAAGAGTACCCGAGTACACATGATCCGTACTCCAGACCACCTTATCAAGTGGACTGGAGTACGGATCGACGAACCGTGCCCTAGTACGGTACGGAGCGTTCACACAAATACAAACAAACTGGACTAAGTGTACTCGGATCCGGGTCTCTGATGTGAAAGCACCCTTATTCTCTTCAGACAAGTGAAAACATCAGCGGGTGCAGTGATAGTGATAGTATTTGAAATGGATTCCAATGCAAATTCACTTTTTTTTTAAAGTATTCAGTTTTATTTTTCTTGATTCTGGTGCAGTAACGCGGCGTATTCTGTCTTGTTTTTAGATATAGACACTTGTATCTGGAAAATTTCTTGCAGCATGTTGTGGAAAGATGTTGAAATATTCTTCATTATAGACGTAAATGACTCGATAAGACAGAGATGTTTTGCACTGCAGACACAAAAATTGGGAGAAACAGGACATCTTTTTTTCTTTCTTTCTCAGGTCATTAGAGTCTTTTTAAATATTTCTGAAGGTTTTAACCTGACAGCAGTGATATTTTCTATCGCTGCTTCTTTCTTCATCCCGTATCTCCCTCTTGTATTCCTCCAGTGGCCGGTGGATTCAGAGGGAAGGCTCGTGAGAAGAAAGAAGTGGAGTAGTTGTTAGAAGCGTAGAGAATTCAGGGCCCAAAGCAACTAATCAACGTATTACTTGTGTCACACCAACTTAAATCAACTTTTCTTGAAGCGCGTAGATTCTCCTCCGTCGCCTTTGAATGTTGTCCTGCGAGACCCGTAAAATATTCAAACTATTTCGGTTACCTGCTGTTTTAGTAGGTATAAAGCAGGAAAAAAGTGTCTTTCATGTGATTCTGATGGACTGTCACTCGCTCAGTGGCACAAATGTTCGTATGTGCGGCGCGGCGGACATGACTTTTCATCACCGTTAATCAAAATGAATAAACATGCATAATTGCACAGAGCGGGGAGAAGTTAGGGAAATTCAGAGGGAATTTTCAATGCCCTATGAAGTATTAAAACGAAGCTTGGCCTCATTTTTTCTATTTTTTTTTCACCTAACCGTACTTCCCCACCTAGCTTTCTACCGACTGCACTGACATGTATATCTCTGGTTTTCATCACATGAGCTTTTCTCAAACACACAAACCATTAGGACAAAATATTTACTTTTTCACAGACGCATTCCCGTACTTCTCCTAACTTTGATATTCCCTTTGATTTCCAGCATCCCCCTCCTTCGTCTTTTAGACATGTAGAAGTTTAAGAAATCTGTGGGTTTGATGTGATTTTTCCCGCCTTTGTACATCATAGGCAAACATGAAAAAAAAAGTGCGTTAACAGACAGGCAACGAGCTCAGGCAACAGTGGGGAGCTAAGATTGACATGTTTTTTTATTTTGACAGCGCTCACCCTCCCTGCCCTTGGTTTATGATCATAAATAGTGCATGTTGCTTATTAGGAGGCTGCTGCCACGTTCCCAGCTAGCGAGTGTGTTGCTCGCCGGTGTTAGCAGACAATTTGCCAGTACACATGTGAGACATTATTAGCGTTTCCCTTTCATCCTGCGCCTCACTCTCCCCTCTGTCTCTGTTTCCAGTCCTGTGCCATCCATGCAAAGCACTCTGGGATAGGTTGTACTCACTGATTCTGCACGCCGCTCGTCATGCAGCGAAATTTGATGGGAAAAGCGCATAATTTGCCTCTTCTTAGATTAAATCTAACTAATGTGATTATGTGGCACAGACACAGGAGTATATGCGAGCACACAAAAGCTGGTATGATGACAGAATTTCAAGATGTTTCACGTAGCTACGAGGAAAAAAAAAAGAAAGGCCGGTGCTTTAAATGCTGCATGGAGCAACATCTGGCTCCAATTACCCGCTGTGAGGTAGGTGCTCTATTATAAAAGGAAACTCAAAGGATTTCCTCTCTAAAAATACACGTTATCCCTTAATTCCTGCCTAAATTACCACTTAAGCGAGGCCTGTAATTCATAAACCCCCGGTAGTCCAGGTCTGTGTCCATGCTGGCTGCAGGAAACACTAAACTCTGTGTCACCTTGACCGTGGAGGTAGCCGTCCTTGGAGAGCAGTGGCAGAGAGTGACATGGGCAGGGCAAAGAGACTCAGAGAGAGAGATTAGTGGCGTGGTCGCACCTCTCCTCCCCTCAGATAGCGCCCCGCCGGAGTGGCGAGAGAGGTGAGGAGGGACATAATGGCCGATGGACCCCCTCTAAAAGGATGTTTTGCGAGAGGTGGGAGAGGAGGTGGGGATGGTGCGAGGGCTCTGGGGTCTCCGGGGATAGATTTGCGAGTGGAGATAGTCCGATTCACCTCTCCCTGACACTGACGCCAGGGGCCCGGGGCGAGCAGTCAGCGTGTGGTCAAGGCAAGTACGACCCCAACCCCCAGCCTCCAAACACATACTGTCTCTCACGGAGAAAGTACAGGTCCGGGCAGAGAGGTAATTTGATGCTAGGATCTCTCCCGGGGCTCGCTGTTGTGGTGCGAGTGCTGGTGTCACTGGGTCAGAGCTGAAGTTTCCTACTGAAGCTTTCAGAGTCGATTAACAGGCAACGGTTGCCTCCTCGCCGCGGTACGGTCACAGACAGGAAACAACTCTTAAAAGCCTACAAGCACACGAGATAAAATGTTTTCCATCGTCGTCAAATAATAAACTTAAAAACACTTTTGCGAGAACAGTGTTAACTAATAAATGACGGCCAATATAACACACGAATTGTGATAAATGAGAAATATCCTTTAGTAATGGTTAATCAAAACAGCTCTAAGGCATCTTCCCATTAAACCAAATAAGAAACATGGATAGCCAGCTGAGTACATTCAGAACTGGGCCACGATATGTCCTGCCAGGATTATATCATACAAGCATGTAAAATATGTCACAATACACTATTAATAAACATGTGAGGATATTTTGCCGCTAATAACGACATCTAAGACCAAATTTTGAATGTTGTGCTTTAAAATGGAAGAGTTTAGGAGACCGCAAATTGGAAATAAGAGTTAAAGAAGTTCATCAGGCATATCTTTATCGCAGATTTATAATCCATAGTTATCAGCACTTGTATAAAAGTTCAATATGAAATCCTTGGCTCCTGAGCAACACAGACAGCGGGTGAGATAACTTATTTTCCTTGAATATTTCTCAGAGGGAGGAAAATTAACCGTAGCCCTCAAACGCTTCCTGGACTCCCCTCATTTTTTTTAAAAACCAGAAAGTGTCGGGCGCTCTGTTAACATTTTTCCGACCTGGAATTTTACCGACCCAGGAGCCCTGACTGAGCAGGTATTGGCACACCACAGTCTGATTTCACAAGGTTTCGGGTGTATTTTTAATTTGTGGAAACATCAGTCTGAACCTATAGTCCAGCAACCACGAGGGAACGTCGTCTCCAGCAATCTGCCCCAACCCTGTTATTAAGTGGTAATTCAAACAACTCATTTATTTCATCAGGAACTGCCCAGAAAACTGCAGATTCTTGGAGTGTCTGTTCTTCAAGGAGGATTTCTTTCAGGGTTACACAACCTACATCTGAGCGAAGAGTACTTAATTACATATTTGGTGAAATGCAAGTTCTTTATCTGATAGGGTAAGCCAGCGGAACGGTATCAAGTGTGACTGATCCAAAACATACCTAAGAAGTAGCCAAAACATTTACAGGAGCCAATTTTCCCTGCCAGCAACGTGTAGTAACCCAAATTACATAGTTTAGATATGGTTCAAAAATGTTAAGTAACTGACTAAAGATCCTTTTTCCCCAACAACTAATCATCTCATTTGCCTGCATATAAACAAAAAGGAACATTCATTACACTATACTTTGTATTTCTTAATCCTCTGTTTGGGTTTCGATGTGGACTGCCATCATGTTAGTTGTTTTGGGTCACTGTGACTGCTGAGGCCTCGACTTAGCTACGTGAGACCTGGAGCGGGTCTTCTTACGTCAGTCCAGGACCTGGGGCAAGACTTTGCTGTTGACCCACCTCTGCCCACTCTCCTGTACTTTAACGGTGCAAATTCCACCGACAGACTCTGCAACCAAACAGGCTCTTCTCATACACCGTTTGTGGCTATACTTACTAAAAATTAATGCACTGTAACTCATGTATATATCCAACAAAATCAATTTGTATTTAATCTACATAACTGTGAATCAGGAAGTATAAAGAGCAACAAACACCAACAAAAGTTACACCATTTCTGTAGTTATTTTTACCCAAATGTTGACTTATTTGTCATGTAACTTCCGTACTTAAGTAACGCCGCTTCTGTAGTTATTTTATCCCAAACCACGATCATTTGAAGAGGTCACCTTAGCCAAGTTATTGATGTGATTCTGGTTCTTTGATGAGGCCCCTGACCTTGATTTCTTGCACTTTTACGAAGCAAACAAATCTGTTGCAGCAATACATGCTTCCAGTAAATCATAAAACTGAGCAGAAGGCCAGGTTAATCACGCTGAATACCTGAAGAATTCATTTCTGTTGCAAATGGAAATGATCCCTTCTACAAACCTGATCTCTGTGAAGTCCAAATGTCTGCTTTAAAAAACAAAATGCATGTGTTTGTTTACTGCCAGAGCTCCTGAGCTCAATTACAACCTGAACAGCGAGTTTTGCGAGCTGTATCATCTTTTAAATCACTTCTGAATCTCACTTTAATAGACTTGCTTTTATGTGGTGATGTTTTATTAATTTTTCCTGACGCCCGTCTTTTTATGTGATGTTTCTTGCTTTGCTTACAGTACTCTTTCATAAAGTCTCAGTCTTTTTACTACTTGTTTGCTGAAATACTGTTGCATGTGTGCTCCATCTTGAATCCAGCAAGAAAAATCACAGCAGTTTTACAGACTTTATACTTTTCTTCTAGTATATTTACACCTTTTTCTTTACTACATGTACTCAATGGTTATAGTTTTTAGACAACATGGAGAAATAATATTAATGCATCCATAATTTTATGTCCTGAAAAGAACAGATTGTTAATAATGAGTTGATACTCAAGTATAATATTTCTATAATTTTGGTTAAAAGTTTAAATTGAGGACTTTTAACAAAGTTTTCCATGTCATTGTGGTATTTCTGCTTTTTCTCAAAGTATTCAAGTGCTGTTTCCGTCGCTGTACAACTCTAATTGGATTCAACTGTGTAACATTTAAGAACTAATTCTCTTTAATGTTAATGTGGGATATATGCAGCATGAATACATAAAGAAGGGCCTTTACAATGGCGACCAGTTTAGCATCAGAATTGCTGCAATTCTACTTTCCTGTTAAGTTTTATTCGGCCAGTATTAAAGCTACATCATAAACTAAACTTTCCAAAGCACTCCGCAGTCGAGCATTAACTTCCACGTTGATTCATCTTTGTGTTCACCTTTTGTAGTGAACGCAGCGTGTTGCTGCATCTAAGAAACACCAACAAATGTGAGGATATCCGTTTTAACAAGGAGAAAAGACAGCACAGGTCTCTGGGAGTCTTTGGGGGTAATTTAACACAAACACAGCGAGGGAAACGGACTATTTCTGAAGGTAGTCATCCATCAAACACTGAGGAGAATGTCCAGTTGGTGGCTCCAGCAGGCTTAGAATAGCCTTTTGTTCAAACACCTTTAATAATTAAACACCTACTCAGCCCCTCCGGCTTCACAAGATTGAAGACTTTCGCAGGGGGGAAAAAAATCCCCTTCTCTTCCCTGTGCTGTTGTAACCTGGAGAGCTTGGCGGAGATGAGGTGCGCCGTATCACCTAATGCCTTTTCCTTGCGCTGAACAAAACCCCTCTGACTCCTTAAGTACACTCATAAAAGAGAAATACTTGAAATACATCTGTCTCTCTAGCTCTCCAACACACATTTGTGGCACTTTTTAATGCAGGTTTTATTTCAAACTGCAGTTGTGGTATGGTGTGATATGATCTCAGTGTAAGTATGCTAATATTTTGTGCCAGTAATCAGTATCTGGACTTTTGACCATATTTTATTGTGCTACAATAAAGGCATCCAACATTTAGACCATCCCTGGAAACCAAAATTGTCCTCGGTGATGCACCTTCACAACTAAGTGAAATATTTTCAAAAATATGAACAAAATATGAACAATGTGAGTGTTTTTGTCTGCAGCTGTTTTGTGGGAAAAGAAATGCTTCATAGATGCAACATAATTGTACCAGTTTGCCACAAAATTAGCCCACTTTAAAGGCCTCTTTTCCACTAACTTCTGTAACTCGGTGGGTTTCTTGCATCACCTGTTTGTGGGATTTTGTTCCATACTGTAAGATAAATCTCTACTGCTGTACTTACTGGATAGTAACATTTCATCACCTCGCCATCTCAACAAAGACACAACAACAATTAGTTAACATTCAGCAACAGTGCGGCGTCCTCGTGGCCTAGGGGCTTAAAGGATAACTTTGATATTTGCCAACCTGGACCCTGTTTTCTCATGTTTTTGTGTCTAAGTGACTAATGGGGGCAACACTTTCAGAGATTGGTCCAGTATTGAGGGAGAACGCTGCAGCCACTAAACGAGCTGTAATGTATAATGTAATGTTATTCTCTGTTTTTCTACAGAGAAATGAAACCTTGTTCTTACCTGTCTGGAGAAGCCTCGCACTGAAATCTTGCGTCACATCCACATTTTCATAACACCGGCTCTCCTCTCTGCTCTCTCACTCAGGTTTCCACCGTCGTCTTCCGGCAACAAGTCTCATGACACACAGCGAAAGGTAAGAAAAACGTTTTATTTCTCTTTGGGGTTATTTCCGTAATGTTGTCAGACACTTATAATAACAATCTGATTCTGTCAGTGGCAAAAACAAGCACTTTTAGTGGACGTAAACTGTCAGTGCCAGGTTGCCCCAAATGATGACATTACAGCTTGTTTAGAGGCTGGTGTCTGCAGGCATAAAGGCATAAAAATCCCTCCAAAATTGTAAAAACAAACAAACAAAAACACTAAATTTCTTTCATAAGGCTTAGCAGTTGGCGTGCTGCCAGTGCCTTTTGCGATATATTATTTCTGGGTATCAGTCAGGTAAAAAATGATTAGTCTCAGCCCAATAACATCCACTTATGACACTGATTAATACATGAAATGTTCTGGAGAAGTAGCTCAAGGATTGTTTGATTAAACATGCAGTTAGTTTGTGTATCAGCTGTGCACTGTCCTCAACGGGTCACACGCTTTCGTAAGTGTGTAGTTTTTGCTTCCTGCCACATTAAACACTCGCTCCGTCCTGTTGCTGATCCCGTGGGACCAAATAATGACTAATGCAAAAAAAAGGGCTGCAGATATGCTGAGAACAAGCACCTGAGAGAGAACAGCTGTCTTGTAAAAGGTCAGTCTCCCACTGTTCCTCGGCCTCTCTCTCTCCATTTCCGGCCTCTCGGCCATCTCCCCTCTCCTTCCCACCCCCACCCGTTTGACTCCAAAGTCACGTATTTTGGCTTATTTCTCACACACATTGCTCTCACTCCCTTTGCGCTGCACCTAGAGGATTCTTGGCAGAGCCTGACCACCTTGTAATCCCATGTAGAGGAAAAAAAATGGAGTGGGTGGATAAATGTACTGCAGTCTGGTTTATAAAACTTCCCTGCGAGTGGATATATATGGGTCTCTTGAGGTGTTTGTTTTTCCCGAGTGTAGTGTAGCTATCATCGTTGCGCACATGTGGAGCCCCCCAACACACACACACACACACACACACACACACACACACACACACACACACACACACTCTTACACACGAGCACTTCTAAACATTGACAAACAGTCTCGAAAAGGCAAAAAACAAACATAAATCGAATTGGTTACATTTGGGCTGAAATTTCTCATAACCCGCTCGACAGAAAGAGGCCGCTGCAATTTTTGCAGACAAACAAACAATGTTTGGAGCGATCACTTTCAATAAATGCCCTACTCACATATTTGAGCGCTAATATTTATCATGAAATCGGCGCGGCCGCCAGACCGACTAAACAAATACCGAGCTCCCACGTCTCTTATACCAACACACATGCAAAAGCCAACAGTAAACACACACACACACTGACACCGCCGTGTCACTGAGCGTAGCCTCAAACTGTGAGGAAGGCAGAGGTGCTGTTGTGCAGCAGCCTTACTTCAAGCTGCAACTTTTTCACATCAGCATGACAAATAAACTATATATTATATTCTGCAGTACCAGCCTGTGTTTAGGCTGTTTCCTTGAAGCGGTCCTTCCAATGTTACTGAGGACATTTTGGGGCGTTAACCATTTCCTGTGGGCGGATCACGTGGGCGTGGCTGGCTTTGAGCTTGTTATGGTATCAAGGTGATGCTAGCGGTGGCAACAACAGCAATGGAGGAGAAAAGCTGTGTCCCAATCCCATACTGGGAGTATACAGAATTATGTAATATTCACTGTGTATACCCAAAAGTATGTGGAGACCTGAACATTACACCCATATGTTTGCATGTGCGTTAATCTGCTGCTATAACAGTATTTCCACCAGATGTTTGAAACCTGTCTGCAGGGATTTGCTTCCATTCAGCAACAAGAGCATTAGTGAGGTCCAACACACAGTCGGTGCTTCAGTTCATCCCAAAGGTGTTGATGAGGTTGAGGTCACGGCTCTGTGCAAGCCATTCAAGTTCAAGGTCATTGTCATATTTAAACTGTGCAACGTATGCTCATACAACAGTTCATATGATAGCTTATGAAAAGTTATTCCTCATTTTTCGTGCATTTTCCTACAAATGTCCAGCAACCAGTCCTGGAATGTAACTAAGTACATTTACTCAAGTACTGTACTTAAGTACAATTTTGACATACTTGTACTTTACTTGAGTATTTCCATTTATACTTTATACTTCTACTCTACCTCATTTCAGAGGGAAATATTGTACTTTTTACTCACTACATTTATGTGACAATCACTTTTTTCATAAAAAAAAAACACATGATATGCTTGTATGATATGATGCAGTACTATACTTATAGCCATTTGTAGTTCTTTATACTTCCAGATTCACAATTACATGGATTATACAGTATATGAATTACAGTTTCTTTTCGTAGGTATAGCTATGAACGGTGCCTGAACTGTGACCTTGGACCCACATTGGCAATTAAACTCCTCCAAAGATTTAGCGTTTCATTTTCTGAGATCTTCCTTTGGGAGAGTGTCCATCAACGACACATAATAACATCTTTGATACTCAGAAGTGTTTAGTATGCAATTGGGCCACAGCGACGCTCTCAATCAGCCATGCTTTTAAATCAGACCTTTGACATTTTGTCATATTAGTTGAAGCCTTTGATGCTTTCAAGGAATTGAATGCAGCAACTATGAGTCAGAAAGCTCTATTTGATTGTTGCCTCTCTATCTTTTTCCTCTCCGCCAGTGTGTGTGCGTCAGGATTGTCAGTCACGTGACCTGCAAGTTAAATCACTAAACATGTCAAACATTCAAACTGTTTCTGGAGCTTTTTACTTACTTCCTCGTGCATATGGCCTGGATATGAAAAGCAGCCTTGTAGGAGCCTCGGGTGGCTGAGAGCAGGTCTCAGAGCTCTGACTTGATGAGGGACTCTGTGAGACTCTCTGCTGCGGTGACTTCTCCCTCTTCTTCCTCTTCCTTATCATCTGCATGCAGAAACAGGGATGGATATGTGGACGGGGTTGTGAGGCGCCGCGAGGGATGACCAGGGTTACGTCGCGGTCAGCACCGCAATCTGCGTCACAGCTTTTTTAATTGTATTTTCAGGCATTTCAGAGTAATAAGGCCTTTGTCTTGAGCTCTGAGAAGGGAGGAAAAGACAGTGAAATGAAATAAATCAGCATATGAAATAAGGAGGTAATGATGGTAGCGGAAGGGAGGGGGGGGGGGGGAGAGCAGGGCGACAGGTCTCGGCGGGTGTTTCAACCAACTGCTTGTCAAAAGTGAGGCGGCGGCGGAGTGCGTGACAGCTCTGACAAGAGTTTGCGGAGGTCCTTCAGCGTTTCTCTTTTGTGTGACAAGGGGAGGCGGGCAGGGAGGGCCGTTCGGCAGCTCGAGACAGCCGAGGTCGCGGGAGCGGTTTCCAGCGGGTCGCGCTAACGCCAACCTGCCTGTCATGACTCGTGAAGTTTGCTGAAAGAAGGCAGACGACGAAGATAAAAGGCAGGTTTCGAGTGGTTACGGAAGGTGAAGCAGGCGAAAGGTGAATTAGCTCTACATGCGACCCTACATGTACTTAATCCTGTGCAGGACGTGAATCTTATTACCTCCTGCGTGTAGTTCAGAGCTGCCGTGTGAAGAATGGAGCTTCATGAGAGTAGATGGTAAGCGGCCAACGGCAGCTGGCGCCGAGCTGATGCAGCCATCTTTTATCCATTTATCAGCCCGTAAGCACATGATAACTTATTCCTCTCCCTCTGATGTGACATTATGAGCTCCAGCAAGGTAGCGGAGAAGAAGATATATCCAATATTGAAAAAAAGAGCCACCTGTTGTCATAAAAGAACGGTCGGGAAGGAGATGAGCTCAGTTTGTAAAACCATAAGGACGCTCTGAATGTTCTTGATAGGGATAGAAAAGTGTTTTCCCTTCTCTTAACAGATCTATTTTAAAGCCCATTTTCTACACATCACATATACTTTTCATCACCATGTTCAGTTTTGTAAATCACGCTGCTGTGCTTCAGAAATTGAAGTATTTTTATATTCCAGACATCCATTTCTTTGCAGTATGAAAATCTCCAGGTAGATAATTGACTCTTGCTTGAGTTGGGTTGCATCACAGTGAACACCAACCCTCATTAAAGTTACATTATCATTATAAGGTAATGAAAATGCAAATGGAAATCAGTCTGCACTTTTTTGGCACCTTAAATTGAGGAATTTGTATCATATAATATAAGTACTGATATAATTTCTCTTTGACAAAATAAGACAAACATCTTTTATGTGTCAGTGTTTAATTTTCTTCTCACACAAAGTTACCTGAATACCCAACACATTCTCACTCCCAACTCGTCAAATACCGTCGTTTGGACAGTGCCCCTCGGCATCGGAGAACTACACACGGGGAACACCTCTTGCGTTACTTTTGTACGTGTCAGGGACGGCGTGTCAATATACACGCGTTACATGCATAGTGTCTTTTCAAAATAAACTTCCGTTTTCACAGGAAGTTAGGTTTAGGCAACACAACCACTTAGTTACGCCAAATTTAGAGAACAGGTTGGAATACCTGTATAGAATTGTTTAAATTGACCAAAATAATGATGTTACCACACAGTACTAATGTTAATGAATGCAGGCCTTTTCTTCACTGTAATAGTTTACCCAACTCAAGCAAGTTTCAAGAGTCTGCTAATTGATTTTTCTATTGTGAATGTAGATGAATGGAAACCATGTCTGTCTGTAACAGTATACTGTATATATAACAGTATATATATATATAAAATTGGCATGCATGCATTAAAAAAGGTCACTAAAAATGTGATGACTTGTTGTGAAGGAGCTAAACCTTGGGAAACACACAGGTATGGTCCAGTAACAAACAGATATTAGCCTGTAAATCCTCAGCTTGCTCAGAGGTCTTTGTTTCACACTTTGCCTCATTGCTCGGTGGAACATTTGTTTCTCTGCATACTCCACATTTGCTATTGTCTCTCTGCAGCCTTTCAACCCAGCCTCACAAACGCATTCTCCAAACCAATTGTCAGTAATAAGAGTTCAGCGGATTCAACCATGAATATGCATATTAATCTTTCACCACAGCACATTGCTAGAACAGTCCACCAAAAAAAAAGTTTTCATCCAATTATACTTCTAAATCAGCAATAATTACAACCCTATACATCATCTGCATATTTCAATTAATATTCAAATCTTGTATAGGGTTTTGCATGCAAATGTATAATATATTCGGGATTAGGTATATTACAATTAAATCTATCTCTATCTAGCCTCTACCTTGCTGCTCCTTAATAAGCTGTGTTCCCTGGTAATGTTCCTGAACTTATTATAATGCAATATGCTCAAGCATAAGAATCACACATCCTTAATATTATTTCTCGCAATTAACATGGAGCCGAAAATACAGAGGGCCTCCTTCGTTAATTTGCACAGACGCTCACATATAATGCAAAACAGAAAGGGAGTAAACAGGTCTCTGTCTGACTTCCACACACACGCAAGAGTCAGTCAAGTGTTGCAAATCTAATTTAAATATATGAATGTTTTGCTTTGTCCATTTCCCTGAACTTGACTCGGCCGCATCACGTCTCCGCCGAATAGGAAATGATGCTGCTTAGTATTGTTGCCCAGCAGTCGGACGGATTGCGAAAAAGGCGCCGTAAGACATTTGTCAATACTTTGTGCATTCGCTATCTCTCCAATTTATATGTTCTATACCCTCAAAGCTCAGGAGACTTCAATTAGACAAGTACCTGTATCCGCTGCTCTGGTCTACGGCTCCCAGGAGCCCTTGTGCTCTCATATTGAATCATGGAGAGACAGTTAATATTCCAGTGGAAGGGAGGATCTATAAAGTCGCCACCATAAACTAGAGAGGGGCCTTTGTAACATCCAAATAATAGCAGTAAATAAAGAGCTTACACCTGTACGGCGAAGGCCAGGTCTGATAGGATGTCCTCTGCCGGCCCGCAGACAGCCGTAAACGCCCCGAGTAAAGAACAGTGAGCACTGTTAATGGATAGGTTTATTTTAAAGCATGCCACCTGCCATCAATCACCCAGAAGTATCGGGTAGTGGAGGAGCAAGTTAGCTTAAAGTCCCCTCTCCGCTCTTCTTCTCCTCTTCCTCCTTCGCCAGGAGCCCGATAAAGATTGCGAGGAGGTGGGGGAGCGATGTCGGGGAGGGCAGCGGTGCCGGTACACAGGATCCCTGAGAGAATAAAGCATCAAACCCACTCAGCAGCACCACTAACAATAATAAAAATGCCTCGGCTTAAAGGTGACATTCCCAATTTACGATTATTTGTGTCTATAAAGTGTATTCCTCGCCTCCTGACTCATTCGCAGCCCTCCCTTACAAGAACAATGCATTAAGGAGGGGGGGGTGCCGAGGGTAAATGGAAATTCTATCCATTTTGCTAAACCGACAGGCCCCACTATACCTGAGACTTTCAATTTTGCCGGCGTGACCTCCAAGGAGACATTTCTGTCTCCTCTCTGTCTACCTTCGCCTCATTCAATTCCCTGTTTGCTCTGTCCGGCCCTCCGAGCACCCGGGGGCCCGCAAAGCCGTTATGGATGAGCTCCGAGGCAATTCTGAAATAGAGAGAGGAGAGGAGCGTAGATCTCCGCTCCCCTCGAAAAGATTTACTTCAGCGTGTAAGATGGATGAAATCAGCCTCTGTATCTCTTTTAGTGATTGTTTTTCCTTCCGTTCTTTCTGCCTTTTTTTTCGGTGTAAAAGGAGGGCGTTCAATAGGATGGGAAATGTGATGGATTAGGAGGCCGAGATCGGAGCAAAACTAACGGCGAAGGTGGAGATGTGGTGTTAACCTGAGTAATGCTGTGATCCAGGCCAGCTGATACGGCCGTGGTGTCTCTCCCAAACACCTACACAGCGCCAAGACGGAAACACTCAGATTGACTCCATTTGTCTTGTGTGTCATAGTTGCAGAGAAATCCCAACAACTGCGAGACAGTAAAGTAGAGATGGACAGAATATTTGATGTAGTGATATAGCAAGCTGTCACTGGCTGTTCATTTAATCTCAACAATAGCCAGTCATGTCGTCCATGGCTACTTGGATGAATCTTCATTCTCTTGGCTTTTATTGTACATAAAACTTGCAGAGGAATAACCTAAAATAATATCATCATTCTTCTTAACCAGTTGTGGAAGAAGTATTAAAATGTAAAGTAAAAGTGGCGATACTACAATGTCAAAATACTCCACTGCAAGTAAAGGTTCAGAATTCATTAGTCATGTTTCCATTCACATATTTTTTATGCGCGTTTTGAAGTACTGCATCAGAAAAGCTGTATGGAAATGGCAAAATTTGATAAATTACGCTCGCTTGAAGAAGAGTTTTGACAAAAGCCATTATTGCTGAAAAGGCCGGTTGTGGCTGCATTCGGTGACATGTTTAATTGATAAGAAGCTATTAGTGTCTACCACCCTATCCATCATTAAATTTGTCGTGGAAATCAACACAAGCTCAAATGTTTCAAATCCGATGTTCTGCCAGTAATGCAGCCTGGCAACGTTACAAAAGCAGCGTCCAGAGAGAGCGAACCGAGCCCACCGGCAGCAGAACTTGTATCAGTACACAGATCCGCTGGAGGAGAAAAGTCTCGGCTGCTGGAGGGGATTGCCCGGACAGGAAACAGACATTACTTTAGCTTCGCTCTCCATTCGCGGCGATGTGATGGCACATAAAGTATTACCGTGAAGGATGGCGGGAGAGAGGAAGCAGCCTGAGACGCAGCCAAGTTTCTATTGAGTTATGGACATTTTCAGCAAAGAGCCTTCAAGAGCGGCACTCCTCAAAGTGACTGAGCTCACACTTAGCACGGACAATATAAATGGAATTGTCGACATTAGTATTTCCTCATTCATTTTTTTTTTTCTTGCTGTTAAATCTCTTATTCTTTTTTATGCCTCTGAGGCGTGTGAAGAATGGCTGAAAAGCACATGTAGAGTATCAGATGTCTGCACGGCGAGGGCGCAGAAGGTATAAATGAAATTGTATGAAGCTTATTTAAGCGTCTGTCATGATTGGAGCGCTGGGATCATAAGTGCATTTCAGTGACAAGCGTGACATGATGTAGCAGATGAATTATTAAAGAAAGTCACATCACATCAGAGGATTGAAAATTATAATTGTTTGGCAGCCAAACTTTGTTCCGTCCTTCGCAAACGGAGGGATCCTGCATGTGATCGACAATGTTTGGAGATAACCGGGATGTTGATCTGGAGTGTGTAAGTCGCTAGCCGCTGCATCACTGATGGTGCTATAACCGTGGCTAATTGTATGTCTAAACCCTCTTTGGGATGAGCGGCGCATCGGGAATAGAGCGGCTCCGGGTTTGACAGTGATGGTTCACGGGATGACAAACAAACGCCACAGAGGATCAATGTGAAGAGGTCCGTCTTCAAAACACTAGAGAGACGGGAAACGACAAAACTGATCTTCCGTGACAAGTGCCCGTGTCTTCTCAGAGAATTCAGCGGGGGTGCTGCTGTGTTTAGGGGATATTGTTTGCACTTCGTGGGGATGATAAGAAGAGTTTTTGCTCTAAAATTAAACACCAACTATGTGGAAAAAAGTCCATGACAAACTTGTGACAAGATGTTGTTTTGGAGGATAAAACGTTCAAGTTTGATACAAGTTTATTTCTATATTTTGGAAATACTGAACTTGAAAATGAATGCACATGGATGATAACTTGAAGGAAATTAAATCAACCTGTGCTGCTAGAATGAACAATAGATGAAGAATTGAGGCAGTGGGCCACAAAAATAACCTATAACAAGCATGAAGGAGGGAGTTGCACACTTGTACACAAAAAAATGATGCATTTTTTCATTTATAAATCTATAAATACACATTTAAGCATATATCTAAGCTTTTCAGCGTAAAATTAAACATTGTCTAAATGAGAGAAATAGTAAAGTCTACAGGACAGGTGATTCAAAATGTGTATAAATGTCATTCACATCCAAAACTGATTAAACATCTACATGTCTGCACTGGTTATTATGAGAAAACTAGCAAATACAACATAGAAAATTAGAGACAAATTTGAAAGTATTAATGTACAATATATATGATCAAAGTAAAAATGACAGAACACAAAAACATTTTGGTGCATTTATTTAAATTGAAATAAGTTGACAAGAACAATTATGCATCATATTAACATATCATGCATACATTTCACATTGAAAAATTCAAACAAGGGAAAAAAAACGTTTTATCGATTAACATATGTATAAAGCTCCAGAAGAATGAGTAACACAGGACATTAAAAAACAGTTTAATTGTTAAACAACAACAAATAAGAAAACTTAAACGTGCTAAAAATAAAATAAATTCAAAACATTTGATATTTTATTTTCTCCATAGACTCTCCCTGAGGCCCAGACAATCTGCATAAACCTGTTGGATATGTTTGGAAGTCTTACAAACGGACTTTCTCTTTTTTTGAATTCCAGTTACAATTGCTTTAAACAAAGACTAATCACTGGACAAATGAGTGACTGTACCACCAAGTCCAATTACTGGAAAAAATGGCTGCTTTGTGCCATTCGCTGATTACATCAATAAGATTCTCCTCGGTAGGGGCCATCATTACATCAGTTTGAGCGGTAATTTTACTCATTTATATGGATTTCATAATGTAATATTCCCAGCAAAGTAAACATTTAGATATGTGAGGAGAAAAAAAACAAATGTGTGCATATGAAAGTAAAGAAAATATGAAGTTTCTCACAGAACCAAATTGGCAATCACCATCCTTCTACCCCATGGTCATAATGAAATTGCGTTAGCAGTGGTTGAAATAAATGACATAATTCTATGTACACACAATTAAAGGAGAAAGCTACAATCGCACATTCAGCTCAGAGTTAGTTTATGATAGCACAAAGCAAAACCAAACCTATAAATAATGAATACGTCCATAATTATTCCGTCTCAGATTTGCATAATTATTGTTTTTCTTTTTTTTTCTTCTTGGAAGCATCTGTTAACATTGCAATCCTTTTCTTTGTTTCAAAGACGACCGCCATACCTTCCTGCAAAAGTGCACACATGAATGGGAATAAATTGGCATTATAAGGAAATGCTCTCATTTATAATTAATATGGTGGTCACAGTGACACAATGATATTGCTGCAAATGCACCACTATTGCTCTAAATGAGTATTCCTGCTGCGTTGGTAGAGCTCAGCAGCAGTGGATACCAGACTTTTTATTATTCTGCTAAAAGACTTTAATTCTTCCCTTTCATATGGAAAATGAAGTAGGCTTTAAGGAAGGTGTGAAACTGATATAACATGATACATCACCACTGATAGCAACAGTTTTTTAATTGAATATTACCCCTTTTCACTCCCTCAATTACATAATTAAATCTTTTTACACCTGGAACCAAGCACCAAAGGTCTCAAGAAAAGCATGTTTCCAATTATAAAAGTGTTGCATTTGAGAAGCTGGAACCAGGGAATGTTTGTTTTTGCTTTACAAATAACTTTAAGAGAACCCCTTTCCAAGAGTAGGTGTCACCCCGCTCACATCTCATTCAGGATCAGAACTCCTCATTACTCTTGTGTACCTGCTATTTGACCGGTGTTTGTTGAAGGAGCCTGGCCGCCAGCCAGAGTGGCCCGTTAGCCGCTCTCCACCGACCCTCGAGCTGTGTATAACCAAAGAAAACATTAGCCAGGTGACTTATCATGGAAGTCTGTGGCTGACCTTTTAATGCGCCTGTCATTGATTGCATAGCGTGGTACACTCTGTCCATCCCAAGGTGATAGATTATTCAATTAACTATTGACCTTTCCCTCAGACTCATTTGTCGATGGAAATGCTTTTATGACAGCAGTGCATTTAGAAACCAAAGGATGCTGAGTTTTGATTTTAGGATTTACTGTGCGCGTTACGATTTCCCTCTCCCTCTTTCCCGTGTTGACTTTTTGATTTACATTGTTATATTACAAAGTTTGGCTCTGGCGTCGCTCCTGTGGTGGATGGCGACTGTCGCCGTACGACGAGAAGCTTTTCCATGTGTTGGCAGGCCGGCGCTGCCTGCTGGATTTATCCCACCTACTTCTCCTTTACTCAGACATATTTCATGACCCAATGCAGCTCGTTAATGTAGCCGTGAGCTATTTGTTGAAGTCGAGAGAGAGATGTGCATTTGTATTTGTCGCTGCCTCAGCCATGAATCAGCACCTATGAGGTGCCCATTTGGCACCGCTAGTGTTGTCTTCATGTCTGTGGCAGAGATTACTCACTGGTATCAGAAAACAGACTCAGATGACGGCATTCACATTATTTTTTTTCATCCAGCTGGTGCTTCACATTGTCAAAAACCTGCAGTTATAGTGCTCCTATAGGATGTAAGCTCTTTATTTTTTACAGGGATCACTGCAGATTAATGGGACAATTTGTTAAAAATAAGGTAACATGTGCAACAGAGTTTATCTTATCAGCAAAAAGTTACCATTTGGGATCAATGCAATGAGTTTTGTGACATCTGTTCAGTACTATTAAGCTTATTCTTCATCACCACATCTCTGTCATCTAAGGTGCAACGCAATCCACTCGTGTTGAAAGTGTTTCCAAACTTGATTTGACTCTTAAGGATGATTTCGCAGCAACATGACGGGTCAACATATCTGCTAACATCAACAGCAAGATATAGAGCAGAAGTGATCTGAGCGTGAGGTTGCCATGGTATCACTGCGTCGTGTGTTGAGGCATCTGTTGGGGTAATGTTACCCAAAAAGTTGTTCACTCACTACACTTTGATCCACTTTCTGTCAAAAGACTTCTACTAGTTTGATTTCTTTTTGTATGCAATTGAATCAGGAATGTAGCAGGCGTCCTCATGAACTCTCCTTCACATCTTTCCTTGAACTCATGACGTTTTCCATCAAGGTCAAGAAAAAGTGGTTAGGAAAAGACATACAATGTCATTGTTTTCACTATTCAACCGCAGGCGTTTTGTTGAGATGCCTAGTAGATTCTAACACAGTAGTTCAAGATCAAAAGGGCCCAAAAATATAGTTTTAGGAAACGTGTAAAAACTCCATGCAGAGTTTTGATTTTACTAAACTGTAAAATGGCAAGTGCTGTCAAGGCCTGACAGACTTCAGATTTCAGCCAGAATACTACTTATTTCCCAGATTAGCTCTTCCTCTGGTAGAAGATGTGCTAATCAGTGAAATCAGCTGCTGTAATGTTTAGTTGAATTGAGACGCTGCAGACGGCGTCTACACTCTCTCTGTTCTCTAGACTCCACCCATCTGCCACCGCATGCAGGTTAAAACAAACGGCACGAGCTCGCTGCAAATCCTCCTCGCCTCAGGTTAAATACCCAGTCGTGACTTGATGCCGCGTGACATGTCTAGCCAGCGCCAGTTTAAGGACCCACCTCCTCCTCCTCCTCCTCCTCCTCCTCCTCCTCCTCTGCCCGTACTCATTGTTGTTAAAGAGGATGTGACAAAGAGCGATATCGGTAGAATGAATATTTAATACGCCCTCCCCCTGACTTATTCATGTTCTCCGGGCGTATCTGCCTTGCACATCCCTGCTCTCTACCTGTCACTTTCCCTCTCGCCGAAGAAGCATGGAGTCATCATGGCCGAGTAATAACTTTACTTTTCAGCCAGGGAAGTAGCGGAGGAAAGACGTCTTGATCAAGCAATCCCTTAGAAATGATGTAGGCTCGTAGAGCGGTGATAGATATCTGTTATCCGGTACACCTCTTAAATATCATCCTCCCCTTTAACAGTTTTGACAGGAACTGCTTTCCCCCTTGTCAGAGCCAATTGGTTGAGGGATCGAGGGATTGAACATCTACGGGAGGACAGGAATACCGCAATTACCGACAAAGGAGGGAAGGGGGGTATCTGTTAGTGATGTTTGATGTGATTTATCCGACAGCGCCGGGAGTGCATTTAAACGGGGGCCCAGTGACGCCGTGACATTGACGGAGTCGTGTTATCAATTGGACTCCTCCGAGCGCGAGTGGCTGAGAAAGCTGCTGTCAGGATCTGAGTGACGGTTCATCATAACTACCTCATTTGACTGCCCCCCCCCCCTTCTGCTTCCTGGTGAGAAGAGAGAGAAGAAGAAGAAGGAAAGAAGGAAGAGGAGACAGATCTGAAGAGGGAGAGGCAGATAAATCACCTCAGCTTACAGAGAATCAGGCCTCTACTCAACTGGAATCACTCGCTGGAGTCGCCAGATCTCTGCCGGGTTCAAACCTCCCTCAACATGAGAACCTGTAGAAGACTTCGCTTTAAAGCACAATCTGTCACGAGCGTGTTTTTTCTTTATGATGGACCGTACGCTGAGGATGATTTCACACTGTGCGAAGGCCCAACTGCTGACAGATGAGAGCTGTTTTTGAAGCTCGGCAGACTAAATGGCCTTCCATGACTCTCTGTATGAACACGTAGACGTTCACACCAAAGTTATTCTTTATTTTTGCTCTAGTTAGGAATGTTTTTTGGAGCGAATGGTGCATTTCTAGCTTCTTCATGTTTGTAGCGCCTTAAGGGAAGAAACTTTATCAGTTGGCTTGGAATTAGGGGTGTCGCAATACACCCGTACTGACGATATCCGTGATATTTAAAAATGAATAAAATATATAAATAAATAAATATAAAATAAAATAAAAAATATAATAAATTAATTTAAATCTATGATTAAAAATAAATAAATAAATTGTAATGATAATAAATAAATGTAATAAATAAATATAAATAAAAAAATTAATAAAATAAATTCACACACCAGATTCCCAGCACCTACTTATATCCCCGTGGTAACAATTACTTATTTTTTACTTTGTCAAGTCCTGCAACAAAATAAACGTTCTACTCAAATTTGCGTACTTTAGTTGCTCTTAGACCCCCAAAGTCATATTTATTACAGTCTATCTTTATATATATTTTCTTTTCATCTCCTTAATTTATGCCCTGAGTGTGAGGTAGACCCTCAATTAAGAAAGATTTAGTGAGGAAAAAAATGATCCATTATATTCAAGTCAGATTTCATCGCTGACCAGTTAGTAATCTGTGAAAACGAGACAGAAACAGCCTTAGTCCTTAGTCACTGTGTTTATTGTGTGCAGACTTCCACAGAAACACCGTACAGTCATCATCAGACAACATCTGTGTGCTGGTCAATAATTCACAGATGTGTATGTTTGGAAAACAAGGATAGGTTGCACTTATCCCGACCTGGAGTCATGAGAAGGGTTATGGAGCCTCGTTAACAATGCATGAGAGCCGCATTTTGACTCCCCACCACCGTTCATGCATTTTTTAAGGAAAAATACTTTGAGGAGAGAGTGAGAGAGGGGTGTCGAACCGTGTTTTGTCTAAAAATAAACCGCTATATATCTCTTTACTGTTGATCCGGCGTAGCCTCGTAAAACTGACACCGACGTGGGGGAGCTGGGAGAGAGGTAGAGCGACTTACAACTTCTTCTTGATGGATGCGATCATGACTTTGAGCTTGGCCTCTTGTTTCGTTCTCCAACGTTCATTCTAAAGACATATGAATATTTGTATGTGCATATTTGTATTTGAATATTTGACATCTATATATCGAGTGCTTCAACTCTGACCTTTGACCCTCTTTACTGTTAGATTGTTGAAAAGGTGCCAATGCTTATATGAATCATTACATGCGCTTATATACATGCATATGGTCAGAGCACCTCTCATCAGCTAGTACCTAAAATAGAATTATATGATTTACCAACTTCTACTCAGAAATGTATTTATTTATTCATGCATACATTTGCTTCACATGCAGGCCCAGACATATAGTTTGTACATGCAGATTCTGATGCAACTGTTACACGTTTATCTATAATACTTCCAGGCTATACAAGTTTTATTTATTTTTTATGAATAGTGATATGATGAATGAATAGGGCTGGGAATCACTAGAGGCCCCAAGATACGATATTATCACGATATTTAAGTCACGATATTATCGGGATTTTAAACGTTATTGCAATAATATATATTACAATTTATTACCTTTTTTTTTCAACTGCAAATCATGCTTTTATATAATAATTAGTGCTATGTTTTATATAATAAGATAATTTAGCGTAACTTTGGAGCATTATTTAGCATTCTTCCCGACAAGCTAACATGACATGGTTACCAATGGATTCTTTAGGTTTTCTAGTTTCATACGATACCAGTATCTTCACTCTCGCTTTAAAACTGAGCCCGCTACAACCTCTGAAAGACAGCATAGCAGCACGATTTTTAAGAGGTTAACAGTTTATATATTAGAAGATCGCTACGTGCCGTATTGCCTCACAAAATATCGCGATACTCTGCGGTATCGATTTTCCCCCCCACCCCTAATCATGAAGCATCTTCAGCTGTGTCTCTGTCTGTGTCCATTGTGAGTCAGACAGTGTTATAGGAGTGCAAAGTTAAATCAATGGAGTACACTTTAAGCAAATTGTGTCCACTGTTGAATTCATGTAAGAAAATGTGGAGTTTTCGCAGCTCTGTGGTGAAACTGTGAGTAATAACAGCTCAGGGAGGTTCTGGCTTCGGGGGCCCCTGACCCTGTGGGCCCCTGTGCTTGTGCCTGGCAAGCCTGTCTGGGAACCCGTCCATGTTAACCATACTGTAGCTGCAGTGATATTTTAGTAAATAATATATCATACAAAAACTGTGGCAGTGAACATGCGTTGAACTGAGGTTTTGCAGAGCCGTCCAATGTCAACGTTGTGTTTGGCGAGAGAGAGATCGTAATATAACTTAATATGCTGATAATTCTGGGAGTTAAAAAATACACAAAGTATGACAACAGTACGGTCGGGAACTTGTGGGACTGTATTACCTGTTTGGAAAGAAAAATGATTGGTGACAAGATCTTGGTACCAGAAATCACAACATATTATACGCCAAATATTTCCAAAACTAACCTCGGTTACATCAGGTGTACTTTCAACTGGACCAAATAGCTCACCAGGGACACGTGGATGATTTTTATTCCATCGGGCCTGTCACCAGAAACAAAAATAGGATTTCTCTGACCAACAGAGGGTAGAGTTTCAACATGTAGAAACCAATAATTTGCAGAAAGAGTAATGTTGCAGAAAATGCAAGAATATCCAGCGTGATCTACTTTCCCAGACCTAAATGTGCTATTCCACCAGTTATTCAGATTTATTAAACAATATATCACGACTGTTTGACTTTGTGTCAACACTCCGAACTCCGTGTCGGTGCTCGAGCTGTTATGTTGCCGTTCCTGGTTTTAATCATTTTTGGCCGGTTTCCACTTCCTGCCTGAAAAGTGAAACAGCTTAGGAATGTCATTCTTTGAAAAGAAAACAGAGAGGATCCACAGAGGAAGTCCTCCCACAGTCCTCTGGTCTCCGTGCACGGCTAAACACACACACACATACACTGTCACATGCACTTATACTCTGACACAAACACACACACACATTCTCACACCCACACTTAAAACTCTCCCACACAGTCAAACACACTGACACACCCAGACTCCACACACACACACAGACTTTCTCACTTACAGACACACACTGATTCACTCTCTCGTACACTCACACACACACACACACACACACACACACACACACACACACACACACACTCAGAGGGCTGCAGCAGGGCTTGCTGGGAAACATCAGACACCCAGGGAGGAAGGAGGACAGGCTTTTCCCACATTTAGACTCCATGGATACTTCAGATGTCAGGCTAAAAATAGAGCCAATGTTAAACCGAACCAACACTGAATCAACTACAGCAACAAGCCCGCGCTGCTCTGCTCTGCTACTCTTCGGCCCGGCGTTTAAACACTAAAACACAGGATGGTCGCTTCAGTTTATTAAATCTGAACTGCAGTGAATCTGCCTTTTAAACCTGACAAAATGTCTCATCAGTGTCACGTAAAACACAGGAACTGAAATGATGACATGAAAACAAATCACGCTTGGATTGTAACATTTTTAGTCAAAGCACCTCATAATGATCCCAATTAGAGCTACAACGATTAATTGTTAATTAGTTAACTATTAAATTAATCGCCAACTATTTCGATAATCGGTTTGAGTAATTTTTTTAGGGAAAGAAAGTCTAAATTCTCTGATTACAGCTTCTTAAATGTGAATATTTTCTGGTTTCTTTACTCCTCTGTTCTTAAAATGAAAACTACATTTCCCATCAGCCTTTTACTTACATTTTCTGCTTCTTTTTTATATAAAGAGACTCTATTAAGGGCCTAAAATTTCCCAAAATGGACAGAAATGTATGAGTGGATGCGTTCACATTGGTAAATCACACCATAATCAGACAGGCTGACTTAAATTAACAGTAATTATTTATCGACATTGACATTGAGCACCTTTATATCTCTAAATCATCAGTGTGAAAGATTTTAGCATTTTAAGTTAGGCCGTGATAAATTCAAGAGCAATTAAGGCCCTTTTTTTCAAGTCTTCTTGTATCCACATTTACTTTGTTTTAGTTCTCAATCTGTAATGAGTATCTCTCCCAGAATAGTTTCCTCTTAGACGATTTCCATATGTCATTTGGTGTGAACATCACCTTAAAGTATCAGGAGCATATGAATCTTCATTGTCATGTTTAGTTTGTAAACGTTAGTACCTTCCCTGGTTTGTTGAGATGTTTCTCCTGACAGGGTGCAGACAGGGACTCATTCCTGTTTTCACACTCTTTTCTAGCAACATCCTGCCTCATATTCATAGTATGTTTACATGTTTTTACCAGTGACCCGTTCACCACAACCTTTGTGCTACAGAGCTGCTCGTGTTGTGCACAGTGCCTTGCTCCAGGGCTCAATGACAGTAAAGTTTTTGAAGAAGGAGAGCTTTGTCATTTTCCTCAGCAGGCATTTCATTTCAAACCGCTGACCTTCCAGTCACAAGCCTGTCTCTACAACTTTCAGCCACTTCCACCACCGCTGCCATTATGCAAAATAATCTCATTTCACATTTGCTCACTTCTCCAACTAGCACCAATTGTCCGACCCAGTCACCGTCTCCAAATACAAACCCGTCTGGCCTTTTTACATGTTCTCCCTGTTGCCTAACTCGGTCCCGTTCCTGGCACCCAGTCCTGTTTAATTTAGTTCAAGCCTGCGTCGTTCCCATAAGGGTGAAATCCTGTTAAAACACATACATGGTTGGCAACCAGATATTCACAACAAAGCTGCGGCATGTGGACAAGATGATTAAAAGAGCAGAGCGTTGTGCAGGACGAGTGTAACGGGATGCAGCCGCATTCGAGCAATAACATCAATACTGCCGTCAACGGGCAGAAGCAGCAGAGAGAGGTTGTAGAAACTCATCAGCGTCATCATTTAGAGTCGTGTCTGGATCTTCTCCTGGTCGTGTAACTTCTCCTAACCGCTGGCATTCAAGGCTGTGATGATGTCAGGTCCAAGTGCTGTTTCGATATCGCGAGGAACACGACATAACCAGCGTCATTTTGCCCTCGTTGTCATATCTAAATTAGGTTGAATAGCAGGAATCAGGAGTAGACAATTTTAAAATACTGACCCAGTATGATATCTTGATTTCCCTGCATTCCTAATCCCCAACACCCCATTGGAAAATAGTCTAATCTACACGTCCAAATTCCCACAATTTGTTTGTGCTTCCTACAAGTCTAAAAGAAAGCAGATCTACATATTCATCCACTACTACATCCACTTCCCTTGATTGTTCCTGGTAGGAACCACCTTCCTCCTCATCCTCCTCGCCCTGATGCGAGGTGATGCCGCGCTCATGTATTTGCTTATTCAGTGTGCAAACCCTCTAAATCAGATTTATGTAGTTGCAGACGTCACCTCTGCTCACCGAGCAAAGAGACACCAGAGCGCATTAAGACTCGCCCAGGGGGGAGATGCGCTGCCCTCACGGGTCACTGAGGATTATTGTAAGAATGATCATTTACGTTTTATTCTATTCTGCGTCTAAATATATTAACACGCTGCTCACAATAACGGCTCTCCTGCTTTGACTTCAGTCACAGATGATGAAGCTGCAGGGATTAAAGGAATATACGTTGTAAACTGTCTCTTAAAATTATAAAACTGAAAAGTGCATTAATTAGTTTTGATGGCATATTGACTCAAAACGTTCTGAACTGAAGTGAAAGTAACACAAAAAATAATGTAAAACCACCACGAAAAGATGCAAAACGACTACAGAGAGACGCAAAAGGACTAAAAGATGGAAACGACTACAAGGAGGTGCAAAACGACTAAAAATAGTTGCAAAACCACCACAAAAAGATGCAAAACGTCTACAAAATGTACAAACCCTCGTGGCTATACGGTCACAGAAAGTATAATTAAAAAAAAGTTTTAAAAATGAATTAAAAGTAACACAAATCACTCATAATCACAGTCTGTTATTCCCCTTTTAATTTGAGATTCGATAAACATAATCACCACCTTTATCTTCTCATGTGTCAGGGGCCTGGATTGATGGTGTGACAGTACAATCTGAAATTGAAAACGAAGATGCCGCTACTCTTAAAAAACAGATGATAAATTTAGCTTCCCATATGGCACCGGCATCTGGCATTATCTGAGCGTTCGAGTACACGGTGGCCGACTCAGCGGAGAGGCCTGCTGCACGATGACGCGATTGTGCCTCTGTGTTTGAAAATGCCAAAGATTATCTTTGGCTGCGTGTTGAGATATGTACCTCATTGATGTAACGTTTTACAGATGGTGTAGTAGCTGCTGTGTGTTCAGTGCAGAGAGAGAGAGAGAGAGAGAGAGAGAGAGAGAGTGAGTGAGTGCGAGAGCAAAGCGCCATAATCTCCTGATGTGTGATGACAGGTAGTCTCAAAGCAAAGCCTGTACACGCCGTACCTGCAGCGCCGCTCGGTTTGATGGGAGATCAGTGCGGCTGTCGACTCTGCTAACAGCCGGGGCGTGCAACAAATCCATCGAAAGGCACGAGAGACAAACACAAACCTCTCACGCAGGCACATGAAAGCATGCGGAGAGCACGGAAACACAATGTCTAGTTCACAAAAAATCAAACAGACTGATGCAGCTACAAAACCATGAAAATGATATCATGGTACAAACAGTTTGGGTTGCAGTTTGATCCGATTTTCTGGACCTGAATACAGGATCAAATCCTTTAGAATCCCCTATCAAATCTACTTAGATTGAGCTTTAGAGTTTAGTTTAGAGACACCTTTCACAGCTCTTCCATGCTTTCTCTTTAGGTGTCTAACACAACTTCACTATACAAGCGTTCTTAGGCTGCATTCACACCAGATCAGGCGTTGCGATCAGGGTTGTGGGCCGGTGTGGGAGAGTCACTTTAATGACCCATTGACTGCGACGATTAACATCTTTTACTCCCTCATGGATGGGTTTATAAGTCTGGTTTGCCAGTTACATGATTGGCCACGGCAGCGTGATGGCGGGTTGTGTTTCTCCAAGAGTTGATTCTGTTTCTACTTGCGTTTTTTTCGGCACGGACAACTCCCAGACCGTAGCCCCGCCCTAAAGCATCCCCTGCTTTATAGTCTATTTGACTCTAAACTGGACCATAATTTACTAAATGAACATCATGCTGTATTGAAGAAGACTTGAAACTAGCGACTGAGACCATAAACTCATGTTTACAATGTTTACTGAGGTAATAAATCAAGTGAGAAGTAGGCTCATTATCTCATAGACTTCTATACAATCAGACTTCTTTTAGCAACCAGAGGAGTCGCCCCCTGCTGGCTGTTAGAAAGAATGCAGGTTTGAGGCACTTCCTGATTGGCTGCAGACCCGGAGGTTGCCCACTGGTTTTGATTGATTCAAGCTGGAGTTATGCTTCTGCAAAAAATACAGGCAAACGTGCCAACCTACATATGTTAAGAGTAACTATAGGTCGCAGAAGCTTGCAAAGGAGCCTACGCACGCATCTCCCAAATGTCAACAATGTGTCATGCGGCCCAGTGCATCAAGCGAGCCGATTGGTCGATCCAACTCCTTTCCAGAGGCGAGTTTGAAACAGAGAAGAAAACAAAAATGTGTAGTATGCATAAATATAGAAGAAACGGTCCCAAACCAACATACAGTGCAGCCACATGTGCAACTTTAAGAACAAATGCATGTGTGAATGTAGCTCATGTGCACAAAAAACAAATACATGTACATACTGTTTGCATTGCATGCTAATAAAAGTAAATACAAATGCAAGAGCATGCACACAAACATCTATGAGTTAGCATCCCGGCTCTATCTGAGTCTCTCTCTTTATTTCACACACTAACCAGCCCTGCACACACTCACACACACACTCACACAAAAACACCGGTATCACTCGTTGAGCGCTCTGAATGATTTCGCTCTCAGCTGAGCCACATCACAGGCGAGGAAGGAGTGTGCCCCTCCATCAAAGAGCTCTTTAAATGAAATCATGTCCTCTGATGATTCAAAGCAAATATTTCCCTGGCACACTCCTACTGAATGTGCTCCTCTGAAGAGCAGGCCTTCAAGTGAGCGAAGGCGCTACTTTTACGCTTTGAGCGACGCTCGGTGGGGGCGACGTGTCGGGGGGGTTGTAAACGGTGTCGAAATGAAAATGGATCTTGGCTGCTTGAGTGTAGTTTAATTCTGAATGTGGACCACACACAAGTTTCCTCACAATATGATAGCTTTAAAAAAAAAAATAATGCTTTGTCATAAAAAGTGACACGATGAAAGATTAGAAGAAGTAAAAATCTTTCAGATTTAGTTTGTTTCCAAAATTAACTTATGTCAAGTTGCATCAATCTCCTCTATTCTCTCTCTCATATTCCAACAAGCAGTCAAGTTTAATCTGGGCTAAATACAGAAATACACGTCATATTTTAAATCCAAACACTACACATCCAGTAAAGGATGGAAACACTTTGGGTTTCACACATTGCAGGAAAAGCAGAGAACGGAGCTGACGGGAGAGCTAGAGACCACCTTGGAGAAGTTAGAGGAAGTAGACACGTGTGACTAGGTTTCAAAATAAGGTGTTAACAGGGAGGGAACTGTATATACAAAAATACATACATGGAAATAAGATTGATTGGATTATATTTACCAGAAGTGTAAAATATTACATGTTCCTTATAAATTAATAAGAAAATACCAGTAATTTGTGAGAGAAATATCTTCATTCTTTGATTTTTGGGTTGCTGGAAAAAATGTAATAAATGACAATGACTGATATATTTGACTTCAGGACATCTCTGACTACATACATGCTGAAAATCAAATATTTTCACTGGATTAATTTAGATATTTTCCAAAGTAAAAGTCCCCAGAAGTGTATGATTCAACTTTTTTCCCATGGTCTACTGTTAAAAGAGTTAACAGAAATCACAATAAATAGTAATATCGAATCGCAATACTTAAAAATTGCAATACATATCGAATCCGCACCCAAGTATCGTGAGGGTATTGAATCAGGAGATAGGTGTATCATCTATTCTTAAACTGAACTCATTGTGGTTTATAAGTTATCTGACACATCTAGGTTACACATAACAGTTGAAACAGGTCAGTTATATATAACTTTAACGTCTAAATACTTCTCATCTCTTTTCTTTTAACCTAGACGACCTTTTAACCTACAAACCCCCACGTCAGTGCTTACTGAGCTGTTTAAAACTGTTGCTAGACAGCAACACCAGTAATTAAAGACACCATCATCCTCACCCCACTGTTTTTTAAAATCTGTGGATTTTTGAGGTTCAACCCGTTCCTGAGTCAACAGCAAACCCAAGTGTCACATCATTTCCATCAGCTGAGTCTGTTGTGACACTTCTCATTCCCAATTTGCGACAAAACGCTGCAACACTGCCTTCTCCGTCAATGTACCAACCTGCTAATAATTTCATTTTCTGCTCCAATATGTCCAAATTGAATTAATCCAGTGTCGAGGTGCAGTACCCACCTTACACCTCGCTTCCCCCCCCCCCTCCTTTATCGCCCTCCTCCTCTCAGCAACAGATTGTAAAATCTGTTGACAGCCCTGACAGGCTCGCTAAGGAAGCGGAGTTCATTATGGAAGTCATCGCCTGGTCCTTAAAGGTTATTCAGTCCCCTTCTCAGAGACAGAGCCCTGTCCTCAAAGTGACATGTTAATGGTTAATGTTGCACGCCACACCGTGAAGAAGAGGGGGAGTTTAGGGGGACGGGGAGGGAGAACAATTTGCAAAAGATGTGGTGTGAAATAATTCCGGACATGTTTGGGAAATCTTGTCGCCTAATGACACCAGCAGGAGAGGAGGGGACGGCGGGCTGGATGGATAACATCGGATGCCTCCTGTCAGACGTGTCACTCACGCCTTTATGTGCCCTACGATTGGATTTTCCTTTTAACCCAAACATGCGCATCTTTCTTATTAGAGAAGGCATCCAGGAAAATAGACTGGAGTAAAAGGTGCACGCTGAAATTGTTGCGGAAAAGGAGACAAATCCATATCACAAAATACCATCTTCCTCTGTTAGGTCTTTATTTCCTCGCAGGAATCCTGAATACATGAAGGTGCTTTCAACACTAGGAAAGGTCCTCTGTTAGGGCAGTTTCTCCAACTTTCACATAAGAAAAGTGAGAGGACACTAAACTTCCTGGTAATGAATGAATGCCTCACATCCACTTTAGAGGAACATCCTTTTCTCATTATATTGCAATAAATTCAACTGGATGTGGCCTATATTTAGTGTGCTCCTGATCTCGGCCCAGAGATATGCGCCTCCTAACTCATGATTCCTCCCTCATCTTCATTTTGGCACCGCACTACATTTGCCCTAAGACAAATCTTTTCCTTAGTGAAAATGTAAAAATTCTTCTTCTCCAAATCACGGTATCAGACAGCGGGGGATGTTGGCGCTTATGCTGCAGATAAGCTTAGGTGGAAGAATGGGCATTTTGACTCACGGTTTTTGGGTTGGATTTGATACAAAGCAGCATTTGGGATGATGTCTGAATGATGGCAGCTGCAATTAAGTACAGCAACCGCAAAAAAATAAGATGTGACTGGCGAGGAAGTCAGAATCACAGCACTGCGTTTAGATATAGACGTTGAAATAATGGACGCAGACAAAAAGAAAGACCGACTTGCACCTTTGTTATTTGAATTTTTCCCTTCGGTGTCTGTGTGTTATCAGATCAGTTTGAATGTTCTGAAAGTGCAGCTGAATTAGCTCAGCCTCCCTCGGTCTTCCCAGGAAACTGGTGACATCCACGTCCTCCTCCACGCGAGGTTACTGCGACCTAATTTGATCCCGTGCCATCATTTGGCTTGACGTGTCCGGCTGGGCTGCGTTGTCAACATGCACGGATTCTGTTTGGTGCTTTGGTTTTCTGTTTGGTGGCCCATCGTACCTCTTTTTATAAAATCCAGACTAATTAATGCTTTTATTTACACACATTTGAGTTTTTCATGTATTAAGCACTTTTTTGTAGAAAATCTGAATTAGTTCTGATAGTAAGTTAGTTAAAATCGCCTTGGTATCAGCGTAGGAAAAAACGCTGATCATCCGTTTAATGGTCGATAAACGATCCGGTTGCCAAAAGCCTATTTGTTGGGGACTATTTTCTGCTGTGGATTAATACACATGTGGTGCTCTAATGAGTGTGTGTGGGATAGAGTCAGAATAAACACCAGTGTGTGTGTTCATGGTAATGAAGGAACATGTCACCCAGTGCACCAGTGTGGCTCATTAATGTGTTTTTGGACACCGATGGAGCTCTATGACTATGTCAGGCTGTGGATACACACACAATAATACCACTACTGGTTTTGGTCTTCTCTTGGGACTTGTTGAAAGTAAGAAAAATAAAGAAAATGACCTAGCTCATGCTTTAAATGAAAAACAAATGTCAAACTCATGGAGTAAATTAAAACCAGTAACATTGGTTATTTAACCTAATTTGAATCTGCAAGAGATCTCTGGTTTCACTGCCAGTGACAGTTTGTGGATTTATGTTTTTGCAGCGTCTTTGAGCTCCGTTTTCACGCAAAAAATCCCCAGAAAATGTACCACTTTCCAGGGTGGAAAATCCTCTAAAACAGCATCTCGACTATTATGAGACTAATGAACTTCTTTTATGGTTAGGAGCTCTTTAAATTAGGGTGAGGCAGGATTCACTGCACATTTTACAGACTGACACTGATGACGTTAGTTGAGTAAAATCACTTAATCACCTCCGTCGTATCAGCGGTGAACATCGCGCGCTGGCAAATATTTGATTTTGATTAAAAAGCCAATATTGGCAACAGAGAAGAGAAGGGAGAGATGTCCCTGCTGAGACACAAAAACAATCTTCACATATGCAGCTCCACAAAAGGAGACCAAAACAATATTCGGTTCCCACAGCATTTATTCATCCTGTTATACATCAGAAAGTTGTCATCAACATTTCCTAGATATAAATCTGTGCCAGGATCAGAGAGGAGAGGCTTAGAAGCAGAGCGCTCTTAAATCTAACAAAATCTAACACTTGAATCGTGGTCGTTTTGGCAGCCTGGGGGCACAGCGGCGGGCTCCAGGCGTCAAGGCGCCACCTCAAATTCTCTGCTGTGGTCGGGTACAGTCTCTCCCCACATGGCACTCATTTCTGGCTGCAGAGCTCCAGCGTGAGAGCCTTCCTCCTTTCCAGCGGTAAGGAGATGCCTGAACAATTACGTTGGTAATTAGGGAGGGTGGATCTCCGCTCTGGCACGGCCAAACCCAACGAGGGCCCACGCCAGTGATCAAATGACGTACATTTCAGAGTTGTGAGGACAGAACGCTGCCACGGATGAAATGAATAATTTACAGCTGGGGCAGAATTTGTGTTAACTGCAGCACACTTCTGTAGAATTGCTGGGGAAAAGCAGACCAAACAACTTGAAAGGAGGCAGAAGAAAAGAATAGCGCGGCGCCAAAGATCATCAAAAAGCCGAGATAGAAGTGACACGGCTCACACCCACTCCCATTGTGGGGTTCAAAAAGATTTTTGTCTTTGCTTTGCTTTTATTTGTTTCTTATTTGGGGAGGCAAAATCTTGTCATTAAAGCAATTTTTCTGTGGCTGAAGCGTCGGCGTCGGGCAGACAAAAAGGCTTTGGTGATAAGCTCGCTTAAATGACAGATTGTGTCTTTATTGTGCACATTTCATTAGTAGCTCATATTTTTCCTGCAGTTGCACGAGGAGGTCGAATCGTCAACTGTAAAAATTAGATTGTGTTGACCTTCCCACTGCTTGTCCAACATCACAGACACAATCTCACGATCTACACCGCTGAAACACTTCCTGTTTCCCATATCTCCCCCTTCTTACTCGCTGCTATTTTCTCACAGACATCAGAAATCTGTGAAGTTTCCACGGAGGTGTTTTTTATTAGATAATTGAATGCATCATCCTGCCGCTCTGAGTGAGAGGAAATGATGTGATGTTAAATATAATGAAATTCTCTGATGTTTGCTGGAAGATTAAGGAAGTTTCTTTGTTCCAATTGGCTTCTAATCTGCCTGCGATTCACTCAGTGAAACAAAATCCCTGCTAACTCTGCAGCCTTTGTGTTTATTTCTCCTCCTGCCACTTCCAGTTACTTTTAATGTAACATCCACTTGTAATGGAGCCGATCGAGAAGCTTATTCCTGTGTTGCCTTCAGCGTATCTGGACAGAGAGTGTCAGCTAAATGCCTGAAATGCAAATGTAAAATGAAACAATTTTGCTCCCTTTTCACCCCTCGTCTCTTTGATCCTCTTCACAACTTAGGAGACGAGAAACTTTGATCTTGACCCATTTCCTCCTTAACAGCTTCTTTGTGAGCGTTCGTGCCGCCGCAGCGAGACGTGTCACCGTGCAGACATTTACAGCCATTTCAGAAATTCACTGGACAATGCGATGTGCGTTGCGTGACCGCGGAACCCACGGACTGCCCAATTATTTTGGCCTCGCTCGCGGTTTCACCTAAAATAAACAAGACACTGATGCCCGTCTCACATTAGAGCGATGTCCCTCTAATGCCTCCTTTGTCAAACCTCAGATTTATCTGCTTTAGTTGACAGAATAAGAGGTGATTTCTTTGATAGCACAACTTTCTTGTTGGCTGTGGCGTTTAACCCTGCACTTACTGAGGTTTGGGCACTGAAGTCTGTAGATTCCTCTGATTTTCTTTGACATTTAAAGCATCAGTGACCTAAAAAAATCTCCAGATTTGGAGGTGTAAGCACCTGCAGCGTGCCACCTGTGACCTGCACCCTTTTATTTTTTCCTCTTTGAGCCGATGAAGAGGGAATTGTGGCCTATTTCTTTGGAGAATAACCTCTTTATTTGCAATTAATCCACACTCCTCTGAGCTCTGCCTTCAATTTAGTGGAAGAAGACATAGAAGGCTATAGTTACTTAACCTCCGGGCCTTTGAAAAAAAGCCACAGACACATGAACTCAACCTAGATTTTTTTTTTTCCGACTGACATCGCTGTGATACAGAACAGGGAGCAATTTTCCAAGTTCAAGGTAATAAAATGGCACAATTAAGCCATTTATGTGATCCCATAAAGTGACGTCTTCTCTAATGAATCTGTTGATGTTTAAACAGAACCTGGGAAATAACACAAGCTACATTTACACGTATACGTCTAATAAAAAGCAATGCAGTTTAGGTGTGACTGCACCTTGTTAAAGCCAGAAAAATGTGAGAATTTAATAAAAGTTACTGCACATCAAAAAACATCAACCAGTCAATCCATCAACCTGATTTGTATCGCACCTTCTGTACAGGTTAGAGCTGTTTAAACGAGGGCTGTTAATCGATTAAAATATTGAATTAATCACACATTTTTTATCAGTTCAAAATGTACCTTAAAGGGAGATTTATCAAGTATTTAATACTCTTATAAACATGGGAGTGGACAAATATTCTGCTTTATGCAAATGTATGTATATGTGCTGAGCCCACTAAGACCTCTGAGAGACAGAATAGCGGCCATATTGTTAAGAGGTTAATAGTTTATATAATAAAAGATCGATACTTGAAGTCTGTGTATCGATACAATATTGCCACGCAAAATATCGCAACACCATAGTGTTTTAAAGGTGACTGATAAGTACATTTGACTTATGAGAGAGCATTTAAGGAGCGGGAGACTTCTGCACGCAAACAGCCGAGATGAAGCGATTAGATGTAAAGCGAGCAGAGAGAAAAACAAACCCACAACACAGAGTTTATGAGGCTTTGCATTACTGGCTGGATCGCATTACAACTGCAGCTTTTGTGTGCATATAAATGTGGTCAGCGTGTCGCTGTGCCTCCAGACCAATGAGACAAATAACTGCCTCTCCGCACAACAACTTATTAGTTTTAGTTTTGTGCATAAAAGTGATGTCAACATTATACAATGGTAATAATGCAGGCTGTATGTAAACTATAGTTTAAGTGGAGGGCGTTACTTTCAGTCCTGGTGTGATGTGATCGTCCCAGAAGTCTGAGCGTTTGTGTGTGTGTGTGTGTGTGTGTGTGTGTGTGTGTGTGTGTGTGTGTGTGTGTGTGTGTTAGTGTATTGGAAGAACGCCTTCCCCGGGAGATATTCATATTCCTGTGAGAGTGCAGTAGACTGATGGGTGGTGATGACAGTTTAAACAATCCGGGCAGTTCTCCAAATTGATTAACATCAGTCTAGTGTGTGTGTGTGTGTGTGTGTGTGTGTGTGTGTGTGTGTGTGTGTGTGTGTGTGTGTTGGGGGGTGGAGTAATATAAACAGCTACTGAAGTAATAAACCACCAATTGTACTTCAGTGCAGCGATAATTACAATAACCTATAAATTGAATTTAATTGACTTGCTTAAAGAAGGCGGCTGATTGGACACAGTCTGCAGCCTGGTGGAAATCTGCTGGACGGAGAGACGGCAGTAAGAAGTTACACCGCTTCAGGCAAAACAAACACTTATTTTTTTTCAGGAATAAACACACTGTTTTCATATAATCTGTGAGAGACCAGTGTGCTGCTTTTGGCATATAATCACAAAAATGAAATCATGTGCACTTTCCAAGCCTGAGAAGATAAACGAGGCAGTTTTCCTCTTGGATTTCTTGAAGGAACCTCGCGTATGCATCTCACTTTGCCACATTTTCTGCTGCCCCCTTTTCTTTTCTTTTTTCTTTTTTAGAGTATCTCAGAAATTCCACTAAAATATTCAGGAGCATCCTCCAGCCGCCATATTTTCAGTTTTATTGTGCATGATATAAAGAGGAGCAATTATTTGATTTCAGAGTTATGAAAACATGTATGTTATGAGAAAACAAGCAAGTTAAGCTTTAATTGGTGCCATTTTTCATGGTGCTGGCAAGGTACTTACCTCTTTGGCTCATTTTTTCCCCTCATAAAATTGCACATTCATATTCCTGAATGGAGATGGAAATTTCATTTTGCTTTATTCTGCCATAATTGGGATGCATGGTGTGTACCTGCAAAGTGGAAGACGTTCCATAAACTCGTTTATTCGATTCAAATGCAAGTATATTGCTCTCTGTAATAGCACTCATAATGTGGAAAAATCCTTTCAATTAATACAGTAAATTTTAAAGTTAATACGGTTTACTTCACTGGCTTTTCTAACTTGAGGAGATGTGCTGCGTGTTGAGGCAGAGTACGCTGTGGGTTTTGGTTCATCTGCTGCCAATAAGAAGACATAAACAGAATATAAACACACGGTTCTTCTGGTAAATATCATATTTCAGACAATTGTTTGGTTTTTGGTGAAAGAAAATCTTCTGTTTTTGGGTCATCATCGTGTCTTTTATCATTATAGAGTCAGGCGTTTCACACACACAGTTTAACTTTACTCCCAAAACAAGTCGACCGAATCCAGTCACATCGAAACCGAGACAAAAACCAGAGCGAATCAAGTCGTTTTCAGGCCAAATTTGGCATTAAAGGCATGTTATCCTAGCGGAGAATTAACGCTCAAGTTAAATTAGGGCTCATTTGTCTGTGGTGTTGCAACAAAGTCTTTCTCAACACTGTATTGAACTGACATGGCAGCAATTTGGGGAAACTGCTGCGGGATCTATGAATCAAACTTTATTGACGCTTTGAAGGCGCTAATAACACACTAGAGTTGATTAGATGTCCAATTTATTGATGTTGGAATTCAGATAAATACATTCTCCAAGCACCACAATGAATGACGCATTTAACTGTCCTGAAGACAATCATTTGTCTATAACCCCTTCAATTAAATAATTAATCCGGCATCAAATGAGTCATTGCATTACATTCGTAATAGCTGTTGCCACAACAGTCCTAAATATTTAATTAAGCGACTCCATGAGTTTCCAAATGTTTTAGAGTCTCCTGGTAGTGGCTTTAAATTCAGTTTTAGTTCCAACTGAAGGTTGTAAGAAGTATCTTTTCAGAAAGATAAACCTCCAGTAGTATATGCGTTTTAGATTTTCAAATATTACTTAGTCAAAAACCTTTTGAGCAAATAGCTGCTGAGCGACACAGGGAGAGAAATGAGTATCATTGCACGCTGATGTACGTCCGTGGAGAATTCCCCGAGAGGAGGTTTCATTCCTGCGGGAACTCCGAACATTCCCGAGGGATTTACTGTGTGAAATGCGGCCGCGTCGTCCTGATGTTCCCTCCGGACTCCGACCAGGAAGTCAGCTTGCACACGGAGAGATACTGCTTGTTTGCATGTGTTTAGGCGTGCAAACACACATGCACATATGCAATCAATCATGCACATACTGTAAGAAATGCACACATGCATACATGTCATATGAAAAAAAAGAAGCTCTCCAACATGGTTGTGAGGGAATACAGATGTTTCAAAGAGAATTTATTACAGATTTCTGTTATATTGTGCATCTTTTTTTATTCAGTTTTCACTTTAATAAGCCTCTAAAACACCTTTTCACCCACTTTGGCATCTTTTTACCTCCATACTTCTTTCGCCCAGCTTCTGTCATTTGTCTCAGGTGAAGATTTACTTTGATTTTCTGTCACGCATTCTTGCGGTTTGCTGTCGACACTGATTAGAAGACATAAAAATGTGTCCTATACGTGAGTGTTCTTCGAAGTGGCTTCAACAAACATGAGGTGTGTGATGAGAGCATGTCACAATCGCTGAAACCCCGCCTGAGCAGCAAAGTAAACCATTTAGGGTAAAATATCTGTGTGCTCTTTCCTTTGATTAGCGACTCTTTGAAATGGTATAATGCTGTGATTATGTGAAAGGCTCTGCGAGCATGTGGTTGGAGCTGAATATTTTCTCTGGGACACAGGGGGAAATGAAGAAAATGGGAGAGAGAATGAGAGAGAGATAAAGTCAGGCAAGGAGAAGGAGGAGGACTATTACAAGAAGAGAGCAAGCCCTCTTTGTACAGACATTGCGACGCCAGATGGCTTCTTCTAATAAATATTCAACCTTAACTCAGTTCCCATGTAACTTCTCTTTCTCTCTGCCTCTCGTTTTTGTACGGCTGCCAGCACACCCACACGTTTCTGGGCCAGCGAAATGATTACAGTAAAGCAAACAAAAAGAAAAAGAGGAGGGGAGGCTGGGGGTGTTTGACAGAGGAAACGGGCCGACAGGGTCCTGTATACAGAGAGATAGGGTGGTAGTGTGTGCTGAAAGCTGGCCATTTTTTTTCTTCTTTTGGGTGGGGGTCTATGTTGTAGAGGGAAAGAGAGAGAAGGTGGGAGAAGAGGGGGAAAAGTCCTCTGTGGTTGGAGTTGGTGTGATTGTTGGAGACGGAGCAGAGAAAGAGTCTGTTCTCAGGCCTGATTGTTTACCTAGTGGGGAGAAGCTTTTCCAACATCCTCTGAAGTGGCCTGCTTTGGAGAAAAAAAAAACCTTGTGCCGCGTTGTACCGATAAGAGCGAGCATAAATTCTCCGGCGGTGATAAAAATGGGTGAGCTCCTGCGTCACTGTCACGTTTCATTTCTGAGTTTATATTTTAGGCATTCAGACGTTATTCAGAGCGGCTCCGCCAAGATCACTGTGAGAACGGCGTGTGCAGCAGAAACATGTGTGAATACTTTAGGAGGAATAAAAACTAAAATATCACTTCTCATTTCTTACATTTTTTATATATCAGGCATTAAGAAGTGCCTGTATCTACTTTGGCAAAATCATAAGAACTGTAATGACCACAGCAAGCAAGAGATAGCTAATAGCTTATAGATCCAACATCTCTACAACCATCATGTCTTTATTCTTACAGTATGTATGTATGAGTGCATGTATGAATGACTGTGCATACAGCTCCCGAGTGTCCTCCCTCAACTTGATGCACTTTAATGGATTGCAAGTTTATTGCATAACCGATCAATACTATCCCATTATAAATATTCTACTTGGTATTACAACACATTACTGCGTGTGTAAACTTTGCTTAGTCCTTCTCAGGCCGCAAACTAAATATTTAAAGCACATAATCGTTTAAAGAGCTTCCATGGATTGGAACAATGAAACAAGTTACCAAACAATATCGGAGAATTTACATATATACACATTTATTTATTTTTTTTTAACAAGTTTTTGCAAAGATGCACTTAGGTAGGACTGTACTATACAAGCCGATATCACACCAAAGCGTGTAATGGACCCGCCTGTCCACAAGAGGACAGTGTGTCAGTGTCCTAGCAGCAGGGGGCAACAAAACTCACTTAGGTTTAGGAACAATGTCATGGTTGGGTTTAAAATAAGTATGTAAACTAAGTAAAATATGTGCGGAAACAACGTAACATAAGTACGGAAAACATGTCACAAACGTCACTAAAAAACTTGTCACAAACGTCGCTAAAGTAACTTACAAAACCCGTCGCAAATGTCACTAACGTAATTTACAAATCACGTCACAAATGTAGCTCGCAAAACAAAACACCGTAACATATTCACGCAGATGCTTTTACATTGGAGACCGGCGTTCTTATTACACGCTTTTGCCTTACACATTATCCATCATTCACACGCCTTTTTCATGTGACCTGGCTGCATCTGTGTGTGAGAGCAGTTTACTCCAAAGGAGCTGTATCATGTTAGCCATCCTGCATTTCTTCTCAAACCCAGGTGATCTCCTCCAGCTGAGCCCACAATCCCTCACTGTTGACCCAGCCCAGGTCCCCCCCGCCCTCGCCTTTGTGTTTCCTTGCCCGTGGAAAAAACCTATAGCAGAGAGGCAAATAATCTGGAATTAGAAAGTAGATTCTTCAGGCCTTTCAGCCTAGCAACAGGCCTCATCACCATCTGTTCACCTAAACCGGCCGTGCAGCCACGAGCCGCCGTCTCTGTGCATATTCCATCACCTGCGAGGAGAACGGCGAGACAACTGTCTTCATTTTATTTTTTTGTCGACACAAGATAAACTGTCCTTATTAAAAAACCCCAGCGTGCCCACCCGCCACCATCATCACCCTCCGTCACCCCCATTTCTTATAAGAATATTCATCGTGCAATATTGCTAGATTAGTCTGCGGAGAATTTGACAAATAAGACCGGCTTTCACGGGAAAATATTTTGGCACGTTTTTCTTGATGTGAAAATGATTGCATTAAGAAGAGACGCCGCCTTTTTTTTTTTTTTTCACGGGTGGCAGCATTAGTAAGAGGAGCGAACGTGTTGCTCAGGAAAACCGCAAGTATGATTTCTCTTTTTGGTGATAGACAAGTTGAAATGTGCATCATTAGCTTCTCCGCTGTATAATGACCTTGTAATCACTTCAAATGGCAATCTGGCTCTTGAGGTGTGTGCCACCGTTCACCAAGCTCCCCCGCCCTTAATTCTTCTCAACAAGAATCATTACTTAATATCGGCCACCAAACAGCTCTCTCCCGACAATGTCAGCTCATATTGAGGCTGTAATCACTAGACCAAGGCCACCGTGGCTGCTGCCGCCTCGTCCCTGCGGTGCTATCATGGGAAAAGGCAAAACCAGGGCTTATCTCTCAGCGCGGATATGACAGGAGAGGAAGAGGGGGACTTTACCGAGAGCTTTGTCTGGTATCCTGATTGTGTTCACGCTCCCTCAGTCGCCGGGGCGAACATCTACCTGGAACAAACCAAACAGGTTGGACGCTCGGGGTCCGGCGGCGTGGAGCGAGTGGGGGTCTGGATAAACTCCGCACGGACAAAGAGGAAGTGAGGGGAAAAAAACATTTGAGGCCAGATAATGCCCGCGCTGAGCCCCATTAGGATTGAGGTATTATCCCCTGGTTGACTTTGGCTATGAGAAAATGCGCCCCCCCCCCCTCCCTTGCTTTGCCGTTTCCCACTCATAACAGACCTGTTGGCCGTCGAGGTTTATCAAGCTCACAAATCTAAACAGGACAGGGGCCCTGACCGGGAGAGGGCCTTGTACACAGGAAGGGCCCTAATTCTCTCTGGATTAGAGAGCAAGTTGCAATTTAGACAGCTGCTTGCTTGTAAAACCCTGTTTGCCATGTTGATGCTGCCTCTTATAATGTAGAATAGTACTTAAAAGAGAAACTCTGAATGAAGCATCAGGGTACAAATAATACAAACACATACCAAAAGATGACATCCCATTAAAACACTCATATTAACACATGCTACAGCCGGGTTTCCACCTAGAAGTTCCTGGTAATTTTAGTCCCGGGACTACTTTTCAAGGAACTAAAAAGTTCCATCAGCCCATTGTTGTCTGCGTTTCCATAGCGATCAAAAGACCTGCAAAGATTAGGCAAATGAGTCCGCTGACGTATGACAAAGCAACATGACATGGGACGAGAGCTGCTAGTGGTCACATGGGTGAACACTCTCTGTCCTTCCTTGTTTTATGAATGAAGGGGTACACGAGTTGAAGCAGCGACGCTGTGTGTGTTTGACCAATCAGCGACGGTCATCCCTGAGAACCCCACCCTGAAAGTTCCTGTACTTTCATAAAGTACAACCTCACGACCAGAGCCTTTTGGGGGGTTAAAAAGTACCAAGAAAATGTTCCCGGAACTTAATTTAGACCCTGGTTCCCTGCGGTCGAAACGCAATAGGTTCCTCAAAAGGTTCCTGGTTCTAGGGGAAAGTTCCTGCGGTCGAAACGGGGCTTACACGATAGTAGTAACGTCAACTAAGTCCTTTCAGTGATTAAAGAGACCATCATAGCTGGAAGGTCATGAGTCTGATGGCCGTAAGTGTCCTCCAGCTGAAGGATCCTTCAGAAAGTCTTTGAACCACTGCAGCATCATTGTCTGCTGCTCTGGAGGAGACAAGCATGTGTTTGTCTGTGCTGAGTGTGTGACAAAGTAAAGCAGGTGTAAAGAGAGCAGTGAGATCTTAACCTCCTTGCAACACGTGCTTTTTCTCACGGAGCTGACGGCTTATAACATAATGTATTTGTCAAGAAAAATGGAAATTATATTACCGCTGAGGTGCATTTTCTGCGGTCCAAATAGAAATAACCTTTCTCTGACGGTTGTATTTACTGTGGGAAAAACCTGGTAAACATGTTTTCATCCAAGGTAAATCAAAGGATGCAGATGTATTCATGTAATAAACATGCACACACATACTGTACAAACCCAAGCCGGTGATTTCAGGCGGTGTCATTGTATTAATCTCCCCCTCTGATGGAAACGAGCGGCGGCGGTATCAACCTGAATGATTAACCTTTCCCACGTGTTGCAACGGATTGCAGCAGTCACTTTGTAATCGCGGAGGTGGGACGAAACACAGAATGCAGATGTCTTTTTTGATCAGCTGCTAAGGAGGGAAACCCCACCTTAATGTCAAGGTAAAGCAGGCTTTGATGGCTGAATTAATTCTTAATCTGTTGGCACGGCGCTGCCAACACGGACTGAGATGTGTTGGGTGGGGCGGGCGGGCGCGGGGCTTTACTTCCTTCTACTTCTGAGAGATTTCCTGAAGGCATGCAAAACACACTCAAGACTTCTGTTGCTGATCCAAATCAGTCTTTTTTTCTCCCTCTCAGACATTGTGCCTCACAGCTACGTACAGGCGACTTCGTTCAATTGATTAATTCTGCTGTAAATTGGTCATAATGTGTGACTATCTCCAGAAGCGGATTGCTTGGGAGAAAAAAGGCTGCCAACCTCAGTAGTGTGGACACAAGTTTAGGCATAAAGTTGATTAAAAGCTGATGTTTTAAACTCAACTATTGTATAGCTTTTATAGTGGCGAGGCGGCCTTTAATGATTTAGTTTCTCATGTTCTGTTGTCTTTATCTGTGGTTTGATATTGGACATGTACACTACTCGTACCCATTTCTACAAAATTAAAAAGTCCTCTCACATCAACAACAAAGTAGACTGTTCCAAATAATAAGATAGTGTACTTTACTTGAGTATTTCCATGATATGCCATTTAACATTTCTATATAGCTCCAGTTTATTATTGTTACGTCTCGTTACATTTAAGTGTCCAACAGTTAAAACCAGCTACATTAAAATTATGCGATTTGTCTTATATATTTTATGGTTACGATTCATCTCATAGCTGGTTAACTTGTACTTAAAACTCTTTATATAAGGATCTTCTGAAACGGCAATGAAGTAAATTAGCCATCACAGTTGAGCTCTATACTAAGGGGGTCAGGAAGCAATGCTTTATGGGAAATACAGTCTCGGTTTGACACAAAACATCATCACTTGCCTGAAGTAAATATGTTCAGTCATCTCCACGATGCTCTCATCACATGCATGTCACTGTGGTATAGCAACTTTACGCTGTAAAACACACAAACAACTTGATCCCTGTAGTCATCGACATTATGTCACCATTTATAATCACATTATTCACAGCAACATCTCTAATTGTTACTAACTGGATCCTGTAAACCTTTCCTCTGCTCAACAATGCCGTAGTTGACGTTCCTGCTCCAGAATAATGTCGGTAATGTCTGTGTCTGTGTCCTTTGTAAAGCATAATAACCTTAGAATGAACCATCATGCATTGCAGAGGTCATGCTTAATGCTACATGGTTAGCGGTAGCTTGTTAGCAGCCCTGATCCAGTTAGAGCTGCAACAAAGCTGCACACATTTCCCAAAGAAGAGGAATTACAACCGTAATCGTTCTTGTCATTTGCACAGCAATTTTACTCCTGAATGCCTCGTTTTAGGGAGGAATTAATAATAAAAAAAAAATGGCATGAGCTTCAGGTGCCGAGGAGTTCACCCTTTTCCCACTCATCCTTGCCTGCAGCCCTGTGACGCTCTCTCTCTCTCTCTCTCTCTCTCTCTCTCTCTCTCTCTCTCTCTCTCTCTCTCTTGGTTTCTTATTATCAGTTAATAATTCTTTCTCATTCAAGCAAATTAGAGAAACTTGACTGTGTTAGAGCGAGTCCAGCATGGAGCTGCAGGCAGAGAGGAGGCTAAATGGCAGAAATTCCCCCCAGAGCAAAGAGCGCATGAAGCACAACATTGTGTCCACCACAAAAGCCGCTCTGTAGTTTTGATCCCCTCTAATTTAATTAGCCCAAGAGGTAGTGCATTAATTTGCCAGGAATTCTTCTGATGCAGAAAGCCGCCCCCGGTGCATGGAGGGAGAGAGGAAGAAGAAGAAGAAACCTTCTTATTGCTTTTGTGCAGTTGAGGAGGAGGAGGACATTTTTTTTTTTTTTCCGTCCAACGTGCCACGGTGCTTTGATAGGACTGATCTCTATCAACATTTGTGTGTAATTCCAGGGACTTTTTCTGTCATTACAAAGCGGAGCTCATCACGTTTTAATGTTATTCCTTCTCTACTGTTAAGTCGATTGAGTCTTTCTCCGTCCTTTGGCAACAAATATTAAGAACTGCAGCTTTCACAGGGAATTAAAGATCAGCTGCATTTTATAGTACAACTCTTCCTCCATCATCTCTTTAAAGAATATGCAACCTTTACCGCCAATTTACACACACTATTAGTGTCTGTAGAGCAGGAATTATTCTATTCTCGAGATATGTACAGTAAGACGAATGAATGAATATCTTAAAGGGATAGTTCAGGTTTTTTGAAGTCACTTTTCTGCAATGCATGAGTCTCACATTGTAAAATCTAAGATCATAATCCCTCCAGTTGTCACAGGAGGGGAAACATTTCATTCAGGTTAACTATCACTATCGCAGTAATTTTCATTTGAAAGGAAAAACTTGTGCTTTTTGGGATTTTAATTATCACGCAACGTTCTTGATAAGTGAAGATCGGGGCTATTTGATAATATTAATTTTTTGAGCTATCGCACACAGCTCCTTTGATAATCTTTCATCTTGAGACACTCTCTTGTGTGATTAAACTAAATTGAAGAGGCCTACACCATAGTCATTAAAGAATCACTTCTCATTGTGTAATTAGAGTGCTTCCAGTGGTCCGCTAAAAGATACCAGCCCCGCAGCACATCGTTTTACACACTCATGTGTATAAAGTGCATGTATTCGAGTTTGTGATGAAGCACAAAGTAGCTTCCTCTTACTTACTCTCATCGCTACATTACCATGACTTATTCTTGCAGTTTTACAAAAGCTTCCAAGAGTCAGTGATAACTATGAGTGCATCAGCCCAATAAAAGCCAAAGGTTTGGGTTGAAATCAATACTTATGTTGATATTGTAATGGCGTGGTCACACTTAGATCAGTCTCTGCAGATATTGACACCATCAATTCAGTCATGCTTTGCCTGTTTTGGTGTGAGCTGTGGACTCAGAGGTCAGAGGTCAACTTTGCTCAACTTTGACCTGTGATGTTGCACAGTCAGCCGATAGAAACAGCGTTGTCTTGGTCCCTTTTGTGTTTGGAAATGGAGTAGTCATTATTGTGTCATCACTCGGTTTTGTACTATATTACTACCAAGTCATTCTGCAGTATTTCGTTTTATCTTCATTGGATCATTTTTTCGTTGATGATTGGACGAAAGGTAAATGTGACTACCTTTCTCCCTCTTAGCTGGTTAAGTCCCCACTAGGGATGCACGATATTGAATTTTTATGGTTCTGGTTCTGGCTACCGATGACGTGCCTATATCATCGTGCATCCCTTGTCACCCCCCCAGGTATTTGTCACTTTTGCCATCTTGACGAACTGTCATGTAGCATTTGAGATTAGCAGCATCCACTCCAATCCAGAGCTGAATAAGACGACACAAACACTTCTGATTTGAACTTCAGTAAAAGAGGACCAGAATTGAGTTGTCTTGAATTAAAAGCAGCTTCAAAACTCACCTGAAACTTTCCCCTCTACCACACAGCGAAGGTACGCAGCTGCTCTGCTAGGAAAGCGCAACACGTAGACCTTCTAGTGATCCACTCTGAGAGTTCATATATAATTCAGAGACAATCGCAACCCTCGACTCGGAGCCCAGGTTAACCAGCGAGCGCTGCATTTGTTTTGCCGCGAGCAACGTTGTTTTCCCCTCTCCCCGAGGCAGAAATCCCTGCTCTGATGTGTCCCCGTTTTGTCCGCCCTGACGTCCTAAGGTACATTTTCACCGTGGCGAGGTAAAAGCATGGGTGAGATGTTTTATACCCGCTGTACGAGTGCACAGTGCACGGGCTCAGCGGGATAAATAATTCACCGGAGAATGTTTGAACAGGTACGGAAATAATCCTTCAGCAAAGTGAGAGTGGATATTTACTCCCTCCTCCGTGGAAGTGCAGAGAGGTCTCTAAACATATCAGCCAGCCCGGATGAAATATTAAAGGTTATTGGTGAGCGTGAGAGCGATGTCTCCTGTGCTGAGACAAGCAGGTAAACTTAACTTCCCTCTCAGAGTAGACAGGTTGAGATATCTGACACTGCTAAATATTACATGGAAGTGTGTGTTAGCCGAGGGGCAGGTGAGCTGAGTTTACAGACTCACAGTCTCCTTTACTTTTAAACAGCATACATGTCTTTCATTTCCTGTGTGTACGTGGTCTTCTTCAGTAGTCCTGTACATCATATTTACTGTATCTATGGCTGCACAGTGTGAGAAGTCTTCTTCTACAGGAGACGTTCACTTTGAACCCAAACAAGCTCATTTTCACCGTCTAATGTTAAGATATTCATAATAAAAACAGTTTTGGTAACAGTCACTCTAAGACAGTGGTTCCCAACCTATTTTCCTTGAAGCCCCTCCTATTTGTATCTAAGAAAAGCTGAGTCCCCCGACGCCATCACCGTAAAGAAAAAAAAAAAAATGTTGATAGATAAAGGATTATATAAATAAATAATAAATCTAAAAAATTCTGTTTATTAAATGAGTTAGAATATGAATATATAGTTTTATATACAGACTCTTGTATAAATCATCTAGTAAGTGTGTTATTATGATTTAAGTGCAAGTCTAATTTTGACAACTTCAGAGCATGTTTGGCGTCTCCCTAAGGGGAACCCGGACCCCAGGTTGGCAGCCACTGCTCTAACATATCATTTCACAAAACAATCATAGCAGATTGGAGTAGAACTAGAATTTCCCTGATGGGCAATTTGGCTTACATACAGTCCTTAAATGAGCAAAAAATTAAAAAAAATACAGAATTAAAAAGGAAAATAACATCAAAAAAGACATAAAAGAATGAAACAGGAGACAGCCCTCAGTTATCTGCAATATAAATGAGTAGAATCCACTCATCACCTTTCATTTTAGAGCTACATGTTCACTTGTTAAAGCAGGAAAAGCACTAATTGACTTGATATATTTGCTAGAATGCAGCATCAGTATTTGTTTGCAGGGCAGGGCATTGATTTTTAATTGATTTTACCTCTTACTCTACTGAATGTGCTGCAGACAAACATACTGCAGACCAGCGTCAAATGTAATTTGGTCCGATTTGAAGAATTTGCGTTTGCTAATCGTGAACCGTGTCCTTTCTGTGTGTGTGTGTGTGTTGTGTGGGAGTGATGCAACTAGCCAATCACAGCCCACAAACAAAAGTGTATTGTTTTTTAAATAAAATAAATGTTGTTTTGCTGCAAATGTCTGAACACATGTACGGAGTAAAACGTGGAAATCGGCAGCAGAATCCAAAATGAAAACGCACTGAAAATATTTAAATCAATATTTTCTTTCCACTAGTCTGAAAGAAGAAATGTTACAGAAACAAAATAGCCCCAAATCTCAAAATTGACCGGTGCATGAACAGCAATGTTTTTGCCTTAAAGTATGTGACATCAATGTAGGAGCTTCTTTTATGGCCAATAAACATGATCGTAGCATATCATATCTCGCCACAGTGAGTAAGAGTGAACACGGAGACAGAGAAGAGGACTAAACTCGCTCACCCACTTTAACCTCTTTGTTTTTCGCCCTGAGCATCATAGCAGACCCCAGGAAAGGACGGAAAGGGGGGTGGAGGGGTGAGGGGGGGGTGGAGGCAGCAGCCTCACGGTGGCCGCGGGCTGGGTGGGGGGGGGATGAGACGGGGTGAGGGGATAATTAAGCGAGCACGGTGACAGCTGCAGCAGGTCCCGAGCAAAAGGCCTGAGCTCCACTGAGCTGAATTAATGGCATCAGTGGAGCCCGGCAGCGCCGCCAACGCCGCTAACATTTGATCATTAATTATTAGCCTTTTGACAGAGCCGGGCCTCGTAACCCCTCACCTGCCCGTCGGCAAGGCCTCACCTGCACCACATACTATACAGATACAGAAAGAGCTTCCAGGACAGCGGTGCAAAAACATCCATCAAACTATTTATTTGTTTTTGACGATGTTTCTGCAACAATTTGCACATTATTCTTGAGCCGTCACTTACCTGCATCATCCTTTTCTGATACCAAAAATAAAACACTTCTAATTTGTGACTTTTCTTATATCAACATTTGGAATTTCAGTGTCACTTTCCTGATGCATTTTGCAAACAAACTTTTGCACACTGTATAAGTGTTTCAGTGCTAGTCCTTCATCAGAAAAATCCACTTCCTGATGCAGTCCCGTCTCGTCAGATGCTTGCTGGGATTTCACCTCTCGCATGCTGGTTTAATTGCACAAATTACATAATTGACGCAGATGAATAATATAACCTCACATTTTCCCAAAGGGGATGCGAGGCACACGATCGACACTCGACAATACATACCTACAGTAAGAGAGGAGACACTGATACCATTATAAATAGACATCAACCTCTTTCTGTGCCTCTTTTTTTGAAAACTTTATGCGTTTATAGTACGGCTGTCAAAGTTAATGCGATAATAAGGTGTTAACGCCACTAATTTCTTCAATGCATTAACTTGTGATTTTTAGGTTGTAGCGGGCTCAGTTTTGAAGCTAGAGTGGAGATACTGGTATCATATGAAACTAAAAAAACTAAGGAATCCATCGGTACCAACCATGTCATACTAGCTTGTCATGAAGGAGGTTAAATAACTCTAAACTTACAGTAAATTTTTGGCGAGGAAAAACTGTCATGGCCATTTTCTAAGAGGTCCCTTGACCTCTGACCTCAAGACACCATGTTATGATTTGAGCATATTTTTTATGCTAAATGCAGTACCTGTGAGGGTTTCTGGACAATATTTGTCATTGTTTTGTGTTGTTAATTGATTTACAATAATAAATATATACATACATTTGCATAAAGCAGCATATTTTCCCACTCCCATGTTGATAAGAGTATTAAATACTTGACAAATCTCCCTTGAACTTATAAAAAAATGGATTAAGTATCTTAATCGATTGACAGCCCTAATTTATATGTTTTCAAATTGTTTTTCAATAAATTAATAATTTATTTGAATAGTTAGGGGTCAGGGTTAATTTATTTGGAGCTCACAGGTGAGTTTTAAGCTGTGTCCAAAACTATTTACCATATAGTAGCCGCTATATATCAGCCTTAAAAAATCCTCAGTATCCAACACCTTTCCCTGCACGGGCCGTATCATATCTCAGCAGTTCCTCCCAGTCTAAAGGCCAGAAAGGGGAGAAACGTTTTGACTGGCTGGTTTACACTCGACAGACGAGCTCGCCCCTCCACTACGCGAGAGGTCTGTTTCATCATTCCCAGCGGTCCCTCCATGCATCCTCCGTGCTCTCCTTCCTCCGTACCTAGTTCTGATCTCAACGTAGGCATGGTGCGCGGCGGATGAGGTAACACCAGGCAATCTCAACATGGTGCCGCTTACATCAACCCGCCGGTTCAGATGAGCTGCCAGACCATCGCTGCTAATCAGAATTTCTGCTCTTATAATTGACCTTCCCGATTGAATAAAAATTAAATAAAATTAAAATAGAAGACGCTGGTGCGGATCCACGGCGGTCCTGGCGCGCTCACAAAGCTTGCAATTAACGCTAATCGGGGACAGGCCGTCCGCTGATTTAGGTGAGGGCGTCTCAAGTCTGGAGAAGACCAGAGTGTGCCAAGCGAGCCTGTTAGTGAGAAGCTCAGAGGGGCCCTTTTAAAGATTGAAGCCCTGGCATGTTGCGACGGCGTTTTGATTGCACTCCACAGAGCGAGAGCCTCGGCTCCGAGGAAATTTACATGTCACAACCTCTGCAGAGAAGATACAGTTAGTAGTTAATCACAGCACACACAGCGGCCCCATCACAATCATATTAAAGGGGACATATCAGGAAAAACTTTATTGACTTTTTCAGTGTTTGTGCTTATACATCTGGGTATCTGGAGTCTACCAACCCACAAACTGTGAAATAAGACAACCAAGTCAGTTTTTTGTGGGCTGTCTAGATCAGAAAACATGTGATTCAACAAGCCATTCAGATATGGCTCCCCTTCCTATGTCACATGCAGGCTCATTAGAATATACCACCAGCCAATCAGAGCAGACTGGGCTTCTTAAAGAGACAGGCCCTAAAACGGAGGGTGAATACAGGTATATTCAGTCACACAGGATGAGAAAAATAACCACAATAATTACATCTTTCTGCAGCCATGAGGCGTGTTCATGTGTTTCAGGCGGGAAGAAATTGGCTGCGGTTCCTCTCTGGCTGCACTTCGCCGCTAAGAGTTCAACTTTTAAGTTAAACCGCAGCTTGCTAAGCTCAGGAGCGACCGCTGCAGCTTTTCATAGACATTGCATGGCAGCTCGCGGCAGGCCACACTTCGTCGCTGCTCTGGTGCGAATTCGGCGTATCATTAAGTGTCATCATTAACCTTTTGTATTCCCCTTAAAGGGGAACTCCACGGATTTCACTGATTCAGTTCGCAAGAAGCATAATTGCCGAGAAAAATAACACTTTTAATGTCATCAGGGTTATCTGATCTTGGGATTGAGATTTTTTTTTTTACAGAAGGTCTGCATAACAAACTAGAGGGGTGGAGTCTGCGGACAAACTCGGCCTCTGCTGCTGCAATTTTGACTCTTCAACTTTATGGAAGACAAACAAGTGTCTCAGTATTACTAGGTAACATCTATAAGACTTGTCTCCAATGTAAATCAGTATTTACTAGTTCTTGGTCGCTGTGCAACAACCTGCCTTATGGTTTCTTGTCTCAGAGAGAGCATCCAGTATTGGTTCTGACCTTCGTCGTGGATCCCGGCCCGCAGGTTGAGAACCTCTGCTTTACTTAACGTGTTCATTTACCTTGAGCTATATTTACCCTGATCACAAAGAGAGTCTCTTAAGACTCCACTTCCACTCTCTCTATTGAGTCTCCTCACAGACGCCTCGCCGTGCACAATGAGAGTGGAGAGCATTCAGTGTAACGAATGGGGAGATGTGTGCACAGTGTAATGGCCCGCGGGCCCTAATTGCGCCGATTGATTCGAGTTGCCGACTTCGACCATAGAATTTTTATCTGAGGAAACCATCTTGAAGGAGAGGCCAATGATGACATTTATTTTTCACAGTTAACATCTTTACCCCCCCCTCCCCTCCACACTCACCAAGTTTACATTAGAGATGGAGATCACAAGATGTGCTGACTGTATGTACCGGCTGTGTGTGTGTGTGTAGCGCTCATAGACCTCCTTTCAAAGCACTTTAGACGCTATTCAATTGATATGGCCATTAATGCGTGGAAAGGGAACCATTTCGGCGTGACTCTTGATGTGTCTGCATTTCACTGCCACGTTTTTTCCTCCTTTCTATAGAGAGCTTCTATAGAAAGCGTTCTTTCTCTCTCTGTTCCGCAGCATTAGTAATTATCACGAGGTTGCCTCCTAGCCTTCGCTGTGGAGAAGAAAAAAAAAAACACGTCTTTACTCGTCAGAGAACAGAGACGTCAATTTAGGCCCCGCTCCCCCTGTTAGTGCGGATTTTGAATTAAAAACATCCTTCACAGGTCGTCTCTTTGTACGCAGCCGTGCAGCAGCAGCAGGTTCGGGAAAACTTCAATTATTTTCCATTAACAGGGATACAATTGATCTAAACATGTGGTGAATGGGCCAATAGCAGTACCTTAAAAGGAGGCGGTTTTAAGGGAGTGGAGTTGCACAGGCTGAGCACCCCTATGGATCAGCCCTCTGGATCTATACAATCCAGAGGCCCTCCTGCCTCAACCTGATTGAATACCACGCAGAGGGCCTGTGGAGAGACTCCAGTAACCGTATGCCATTGTCCAGATGCTCACCTACAGTCACCGAGTGGGGGTAAAGAGAGTGCAGGAGGGGGCAGTGGCACTATGGAGGGCAGACGAGCATGTTTTTGACTTACTGCCAGTTCAGATCTCCTACGAGGGAGCAGTACGTTTGGCAAAGTGGTTGAAATTTTGAAGACTTAAGTACACAGACACCCTGACTTCAGTAAACCGTACACAGCATACAGCCACAAGGCGATACTTTTTTTTTTTAGTTATATATAAATCTGGCCAGGTTCAACTTTAAATGCTAATATCCAGATATTTGTAGAACAGAGCAGCTCCCATAATAAAAATCTGTGGATATGTTTGAAGCAAGAATCTTTTCTACATAAAGACATAAGCTCTGAGCACACACAGACTCCTGAAACACAAAGTAAGAGTCGGTGTTTAGCGTGAAGCAGCACAAATCAAGTCAAACATCGACCCTCCAGATGTCTTTCGCAAAAACCTTTTCGCTGCGGCAAAGTGTGGAATAATTTCCCAGTGAGAGGCTGCTACGTGTAAACATATTCATGAAACACCTGATCTTAGACTCTTTTCATGTCACCTACGTCTGTGTGCTGATGTGTATTTTGAAAAAATATGAAAGGAGAAGAAATCAGACATCAAACCGGGATGAAAGTTGACTATGACAATCCGTAATCGCTGGGAAGAGGTGTTGTTGTTGTTGTGGAAACAGGTTTACGCCGACACCTTGCCAGAGGTACAGAGGAGCAGAATACTCAGCCGTGTAATTCCTCAGCTCGCAGAATTCCTGGTCATCCTACCTTCAAAACGTAAACATCGACGCGTCTCCAATCGCATTAAGTCGTGACGCCATCGGTGTTGCTCTTGAAAGGGCCGCGACTGGAGCCGGCGCCAGCAAAGGCTTCTCGTACAAAGGCTCATTTTTCAGTGTCTCTTCTCGCCCCGGAGCTGTTTGCCAATCTAGCTCTGAATACACCCTTCACTGGCTTGAGCACCTTGAGGTGTGCTCATCTCTAATCATTATTTGATGACAGAAATCTGCAGGCAAAAAACCAGGAGACACACAGTTCCTTAGCAACGGGCGCCGGTAGTCCAAACAATTTCATTAAAGCGTGGCACCTCTTAGCAGGTGGGTGAGTGTTAGAGGAGATAAACATTCATGAGCAGATTGGCTGTGGTATTTGCCAACATCACAATTGATGATATCAATTTGTTTGCGAAGCAGCTCAAATATTGTAAGTGGATTAGGCAAAGGTGTCGGGGATGTTGAAGGAGTGTATCAGGATGTCTTTTTTCATTTAATTGATGGTGAGCAAAATGTGCTTTTTGTTTTGGAGAGAATTACAATTACTTTAATCCCCGAGCACAGCAAATATATATAGCGTAGACATTATTGATACACGTAATACGGGAACATGGTAATTTATTGGTGTTTTTAAGATGTGCACAGAAATTTACACAATTTTGTTAACATGTCTAAGCAGCCTGATTTCATGGGAAGGCGTATAAGTAGCACGACATTACGAGGACAGTCTGCGTGTCATGAGAACGCATTTTAGCTTTTCCACATGTCATAGTCTCTTTTCACGTGTCATTTTTACGACGCGCAACAAAACTACGGTTACGGCAACAAAACCACTTAGTTAGATTTAGGAAAAACGTCATGGTTTGGGCTTAAAATTAAGAAATATTAGTCAACTAAGACCAAAGCGTTGTGTGTTATTATTCGCAGCACTCTTTGTCTTACCTTTATGTTGTATCTGTATTTCCTGAATAGTGCGAATCACAAAGTAACAAGAAAAACTACTTTATGTACCTCAGGACAAAGTCGATAACAAATCAAATGCATCAGTAATATTAATTTTTAGTCAGTTGTGTATTTTTTTAAATGGTGAAAAGGTGATATTGGCAGACCTGTTGAGGTGGTCTGACTAATGGACCGGTTAAACCCTGAACCTGTGGAAACAAGGTACAATTTAACAGACGCACCTGAGGTATTTTTTCAAAGATTAACTCGTCTTTAGCATGAAAACGGACCTCTCCTCCAACCTTTATACATTCAGGTTTAATTAACAGGTGAGTTCCACCTGGCCTCGCGCTGACAAAGGTAACTGATTCTTGACTTTGTCCTGGCCGCTAACAGGTAATGTGCAATCATTTACAAAACTAGTTTTAAGAGCAGTCAGGTGTCAAAAGCTCTAACTTTGTTTTCCACAAAAGTGATGACACTTCAGGTACATAGTGTGTGGAGTCTAGTCTGAGGTCGTGGTATTAGTCTGTTGCTAGATGTGTCTAATAAGCTGGCAAGTGATTTTTGTATATTTCCCACCATAGAGAAGCCTTTGTAGTCTCCTTAGACCGGATTTATTTTCTTCCTTACCCCAGAGAGATGTTCTGGTAGAGATAAACTTGTCTAGTGTTAAAGACAAACACCACTTGATTTCAGCTCTTTTATTCATTATCAATTTGATCAAGGACAGTCCGTAGACAAGAACAGCTCTTTTGAATCCAGTGCTGTAATGCGTGGTGCCGTACTGTACTGTACATAGCCCGGAGGTACTCCATTGACCATGAATAAGATGAAAGAAATGTGTGATATGATGCTTTTACATCCAAATGTGCTTCATATCATCGTCACAAGATCAGAAAATGTGCCCTGACGTCCGGAGATGTATTCTTGTTGCCCTCAGATTTCAGCGTCTTTGTAGCTGGATCACTGGTTACGGTCCAGGACAAAGACCACGTCTTTGTTTTTCAGTGATGAGCAGCAGCGGTGAATGATTATTCAGACACGTTATACCGTCTGAACTCACCTGAGTAAGACAGTATAAGGTTGAGAGTGGCTTTTAGGTGTAGGTCACTTTTTATAATCTCCTGTAGGTCGTCTTACACTGGATGTGAGGTCTTATTGTCCTTCTATCACCTCTATTCTAATGTATTTATGGTAAATATATCTTTGAATCATGCTTTTTATTGTTTTCCTGACTGACTACAACAACCTAAACCATAATGAATAAAGTAATAAAATAATAATAAATATAATAACAGATTCAACGGGTATCCAAAAACAAGGGAGCAGAAAAAATGGTAATAATAATAATCATAATAATAAATAATAAATGTAAAAAATAAAAATAAAATATATATAATAAATTAAAAAGGTTAAAACCTAAATAATTATAAAGCAATATAAATAAATAAAAATAATTTAATTAATAAAATAAATTCACACTCCAGATTCCCTGCTACAGAAACCTGACATGACATTATGTTTTCCTCCTACTTGTTTTAGTATCTTTTGACACACTTTCAGGTTGAACATTTAGTAGAAAAACTGCAGCACAAGTCCCCGACACCAACACTAAACCCTGTGTATTTATTGTACTTGAATGATGAATTGATGCAGATTTACAGGGTGTAACTTTTATCCAAGCAGAGTAGATATACTTCATCTACATTTTTATGCTGCGGAGCGGAGTGACCTGCGGCTCCGTGTATGTTAACGTATGAATTTACGGTCGCCATCTCCATCAAAGATTGACGTAAATGAACTGGCGTTGCTTCCTGCTCATGACCCCCCCTCCCTCCGCTGCGTTTCCCTCTGTCATCTTTCTGACACCTCCAAAAGATGACATGGAAATACATGTGTCGGCAAGCCTGACAATGAGGAGCCATAAAGCAATAAAGCACAAAAAAAACGAGGAAGACGGGGACCTCAGAGTGTTTGTCACTGTCATGTCTATTGATTGATGACAAAGAAAACGATTGAGAGGTCCTCGACAGAGGGGCAGGAGGAGACAGACAGGGAGAATTTCATTTGTTGAGTCAAATATTCAGAAAGGAGACGTGCGCGGGCATTTTAGCCTCCCATTTCTCTTATTGTATTACATTAATCAAAGGGCTTCCGGGACGTTCATCTGAACCGATTGTCACCGTGATGCTCTGCAAGCGAAGAGAAAAAAACAACAACAAAAAAAGCATCCTTCAGAGACGTCTCTTTTCCTGACAGTGGTATCAATTGTCTTGTCTTAAATGATCACGGCCACTGCATTACTTGGAAATTAACAGCTAGAATTTATGTGAGTGCCTCTCTCCTCGCTTCCTGCCGCGGCCGAGTCGCAGAAACAAATAATTGAATTGGTACAAGTACATAAAGCATTCCAGCGGCTAATGTAACAGGCCTAACTGAGTTAACGAAGGCGAGGGCACAGACAAGAGTGGGGTTATAAAAGAAAGGCCATGCAGATCTAAACCTTTTCCCTCTTTTACCAGCCCTGTTTTTCTTTCCCTCGCACGTTTTATCTCTCATCACCTTCCTCCGTGTCACTCTTCATTTCTCCCTCCCTCTTTAATTGGAAGTCTCCGCCTCAGTTGTGTATCACCTAAAGATGCCGGGGAAACCCAAGCTGTCACAAAGTGTGCTTATTAAAATGGACCGGGAGAGATAAAAGCCTAAACCCCCCCTTTTTTCTTTTTTTTTTACGAGGCGGCGGTGACTGTCTGAGTGCATCAGTCGTGGCTGAATGAGACACTTCGACCCTGAAGCGGTGTGTTTACAAAAAAAACTGGGTGAATTGTCCCTTTATAATCAGACCCAAAATCACTTAATGCACCATGTAGCATAAATGCACAGGAATTTGTCTCGGAGGCAGCGGGGCCAAGACACACTGACAACATGTACAGGAACACAAAGCATACTTGAAGCACATGACGCTGGGACGGATGCATCGGAGACCGCCAATAGCGTATTGTGTACTGATATTGTATAAAGATATTGTACTGTTTTCATCACCGAAAAAAGAAATATTCCCCCTTTGGGTGGACAAGCCTCTGAAACTCTTTTGAGTGAACTGATTTCGTGCAGATATGGAGCTGTGGTTTATAAATCATTAGAAATAAAGGCCCTATGTATCTCGGACACATCCATCACTAAAGTGACAATGATGGAAAGGCGTTTTATAGCCGACCATTACGCAGTCATATTGCCTGAATGTACGTCCTATCTGAAGGCTGAATGTGGACCCGTGTTTTATGTGGACCGTCTGTCCAATGGTTCTCACTTTTTCCTTCACGCTGTACAAAAGATTTGGCACTTTATGTATCAAAAGTACAATTTGAGCGACCGTCAAACACAATTCGACGTGCTTTACGCAATGACATTTATGTTCTGAGAAATGTCGCCTTCTCTTTTGCAGGAATGCCCCGAACACACCCACAAAGTTACGCACATTCACACCAGCATTATCCAGACTTCCTTAAAGACCTTAAAAAAGGGAGGATTTGAAAACCTATCCTCCCTCAGACAAATTAGAGTTTCAGAGACTTTGTTTCCTGCATTTTGGTGACTTTAAAAGAGTGAAAATAACATAAATACACTGCAACAGCATTTTTATGTTAAACTTTTGATTTTACCTTTAACTTTCAGGACAGAAAACTGAATAATCCGCCCTTCTGGTGTGAACTTGGCGTTTGAATCTCTGGTATAAACTAATATTCATCTGTTTTTATTTATTTTTGCTCCTGCTAGAGTATTTCTTTCTCTTAGTTCTCTCCATTTCTCTCTCCTTCTCTCACTCGCTGAAGGTCCTTTTAGACACAATGCGACAACGCCACCACTGCGCTCTGAAACACGTTATTTCCAACGGCTCGCGAAAGCCCAACTTTGGGCGCTGCACTCTGTGGCGAGCGAAGCTTAAACATGAGCTCAAATGCGCTGTGTTTGCTCTCTTCCGCCGGGAAACGACAGTTGGTGTAGCTGTATTGTCGTCCGGGTGGAAACGGTAGGGATTATACACACTGCTCAGTTCCAGAAACAGGCTGAGATAACAAAAAGTGTGAAAATTTGCAGATAAATAATGAGAAAAGGTGCCATAAAGTGCAGCATGACTTACTGTCAGTCACCGGGATTTGATTCCCCACTTGGGTCCACGTAGCGCTGATGATGCAGGATGACGTTTAGCCACCATTTCAGCATCAGTCACGGCTTTACGACGAATTACAACGGGTCAAAATCTGACTGTGTATCCAACCTCTGTACATCAAAGCAAATGGGGGAAAAGTTGCATCAGATGTTTTGCTAAATATAAGCTCAGGAAAATTCTTTGAATGTGCACAGTGTTTGCTGAAATGTTACACTGCACATCTTGTGCATAATCAAGAATCAGTGCTTCACGCCAGCGTATCGCTATGCAACAGTGTGGTGACCCATTTGGAAAACCTCGAGTTACATCAAATTGGAGTTCCCCGAATGCCATTCCCCGTCCACTTAACCAACTGCTGTAAATGTTGGACTCCTGAACAGCTTCTGTTTTTTGTTGATGTTTTTTTTTTTTTTTGTGTGTGTGTGTGTATTTTGCTGAAGCTTTAGACTCTCATTAAATCAACTGAGGAACTGCAAGCCTCTACAAACATCAAATCTATAAATTGCACGGATGGTCTTACGCTAGGTCTCAGACAGCACTACCCTTTGATGAAAACTTCTGGGACAAAAACAGAAAAATAACTAGAGATTCTGAGGCAAGAAGAGAAAGTCTTGTTTTGACACTAAGATTAATTTACAAGTTTTCCCTCACTGGCAAAAAGAAGGGGTGTGTGTGTGAGGGGGGGGAGAGTGGAGAAAGAGCAGAGAGAGATGAGAGGAGCTTTTGATATTTATTAGGCCTGGACCTCACCAAAGACCTCTCCCAGGACTGCCGATGTGACAATTAAGCCAGGTTGTGCTTTGACACTGTTTCCATAGGCAAGTGGCCAAAGTATATCTCCAGTCAAAATATCCATGCCAGCTAACAAGCTTGTTCCCTCTCCATAGAGCCGAGAAGAAAGGCAAGCTGCAGCCTTGAGACATGAACAAAAGCAAAACAAAAAAAAAAAAAAAAAAAAAGAAAGGAGGACGAGGGGGTTGGTGGTGAGGTCGGGTGTTAAGGCAAAAAAATATCCCCCCCTCCCCTCCTCCCAAAAGAAGCCGCTGGAGTTTGCTGAAGAAAACGGCGTCAGCGACTCGATGTGATCAAGGTGTTGTGTGCAGCTCGCGTCTGAAAACGTCCAAACGCCGCCAAGGCCCGACACAATGCAGCCAGATAGGAACCAGGCCCCCGGGTACGCTCTGCCTCGCTTTTGTTCCGCCTTAATGACCCTGCCTTGATTCCATCCATAACGCTCGCAGCTCTCGCTACACCTTGCCTATTTAGCCCACAGTCATGTCAGCTCGCTTCTCCCATTGCTCAATCTTCGCCCTCATTTCACTTCTTTTTTGTTATGCGTGTGTGTGTCCGCGAGTGTGTGTGTGTGTGTGTGTGTGTTTGCTGGAAAATGCTCTTGTCTTAGAGGAGCTCCCTGCAACACAATGGCCATCTAAACTCATTAAGAAAATTCCGTAAAGAGCCATTAACAAACGGGTTCTCTTTGGCCAGAGATATCAGGTCTAATTAGGTGACCGTTCTTGACAGGGTTGCAAAAACAAAAGGCGCGCTCGCATTTGAAAAGGTTCAGGTCCCGCAAAGGGCCTCACGTTTTTTTTTTTTTGTCCCCCCCCCACTGTAGCCAACTAATGACTGTGGGTTTAACAACAAAAAAGAAGAAAAAATACCTCTCTTCCCTGGGAAGGCGACGGGGAAAGGTTTGCCATCCGCCAAACAAAAGCCTTTCCACTTCGGGACCTTTCTCCCCCTCGCCAGGTGACTCGCTGTCCTCATTTACGAGACAATGAAGCCACAGACAGACTTATTGTAAACACTTTGCATGGGCTGCTAAATGGACTGCCATGCCAAGCCAGCAACTCAGGCTTCAGCGCCCCCCCACCCCACCCTCCCTACCTCCCTCCCACCCCGGTCCTCCTCTCCCAGTTTCAAGTACAGTGTGGACCGCTGCCGTTTTTGTTGTACAGGAATTTGTTGTGGTGACACTGAAGCAGAAACACGGTTAGATAAGTGCATCCTGGAACAGCGGGGCCTCATATCTAGAGCAGATCATGACGCACAATACACAATACCAATAAGCCTTGATGAGAGCTCTGGTTTTTGTCCACTTCCTTTCTTCGTAAAATGACATGAGAGATGGATTATTTGTGATTTTATTCCACTTTAAAAGTCTGCAAAATGAAGCTTTGTTTAGGATATTCCCCTGTTGTTGTGCATGCATGACATGATCTGTAATTAAGCCAATATACTGTAGTTTTGGACCCAGAAAATAGGGAAAAATTCCCAACACATCATCTCTTCTCAGAGCCCAAGCTGATGTCTTAGAAAATTATAAAAGTCAGAGAAGAGAACGTTCAGAGATTGTTTACAGCTGCCTCATAGCATGGCGACATATTTTGACATCAATTTACATGCAGAACAGGTTTTACTTTATGATATTATTTTAATAAAATACAGGCAAATTTTTGTTGCCTTTTAGTTGATGGTTCACCATTTACAATGTGCGCTTCCATTGTTGTGTGACGTCAGACAGTTGGGGTAGATGGATTTAAAGAAGTTTCCTGTCCTAGAACTAGATCGCCTAGTTTCACAGCTCGGTCCAAGTTTCGTTTTCCTCCAACGCTGTATCCAGTTCTCTTAATACATCCAGCCAATAAAGGGGGAAAGGATGCTTTGGCATTTCCCCTTTTGGCTTGAGAATGATGCTTTTGAGCCTTCGTGACAGGAATGTCAGTTGCTCTATCATATTGTGTGGGACCTTTGTCCATCGCTAAGTAGTTGAAAACAGCAGCTGAACTGTGGTTGAATGGGAGGAATCAAATAAAAGTCCAATGGATGCAGAGACCTTTAAGTGTGATTATATAACGCCAAAGAGCCGTACCTGTGTAGGAAGAGAGTGTCCGCTGTGTGTGGCCAGCTGGTCCGTCCCTGTCTTGTCTCTCGTTACCTCTTCAAATGAGCCCGGGCATCAAGCGTGCTTCCTTTTGACGGCCACATCCCAATCTATTTACGGTCGGGACCTTTGCAGCCCGAGTAATCCATTCATGTTTGAATGAAAAGATCTTTCACCTTAATGTGTTGCGTTCCAGAGACAGATGACGGTGACCTTTGTTCTGTTTTATATTGTATGTTGGGAAATATATCGCCTCTGTTTTCAGTGAGTAGCTCAGCATAAATAAGACGGCAAAAACTTAGACGTGGTCTTTTATTTACCGAGACATTAATGGTTTTTTTTTGTTGTTCCGTGTTATGATATACTGAATGCACCATGGGAAAAAAGGCCTGGTATCTTTCACCGTGTTTGGATGTTTTTCTAGGAATTGCTCCACTAACACTGGGTTTATAAAGTATACCACTCTAGAAAATTACATTTTCTCTGTTATGCTGTGTGTGTGTGTGTCTTCACACATTTGCTTCTCCTTTATTCATTTTCTGTTTTCTACCCAGCAGTACTCCTCTGACATGATAACACTTATTTTTGCCTTTTCATTATAATCTAACTCTCCTGTTTCACACAACTGCTTTAGATTAAGATCTCCTTCAGCTCGGCTTTTTTTCCGAGACAAAAGAATTTTCCCATGTTTACAGCTCAATCCAAACTGGCCACATTTAGATGCACACAGGCAATACAGCAGTAACATGATTAAGGAAATGGCCCATGAAAAACTTTGATTATTCCGCCGCTATTTTGCTCTTATCTCCAGTAAAACTACAATCACACCTACGGTTTGTTTTCTTTGGTCCGAGCCGGAGTGGAAAATTTAATTTGAGTTTAGTTTCACACCGACCCAATAACACGCCGACCACGAGTTGTAAATAAAAGTCCTGTAGGTTAGAGATTTTGGCAGCAGAGGTGGTGCTCAAATTAAATCCACATAAAGAAATGGCCGACTTTCTTCTGCTTGGTTTTCCATGCAGGCAGCGCTGCTTCTGTCTCCTTTTACCCGTAATCCCTCGAGCTGTTTCCTGTAGTTGGTTCGGATTACATTTTAACTTCTAACAAACCACATCATAGTTCTCTTTTCAGAGGACGGAGACGTTTGCAGCCATCGTGGTGCCATTATTACCAAAAAAAATGAATGAAAATAAGTTTATAGGCATGCTCAGAACATGCTCCATTTAAACTCAACATACGGTTGCAGTAATACTCAACTGGATTATGGTGCACGAGTAAATACAGCCAGTGTACAGATACAGAGATGATCAACATGATGAACACTCACCTCAGCTGAAATAAAGGATTCTTTTAAATGGGGATTCCTGCGATTGAGTCTTGTACTTCAGAAGTTTGGGGGACTTGCAAGAGACAGATTAAAACTATTAAACTGGATCCTACATACCCCATAATGCAACTGGACAGTGTCTTTACGTTCGACCCTCCCTGCCGGGTACATGCCCATGTATTTCAAACTCCTATCTTGTAACACTACCTTTCTATTAAAAATCTGAAGTCTCGAAGCCCATGCCAAGATGACCCTGATGGCATCACGATAACACTGTTATGGTTAATCTTTCTCAGGCTTGATAAATTTATGCTGCGCTCCAAACAACTCAGAGATCGGAGGTTTTCCCAGTTGAAATTTCCAACTTTCGACCTCGAAGCGATCCAGGTGAATGACGCCAAACATGAACAAAAAGCAAGGCTGACCGTGACAAGCTAATGTTTCTTTGGCCTCCATATTTTTGTCTTTTTTTAACGTTTTCCTGAGTAACTTTTGTGCAGAGAAGATAACTTTCAGAGATTGTTTACTGTAACCAGCTACCTAATAACATGGCGACATATTTTAAACTAAATGGTGTATGAATGACAGTCATTTTGCGTGCAATGAGAACGCCTTTCCTGCTTTTGATGTGTCAATTGTAGGCTTCACCATGTAGTCTGTATGTATCGTTTTAATTAAATACAGCCCAGTATACTTCACGTTGCCTTTTAGTTGATGGTTTACCATTTACAATGTGCGCTTCCATTGTGACGTGACGTCAGATAACTGCTTCTTCGTGAAGTTTTCTAGTAGAAGGTCGGAAAGTTTCGTGTCCCGAGTTGTCTGGAATGCAGCGATACTGACCTTGATGTGTGAAATCGGTGGAGTTTCCCTCAGATTTCTTTGCATAGCTAACAACAGCTATGAACTTTAAATTGATTGTTTATACCAATAAATCATTAATTTCTTCCTGCTTTACATCCTGCTAGCTGTTCTGAGACTAGCCGACCAGTCTTTAGACCCGCTGTATCACTCTTCTATTTGTTGTCATACATGAAATATACATTAGTGCTCTACACAGGATACTACTGTAACTGGAGGGAGGAGCACAGGGTGGAAATGTGATGTCAGTGTGATGGCATGCTGTTTGGAATACGAGATGAATGTGAGTGTCGGATCTGTCCAGACAGTGACAATGACCTGACCGCTCCCACCCATCGCCTACACAACACACACACACACACACATATGTTAACTCTTCTTTCAAAATACATGACTAAATGACTCCTGTCACACACACCCATTTCCCCTCAGTAATCCTCCAGGAGACGCCTCTGTAAATGACGAAGACATTATTTGAGTTGATTTCCAAAACACAATAATCATAAAAAAGGTTTTATTCACTATCTCAAAATAACCAACATTTCCATCTACTGGGTGACGTCACGGTGACTACGTCCACTTCTTATATTCAGTCTATGAGTTGTGCACACTGAGCACACACAGATCGATAGAAATAATCGCCAAAACTACGAAAATAAGACCCACGTTGTAATAAACCAGAATGTTTCTTTAAGTTTTGTCAATAGTTTGTCAGAATAGGCGTCAGTTTTTTCAAATAGGGGACTTTTCTTTGAAAAAAAACCCACAAATAATCCATCTCACATAAGGATTATACAACTTGGCTTACTTTATTAACATACGAACAAACTGATTTTTGTAGTCTTATGTAGCCTTCTACTGTAATAAAGTTAGTCACGGTCTATAATCCAAATCTGTGCTGGATTATTCTCATACTTTCATCCACTAGTTGGATTCCTGCCTCTCCATTGTGCTACTTTCATGTTCAGCAGGTGCAGTAAAACTTTATTAATAAGAAAAAAATGAGAGAGAAATCTCCGGAGACCCATTTGATGATGATTCACACCAGATTTGCGCGTACTGACTCCGACTGGCAGCCGCGCTCGCCGCTCTAACCGGCAGCAGGACCGTCTCTTTGGCGAGTCCTCCGGTTGCTCAACAGGTGCCAGGTGAAACCTCCCCAGCTGTCTCGTGGGTATTTCCTCTCTCGGAGAAATGTCTGGTGTGTCTCCGATGTCCCGACGCTGCATTCCTCCTCGCCACAGGAGCCGCGTGCTCCTCTCCCTACCTTAGCTGAGAAGGTTAATCACCAACAGGTGCCGGTTTATGTGCTGCTGCCTCAGCTGTTTACCTTCACGGCAAATGTGTTGCAGGAGCGGAGCTTTGTCACGGTGGGATTTCACTCCTTCCTGCGTGATACGAGTAACTGACTACATGTTATACATAGATTTTATGTTTTACATACACACATCACACCTTTGAGATTAGAAAATAATGATTTAATTGGATGAAAACAACGTAAAGAACCATTATTCACCAGAGGAGAGCAATAAAGTCAGTGTCTGTCTGCTTAAATGTGACTTAAAATTAAATGTAAATCTATAACCGTCATTCTGTGTTTAGCTGAACCTGCAGCCAACATGTAGTGATCTGGCTGTGTGTGTGTGTGTGTGTGTGTGTGTGTGTGTGTGTGTGTGTGTGTGTGTGTGTGTGTGTGTGTGTGTGTGTGTGTGTGTGTGTGTGTGTGTGTGTGTGTGTGTGTGTGTGTGTGTGTGTGTGTGTGTGTGAGTGTGAGTGTGAGTGTGTGTGCTGACGGTGGGTGGGTTATGCCACACAAACACATACACACACCTTTCTTTCACCATTTATAACTCTCCTGGACTCCTGAAACTCTGTTTGCAATTTAAGGCCGCAAATTAGAAGCGTAAGTCATCTGTTTCCTATAATCCTGCTGTCAGACCAGGAGCTGGCTGGCCCCCACACATACACACACAGGCCTGTAACAGCACACACACACACACACACACACACACATGCATACTGTACACACAAGGATTTACATGGATATTCATGCAGATGCATTGTGCACAAAACAGCAAATCACACACAGAATACCTGAACCCTGAACTTATTTTACTCTCTTTTAGTTGCATCGTCTTTCTCAAGAGTGCTGATCAAAATGTTTGCACACTACAGAAAAGATCCCAACTACCTGGTCCCGGGTTTTTAATGTGTCAGTTAGCTTGAGGCGATGTGATTAAACATTACTTCTAGTTTATAATGTGTTCATGATGCGAATTCCTGTCCTAAATCCTAAACCTAGATTTTGACTCAGGGTCAAAAGATTGAATAAAAATACTAAGTAGTGTTGTGTAGGGATGCACCGATTCCTGAACAGGAATAACTGTTGGCCAGAGTGCCAGAGCCACAGAGATGGGATATAAGATTTGCAGATGAATAAATACCAGTGGTTATTACAGCTCACAGACTGGGTAGGCCCATCAGATTTATTATATACACATGTACTTTTCTTTATTCAACTTGTGTTTCTAACAGTAGAGCATCTGTTAATGTGTAAGATTCGAGTCAAACTCTAGATCTGGTCTTTCAATAAAAGATAGAATTTCATTTCCAGCTGTAGCGGTGATATATTTACAGGAATAAAGAAAAAACCACCTGGTTCACGGTGGATTCATCTGTCTGGGTGTTTACTTCGTGACATAACGTCCACTAGCTGCGGCAGCGTGTAAACACTCGTGATTCTTCATACGCTGAACGACTCTTTAAACTGTCAAGCTTCCAATTTAACGTATTACAGAGACCCGCCGTAATCTGCAGAGGTTAATACTGTGTGTTTATCCGCAGTGTGTGAATCTGACGCGTGAATGTGTGTGCTTTTAAATGTGTAGCAGTGGCTTGTTTTTCTTGTGTGTGTGTGCATACCTTTGTGCATGTGTAACAGTGGCTGTGTGTGTGATATTGCAGCAGCTCTGTGGATATGTGTGTGTGAGAAACCCCGGCAAAGGTGACGTGTCCTACATGTTCACTGACAGCTTTATAGGCTCTGTGGCTCTGCGAGGGGAACACGATTATGGGAAAGGAAACACACACACACACACACACACTGACACTGTGGAGCTGGCTATTGTCCCAGATACTATAGTCAGGTGAGGTCCAAGGTCCAGCGCTCATATTAACAGGGACAAGCTGGCGCCCAGTAAACACACCTACAACTTACTCAAGTGGAAAGCTGAATTGTTGAGGGTCAAGAGGGGTCGAGGGGGTCGGGTCGGTGTCTGTAATTATCTGAGTGGACAGCCGGCTGATCCGCGGGGTCCGGAGAGCTGGACACGGTGTGTTTGGAGAAGACGTTTCATGGTCTGTTTCAGAGTGACTTTAAAGCAGGCGTGTGCTGCGAGGCTTTATCTTTGAGCTCCTATAGTTTGGTTCATTTCTCCACATGACGAAAATGTCATTATGTCACCAAAGACAGTTCGATGTCTGAGACTCTGAACTCATTTTTTTTGTTTGTTGGTTATTCACAGAAATAGCCGATGCATGGACGGTAGATGTACATTTGCTGCAGCTACTGTAGCTGCACTGTTTGTTTTTTAAATTATTTTACAGAAAATGTTCTGTATTTTTTACGTATTTTTTCCCATTTTAATTTCGGTACTTACCACATGTCACCTAAAGTAAATTCTCTGTGCAAAAATTTCACTCAAGTAGGACTTCTTTTAAGGAAACCTACAGGAACATGTTGGTTGCTTGTAATTACACACTGTAGATAAGCAGGCTTAGTTTACTGTTGCACTTGTAGCTAATCCACTTTGCCAGAGTTCCTGGTAAACGCATGAACTGTAGATTTAATATGCAGATGTTTCTCAGTTCAGTCAGGTCCACTTTCACAGTGTTGAAAGTGGGAATTACCACATGCTTCCCATTTTCTGCTCCAAGAGACTCCAAGATACTCCAAGAGGGAGTGAATGCGCATCCAACATTTCTGACCAGGTGCTTGATACAATTGGGAAGACAATTAAACGGACTCAGTGTGGATCTACGGTCCTTGGTGGACTATTTAGGAACATTTGGGGCTCAGCTGTTCCTCCGACAAGGAGAACAGGTTCGCTTTCAATTTGAGTCCCAGATCCGCAGATGTAAATGTGAGTTGATCTGTGGGATAAAAAGTAAAAAGCCTCCCATTATCTGGCTTAACAACATCCTCACCATCAGTGTGGTAACTCCGTAGCACACAGAGCACCGTAGACCATTACCGTAGGACTTGGACATCAGTGATATCTGTCACAGATTGGACGTAATGGCTTTAGACCCTGTCTTGTGAAAATCTACATCTCACCGCCGTTAACCCCATAAGAAACAAGAAAAGCATTTGACTGCAGCGGTTGGAACTCCTAATTAGGTTGAAGTAGGTCTCTTTGAACCGACGGTGTAACAGAAAAAGCAAAATGTGAAACATTTTCGGCCTCATTATAAGTTATCTAAAAGGCAAGGGCTCGTGATAATGAGGGCCATCCAGTGGGATGCGATGCGGTGGGAAGAGAGTGCCTAATTGTGTCAAATGGCTGGAAGTATTTCACTTTGAATTATGGGAGAAAAGGGGGAAAATAAAGCGGAGACGCACAACACGGACACAGTATGCAGCATTAGTGTCAGGAAATAAATGAGGTACTATAGAAACTATAAGTGTGCGCATTTATTCAGGACAGGCTAATATAAAGGCTGTTGTGTGTCTCACACTTTGTCAAACTCACACCTCCATGATGTTTAGTCGCAATAACAACAGACATTAATTTAGTGAGTCCATGGGCGGAATTAGGTGTCAGTGTGTTCAACTGGAAACTTTCAACTTTCCTCGCATATTTTTATTTTCTTACTCTGGAATTTGTCAACATTTCATCACAAATCCTGGCTCGGTTTTGTTTTGTTTTTTAAAAAACAAGTGTTGGGGGCAAAATGATGGAAATCTTTGTCTTAAAGGGTCATTTCACCTAAATCAGACATAACATGTCTTTTTCCTCTTATGGTATTTAACTATATACAGTAGATAGTTTTCTTGTTAAATTGCAGGTTTTTAAATCTCTTCTTCTTAACGCATTTTAGCCTAGATGACGTCCTCAAAAGTCTTGTTTTGTCCACAACGCAAAGATATTCAGTTTACTGTCATACTGTAGAGGAGGAAAGAAACCTAATAGTTAATAGTTGAAAACGAATCGATTAATCAATTAATGTTTGCAGCTCTATACAAATGATTCGCCAAAAGCAAGACAGGCGTTCTTATTGTACGTGAAATGACTTGCCAATTACCGTGTCATTCATACGCCATTTAGTGCGACAAGGCTGGTGTTCAAAGAATCAAAAAAAATTATCTTTGAAAATTAATTTCCATTAAAAATTCCATTTTTTTTTTTCTTTACCTTTGGTAGAAAATAGTTGCCAGTGAAACCCACTGACAGCGAGGTCTGTTGATAATAAAAACAGCATGAAAACATGGTAAAAAAGACATTATCTGTAGTGTGTTTGTAGCTTTTCTTAGAGTCATGATTGGCGTCTGCGTGGAAGGCTGCCGCGCCTCCCCTCATTGGCAGTAATGGTAGCAGGCTGCACCAGTAAACCATGCCTTTGAACAGTAATTCCAAATCAAGACAAGAGGTTAAGAGGGTGGGGGGGGTGGTGGTGGTGGTGAGGGGGGGAAGGAGGGGGTCTCATTGGTGAGATGAGAGCGGAGACGTCGCTCTGACAAAGGATGAATACCTTGTTCTCACTAGCTGACAGCCACAATAGAGCAATCATCACCAATCTGCCTTGTCGGCCGATACACATCACAATGCGCCTCTTGAAAAGGCTCATTTCAGCGACAGGAGTTAAAGTGCTTCACACAGGTGACAGTCGATAGGCCTCGCCATCTGCATTTCAAAGCTTCCCCCCGTCTCGTCAGCGCGAGTGCGGGCGCTCGGCTCTCGGCGTTTTTTTGGAGATCGCTGGTTCTGATGAAGCCAGGAAAAGCTGAAAAAAATCCTGATTTATTTGGTTTTGATTCCTGGATTTGTCCAAGAAAAGAACAATTGTGAGCCTGAGCTTTTACAACAATGATCATACAGTTAGTATAGTTGCTATGCAGCAGTTTTAATAAAATAGACTGGGTCATAATGGCATATTTAAGTTATCCCTACAACTGGTAAATAGATGGCTCTCATTCAGTCTGCTCATCCATTTTTTAAGGTGTTAATCCTCTGGTCTAGTCCACCTTTCTAACATTTTGGGTACTTTACCAGTTTCTGAATCAAATGGGTTGCGTTGTTTGAGGAAACGGCCCTCTTTAGTTATGATTTACGGACTCTAAACTCAAGGTTCAAGGTTCTTTATTTGCCTATATATATATATATAGGAGAAATCACACAAGTATAGAAGCAAAATGATAATCTGAGGCATAGTGCAGTTAAAATAAATATAAACATACGTAATTATACAATAGTAATGTTAATAGTATATAGCAATGTCATTTTTTTATGTTTACTGCTTTCTATCTATTTGTGGCTGTTGTGTATTAGGGGAGGGGCTTCAGGCTGAGGCTCGTTAACCTCCACCTGTTGCCCCAATCAGTTAATTAATCACACCTGCTGTTGATTAGGTGTAAAGGTCAGACTGGTGCTTTTGCTCCTGTTTTGAACCTGTTTTGTGTAACTTCTACTAGCTAAAAAGGCTTTTTACTGTAACGTCAGTGTTCATACACAGGTAAGTCCCTAAAGTTTGCTTTACTATACATTTGAAGTAAATTATCTGTCATTTACAGGCAGGAACGGCAACACTTTTCACTGTAGAAGAAGTAGCTTACTGTGCTAAAAGTTGGTCTATATTTGCTTGTTTGCACTGAGAAGAAGTCTTTTTCATGGCTGACATGTCTGAAATCTCTGGTCAAGTAATAAATCATTCAATAAAGACACACCTGCTGTTGAATAAGTGTAAAAAAGGTCAGGCTGGTGCATTTGCTCCTGTTTTGAACCTGTTTTGTGTGACTTTTACTAGCTAATGAAGGCTTTTATTGTAACGTCGGTGTTATTACACTGGTAAGTCCCTAAATTTTGCTTTTATATACATTTGAAGTCAGTCATCGGGGAGGAAAGGCAACATTATTAACTTAGAAATAGATTACTGTGCTAAAAGTTGGTCTATATTTGCTTTTTTTGCACTGAGAAGAAGTGTTTTTCATGACATGTCTGAAATCTCTGGTCAAGTAATCAATCATTCATTGGTATTGATCAGCCTGATGTTTTGCTCAATTTGTGCGATGAAGCAGCAAAATTTTCCTTTAATCTTTTCATATTTTGTTTATATTTTTGGCTGCCAGCCCCTCTGGTAATGACGCTCGATGGGAGTTAAATAAAGGATTTAAATCTGGCTTTTTTTTTTGTTGGTACCACAAATGCTGAGTTGTTCAGATGTGGCTCCATAACATAATACAGTGCCTCTACACAGCGTTTAGTGAGTGATCTGCGTCCCAACTCTGTGAATTCCCTTAAGTTTGACATGTATCCAGCCTTATGTAAATATTCATTAAATTTACTTCTTTATTGGAAGCCGTTTCGCTCATGGAATATATATTTTTGGACAAGCTATCAGCCTGTATAGCCTGTGTTAAATCTAAAGGAGCTTTCTGCAGCCAATCCAAACACATTTGGTCATGGCTTTGAAAAACATTACCTCTTACAGATATATAGTATTCCAGACCAGTGGGGAATATGGGTAAACATTAAACTACAGCTCTGAGAAGAGAGCAGCGGTGCCAGCGATGCTCTGGTGGAATTACCCTTGTATCCATGCGATGGTCCTTCGAGGGGTTTGAGCTTTGCACAGGTACTCGTCATTGGTGAAATCCAAGCCACTGGATTGTTAGCACGGCCGTTTAATTCTCATGACGTACAGCATGCTGTCATGAGAAGTTTTATTTCTTTTTGTGCTTATTTTGGGAGGATTCCACAGGACATAGCGCAGAGAAACCTTTTGGGTGGAGCCCTTTTTTTTATAGCGGAAAACCCGTGGTGCTTCGAAAGTTAGAAATGTATGGCTCGCTGTCGGCATTCCAGCTCATTCCATAGCTGTTGGACGGGGTGCAAGTTCTTCCAATAACTGGGAAAAGCATTTCTTTATGGAGCATGGAGGCATTGTCATGTAGAAACAGAGGAGAGATTTCTCCAAACTGTTGACACGAAATTGGAAGCACGCTGTTGGCTAAAATCTTGCATGATGTAGTGTTACGCTTTCGCCTCATTGACTACGTTTACATGCACATTAATATTGCACTGTTATTCCAAATATGACAATATGGCGAATTTGATACGGGTAAGGTAATCTTTATTCTGAATTGAGCATTTTCCAGTTAATTCATGTGGGATATGCTGATATTATTCAGGTCCTTGTCTTTTGGAAATAAGGGGAAAAAACATAATATTTTTCTGCATGTATACGTAGTCATTGTGATGTCCACACACTTTTGGCCACATCGTATTCTAACACTAGAAGTTTCAATGAACTAAACTGCCTGTCTTCATCAGTAAAGTGGAAATAAATCAGAAACTTATGAGACATCACCTTCCCTTTAAAATCCCAGGGAAAAACAAAACATCACATTTTGGCCGGCAGCGATGAGCTGGGATCTGTCCAACCGGAAAAGACGCCCAACAACCGTGTAAACCTTCAGTCATACAGCGAACCTGACAGCAATAAAACTCGTTTTTTTTTAAACAGTTACTGTTGTGAGCCAAAGAAAGAAAGACAGAAAGAAAGAAAGTCATGCTCTTTTTGGTCCCCTGTCCACCTGCAGCTCTCAGCGGTGACATCATGGATTACCTCACCATGAGAACATGTTCACCAGGGACGTGGCCTACATGCCGACACCGCTGGACTCCGTCCCGGGTCGCCCTGGATGGACGCAGCTTGTCGCATCTCAATCCCTCCTGCAGGAAGCCTCGCCGCTCAGTGGACATAAATCACACGGAGTAAGTAGACCGACCGTCATAAACCGCCTTCACATACTTAAACAAACAGGCAGGATACGCTATCCTCCGGTGCTCTGTTAAGTCACAGCCAGCAGGCCTTTTTACACACTTCTTATAAACGTAGCGAACTGATGTTTTCAATTAAAGTCGCCTCGGAGGTGAGTCGCTACCCGTGATTCATAAACCGACCTTAATAAGTTTTCATCGAGTCGTATCTCTCGAGTTGTTTGCGGAGAAATACGCTCTGTGAGGTGGAGGCAGCGAGGTCGGCCACACAAGAACAGGTCCAGCTGTTAGAGGAGGTGAAGGTTTGAGGTTAGCTCTGGGAGGAAGCTGCTCTTATTCCAACACTCTCTGCTAATCAGGGATACACTAATCTCTACACAATTTGTACTCAAGTCAGAAATTTCAGGGCGGGTACATCTGTGTTCTGTTTCGTTTTAGTTTTAGTCGTATGCACTAAACACAGCAAAAAACACATTTATAGACACATAGTGGGTCACTGGGGATAGAAAGTTTTTAGTCTCATAAAACTGGACAATTGGAGAAACTCAAAAATACAGACTTGTATGTTACCAGCGCTTTTTTTAGGCTTCTAATAACCTGCCGTTTCCATGATACGGACCTGACAGCGAGGGTGAGTTCACCTTTGATATCCAAACAGGCATCAACACACACTGACTGCATTCATCAGCCTGAAAGCGTGTCTCCAGCATCCTGCAGCCGAGTCAAGACTGATGTTGTTACCTTATCAAAGGTGGAGGTGTCTGCCGCTCCGGGAGAGAGGAGCTGGGAGGGGTGGACGGCTTCCTTTGACTGGCTGGCAGCCGACGGGACACCGGGCGTATTTATCCCTCGCCGCCGGCTTATCAGCGGGGCCTGTAAATCTACCTGACAGGTCTTTACAGGTGCCGTTAATCCCGCTGATTCAATTCATTTCGCTAACTGCTCGGATGCGGCCTCTCTCCGCGGGGAAGATCAAACCCCTCGCTCCGTTCTCGCCGAGTTTGTTTGTGTTGTCCTCGTGATGGAAAGCCAAATCCACTCTCTCTAACGTGGAGATGAAAGGTGTAATGCAGCCGCCGTGGCAGTCAGATTATTCCTCCAAACATGTTTGTGCTTCTTTATTTGCTGCACACTGGGGTTCGCTTTTTTTCTGACTGTTATTTACAGAGCAGAGATTTGCTGTGCAGGTATGCAGTTTTTCAGCGTAGCGCTGCTACACGCTCACATTTATCTGTATCTCGGAGCTGCCTTGGTAGTTTTGTACCACACAGCGCTGAAAGAGAAGAGGTTACTCTTTTATTTTCCTCTGTGTAGTTTTTTAGGGCTCTGTTAAGCTGACGATTTCCATTCAGATTTCACTTAAAAATTCTGTGTTATTTTAGTTGCTTATAAAGTCTGAGATTTGGCTATTCAGAGGTCTGAAACCAAACTGCCCGAAGAAAATAATGTTTTTACAAAACCGCTTTTCTTTTTTTTCCTCTTTCGCTATCAGTGATCTGTCAGACGGTGCTCTGCGGTGTCTCAGTCTGTGTTCACACTGTGAGCAAAAACATCCACGAGTCACTGGAAACATGAGGACGACCAACAAACGTGTTGCAGGAGGAGGTCTTGAACTTTTCACCTCTCGTCACGCTTCCTCATTTCACGACCAGGATCTCTGTCTGTCTGATAGGAGGAGAGGAGAGGAGAGGAGAGGTTAATTCTTGCCAGCTCTCCCTACAACTTGAATTTGTAACTCCTGTGTTATCAGCAGCTGGTCAGAACATCACGAAGACATCATCAAACTTTGCTGTCGTTGCAAAACTCGTCTCTTAAGAAGACATTTAGTAATGTGTCCCACTTTGAGAAAGGGCAGAGGTCATGCACCGCTGCAGAACAACCTTGTAGCTGTCATGGTCAATGGTAGAAGAAAAGAAGAAGAAGGTTTTGGAGTTACCTCAGCTTACCCTGCGAGGGTTTGCTGAGCTCAGTGGTTTTGAGCAAGGCCGTCCCCGATCACTCAGTTTTACATCGAAGTAATAACCTTTGTCTGCCCATCGTACCGTTGTCTCACTTCCTTCCTAAATGCAGCTCCAAGCTTCCAGTCAGGGATTCTCCAAGGCCTTTTTTTCTGATCTTGAGAGGGCCACTCACGAGGAAAAACAAGAGCAGATTGAATCTTGGCAGGTTTGCGTGTTTAAACGGAGCGGTCACCTCCGCCCGGCTTCCTGCTGCAAACATCAAGCACCGACCTTATCGTTTCCTCGCGGTGATTAGGCCGCTTCCTGGTGACTCCGGCGCAGGTTCAAGTTCATTTACGCTCGCCGTGCTTTAGAGCAGCGATTCTCAACCTGTTGGTGAGTCACTGTGATTCCTGCTCAGAGGGAAAAGATCAAAACGACGACCTTTAAAAGTAATCAAGACGTTAATTGGCTGGTTCCCTCGAACAGTTCTTAATCGGTTACATCTGTCTGTAAAGCCATAAGTGGACCTTTTCAGATGCATATGATTTTATGAGCATGCAATTGTTCACGCTTGCACTTTTCTTCTACCTGCTGCATCTCCTCGGCCATCTTTACATGTATGAAACACGTCTGGAGCGCTGGACATTTGGTTTATTGTAGCCGTAGTTTAGGAGGTTGTATTGATCTGTTGATAAAGAGACTATCTTTGTGGTTGTTAATAAGGGAGGGAGGTGAGTCTCGTCCATCGCTGCCCCCCCCCTCCCTCCCCCCAGCGAGCTGTTTTCTCTCCCCGTCTCTGATGGGACGTCCTCTCTCCGGCTCAGAGCTGAGAGGGGCGTTTATCTCTGACCCGCAGGTTCGGCCCCGCTGTCTCAGCTGCCAAAACAGCCCCATTCAACATTGTGCTGAGTTCATCAATGCTCCGCTGACACACACACACACACACACACACACACACACACACACACACACACACACACAGACGGAAATGCATACACAGATGCACACTGCAAAAAATGTCCACCATAAAATGTTAATCCTGTTTTTTTATAGTACTTTCTGTGGCGTTTCCTCACTGCATCCAAATCACTTGTCAATCAGTCATTATGAGCTGGATTGTGGCTTCTTCTATCTTCTCTTTTCTGCAGAAGTTTCTGTAGTTAGCGCTCTTTTTTTGATTAAGATAAATTAATAAACTAATCGATAGTATGAGTGTTAGTCGACAAAGAATTTCTTTGGTCGAAGAGATATATTATAGGTTGCATCAATCTTGTATTATAGAACATGATGACTGAGAATAGCAAAATGGATATTTATACATATTTAAATCCCAGAGACGAGATATTTCAGTTTGCTTTCAATGGTTGTTTCTGTTTCGCTATAATTCAAACTAACAAGAGTCTTGATTAAAAAATAAATATTTAAAGCTTTTGCATTGGAAATAAAATTCCAGATAATTATTTTCATTATTTTACCTTTTATTATTATTATTATTATTATGTATATTTTTCAATATTAATATTATTATTTTTTCTGTTAAACTGTTTATTCAAACAAAGCCAAAAAATATGAAGATTCCAAGTCTTAATTTTACTTGTTGTGTCTGAGCAACAGTCCAAAACTCAAATATTTATTTTTACAATAATATAAAACAGAGAAAGGCAGCAAATCTTCATTATTAAGACGCTGCTTTGCATTTTAATTAATTATCATAGGTGGATCCTCCCCCTGTTGTTTATATTATTTTTTTATATTATTCTTTTTTATTTTATTTAATTGTTTTACAAAAAGTGTGGCACATATGTACCACTTTTCTTTATCAGTGTTTAAAAGAAAACTTTATAAAAAAATAAATAAATAATCATACTGCTACAAACTACTTGATTAATCAATAATTTCAGGACTTAAGTGTGCATATTTTCGTCACCAACTCATTACGTTTTTTGTCTTCTCATAAAAAAAGCTTGACATTAAAGATAAACGAGTTAGCAAAGCAGATATTTCTTGTAGTGTGCACCCAGGAAAGCCCAGGACCAGCTCGGTCCGTTTGGCTGGATATCTGGGGACCTCTGTGACAACCTCCACCCCCTCCGTCGCCTATAGTGCCTATCAACCTCCGACAGGTCAGGTCCTCGCTCCTCGCTCACATACACAGAGGTCCCAAACCCAGAGAGCTCTCCCCTGTCACAACTGTCACTGGACTTGAACCGCGAGCAGAAAGCCTTTTTATCAGAGAACCTGAAGCGCTGCTCTGACAAAGCGGAGGAACTGCCAGAGACTGACCCCTGTGTATATTTAGCAGCAGCTTGGCAGTCGCCCATCCCAACTGTCGAGGCTGTCAGAGCCAACCTCCCCCCCGCCCCCCCCACCTCTCTTTGATTATGTAGAGAGGGAGCGCTTTTCATGTTCATTTAATCGCACGCAGTCAGGTAAATTCAAACAATTAACACCTCAGCCATGTTTTGCATTAGAGTGATGACTCTGTTATCAGTGTCACATCCTCTGCAGCTACTCTACTCCTTAAAAACAAAGACACGTCCGAGAGTCAAAGGTGGTGTGACTTGAGCTAACGTCCTGGCTAACAGAGTTTCCCTGATGTGAAGTTTGAAAGGCCCAGCTCAGTTTTAAAAAACATCGCAGGATATCGCGTTGCATCATACATTTAGGGCGCTTTCACAAGCCAACATTTAGTCCGTTTTAATCGAACTCTGGTACGGTTCGTTTGGGCGGTTGTGACCGCAGTAAGCAACCGAGTGAATCAAAACGCAGGCTGCTTGTGTGGGCATTTGTTGAGATGGACTGACCTGGATTTCTGCAGAAGTCTGATGTTTGCTTGACAACCTAAAAATGTGGCATTTCACCCGGGAGTGCCTGACGTCCTGCGTCACACAGAGCGTTGTGTGCCTGATGCGCGTTCTCATCAGCTTGCATTGGGTTGCCTCGTCACTTTTTGGATACGTTGGCAAAACCGTCCTCCAAACTTGCAGCCCAAACCAGATTCCAGGTTTTTGTTTCAGTCCTTTAACTTCTTCTTTGACTTGTCTCTCTGTGTCGTTTGATGATTTTTCACCCTGCAGATGTCACTTCTGTTCAAACGGCGAATATCTGACCATTTCATCTTTTATAACCTCATAACTGATGAAGTAGGCCAGAGCAAGCACCTAAATTAGACATTCAGCTTGAATACAGAATGAACGAGGGACCCTGTGCACTCTGAACACTGACTTGTAAAGATATCAAAAAGTTTTCCTCCTCTTTGTACTTCTTGCACTTATTTCTGGATCAGAACATGCAGCCGCACATTACCTCGGAGGAATGGTTTGTCTTTTTGATGTTTTAGACCTCTTTTTTGACTCTCCATATTGATAGACCTCATAACGGTGAGATAATTTCCACTTCTGAGGAACCTTTGCTTCTCTAAAAACCTCAATCAGTCCCGTTATCGCTCCATCCTCCAGCTCTGAGGATGAATCAGCACCGTGTGTCATCTACGGAGCCAGTGAGTCACCCTGCAGCTTGTTTGGGTGTAAAAGGCTGCGGTGTATTAGCATACAAGCCTACCTTTGTTTGCCCCTTTGTGTTTTATTATGTCAGATCGATGCTATGTGACGTGTGATTATTGTAGTGTAATAAAACGCACGAGGTCTCCCTGCTTACCTTCCTCTCTGGAACCTTAATGCAGCGAGCAGCGGAGCAGTGGTGCAAACTTTGAGCTTTAGATGTTTGAGCTCGTAAGCACACATCCTTCAGGAGGAGGAGGGATGGTGGGAGTTATTACACAGCATGAGATGACCCCGTCTTCTTCTTCTTCTTCTTCTTCTTCTTCTTCTTCTTCTTCTTCTTCTTCTTCTTCTTCTTCTTCTTCTTCTTCTTCTTCTTCTTCTTCTTCTTCTTCTTCTTCTTCTTCTTCTTCTTCTTCTTCTTCTTCTTCTAGCCCCAAACACTGATCGATATTTTTCACCATTTTCTGACAGTTTTATAGACCAAACAACTTATCGATTAATCAAGAAAATAATCAACAGATTCATCAATAATGAAATTTAGCACATTTGACAAAGACAGTGACTTTTGGGACAAAATAAATTCATTTTTGACAAACAATGATGCTTTTAAGGTTCATCAAGCGAGCTTTTCTTTTGTTACAAGCAAACTAAAGATCATGGATGCTCTTTACTTTAATATTCTGCAGATAACAGCAACTTCTAGGAAGTCATTTTTAACTGAAATGGAAGAGAGAAGCATCTCTTTATGATTTGGTGCTCCGTGTGTTCACAGTCCTGGTGATGAGTTACCTGTCAGGCCTGGTTTAAGTTCACACACACAGTGAGTTTCTCTGTATTTCAGCGCTCTCTCTGGCTGCGTGCCATGCGCTGCTTAGCGGGAATCTCAAATTGAACCTAATCGGTTCTCCAGTCACCGTGTTTAAATGGTCTTTTCGCCAGGTTAATGGGATTTCCGCCGAAAGGTCTGCACTCGACGTCTAAAGTGGTCGAGACAATCGCAATGAGCTCTGAGTCAAGTGTGATTAACCCGCTGACCCGCCTGTAGCCATCGGGCCTCTGCTCCCTCGCAGCTCAACTCTGTGTGCAAGTCAAGTCACATTTACTGAAGAGGATGTAAACAAGGACGAGGTGAAACAGATAAATACGTCCCAGGTTTCAGGGAACACAAAAGTAAAACCCAGGTTGAAATAAAGCAGAATGATTAATTACTTTACTCAAAGACCATTTTCATTTCCTTAAACTGTCTCAGACTCCTGACAGCGATGACACCAACAGCTACAGTCTTGTTACTTAACTCATAGTGCGTCGTCTAACTACCCTAACCTCTGATAATGGAGCGAATTGTTCCGCATCGATCCACGCCGCGCCGCCGTGCTGGTAATCATCCGTTTGTGTGGGTCAGCGTCTGTAATGATTTCTCTCTCCTCCTGCCCTCTGACCTTCACGGAGTGTATAAGTGTGAGTGTGTGTGTGTGTGTGCGCTATTGTTGAGCTTTAGCCAATGAACCGTCTTCTGACATGTCACGGAGGCAGAAATGAGCGGCGTTATCACCTCTGATGGCGTGTTCACTTCTTCTTCTTCTTCATGATTCAGTGTGTCAGTGAAGTGTTGCTGCCTCGGCATGTGTGAGAGCAAACTCTTGTTTTTACCTTTTATTTATCCAGTGAAGACTTCAGTTCGCCGTCAGAAAATATTACATTGTACACTTAATTTGTTTAGGTGAGCCTTTCTCTTAGGTGGCTAAAATACTTTTTTTTGCCGTCTCTGTCCACAGCACTGTACTTGCACTGGCTTTGCTCCGATGCCGTTGCTCCCGTCTGTTTCTCGAAGCTGGGGGCGTGCCGACCACCGTCTACTGTAAGTAATACACCTACTATGGATAAGTACCTCATACAACCCCACTTCTAAACACCTGAACTGTCCCTTTGAGTGTGGTTTTATGGAGCAACACCACTCTACAGACCTGCACAGGCCTTCAACTTGGACCCAAACCATATCCTGGGACTCTATTGACCTTGACCTCTAAAGGCTCATGTAAGGCGTTTACTAACCAGACCCAACAAGAGAACAAAGCGTTACACATCTAATTGGTCGAAAGTCAAACCCGTTGGGTCGCAGCAGAATATCCTGTTTCAGGTCTGGATGTTTTGGGCTTTGGTAGAACTCTGCAACACTTCCTGTGAGGTGACTGGACCAAAGTGTAGAAATACTTCATTCCTCCCATGGTCCATAGCTGCGGAGGTTGAAGGCCTGCTGTGTTAATAATAGTTTTGACTTATATCTCATAAGACTTTTCAATAACAACCTGCTTTGTTAAACGAATCAGGTGATATCTTTAAAGCCCAGAGCATGTAACACACATCAGCCAAAGAGTTAAGACACACCTACTTTCCATGGAAAAGTGCCATCATTTGTTTTAATTTGGAGCTTTTTGATGTGGCTTCAGTTGTCAGCGGATATCTCGTTTGGGAGGAAATCTTCACATGTTCACTTCAAACGCTGCAGGCAAAGGATTTCTCCTCCCTTTTTTTGTCAAAAGTAGCTTGCTTTAGAAATTAGGGTTGATTCAGTGACAGCTACAGCACACGTGTGAGAACTAGGTCACACAGTATTTAGACTGGTGCTTAAAGTGGTTACTCATGCCCACCTAGTGTGTTTTAATGGCAGCTGAGTTATTCCATCAACTCTGACTGAGCGGCGTCATTCCAGATAAGACGGAGAAAGTGAAAGTAAAACATGTGTTCACGTGTTGGTGGGAAAGTCCTGCGTCCAGGACGTCCATGCCGCTGGGCGTTGTTGGTGGATGTTGTAGTTCTGCACTGAAACAGTTTAATTCTCCCCAGCTGAAGTCAGCCGAGCAGCTTAAGCACAGAAAAGGATTTCAAGAGTAACTCCTGAGCCAAGCCTGCTGTATTCAGTTACTAATGTTTGCGTTGTGGCTCGGAGCGGGTGACATAATATTTGACATGAGATGCCAAGTGTGAGAAACTGTGTGTGTGTGTGTTTTGTTCTCCTCAGGGTGTGAAGGTATTAAACCAACTGGCAGCATCGGTTGAGAGCCCGTCGACTGATGGACCACAACAGCTGCACAGGTACAAAAGACACATTCACAGGATATTATAATGTCTTTTGTTTTATTTTGGTTGCTACGTTTCTAAATGTTGGAAGGTTTGCTGTTAATATTGTGTTGTTTTCTGTATTATAATTTATGTGAGGTTAGATTTTAAGCATCTATAACCTTCAAAAAGGACCAGTGTGTAACATTTCGGGGGATCTATTAGCAGAAATGGAATATAATATTCATAACTATGTTTTCATTAGTGTATAATCACCTGAAACAATGTGTTTTCGTTAGCTGAGAATGAGCCCTTCATATCTACATAGGGAGCGGGTCCTCTTCACGGAGTCCGCCATGTTTCTACAGTAGCACAGAACGTTGTGTTATGTTAATAATTTCCAAGGCATATCTTTAAAACCAATAAAATTCTATCAGAAAAAAAGATTAGTGTAAAACATTAAAGCCAACAGTTATTTGAAAACATTGAAATGCATTTGAAGTGCTCTACTCGTGAAGACACTCATTGTGTAACTCGACCCTGAAGTCGTATCCTGAGGTGAGAACGAGCCAAAACGTCATCACTTGCAATGATTTGTCCTTAAAATTCCTGTGAGCAAATTCAACCAGGAACACACACAATCCTCCACACACACTGTTTCCCAACAGGTGCAGAAGAAGATCAAGTTGCAACACTTTTCTTCCTCCCCCCCCCCTCCTCTTCTCCTTCCCGCCTCTCTCTTTCTCAAATTAATGCCAGCGAGAGCGGCTTTACAGACATTTCTGACGTGTGTGTGTGTGTGTGAGAGGGAGTGAAGGGGGGGGTCGCTAATAACCAGGCAAGGTACACTAATCTCCGATGGCAACATTTGGTTTACCTTAAGCTGGAGGGACAGCTGTATTAAAAGCAGGAATTATCCTAATCAGTTCAAACTCCATCCTCCTCCCTCCCCTCCTCCCTGCTTCACCTCTTTGCATATAAAACTTCCACATTAGGCTTAAGAGTACAACGGCTTAGCTGCTGTTCGCCCTACATCTGTCTTCCCTCGGCGACGACCAATCAGAGAGGTGGATGGAGGGATGACGGGAGGGAGGAGGAAGGTGGTTCGAGAAGGAAGGGAGAAAAAGATGGAGGACGGTGACAGGGAGGAGAGGAAAGGAGTGAGAATGAAGATACTGTACTTTTCACTCCTTTTACAGTTATCTTCATTAATCTATTTACTTTATATAGATATGCAAGCTTGTGCACGTACGCTATGCATGTCTGCATGCAAAGTTAGCGTCAGATTTTGACATCAGGTGGTTTCCAGGTGTGATTGAGTATAACAAACTTACATAAAGACACTTTTTTAATGTTTTCATTCATTTATTTTATTATTTCAGCACAGTAAAGCATCCTAAAGCTGTTTTTCTGAGGTGTATTTCCGACCTGTTCTGGCTGCCCTGCAAACAGCTTCTATCTGGCTCTTTTCTCTTTTTTTTCCTGCCTCTCTCCGAGGCCCTCGGCACCATAAATCCGACTGATTACTCCGCACCCCTTTTGCTTGACTGAACCTTCACAATCAGCCGTGGCCGCCAACAATGAGGCCCTGATGAATCAAACATCCATGGCATTAGTTTCACCTTGCTGCCCCTTTCCCATGCGCCGCCGCCTCTTTGTCAGGCCCCGGTTTGATGAGAAGGACTACTGACACTGGCTGCACCTATTGATAGACAATTCTGTAAGGACGGACCCCGACTACCCTACCAAACCCCAAACGCTCCTCCCTCTTCTTCCCCCCTTTGCCCCCAAAAATAAGTGACAAAATTTGATTGGGGCGCTGCTCTAAAACCCCTGCTGTCTGGTTTACAGGAGGCTTTGTGTTTAGTTTTTGGCTTTGGGGGTGCTTTATAGCAATGTCTCAATATTTGCCTGTACTTTTATGAAGTAGTCCTTCAACACACACAGGAGAAAAACTGTCTAAACACATCCAGACCAGGTCTCATGAAAGCGTTAAATGATTATAGTCCGTGGGCTTATTTTAATTTACGTCTGTAACTTAAATATCGTAACAAACCTACTTTTAAGCCAAACCGTGATGTTTTACTAAACTTAAACAATTAGTTTTGTTGCCTTTTTGTTTTGTCAATTTACAACGTTAACCATGTGTTTAAAACTGTTTAAAACTGTTTAAAACTGCGACCATAATCCGAGAGAAAATAGGTTTTTGAGAATGCAGTTTAGTTGTATGGGAACGTATTTTTGTAGGAGACAGATCTGCTTCTGTACACCTTTTAAAAATCATCGGCAAAGAAACAACAACTCTCAGATAAATGAAGTCGAGTAAGAAGCACTTTCTTTTAAATTAAACATCACAAAAGATCTCTAAAGTGAAGTAATATGTGTACTGTCCACAAATGTGTACTTGCAAGTACTTTACGTGACAGTTTCACATGATGAGCACATGAACATTGCATAAAATTCAATGCATGCTTTTGTCATATAATCCTTTAATGGTAGAGAAACATAATCGTCACCGTTATATCACCATAAACTTATACGAGTGTTTTTAAAACTGGTAGAAAAATAATTTAGGGTTTTCTTTGCCCCATGTATCTCTACTATCGACGATATATGGTGTCTCCCTACCTTCAAAACAGTCTAACAAATACTTTAAAACTTTATTTATAGCATCGATGCTGCTCTCACCTGTCTGATGTCACACAGCAGCTCTTTATTAACCTCTGCAGCCAGCAAAGAGGCGACTTCATGGGCTTTCTACGGCTGGCTTCTACAGCGTGGAGCGGGCAGCTCGGCCATGCAGCACCATCGTATCACTAGCAGAAGATCAAACCCTAAATGTACTGTGAAACTGTTTGGGGCCACTAACAACTAGCACAGCGCTTGGCAAACACCAGTGTGTGTGGGGAAGGAGAGAGAGAGAGTCGCTATAACGCTGAAGGCTGCTTATAATGAGAGAGACACAAAACACCGCACACTCTCAGCAGTGAAAGCTCATCCAACGTGCTACCCACAATGTTTTATTCATTGAGATATATTTGATTAGATTTGAATTTAATTGACATTTGGAGATAAATGAAGAGTTTCATTCCAAAATGAGACATCCACTATTTAACAAAATTAACACCTCTTAGAAAGTGATGACTGGCATGAAAGTAAAATCACATTAAAGCTTCTTGACATTGTTTATCACCAGAAATAAGCTTTAAGGATAAAATATGTGAAGTGATTATTGGAATTTTATCAAAATCAGAATCAGAAATACTTTATTGATCCCCGGCATTACAGTTGCTCTTATATAAACATAAAGAAATGTTAGAAAAAAGAAATAAAGGCGTATATAACATATAAATTATTTACATAATGCTACAATATATAACACAGTCTGATTAATTAGTGAGCTCCAGAGGTGTTTGTAGGCGTGTTTTCTCTCTTTGGATTGAACCACTAAAGGTGGAAACCACCTTTATGCTAAGCTATGCTAAACAGATCTGGGCTCCAGCTCCGTATTTAACATGCAAATAAGCCTTTTTTGCAAAATGTTGAACTCCTTCTTTAAGACAGTGGTCTACTGATATTACTTTTCATGCATATTGGAGCTGGTATTTGATATGCAGAAGTGAGGTCAGCAGGTGCATTCCCCGGAGGTTGAATTGGACAAATATTTTTTTCAATTTTCAGGACATCTAGAGCCACCTCTCAGCTGTTATGAAGTGATATTTGCACCATTCATCAGCTGAATCGTGTCCAGCCTACATCATTATTCATTTGCCAGTATTTCCCCAATTTATTCGCCAGTTTGTCCACCATTTATTGTGCTGAGCTTCAAATTGTTTTTGCGATATTGCAGGAAATATTTGATCAGTTTCTCCCTGTTCAGATTGTCTAACTGGAGGTGTGTAGGTTAGTCTCTGCAGAGGTTGTGGAAAAAAAGTTATTTCAACGGCACTATAAGTAAGAATCCTGTTCATTTTCTTTTAGGAGACACTGTAGTCGGAGCACTTCCAAGGCTTGGATGGGCATGAAACTCTCCCAGTTGAACCATCAGTGCAAAATACTACGACTCCCACGGATCATTGTGGTAAGAGACATCCAATCACAGAGCTTTAAATACTGCTGTGGGCCTGCGAGCAGGGGGTAAAGATTACACTGTGTACCCTGATAAAACATTCAGCAGTTCACTTTTAAATTCTGGGTCATTATTAGATGAATCCAGCAACTACGGCGTTTTGTTCCCATTCGCAACAACAAAGAACTATGGGATATCTATAGCTCCGATATACACTTTTTACTGGCAGCAACGGTCACTGAGGCTCATGGGTATTGTATAGTATTTATAACCAAACTGAAAAAAAACATGATTCTCAGTAATCAGTAAGAATTGAAATATTTTGGGCCATAACATAAACGTCTAGTATTATGATAAATTATCCAGGAGACGTTGATGTTTGGTGTGTTGAGGAACAACTGTGTTACAAAAAGTTATTTTTCATGAGTTTTCCTACGAATATTCAGCAACACAAGCAATCAGTGCGCCTGCACAAACCCTTGCAGTGATCAGGCAAAAAACGTCTTGGTTAGGTTTAGCTTTTTAGTTTGTAGTTATTAGTGCATTACTTTTTGTAGCTATGAACGGTGTATGAGAACAGCTTGTAAAGTGCATGTAATCCTTTAAATCTATCTCACTGAGAAGGTTCTTTAAAGCTCCATAAAGGTGCCATGTGGAACTATTTGTTTACAGTGCCATTGAGAACTTTCTGCACTGTGAAAGTCCAGTGTAAACCTTTGAACATGCTTTTCAAGAACAAATATGTCATGCTCAACAATGTCCATCAAAAACAATGTGACCTTGGTTCTTTGGAGATCCTTTCATTGTGTTAAATCCTTTTGTAAAATGGCACTTTGCAGCAGCACATGGATTGTTGAAGCTTACATGCAACAGAGCCGTTTCTGTAGCACATACACAGACATTTGGAGTATTTCCATGGAATAAAAAATCCCTCTTTGTTCGGGATGATGGCTTCCCTTCAGTCTCAACATGTGTCCGGCCCAGCGAGGTTTAAATCTGCCCACCTGTCCACACACTAATCCTCCCAGCCTTATTACAAAACTGTGCAATTAATTAAAGGCTCAATCGTTGGGATTAGTAACCTACATTCAATTTGATACTCGTATCAGTAACTCAAGTATGTACGAAAAGTGTGTTTTCCAGGATTTAGGAAAAGAACATTGGCTCAAATGTGAAACTCTCAAAATGTTGCCAGGAAAATGATGCAAAAACAACGAGAGGTGGTTTTAGTGCAACAGCAGTGCTATTCTCGTTTACAGTGGCATTACGGAGATTAAGATTATCTCCGCTGTATGTTTACAGCATAATGAAACAGGCCTGATATAATGACCATCAAATCTGGATTAGGTCATTCACAGCAGAGGAGGGAATTTATTCCAATGATTATTGTGAACAGGTTGTGCTGCAACGCAATCTCTTTCTGGGCTGACGTATGCCTGTACACCTCATACACGCACACCTATGCACACACACACACATGCGGTGGATTATTGCTTTTAAACACACTATTTTGTGTCATGAATACATTTCCCATCTTGCTCAATCACATGTAGAAACACACGCATGTCCACAGAGAACAGACGCACTGCTGCAAAAATAAAATAGCAGGACAAAATAAGTGCAAACTGTGTGTGTTTACATGCATGTGTGTGTGTGTGCGCGCGTGTGTGTGTACAGGGCCGTTACAAAAGCAGGTTACGGCAGCACAGAAATGACACGGTGCAACAGATGATGGGCATTATCCCATCAACCTGCTGTTTCTGTACACACTCTGTCCCCTCTATGTTCTCTTTGAAAGGACAGCAGGAGTGTGTGTGTGTGTGTGTGTGTGTGTGTGTGTGATGGGTGAAGGGGGGGGGTCCGTTCACACACCCAAACACACACACTTTCATGCACACACACACTCTGCACCTGTCACAAACAGCCTGTCAGAGCAGGAGAAAAGAAACTTCAGCCATGAGGAAGAGCGGGGTGTCTGTTAAGGCCATAACTGATTCAACTGAACTGATTACAGACAGGAAATGTCTTGCTTTTAAAGCTGCAGTAGCAAAGTTTAAACACTGAATTTTTGAGGACTGAAATACCCATAAATCCTCCAACGTGACGTCACTAAATTTCTTACATTCCTAAACCAAGACAAAATCTTGTGAGCTCAGTTTTCCCTCTTAAGACTTTAGTTTGGACCAATCTGTGACAGCTATTTAATTTAGGTGTTGTAAGTACAAGATGAAGCACAATCCTGCAACACAACGGCCTAATTAACACCTCAAATTAGTTAAGAAACCAATATTTGGTGAGTAGTTTTGGGGGGAAAGATCAAATACAGCCACCTTGTTCTTCCAGTTGTCGGATGATGTGTTGCTATCTGGCAAAGTTTGAGCCAAATTAAAAAATGTTTGACACGTGTTGCTGGACATTCGTAGGATAAAAGCACAAAAAATGAGGAATAACTTTTTGTAAGATATCATACAAACCGGAGTATGAGGATACGTTGACCATCTTTGTCACCATCTTTATCCCGCCTTTAAAACTCGATGGTTGTTTTTTTCTGCATCAGTGGGCAAAACACCAAACCTGTTTGAATCAATGAAAACATCTGAAATGTGGGCAGGAATTCAGGCTACTTTTAAGTAAGTAAAGTAACAATTCAACTCATTCAGTCACTAAAAGTTGAGGATGAAAATATGAAGCATGTTTGATAGAAGTCAGGACGTCCCAGATGAGGTTAGGACCATGTGAAGGTAGTTAAATTGAGGCACGGTAACCCTCTCACTGCTCTCTAACAATCCTGCCCAACCTGACTGACAGATATTCATAAAGAAGGTGTATCAGCAAACACCAGATCTACAAATATGCAGGTGTAAACCGTGTGTGTAATGCACCTTGCCAGAAGGTTAACTCCACTGCCTGTAAATTGCCGCCGCCCCCCCACCACCACCACCGGACAATAGGCTCAGCAGTGGCCTGGTGATTGCCTCTTTTCAAATGGAAATGCCGGTCGCCTCTCTTCTGCCAGGTTCCCCTAAGCAGTGTACAAATTACAGTTTACAAGGCATGGAGGAATAAAAAAAAAAAAAAGAGCGAGAGAGCAGATAGACAGAAAAAGAGAAGGTGGGAGGGAGCAGAAGCAGAATATCTTTTCTCTTGCTATTTTTTTTTTTTCTTTTTTTAATTCGGCAAAGTGACATGTAAATTAGCCTTTAAGTGCTCCACTCGGGGACTGTGATCGTGCCCTAATTGTCACAGTCAATTGTGGCCAACAGTCTCTTCAATCCAGGCAGCTTTTGACAACAAGCACGCCAGGATCAAAAGACGAATCATCGACTCCCCTCCCAACACACACACACCGGCACACACTGTGATTTTAGGCGGCTGCAAAGAAAAATGGTGAGAGGTGAGAGTGATAGCAAGATGGCAGGAAGTGGTGAACACAACAGCAATTTGCTTCCTACACCAGCTTATATCAACATTCCCCAAAATCCTTTTGAGTGTCAAGATAACAAACGCCACGGATGACAATGCAGCGAAGGATGGTATGTCTAAAATGAGCAGTGGAGGTATACAGTGCATCCAGCAGACCGTGAACCGACTTTCTCCAAGTCCTACAGGGCCATAAACTTTAGCGGAGGATGAAACGGATATGTTTGTCTGAGGCAGCGCTGAAAAATAATGCAAACATTTGAAACCGCAAACGAGCAAACTGCAAAGTCTTATCGAAGAGGCCACGGGTTCAAAGCTGACTTCTCTGCAAAACTTCTGCCACAGTAGGTGAAAAAAACATTAGTTTGTTGCCATTTAGTTTATAGTTGGACACACACACACACTTATTTTAGCCATGTTTAGAGGCAGTACACTAGCAAGAAGGCAAAGTCTTGGAAGTCAGTTTGTTGTACTGTACTATGTGCTGATTATTTGCGTAATGTGATTTTTTTTTTTTTAGATTGTTAAGAGAAAAGGATGTCATGTTACAAAGCTCAGTGACTGAATTTGTAGCTAGGATGTTACATAGTGCATACGGATCACTTCTCCACATTTTTAATTTGTTTTATCCAACTAATTTCCTATGGCAGATATGTTTTGTGAGAAAAGTAATGCTGCCCATTATATGTTTTATGTTTATATGTTATCCAGAGATTCTCTGTACCAAATTTGGTGGCGATCGCTAAAAATTTGTAGGAAGAGTAGCAAAAAATCTGATTTGGACTAGACACAAATGGCTTATATGTATAGATTCATCTGGACCCACAAAATCCAGGAAACTAATTGTTGTAGTAGTTTTGTTTCCGAGAGTTATGGTTAAAAAGTTACAGGCTAAAACGTAAAGTTCATTGTTATAGCGCCACCATCTGGTCAGATTGCACCACATTGGAAACTGCACTCCCCGGGGTCCTGACTGAGCAATACACGCCCCGTTGGAAGAACGGTTCTCGAGACATGTGAAGGACACACAGACAGACAGACAGACAGAGATTCCTCGCTTTATATTTAGATAATTACTCACGTGCTGTATGAGCAATAATCCAACAATATCTGCCCCTGGCAACCAAAACATGATTCAGATTTTTATGGGTTTGCTGAGGCGACTCAAAGCACTTGGTTACATTTAGGGAAAGACTGTGGTTTTGGTTTAAAGTCAATGCATCTTGTCACTGCTTTCTTTTTCCAATATTTAGTCAAAACCACGCTAAACTTAACCAAGTGTTTCATTAATCTAAACCTAACCAGACTTGGGCCACAGGTCACAAACTCTGGTTTCCAGTGGCGAAGTCTTTGTTCAGTATGACCAACCTGACCACCTCCATATGTGCGGTTAAAAAAGAATCATAACACTTCCTGCACTGGAAAAAGTTCCTTTTTTTAAATGTATTTGGCACAACAAATTGGTACTAAAGAAACTTATTTTGTAGAATGAATTGCTGATATTTATACTCACATGAGTCATGGTTCAGAAAAATATATTTAACCTGTTTGTGCCCGCAACTGAAATGTTTAATGTCCTTTGGTGGAAGTGTTTTCTGGGCTAAACACAAATATGAAGAAATTTTCATTCAAGAGTTTTTCTTATCACACTATATCTAGTATTCGGGCACATGGGACTGTACTCAAATACTAGATATAGTATGATAAGAAAATGTCTGTGTCTCAGAAACTACAAGGAGCACAATCAAGTATTCGGTGTCTATGAACTCATAACAAGTTGAATATCAAAGATATGCACACATACGCAATGTAAAAAAATATATATTTCATTTAATAAACAAACAAAATGCATCTCTCGGGAGTAAAGTGTCCGGTTACATGATTTCTGGGTAATGAAGTCCTCAAAATTCAGTTACCTTTTGTTGCCATTTTGGGCTGCAACAGTTCCCTTTAAATAGAAACACCTTAAAATAAGCAGTTCCTTGCTGTTTGTTCATGTATCTGCATCCGTGTTGCACTATTACATGTGATTACAGATTACTTGTTTTCTCTCTTCCTCTCTCTGCAGCTGATGCCCGGTTGATGTGGAGAGATCTGACTGAGCCGGACGAGGTTTGTGCACATGTAAGTCAGATCTTTTAATTCTATCTCTGTGTCCTGAGAGGATGTAAACTCATATACAGAGGCAGATATTAAGAGCACGCCGATATGCAAATGTCTGTCGAGATTAGAGCTACAACAATTATTCAAATGTTTGATTAATTATTCATCGGAGACGCCGTCAATTATTAATTTCAGCGAGCGATAAGTCGTCTTTTTTTCTTCTTCTTCTTCTCAGAGTAAAAAGTTTTCTTGTGGGATCTATCAGAGTCCCAATCAAAAGTATTTTATTTGTCAAGTACAGTAAATGTGCAGGAATTGTTTTGGTGGCGCTGCAACAGAGACTAGACAGACTGCATATCACATTAGATACTGTATATGCACACTCTTCCTTGATGTCTATCTTATCAATTGGTGTCGTCATGGCCTAGTGGTTTAAAATGCATACCATGCACCACAGCATCCCTTTCTCTTTACTGTCAGCTGTCAAATAAAGGCAAGAAACGTCACATTATTAGAAAGTTAAAAGCCATCCTGCAGAAATAATTGTGTTTTTAGGTTTGTCTGCAATCATATCAATGGGGTGGACAAAATATTTGAAACACTTATCAGTATAATTCAATTAGGGCTGTCAATTGATTCTAGTAAATTCTAGACTTTGGAAATAGAAGTTAGACCAAAAACATCTTAACTCAAGGTCAACTTACTTTTATTTATTTATTTGTTTAGCTTTCAGCTTCTTCAGTTGGAGCTTTCTCTGTTGTCATACTATTAATTGGCATATTAGTCATATTAAGTGGTCACTTTGATACCATTTTTACATTTTAAATATTGATTCATGTCCCCAAAAATGAGAGAATCAAGACAAATAGAAAAAAAAATAAAGTATCAGGTGGAATAAAAGGTATCAGTTATGTGTGTGTGTGTGGTGAAACCAAACAAAGAAGAGTTGTTTTTCCCAACTTGTTGTTTGGAAGCCACGAAGCATCTGACCTCTCTGCATGAAAAGAAGAAGAAATAACAGACGCCTAACACATGATACGTTTGTCTTTTTCTTGTAAGAGTCTCAGTCGAATAAGTGGTCATTTGTGGAAGCCTCTGCACAGTTTTCAGCTAACAAGAACAACATAAAAAATCAATACTTTTTTGTTGTAAGCATTTGTTTCTGCAGCAATCTGCTATGCAGCAATCTTGTTCTCTCTGCTAGTTTCCTTGTTCAGCTGAGAGAGATCAGAAAGGAGTTTTTTTCTCCCACTCTCTCTCGCTCATGGCGAATGTAAACTAAATTCATTTTGCATGTTTGAGGAGTCCTCGCAGATCACACGCTGAAGCCTTCGCCTCTCGCTCTTTAATTGTCCGTCAATCTCTGGAGTTGTTGTGGTGCTGAGGCTCTTGCGGTGGCTATCACAGAGCCAAACCCCGTCGAGAGATGTTCAGTTTGATGTTGCAGAGCTGGAAGAGCCACAAACAAGCGCCGAGAGGAGCCAGAGAGGAGATGTGATCTAGGATGTTACGGCCTCGCTGTCATGCATTCAAAACCTCTGAACGCCAACAACAACCGTTATTTTAATTAAAAAGAGGCAAAAGTTGCTTTCAGGGCTGCAGCACAAACTGTATGCGGAGGGTTTAACACTCGAGAGGCCGCGCCGCAGTCACTTGACAGCTGTTTTGAATTGTAGAAGTGAATTTTCTAAATGTCCCTCCTCTTTTTCTAGACCCACTTTCTGGTCAAGACAGCTTTGTTTGATTGTATTTACACCAACTGCTCCAGCTCAGGGCTGACTGCTAGGACTTTGTTTTTCTCCGTACACTCTATACTAATTAATAAAACATCGTTTTATAAAGTTATTTAACATCTACTGGACAAATTAATAGAAAATGGAGTTATTATTTTAGCTAGTAATCCATGCTGTGGGTGAATCTGAGTCATCATGATGAGGCGTTTCATCCCAAAAGAAAAAACTCCCCTCTTACTTCATGTCTTACTTCATGTTAAATGCTGAGAAAAGCTTCACCACCCAACACATGAGTTGTTTTGTGAAAAGAGCTGCTAACTCACCTTGAATTACTCAGATTTTTATCCATTATTTTATTGAGGTTTCCCATGTTTAAGCTGATGTTATTATCCCGATAAGAATCAGACTGTGGAGGAAAAGCTGAATCACTGCTTTCCCTGGAAAAAAGTCAGAGTTGTTTGTGCCAACGATTAAAGTGTTTTGGCACAAAATGATCGTCCGCCTCAAGCCAAAGACTTGAGTGTAACTTGTAGCCACATCAGTCTAGCGCTGTGTTGCTTTGACCTTTGACCTCAGGAGCTCAAACCTCATCTACAGTTACAGATATAAAATCTAAATTATGACTCTTCTCTCTCTGTTTTCTCTTCATGATGCGTCAACGTTATTGCAGTGATTCTACCACCGTCGTACTGTGATGACATCCTGCAGCAGCTCGCCACATCTTGGAGACACAAGTAAGTGTTTTAAATAAATACACCCACACCTGTGCTTTATGTCAGGAGAAAGAAAAATAATTTGATGGAAATACGCAAGTTTTTAATAGGGCTGTCAAAGTTAACACGATAATAACGCAAATTCATTTTAACGCCAATTTCTTTAACGCATTAACGCAACTTGTGATTTTTAGGTTGTAGCGGCTCAGTTTTAAAACTAGAATGAAGATACTGGTATCACATGAAACTATAAAACCTAAAGAATCCATTGGTACCAACCATGTCATGCTAGCTTGTCGCTAAATAACGCTCCAAAGTTACACTAAATTTTGGCGAGGAAAAACTGTCATGGCCATATTCAAAGGGGTACCTTGACCTCTGACCTCAAGATATGTGAATGAAAATGGGTTCTTTGAGTACCCATGAGTCTCCCCTTTACAGACATGCCCACTTTATGATAATCACATGCAGTTTGGGGCAAGTCATAGTCAAGTCAGCACACTGACACACTGACAGCTGTTGTTGCCTGTTGGGCTGCAGTTTGCCATGTTATGATTTGAGCATATTTTCTATGCTAAATGCAGTACCTGTGAGGGTTTCTGGACAATATCTCTCATTGTTTTGTGTTGTTAATTGATTTACAATAATAAATATATACATACATTTGCATAAAGCAGCATATTTGTCCACTCCCATGTTGATAAGAGTGTTAAATACTTGACAAATATCCCTTTAAGGTACATTTTGAACAGATACAAATGTGCGATTAAATATTTTAATCGATTGACAGCCCTAGTTTTACATAGAAAATATATCGTAAATGTGAGTCTTTTAGTTGCTCAAATTAAGGTCTTAAAAGTAATTAATAAGCACAAATGACCAAGATGAATTTTTTATGGAGAGTGAGACTGGGCATAGATTCATCACTGGATGCACCACGCTGTCATGTGACTCTCACAGATCTAAATTAGGCCAATAATCAGGGACGCCTGGCGGCTGAGTTGTTGAATGCACAACATGTACATACAACTGTTTCAGTCCCGAGGCGTGTTCTGCTGCTCTGTCTCTCCCTCGTCTTAGTTCACTGTAAAACACCAGAGCAAAAACAAAAAGCGTTTATTATGATGTAGAATGAGAGCAGGCTGTGTTGGATGACTGTATCACTGGTCAGCGATGTTGACTGCCTACCTCCTTTAAGTGGGGATCTTATTTCACTCTGTAATGAAACCTGCTGCTATTCAGCTTCCAGCTGAGCATTTTATGCTGATCTGATGTCTGTTTTAGTGAAGATCACACTTTTATATGAAAAGAAATGTGAAGAAAAAAACTGAATTTTACCTGTAGATGTTCAAATTTGACAAATTCACCCCAAGAATTTGGCATCAACTTGCAAAAAACGCCTTTTCCAGAGGATGCCATCATGCTGCAGTGACCTCTGACCTTCCTACTGTTGGTTGCTTGGTGCAGAGCTTGAATTTACAGCATATGCATGAACAAGAATATGATCAGCTTGACTGTAAAAACCTCCAGTGATCTTTGTTTGCTGCGTTGCTCCTGTTGCATAAACTTTGCTGAGACGTTCGGTCATGTAACAGCAGCTGACACACAATCCAGCAGCGAGTGTGACTCCTCTATAGTATGTCCAAACAGAAGTCGTAATTAGACCGACAGATTCTCTAAATACTAAGAAACATTCCTACAACGCCGCTGCACCGCTGTGTTTGTGTTGACGCTGTCAAGAAACTAAAAGTGGGCCTCACACACACACTCACACACACTCTCACACACACTCTCACACACACACTCTCACACTCACACTGAGGCAGAGAGAAAATTAGGATTATAATCTTGGTAATCAGCAGTCATGCCCGAGGCAGACAGCTGCACAACTGCACAGCTCCAATTTAGGTGTTGGACATTAAAAAGCATTAAACCCAAGTGAATTTCCACTTATTGATTTTTCTGGGGCAACATTTCAACATCAGAAAAAATAAGCCGGGAGATAATGTGCTGCAACATTTTTATTTATTTAGAGGAAAAATACAAACACAGAGCAATACAGTTAAAAATCAGCACAATTCATTAGAAAATATTTCAATAATTACAAATCTGCAGCCTCTGTTTGTTGACAATTAATCTCATAAATATCAATTTTCCCAAAACATTTTTCTCATAATTAATTTAATCACATTGTGCATCAACATTTTTCATTTTTAATCGTAAATTAACAATTCATTGCAGGTGTTGTTTTTTGGCCCCTCATTTAAATCCATATATTCATTAAGCACAAGGTCCCCCTATAGGTCACACACCGACTGTAATCCGCTTTCACGGTGAATATGCGGCCCCGCAGTGTGCGTAAAAAAAAAAAAAAAAAGGTGCCACTCCAGACTCGCTAGGATGAATGGGACGCTGAGCTACGGTTCAAGTGTGTGTGTGTGTGTGTGTGTGTGTGAGAGAGAGAGAGAGAGAGATAGTGTGCGTGTGAGAGAGATAGAGTGTGTGTGTGCTGGACTGCTTCGTTTACATGCGCGCACCGTGGCAGTAAATTACGCATGACAATAATTCACCCAGGACCGGATCCAGTTTCGACCCGAGCAAAACGGGATGCAGAGCATCTTCACCCCGCTTCTTCTGCCATCCTCCTCTTCCTCCTCTTCCTCTTTGTTGTTCGATATGAAGAAGAAACATGATGGAAACGATTCAAACACCAAAGAGAATAAAGTAAACTCACCAAAAAGACTATTTGGCATCGGAGTCTTTGGCTGAGTCCTCCGGTCCACGCAGACAAGTTGGAGAGGAACTAAAGTTGAAGGATAATAATTATTATAATAACACAAATTATTACTTTTAATGATATGATAATAATAAATGGTGTTCCACAAAAAACGCAGGTCAAAAATAAACAAAAAAATAAATAAAATTCCTCCCAGAAGCTACGACTCTGTTGGTTTGTGATTTCTTTTTGCTGCATCTGATTGTTATTTTTTTTTTTTTTGGATATGGGGGTGGAGGGGGGGTGTATAAGGGGGGGCATCAACCAGTTCAGCCCCTTGATTGATGATTTAATTAGCCATACAGTGGCGAACTGCAGGAGGACAGGACACAAAATAATGCTTTATTTACATAACCAATCACTGCGCTGCAAAGGTGGAGCTTCTCTCTCTCTCTCTCTCTCTCTCTCTCTCTCTCTCTCTCCCCCAGACATGGCTGCTGCTGCTGCTGCTTCTGCTGCTGCTGACTTCTTTAATAAATGCGAGATTCATCCTGTTAAGTGGCGTCCAGAAGGAAAAATGTCTCTAATAATCGTGGAATACTCCTGTGATAGTCCTGTAATATCCCCTCAGTGCGTCTGCGGCTCTCTGTAGGAACTTTACCGTCACTTTATTCTACTTTATGGTCTTTTTTCAGCTCCTTTAGTAGCAACAGAATATTCCTACAGAGGCTGTAGAGCTGCATAATATCCCACTTTTATTTGGGATTCACAATTTTGGTTAGGAGGTGTGCAAATAAGCAAGAATGCAATTCTTTTTCCCCTGCAGAGTGTGACTGTATGTGGAGTTTACATGCACCTGCAGCACGCGTTGATGCTGCAGGTGCATCACAGGTAATAAAACAACAATTATTTACAGTTACGCTGCAAAATCTAAAGTTTTTTTTTTTTTTACCTTTGCAATCTTAATTTTCCCCCAAAAATCAAGTCACAAAATCAGCCAAACTGTTTGTTCCCAAAAGCTCAAATAATTCCCTAAAACAAGTGGAATCACATTAAAACACATGTAAGTAAATTACGCAAAATATTATACAAGAAAACGTCCGTTTGCAATGGAAACAAGTGGAGCTATCCACACTTTTTACGCAAAAAAAACACAGTTTTACGCAAAATGATGGATATTTTTTGCAGCGTAGATAAAAAGCCGAGCATCCCCAAACCTTTTGCAGCCAATTACAATAATGAAGAATATGTGGGATTGCCTGCCTGCATCCTGCCGTATCAACCCCTGCCATTTCTGCAAATTAAACAGAGTGGAAATAGAAATAAATATAAAAAAAAAAATCCTTACATGATTGCGGCCGGCGTGGACGCGCTCCAAGTTTCTCTCCCCCCCTTCTCCACTATAACACACGAAGAAAGGGAGGAAAAAACACACACACTGTCGCCTGGTCTTTGCTCCGCGTCGAAGCCCGACATAGTTGGTTTCACTCAAAAAGAGAAGAGAGAGGGGAAGAAAAGGGGGGGGGGGAGAGAAAGGAGAAGAGGGAGGAAAAAAAAAAAAAAAAAACTTCACGTTCAACCCAGAAGATGCTCACGTTTGGCTCTCCTCAATTATCCCCTCCCGTGAAGATAGGTGGCGTGCGTTTCAGGGGGCTTCTCCTCTGTGTTACACGGCAAAGAAAAGGAGGTGGAAAGGAAAAAAATGTCATTAGAAGAGGCGTAACACGTCAGTCCCTACCCAGGTTTGTTTCCTGGAGTGGGTGTAAGACATCAGTTGTAAACCTGCCCTAGCAGGAATAGCGGTCCCTCCCTCCTCCCAACTATTTCTGAGGCTTTATTTCTAAGGCTTTATTATCACCGGTGGAACAGGATCCGCTCACCGACGCGCTCCAGTATCATCCCTCCTCGCAACTCCTATCCACAAGACACCTCTTTACTCCCCCTAAAAAGCAGGTATGTGCCTCCTCGCTTCTCATTTCGAGCGCTTTTTTTACGCACAAAATGTTGGACGATAAACTTCCGTCGGAGTTGGAGCTCAACTTCGCCTCACCTGCACAGGTGGAAATCTTTTTCCTTTTTTTTTTTCCTTTCCCTCCGTGATGTAGAGGCGTCCTGAGAGCCGGGGAAGATGGGGCTTTTTTGCGGGGCGTTTGGCGCTGAACAACACCGCTTATCCTTGGGAAGGAAAAAGCGCGATTACATCCCGTTTTTCCTCTCTTAGTCTCCGGCTTTATTCTATTTGTGTCTTGTTTGTTTCATCCAGCTAAACGTCCCACAACAAACAAACATCTTGTCAATATTCCCTGCTTCTTCTCCTCCTAATAACGGTATTTGCGCACATAAATTAGCCGCGATTTGAATCTTATCGCTTTTGTTTATGCGCCATTAAAGATTTTCTCCTATAGTCCGGAGTCTTTGGCACATTTTAACAATTATTCCCCATCTGTTATTTATTAACTGGTGACAAGAGGGGTTTATTAAAGCTAGAAGTGTCATTTTCTCAGGCGGAACCAAGTGTTTATTGAAGTTCTATGAGTTTGAATCGGACCACACAGAGAAGCTGGTGTCGCTTTGCCGTCTCTGAGCTCTGATTTGACCCTAAAAATGTGATTTATTAACATGTTTCGCTTTCTGTTCCAAAGCGCGCAAAACCTGAGCAAATCCTGTTTAGTTTTAATAGAAATAAGTAAAAGATTTATTATGTTTAAAAGTGAAGAAAAATACAAACCGGATGGTTAAACTTTTCTGAATGAAATAAGCGAAATGAATTGTGGTTTTTCCTAATAAGAGAAATGACATTTCCCTTCTTCCTCCTGCTGCTGTTAATGCCACTAAGCTGAGAGCTGAAAATCTAAATGAGATGGACACGGATGCCCTCTCCGCTCCTTCTCATACTTTCACCCACGGCTCTTTTTTTCTTTTCTTTTTTTACAATCTGTCCCTCCATCCAACTTACATTTGCTGCCTCTTGTCGCGCGTCCGGCGCAAGTGGATCTCCCCGCTAATGCCCACATTGTTGGTGTTGCTCTGTGTGTGTGTGTGTTTCCCGTCAGATATCAAGCTGAAATCAAGGAATCGAGTCCATGCGAGCTGCCATCTGATCCCACACACACTTATCAATGAAGCAAGAGATCATGGCGGATGGCCCCAGGTGTAAGAGGCGAAAACAAGCCAACCCGAGACGGAAAAACGGTAAGAAAAAGCTCGGGGAGACACATCGAGCGGTCGAGGGGGGGGGGGGGGATATCTTTGGATGTACGCCTGGTTTGAAGGTTTCCACTGCGGTCCGGGGGTGTGTGGAGGGTCCGCGGCTGGTGCGCCGTCCCCTTTTACGCAGGGATAAAGGAACCGCTTTCCGGCGGAGAAACTGTGCGTAAATGCGCCTGTGGAATCTGTCAAAAAAATCATGTTTTCAGGGGATTATTTTGTGATGAGGTTAGTTGGAAACTTGTGGATGTTTGAAAGTTGGAGCGTATAGCGGTGCCGGCTGCTCTCTCGCCGGGACAAACCCCGCCATGGGGGACCGAGTAACGGTCACTCAGAGAGCAGCGCTGTGCCTGGAGCAGCAAGCTGGAAAACTCCAATCTTGTGACTTGAGTTTTGATTTGCTTTAATCCGCCCGTTATCCGGGATATTTTTCTCTTTATATTCAGGCCCTTTACATCACCTCCATGAGGCACATTTTCTAGTGATTTCCCCCCCCTCTCATTGTCGCTGTTTTCCGGGGTGAAATAATTCACAGGGAGATGGTTGTTGCTTTAGTTTTTTTAAAGCTGTGCGTTTTTGTTGTCTTAAGTTTATTGCAGTGGAGGCTTCATATATAAATTGGATGACATGTTTGATAAATGCTGGACATTAATTGGGTCTGGACTGGAGCGCTGGAGGTGCACATTTGTAGCTTTTCTTTCTCCATTTGACTGCACAGTTTCCCACAAGAGGCAAATCTGCAGTGACATTTCCTGGCCCCGTTATTCCTGATTATTCCAAACACACACTGAAGCTGTGTGTGTGCGTGTGCGTGTGCGCGCGCGTGTGTGTGTGTGTGTGTGTGTGTGTGTGTAGCATCGAGGCTGCTTTTATTTGCTTTCTTCACAACAGTTTTTTAATCTCTGCCCCCACAGGTTATTTATCTAGATCAGATTTCATTTATTGATTTCATACAATCAATAGCAGACAAGCATTTTGTTCCACACTAAATAGCACAACAGTGGAGCTGGAGATCTCCAATATATATTTGCAGCAAAAGGAAAAATAGAAGACAAATTTAGAGACGTGACAGGCTGTTTGTGTGGCCACCTGTTTTTGTAAAGGGAGGGAGCACAAAAAGCAAAATAATATGAGCAAAGCAAATATAATTTTCACACCCTTAAAGCTGACGAGAGACGTCGAGCTTTGGCACACAATATTTTTATCTCTTGTAGAAAAAATGCGTCCTTTAAAGAAATAGATGTATTCTAGTTTTAAGTCCCCTTTTTCTTCCATAACAACCAGCTCTGTCTGATGATCCCCCCCCCCTCCCCTCCTCCCCTCCTTCCCTCCCCTCCTCACCCCCTATCCTCCCCCCTGGGAATGCAGAGGCTTATTGAGGCTTGGCCACTCTCCTCTCCTCTCTCTCTGTCCTCTTCCTGCCTGGCTCTGTGGAGGGATGGCAGGGCAGGGCGAAGCGTGTGACGGCCGGCAGGACAGCAACTAACAAAAACGCCTTAGATGCATCAAAAAACGCAGAGTAAATTTTCCCCCAGATGGAGGACGGACGCACTCGTCCTTCCTTTAACTAACAAATCACATGAATATACACAAACGTGTACAGCTAATTTCTCTGAGGTGGTGGCGTGTAAGCGAGCTTGTTTTCATGTTTAATTTTCCACCTGTAATTATTTCAAAAATTATTGTGGCTCAGTATATTTTGTATTTAATGCATCCTCACTGAGAGAATTATTTTTCTCACTGCCAATTAGTATTAATGAGGCATTTGCTCACTAAGTTGTCCAAGCAATGACATTCTCCTCCAGATGACTGTTGGCCTTCAGGGTTGGAGGTGCTACAGTAGCTTTACTCACTCTCTGGCCAGCCTGTCATGTGGTATTTAACCACACTTCATGACTTATATCCCCTCCTGCACGCCGCCGCTGATAGACAGCAGCAATATTTAAAACCTGAGAAATTACATTTTTTATCTCCCCGCTGTTACACCGCTACGAAAACCCCTCTCCTCTCCTGGTGTGAAACTTGATCTCGGCAGCGTGAAGTGTTTGAGAGTTTGGCCCTCGCCAGGTGTTGCTTGTCACATCCAGCTGTGAGAACAGAGAACGCACACCTGTCCTTATTTTTACTCATCCAGCATCAAAAATCTGCTTTGTGCTCATGATTTGTCGGAGAGAGAAAAAAGATGAAACACAGATGTCGCATTCTTTTTGTTAAATGTTGGATTCTGCGTCTCCCACTTTTTTTTCCTGATTTTTCTCCGTGCTCCAGATGACATTTTATCATCGGGACAAACCCTCGGAAATGCACCGATTACATAATCCGAAGCAGAAAGACGAGGCCAACCCCCCCTCTCTCTTTCTGCGTCTCTCTGGCTGCTGGAGTTTGATATAATAGTGTGAATGTGGTTATTAAGGCTATCGCAGGAGAAATAGGGGGATATGTGTGGGTAGCCTTGCTTTCAGTGTCAGACAATGGCACATTTCTGCCAGTCTAAACAGTTTGTCCATCTCTATTATTTAAAGTTGTATTCTCCCGCAGTAGAGATTTGGAGTAAGACAAGGTGCTCCCTTTCTTCCTCTTTCTCCTCCTCTTCTCCCCGATTTTCCCTCCTCAAGGGAGGGGGGTAAGAGGAGAGAAAAGAGGGGAGGAGGAGGGCAGGTTTCGCAGGGCGCTTGCGGACAATTGATTGTCAGTGGTAATGTGTTTCATTTACATGTTTATACCGTCAATAGTGGCGGGGGGTTGTCCACGGCGCCATTCACTGCTGCCATTCCCATACGGGTTGGCAATTGTGTGGAGCAGCCAACGCAGACACCTTGCACTCCTGATGGCTTTTTTCTCCGTAGGAAATGCATGTTGAGAGAAATAAGGGATTATTTAGTTTAAGCGAGTGAAATAATTACTGTGAGATATTGTAGGAATCAGCGTGCAGCGGGGGGGGGGACCGGCAGATAGCCGGGGACGCAGTATTTTTATAACCTTGTGGTTGAATCAAAATAGACACATTCCAATTACCCCATGTAAAACGGCAAGCAGGTTTCCCTCAACGCAGGCTAATAAGGAGGCATATTTGTCCTGTCACAACTACACATGCACTTTGGCGTGCTGCGTGAGGCCTTATTATTTTCCGGTAGCTTTTTTGCATCATTTTTTTTTTTTTCTTCCTCTCCCTCTCTCTCGGCTGCAGAGCTAAATATATCCATCTGCTCAAAGTGTGTGAGTCAAGTGTATATAGCCAAGCACATAAAAATGAATGGACTTCCCTTACGAGATGATTTGAAGCGTTGGTATATAGGAGCAGGAGGACGCTCCCTTCGGGTAGTTATTGTCATTTTATTTTATTTTACTGTTTGTGTCACAGAGTCAAGCTGATATGTTATTCAACAAATCCTCTAATATGTGCTTTCCACCAGGAATTAAATCAGCACACAACACACATGCACAGTTTTTTTTCACGCTTTGATAAGGCAGATAAAAGCAAATAGCATGGCTTGTGGCTGTACACCCCCCCTCATAACACACACACACCAAAAAAAAAAACTAATGATCTCAACTCCATCCTGGACACTGGACAGAAAACTTCCATCCCTCCTCCTCCTCCTCCTCCTCTTCCCCCCCAAAAACAGCCAAAAAACATTTTTGACACATTTTTTTTATTCTTCCTCTTCCTTCGTCGACCGCCCTGCTTGTGTGAAGATATTTTTCGCCTGGCGGCCAGAGAACACACACTTGCAGAGGCACCGCGAGCCCGGACCCCTGACACCGCGGGTCTTTGGAATGCCTTAGGTACGATTTCACTTTCGCTCACATCAATGCTGACCTGAATGCCTTTCATATCTGATCCGCCGTGTCTCTCCTGGTAAACATCCCCCGGGGGGAGAACAAAGAAAGGAGCTCCTCTTCTTCTTCTTCTCCCTCTTAATCACAATTCAGCCCCTTTCGCCGCCAGCAGCAGGGCTACACATTTGCATTCAGCATCAGAAAAGGGCCTGAGATGAAAAGGGGGGCGAAAAAAAAAAGGAGAGGAGGAAAAAAAAGAGGGAGGAAAGGGTGGGTGGGTGGGTGGTGGAGAGAAATAACTAGGGTGTTTGTGGTTGTTTGTTGGTCGTCCCCTGGTTACAAGCCTTTTATAGCCTCCCTACTCTAGCAGGGACCCCTCCTGACAGACAGATAGTGTTACGAGATGGCATGCCCACACTATTCGTGGCCACTCACACTTAAGAAGAAGAAAAAATCCTGGCTGCGACCGATTGGATTGTGCTTAAAGAAGTCGGGAGCAGGTGTCTCTTCACGATGCGCTTTTTTTTCCTTCCTGTGTCTGTTTGGCAGCTTACAAAACTTAAAAAATTAATTTGCAAGCACACTTTAGTGGTGCTCTTTTCGCTTGTTTTTTATTGGTTGAAATTCGTAAATTCTTTAATTAAAAAAAACACATGCCCTTAGTGAGATATCTTTATCATCCGATTCCCAGGCTGGATGTATGCAAATGTTAAGCAAAGATGTTGAGATGGATCATGTGATTCTTTATTCCCTTTCTCTTTCATTTCCTCACCCAGAAGTTTTTTTTTTTCTTTTTGGTTAAGAAGAAGGATTATCGGTACACCTTCCCTCCCTCCTCCTCCTGGCCGAGCTGCAGGATTTAGGCAGATTTACTTCAGCAAACACCTTTGGACACTGGGGGGAAAGTAGGAGTCTGTTTGCAAAAGGGGCCTTTTGTTCCGATAAAGCCTTACCAGGCAGCCATGATATTAACCCGTGTTTTGCTGCTTCTCTGTGGCCATCCCTCCTTCTCTTCCCTTTTTTTATAAAAGCTGCTGCTTGGTTTTGAGTTATTTCTGTGATGGGACATATTGGTTTGGAAAAGCTGCACAAGTTGTATTTGGGCTGATGCACACACACAAAAACACACACACATGCAGAGAGCAACTGCCAAGAACGATGAAAGCGAGCGCGGTGGCTGGGATCCGTTGCCTGACTAACACCGAGGCATGAATCAGCCAATAGCGAGCCAACTCTGCCCCTGTGACTTCCCTTTATGTTTCAACGGCAATAATGATGTATCGCCCAAAACAATGTGGTGACACAGGCAGCAACGTGGCATTGCCTGCATGCGCTTGACCTTAATCTTTTGCATTTTTTTGTGCATCATAAAAAACATGTAGCCAGTGCTTAAGACACAGTTTTACTGCTGAACTGTTGCTGAACTTCTGCTTCGCCCCCAGAAGGAATTGCCTCAGAAAAATCTCCTTCTAGTCGCTTGAAACTACGGGAGAGGGCTCTGCTGTTTCTTGAGAAGTTAAATTATGTTGCTGCATCATACGAGCATGTTGGAAATAGTCTCGGTGACGTTGTCAGAAGCGCTCGGACATCGTGTGAAAGAAGCAGCGGAGATGGAGAGTGATGGAGCAAAGGTGACAGACTTAAAGGTGTTTCTGGGGGCGGCGTTCTGCCTGTCAAGCTCTGACCCACCTCCCTCCATCCCTCCTTTTTCTCAGGATTTGACAGCTCGTATCAACCCTGTGATGTGCGCCTGTTCTGCGACACGCTACTCTAAGTAAAGTTGCAGAGCAGTCAGATGTCTTTCTCCTGCTTCCCTGACTTTATTTCATGCCTTCCTGCTTGTTTTTCTCTCCGCGTCTCATCCTCTTGTTTTCTCTGTTTTCTCCTTTGCGATTTTGACAAAAAGCAAACACAGAAATTGAAACTTCAGTGGTCCGGCAAATGATTGCATGCATTTGGACTTTTCATTTGCGTGCGTGCACTCTTTACCCTAAGCCGGCATGTTTTATGCATTGCGTAGGAGGAAAATGCATTTTGAAATATCATGCCTCATTTGAGTCTTTCTCAAGTGAAAATGCAAAGTCTTTATTTGGCCCATCCGTTCCGTCTCGTCCTGCTGTTTGCACTTATTCAGTTGTTGCGCCGCGTCTCGCCTGTGATTTTCGACATTTTCCACGCGTCGACTTTTTCCCATTTGCGAGGGAGTCTGGGCGCGACAGACGACAGGTTGCTGAGCAGGTGTAAACTAACATTCGGCTTTCGTAATCAAATGGCAGGGGGGCAAAAAACAAGTTTAAAAACACCTTCTTTCTCCTAACAATGGTGCGTGTGTGCATGTGCATCCAGACGAGGAGCTGTTCCAGCACATTAAATGTTTTAATCCAAGCAGATTTGCCTTTTGCAGTGTGCAGATTTAGCATGTTTTAATGATGCTACTGTGTTTAGTTTGGGTTAGTAGACTTTGTGTAAATCGCATGTTGATTTTCATGTTTTCTGCTGATCAGAAAATTCAGCGATGTCGATCACAACCTGTTTAGTCAGATGTGTTTTTAACAAACAGGATTGTGTCTTAATAGAGCAACAAAAGGAGCAGATATAGATTAAATCAAAAGAACAAACACATCACAGCTGGTTGGAGCGAGTGTGTGTGTGTGTGTGTGTGTGTGTGTGTGTGTGTGTGTGTGTGTGTGTGTGTGTGTGTGTGTGTGTGTGTGTGTGAGACTTATCACTGCTGTCATCCGTAAAGCAGGGCACAGCTTCATGACGTTTCTGAGGAAAATGAGAAAAAAAAGCCTCAATTCCCCATTAAAATAATTATTTTTCCATTTTTGCGGCAGCTGCTTCAGAGATGACACCTTTGTGCAAACAAGTGTTGAAAGCAGCCTCCAGTTTTCTGCTCTGATGTCGGCGCCGCTGATCTGCAAGCGCCGCTTGCTTGCTGCTGCCACATGTGCACACACACACACACACATTTAGGGAGAAACACACACACTCTTTGATGTATGTTTGATTGTCGGGTGGAAGAGCTCTTCTGGCAAGGTCACGGCCACGTGGAACAATCAATAACAGATCACCAGATTAAGGCACGGTGACATCTGGAAATCTGGGCCTTTTCACACACACGACTCGTCCCATTTCGCAGCACCTTTAATTCAGGATAATAGAACATGCTATTTGATCAGACCTCGCTTTCTTACTGCGCTTCATTATTCAGAAGGTGTCCCGCTTCTCTGCCACCTAAGTGCGCCCCTCTCGTTACCTTTTTCTGTTTTTTTAACGAGGACTTGTCTGCTTTCGTTTGGTTTCCCCCGTCTCGCGTGGAAGTAAATTCAGATGTGTTATCTCAATTTAATTGCAGCCGATTGCCAAGCGAGATTAAGACGAAATTAGGTCATTTTGCGGTTGCACAAATTCCACTCACTTCCACGCTTTCATCTCAGGGCTGATCAAGCACCTTCCTAACCGGAGGTTGCAGCCAGAAGAGGAAATGGTCAGAAATTACACTCGTTGTTATTCAAACATACATTTAACCTTTGGCAAGAGTGAGTCAAGGAGACACGGAGCACATCTTCCCCTTTAAATGTCATCTGCGCCGCAGTCAGACATGTGTAGCAGAGTCGACCCTGTTAAAAACTCGGAGAGGTGAATTCACGTGTTAATGGATTGTGACTGGAGAGGGAGCCCCCTCTCCTGAACGCCTCGTGTCCCGTCGCTGTCAAACGCGAATGTCAAACAAACACCTCCTCAGGTAGCGGGGGGATAATCACACCGACAGGCCTGTCCTCAGCCTTTCTGACACGCAGGACTAAGCGGCGAGGAGAGGAGCTCGCTGTGGTTCCGGGCTGCAGTCTGGGTTTAAGGGCGAGGTGGTCAAGCAGGAGGTCAAAGACGTAGAGGTTTAATACGTGACAGTAAATTAATCAGTGTGGTTGCAGTTTGACAGGGCCGAGCTCTCTTTTGGTTGCAAGAATCCAGGATTTGGTTTTTGGTTTCACTGAAGCAGGATTTGGGGGATGCTATGTGATCATTATCTACTTTTTTAAAGTCGTGATGAGGTGATAAACGTGAGGTTTGTGGCTGCAGTTTGCTGTTGACGCCTCTCATTTTTGGCCTAAAGAGGAGCGATGTGACCCAGGTTATGGCTGAGTTTGGTTATGGCTCCTCTTCAAGCTGGATCGCTGGAGCTACAGAGGGCTGGACGGGTATTTCCTGACCTAGAAAGCTTGTGGGAGACGGCGAAGATTGGGTCATTTATGGAGACTTGGCCGTGTGACTCGTTTAGGTCAACGCTTTATGACTCGTGGGTGTTTTACATCCCAGAGCTTTAAATGTTTAGTGTATTCTTAGTGATTCGGCCTCTCTGGGGACAAAGATTAGACTCGTTTCCTTGTAAAACTTGCAGAATTTGTTCTGTCGCACCATCAAACCTTTAGTTAGACGCTTACAATGTTCTGTTCTCGTTTAGCCAGAAGTCATTCTTGGACTTTTCTGCCGTGAAACTTTGTTTTTTTTGCGTCCCTTTCCCCCCCCCACCTCTACCTCCATCCATCCCGGTCAGTCATCTAACCAGTCAGCCCACTCTAATTACTTCTCCCCCACCCAAGGGAAGCTACTTCCTTATCGCCCGGCCGTCTTGCTCCGGCATTCCTGAGATAAATTCCCCACCACTTTGTTATTCTTACTACTTAGGGGTATTGGAATTAGCATGTCCATCAAAGCAGACCTTGTACTCTGCCTTTTTTCTCACCACCCCCCCGTTACGACCTTATCAGTGGTCGTACATTACAGCCAGACATGGGACGTGCCCACTGGCTGCAGAGGTGAATAACGGACGGAGGTATCGAGCCTCTGAGGGATGATGGAGCGATGCTAATGTGCAGCTTGTGGCGCTTTACTGTAGTCCAGGTAGCTGTGGTGCATATTCAGTGTTTGTATTCATCGAAAACGGCGTCTTAAAGAGCTCCGCGTGTTTCCAAAAAGCTGTCATTTACACCCCAAGTGAGTTTCCCAACCTTTGAGCCCGTTCATACCTGTTAAAACTCGGCTATTTCAAACAAGCCTAATCAGAGCTCCATTCATCCCTCACTTTTTTGCAGACGCGCGATCGAGCCCTCGCTTCCTTCCTTCCTTCCGCTCCTCGCCGTATGTTTCCCAACACGGTTTATACCTCAACAGCAAGCAGACGCCGCCTTATAAACTGGCAATCACAGTATCCCTAATGTTATTACTTTTCATAATTAGTTACAGCAACACTCATTCCACGACTGGCGGAAAGGAGTATTCCTTAGTAATTAAGGTAATGAAATATTCATTTATGCTACCTTTTCAGCAGTCTCACAAATGAGCCAGCCATGCTTAATGTCCGCCCTGCCTCTGATTTTATTATGATGGCAGACTGGCACATCTGCAATTAGTACTCGCACTGACAGTTAGCGTTTTTTTGCGCGGGGTGGTGAGCAGAGGGAGGTGAGGTGGAGCGGCGGAGGGTGGATGGCGGATGGCGGAGGGTGGAGGGTGGATGGCGGATGGTGGAGGGTGGAGGGTGGATGGCGGAGGGTGGAGGGTGGAGGGTGGAGGGCGGAGGGTGGAGGGTGGAGGGTGGAGGGTGGAGGGTGGAGGCTGGATGCACCCTGGTGCGACTACAAGCCCCCTCTACTCCTCTAACCTTGCCTTTTTCTGTGCTACCTTTATCTCCTCCTCCCCGACGGAGAGGTTACCTTTTCCCAACGGTGCGAAATCGACTTGACATAACTGTTCATCAGTTTCAATCCCCCCCCATCCTCCTCCTCCGCCTCCTCCTCTCTCGCTGCGACTCCCCCTCCTCACCCCGAGGTAGTTTGCATCAAATCAGGCCCAGTCAAGCTTCAAGTGGAAATTGGCAGCCCAGAACCTGACAGTGGAGGAGAGGAAGAGGAGGGGGGGGGGGGGGGGGACTGGAAGAAGCCTGAACTACATCCAAGATGGTGATCGGAAAGGTCAACATTTGGGGTTAAGTGCTAATAAGTCAGTTTTAAATCAACACTAATTGAGCTGGAGAAGATGCTTTTTTTCATAGTTTAGATTTTTGTTGCCTGCCAACATTTGTGGATTACTTCACCATGTTTGTGACGTAGAGGCCAACGATACACCTATCCCCCGATACGAGACTTGGGTGCCGATTCGATATGTATTGCGATTTTTAAGTATTGCAAGATTTTTGTTTTGTTTTTCCATACTCTACTGGATGTGTAGTGTTTACCACTTTGGATTTAACATGTGACGGTGCAGGTCCTATCCACGCTGACCCTCCGACGTTTTCTACTTTCTCGTTTCAGCTCGCTGCGGTTTGTTTTGGTTGACGGATATGACGTCACGTTACTCAGACTACAACAATAAAAGCAGTAACTTCCTTCTACCTCCACATAGACTCAAATGAAGCATATCCATTCTGGCATTAAAACATCTATTTCAAAATCGTAGATACAAAGAAAAATAGCGATACGTAGGTGACTCGATTTTTTCGTGGAAGTTTCTGCTCACCAGAAAAATATTTTTTAAGATTTTCGAGGGTAAAAAAAAACAGATTACGAGCCACTAAAATGTCCTTTATTTGAAAATTGTCATGAATATTAATCACCAGCTGGGAGGAAAAGTAATTTAAAGGACTTTTGCGTCATATTTTAATTTTTTAAGAGGGCACTGGTCGTTTATGTACTGTTGATCTGAAAATGGCTGACACTTGCAAACAGTCACACATGTTGACCAGGCACATATGGACACTGGGCACACGGTGCATATATATACTATGCAGACACACACACACACTCATAGCCCTATATATATCACACACATGCTAATTGGCAGACAGACAGGTCACAGCAGACACAGATGTGCCGTTCCTTTCTTTTTTCCTGCTGCTGAACCTCTCCGCGGCCCTCCGAGGGAAGCAGATAAGGACTTTGTGATGAAACTTTTAGTGAATCTCGCTGCTCCAGTTCTGTCGCCGCCACGTCACTAAGCTCAAAACGCCGCGTCTCCCCCCCCCCCCACCACCACCTCTCCTCACAGCTGCTATATATTCTTATTAAGGTTGAGTGGGAGAGGTGAGTATTTCAACGTGTTTCTGCTCTTTTAACGGCCTCGGAGGATCTCTTTTTTCACACCTTTTCTCTCTTCGCTACTTTTTACCTCTTGCCACCCTCTTATTCTCCCGTGCTTCTATCTTAATCTCTCTTTTCCCCGTATATTTTCCCCCCGTCTTCTCCTCCCTCCCCGCCCGTCCTGAGCTTTGCTTGTGCTCTGATGGGCTGATGGCCGTTTCGACAGGGCAGCATTGAGGTAAAACGGTGTGACGGCAGAGTTTTGTTAAGCCGAGAACAAAGGCTCAGAGATGCCGGGCCAAGCCATTGTCCTGCGCCCGTATTGGCCTTGCCACAGTTTTGCAGGATTTAATGCTCTGTTTACCTCCAGCCGATCGCCACTAATATTCAAAGAGGAGCTTCTTCCTTTTAGACGCACCTCAGGATGATTTAAGATAGATCCGTAAGAAAAACAGGAGGGATTCAGAGAGAGGCACCTTTTATAAACACACTTCTTTCTGTGCTATTTATCTATTTTAAGCAAAGAAAAAAAATGTAGAATTAAATAACAACCAAGGCCTCGTCTCATTTTATTTAAAACTATTTTTGTTTCTGCATAAAAAACACTTTTTCTTTTCCAACAATTGTGCATCAAAATCCTGCAAAGACTTCAGTAAAACCTCGTTCTCCCACGCTTACGTTAAAGATGACCGGACTTATTTTAGCCTCCTCAGTACAGTAAGTGTCTGTCACTGTGACTGGGACGGAGATATGAAGGAATAGTGTGTGTGTGTTGGTGTGTGTGTGTGTGTGTGTGTGTGTGTGTGTGTGTGTGTGTGTGTGTGTGTGTCTGGTCCGTTGGACTTCCCCTGCATGGTCTTTGGGCAAACTGAAAGCAGCGCTCAGTGGGATTAGAGAATGAGTGTTGCTGGGGGTGGATGAGGGCGGAGGACAGAGCACAGGAGGATTCTGGGAGTTTTTTTCCTGCCCTGTAGCAGGCCCTTTGCAGTGATCTCCATCCAGTGGGTCTGTAGAAGAAGCAACGCTGACTGTTTTACTGTTTCCAAACGTACATCCTCGACCCTGAACCTTCCTTTTTGACATCATTTTAAACTCCCAGTACGTCCAACAGAATAAACCCTTAAAAAATAACTTTTATTTGAATGAAATGTTGCTGAATTAAACCAGGTTCAATCTACAAATTTATATGCTTGCACTGCAAAGTTAGCGTGAGCTTTTTACATAAAAACTAGGGCTGTCAAAGTGATAATAACACGTTAACGCAAATTTGTTTTAAAGACACTAATTTCATTAATGCATTAACGCAACTTGTCATTTTTAGGTTGTAGCTCAGTTTAAAAGCTAGAGTGAAGATACTGGTATCATATGCCCATACCCATAACCATGTCATACTAGTTTGTCTCAAAGGAGGCTAAGTAACGCTCCAAACTTATGCTAAATCATGGCCATTTTCACTGACACACTGACAGCTGTTGTTGCCTGTTGGGCTGCAGTTTGTCATGTTATGATTTGAGCATATTTTTTTATGCTAAATGCAGTACCTGTGAGGGTTTCTGGACAATATCTGTCATTATTTTGTGTTGTTAATTGATTTCCAATAATAAATATATACATATATTTGCATAAAGCAGCATATTTGTCCACTCCCATGTTGATAAGAGTATTGAATACTTGACAAATCTCCCTTTAAGGTACATTTTGAACGGATAAAAAAAAATGTGCGATTAATCGCGATAAACTATTTTAGTAAAAAATCATCTCCCGTTAGCAGCTGAAGAAGTGGGCAGCGTTTTAAGGAAATGCTCCACAGCGGTGTGTTTTTGTTTTTACTGCAACAGTCACTGTGACATCAACATAAAAGCGAAGTTTCAAAGAACAAGGGGCAATAAACGCAGTCGAAAGCGCCGTCATCGAACCCAATGATATTTTCACGAGCACATAAAGATTATGAGTCCATTCCAGTAGCACCCATCTGTGCTTTCATTTGCGACTATATGCTCAGTAGTTAAAGGGTAGGCTGAGGAAGGAGAGGGGATGACTTTCATTTGGTGAAATAGTTTGTCGAGGTCAAAAGAGATAAGAAGAGTGTAATCCCCCCCAACAACGAGCCCTAAAACCTCCGCGTGATTGACAAGCGACGAGAAAGACAAAACACTTCCTGCCAAATCCTCTCCACGCTGCTCTGGCGATTAACGGGTTAACTAAATGAAACAATTTGTCAACACACAAACTCCATCCAAACCCCTTTTTTTTTTTTTTGCAAAACAATTACAAAATTACAGTAGATAAAAATTGAACGGCGCCAGTATTTATGCAATCAACATAACGAAGAAACAAAACAATTTAATGTGGAAAAATCATCATTCATCTGCATTATAATTGCTTCTCTTTCACATCTACGGGGATGGTTAATTAAAATTGTGATTAAATGCGCCTGCACTGCCTAAGATGTCTTCCCCCTAAACAGGTGCTACAGAATTTAAAAGTAAAGAGAAAAAGCTAATTAGCATTGGAAATTGAGAAATTGCCTGCAAGAATCAGTGTTAATTTCAGTCACTGATGAGGTAATTTATAAAGGGGGAGCACCGAGGAGGCTGTGCAACACGAGAGATTGCAACGCCGACTCCCCCCTCGCCGACTCCCCCCCCTCGCCGCCACATCCCTGCTTTCTTTCCCAGCGTGCAGGTGAAGCTGTTTGGAAAATATTGAGGCTATTTTATATTCCGTCTTCGTTAGCGTCGCTTTCGGAGTTCATCTGTGCCCCCACAACAAACACCCACGACTAAATAATGATACGTAAGGGCCTCGCGCTCTTCACAGACAGGAAAAGCACTCGCAAGCGCCAGGACGAGGAACAAGGAAATGCAAGTCATTAGGAAGCGGTTTCCAGGTGTAAAAACATACATGATGCATCTTCTGCTGTTGTTGGAGAAACGCCACACATCTGTGAAAAGAAAAGAATAAAAAGATTCAGGGTCAAGCACACAAACGGCAGTTGTAAACTTTTCAATTCAACTTAAGGAAAACACAACATCAAACTTGCGGCGGTGTGGTTTTTTCCTATTGGACCCGACGCTCAGGATGTTGGCCGCCGTCCTCCGTCCCCGCTCAGAGTTTCCAGAAACTTCACAGATACTGCTGATCTCGGGCTCTGCGTGTACGCTGCCCCTAGTAATTACCTGTCATTGTCCATCATTATAGTTGGCCTTGGAGGAACGTCAGGCCTGGAACGAGACGCAGCCAAACTGTTCCATGAACTTGGCCGCAAACGGGTCGCCGCTCTCTCTGAATTCCCCCAATAACCTGTCTCTCCGTTTATCTGGAGATATGTGAGTTTGCATGCTTCTGTGAGTGCTCCTTCTTGGCCCAAGTCGTCTGCAAAAGTCAGATTTGTCACCAGCGTTGATTCTAGAGAACCAACATCGACAGAAATTGGCGTTCCCGAGCCGTGCGTCGTTGGACAGGTGGAGAACGGGTTGAGCTAGCAGGCCGTAGGTCATTAGGCCTCCACGGCGGTGGAGCTGAAGCATCAGCCAGCGCGAGGTATAAAGCCAATTTGCTGAGACATACTCTGTCGACCTTTCATCATAACTGAGGCCTTTTTCTTTTAGATTAAGTCCAGTGAGCAGCCGCCTGTCAGCCCCTTAAACCCAACACTCCCCCCCCCCCTCCTCTTCTTCTTCACTTTTTAACAATCGCCTCAAAGCTCCCCCAACTTTCTACAGCTGCTATGTGACAAATCATGTACTTTACAGCCCTCCAACCCCCCGCTCCTGACATCTGAGCTGCTTGTTGCGTTCATCACCAAACCTGAGGTGTTTCAGTGTCTTTTTCAAAGCTTTAGGCCTGTCAGTTGATTAAAATAGTTCATCGTGATTAATCGCAAATTATTCGCACATTTTTTTTTATTTAATTTTGTTCAAAATGTACCTTAAAGAGAGATTTATCAAGTATTTAATACTCTTATCAACATGGGAGTGGACAAATATGCTACTAAATATGGTACTAAAGTGGGCATGTGTGTAAAGGGGAGACTCGTGGGTACCCATAGAACCCATTTTCATTCACATATCTGGAGGTCAGAGGTCAAGGGACCCCTTTGAAAATGGCCATGACAGTTTTTCCTCGCCAAAATTTTGCGCACGTTTGGAGTTATTTAGCCTCCTTTACGACAAGCTAGTATGACATGGTTGGTTGATGACAGTCATGCAGTTCGACCACGAACAATAAGGAGAGGGACCTTTAACTTGTGATCTCACTTGTGGTGACATGTAAATATCACGGCGAGTGTTTGGAGTCGTTTGAGTGTGGACAGTTGTAAAACGAAGGTTATGTAGACAGAAATTTTTTTTTGAACGGAGGAGAAATTATCCGGCCTTAAAGCCTCGTGGTGATTGTAGTTTTGTCCACTTCCTTCGTTGATTCGGATACAAAACAAGCGTCCAAAGAAATCAGGTTGCATTTGATGATAAGTCAGCGAGACTTTGCTCAACGTACTGTAACCTCATAAACTCAAATGACCTGCCAACGGGTTACGAAGTGGTGCTGCGCAGCCAAACATTGTTCAAACCCACAGAGCTTTATTTTGAAATCTAGCGGAGATCCCAACGTGTCCAAAGATACCAAATGTGTCAGGATGAATTTGGGGGAAATGAGCATAAAATGAGACACAAGACATCCAGACTTAAACACAGACATAACAAAATGATGTCTTGGATTAAGTGTAAAGATGATACAGAATATATGTGATTTTTCCAACTTTAAAAGGAGTAAAAACCGGAGTAAATGTCTTACAAATGTGCCACAACAACAAACAAGAATACAGGAATTCGTCTAAACTCGTTCATGCACAACAGAGCTCTTTCATGATTATTTTATCTTATGATATTTTCTCTCCTCTACATCCTTCTCCCTCCTCTTCCCTCTGAGTCACTCCGCTGAACAGGTCAGGCAGTAAGTGACAAGGTATTTCGTCGTTTTGTGAACCTTTGCCAGACTGATTGTTCGGTGCAAGTGTAGTGTAACTGAGCCGCTTGTAGCTCGCCGGAGTGTGGAAAATAAGATCGAGGACTGATTTTTTTTCTCCCTCTCCCCCTCCACTCTCCGTCTCCCTCTCTTGGTTTTACAACGATGTAAGATAGTAAAATAGATATGTAGTGGCTCAGTGAGAGCTCCGCCGTTGCTGTCGCTCTTCATACATTTCCGTTCCACCTGACAGCCCGCTGTATCGCTCCAACATTTACACTCGCACCGGGGTGACCCGTGACCACTTGTGTGCTATTACCGCCCAGGCACTAGCCAGACTGACTCCTCTGCTTCACCCGGGTTATCAATGTGATGCCGGCACACAGAGACACCAGGACAAAGTCTACTGTTTCTGGTTATTCCTCCAAACCAACTGGTGATTCTGGTCATTTTATAAACTCCACTAAAACTTTAGGGCGTCCTAAGGAAATCCTGCAAACAAATAGCAAAAAAAGTAAGAATATTTCTGACTCTTTCTAATAAAAATCTACTTGTTTTTAAGTATTTTCTAAAATTAAAACGTCTTGATTCTAGTGCATTATTCAGGCTGTTTTCATACACCATTCGTAGCTATACCTGCAAAAAATAATGCACTGTAATTCGGATATATCCCACAAAAACAATGCATAATCCAGGAACCAGATGTATAAAGAGCGACAAACGCCACGTAGGGAGGAGGTCGGGGTGGACAGGTGGGTCAGAAAAACACCGGACTTTCGCCTAGAGGACCGCTGTTCATTTGTTTCCTAAACCTAACTCAGTAGTTTTGTTGCCTAAACCTAACCAAGTTGTTTCCTGTGAAGACGGAAGTATATTTTGAAAAAACTGTATGCATGTAACAAGCGGATATTGACACATGCTGCTGGACATTCGTAGGAAAACGCACGAAAAATGAGGAATAACTTTTCGTAAGATATACGAACGAATGTGTGAGGAGACGTTGGACTATGTAAGGCAAAAAAAAATTGCAAAAAAACTGTTTCCAATAAAAATCTACTTGTGCATTGCGATACAGATGCTAATTACTGGAAAAAATCCTTAACCAAGTTGATTTCTACTGGAAGCAGTTGAACACCCTACAACCGTCTTATTACTCATTGTATTTGAACCCAAATCTTGACCTTTGGGAGGTGAACCATCAACCACGAGGAGAGTTAGTGTCGGCTCCACTCAGAGCCACCAAACAGTATTTATCTTGCAGCAGATGGAAGAAACCTCCGGTGTGCATTGTTTATTACTTAAGTCCTAGTTGGGCGATGAGGGCGTATTTATCAAAGAAAATCATCCTGTACTGCAGCTTGTGACTGTCTCCCTTTGTGATTTAAGATGTGAAGAGGATTCAACGTAGCTGGATTTAAAATTTATGTTTATATGGCTCATAACAAGGATGTTTGTGTTGATGTAGTGGTGGTAGAGCTGCAATTTATTGGGGTAAAAGGGATTTCTACAACTTCACAAACAAGCCAGAGAGACACAGAGGAGAGGCCTCCCTGAAACCCTCCGGGAGAGAGTCGTACGACGACACCGGGGGGGAGAAAACAATCACTAATATTAGGAGGCGAGGAGGAGGAGGAGGAGGAGGGACACACACACACCCTCACACAAACAAAAAAACCTCGAGTTTGTTTATGTGCACATAATGCGAGTCTGTGCGCCCCGGTGAAGCGCCGCAAATGGGGGAAGTATGCGTGGGTTTCTCAGGTAACAGGATTACGTGGGCACATAATTGATCCATTTGGGGGAAAAATGACAGGGCTCTAAAGAGGCCCCGGCTTTGGAAATGGAGTTTATGAAACAGGCATTCGTAAATTCAAAGGAATCAATATGTCAATTTTATTACATCTCCGGGCCAGATGGGCATTAAAGGCACAGCTCATCCCTCTGCTGCTCCACCTCTCTCTCTCTGCTCTGTCATCTCCCTCTCAGCGTCTCCGTCACTGTCTGTCTCTTTATTCTGCACCTCACTATTGTTCTGCTTTTCCTCTCACTACCTGCACATGTTTTTGTATGATCCTTTCTTTCTCTCTGTGGCTCGTAGCAACGTGATCGCAGCTCATAAACGCGACGTGTTAACGAGGTGAATAGTCAGCCCGTTCTCGTTCCCAGAGCGTCAAATACCGACGCGGCACTGTCCTGAAGCTTTGAGGCACAAAAGATGGTATTCGGGACAAACGTATAGTGTATAGGGACAATCAAAGGGAAGAAGATGTTTGCAAATGTGTCGACGTTTTGCTCACTTTCTTCCTCTGTTTGTCTTTTATTTTTATGCTTTTATCTCTCACCGTCTTCTTGTCATTTTTACCCTCTTGTTATCTTTCTGTCTCTCCTCTCTTTCTGTGTTTGTGAGGTCCTCAGTAGCATTTTGTCGGTGAGATTTTGCATCCATTCGTGTGAATGTCCATGCAAATTTATGTCTCTATATTTGTGTGTAGAAGAGGAAGCTGTGTGTGTGTCAGAGGTATCAAAGCAAAGAAGATATTTGCAAATGTGTCGACACATTGCTCACTTTCTTCCTCTTTATTTCTTTCATTTTTACGCTTCTATCCCTCTCTAACCCTCACGATCTCTCATCATCTACAACTGTATTTTGACAAACATCTCACCGTCTTCTTGTCATTTTTTCCCTGTCGTTATCTTTCTGTCTCTTCCTCCCTAATTCCTTGTCTCTCCTCCTCCCTCCCTCTCTTTTACCATGATATGCACATTACCAAGGTCTCTCTTTCTGTGTTTGTGAGGTCCTCAGTGGCCATTTTGCTAGGTGTTCATACATGTGAATGCACATCTATGTCTCTGTAGCGACTACTATCAGTTAAAAAGATGCTAAGAGGCTAAAGTTGACTCTTTACTGCATGACGCGTTCAAAGAAATCCACACGTCCGGATGCATTTCTTTTATAGATGAAAACAAATAATAACTGTACTGGATTAACTAAAGTAGATCCAAGTGCACAGGTAAAATAAAGTGAAAACCATTATGCAGCCTAAACATTAAATAATAACACAGGTTAAATACACACTTTGGCTCCTCCAGTCTCTATATTTGTGTGTGTAGAAGAGGAAGCTGTGTGTGTGTGTGTGTGTGTGTGTGTGTGTGTGTGTGTGTCTGTGTGTCTCAGAGGTATCAAATATCCCTGTCCAGGCAAATGCATCAGCTGAAATATGTTTGTCAATGCAGCTGTTGACTCAACACTATTATTCTTAAGAAGGAGCCGTTTAGAGCGAGCGGCGAGCACAATAAACTGTTTCAAAGCTCGGCCAATAAAAAGGCAAAAACAGGGAGAGAGGGTGGTGGTGGAGGGGGGGGCAGATTAAGCATTTCCCTTGCTAAAATATTCACGTTTCATTTAAATACAACGGCATCCCAGGCAAGATTTAATTACCATCCAGCGCTATAATGCAAATGAATAATGCAGCAAAGACTGATGCAAACGGATAGAAATATAAGACTCCAGCGCTCGATACATCCAGAGGAGCCAGAGAGGAAAAGAAAGGGGGAAAGGTTAAAAATCTGTTGTGAAAGAGAGATGGACAGGAAGGAGGAGAGAGGAAGAGGAGGAAGTGAAGGAGTTAGGGAGGGAGGCAGCAGCACAATAACGAGGCTCCCCGCCGTTTGCCAGGATTTTCCGTCTCCCATTCCAGTAGTTCATTTTTGGAGTAAGTAAATAATAAGAAGTTGGTGATGCTTGCATTTTTAATTCCACCCCCTCCCCTCGCCGCACTTTTTTTTTTTTTGTTCAGTTCACTGACTGACATCTGCTATCAATGCTAAGCAGGTGTTCCCGTGCAAACAGACGTGCCCCTGTTTGTGTTTCGCCATCCCCGCCACCGTGCACCCAAATGAGCAACGTGATTAAGAATCCTGTAAATTTTTGAAAGGAAACGGATGGCTGCCCGGCTAGAACGTAATTACACCGCCGCCGACATCCGCAGCTCACCGCTGCAGCAGCCAGAGCCAAAGCAACAGCAGAGAATTAATAATATATAATGGCATCTTTCCTTGTAATTCATAAATGAAATAAAATGAAGGAGGAGTAACCGCTGATAAGTTTTTTTCTTTCTCTCTCTCGGGGGTGGAGGGGGGGTGCAGCAGCAGTGGCAATTTTCAGAAATTGAGTCGAGACGATCATCTTCCGCGATGCAGCTCCGGGTGTGTGAGCGGAGCAGGGAAGACTCTTTCTCCAGCTTCTTCTTCCTCCTTTTTTAGCTCATTTATTTAGTAAATGAGGCCTCTGCGTACGTCCCCCTCACTCTTCCCTGTTTTGTCATTATCCGCCTTCACTTTGCTGTATGATCATACATGCCGTAGCAACGGACAATTAGCTGTGATATCTCAAGTGGCGGCTAACTTCCTTCCCTTGAACTTCAAAGACGGTTGGCACATTAAGTTTGCAGTTTCTTCATTTTTTTCGCGTTTCTTTACCTTCACTGATATTTTTAAATGTGAATCTGAAGAAAAAAGTTGGAAAACGATTAGAGAAACAGTCAATTAATCGCACATTTTTTATCTGTTAACCTTAAAGGGAGATTTGTCAAGTATTTAATACTCTTATCAACATGGGAGTGGACGAATATGCTGCTTTATGCACATTTATGTGTATATTTATTATTGGAAATCAATTAACAACACAAAATAATGAGATATATTGTCCATAAACCCTCACAGGTTCTGCATTTAGCATAAGAAATATGCTCAAATCAGAACATGGCAAACTGCAGCCCAACAGGCAACAACAGCTGTCAGTGTGTCAGTGTGCTGACTTGACATGACTTGCCCCAAACTGCATGTGATTATCATAAAGTGGGCATGTCTGTAAAGGGGAGACTCGTGGGTACCATAGAACCCATTTTCATCACATATCTTGAGGTCAGAGGTCAAGGGACTCCTTTCGAAATGGCCATGACAGTTTTTCCTCGCCAAAATCTTGTGCAAGTTTGGAGCGTTATTTAACCTCCTTCTTGACGAGCTAGTATGACATGGTTGGTACCAATGGATTCATTCTTCACTCTAGCTTTAAAACTGAGCCAAGTTGCGTTAATGCGTTAAAGAAATTAGTGTTGTGAAAACAAATTTGCGTTATTATCGCGTTGACTTTGACAGCCCTATGGAAGAGAACAGATAGGAGATGAGTCTGAAATGTGCTGCTGAGGAGGAAGAGGAGGAGGAGGAGGAGGAGGGTGTAGATGGTAACCTCTGGGGAGGAGAAATGAGGTGAAGGGAGTGAAGCAGGAGCAGGAAGGTAGCGTGACACAAACTAAAAAACCTCTGACGAGACTAATTTTGACAGAGTCTGTTTTCATGTGAGAGGACGACGATGATGTTTCTGTTCGAAGAGCTGCTAGCTACATAACAAGCCTGTTTTATACAGGCTGACACATTGATGCATGATAGAAACCTGGTGTAAGTGCAAAGGGACGACATGTTCACGGCTGCTACCTCCACGCGGGGATTTGTGGAGTTACCAGAGCCTTGTAATGCACTTTTCACCCAATTTATATCCATTTCTCAGCCTGTACCGCGGTCCAGCCACCTTGGCTACTGTTTCCTCCCACGGCAGCTATTGATAGCGGCTGACAGACATTGTTTGGACAGTGAAAGGTGCGCCTCCCTGTAAACGCTGGCTTGCAGAAGGGAGGCGACACTCCTCTCCTGTCCCCTCTAATCAGAGCCAGAGATGGTTGCATCCTCCCTTTCGGATACACGATAATTACCCTTCTCTGTGAACGCCGGGGCTTCACTCTGAGACGGGGAGGGACAGACGCTGACAATTATATTAGGGATGTATGTGTGTGTTTGTGTGCGAATCCCCGTACACTGCCTCGTAGCTATCTTCCCCCTTGCCACAGCTGAAAGAGTTAGTCCGGAGCTCATGATATGAAATAATAAGGTGTAGTTATGTGTGCGGCGGCCGACTCTAGCAGGACAAACATTGTTTCTGTCTGTTTGCTATCTCTATAAAGAGCCGCTGTGGCACAGATCAGTGGGTTTACTGGATGTGTCGCTCAGTGGGAAGAACAAGGCAGCGACACAGCCGGGGTGACGGAGTTCAGCTCTATTTGGGACAACAATGCCGAACATCGTGACAGACGGTTATTGCGGAAAATGATGCGTCCTTTAGAAGTTAAGCTGTCTGTTGTCTCATTGTGTTGTAGCACCATTTATTGGGACATAATCGACTATAAGTGTTTCATCAGTCTTTGACCAGAAGACCGGCGACCCCCGCGGTTAGGACAGCTTCAACTCTGAGTGCTAGCACAAGTATCGTTGTTATGGTTACCTTCTATAATATGCAAGGGATAATGCACAGTGAGCCGTTCATTATCGTGAAATAAACCCCGACTGGGCGATGACGGTCCTGCATCACAACAGTCACAACAATGACCAGCTCACTGTGCATTATCCTGCTTATTACACGGCTACTTACTTGTCAAGTAAGTCAATCATTTTACACAAAAACGGCCCTCCAGAGATGTCTGACATCAGAGCTGCGGCCATAGCAACGGTCTGTTATAAAGAAATAACGCTGTCGAACCGAGTATTCAACAAAGCCGTGTAATAAAAGACGTTAATCATCACAGTTAAGGGGCCATTAAAATTACTCTCCCACAACGCTGCACAACCTTGCGGCGAATCGCTGCAACGCCTGATCTCGAGTCTTAGGTTTAGGCTACTAAACCACTCACTTAGGTTTAGGAAAAACGTCACGGTTGAGCTTTAAATACGTAAAATAAGTACGTAAACTAAGTAAAATACTTAGGGAAACAATGTAACATCAGTACAAATAACTACATTGAAAAAATGCCACTCTAAAAATAAGTAAAAAACAATGAATATCAAAATTCTGTAGGTAAGATTTCTTGAAATAAGATGTAATATTTAGACCTTTCAATCTACAAAGAGATCTTGAAATTAGCTGTGAAAACTCATTTAGAGCTTTATTTCACTAGTGTCGTGTGTCATAATGAGCCTGTAATGCTCAAAGTAGTATTTTGTCTTACTGCATTGTCGTGTCATCCACACAGTAGACTGGACCCACAGTAGTATTGTAGTATAGTACAGTGCAGTGGATTGTTGTATTGTATTATTGCAGTAAATATAATGCTAATGTCCAGTACTCTGCTGTAACCTTGTAGTGCATTAGTGTTAATATGTAACAGTAGTGTTAGTGGGGGACAGGAGGTGATACAGTAGCTCACTGTTGTAGCCTATAGAGACCCTGCTGTATACCGGCGGTGACAGTGAGAGCAGTGTTATCAGAGGAGAAAGACAGCACAACTCTGTCTCAACTATCTGCGTCTCTGAGCTCGTCATCGTGTGCAGACGATGTTTTCCTCCTCCAGCTGCTGGGAGATGATTCGGGTCACCGCGGGCTGCTGGGGAGGGGGGGGGGGGCAAACTGACGAATCAAGGGGGCAATTGTGTCTGGTGCCAGTCAGTCGTAATTAAGAGCAGGATCAGGGGGTGGGTGCACACACAGATAGACCTACAATCACATAAATACACACATGTACGGGGACGCTCACACACACACTTAAGCCCGGCGCTCTATAGAGAGCAGCTCACCTGAAAATAATCGCTGCGAGGGGCAGCAGGGGATGCAAATGAGGCCGGAGGTTAGCGTGGGAAAAGTGGAGCAGCGTAGCCTGGGACTAGGTGATCCTCCGGGCAGGGGGCCGGCCTCAGGAGGGGCCTTTGTTTCCAGCCTCCGTTTAAAAATACCCAGCGTGCACCTCCTCCTCCTCCTCCTCCTCCTCCTCCTCCTCCTCCTCCTCCTCCTCCCCCACTCCTCTATCACCTCCCAGTCCGGGCCAAGCACAGAGAAAGCACTGATATATGGTTTGTTTAACAAAGGGAGAGGTGTGTGTGTGTGTGTGTGTGTGTGTGTGTGTGTGTGTGTTGACTCAACGTTCATTCAGGTTATTTTCATCTGAAGTGACAGATTTGTTTTATCAGTCAGATGTGGAATTATGGAGCAGATTTTGTGCAGATATTTATTATAAAAAATGAGAATTATTCAGTGTTTTATCAGTGATTTTTTTAGTCTTGTCTGCATGGAGATCAAAACTGTCCACTGGAAGTTCATTTTGGTTTATTAAGCAGCTCTTAAAGCAGAATTTACTCACAACAATACATCTTAACAGTGTTGTAGGGCTGCAACTAACCATTATTTTCATTGTTGATTATTTTCTCGATTAATTGATTAGTTGTTTTGTTCTATAAAATGTCAGAAAATGGTGAAAAATGTCCAAGATGACGTCCTCAAATGTCTTGTTTTTTCCACAACTCAAAGATATTCAGTTTACTGTCATAGAGGAAGAAAGAAACCAGAAAATATTCACATTTAAGAAGCTGCAATCAGAGAATTTTGACTTATTTTTCTTAGAAATTCACTCAACCTGATTAATTGATTATCAAAATAGTTGGCGATTAATCGTTCAGGGTTCCCAACCTGAGGTTAGGGGGCCTCCAAGGGGTCGCACGACCAACCGTAGGGGTCGAAATATGATTGACAATTAAGGGAAGAAGAAGTGGTACAAAAAGTTATATTTATTTTTCAGATTTTCTCAAATATGTGCCTTTTTCTTGTAAAATATTTTGCCTCTAAACACAACAGTACATCACTTTTTGGTTAGAATGATTCACGTATAAATAAAACTGTTCATTTATTAATTAATTTCCCTTTTCTCTTTTTCTTTCCGGTACCAATCCATCTTCCTCTTCGCTCCAAAGCAGGTAAGCACCTAAACTCCATCTCTTCATGCATGCAGCATTATGTAAACAGCACCTGTATCACCTCCTTACACGCACCAATCATCGCAAAACCCATCATTTCACATAATACGCACGCGGACACGTAGCCGGAGCCCCGATGAATATCCCGGCTATAACGAAGAGGGAAATATTGCTTTGTGAACAACACGTTCTCATAAATATTCAGAGAGTTGAGTACGAGTGGAGCTGTAAAAACGTGTGAATGTGGAGAAAAAACAAGATGCTCAGCGGCGTAAATGCAAGAGCGCGGTGGCAACCTGTTTGACGGCGCGGCGCTGGATGCTGTTCACACCGTCCTCCAGACACCCCGCCGCTGTAATACCTCTCTCTCTTAATTATTATTTATTGGCACTACCTCTGGCTTCCCCTCGCCTCTCCTCTGTCCCCTTTATCGCCTTTCTAAATAATTTCTACAAATGAGGAGGGTTTTCTCTGCAGCGAGCGTGCATATACGCTCAGCTTTCACTCATCAAAGTTTAATCGAAGCCCGCGTTTTAGTTTTTTCGAATAAAGCACACTTAAAAAATTTAGATGCAAATTATTTTGCATTATTCATGCATTCTCCCAGTCCTTGTAGATTTAAACATTTCCGAGGCCACCTTGATTCAAGTAATTACCTATGCCTCGGCAGGCTCCGTCATGAATAAGGTATTTCCTACAAGCAGAGTATGCGCCTGATGAGCTTTTAAAGTGGCTCTACACCCAACTTGTGTATTGCTTCTCCTGCATGAGTGACTAGAACATGCATCGCAATCGCTCTCAGGTGGGCGGGGGCAGCAAGGAGTGACAGCGCTCTCACTTTCATGCACTGGGGGCCTTCAGGTCTCCGTCTCCTTTGTCTCCGTCAGTCCCTTTGCTTCTCCTCGTGTCCCTATCTTTCTGCAAATGCATCCTGTCGTGATTATACATCCATGTGGTCCATATCCAAAACCTTGCACCTTTTGTGCCGTTCACACCGGTGAGAACCAGATTTGCATCCTCTCTTTCTGTCTTCCCTCTCCGCTCCCCGCCCTCGGCTCTTTGTATCTTTATCCATTTCAGTCTGAAGGATCCCAAAGTGTTTCAGATCTGAGCAGCCTAATACCCGTCTTTAAGCCGCCGGCTTTCAAATCTCTTTTTGACATAACAAGGGAACTTAGCTTTCCCCCACTTTACCTGAGTGCCGGTGAAGATCCTCCTAAATCACACCTGGCTTTGTTGGGCAAACACTCCCTCCTCCCTTTCTGCCCCACTAACACCCTGTAAGCACTCCTCCATGTATTTCAGAATGAGATCCCTTTTACTGGCTGCACGGAAGTCATTTACATTTTACCCAATGTTATCTCAAGACTGTAGAAATGAGCATCAGGTGATAATTACTTTCTTTTGGAGTGAAGACTCACCTCAGGGCTGCATGATTATGGCCAAAATGATAATCACGATTATTCACTGATTATAGCGGCAACATATTTTTATTGGACTTTCACATTTAAATAAACAGAGCGCTGCTGGTGTTGTGCTACATTCCTGCTAATGTACGAATCAGGGCTGCACGATGTTGGAAAAAACTGACATTGCAATAATTTTTTCTGCTTTCAATGTTGCAATTAAAGGGAGATTTGTCAAGTATTTAATACTCTTATCAACATGGGAGTGGACAAATGTGCTGCTTTATGCAAATGTGTATATATTTTTATTATTGGAAATCAATTAACACAAAACAATGACAGATATTGTCCGGAAACCCTCACAGGTTCTGCATTTAGCATAAAAAATACCCATACATACCCATAGAACCCACATATCTTGAGGTCAGAGGTCAAGGGACCCCTTTGAGAATGGCCATGCCATTTTTTCGCCAAAATTTAGCGTAAGTTTGGAGCCTCCTTTCCGACAAGCTAGTATGACATGGTTGGTACCAATGGATTCATTAGGTTTTCTAGTTTCATATGATACCAGTATCTTCACTTTAAAACTGAGCTGCTACAACCTATGAATCGCATGTTAATGCGTTAAAGACATTAGTAGCTTTAAAACAAATTTGCGTTAACGTGTTATTATCGTGTTAACTTTGACAGCCCTAATGATAATTACTTTCTTTTTGGAGTGAAACCTTTTGATATCTGCTCTTAGAAATGACCGTCACCTTGACAGAAAGCACGTTTTAGCTGCTGTGTTTTCTGCATCTCAATAGGAGGCGTTTACATCAAGTGCATGTTGTTATACCTTTAACTGCTCAGAGCGCTTGAAACCTGACCTCTACCTTCAGTCAGGAGTATTGATTGTCAGATCAAAGCTGGTCAGATGACACGTTATACCCTTCAGATCCTTCCTGTAATATAACATTTAGTTTAAACATCAAACATTAGCATGTTAACTGCGTCTAAAGCGTGTGTTTTCCTGCAGGAAGAGGGAACAAAGCGAGGTTAGATGGGAGAAATGATGCAGCTGCGGCCTACAAGCAGGGGGAGGGAAAACAAAGTAGTTGACTCGGCGACTCCATCATCTTTACTACCCAGCAGAAGAATTAATATTTAAACATTCTAATAATGTAGCTCGCCTTGCATGCACTTTTAAGCAAAGCAACAATATTTTTCACCTGGGGTAACACAATGATTTTTCTTCCCGCTGTGCGCAATTTCCCTTTCTGATGATCTCCTCCAAGCTTCCCACCTCCACGCTGCAGCCGGCCGCACATCCCCCCCAAACGCATTTTGTGATTTCATTTTTCACCCCACAAAAAAAAAAAAAAGAAGAAAAATATTCATGGAGATAAATATTGAAATGAATTTTCCCTGTATATGAGCAGAGACGGTCGAGGCCGCAGCTCGAGGAATGCACAATGCGTTCCCTTGAGGAGCGAGCAGTGATTCATAAAATCGAACCTGTTTGAAGGAGGAACTCGGTGTGAGCAGAGAAAAGAGAAACAGCAGCATGATGGAGAACAAATGTGTTGTGTATTTTTTACATCTGCTGTTGAGCTTCTGTGGCTTTTGCCCTCTCATACTGGAAACTGTAATTGTAAGCTTCAGTTAATTCAACTCTGGTATTTATCGCCCATAAATTCTTCTAGTCAGAGCAGATAAAACATCACTAAAACCAGGACAAACACAACTGTCTTTAAGGTAGTGGTAGCTGAATTAATCCATTTAGAAGGAAGTCAACTAATAAAAGGTCAGTTTTTCTTTTTTTTCAGTAATATTTTATTGGAAGTAAAATGGTGTACAGAAATATACCCATTGCTGATGCAAAAAGGAAAAAAAAGAAATAATTAATTAATAATAAAAATAATAAAATGCACATTAATGACAGTAATGATAATTATAGGATAAATCCCATAATACAGATAATAAAAGGTTGTTTTTTATTTTATTTTTCAGTAATATTTTATTAGAAGTAACATCAGGTGTACAGAAACATACAATAATCCATATTTTGATATTTTTTCCCCCAAGCTGACCCCCAAGGTCAGTTTTTCTGCAGGGAATGCTTTAGGGCGGGGCTACCTTGTGATTGACAGGTCGCTACCACGGCGTTGTCCGGTCTGGGAGTTGTCTTTGTTTTCGTCGTAGAACTTTAACCCTTTCACAGCGTGTTTTCAGTTCATGAAGTTAATTGTAACATTTATGGTTGCCTAAAAATGTCTTATTCAGCGTTCGGTTGTATTTCTGGTTGCAATAAACCAAGATGGCGACAGCCAAAATGCCAAAGTCAAGGTTTCAAACCAATGGGTGCATCCACTTCTTATAGAGTCTATGGCTCCAAACCAGTTGATGGAAACACAACATTTCAAAAGTTCGCTTAAAATTTGCTGAACCTGATATTTGATATTTAATAAGTTTAATAAGATGTCAGTGTGGGCCTCATATAACAGCTTGAGTGCCAGATCAAACAAAAAAGGTCAAAGTGAGGTGAAAAGGTGAAAGGTCAGGATTTGGAGAAGCCGTTAAATGTGACACCAACAGAGACAAACGTTTGCTCTTTTCACCCAAGCTTTACTTATAACTGGTAGTGTCTATATTTAAACCAGTTCTCAGTTCACCCAAATACAAAAAAAAACATGATTATTATGATGTAATAGTAAACCCTTTTCTCTGCGTCTTCCCCGGTTGCATCTCCAGCTCTCCACCACACAAATTACCTCTTTTCTCATGTTGTTGTTTAACATCGGCGCAGTCAGCTGCAGACACACCTCACACAACTGTGAGAGTTGAACGCAACACAAAGCCTGCTATTAGCATCAAAGGTGTAGGTAACTGTTGGCTCCCGGGGGACAAATACAAACAAATACACGGTGAAAAGGAGGAAAATTAGCCAATTGAAGGTACTGTCAGAGGCGCTGGGGTTGAATATTTTATAGCGGCGTGTTGGAGCGAGCGTCTGTGAACGCGCCCTGTCAAGCCAAATGCATTACAGATGCCTTAAGGTTTAGTAATTGATCATGAAAATGAATTGCGGAGCGGCCGGGGCTAAATTGAATGACATAAATAAGAGTTATGCATTAGGAGTCACTGCCTGGATTTGTTTGTGTGTATCAGAGGTTCATCTTTCATACATCATTTATTCTCTTCCTGCTCACACCTTGTCTGAAACCTGCACACAAGAGCGAGCTTTCTTAAAAGATCATGTCGTAAGCTGATTTCGACATCTTATGCAAGGTGCCTCGCCGAGGAAAGAATAGTTTGTCTGGTGCCTCGGGGCGCAGATTAAAGTCGATGCTAAGGTGTAGAAGCACCTTTGTGTTGATAATACTCCTTCCCTTTGATACATGGTGTAACCGAGTGAAATCCAACAAGCTTGGCGCTAAACGGTGCACAGCGAGGCTTAAACCCTTCCCACCCTTTCCCACAGGTTTGGAAGTTTTGGTGGCGAGTGATGGAGTGAGAGTTTTAATGAACGCAAGCGGCAATTTGGTTTTTAAATGGAGGGTGACGCAGGGTTCATCTGAGTAGAAAGTAGTGGTCTTAGCACCAGAAGGAGCCAAATCAACTCAGCTGTTTTCAGTTTTAAATTGGATTTATCTCCGCTTTCTGTTCAAAGTAGCGGTGTCAGGAGTTCAGGAGCACGCAGGAAAGTAGTCGTCATGTATTCAGGCACCATGTTTTACTCACATGTTTTGCCGTCTACACAGAAATCTACTCCGAATGTTGAAAAAAAAGAGGAGAAAGATGAGATGGAGGAGGAATGGAGGAGGAGGAGGAGGGAGAGGAATTATACTTTCAACAGGTTTCAAGAGGCCAGGAGTCAGTCGACACTAAAACAACCATGTAAACTTTCAAATCAGGCACGACGGCACCGCCAAATTCTCAGTTATGTGGTTTGCTTACGACAATGGTGCCATTGAGGTGTGTGATTATGTGTGTGTGTGGTTTCTATTTAACCCCCATGGGACCTCCCCTCCTCCTCCTCCTCCTCCACCTCCAGCCTCCCAGGAATAAAGCCAGACACTGCGTCCAGGAATCACCTTTTTAAACCTTAATTGATTCCCTTAAAAAGAGGCCTGCGCTGCCACCCCGCATTAAAGCCCGGGAGACGGGCCTCATGTCAGATTGGCCTGCCGCTCTGCATTTGTGCTGCTGCCGCCGCCGCCGCCGGCCGGCCCGGGACATTAGCGCAGGACCGTCAAGAATTCAGTCTAGACTTGGAGAGCGGGGGGATTTAGCACGGTGAAGGTTGGAGCAGATGACTTTCACCAATTAGATTAAATCCCCGGCTAATTTAAGGTACCTCTCTGGCCATCTCAGCCCCCACGGTGTTAAGTAATCTGATATTTTGGTGCACACGCTCAGGGAAACCTGCGAGCAACAATAGTTGGATGAGAAGTTTCTTCTCTGATGATCAGAAAACGTCTTCATGCAAGGTTTGTAGGTTTGTGGATGTAGCCTTAGCCCGCTCTGTTTCTTGTATCTCCCGAGTTAGCGTTGTTGTAGTAATTTGGATAGTTTTGCTCCATTATTTTGTACGTTTCAATGTATGTTTGAATGAAAACCTCTGAAATTTATCAGCTAATAATGTAACAATTGAGCCAGATTTGCTCCATTACGAATCAAAACAACACTTACAAGAAGAAATGACATTGTTGTCGAAAAATCACAGAGAAGTTTTGCAGTGTTTCATGTGTTGTTTTTAGTGATAATGGAGCTGTTTATTGGAGTGTTTGTGCACTCATACAGTTCACAGGTGATAAATTACCTCTGAAATATTGTTGATTTTTAGATCTGTTGATCTAAGCGTCTGACTCCTCGTCCAACAACCTGGATATTAAATTATAGCTTCTCCTCAATGGGAACTCGTAGATCTGCCGTCTCCGCCATGAAGTGCACAATGTGTTCCTGAGGAATGCAGCGAGACGGCGTGCAGCTATTTCGGTCGCGGCGCAGCAACGTGTTGGGACGCCCATCTGGTCTGAATCAATCAGGCCGGTCCCCACGCCAGCGTCTCCCCGGGTCTCCCAGCTGTAATAATACGTCCCGGCTTCATCAAGAGCCCACCTCGGACAGGGGTCAGTCCAGCGCAGATGACCCGTCACCTGAGGAGAGGGACGCCGACGAGTCCGCTCTCTCTCCTCGCTAACTTTTATTGCTGATAGCTAAAGAAAACAATCCACGTTAGACCACATTTAGACCGTTCCATGAATTCTGGACTCATGACTTCCAAGTCAGTCAAAATAGCAAACCATGACCGAATGAAATGAGAGCACGCAGTCTCACCCAGTTTACCAACAAGCTAAAAATAAAAAGCCGTTTGATGCTGAAACTAGATCAATGCATCAGCTGGCCTCAGCCGGCCTTAAGGAGCTGTGTAGTCTGTGGGTTTGAAGAGAGTAAAACAACCCAGAACTTTTGGGCCCAGATACAAAGATAGCAGCACAAAAACAACCTTTTAAAATAAGCTAAACTTTGTTTGAAACTCGCCACTGTCGAGCCACAAAGACGTGCCAAGAGAGCGGACCTGCTCGCTGACTGTCACGGCCGTCTCCGATTGTCAGCGGTGGCGACTCGAGCCTGGTTTTCAGAGGTGTTGGAGGCAGGTTGTTTTCTCTCCTCTCCGAGCGACGGAGGAGGAGAAGGGAGAGAGGGAGGGAGGGAGGGAACACTCTGCATGACAATACCTACATCTGTCTGCCGTTTTGTTCTTTGTCATATCAGGGGCTGTCTTTGTGGCAGAGCGCTGTCGTGGTAACAGGAGGTTAGAGGTACGGGGCGGCGGGGGGAAGAGGTGGGTGGCGGCGGCGGAGGAGGAGGAGGAGGAGGGAGACTTGTGACTCAAACGCCCCTGTGACACAGCTTTTGTTGTGCTCCGATATTTGATCCTCTTAGCAGTTTGCCATGCCTCCGCCCCCTTACTACCCTCCACCACCACCACTACTACTAAGACTACACACACTTTCCTTCGCTGTTTGTCCTGTAATCTCCTTTATTCACTTTCTCTTGTCACCTGTGTGTCTGTTAGCAGATAGCTCAGTGTTTGTTTAAGCTCCAGATGGGTGGGGTTTCCCCTATCAGCGCTATAATGACTTTTACATCAAGATTAGCACGTTTCTTCGCTATCACTCATCTCATAAATCTTACGTTCCCCTCCCTAGGTGGCACCCTTATTGCCGTCAATTTGCACAGTCGGTTAAAGAGCAGGAAAAGTTTATAACCCGAGCTTTCTTCCCCTCTTCTCACACATTCAGGAGAAACAAAGTTGAGGCAGCAGGCCTCTGGAGAGACCATTACAGGCCCTTTATTGTTTCAAAGCTGAGGTCATCCTTCTGCTCAGCGCAGTCGAAACAAAGGCCGCGGCTTTATTGCAGGCTCAACTGTGTGAAAGGAAACGCACGCCAACATTGTTTGATTCTCAGAGATAGTAGACAGACATCCCCGCTGCTTCCTTTACATGCTATACTATTATTATTACGCTCAAGCTGAAGGTTTGTTTTACATTTTTGCTCAATGCCCGCGAGTGCCCCGGCCGAGGTGTCGAGCGTGACAGTTTGCTCGTGTTGGGATGTCATCCCCGTTTTCCCTGACATGTTGACGGCCATCAGAGGCAGCGAGGAAGAAGCAGGGGGTGAGTGAAGGGCAGCTGGAGTCAAAATCACACAGGAGAGGTGCTTTTTTTGTGCTTTTTCCCCCAGAATGAAACCAGGATTTTGAGTTTATTAATGGAAATCAGTGACCTCCATCAAATCCTCTGCAGGCTAATTGACTGATTTTTAGGAAATTCCAGCAGACAAACCCCCCCACCCTTTGAGTGGCATCTTTACAAACATGTCAAACCCTCCTAAATGATATAAAAGTCGACCTGTAATCTGCATGTATCACTGTAATATTTAACACCACGATCAGGCTAAATAATAAAGGCTCCGTTGCTGTGGTCATAATGTCAGCCCCCTTTTGTTTTTGATGCGGTGACCTTGATAATTGTGATGGTAATTACAATAAGTGGCCATTATATTTCAAGGTGCAGCGACCTTCATTATCCAAATCAATTTGAGTCACTATCAATTTGATAATACCCTAAATGCGTGGCTGCATGGAAGATGCACACTCGGCACGGCTGTCGGCTGCCATATAATGGAACGCTGTTATTGAGATTGAGCCGCCCCTCTCTCATCCGCGCCGGCAATCAATATTAACAGCTTGTAAAAAGTGCGGCGAAGGATTACCCAACAAATGGAAAGAGATACTTAAACAAAGTGCAGCTCCAGTCCGCTAATGTTTGCGTCCTGTGGAAGATGCCCTGCTTGATTTGTTTGTATTGAGGCTGCAGATGGATGTTTGTGCATGAAAAGGGTCAGATATCAGTGTTTATACAAGCAGAATTATATCTTCATCTGGTTGAGAAATCCTATAAAACATCTAGAACCTCATTGGATCCTTAAAATCCCCAAGTTGTATCCTGTGAAGACGGAAGTTTATTTTAAAAAGACTGGAGCGGGTTTTGGCGCTGGACACTCGAAGGAAAACGTAGGAATAACTTTTCATAAGATATCATATGAACCGTTGTATGAGGATACGTTGATACACTTCACACATCTCCATCTTAAAACGTAATTTCTATTAGAAACAGCATAATAAAACTCTCAAATACAAGCAAACATGAGTTGACAAGAAGCTGATTGTTTTCCTAAGATAAAAGCACTAATTTTGAGAAAGATCTTCCTAAAAAGTTCTCATCTTTTAGGAGTCAATCTGAGACAGAACTGAGATGGAGCTCTTGTTGAAGGCCTACGGTATCTCCTGTCTCAGTAGATGGCATCCTGACAGATTAGGACACTTTACAAGCCTCTTTATGCTCCAGGAAAACACAGCGCTGTTAAATTCTGCACCTGTATTGTGTTGCAGGAAAAAGTGCAAGCGAGGCACTTCTGCTGGCCTTGTCCAGCAGCAATATTCAGAGCTTATTAATAAAAAACAGACAATTGTTTGGCAGTTCTTTTGATGTATGTGCCTATTCGCCGGGTAACCCCCCCGTCTGACATCGTAGGAGAGAGATTGTTTTCCTGAAACGGACCTCCCCCGCCGTCTCCCAGCTGAAGCAGCTCAGCCGGCCCCGGGCCTGATTTGCGAGCTACCTGACATAATTTACCGTCCGGGCCGCTCATATTTCAAAAGATGAGGACAAACAGTATTGAATGAACCGCCAATATAATTAATGGCAATCATGATCATGAGGAAATTGTTTGCCCCCTTGCCCCATTCATACATTTAACAGTTGTAGAGTAGAGATCTGGATCTGTGTTCAGGGTTACACTGCAAAACATCTCCGTATCAAGGCTTTAAAGGAATCAGACACTGCTGGTTAACAGGGACGTCTGTGAAGTCAACGACAGTCAGCGTCCTGTTGCTCACGCTTGTGCTCCCAATACGTAAATTAGTGGCAAATTAAATAAAATTTGCATTAACTTTGACAGCCCTAATTTATAGGTGTAAAAACTTACAGTCCCTTTAATTGAGTCCTTGAAGTAAGAGTAAGTCATTTAATCTTGTTTCCAGTAGAAACCGACTTAAAATGAGTCTTTAAGGACTCAATTTGAGGCTGAAATGACTTGCTGGAGATAAAAACATCATGTTTGCAGTACAAAAAGGACAGAAGGGATGTTAACAGCTCTGCTACTCCTTGAGAAGAGTTGACAAAACAAAAAGCAGTCAGGATTTTGAAGGCCGCAGCAGGTAAAACATGTTGTTCTGTAACAGTGAATCATTGGTAGATGCTAAATTATTTTGGCTAAACGTCGTGTTCAGATGGACGCAGCAGCAGAGCAGCCTGTCGTTCTCACTTAGACTACAACGTTGAGTCAAAAAAAAAGGGGAAAAAAAACAGCAATTATTTCAGTGACCTCATTGTCATCCGCTGGAAAAATGTGTAATTAGCGCGTGTTTACAAGTCTGGCACACCTGCAGCTCATCTTTCGCTGTAATGTTTGCCTTCAAGAAGCCGGGCGTCTGCCAACCACTGTCACTGGCTGTCACCGAGACGAGAGAGAGGAGAGAAAGAAAGAGACGAGGCAGAGGGGGAGAGAGAGAGAGAGAGAGAGAGAGAGGGGTGAAGTAGAAAAGAGAGCGCCACTGTGTGTGCCATTCTTCCAGAAATCTCTGACTGGCTTAATGCCGTCGTTGCTGTGCATGTGAAGAAATGGGCATTTACATGGGTATACAATAGAGACTACATTACTTACACAGTAGCCTCATTATATCCCCGACGCCTACCTTCTGCCCCGCACTGGTTTACTCACTCCTAGCTCTTATTGTTGGGGTATAATGGCGCTTGGGCATTTCTGAAATTCCCTCATTATTCAGCTTATTAAGGCTGCACCAACTCGATAATCGCGCCGCATTTCGTGTCAAAGGGGGCGACTGTGCTGATTTGCCACATTTGAAGGCTAGACAAGGCTCCGAGCTCAATCCTCCACGCACGCAGGCGGGATGAAATTGCTCTGTAAATACAGGCGACGTGTAATGCTTTTTTTTTTTTTTTTTGTTACACTGGCTGACACAATGCACGCTCCTCCCGGGAGTCAAACCCAAGGCGAAGTGCACCTAACAGATAACCCTGCCGATTTGGATGTCATTACAACGGGCCGGGAACACACGGCGCAATCCGTCAGTGCAGGGAAATATTCTGGGATTGCAACAGAGCGACGGGGGGGGGGGAGTGCCATTTGCGTCCCTTTTTAGACGCCATAGTTTCCAGGCTCGAACCTGAGGGGTCGAGAGAGGAGAGATGTGAGCAGACGTCTGTGGAGCTGTCACCGTCATGTTCAGTTTTACAGGAGATTCACTTTTTTAGCGATCGGGAGCGATTGTCCTACATCGAGACGGAATGTCACGTCTGCTAATGGCGCCGACTGTGAGCAGCGAAATATACAGATTTTTAAAGTGCCAGCGTGACTCGTCAGCCTGTACATTAAAAGGAAAAATGGGTCACAAAGAAACAATTGCGAGCCGTCGCACAAAGCTTCTCCTTCTCTTCTTTCTGTCTTCACATGTATTGAGTTTAATTATTGTGTGAGGCGCTTAAGCTCTCTTTGGGCTGAAGCATCCTGTCTGTTTTTGAAGAATATTCAGAATATGTGGCCGCCTAGGGCTGGCCGCGGCTGCATTTTGCCGTGTGACATGTTGTCATATACAGGGGGGAGAAAAATCAATTGGCAATTAAATGATACACCTTGTGAAGATGACAAGAGGCATTTGGTTGCACAGGAAGAAGTGGGTAGTGAGGGGCTTTGTAATGAAGGCCTAATGACTATTCATAAGCGATTTTCAGTCCGCTGATCCACTCGACTGGGAAGCTCTGCCCTGGAGAGTCGGCGCTGTCACTTTCCCTCACCTCAAAAAGGCGCCGCGATCGACGGTGTAGGATGCGAGCGAGAAATTACCCAGAATTCTGCCCGGGGCCTGTCTCAGGTCACATGCAGGAGGATGGGAGGGAGGGGGGCACACATCTGGCACACTATAGGTGCCACCGGGGGACAAAAACTGTGAATCAGGAAGCTGCGATTGACAGCGGCGGATACCTTTTCACACGACAGCGAGTTCTCTGCTTTGTTCTTCTTCTCTGCCCGTATCCTGTTGGTATTATGGAGCTGACGGAGCTTCGCGGTGGCCATCTGCGCGGATTTATGACCTCGCCGTGGTCAATAGGTGATAAATTTTGAGGGGCCCCTCTTTGCAGTGGAGTGGCGCTTTAAATGTGAGATCTCCAGGGAAGGATGGCCAGCTGAAGTAAAAAGGACTCATTGATGACCTTTTACCCCGCGGCGTCAGATCATCAGGTCACTTCCTGCCAAAGAGCCTGATCGCCACCCTGCCCCCCCCGTCCTGCTCGCTGCGCTGGAAATATCATTTGGCAATTAGAGTGGCGAGGCATTTCAAAACCCGGTGACCCTTCGTCTGATTACTGAGTTTCTCCAGACTTACATCACACGGGCTGTATTCGAAACTGCCTACTGCTACATACTACTGACTAATGCAGTATACAGTATACAGTACATACTGCGTTCCTCAGTAGTATGAAACGGTTAAAGCCGATTTGATCTGTTCGATTCGCCATCTAATATCATAAAACTGTTGATATTCAAAATCTACACAGTTGATTTTGAGTTTGATTTCCAAATAAGTACGATATCTGGGTATTTTTGGCATACTGTAGATTTTGCTTTTGTTTGCATACTACATGCTACATTTTGGCCAAATCAGTACGTAATACTAGTATAGTATGAGGTTGTACTACTAGTATAGTATGAGGTTGTACTACTAGTATAGTATGAGGTTGTACTACTAGTATAGTATGTGGTTTTGAATACAGCCACTGTGTCTTATCTGATCCTCACATTCCTCGCTCAACCAGCCGCCATGTTTTGATACAACTGACAAATACCACATGTATGTATACATCCACCGTTCAAACACGGCGTTATCCGGCTCTTATCGCCCGGCGCGGCTCACCTTATCTAAGGTAAATACAATAATGGGCTCATTAGGCTCTGCTTCATGGCTACTTGGCAGGCGTGTTTGCTCAGTAATAAGAGCTTGTCAGAAGCAGGCCAGGTCAGTGGAGTGTGCGTGTGCGTGTGCGTGTGCGTGTGTGTGTGCGTGTGTGTGTGTGTGTGTGTGTGTGTGTAAACGGAGGAGGCTAAAACCCAGAAATTATGCTTCCAGTGCAGCTCTGCGGTGGAGTAATTGAATAAGTCCCGAGTACCTGAGCAAGTCGGCGTGGCTTTTACGCCAACAGTCTATAGCTTCTTTTTTTTCCCCCCGCTGCACGTGGCGCTCCGCCAAAACGACTATTACATAATTAATCTGCATTGATCATCTGGTTAGCACATGAATCAAATGGCGGAATAATTGAGTCATGGAGTTTTGAGGTCTGTGTGCCTCTCTGTGTGCAGCAGCGGACAATGGTTTCACATTTTGAACTCGAGGTGAGAAGTCAGTCTCGGGTCTTAACGCGGTTACATATAAATTAAGGGAAGCTCAGAAGAATCGGTTCAGTCCAGATTAGATCGTCTCAAGAAAACTGGGCCACATTTCCTCTCTTTATTGTGATTGTTAGGAGCTTTCAGCACGTTTAAAAATGGCAGCATATTAGAATAACCTACTTGTGGGTCAAAAGTGAGAAATTTCCTCTGTGTGTCACCCGGTGTTGAAACAGAGACCTGGACGGCGTGTTAGTGAGTGAATCACAGCTCAAATAGTGCTTGGCAAAGCAAGTCCTGCGTGGCGAACGGACCTCATCAGCAGAAAAACCAGAGCTGCGTACACTGCTGCAAAAACTTAGCAGGAAATTCACAAATAGGTGCAGTGGAACGGCAGGAAAAGGTAGCTGGGAGGGAGAGAAACTGAGACGAGCGGTGCAAACAATACCCATCTAATTTAACTCTTGAACCAATTTCATACTGGAAGATTGCCTCGCTTGTTTTAAGACTGAATAAAAGGACAGAAATGACCTGATTACAGGAGGATTTTCACAGAGAAAGAGGGAGACGGAGCAGCAGCGTACCTCTCCGGCGGGGTCACAGCAGCTGTAGTAGCTAAGTAGTTTTAATTGAAGTAGCAGTGCCATCATTAACATTGCTATCATTATTACAAAGCGAGCGGTTCGGATGATACTTCTGTCCCCAGCCGCCGCCGCCGCCGCCGCCGTTCCTCCCCACCCCCAGACACCCGCACATCATTATGCAGTGGCATCTATCAGATACTGGCTTAATTAGGGCCTGTACAGCACATTAAGCAAGGGGAGTAGCCAAGCTCAAATATTTATAAGGTTGAGTATATTTATGATCTGTGTCATAATCCCTTATTGGAAGATTTCAGCGGAGGTTTTACAAAGCAGACCCCCTCCTCTTCCTCCCCCTCCTCCCCCTTCCTCTTCCTCCTCTGCCTCTCTGTTCTACATTTATCAAAAGCAACGATAGTATTTTTTTTACTTTCTTTATGTACTTAGATTTCATTTTGGCGTTATTGTGCAATCAGGGAACTTTTGCACGTTTAGAAACAGCTTGGAAACTGAAACAAAACGTACAATAGATGACAAATGTCCCTGAAAACGAGATTAAACTAATCAGCAAAGAGACGGAAAGTTTTGGTTTTGCGGAGGCTGAACTTTCACCTGTTGAACTCTGATTGTTATTTTGTCTGATATCTTCAGGCACACTGTGCTTTTAGCTTCAAGCATTCAGGTCATACTCTTGAATACAGGCAGCATCATGAGCAAACACACATATATCCTAGGCTACAGCCACACTAAAGGCCTTTAGTATTTTTACTTCGAATTTGTCGCACATTTAAAAGTAAATACGACCTCACGTTGTGTCACATTTACACACCAACTCTGAAACTTTCGTCCGTCTCTTTTAAAACCTATTAGTGTGGATGTAGTCTTCGATATCGTAGGCTTCTTAAATTCTCATCTTCTGAGCGTCATAAAGTTAACTTGCCGCTATTTTTAGTCCCACAGAGTGGTGCAGGTCTGAGTGAATGGCACTTCATCCTCCTCTGCGATAACTCCTCTTGTCTCTTTGTTGGGCTGAAGGTATCGTTGTTGTTAAGAGCCCTTCCCTTTCTCCCTCACTCTTTTTTCATGCCTCGCCTTGGGAGAAACCACAAGGGTCATGTTTATTTAAAATACAAAAACACGAGTCTGTCCTTGTCCTCAAACATTACCCCCCCCTCCCTCCTCCTCCTCCTCCTCTTCCTCCCTCTCTTCAGTGTGAGGAGGAGGCAGGTAAGAGCTGCAATTAGGCTTCCTGCTTGACTTCTTCTCTCTTCACTGGCTGCTGTTGTTGGGTTGCAGAGGGTCTAATGAGTACACATCTCACAAATGGAGATTACACTTAAAGTGGCTTCATACGAGAGAGTCTCTCTGTGTGTAAAGTAGTAAAAAGCTGTTACATAAATTAGCAATTTTATGTGTTTGTATATTCAAACAAGAAAGAATCAAGAAGAATTGAATTAGATTTAGAAAAATACATAAAATTATAATATTCGTATATCAGAGGCCGATGTCTTTAAGCGTATAAGAGTCTTTCTCGCTTTTTATTCTACGCCACTAGCTCTGAACGTAGCATCTTTATTTACATTGCAGTCAGACTACATGGCGTACAAATGACACACCAAATGCAAGAACGGGGTTCTTATTGCTCGCTAAATACCTTGTGCATTATCTTGTCATTGATACGCTTTTAGGGGCGACTTGACAGATAAAACAGACTTGATAAGAATGTTTTTTAAACATATCCTGAGAGGATAAAAGCTCACAAAAACAACGAAAACTGCTGAATATACAATTTTTGCCACCAAACGCACCGATCTCCTCTCTGCTCAGAAAAGAGACAGGAAAGTATGAGGAAGAGCGTAACCTCCACCTACACCGTTACCGCGGCGATGTCCAGGGCAGTAGCTGTGACCTCTATACCAGACATTCGTGATGAGGTCACAGCGTGGGCGGACCTCTGCTGTAACACGCCGGTATCCAGAGCTGGTTATCCAGAGCCAAAATCTGTGGGGGAAAAAGGGAAGGTAAATACTTCTCGGTCACTAAAGCCCTTCCTCTAAGACGCTCTAATACAGATTGCGAGGCAGGAATGAACCGCGAGGCTTCAGCTGACCTCGACCGCAATACTCTCTCCTCTCCCCGAGTAAGTGGAGTCGAGGAGAGCAGAACAGCGCCGCGCTTAAGAGTCCAGCTCACAATCACTCAGGTGGGGAAGTGAAACGTGTTCACCTCTGGGTGTAATTGAGATTAAGTCGCCCTCGTGTTGTGTGGGAGGAAACAACAAGTGCTCTCTTTACAGGGTGCAGCGGCGTTTTAAGGCGAGCCACAGTTGGAGAGCATTATGTTGTTTAGCCATATGTTGCCAGAACAGTGTGTCAGAGAGAGAGAGAGGGTGGGGGACGGGGGGGGGTTGAGTCATATTTTCATTTTCAGCTGATGTGGGGCAGGATTTCTAGGAGTAACCATGTGTGATACAGGCATGCCTGGTGAGGAAAGAAAAAACGCTCTTCAAAGCTTTCATTATAGTGAGATCATCTTTAAACCAGCTCCAACTGGGTTCTTGGAGTTTTTTTTATACAATTAAATGTGTGTCAACAAGTGAAATCAGCCGTTAAGCGAGTAGACTCTTGGGTCAGATTGGTACAAATGGTGTTAAAAACCCAGCGCACTAAATGCAACTTCTACGAACATGCAAAATGTTGCGTATTCTAGAGAAATCTGACAGTGGAGTGAGCACAGAATATGTCTTGAATTGAGCTACTATTGGGCTTTAGAGGTACAGTCAGTACAGACTACATGGCGTTCTTATTGCACGTGAAATCACTTGCGCATTATCGTGTCACTCATATGCCATTTTGTGCGAATAGGCTGGTTTCAGAAACCTCCAACACATTTGAGCAAATTGTGAAACGGTTAAATTTCTGCCTTGTTTTATTTCAAAGTTATCCGGACAAAATGCTGAATTTCTCGGTGAAATTCAGAACAGATCTGAGGTCAGATTGCGTTATGTAATATTTGACTAATCTCATCAGTACACGCACAAGTTTGTCTACAGGGTCCTCAAAAAAGTTTGTTCCAGCAGCGCTCAAGTAAAAAGCTAGATATTTGGTTTTAACCTTCCTAAACTCTCGTTCGCTTCACCCACCTTTCATTTGCAGAGTGGAGTTCACGCAGCACCACCCACACTATTAGACTGCCAAGTGATCTCAGGGAAACTGCTGAAAATACCTCCGCAGTGACCGCTTACCGCCAAAGATGGTAAAAAAAGGAGTTTACAATCAGCACTTTAAATAGCGTAAATCTAACTTTAGGTAGCAGCGGGGGTGGTGGTAGTGTCCAGCTACTCTTTGTCCTCCTGCCACAATACCTGAGCATCGCCGCCAGCCCACGGGCAGCACTGTGGGAGGAGCCCAGCTGCTCCTCAGGCCTCCTCCTCCCCGCTCAGCCTCGCGTAGGAAGGAAAAAACCTAGGAGCGAAAGGACTCGTAGCAGCATGCATGAAAACCGCCAGCCCTCGGCCAGGTGGTTGGTGGTGGGGTCTCGCTTTTATTGATTTTCGTTACTTTTTCTGACAAACATCCTCCTCTCCGTTTGGCCACCGAGGGCAGCGCGAGGAGCGAGCAGCGTGGGGTGTTTGGAGTTTGAGAGAAAGAAACCGACAGCGCTGCCTGGCCTGGGAAACCTTTGCCTCTTTATCTTCCTCTCTCCGTTTCTCCTGCGCTCCCACCGGAGAGCTAACACATTATTATGCATTTTGCTTTATTTTACTGCATCGATTTAAAGTAATTTGAAGGTTCTGCAGGGACTAGTACCTGGGTTTCTCTCAGATAGCTCGGTGTGTTAAAACAGCAGGGCCTCTGCTAGATTCAGGGTCTATTTATCCCAGAGGGAAATGTAAGTGTCAGCGAGAAGGTGGGACACAATAAATACATGTTATATGTGTGAAATAGAGACGATCCGGGCAGTTAAAGTGTTACTTACTACCCTCGTTTTCCTGGCTGTTAACTTTTTAAATCATCAAATGTTCACTTGTTAGGTAGAGAGGTGGTTTTATTTCTAATAAGTTCTTCTAATAATTCATATTCAACACATTTATTAAGACTCAAGTCTAAATGAACATAATATTTGGTCAAAAGTGACACCCAGCATTTCATAATGCTTGATAAAAAAAAAAAAAGAATTGATACATTATAAAATATAAAAAGAAAATGTTGATCAAATATTAACATAATATATATAATACACTAATATACTGTACATATGATATAATTTATAATCTGTATTTAAATATAATAATAATTTAAATATAATAATATGAAGAATATATAATGAAAAATATTAAATATAGGCCTAGAAGCCCATGTAGACAAGAATCCAAAACACATAGAATACAACTGATAAAATATTAAAAAATATACTGTACATATGATATAATTTATAGTATGTGTGTGTATTTAAATATAATAATAATTTAATTATAATAATACGAAAAATATATAATGAAAAACATTAAATATGGAGCCACGTGCACACAGGTACATGCACAAACAATTAAAAAACATACTAGAAAATGGATAGAATATGAAATATTATGTACATATAGTACTATATTATATAAAATATAATAGAAATATAGATATAATAGGTTGTTAGGTAGAGAGGTGATTTTATTTCTGCACATCCGTCCCAATATCATCCACTCCCCTTTTATATCTGCTCCACCAAGGTGTCCGTTCGCTCGCGGTTCCAGCCCTTCAACCTGTCAGACACACTTTTTGTGACGCCAAATCCCTCTATTCATTTTTCTCTCCTTCGGCACAAATATATTTTCCTTTTTTCCCCCCTCTCTTTTATCAAGGGCAAACCTGAACGCCATGGAAAACACACACACACACACACACATCCATGGCAGGGAGATCTCCAGGGCCTGTCATTTTACATTTACATTTTAGCCATTTAGCTGACGCTCTCCTCCAGAGTGACTTGCAAAGAGTGCAGCGGCAGACTGAACCTGAATGTTCACATGGAGTTGAAAAACTGAGGAGGAAAGGTCAGGGTTTTATGCATTTATTATGTGACCTTTTGATCCCTGAAATCTGTTAAAATCTTAAAATTTAACCCGTTTTTGTCTTCTTTAGGGGGATACAGGGGGTCTTTAGGGGAGATAGCAGGTCAACGGTAGATGTCACATAGAAGTGGTGTACATCATCTGAAAGCTGGGAACTTGAAGATTAATTTGAGATGCAGCTCAGCACTGTGTGCCAAGTTGTTCTAGTCATAAATCTGTGATAGTGTATAAGAGCGTTGTGTTGGAAGTATATGGTGGTCATTCCCATGCTCTATTATGTCTCATAAGTTATTGCAGCAATTTGTTTTCCTCGCCAAAATTTAGCCCAACTTTGGAGCTCCTTCCCAACAAGCTAGCATGACATGGTTGGTACCAATAGATTCCTTAGGTTTTCTAGTTTTCATATGATATCTGTAGCTTTACTCTAGCTCTGAAACTGAACCTGCTAGATCCCGCAGGTCTCAGATGGTTAAACGAGACAACCCACGCTTTGTTTATGCAACACAACATCTCTCCTGCCACTTGTCCCCCCCGTATCTTAACACCTATTTTAATCTTTCATGAAGCCATTTTGAATAAGCTCTTTTACCTTCCGGATAAAAAAAAAAATGAAAAAGATAGCAGCAAGTATTCTGAGAGTCTCCACCTGGCCGTGTGAATTATTCAAAGGTGCAGGAAGTGAAGCCCACCCCTGCTCTCTCGCAGGTTTTAAAGGCCAAAATTGCTTCATCATGCCCAAGTGAAAGTATGCATACATTATTCAGTTAAACCTGAGAAAAATCAGACATCTCCCTTGGTATTTGTGCCAGCGCTCTTGAATTTCTGAGTAGTGGACGTTTTCTTCCCCTCTTGGTACATCCATCTATTGATAGAGCATTTTCCAAATACCTTCAAATTAAAATAAAGAATCATCAAAGCTTTTACAGTTTTACGGCCCGTCTCCATATCTATCGCAAATGCACACACACCTAAAAGTGCACCTCGACGATCTATACTGGATGCTTTTCTCTAATTGTTTCTCTCTTCTATCGACCGCCTTATTCAGCCCCATAATGAGAGATAAGTCGCTTCACACCGTCGAGCACCTTTCCTCATTTGTGTTGCACGCTCACACACATCCACTCATATATATATCTGTGTACAAACACACATCCTCCCCCCACTCTCTGACATTGGGCCTAGGGCCTACTGTATGGCACTCTTATCTTCAACACACAGACTTAGCATTATGCCATCAACAAGCTAGTGTCTCCCAGACGCCACCGCCGCGCTGATCTCCTCTCAGGTTGGACTTCTTCTCCTCTTCTCCTGTCTAAATCGTCGTTAATTTAGCATTGCTAATCTAATAGGACGCTGCCTTTTTTAAACACATCACGAGATTCGTTCAGTGTCAGAGGTCCTTTTCCACACTGGCAATATTGTCTCTTTTTTCCTTTTAATTCTCTGTTCATGTATGCTATGAATATCCCCGCGCCGTGCATAATGTAATTAAGTATGGCCAATGCAGTGTGGGCAGCCGTCCCAGAGCCAGTCACTTCACTAACTCACAATGTGAAACCTTATGAACTGCCACGGCTTTGCGTTGCCGTCATTGTGGCAGTAATGCACCAAGCAACATTTTGCTGAAAAGCTGCGTTGCTGCAGGAGTTCCTTGTATCTTTTGCTTTAAAAAGGATGTTTCATATAAATATTATACTTTTAAGCATCTACTTGATGGCTTTTTTTGTGCACATTCAAGAAGCAGAAAGGGAATAGTCATATTTTTGATGAAAGCCAACACAAAGTTCAACAGAAACTGGCTGGCTGCCTAGTTAGCATGAGTTTGTTAACACCGAGAACCCAGACATCAACTGATGAAATGTCTCTTCTTGCTCAACAGCAAGGCAATGGGTGCAAATGTCAAAAGAGAGGACAAGACTAAAGTTCACAAGGAAAACTGAAGTTGAGACATGTTCAACAGAGAGAAAGGTCAATTAAAATATTTAATCGTGATTAATTGCAAATTAATAGCACATTTTTTATCCGTTCAACCTTAAAAACGGAGATTTGTCAAGTATTTAATACTCTTATCGACATGGACACTGCATAACTGCATGTGATTATCATAAAGTGGGCATGTCTGTAAAGGGGAGACTCGTGGGTACCCATAGAACCCATTTACATTCACATATCTGGAGGTCAGAGGTCAAGGGACCCCTTTGAAAATGGCCATGACAGTTTTTCCTCGTGATAAAATCGTGTCGTGTATTTCAGTTGTGTCAGCTGGATGTCATATTTTCAAATGATCCCCGTCACCAATGAACGTTTAGTTTGTGAACATGTTTTGGCCCCTGCGGAGGTTGCAACTGTTGAGCTTCGGCTGTTGGACGCTGCTCCATATAAATGATTGTCTGACTGAGAAAGCGGAGAGTGTCACTGTGCAACAACTCAAGGAATCCCAAAAGGAAACAGCTGCGTGGACGGGCTACAGTGTGTGTGTGTGTGTGTGTGTGTGTGTTTTATGCAGGCATGTATCTGCCAGCATGTGTTTCCCCAGAGTTTCCTAAAGCTCCTCTTGCACATGTTCTTCTCACAAGGTTTCCATACATTTAGCTCTGCGGGGTTAAATCTGACATTAGGGTCGGTCCTCACAGGTATAGCAGTAGTAACGTGTGTACGTCTGTGTTTGGCGTTGGAAAGACGCTCGTTTCCAATCTTGTCAGCTGTTGTTCTGTCGTTCCAAACGGGGCTCAGGAGAGATTTGGGGGTGGGGGGAGGAAGGAGCATGGCCGAATGTAATTTCTTGCCGTCCTGACAGCGCCGCGGAATAAAGTGGCGCTCTCTTCCCGGGTGATTGGAGGGAATTGCTTCTCGGGGTGACAAATGATTAGCTGTTATCTCGGACAGGATTTGAGTCCCGCGAGCAAGACGGCAAGTCAGCGGAGCGACCGGCCAGTCAGCCACCCGGCCCACTGACTGACTGCGCTGAGTCAGGTAACTCCGTGGGAGGATACAAGGGCGGATTCGCAGGAAATTAAGTCGCCAGCCGCGGTTAACCGCCTCCTTCCTCCTCCTCCTTCGTCCCCCCTATGAGGCCCCCACCAGGACAAAGCCTAATCCGCTCTGTCAGGGGCAGATTACGACTTTGTTTAATTGGAGATGGGCTTCGCTGACAGTGTTGTCGCCCAGTGGTGCAGGTGTTTTCATCACTTCACCATTTTTATTCTTTACAGCTTGTGAAAGTACATTTTTTAACAGATATTGCAGCAATTATAGAGTCAAAATCGACAACATTTGGGTCCATTAAAAGCTATATAAATGTGAATGATCCACATATTTATGGTGTAGCACCTCACACGGTCCTAAACCTGAGGTTGTAATGACAGCTGCTGTAAAACAGTTCAATTTATCTTTACAAGAAGACGAAGAAGAAGAGCAGAGTGCACGCTGAGATGAGGAAATCTGTCTGGTTCCTTTATAGCAAGCCCTAATGAAGAGGGTTGATTCCTGTGTATCACACACGGATTTTGACACATTAATCCCTGGGTAGACTTCAAGCCTTTGTCCGTCTAATGGCTCTTTGGCACCTTGGATTCCTGTTGGAAGCCAATTTGTAGCACTGACATCGAGGCGGGCGAAGCAGCCCAGCGGCGGCGGCGGCCACATTTGGAGAGAAAAGTCAAGGTGTTAAAGCCTGATTGGTTCCACTCTGCGGTGCAACGGGCGGCTGGTTGTCACCCCGCGAACACATGCTTCCCAAATGGGAAAATGTTCCCCTTTTGCACCTTAACGTGTACAGATAAGAGAATTTGAGAGTTATAGTCGCATTAGAAGAAGGCTTGAGGGGAGGGAGAGCTGAAATATCCCTCTGTCGCAAGAGTAAATAAGTTCTCCCCATGCCAGCGAAACCCCATGGGATCAATTAGCTGCCCATTACCATAGATACAGAGTTTCTTACGCAACAGCTTGATGGAAATCTGAGCGGAGGGACGGAGAAGACGAGAATGTTTCAGGATCTTGTCAAACTTCACCTCTGGCTCGAACAAGCGTTGCGGGAGGCTCTGGCATGTCGTCCGGGTCACGAAAACAACATGAAAACGTCTCAGTCAGCCGCTCTGTTTTCATTACCTGAAACAACAAACAGCGGAGAGAAAAAAGGAGACGAGGAAGGAAAGAGTGAGTGCTCCCCTGGGGCGCCATTTACTTCCTGTGTAGATGAGGAGATAGGTGAGATTGGGCTCTCTTTTCACTCGTCATCTCATATGACTCTTGCATTTTTGCTCCCTTACTTAGAACACACAAATGTGTTCTGCGTCGGAGCAGCCAGGGTTAAAGGTCCATTTCCCCATGAGCTAGTCGCTAACAGTGCCAGACTACTAGTCCCACTCCCTCTGGGAGCACCCATGCTAAAAATGTATGCAGCTTTGGATAAAAATGTCCACCAACTGGCTCTTGCTATGTTAACTACACTTGAGGGAATTGTCCCACAATAACAACCACCCACCCGAGGTTCTGCATGAATCCTTCTCCTCTGCGACCACAGGGAAGAGGGCATTGTTTGCCAGTCCCGCCCTCGCTGGCCTGAGGTTGCTGATATTTTAACTAAGGTGATGATAGCCTCGGAGGGGCGTTCCCGCCGCCCGTCTGCTACCTCTCTCCCTCCGTGGGAGCGCGACTTTTTCAACTTCTTCCCCGTGATTTATGACCTCTCCATCAGACACATCCCTCGGGTCCTCCCCCGGTGCAGACACAGCCCTGCCACAGCGACTCCTGACTAAAATGGATTAGGTGCAGTTATCCGCAAATGGATCCTCGACTACCCCTGTAACTCGCTGGCTTAGACGTCGCCCGGTTTGATTGCAAAGGTGGAGTGGGGCCTGAGCGGCTCGCTCTGATCCGTGGCGTCTCTGTTTGCCCGCCGTAATTACCTGTTTTGAATGAGTTAATAGCCATAGGAAACCTGCTTGCCGGGGATAAAAGGGACAGTATCTGGCGTTCAAAGCGATGAGAGGGTTTTAACTGCACTGGGATGTGTGTGTATGTGTGTGGGAGGGGGATACTTTTCCTTTATGCGCCCTCGAAAGGGAAGAAAAAAAAGTTTCCTTATCAGGTATGTACTTAAAAGGATCCCAGTGCTGGAAGCGTACTGTCTTGGGGGAAAGCGGAGAGAAAGATGAAAGGCTTTTGTTAAAAGTGACGCTTGGCCCAGGTTTCCTGTGACTCCCCTGTCCCTCCCCGCCTGAGTGCTCGCCTCTCTTCCTCCCACTTTTGCCTTCGCCGCCTCGCAATGCTGTCTTTGAGGGGGGAAAAGTAAACCCGTCTTGCCGCCTGCCGGTGTTAGATTAAATACCGAGATGGCGACAGGAAAAAGGCAGGGAGGAAAAACAAAAAAAGTGGCTGGCTGCTTAGCTTGCTGGCTGGGCCGGGGTGAGGGATGTTGGAGGAGAGTTATCAGGTTGGCGACGGAAACTGCCAGTTAGTCAGCAAGACTCCCAATCTGGCGTAGTCCAAACATGCCGCCCCGGGTTTTCGATGACACGGTAATCTGTCCCAGGGAGTTCAGGGTTGATCTAAAAGAGAGCTCATCTTTTCTCTCCCCTTATCACACCGACATAGCAAACTGGAGGTGCCTGAGGCCACTAACACAATAACAAGAGAATAAAATGATCTTCTTGAGGGAGGCTGTATTGAGTGCATTTTTCATGGCTTGAACTATGTCCTAGTGGGCTTTAATTCATTGGTAAACACAGCGTTATTGGACACATTTACACTGTGCAAATCTTACACAGGAAAACAGCAATGATATGACATCCGGGAGCTGTTAAAATTGGAGACCTGTGGAGGCTTCTTGCGCCTCTGAGACGAGCTTTCTAAGGGATGTGAAGGAAGTATCAAGAAACAATGAGTTTATGTGTTGGCTTAGTTCCCCTCTCTCTCTCTCTCTGACTAATCAGCACTGCTAAGAGAAACGGTAATAGCTTGTGTGCAGTAACGGTGCCCTGGCAGGTTTGTAAGCGCTCCACCAGGGAGAGAAAAAAGCAGCCGTCTCTATGTATCCTAGACTCAATAATGTGTTTAACTTGTAAACTAGTGCGGGTGACAGATTACGGGCGGTCCAGCAGTGTGGCGAGGCGCCCGACGTCTCCGCTGTTCACCTTTTGCCTCTACATCTGTCCTGCTAATGGGCTCCACTTCTCTGAAAGAAACCCAGCTCCTAAAATCCTCCGGCGAAGCTCTCATTCCTCCCCTCATTCTATTTCCCAATTAGACGAGAGGGCATGATTAGTTTATTAGCAGTAGCAAAAGCTCCGGCGAATGTGTTTGCGGATTCTTAGCCGTTAATGAGCAAATTCAAACCCTATTGAACGGACGCGGGCGGGAGGGGGAGGTTATTCGCGTGCGCGCTCGGCTAATAATAGCGTCCCAAAGACAAAAGATGGAGGAAATAGCATTATAGGAGGGGGGGCAGAACAATGGGAGCCTACCGGCACTCTTAATGGCATGCTCTTTCATTTTTTAAATTGTTTCCCTTTTGGAATTATGTATGCTCGCCATCCTCTCCTTCAGGGTTTGGCAAAGCGTATATACACTCCTCTTCTTCCTCAGCCAGCCCTGCTAACACCGGGGAATAGAGGCAGGTCTTGAAGCACAGGAGACAGTAGTTCCACCTGTGGGAAATGAACTCCAGCGCAACCCCCTCTTTGTTTTCCCTCAGCCTTGGCAGGCTTAACCACCTCCTTTACAAGGCAGGTAAATTGTTCATTAGGGCTGAGGTAAAAGGGGGGTGGGAGGTGCCGATTTTTTTCTCCCTCGCACGGAGGCTGAGAAGTGCGAAGAACAAACAAGTCGGAGCATTTGTTCAACGGTGTAATCTACACATCAATTATCCCGCCGAGCTAATTAGCACCTCGGCGTACCCCAGGTACCTGAGCACTCACACATGCTCGACTCTTTCAAGCCACTGATCAAAAAAAGGAGAGGATTGACAGAAACACGGGGAGGCAGAACCCAAGGGTAGGTGGTGGAGGTGGGGGGGGGAAGGGGAGCCTTAGATCAAAATTTCCTTTTTACTTACAGTATATGGAGACTACAGAGTGTGTGAATGTGCATGTGTTGCAGCCATTCACATCATACCAATGGAGCTACTCAATTATGTAAGCCGTAATATATATGACTGAGTATATGAAATCATCTAGAAGTAGCCTTTCTTTTGGTTAATTATTGTGTTTATCCTGAGATATACTCACCAAACTACTTTCAGTAATGTCACAAATCATTAAATCAGTGCGATAATAACGGAAATTATTGTTAACGCCACTAATTTCTTTAACGCATTAACGTAACTCGAGATTTTTAGGTTGTAGCGGCTCAGTGTTAGAGCCAGAGTGAAGATACTGGTGTCATAAGAAACTAGAAAATGTAATGAATCCATTGGTACCAACCATGTCATCCTGCTCCTTGAAGAGGAGCTTGAAGTCCCACCTTTTCTTCTGTAACGTAGTGATGTCACCAAGTAACACATTGGCAGAACGGCTAGTTTGGCACGCCCTCAAACAACGCTAGTTAGAGCAGAGCTGAAGCCAAGAGTACAGAAACAAAGAGACAAAACCCTGGTGTTTTTTTGACCACAGCCGCTGCCGCCATTTTGGACTGAAAATGCTTATTATATTTATCATTTTTTATTGTTCAACACAGGCCATTTTGGTAGATTATGACAAAAGAATAGAAATAATTTTGTTTTACTTTTGTACGGCATTTTTTACTGGCGTCCGGTAGTCGCTTTCAGTCCAAAATGGCGGAAGCGTAGCTGTGCTGCTGGGCGCTGATGTTGCAATGGAAGCATAATAGGTCCTCTTTAAATACATAATGTCTTAATGTCCACAAAAATACATCAAAAGGTTACACATGAGTGGTATTTATTGACTTTTTATTCCTTTGTTTTGGTTGCTTGTAATTTTTGTGATCTAGGAATTTATGGTTAATGTTGCTCGGGGTGAAAACTACACTTTAATACCTGAAACATAATTAAAAAATCACCAATAGATAACTTGTTAATCATCATCATTAGAGTATTTTTTACACCTAACATGCGGCTGACCCTTATTACTACCTTTATATGTTGTCATTCTGGGGATTTAAGCCAATTATCTCATAATAGCACCCATTGTTCACCATCTAGAATGGAAAATATACAGGATTTAAGTGGCAGGGATGGAGCTGTTAAAGACAGAACGAATGAAATAAATGGATGTATTAAAGGCTGCACCTGTAAACATGGAGGTGGAGGCTGTTTTGAACTTGCCAGTTAAGCTTTCTTATTAAGGTGTAGCTCGGTATGTGAAAGAGCCCTAGGTATCCACCTCCCCCGCCGCTCCCCCCCCCTCCTGCTTCCACCCTCAACTCCCACCATGTAATTAAAAGTGTAGTTTTCGCCCTCCTGCGGCTAGATAAGAAAGACAGGTACAACATGAAAAAAAAAAACACAACTGGCGAGAGGGAAGAAAAGGAAACAAAATGCCTCGGTCTGCTCCTGTTTACTCCCACCCACGTCATGTATAAGTCATGGGCTCTGGGGCCTCCGACTGCAGCGCTGCCTGTTTGTGCCGTTTACCGAGATCGAGAGAGGGGTTAAGTTGTGTCATCTCGCTGCTGTCTTACACCTGGCGTACCTTGCCGCTAGCGCTGGCGAACACACACACACGCACAGATGTTGCGGTGAAGAGGAAGGTGTTGCAAAAGCTCGCGATAATCAAATCGATTCAGAAATGCGTTAATAAATGTTTACATCCGTACTGTAAAGACACCTGCAGGCTGCAAACTTTACACATCTCACTGAACAATCAAGAGCGTCCAGGAGATGGTTTTGGACGCTCAGGTCGTTGCCGTGACAATAAGCTATCCCCCCTCCTCCTCCTCCTCCTCCTCCTCTTCCTCCCCCCGTCTGGCTGGCTGGTAGCTAATTGGGAAGTTGGTAACAGTGTCAGAGAGAGTCGCCTTTCTCCAGAGGGCTCTCCCTCTCTGCGAGGGCCCAGGCCACCTCTCCAGTGTGTGTGTGTGTGTGTGTGTGTGTGTGTGTCATTTACTGATTGGAGAGCCCAGTTTGCCGGTTGCCTGCTGGGGATGACACACACACACACACACACACACACACACACACACACTGACGCACACACACACTCCCCATTTCCTGGTGCTTGTTTGATACCTGGTGGGGATGCTATTCAGGTGACAAAGGTCTGCTCTGTGTGTGTGTGTGTGTGCGTGTGTGTATTGGTGTGCATGTGTGTATTGGTGTGTGTGTGTGTGTGTGTGTGTCGGTGGGGGTAACAGATGTGGTTTTACACTCTCATTACCATGTGAATGAGGCCCTGGGCCCCCAGATTGGCTCGGACCAGAGAGGAGGAAGAAGACGTCCCCCCTCCTCACCCTCCTGTGGCCCCTCACCTGGACCCCCCCCCCCACCCCCCCGGTTCATCCTGTATGATCTCTTTAGTCCATCTGAGGTCCCTGCATGACCCCCCCCCCTCCCTCCCTCCCTCCACACACACACACATTGATCGACCTTTAAACAGCTGGTGACTGGCAGAGTTTTATGAAGGCGAAGAGGTCTCACTCTGCCCGGTTTTGTCTTGACGTTTTACTACTTATGTAGAGTGCTGCAGGAACGAGTCCTAGAACCCGGAAATGAGTTAGCATCTTAGCACTTCCTGTTCCCTCGTCCGGAAGTCAGTGGGCTTTTTGAATGGATTTTTAGTTAGATGGCTGAAATAAGGTTTTTTTCTGCAATAATCCAAAAACCAATGGAACAATCTCATTGGCTTTTTCTCGAGGGAACCAGGGTGATGCTAACTTCCTGGTTGGCCTATAAAAATAAGCCATCCCTGGAGCACTCTGTTGAAGACAGACAAACAAAAAGAAACACAAGCGGTCATCCTCTTATCACATAGGAACCTAATAATTTCATTAGGAGTATGTTCCACACACTCTCCGTCGTTGCTTTTGAGGAGTATTCGCCGGTGAGAAAAGGTTGTTTTAGCTCTCAGGTGCTGTTTTGCTGAGATAAACGTGGCCGTGGCCCCGTCGTCGCTGTGGACAGGAATGCAAAACAACCTTGGCCAGATCAAACCGGCTGTAATCTAGCGGCCTGCTCCACAGTGTTGGTGTCTGAGGAGAAAGGTGAACGAGTCTGTAACAGCTGCAAAAAAAAAGAGGATTTCACTTTAGAAAAGAACCCAGGCTGCGTTGGTGCTTTGCTCAACTCACAGACCGAATGAGGATAATTCATGTCCTGAATTGAAGTCCTCCAGCCTGGATTCCCTTGATTTTTTACATTTCTAAAAGATGAACTTCAAGCAGTGATTAATTCTTTTCTTCCAAAATAGATGCATTCGAGAGGAGAAGCCTTGATTTGTTTCTTCTTCCCGTCTGGATCTCATTCTCTCTCCTCCTCCCGGTGAAGGAAATCAGCATCAAAAGCTTCTGTTAGCCCGTAATTACAGCTCAGGTTCTGCTTAACTGTTATTAACAAAAAAGTACAGTAATCTGGCCTGGCAGTGCAATATGTTACCGTAGCTTTCTAATTAATCTTACAGGGAGCGTAATAAATTTACAATATCAGATTGGCGCAATACTGTATATAGATTTATTAAAGCTTTTAATCAGTTCTGGCAAAATTAATTTTGCAATGATTGCTTACATTTGAATTTGCATATACTTAGTGCAAGTAATTTATTTTTATAGATTCTTTTTTATTAAAACGAGGCACGTGGGGGCCGTCAGGGATGAAGAATTGCTGGGTTTTGCCTCTCTGTGCTGCGAGGGGAAGAGTTTCCTCATCGGTGACGCGACACCTGTCCTCATAGCAACTTTTCTACCTTTCTCTCCGTCATCACAAGTGATCTGAAGACACAGGGAGGTTTTGTCTCCCTGTTTTCCTCTCTTGTAAATACTCAGGAACACAGACGTACTCTCCCATGAGCACGCTGCAACCTTAAAATCATAAGTTGCGTTAAAGAAATTAGTGCCGTTAACGCGTTATTTTCACGTCAACTTTGACAACCCTAGTCTACATTAATGTGCACAAAAAGGCATCAAGATGTTACTTGTAAGCAGCATTTATTCCATCGTTTTGGTTGCTTGTAATTTTTTACTGTCGCTCAGGGTGAGAACTACACTTTAATACCTGAAAAACAATCATAGATGCTTTTTATTCCTTGATTTAATTTGTTAAACATCACCATTAGAGTGTTTTTTTACACCTATGATGCGGCTGACCCTTATTATTACCTTTATATGTTGTCATTCTGGGAATTTAAGCCAATTATCTTATAATTGCGCTCATTGTTCACCGTCTAAGATGGAAAATATACATGATTTAAGTGGTAGGGATGGAGTTAAAGATGAAACGAATAAAATAAATGAATATATTAAAGGTTGCACCTGTAAACATGGGGGTGGTTGCTGTTTTGCGGTTAAAAATTCACTTTAATACCTGAAACATAATTAAAAGCTGACCAAAAACAATCATAGATGCTTTTTATTACTTGATTTAATTTGTTAAACATCACCATTAGAGCATTTTTTACACCTATCATGCGGCTGACCCTTATTATTACCTTTATATGTTGTCATTCTGGGGATTTAAGCCAATTATCTTATAATTGCGCTCATTGTTCACCGTCTAAGATGGTAAATATACAGTTGGGAGGTGGTTTAAGTGGTAGAAAAGAGACAAAGGAATCAAATAAATGGATATATTCCAGTAAAGCTTTCTTATGAAGGTGTAGCTCAGTTTTCTACCTTTCTCTGAAGTGCTCTGAAGACACAGGAAGGTTTTATTAGACGTAAAATCATCCTAGAAATGTCAAAATGCTGTTTTCCTCTCTTGTAAATACTCGTCCACTCCCACACACTCACACTTCCACACATAAACAGGAGCGGTGTAGCACTTCCAGGCCAGATAAGAGTGATTCATAAACAGATGAACCCAAAGCAGATGTGTTATCACGGTGGCGCTGCGCACAAAGTACTGCAAGGCCACGCCGGCTCTCATGGGGCCTTCGAACACACACACACACACACACACACACACACATGAAGCCAGGTTGTGATATTAAACAGTCGGAGCTGATAACAGACGGCTGTGACGCCCCCGCCGCCCCCGCCGCCTCGACATCTAACCTGATACGAGGCGGCGTCAGCAGATTCCTCCACCTGAGTGGGTCTTTTCTACACGTGTATGCTCCTATTTATAAAAATGTTCCGCATGCCGCTTCGTCATGTGTGAGTGTGTGCGTCTATTTTTATGAATGCATGTTGCTGCTACATGTAGGTGTGTGTGTGTGTGTGTGTGTGTGTGTGTGTGTGTGTGTGTGTTTGTGTGTGTGGAGGCCGGGGCGTGGACTCATGGCATTGAGCCACGGTGTCCCTTTGAGACTGGGCAGGAGGAGGAGGAGGAGGAGGAGGAAGAGAGGCCGTAGAGAAAGAGGAACGATTTAGATAACAGTCTTTTGGCGAAACACACACACACACACACACACACTGGCTGCTATCGGAAACACATTATTATTGAAGAGAGCTGACCACAGGAGAACCCTGAGATAGGCTCTTATATTTTCCTCCCTCCCCAGGGAAGAATTCATGAATTAAATCTTTCTATTAAAGGTAACCCTTCCCTCCTCCCACAAGAATACAAACCAGACGAGAGAAAGTCCTCATCCCAGTGATTATTCCCATCATCGATGAATCTCTTGATTCTCTTTTAGATTAATTGATCAATTATTTAGGCTATGAAATGTCAGAAAGTAGCTCCCAGAGCTCAAAGTGACGTCTTAAAAACTGTCAAGATTTAAAGCTGTTCAATTTACAATGATGTAAGACAGATAATAAAACATCTGAGAAGCTGGTGAATGTTCGCTCAACAATCGATCAAATTTGTTTTTGATTGTTGTTCTTCAATTCTGAAATATAATTGAGAAATTATTCCTTCTAGGGCTAAAACTAGTGATTATTTTCATTATCGTTGAATCTCTTGATTGTTTTTTAGATAATTGATCAATTATTTACTTTATAAAATGTCAGGAAAAAGAGAAAAAAAATTCTCAAATTTGAAATTATTTAATTTACAATGACGCAAAATAGAAAACCTGTAAATATTTCACCTGTTTGCTCAAAGTGACTTAAACGATCATCAAATTTGTTGTTGATGATGGATTAATTATTAAATTATGAAAACCGAATTTAGAAATTCTTCATTCTACGGTTGCAACTAGTGATTATTTTCATTAGCAGTGAATCTCTTGATTATTTTTTAGATCAATTTATTTATTTAGTCTATACAATGTCAGAAAATAGAGAAAAATGCCCAACGTAAGCTTCCAGATCTCAAGGTAAACAGTCTAAATATATTTAATTTACAATGATGTAAAATTGGGTGAATGTTTAAAACCTGTAGATATTTGACCTGTTTGCTCAAAACATGACTTAAACGTTTAATCAAATTTGTTGTTGATTATTTATTTATTTATTTATATATTTTTATTTATTAAGAGAAAATGTGCATTGTAAGTTCCCAGAGCTCAAGTTGACGTCTTAAATTTAAAAATATTCAATTTAAGCATCAAATTCTCACATTTTAGAGGCTGGTAAATGTTTAAAACCTGTGAATATTTGACCTGTTTTCTCAACAACCAATCAAATTTGTTGTGGAATATTTTCTAACTGACGGATTAATTGTTAAATTATGAAATATAATTGTACAAATTATACCTGATAGCAGATTTGTGTAATGTCCATATTTGGGAAACAACATAGAAATTGTTAGTGAACTTAACAAAATAAAAGATGAGCATACTAAGGTGACCAAAAACTTCAACAGCAACAAAAATGTGTTTTATTTTTTGCTATTTTTACAAAATCCCCCCATGCAGCGTCTCCTATTAATATATGCATGTTTATCAGTATTCAGCTGCAAACACGTAAACACACACGTGCCCGTCCTTTTATTATGCCGAGACAGATTCCTCACATCTGCTTTATTAGCTCGTCTACATTAACGTGCAGGTGCTCTTGTCACCGTAGTTGCTGTTTCTTCTTCTTCTTTACATTTATACACACACACACACACACACACACACACACACACACGCACACACACAAAGCCCCGCAAATAGTTTAAAGTGCTCGCTGCATTCATTCAGCTGGGAGCATAAAAAGGGCCTTTATAGTGGAGGGGAAATTAGCGATGGTCTCTCTTATGTGTGTGAGAAGCAGCGCTTCGCCTGCGTCGACTCCAAAACTGGAAGCAGTTCACCCGGCAAACGTTTTCTTTTTTTCCCTCCTCAGTGTGTATTTGGTTAGTTACAGTAATTACGGCCCAATAACTGACAGCCAAAACCAGGCAGGAGAAAGTAGAAGGGGGCTGTTTTTCCTCCGCCGCGCGCTGCCTTGCTGCCGAACATCTGCTGAGAGATTTGCATATTAATTAACCCATATTAACTCTAATTATTCTGGGAAATTATCAAATAAATTAAATTTTCTAATTTTAACCGTTTTTTTCGCCCCTCTTGCCGTTGCTTGACGTGTGTCAGGGTAACATCAGGAGGCTCACCTGAGCCAGGATAAAATATAAAACCCTCAGTGCCTCCCCCCTTCCTCCCCTTTCTCCTCTTCCTCTCTGAATCCTCCCTCCCACTCTCCTGGCCTGGGAGTCCTGAGGGCAGCCAGGGGAAGCTTTTGTGTGTCTTTTTTATTCTTCTTCTTTGGCTTGTGTGACGAGGAGGAGGAGGAGGTAGAGGAGGGAGTGGGGGGGGGGGGGGTGGTTTACTTCGAACATTTGTTGGAGGCAGGAACATGTGTGAGCTGGGGGAGGAGGAGGAGGATGAGGAGGAGGAGGAGGAGGAGGAAGGGGGGCACAGATGGTGAATCCATGCAGGACCCAGCAAAGGTGGGACCTCTGAGCTGTTGAGCAAACCTTGCAGCTTTCTGTGCCTCGCTCTCTCTCTCCTCCCCCCCCCCCCCAGCCTGTTGCTCTGGCCTCCTCCGCAAATAAATGGGACTTTAATTGAATTAGAGTCAGAGCTGCTGCGAGGGTCTCCTCACGGACAAAACCCAGCGGCGAGGTGACGGATGCGTTGCGACGATGTGCTGGAAGTTTAAATCATTTAGGTGTGTTATATGTACTATAGGGGGTTTAAAGAGAAACATTTGTAAAGGTCTTTTCAGACCAAACGCTAATAATTAGTGCGAATAAATCACTCAAACTTTCGTATTTCGCAATTGTTTTCCCCGCAGCTGCTGAGTTTCAGATGCCGATTAAAAATAAACCAATCAAATGATGACTTTTGCTCACACGATCAATAGATTTTCTTGGACATCAATGTCTGTTTATACCGTCACACAACAACATGGATATTGACCTCGCAAAATACTGTTTTGAACGTCTGTCGTCTTATTTTATGATGCCATCACCTTAAAAAACATGGTGAATTGTGTTAAATGTACGTTTTCATGTCAAAGGGTCGACAAGAAATAGAAATTTGCAGGTGCAGACTGCATTTTAATTCTGTTTTAGATTATTTTTTTTGACAAAAACTCTCCCGTTTTGGTTGTAAATGTTGAATTAGATCTTAGATGACCACAGCCATCCCTTAAATCACCACGTTCCTGCCCTCGGGGCAGATGTATAGAGTCCTTTGTGCAAAGAAAAACATATATCAAAATAATTTGTCCCTGTCGCCATAATGTATCTTAATCTGTGAGGACAGACACTGCTACCTCCGCACACAGCACTTTATATCTATTTATTTAACCTTGATTCAGTCCTCACCATCGAGTACCTGCTGCTCCTTTTAATGTAGCTCCTATTGCTGTTTTTCTGGATGTGATATGTTGTGTTTTAATGTACCCTTTTTAATAGTTTTTTTATACTAATTTTGTATTCAGTTTCAGAGGTTTTTACCCTCCTGGAAAATGCTGATTAATTAGTTTATTGGGCTTTAAAACAGTCAGGTTTTGATTTAACTTATTTACTAGACTTATGAATGTGAATTATGTTTCTTCTCGCCATGTTGATGCTTGCAGAGAGACTTATTTAACCTGTTATTTCCTCTTAATTTAAAGAGAAAAGTCGTCGTCCTGAACAACTCATATCAGTCAAACACTTCACTTTTCAGCGACACCCCTCCCCCTCTCTATATGCACACACACACACTGGCCAGACAGACACACACACACACACACACTCCCAGGTTGCGTTTACACTTCACTGAGTTTTCACCATTCATCGTCTCCCCCCCTCCCCTCACCCCTCACTCTCTCTCTGTCTCCTTTCAGGGCTTTTGTTTGCCCTCTGCCACCGTCCTTTCAACGACTTGGCCCTGATTTGCCCCTTGTGCTCCGTCGCACCATTATACTGAGACAAGATAGCACAAAATATCCAAACATGTCTGCTATTCTTTTGTTTAGCGTCACTCTGGGATTCAGTCCACTCCTACACGACACTGAGGGAAAATCGTTACCTGAGGACGCTTTATTTTAAACATATAATCTTTAAAAGTTCACCAGTTTGGTCAAACAGTTAAATCCAACTGTTTTTAGCTTAATCTGAATTTTATTTTATTTTATAAATAGATAGTTTTTTTGTGTCTCAATCTGCAGTTACTAACAAATATTTTATAAAAGGTTTTACTACTTGTCAGTCGGCGTCGTAGAAACACGTTCTTAATGTTGTGAATTTAACAAAAACACTTGCTTAGGTTTAGGCAACAAAACCACTTAGTTAAGTTTATGAAAAAACTACATGGTTGGGCTTAAAATTACTACGTTTATAAATGTGAAAATGTGGCTTGACGTTGTGAACACGGGAAACGAACGAACGGCTGATTGTAACGTGAAACTGAAACGTAACGCACTAAAATTGAGCGTAAGTTTGGAGCGTTATTTAGCCTCCTCCTCGACAAGCTAGTATGACATGGTTGGTACCAATGGATTTCCTTCTAGTTTCATATGATGTCAGTATCTTCACTCTAACTTTAAAACTGAGCCCGCTACAAGAAATCCGTGGCGTTAAAACAAATTAGCGTTAAGGCGTTATTATCGCATTAACTTTGACAGCCCTAATCAAGAAATTTGAGTAAAAAATGGTGACCAAAAGCAAAAGAAAAAGCAACCAAGACTCCTTTAAAACACGTAAAAGAATAAGTAGTTGATGTAAAGTGTCTTCCTGTAGGTGTGAGTTTCCATCAGACAGGAGTAAGACTTACCCGAGGAAGTGTTTAAACTGTTGCAGACAGGAACAATGGCAGACAAAAGGTCATCATGAGAATCCACTACCGCTGGCCGTAGCCACGAGGCAGCGACCTCGCTTCCACCTTAATGCCCTCCCACACACACACACACACACACACACACACACACACACACACACACACACACACACACACACACACACACACACTGCTCCCCCATCTCCCTCGCAGCCATCCAGGTGATCCGCTTGGCTCACATTCATGAGACAGGGAGCGAGCGTGAGCAGTTATCGTCCAATAGGGAGAATGTCCTGGCTCATTATCGGCGTAGGAGGCCGAGCGTGTCACCTGGAGCTAAGCCCCGACACTCGACTAAAAAGTCAGCCGGGGTTAGCGTGAGAGCGCCAACGTGGGTGTTAGTCATTCTCCCTGCAGCCATCACCTCCACCAACAGAAAGAGCTCTCTTTCTCTCTGGCAGGGAGGCTGTTAGTGCAGCCTCCTCTGGGCGCTGGACGACTACTCTGGGAGTGTTAAATAAATGTGATTATACCTGTTAGCGTTGTCAAATGGTTTTCCTCGGCAGAGTGCAGGTGCAGCACCTCTGAACTCGGCTTTTACGGCTGCAGAAGGGAAGATTTTCAAGTTTAAATATGTTTTAAATAGGAGAAAAGTTTCTCTCGTTTGGTTCTGTAGTTTAGTTGTAAGGGTTGCAAATTTAGATGCACGAGATGCTTTAGTTTGGTGTTGTATTACTGAATATGACGGTAATGAATCCTGGCACTTTAAATTTCATCACCTCTACAAGACCTAAAAGTAAATCCCGTTATCAAAGACTCACAACAAATGTGAACACAAGCTCATTTTCTGACTCTCAGCTTGAAAGAAATTCCTCACATACATACCACACAAAGTTTCTCCACAAACAGATGCATGGGGTCATTATCAAAGGCGCAAGTCGGTGGCCGCGTATTCCTCCGAGTGACTTTGGGTGTCTTTGAATGCGGCGTGTGGTCAGACGGCGGTCGTCACACGGAGAGAGTCGATTAGGACTCCAACATTAAAGGCTGTTTTGATCACTGGAGCCATTCGGTGGCTGTCAAACCTGACGCTTTGTAAACACAATCATTTCAGATTTCAGATTAATTCTTCTCAGTATATGCAGAATAATACAACTGCCACGGCTTCTTCTTCTGTATTTATCTTCATGAAAGAAATGATGGGATTTTAATAAGACTTTGCTCTCTGCTCTGTCACCGCTGATGCTCCCAGCCATCCTAATCAATACACAATATTCCTCTCCTCTCTGTACTCTCTCTGAGTGACACCATAATGCCAGGCCTGTGAAAGGGTTATGTCAGATAGTTTAAAACCCCGTATTAACCAACGCTGTTACATGTGTCATTTTAATTATCTGCAAGTCAAAGAGGCTCCTTTTATTTACCTTTAAACGGCGGGAGGAATAAAAAAGAAAGCAAACAGGTAGCAGGAGTTTGTAAGACGTCAAATGCTTTTGTTGAGGATGACACTTAAGGTAAGAAAAGGAGTAAACATTATCTTTTCTTTGTCTTTCTCTCTCCTCGGCAGCACAAAAGGCTGATTAAGAGCGAGGTTTGGAGGGGGGGGGGAGGGCGGCGAAATAACTGCCTGCGAAATATTAGTAGGTTAGAATTACTTTGTTGCATGACACAATACCAATAGATGCTTCTTCAAGGCTCTTGTCAGCGGTGGCACCTAAACAATGGCGGCTTTCTTGACGTTAATACTACGCGTTTGACTTGACAAGCACCCCACTGTCATTTCGCCTTCTTGGAGGTATACGTTGAATGCGGAGGAGACAGTAGATTGCGTCTACTGTAGACAGTTCAACGCCCCCACGCTTAAAATGTGTTCAGAAACTTGAGAACAAGACGTCACGGGAGAAAAAACAGCAGGAGACAGAAATAAAAATGAAGGCTCCACTTTGGACTTTTTTTTTTTTTCTCAATCATGCCCTGAAAAGTTTAATCCACAATGGTGCACGTGGGAGTCAGAACGGTGTGCGTTGCTGCGGTGGATGTGTTGCTAAACAAAAAGAAGCTCCCTCGCTCCTTTTATTGGGGAAGAATAGGCCCTTTAAAACCTGTCCAGCCTTAGATAATTTCATTCAGCCGGCCCCTGCTCCGCCGTCATTGAATCTGCATCCAGAGATCAGGTTCACAGCGACGGGTTGATAGCTTCCCAAGCCTCTTGGCCTTTTGTTCTACCAGCCCCCTCCCTCCTCTGGAGGCTGGGGGACACAGAGCTGATGGGACATAGCTGAGAAACCTCAGCGGTGACGGGCCACAAATGATCATTTTCTTGTTTCGCGTTGATTCCCGAGTTTCAATCATCAATATGTGAAGCTACACAGGTTTCCTCTTTCAATATATATCCTTTCAAATAAAGGCACAATATGAGTTGTACCAAGGTGGACCACCCAGGAGTCCTAACGTCTCCTGGTCTCCAGCCTCCGCTGCCTTTTTTGTCATCTCCAAGGAGCATTACTGAGTCTGAACTTGCCTAAACCCTTGTGATCACACCTCTTGAAAAGGTTTTGTTTCTTCCGTCGATTGGTATTCGAGGCAGGTCACCGCACTCCCACCCTCCTCCTCCTCCTCCTCCTCCTCCTCCTCCCTCCTCCTCCTCCCTCCCGCCTGCCTCCCCTCCCACGTTTGAAAGCCCTGTTTTCATTTTAATTTGCACCTGTTGTGCAGTTGTTCGCTGAAGGCAAGTGCGGACCAGTCAATCGTAGGGAGACGTGTTAGGAGGAGATGTGGGGAGGCTTATCTTTTCATATGGATAATGTCATGCATGGACTTCTTGATTCTGGGGAAGTTGAAGAGGCGGCGACACTTTCAGGACAAAATATGCCGCATAAAATGCCGCATATTATACACTATTTACTTCTCAAGCTATTAGATATAAATCTGTTGATTTTCACCAAAGACTTATGAGCGTTCTGCAGCTTTTTTTATTGCTCAGAAAACATAAATTCAACACATTAAAAAAGCTTCTTCACGATGGTGGCTCAAAGTCTGGGTCCTCCCATGATCGGCTCCCACCGCAGAACATTCTTGCACAAGCTGCCAATGAGGTGTGTCCCCGCGTTGATGCCATGCTTCTGGCTCGCCTCGCGCTCCATCTGCGCCCCCGCCAGTAAGTCTTCTGACGTCCCCGTTTCTGCCACGATTTACGCCGCGGCGAACCTGCCGATGTTGGTGACTAATTTGCACGCGAGCCACCTTTGATTGAGTTCACAGCCCCTTATTTATTTACAGAACGTCTATTTTAAGAAAAGCAGGCATATGTGTTGGTGTTGGGGAAGCGGGCGGGTCCTGCTGATGCTGCCTTTGAGTGTGTGTGTGTGTGTGTGTGTGTGTGTGTGTGTGTGTGTGTGTGTGTGTGCCTACCTCCTCAATAGGCCTCAAGTCTGTATATTTTCATGTGTTAGGAAACATTTATGTTCACAGTTCACTGGCGATGCAAATGTGAAGACATCCGAGGGGTACATGTGCTGAATAATCTAAATGACTATAGGTTAAGCCTTTTGTATGCATAGCAACAACATTTGTCATATTGTGCGAGCTATGCGGAGCATCTCAGACGTGGCGGCTATGCTCCGGCAGCAGAGCCGTCCTGAAAGGTGCAGCTCGTTGGCATCCCAGGCATGTGAGCAGGACTGAAAATTAGTGGCTATTTTGGCTCGCATCTCCTCGACAGCTGTCTGCCCACCGCTGCGGTTCAGTCACAGATTCCAGTCGCGGATGCTGTAATTGGGGTGTAACCCACAAAAAAAAAAAAAAAGAGAGAAAGAAGCGCCTACGCCTTGGACCGAGCAGTGATGTGGGGTGACCTTTTTAATCTGGGAATAAACCCTCAATTTCCAAAACAAGTCAAATCCCTTCTCAGATTCCTCCTGTCACTTCATGTTTCCAAAGTCTACGCCTACATTCCTTCATCAATATCATTACGAGCTGCCTCCCCGTCCCTCGGTCGTATATAACGTTACACCACATTACGTCTCCCCTGTGCTGACCTTCCTTTGTGTCTCTGTGTGTTACAGCTCTGAACTACGAGAATGTGGTGGAGACGGGCTCAGAGACGGAGGAGGAGGACAAGCTGCCGGTGTCCGAGGAAGACCCCCTGATCAACGGCGGCGGCAGCCCGGCCAGCCTCACCAACCCGGAGGCCTCGCCGCGCGCCGAGAGCCACGGCCTGCTCACCAAGGAGGAGGAGGACGACGAGATGAGGGACAGCGGCGTGGAGCACATCTGGCCCGACAACGACATGCTGAGTGCCTCCGTCGACGGTACTGGTGAGTGTCTAGAGATGGACTTTGATATTTGATATCTGAGACACGTGACCTGCAAAAAGCACAAAATAAAGGGGCGAAAAAATGATAACATTTTATTTTTCAATATTTCTGGCACCAAAACACGTCTCGCCTTTGTTCTCCACCAGATGTGTGGGGTTCAGGTGAGCTGTCAATCACCAAAGCTACCACTAAGCTGACTTCCAGATACTTCACAGCGAATGTGTGCACATCCTGCCACTCGCGGTGTCGTCTTACGCCGTAAACCCCACCCATCTGGTGCCCGAGTAGACTTAAACAAACCCCGCGAAGCGGCGCGCAAACAGTGCTTGAGCCAGGTCTGACGGCGGAGCCCCGATGATGCTCCCTCAGCAGACAGACGCGATAAACAGTTTCTCTGTGAGCGACGGAGACCATTTGGTTCACGCTTAGAGAAAAGTCCTGCCTCTGAGCCAAACAACGAAAAATATTTACAGTAATGTATAAAAGCCTGCAGAGAGCTGCTGCAGAAAATGAAAAGCAGCAGAATGTGGTCGATGTGATTCAATGTTTCAGATGTGAGACATGTGAGGCTACTTTTACTCCGAGTGTATCAGTGTTTACGGTGTTTCAGCAGCGACACCTCCTCCCTATCACGCTCCTAATCCCCACCAGGTGACACCTCCCGAACTTGACTGACTTATCGTCTCTTTGTTGAGCGACTCAGATTGCCGGGGCCTCGGTCACGGATGCTTGAAAGATAAATACTTTTAATTAGGGGGCAGGGTATAATCATTAAAGGAAGCCAGACTGCTGCAAAAAGTCATTAACAATCTTAAATGAAATTTTTATTTTTATGATAGCCATTTACATGTATAATAAGAGTCAATGATTCTTGGAAGCATGTGACAGGAACAGAGTACGGCGAGAAGTCATGTAAGACAGCCAATTTAAATGAGCTGGGCTCCGCTATTCATTTCTGCTAATGAACTAGCTGTGCACGCCGCCGAAAAACGGAGGAACATTCAGCAGTCTTAAATTTTAATATGGGGGAAAATTGCACATTTATTAGGGATGAAAAAAAACTTCTAAATAACAGTTCATATCGGCTCCTTAAGGGGGGGGGGAGAAAAGACAGTTTGGTAAATAAATCAAGATAAAGGATAAACAAGCTGTCGTTGCATACGGTAATTGTTTATTTGATAAAGACCCGCGGTGCCATAATGTCTGTAATTCAACTATGTTGCAATTCCCAGATAATATGCTTCTTGTGTGATAAAGTGTCTGACATATTTCGGAGAGCAAGGCGAGTTCATTAGAGCGTTTGGGAGTCTCTTTCCCAATCTTGCGGGTGCTGTGTTTCCCAGCCTGTTTTTTTTTTTTTTTTCTTGCTCGGTGCCTAAGTGTCTACAGTGATACCTCAGCACATAACTTAGGCCTGAGATAAGTCAGCACCCCCCCTCCTTCCTGCTCCGGCTGATTTGCTCGTCACTCCCCTATCAAGGGTTTTTACGTAGCTCTTGGACGTGTGAGTGGATGTCTTCAGAAGTTTGGCAGTAAAAGTGTGGACAAATGTCGCCCAAAAACACAACCAGACGCTCCGAGGACTCATTACATGTGTTGTGATGCTTTAAAAGTGTCTTCGGCAATAGAGAAACACACGTCAGATGGGTTTCAGAGTATTGCGTGTAAGAAAAAAAGAGTTTATCGCCGATCCAGGGCACAATCAGAGTCTTGTGTCTGGCGTTGTCCTTGACATTCCTTCATCCCACATTGAGGCTGGACGCGATGTGCTGGAAAGCATGACATCATTATCACTGACAGACATTTTCAAATAAATCACCTGCGTTCTCCCTTTGCCCTTTTTAAACTCCTCTCTAGGGCGTCAGAAGGATTTCTGACTTAACGTTGGCTCTAAAATCCCCACTTTTTTCTCCTCATGTTTGCTGGAGACACACTATTTGGAAAGAAAAGTTCTGTTTTATGACATTTTTTGCCAAATGTGTCCTTCTGTTTTTGATAAAACAGTGGTTCTTGTTGTCTTTGGAGTTATTAATTGCTATTTAAACACCTAGTGCGTCCAGGAGTTTCCCACGTTTTGTGTCGTGTTTCAGATGCTTTTCCAGCCTGCCAAGAATAAAAAAAACACTGTTTTCTTTGGCTGCTCAGATTCGAAGGGATTGACACGAAATATCTGCAGTGTAAAAATATCAGCGATGGTTGTTTTGTGTCTGAGACTGTGAAGCTATTGTGTGCAGATTCAGGATAAATGAGGCACAAAGGCAGAACTTTAAAGCGACTGCGGTGACCGGCCGTAAAAATAGGAATGTTTTCAAAATAAACAGCATCAGAGCTGCTATGAAAATAGGTGGAATTACGGTCTCGCCAAAGGTATTCTGGACTCCTCCTGAGTCTCAAACCTCAACATCGCTCTTCAAGGAGGTGTGTACCTTACTGCCTCACGTCCTCTGTGATTTACTGCAGACAAAACACCAGCATTTAGCGGACGTCCAAAATGCTTTCCATGACCTAAAATAAGCGCATATTTGTGGCATAAATGACTCCTGAAGAAATCGAATCCCTCTTTTTTTTCCCTTTTTTTGTGACATTTTTTATATGTTGTGCAAATGTTAGATACTCAAAGAGACACAGCTCTGAAACTGTTCCTGCAGCAGCAACATGAATCCCTACAATGACACTTTGGCATGGTTTTATACATGTTATGTGTGCCAGAGGCCGTAGCAGTGAGGTGTACGTGGTATTAGCCTACCTCCTACTGGAAGCAGCCGTCCCTCCCTTCAGACCACAGATAACAAAAGTTTTCCAAGGTAAATAGGGGAGAGTGGAGGGCCAGTAAATCCCACCGGTCATCCCCTTGCGTCAGACTAAAAGTATGCAGCCAAATTTGATTACCCAAAGCAAACACGGTGCCTACGAGGACGCAGAAATGTGAGGGAGTTTTCACCGTGTTCGGCGTGAAAGCGGGGAGTTTTTCATACGTGCTGATATCTGATACTTGTGGGTATATTTTAATCTGTGTGGTGGAGGGTTTTTTTTTTATCTGTTTTGTTTTGTCATAGCTTAATTTATGTTGTTTAAAAACCCATTCATTTTCTCATACTGCAACTGTGGTTTGGATGCTGTTTGGCAGACGTGCAATCAAATGTTCAGAAAAAAAAATGCCAGCAAGGGGAAAGTTAAACTAGGACATACCCCTGCAGAAGAGTCTGTCATTATTCTGTGAAGCCATTGACAGGGGTATTTATCATTTCACCGCAGAAGCCAAATCTTTAATTTCAAGAAAACCCGGGATTGCGAGCCTTAGAAAGCATTCCACAACTATTAAACCCATTGTGTTCTAACTAAAAATAAAAAAGTGTTTTGCTTCTGGCTTTTGTGGAGCAGGATAACATTATTATAAACAATACACCCACCACCTTTCCTGTCACATCTCAGCCAGGTTTCTGTAATGTAGGCGCTCATCTTTGTTTAATAGCTGAGGGAGAGTCAGATACATCAGATCCTGCTGTGGATCTGTAACAATGCAACGCTTGTAACGTCCTTGCAGGAGCAGCAGAGCAAGAACAGATGCGTGTAAAGCACACAATGCAGGTTTTTTGTTCCTCTTCTCCCCCCATGTTCTCGGAAGCACCTTGATTTAATTTTTACCGACGAGGCAGGAAGGAGGGACCGGGGACTTCTTAAGCTGATTGTCCAGTCGGTGTCCTCCTGTCGACCGTGGAGGGATGAATTTGTCAGAAGAGGGTCTGTTTACGAGCCTGTCAATCCACCGTTTATTTACAGCCACGTCCTCACCTGTGCCAGGGCAATATCTGCACAGACTGGCTGCCATTATCCTGATTGGCAGTAAGAACCTGTTCTGTTTAAACCAGTGCTCCGGGAGGGGTAGTTACTCAAACAATTCTCAGATTGGTTCATGTAAATCTCAGTGGGTGGGACCAAAAAGTCAGAGCTGAAAGTAATTAATAAACAGTAGAAATAGAGATTTTACCCAGTACGTATTGATCTCAACCTGTAGTGTAGTTTTAACATGTTGTCAACATACTTTACCAGAGGACATTAATTCTTTGTCTCCACCCACCTGAGGTTTACCCCAACCAATGAGGTTATTCCTGCCCATGAGAAAATGTTTGTGCAACTAAAACTCTTAATTTGTGGTTAAGGGTTGTATTCTTCTTAGCTGGTAGCGAGGCACTAACTCTCTGCTGGCAAATCAAAAGAATGTGTGCGCTCACAATACTCCCAGGCAGCTTTGGAGGAAAAAGCATCCACCAAATGACATATGATAAAACAAGCGTGATCCTGCATGCAGAGGATTGCCGCGGCGTCACAGCCAGGGAGTAATAAGCTCAGCCGGCGTGTTGGCTGGAGCTCTATGATTGCTCAGGTGGATGTGCTCCGTGTTCTATTTAATCGCTCTGTTTGGCGATTGAAGCTTTCTTCGCCTCCCCCACCGCTTGTTGTCATGTTAAAGGTAAATAAGTCACTGTCTGGCCCAGATGATAGCATTCATTAAGCATGCCGAACAAAGCCGCGGCGCGCTGCGATGCACAGCGGTGCCTTTATTGCTTTCTCCATACCTTCTTCTTAAAGGCCTCATTGTCAGCGTTTGTTGGTTTGCATGGTGCAACGAGGTACTCACCCCTCCCTCTCTCTCCCCCCTCTCACCCCCTTTTTCTCTTCTTCTCTGTTTCTGTGCAGATGAAATAAAAGATGATTTCGACACCCTGGGGCCTGATGCCACTTTGCAGGCAGTTGGAAACGGTACAGGTGAGTCGACTGAAGATGTGGAATTTTCTCTTGCAGTGTACTTTCTGTCTCAATCTATTTTGGCTTGTGACCCTTTAAAACCGAGCAATGTCTGCTTGCAACATCTCATCACGGGTTGCTCAAGTCCACAGTTTGTTTTTTCAGAACCTTCAGGGATTGCTAGTAAGGAAAGTTGCATGGTTATAGACGTGTATTGTAGTTTATGTATTCAAAAGACTCTTTTTTGGTCATAGTACACATGGGTCCAGTTGCATAAAAATAGACCTATTTGTCTTAAATATAACTTTAAGTCAGACTTGCTATAGACACACATAATTTCCCTATGTGTGACTAATGTAAGACTGACTTAGATAGCCTGTCTCGCAATGCATTATGGGTGAAATAAGACATAATATTAGAAAGATATGGTACAATAATCCAAAAAAGTTATTGATAAACAGTTGAAATAATTAACTAACTGACGTTCTAACAGATTGTTGCCATAGCAACAAAGCTCTCATCTCAGACTTAGCCAGGGGGAGAGGTGGCTAACTTCAACTCAAATTAAGACTGGATTCTTTAGATTAGTTTAATCTGACAATCTAAGACCAGTCTAAGGCCAACACTAGTCTTAAACTAAGTTTATGAAACTGGTCCCTGGTGTCTCCCTCCCTTCAAAGCAGTCCGGCAGTAAATATTTAAATAATTTACATCCAGATTCATGGTTATTTAAGGGTGAAACGTGCTGGTTTCAGCCTTCTTGGTGAGCTTCAGCGTGTGTTTGCATCCCGTTGCCTACTCCTGGTGGAACCGAACCCTACCTGCCATTTTCTATTAAGCCACCAAACGCTGATTTGCGGCCACACACCCCTCCCTTCCATGACATCATCCTGGCCACCCTGACAATTGGCCCCGGACACTGTTATGGTAAACCAAACTCACCCCACAGAACGCCACGCAGCCCGGCCTCAAAGCCCTCCCTTCAGCTTTAATTACGATTACTTTTATGCCCGTCGTCGTCGTGGTGTTTTCTTCTTCACTTTATTCTCTCTCTCTTTCTCTCTGTGTTTTTGAAAATCCAAGCACAGCAAATGTTTTCCATTTTCGCTGCTGCTTTTAGGAGTTTTGGAAACAATACTGTGGCACCGCTGTGGAAGCTCGCCGCCACTAGATCACATGTGATTTCATTTAAGGACATGAGCAGTTTGATCACGTCCCGGTGCCAAAGCACACTTTGATCCAGGTGATTTCCTCCTGCGCTGGAAGAAAAGTTGGTTTTTTCTCCTTAAAGGAACATTTTACATTTATATTTTTCTCCCAGAATGACTCAGTAACGTGAAGAATGAGTACTCCTCTCTGACTGAAACTTAAAATAAACATGTCATTACCCTGAAGGTTTTTAGCTTTACGTCCACAAAGTCATTGCACCATCAGTCACCCTTACCAAAAAGTAGTATACTTGTGCTTTACTTTATGTACTAAGTATACTAATATCAATGTACTAGTATTAAACTTGTAAGTGTACTACTTCAATACTTATTGGGACTAAATTGGCCCACTTTTTAGTTTATAGAAGTATACTTTAAGTGTAAGAATAGTAAACTTTGAGTACACAACTAGTTTACATCTGAGTTGTATTTTGTACTGCAACTATACTATGAACTATACTACAAGTGAATAGGTATACTTGTCAGTATAAGCCAAGTATACTTAGACTTTTCTGTATACTTGTCAGTATAAGCCAAGTATACTTAAGTATATCTCTGAAAATAATAAATAAAATAAGTATGCTAATAGCACACTTGAATGTACTTCTATTTATTAAGGGTCCATCTTAAAAACACTATTATCACAACACTCAGCCTCTCACAATTAGCTTAGCCGTCCTCAGAAGCTAATGAGAACGCCGTACATTATGCGTTATCAAAAGTGATCCATTGGCACCGATGACATTTCGGTGCCATTTTTGACAACCAAATATCCACTACCTTGACCTTTCGCAAATTGGACCGCAAAGTCATCACGGCCTAACAAATGGCTCTTTAAACCTCACCTTGGCTCGCCGTCTAAAAGCCTAATTAACAGTGGAAGGAGTCTGATGAGACGTCACTCGCTTTTTTTTTTTTTGGTTCGATATGGCCGAACAGCCTCCAGAATTTCCTCAGGTTGTAAACAGCGTGTGTGTGTTTTGAAAGTCGGCCATCCCCTTGACTAATGAAGGCTGCTGATTTCTTTTAGCTCCGGTTTGTTTTTTGGAGGCAGCTATCTCCACGCTGCAGCTTAAGAGTTTCCCTGAAGAGAAGGGACGGGGAAATAATTTGAGAAAACGCATTGTGTGGCCTCAGCACTTTGGCTGGCTTAAGATACATTCTGCTCAGCTATGGCGAAGCTTTTTTCTCTCCTCTCTTTTCTTTTTTGTGCGCTGGTTTGTGGTTTGGCTGCGGTAATCTGTTCAACACAGAATCAACAAAAGCCACAGTCTCTTGATTGACCTTATATGTGAAAGTCGATACAGAGAAACGTGGCTCTGTTGCTGATTAAGCCAGGCTTGTGTATGTATGTATATATATATGTGAGTGTTTCCTCTTTTTTTTTTTTAACTCTAAATCTGATTTGATGTCATGAGTAAATTAGGTCAGTGAAGTTTTTTGACACGTAGCTCCTCAGCAGCTCATAGTAGCGCGTTTATCTCTGACTTTTGGCCGGATTAAGTTACGATTCTTATTTTAGCCGGCATGGCGTGACAAGCAAACCCCGTAATTTAGATGTATTCTCCCCAAAGCACGGCTGTAATGTTTTAGGGTGGCTGTCCTCATCGCATTTCCACCCAAGATGTTCCCAATATCCTTCTGTAAGACATTTCTCAGGGGAAGAAATGAATCCAATTTATTCCTCCCCCTCTCCCTCTCTCTCTCTCCCTCCTCCTTCACCGACTCTCCTCTTCCCCTCTCTCTCCCTTCAGTCAAGAGTGTCGATTGCACTTCAGAGTTCGAGGACTTCTTCGCCAAGCGGAAGCTGGACGACGGCGACAGTCACGTGGTGAGCATCGCCGAGTACCTGCAGCGGGGCGACACCGCCATCATCTACCCAGAAGCCCCGGAGGAGCTGTCCCGCCTGGGCACGCCGGAGGCCACCGGGCCAGAGGAGAACGGTACGAGTCCTGTCATTGGTCGGGGGGGGGAGAGGGGAAGATGAGTCAGGGGAGGAGTGATGAGGTGAGATGTCTGTCAGTATCTAAAGTTAGCTGACGGTGGCTAACATTAGCCTCCATAAGCTACTGGTTGTATCAGCAAAGCCCCTGAGGGTGTTGACCTGAAACAGGTCGCATTTAAAAAATTAAATTTTTTTTAAAATTTTAAAATTAAAAAAAAAATGTGTTATTTCCTTGTTTAAAAATATTTTTTCATTTTTTAAATTATTTAAACTAAGGCAATGAAAATATTATGTGCCATATTGACGCCAGTATTGACTATTTTTACGATACGAAATAACAGCCCTATAGAGATTAATTTTGTACTATTTAGAGTTGCAAAAATTAATCGTTTTGAGTATTAATAATTCTCTAATTCCAGCTTCTTAAATGTGAATATTTTCTGGTTTCGTTACTCCTCCATGACTATTGGACACTATTCCTTTTATATTATTTTTAAAAAATATTAAGTAAAAACCTCCCCTAAAATCTCCTCTTTTAGCATTAATGTTGCTGGAACAGAACATGCTTGCTCAGCTAACCTCCCTTGTAGCAGCAAAGGTTAAAAAAAAAGGCGTCTGGACAGAGCAGCAGCTCTTCCCGCTGACACAACCAGGCAGCTGTTGGTCCCACAGATTCACCGGATGCCTTGGTGTTTACCTACAGTCTTAAGCAACAGCTGGGCAGGGGCTTGAAATCGGATAGCGCACCTCTGAAGCTCCCCGGAGGGGGGAAACTGGGGGGGGTTTGAATTGGAATGAGCTCATGATTCATGCCGCAGACATGATGAACGTGTCGGTGGGAATGGCATTAAAAAAGAGGGCTGTTTAAGGCAATTAGGGAGGTATCTGTGTGTCTGTGTACGTACAGTATCATGTGTTTGTTACTGTGTGAAGGAAAGTGAGACGGAGGGCTGTGTGCGATTGTGAGAGTGTGTGTGAGGAGTCGGGAGGAGGTCGTAGTGCAGCGGATGCCAGCCTGACACCGTGGCTCTCATGTGGAGCAGATTGCACAGATAACTCCCATACCACTCTGGGCAGCCCGCCCGTTAGCTGCCATTGATTCGCTGACCTTTTGGCCCGCTTTCCCTTCCCCTTCCTCCCCTCCCTCCTCCTCCTCCTCCCGCTGTCTCCCGTGCAGACCTGCCACCTGGAACGCCAGATGCCTTCGCCCAACTGTTGACCTGCCCCTACTGCGACCGGGGCTACAAGCGTTTGACATCGCTGAAGGAGCACATCAAGTACCGCCATGAGAAGAACGAGGAGAACTTCGCCTGCCCCCTGTGCAACTACACGTTTGCTTACCGCACTCAGCTTGAGCGGCATATGGCCACACACAAGCCTGCGAGGGATCAGGTTAGAGAGGTTTTTTTTTTTTTCCTTCTTCATCCTTCACTTCTCCTCCTCCTCCTCCCTGTCCCCCGCTTCATTTCTAATGTCCCTCAGAGAAGAGAGATCATTTTTTCTGATTGGCAATCATTATTAATTTTTCATGGCATTTTGAAGATGCAGATCCTTTAATGGTAATAACTTTAATTGAGGCCCTAAATGGTTTTTTGATGGCCCTCCCTGATATAATTTTCCAGTCTCGTGTTCACGATCGAATGATTGTGTGAATTTCCAATTTGGAAATTTTTATCAGCTCCTTAACTTCACTTCACTCCTGGCCTTTAATGTGCAGCCTGCAGTCGTAGTACTCCATCACCCCCCCTACCCCCCCACCCCCCCACCCCCTCTTCTAATTTCATGCACTGCATAAACATCTGTGTATACTTGAATTTTCTCGAGCGATTTATACCCTATATGTCTGAAATATAATGTGAATCTGTTGGCAGTTAGCATGAATCACCTTAAAGTCCTGCGAGGTGAAAACACATCCAGCAGTCACGGCTGTTTAACTCGCTTGTCAGCTTTAAGTTGAAGATGTGGGGCCAGATAGATTGTGGCGAGAAAAAAAAATTGCACGCTTACAGAGTTTTTGCACATTGGGGGATAATTATAACTTCTCAGTGAACTAGAATTGAGCAGTAAATTTTAAAGTAGATGGAGTCTGTAGTTGTGCTTTGGAGAGTGTTTATAAGAGAGGAGCAGTGTCGCCAGATCTCGCGAGAAAAACAAGCAACCAGGTCTATAGAAACTTTCCCCACAAAAAAGCCCAAAACAAGCGACCTAGCCTACCTACCTATGAATTTATTTTGGATTGAATGCATTTCCTTTCATTTTTGCATCCTTTTTTAGCTCGTAACTTTAAATTTTTCTTGTTATAAACTTAAAGAAGTTGAACATTTCATGCCATTTTTGCAAAAAACTTCAGCTTGTAACTTTGGCATGATGTGCTCGTATATCACACTTACAAAAACGGCAAACTGCCTTTGAATCGTCCCCCATTTGAAGGCGAATCCAATCTTTAAGTCCACTTTTTTTTCCCAGTCTTTGTTGTACTTTTTGCCATATTTCACCCACTTAGTACCTGGCATTGTTAGCTAAACTCCATCAATAGAGGAGAGAGAAAGAAGCCCAAATAAGCAACTGCACTTAAGAAACAAGCCCCAAAAAAACGCAACCCGCGACTACCATTATATGTAAGCGACTTTTCAAAATAACAAGCCCAAAGTCGCTTATAATAAGCAGACTTGGTAACTCTGGGGAGGAATTTGTTTTTAAAAAATGCAACAGATCTCTAAAATGTAATTGTAAATGTCTGATTTAGATGCACACTGAAATGTAGCATGTATAGACTATCAATGCTGATATTCAAAGCCCTAAATTTAAAAAGAATTAATTGAAAACCTCCAGAAAAAACGTGATCAAAATGGGCTCTTTTTTGTTCGTCTGTTACATATTAGATTACATTGTTGTTTTAGCTGTGTAAGCACCCTTTTGATATCTAATTTTCTCCTGAACGTCCTCTTCTAGCGAAGCCTCGTAGTGTACAGTAGATGAGCCAGATGATATCATGTACCCTGACGCTCTGCGGTGTTCAGTCCCAGGTCGTGGGTGTTGTGTTGTGCTCTCTGAAGCGAGAATGACAGGCTCAGACTGTGGCTGATTTGATCAGATGTCAGCAGCCAGCTCTTTCACCTGATCTACCAGCTGGGTGTAAACGTGAGCAGATGGGCCGCCGTCCCAATCCTCATATTACAATGCTGTTGCTGCTCCCCTCCGGAGTCAATGGCCTCCTATTCAGGCGCTGCAGGTCCTTCCACAAAGCCGGTTATCTTGATTTGTAAATGAGCCGGGTTGTTTAAGTGCTAATCCTCGAGATGAGGCTGAGGTGATGTCTCACTCGGTGGATTTTCTCTAGGTGGCGCTCTTTTCTTTGTCTGTTTTATTTGAGACGAACCACAACATCGCTTCCTCTTCCGCGTGCATTCATGTACAATTAACAGCCAACTCGGGAGATTAACATAAAGAATAATGTCCTGATAGGTAAACATGTGCTCCGCTGTTCTGTCTCGTATGTTTACAAGCCTTAATACTCCTCCTCCTCTTAACCAATTAGCTGAAATATGACTAATTAGAGGTTATACATATGCAAACATGCAGCCGGGTCCCCGCCCACAACCAGCAGTGGTGGCGTTCGCACCGACAACGAGCCACGGAGGAGAGCATTTTGCCGGTGCCATTCACAATTAAGAGCGCAGAGCGATTGTGTCTTATTAGCAGTGGTGGCGAGACTAAAGTTTACCGGGCAGGGGTCCTCAGGGGGACGTAAGGGGATGGTGGTGGCGGCGGTGGAGGTGGGGGCGGAGGCACCGAAGCAGCTGTTGCTGTTTGTTTATGCAACTCAGCAACATACGAGCGGTGGGGTCCCTCTCCGGCGCTTGGCGGGGCCCCCGACTCTCCCTGCTTGATCTTTGAAGGTTGGGGCTGTTTGAACAATTCCTCCCAGTCCTCCCAGTGTCCTGCGCGCCACCATCTGTCTCCCCAGGAATGTGGGTAGAGTCAGCACACACCCCAGCATTTGTCAAGGCTGAACTGGGAGGAGGGAGGCGCTGTGTTTTTTCCCCCTAGCGAGCTCAGAGAATATGTGTCCTTTTTTTTTTTATTTACTAACCGTTTAACGTCCTCAACTCCCACTTGGTATTAATTGTTTCGTGAGTGACGAGCCAGGTTTACACACCCGGTGTTGTTGTTGTCGCTGCGCATTATATTTTGATTTTTTCCTTTCACAGAACAGAGCTTGTTTGAATTGCAAATTTGACGGATTGCAACTGATGTTTACCTTTGAACAGAGAATCAAGGCCGGGCCTATACGCTCTGTTCTGTATCCTCCGATTATTAAAGAGACATTTAAAAAAAGGACCCAATTACTGTAAGACATTTGAAAGTGTTGTGAAGAAAGTGTAATTCAGATGGTGTGAATACAGGTAGGCAGGGTGAAAGAGCCCACAGATGATTGTGAATACCTTTCAGACTGATTAGGCCCAAATTAATGAAAAGTAGATCAGATCGGCGGCTCTAATGAAGGGGAAACGCTCTAAAAAGACTCTTTCATTTATTCTATTTTCCGGGCTGCCAAATTCTAAAGGCATGCCTCCTTTGGCTGCGGAGCCAGGAAATTAAAAGGTATGTGATTCTCTGTGTTATCGCCGCCGCTGCCTGGAGTCGCTCTACGGAGGTGGGAGTAGAAAGCCAAGATGCTCCGCTGGCGACGGGAGCCGCTTGGCTTGTTGCTTGTTGTCATGCCGACCGATTGTGATTATTTACATTTTTTTCATCGTGAATCTCTTCCTCTCTTTCTCTCTCTCTCTCTCTCTCACAGCACCAACTGCTCAACCAAGCGGCCGGCAACCGCAAGTTCAAATGCACCGAGTGTGGCAAGGCCTTCAAATACAAGCACCATCTGAAGGAGCACCTCCGGATTCATAGCGGTGAGTCACTGCCCGGCTCTCTGAATATTCATAACCCTGATTTAACATCGCCATCAAATTCCTCTCGGTTTATTTTGGAGCCTCCCTGCTGTTGATGGACACTGAACTCTGCTGTGTTAAGAATCAGTCCAGTTGCCAACGACAATATTTGCTCAGAAATGTGTGTGAAGCTATTAGTTTATTTGTCAGAGACATTGATCAACAGAAACACTAAGTGAGGCTTTTTCTGATTGATTAATTTTCTCTTCCAAACTTTTATTTCCTTCAGTAAATTCTGAACAATTTATTACTGAACTGTAACATCTCTGCATTCCTTGTATATTTATTTATTTTATTTTATTTATTTGATGTTCTAATACCGCTGTTACGCCCCCGTCTAGTGTGGTAGGAGCGCAACATAACAGTGCAAAGGTCCCCGGCCCCCAAACCAAAGTCTCAGGACTGAACTGAAGTTCAGTAGAAAGATTTATTTCTCCAACTCAAGTTTAATTAACTATAAACTGAAACAAGTGATGAACAAAGGCCAAAACAACAAACACAATAATTGGGACTGTCAATCGATTCAAATATTTAATCACAATTAATCGCATGATTGTCCATAGTTAATCACAATTAATTAATTAATTAATTAATTACATTTTTTATCTGTTCAATATGTACCATAAAGGGGGATTTGTCGATTACTAGATGTTGAGCTCAACCCGGCACGTTTATATTGAAAATGTCGATGTTGATTAATGTGCAGTGTCCCCTATAAATAAACAAATAAACAGTAAAAAAGCTACTAAATTTGATGGTATTATTCATATCAGCCATCTTACAATAATATTTATTTGTTTCAGGTGAAAAACCGTACGAGTGCCCCAACTGCAAGAAGCGCTTCTCCCACTCGGGCTCCTACAGCTCCCACATCAGCAGCAAAAAGTGCATCGGCCTGATCGCCGTCAACGGCAGGATGCGCAGCAACATGAAGACGGGCTCCTCCCCCACCTCCTCCTCCTCCTCGCCCACCAACACCGCCATCACCCAGCTGCGGCAGAAGCTGGAGAACGGCAAGCCGCTGGGCCTCCCCGACCACAACAACCACCTGAGCATCAAGACGGAGCCGCTGGACTTCAACGACTACAAGCTGATGATGGCGTCGCACGGGTTCGGCGCTCCCGGGCCGTTCATGAACGGAGGCATGGGGGGGAACAGCCCGCTGGGGATCCACCACAACTCGACGGCCCAGAGCCCTTTGCAGCACTTGGGGATGGCCAGCCTGGAGTCGCAGCTCCTGTGCTACCCGGGGTCTCTGGGGAACAACCTGAGCGAGGTGCAGAAGGTGCTCCAGATCGTGGACAACACCGTGTGCAGGCAGAAGATGGACTGCAAGCCCGAGGAGCTCTCCAGGCTCAAGGCCTACATGAAGGAGCTGGGCTCCCAGGTGGAGGAGCAGAAGCTGGTGCTGACATCTACGGGGGCTTCGGCCGGTCTTCCACTCGTCAATCACAACGGCGCCACCAAAAACATCATCGACTACACGCTAGAGAAGGTGAACGAAGCCAAAGCCTGCCTCCAGAGCTTGACGACAGACTCAAAGAGACAGATTAGCAATATCAAGCGAGAGAAATCAAACCACATGCTCGAAGGAGGTGCGGAGGAGAAGGTGCAGGAAAATATCATGTTTACACCTTATTCTTGCCAATATTGCAAGGAAAGCTTCAACGGGCCGATACCTCTGCATCAGCACGAACGCTACATGTGTAAAATGAACGAGGAGATCAAGGCCGTGCTGCAGCCCAGTGAGAATCTGATGGCCAACAAACCGGTATTATACATGGAGAAGAACGCCCACTTACCCCCCTCCATGTTGTCTGAGAAGGTCCTCACCGGGCCCCTCCACCCTTACAGGGACCACATGTCCGTGCTGAAGGCGTATTTCGCCATGAACATGGAGCCCAACTCGGAGGAGCTGCTCAAGATTTCCATAGCGGTCGGCCTCCCTCAGGAATTCGTCAAGGAGTGGTTCGAGCAGCGGAAGATGTACCACTACGGCACCACCAGGACCCCACCACTAGAGCACAGGCACAACATGGATATGGTTGTCGGAACAAATAACCACCACACTCCACCAAAAGACTCTATGGCAGCTAGGTCACCCGTGTCTCTACTGAAAGCCGCCGACCGCATCACGTCCCCCTCCATAGCAGAGCTCCACAACAACGTTAACAACTGTGACAACCCGCTCAGACATTTCAAACACCACCAGTTCGGCGGCAGCGCCAAACCCGCCGGCGAAAAGTTGGACCACTCCCGCAGCAACACCCCGTCCCCGCTAAACCTGTCCTCCACATCTTCCAAAAACTCCCACAGCAGCTCGTACACTCCAAACAGCCTGACTTCAGAGGACCTGCAGGCCGAGCCACTGGACCTCTCTCTGCCGAGACTCATGAAGGAGCCCAAGCACGCACTGACCGTCAAGAGCAGGCCGAAAGTCAACAGCATCTCCATGGACCACGGCGGCATCCCCTCCCCCCGAGAGCACTTCGAAGAGCCGTTGAACCTGGCCTATCTCAAGAAGGAATTCTCCACCAACAACGGGAGCCTCGAAAAAAGCACTAGCCCCATCTTCGGCATTAACCCGTTCGCCGGCAAACCCCTGTACACGTCACTTCCACCTCAGAGCGCTTTCCCACAGGCCACGTTCATGCCCCCGATGCAGGCCAGCATACCGGGCCTCAGGGCCTACCCGGGCATGGATCAAATGGGCTTCCTACCACACATGGCCTACACTTATGCAGCAGGGGCGGCTACGTTTGCCGAGATGCAGCAGAGGAGAAAGTACCAGCGGAAACCAGGTTTCCAGGTAAATAAGCCACCTGTGGGTTTGTGAAAAGCCCCCAGGCTCACTCAGGCTCCCGAAAATGATCTGAACTCATTTCTGTACTAATTAAAAGAGTCAGGAGAGAGAAACGCTCACCTGAGGTAGACCGAACCGGCGGAGGAGACACAGATAAACAGCTGGGACACCAAATGCAGTTAGTGGTGTCACGGAGGAAAGAGGTCAGAGGTCAACAGAGGGGGATAGATATATGGAGCAAATTACGAAAGTTTTACGGCCTTTAAACACCAATTAATTCGCACATTGTTTTATTTTTCAAACTGTTTTTTTTTCACACAGAACGAGAATATTACACGGCAAAAAAACGACGTATTTTTGGCGATTTTTCTGGACTTTCACACCACGAATAAAGGCATCAACCAATCAGGTTGTACGGAACGGGTTTAGTTGCGCCTATATATATATATATACTGTATATATATAAAAAAAATCTAGCTATATTGTGACGTTTCATTGCCTCAACAATCATTTACTCCAAAATATTCTCTACTGCAGAGCTGCAATGATTAATTAATTAATCGATTAGTTGTCAACTAGTAAATTAATCACCAACTATTAGAAGTTAATCGGTTTGATCCTCTATGACAGTAAACTGAATATCTTTGAGTTGTGGACAAAACAAGACATTTAAGGACGTCATCTTGGGCTTTGGGTTACATTTTTCATAATTTTCTGACATGTCATAGACCAAACAACTAATCGATTATCAAGAAAATAATCAACAAATTAGTCGACAATGAAAATAATCATTAGTTGCAGTCCTATTTATATTTTTTACAGCTGCCAGATTCTGAAAACTTTCATAAAACCTCCTAGAGTTTTATAGTTGTCCAATAGTGGTTAAAAAAAAATAACAGTTTTAAGGGTCTTCCACCCTAAAATGTCACCATGAATATTGGTTTAATTTTTACCCTCATAAAGGTCCAATTTAAGCATAAAAGAACATATTGGCACACAGTATCAAACAGCATCAGGTTCAAATAAATAACAGGAACGATATTGGCCCTAAAATCTCATCTGAGTGAAGCCATAATTGTTACCACTCTGCACTGTAAATTTCTCCCTCTGCTGTGTGTGGAATACATTAATGCTGCCGACTCTTCCAGCGCTGGCCTGAACTCAGACATTTTGTTATTAAATATGGGTGAAAGGCCTTTGTAAAAATGACAAAGGTGAGCCCCGGAGCCGTGCACTTCTCCGAAATCTCCCGTCGCAACTTTGCTGCATTTTAAAGCGCGAGCCGCAGCCAAAATGAGCTCCTACATGTGGATTAATAATGCACAGTCTCCATGTTCATTACCACTGAATGCTGAAGGCTGTTTAACATAGAGGGAACCATTTTGATGAAAAAAAGTATTAATAATGTTTCCTATTCTAAGTTATTAAATTAGATTTTAAAAATACAGCTACAGGCGTTTAGTTCAAATTGATTGCAGAGTGATAGTGGTCCCTTCTTAAAACACACATTATCACACACATATAAGCATTGAAGGGAGCCACCTTCTGATTTTAATCATTATATGAGTTTGCAATTTCCACCACGGCTCGCCGAGCCTCCTCTAATGTTGTAATATTGTTCATGTTTAAGACTAATCTTCATCATTAAAGGGAATTTTAGAGGAATCTGCAGAATTAACGCTCCTGTACAAAATGAGACCACACTGAATACACCATTATGGCTGAGTTTCATAATGGGGAGCATGTCAGTAATAGATGGGGGATATTACTGCAGAGCTGGAAGTTTTATAAGAAATCAACGCCGGGAATTAAAAATGCATGAGAACATGAGGCATAGTGTGATTGTTTGGGAGGTTTACTGCTTTATCTGGTGACCTAAAGTCACTTATTTTAACATTAAGTAGCTTTTAGTTTAATAAAAACAATATTTGCACACTTACAAAGAATCTGACGATACGATACGTATCATAATACTTTTTTTAATATCGTCTTGTTCAACGTAGCTACAAATGACCGTACTGTGGAGTATATAATATAGAAGTCATATCAAGAGGTTATATAGCTTTATATTAGGGCTGGGTGATAATTCAATATGAAAATTAATCGTTTTACAATGGAATCATATATCGAGACACAATTACGTCGTCTAAATTGATAATAACAAGCACATAGTGACTGAAATTTCTGAGAAAATCTCATCATTTTTCACTAAATTTCTTAATTACATGAGAAAATACTTTTCATTTGTCAAGTATTTAATTCACACAGGAGTATACAAAACCATGTGGTTATTTCATATAGACTATTTATTTATTGAATGAACATTTTTCTTAATTGATCATATTAGTCATTATCTTGCAAAAATGATAAATATTTGCTGATTTACTACGTTTCTGATTTATACTGTTGTAGATTAATGTCCTTGGTTTTTTTTTTTACTGTTGGTTGGAAAAACAAATCTAGCTATTTTGATGATTAATTAAGGATGAAAATAATCATTAGTCGGAGTCATATTTGTATTTTTTTTTACAGCTGTCAGATTGTGAATGAAACCTCCTAGATTTTTGTTTTAATAATGGTCCAAAATAACAGTTTTAAGGGTCTTTCTCACTCAAACTTTAAAGTTTGTTTTAATAACTAAAATATTTTAACATCAATTGAATTACCAGAAAACATGCTACATCGTGATATATATATATTGTTATCGAGATATAGAAATACAGATATCGGGAGAGAAGATTTTGGCTTTCTAGACAAAATAAACTAAGAATTGCAGTAAAAACGTAAATAAATTAAATATATAAGACGTCAACACAGCTTCTACATTAACCTAAAACTAAAGCTAAAGTAAATGTTGCCGTTAACTCACAGAGTAAAGAAGCAAAGAGAGAAAACTTTTTTTGACAACGGCTGCTGCCGCCATTTTGGACTGAAAACGCTCATTATATTTATACACAGGCCGTTTCAGTAGAATGTGACAATAGAATAGAAATAATTTGTTTTACTTTTGTTTGGCACTTTGTAGGCGGAACGTTTTACTGGCGTCCGGTAGTCGCTTTCAGTCCAAAATGGCGGAAGCGTAGCTGTGTTCTTTAGCTAACTGCAGCTTTTCTTCAAATTATTCCAAACAAAGTGACCAACTAACTTAATATAAATATACTGCAACCCTTCATCGTGCACCAAATTCATTATAATTTTTTGTTTTCTCTCTTTGTTTTTGTTTGTGTTTTTGAAGGGGGACCTGCTCGACGGTACACAAGATTACATGTCAGGGCTGGACGACATGACAGACCCCGACTCCTGTCTGTCGCGGAAGAAGATTAAGAAGACCGAAAGTGGTATGTACGCGTGTGACTTGTGCGACAAAACATTCCAGAAGAGCAGTTCCCTTCTAAGACACAAATATGAACACACAGGTATATACTGTTCTAGACCCTTACTTTAAACCCCATTGCTTTTTTTATGTTTTAAATGTTTGTGTTTCCAAATTCAAAATCCCCCTTTTTCTCTTTCTTTCCTTCTCTGTTTGACCCTTAAGTTTGTTTATGTAAACCAACACCTAACGTGCTTCTTCATTGACAGGGATGCCAACGAATGAGTAGATTTTGTAATGTCATGAGTTCTTTTCTAAAATAAAAACTGTAATTAATGCAGGTAGGCCAGCAAAGGGAGCTTTTCAAGTCATTGTGCTCTTTATTTTCCAATCATATCCCGCTGTATGAACCATTCTGCTATCTTAAAAGACACACATCAATTCACCTCGATATATATAAAGCCAGCCCCTAATGCCTTTATCGGCCCCATTATTGGCGATAGATCACATCAGCGGAGCGGCGCTCAGAAGCTTCACAGCGCTGATAACAAGTCTTTCATTATAGTTATTATACAGAGATCCTCTTTCACGAGGTTGCATCATTTATTTTATCCGCTATCTGTAGCCGGGCGCTCGGCGCTTTATGCAGCCGTCGTGTTATCTGGTCGGACATAAAAGGGAGGGAGGGGGCAGCGCTCTTATCGGCGACGCTTTCATGTTTGTGTCGCTATGTGTTGTTTTTAACAATATCGTGAACTGGCCAGATGTTGGACAGAAGTGCAGTTTGAGAGAGGAGTCGTGTGATGTGCGAGAGGCAGGCGGCCATGGTTCCACACGTGCTGAGCAGCAGTGAATGAGACGAAGAAGCCAAAATTAGAAAGTTATTTTAAAACAGATGCAGGTAACGTAGAAGGAGTGTAGCAGCAGCCGTGTGGCCACATTACAACCCCGGAGGACATTTATTTAGCCAGACAGTTTATGGCCCCGTGTCATAAAACGATCTCACCCTGCCCTTGCGGCCAGCTTGGGTTTCTCATTGCTGCCTTGGCATCCGAAGCGTCCCGTCACATTTGGTAGACGGAGGAGCCCTAACGGAGGGCCGGGCGTCACCATGAACTTGAATTGTGTTTGGAGATAAGCAGGGTAACCCCTCGGAGCCTCCCTCCTTGTTTACTCCTTCTGTTGGTTTGCTTTGTTTGTTTATGTTGCATCCATCAGTGTGCCTAAAATAAGTAGTTGTGGTTGAGTTTCTCCATGCTTTAACCGCGGGAGGGAATTTCCATAATGTAGGCCCGTGAATGCGAGCGCACTTTCTCATCTGCGCTCCCAATTTGAATAAACAAATAAGTTGGATTTAAAGCTCCGTGATGTCATGTTACTCCATTGCCATCCAGTTTTTCCTTTGCTTTTCTTGTGTGATTTGCTGTAGCAGCAGGACAAGCGGGACAGGCGACTCACGTCCTTCGCTCTGTGTTTCTGTGTCTCCGCAGGCAAGAGGCCGCACCAGTGCCAGATCTGCAAGAAAGCCTTCAAACACAAACACCATCTCATCGAGCACTCCAGGCTGCACTCGGGGGAGAAGCCTTACCAGTGCGACAAGTGCGGGAAGAGGTTCTCCCACTCGGGCTCCTACTCGCAGCACATGAACCACCGCTACTCCTACTGCAAGCGGGAGGCCGAGGAGCGGGAGGCGGCGGAGCGGGAGGCCCGTGAGAAGGGCCACCTGGAGCCCACGGAGCTGCTCATGAGCCGGGCCTACTTGCAGGGCATGACTCCTCAGGGTTACCCGGAGCTGGCGGAGCGCGAGGCCATCCTGAGGCACGAGGCCGTGAACGGAGGGATCAGAGAGGGACGGAAGGAAGTGGAAGGAACGTACGCGAAGATCGGACGGAGGGACGACGAGTTTGAGGAGGAGGAGGAGGAGAGCAAGAGCATGGACACGGACCCGGACACGTTGAGGGACGACGAGGAGAACGGAGAGCACTCGATGGACGATAGCTCGCTGGACGGCAAAACGGAAACCAAATCGGATCACGAGGACGCGATGGAGGATGGCATGTAATCGGCAAAAAGCTTCCCATCTTAAAGAGTTTTAAGTTTCTCTCTTTCGGTTCAGTATTCTTACCCGCTCGGTTTAAAACGCCGTGTTTTAAGCCGTACGTGCACGTGCCTGAAGCTTCCGGGAAGCTTTCTTTGACAGACTCCTCGGGGGGGGAAAGATGTCTGCCGAACAAGACATGGACTCAGAAGTGAATCTGGAGGAGGCGTTGAGGGAAGGGAGGCATGGGTTTGTGAAATAAGCTGCATTATGCAAACCGAACAATGAATAAATGAATACATTTCAAAAAATGTACAGTACTAAGGCCTAAAAATATGTGTGGTGCTAACCTCCTCAAATAAACCCCCTGTGTTCCATAGTATTTATAGCACAACTAGTGACTTGTACAAATTGCACTCCGCTTCTATAATCATGAACAAAAATAATAAAAAGTATTGCCTATGTATATATTTATACAGTGTTGGAAAAAGAGCAGTAGTGTCTGCACTACAGTCCTTCAGTATTACCTTTGTTCTCACCTCCGGTGTTGTCTTTAGTTTGCCATGTTGCCCGGCCACAAACATCTCCAGCCACACTATTTACGGCCTCTTGAATCAAATGAAGGAATTTAAACAAACTGCGTGAAGGGTTTTTTAAGAGGATGAAGTTTTAAAGAGACCTTGGTTTTAAGGGAAAATACAGTTTATGGACAGATGGGATGGGGGGAAAAAATGAAGGAGGAAGCCTTTGTAAGGTGTTTTTGATAAGAAAAAAGAAGCCTTATATGCAAACCTTTTAACCTGTGTGTTTTCTGCAAGTGCCACCCTCGTATTGTGTAAAAGGAAGGTTAATTTTTGTCACCAGCTTCAGTATTATGAAATGGTTCACCGTTGTTCTTTGAAGCATCCGTGTCAGTATTAAGACTTATAGGCAGCAGTTCCTTAGTTTACATTATGTTGTGCAATGTTTTCTTTTGTCAGTATTACACCAAACCATTTTTCTTTTTTGAAAACAACAACATTTTATTTGTAGGTTGAAAAAAAAAAAACATTATTTATGTGGCCCATTTTATATTTCCTAATTTTATTTATTTCATACTGTTGTGTACAGTACTATAGTTCTTCAATATATAGATATATTTTAGTAAAAAGGAACATGGTGTCGATCATAGGGGCAAATTTTACGTAAAGAGAGCATTTATTGTGTTTTGAAACATTGTGAAATGCGAAGTTTAATCTTATTTTATTTTATTTCCTTTATTTTCCAGTTACTGGAAAATTCCAAATTTGGGAACTTTTATACAATTGTGAAAACACTGTATTTTCGACTGAAAAAATTCCACTTTCTTCATCTTTGTTTCTTTTTTTAAGCTAAAAAAAATGAAGAGGGACTGTTAAATACTATGTATGATATCATGACTGAAGAAGAATCTTTCCTGAAATGTCTTTGTAAAAGTATTATTGAATTCTTAATTTGTAATTTCTCTTGAAAATGACCCTGCTCGAATAAAAGTAGCCAAATTACAGAGTACCCAACCGTCAGAGCTTCATGTTTATTCAGGGCGGTTCGCCTCCAGTCACTTTAAGAAGAAATCATATTTATACAGAAACCACTGCTGCTCGTTATTATGATAATTACATACACGTTTTCAAACGGATCACAGTGACCTGACCTCGGACCTGCTGCTTATTACAACAGTGTAACATTTATTCCACATCTTTTCACCTGGATTTGTTCTACCCCACAACAAATAACAGAAATATTCTATACCTTTATTATTGTCAACAATTAATTTGTCCCGCCTCCATAAATACTTTATTTATTTATTTTTATTTATTTATTTTTGTAAACTACAGTGGCCATCTTGTTTTTAAAAATTAAACTATATAAGATTTTTTTTTTAAATTTTTTTTATGGGATTTATTGACATTAAGAAACAAACAAAACAGCTTTTGAGCCGACTGATGAAAAATGAATAACAATCATTTTAATAATCAATTATATAATATTAGCTGGTTCCAGCTTCTCAAATGTGAGGATTTGCTGCTTTTCTTTGTTTTCTTTCATTTTATTTATGCATCACCTTGGATGTTTCACTATTTTCTGACATTTTATAGATTAAATGAATAGTCAAATACCAGAATAATGCAAATCTAATGAGCATAATTCTTAGTTGCACTCCAAAGAGTATCAGTAGTTTGGGTGTTTGCTCACTGAAACACTTCTTTTCCAGATCTGATAGTGAAACTTTTCTGAGTCCTGACAGGTGGACTCCAGCAGCGGCCTCCTCTCCACTGAAGCACACGCTCGCCTCCGTCCGCCGCTCTCACTGCGTTATGCAGATTAAAGGCAACATCAAACGGCCCAGATGAAAGCGCCAAAGGTTGAGCGATGCCAAACATCAGAACGCGCTTTGCATATTCCGATTATTCCTATCGATCGGCGTGCCGTCGGATCACTCGCGGACCATCTCGCAGATAAAAGAGCGGGTCTTAAATGATTAGCTGATGAATCTGATAATGTGCCGTGAACCGCCTCAACAATCACACATGCGGAAAATGAGCGCGCGTGTCAAGGCGAGCAAGAGGGAATCCTCTGGAGGATATCGCTACCATTAAGAGGGAAACTTCAACCTTCCTCTGCTTTTTACATTTTACATCTACCAGACTCGCATACAAGCCGGGATTCGGCAGCTTCACAGGCAACTAATGTGGAAGGTCAAAGGTCGGGATGGATGTGATGAAATATTCCTGCAACCAGAGAGTAGGTAGAGGCAGAGAAGGAGGAAGCAAAGAGAAAATGAGACTTATTTGATCATGTTGAGGGAAAAACTGGAAGAAAGACACAAACTAAATGTTTCTTTAATGCAAATGAGACGAAAACAAACTGAAATGTTATTTACCGTCAGGGTAAGACTACTGTCGTCCATCTCTGTTGTCTGTTTGAATTCCAGTTGTCACTCTCTGAATATCGGCTGATACTGATGTTGATCCAATTTACGGATCAATACTGTCTGAGGCTATTAGCCCGGGCTCAAAGGACGACGGCTTTTAATTGCAATCAGGCCGACGGATTGATTTTTATAATTTTATTTTCATGTTTTGACTGAAGCATCGCTCCTTCTGTAATTCAGAAATGCATACAGACAGAAATTAACATGCAATGTTTCTCCACAAACATGCATTTCATTGTTTAAATTTACAGTTTAAACCAAACACAATGATAATCTGCAACACTTAATCCCAGGTTCAGTCCCTTTAAAGGCATGGAGACATACAAAAAATAGCAATTTAGATGTTAAAACACATCAGAATTGTAATCAGAGTGATCTTTGCACACAGATAATATGAATTTTTATAATCGTTTACATGTTTCCAACAGATCCTTACAGTGTTTAAACCTGATTGGACCTGTTTCCTGTGTATAAATGTTAATGTGCAGACCTGTGTTGCAGTGATGTTGATGTGCTCTGATGTAAAACGACGTTGGGAGTGTTGCCCGCCTCGTAGAACATTTAAAAGGGAGGAAAAACAACAACACGAGCGTGTAGTAGTAATTCATACGAGTGTCATGCAGCCATATGCCTGGGCCAGATTGGTGGTGTATTTTGGACAGCTGAGCTCTAATGATTCACTGCTGGGCCTCGTACACACCAAAGCTAAGTGTACGTTTTGCCTCAGGCTATCTCTGCTGCCTCCGCAGATACACTTAGTAGTAACATCGACTTGTTTGCATCTTCCCTCGTCCTCCTCCACCTGCATTTCTCACCTCTCTTTAGACAAACAGTAGCTCTCGGTTGTCAAGTTTTATTCATGCAAAAGCAGCACGTGAATGCGCTTCGAGAAACGGGAGGGTTACAATATGGAAAAAAGGGAGGCAGAGCATGGAACATCAGCAGCAGGATGAAGACGTAAGGGGAAAAAAAGATCACGCTTTAATGCACAAAATAAGAGCGATAGAGCATGACAGAGCACGGCGGAGGCCAGTGAATGAAATCAGGGCTGAGGTTTGGTCGCAGCGGAGGAGTTGAAAGTGTATTTTTTTCCGTGTTGGAGTCAGTCGGAGCGGCGCTGGAGAACAGATCAGAGACTCGGTGGTGGTTTTACCGCTGATGAAGAGAGGAAGCTCTCTGTTAAACAGTGGAAGCTGCAGGGCAGGTAAAGTCGACAGGTGTTCAAGCCCGGTGTGAATTCGGCGTTAAAGGTAGCCAGTGCAATTTTTGACCACTAGTGTCAGCGTTGAGTAAGTCCACAAAGCACCACCTAAAAGCACAATTCAGCGTTTTAACGTTTCTCTTTATGCACGAATTAAACAGACAAGATGATTCATGTAAATAAGTTTCCACGCTTCCAGTATTTACGTTAAGCTAAACTAATCACAAACTGTCTCCAGCTTCATCTTCTCACTCCTGGAAAGAAAGCAAATGTTGACTGATGAGGAAGGGGCCTCCGTCATGTCAGAGGTGGACGCCACCGGGTCGATATTTTGATTCGTGATGTCATAGAAGAAGGTTTAGGATGAGGGAAGAGCAGAGGAGACTCTCACACTTTTGACCTCATTAAATTATTTACATATCCCCATATGCCACCCGGACCATTCGTAGGGGCACATGAAGGACGGAGAGAGGGAGCGCTCCTCTCCTCCTCGGACCTGGCACTCGGCGAGAGAAAGTTCAATGACACGCGGGGAGGAGAAGCGCAAGTGACCAGCAGGGATTAGCCAATCAGAGCGTCAGAAGAGCGGCCAGCTGTTCATTCTGGCCGGAGCGAAAAGAGCCCCGGAGCAGGTGGTGCAGCCCGGTGCCAGCGGTGCTACAGAGGAGAGGAAGAAGAAGATGACGATAAAAGAAACCTCGCCTAATGCGGGGACGTTACTGCATTACTTCTGGACTCTTTTTCCCCGCCTGGCGCTTATTGCTTTTGCATTATTATGCATAAATATTCCAGGGACACGAGAATATCTGTGTTTCCTCTGAAATGAGCTGGAAGAAGCTCTTTATTTATGAGCCACTTATGGATGCAGATCCAAAACGCTTCACAACAAGCAAAGAAGTGAAGGTTTAAAGGTAAACACTAGTCAGGAACCAAAGCAAAGGAGGTCAACAATGAAATAAAAGGTCATTAAATAACAGCTAATTCTTGAAATGTTAAAGAATGGGACACCTCTAGGTGAAGCAGGATCCTCCACATAAATCCTAAGCGTTTAAAGTGACGTATTAAATGTATATTTCCTGCAGCCTGGCCTGTGAACTGGAGGTGACAGTGGGAGTCTGAGTGCCATCGCTGCCTCCTCCTCTGAATACAGCAGCTGCAGAGCGCCACAAAGACAACAATGCTCTCGCCAGCGGAGGGGGTTCGCTGCACCGTGGTGATGTTGGACAGCTCTGCAAAGACCCCCGTGTGGAATTTTATTAATTTGCATTTATCGTTTTACGCTCTCGCTCCCACCGAAACACCGGGTTTGGCACAGCGGAGTCATGGTATGGGCGATGCAGAGATGTGGGACAGCTAATCTGCTGCTGTAAAAAATCCACTCAAACAAGCCCAAAGTAAAGTCATGCATTGTATTTAATGTAAAGTTAATGTAAGTGAAAATGAACGATAATCTCATTATTCATCGGTTTAAATGAGCATTGAGGACGTATTTGTGTTATTTTGCAGCTTGGCCAGAAGCCAATGAGCCATCCTCATGGTCCCTGTTGATGAGCCCCCTGCTGGCTGACACTTTGTACTAATTGATCATTTAAATAAAGTTTTTTTTCGAGTCCGGTTTGTCAACATGATCACTGGGAGACACATCCATCGACATCCTCGCTGTGGAAACCAGTGGAGAACTCAAACTTCTGTGAGATTAAAGAACACAAAGTCACCTACGAGAAGATGTGAGTATTGAACAGGAGAAGTTTATTTGGATATAATAAAGATGAAAGGTTAACTTCCATGTTGGCAGGAAGCTGTGGGAAGGTGTGTCACCTGTTGAAGGACAGGAAATGTTTGTAAGAGTAACATGTCTTCATTTTGTCTTTTTGAAAGTGGTCATGTGTCTTCCTCTGGTTGTTCGTGTTGAGGAGACGTCATCTACACCTCAACAGGTAGGTGACAAAGATCATAAATATCACCTTGAAACTAAAATGAACAAACAGCAACCAACCCCACAAAATGCCACTAGAGGCCTTAATTAGCTCTCTACTAGTTTCACCTGTTCTCTCTCTTGGAGTCTTTAACTACACCTTCCTCTTAGCATGAAGGCTACAGTGTTTGATAGTCACTGTTTTGCAAGTCTCAAGTCCTAAAGTCCTGAGTTTTGAGTCCTAAACTAGTCAAGTTTCTAATATCCAGCAGGGGGCGACTCCTCTGGACGCTAAAAGAAGTCTGATAGTATAGAAGTCTATGACAAAATGAGCCTACTTCTCACTTGATTTATTACCTCAGTAAACATTGTAAACATGAGTTTATGGTCTCAATCTCTAGTTTCAAGTCTTCTTCAATACAGCATGATGTTCATTTAGTAAATTATGGTCCCATTTAGAGTCAAATAGACCGTAAAGCAGGGGATGCTTTAGGGCGGGGCTACCTTGTAATTGACAGGTCGCTACCACGGCGCTTTCCGGTCTATGAGTTGTCTTACCTGAAGGCCACCCTAGTTCTGCGACACGCTTGTGAAACCGTGGTAACGTGAGCAGCAGAGTGCTAAACCGTGGTATCGCCAGCCGCCGTCTGACTTCCGTTGCTCCTGAAGTAGTGTTATTATGGTAAGGATGGACTCACGTTACTGCAGTCTTGGAAATGGAGGAGTGAGAGGAGGGTTACTCAGTTGGTTGCAATCTGCAACCTCACCACTAGATGCCGCCAAATCCTACACACTTTACCTGTAAGTGTGCTGGGAGTGAATAGCGTTAAACATGTTAATGATTCAGGAAATGAATTCATTTGTTGAGTATTTTCAAGACAAAAGGTCCAAGTGAAGTCACGAGTCTTTGGTGTTAAAGTCCTAGTCGAGTCTAAAGTCTTCAAATTTGAGACTCGTTTTGAGTATTGCTGCCATTTTATTTGTGTTCTCTTCTTCTTGTAATTTGCTGGTATCAGGTGAGAATCGTGTATCTGAACATCCTGTCAAGCTAAGTGCTCGTGTGTTGGTGTTTTCTCTGCTCAGAGGAGCCAGAACGTCCTGTTTTTCAATATCATTTAGATAATTTTCTGCGTCTGACTTTCCTTTCAGCTCCCAGAGAAAATTAAACCCAACCAGCACTAGCTGCAGGCCGTTCACGTGGCGACAGTGATTTCCTCCAACACTCAAAGGAAATGATCTCTGTCAGTCTGTCCGTCGTGCATCCAGCCTCCCCCTCCTCTCCCTCTGAGGGGTAAGTGATTATATGTTTTGCCAATGCGTTTGTGGAAATCTTTTGATATGCACAAACACAGATTCTAATGCGCCGGCAACAGCGGCTTTTTTGGCTGACGGCTGATTAGGATGCCGGCTCATGGCTGAGTCCGCGGGGCCCCAGCTGGGTGCAGGGAACATCGCTCATTACACATTTTCCAGAGGGGGGAGGCTAATTCACACCGCCTCGCAGCATGCCGGTGTAGGTGTAATCATATCATTCTAAATCACCGGTCAGTTACGCGCCGGCGAAGCCTCGGCTCGTGCCAGAGGGCCGGCTGGAGCCTGATTAAAGCTCGGCCAAAGACAAAGTGACACGTCCTTAACCTCATCAGAGGAGACGTTAAGCAAACCATCACTTACCCGTCAAGGTGCGAGGTTCACCCCGCCGAGACCTTCAATGAATTCTCAACCTCTTCCTCCTCTTTTTTTTGTAAATTAGAGCGTTCTTCTCGGGGAGCGGCATGCATTTTTTATGATGGCCGATGGTGGATGGCTGCCTGGGCGTTCCCATCACTAATACGCCACTGTCCTCTTGATTTAATTAGACGTCGCTTGGCCCCCACTATTTTTCGACAAGGAAATATCTGCTCTAATTAAGCGGTATACTTCACCAGAGAATGAGCAGATTCAACGCAGGGTTAATGTGGTCATAAAAAATCCATGATTTCTTGCCCTTTGCCCTCCTTTTTCTGCAGTTTTCCCCCTAAATTCTCCAGAAATGGAACTTCAAATGTGTCCTTTGTCTCTGTGTATTTTTGTCTTCTGAACAGGCCAATTACTTTTTTTGGTTGGTTTATGATTATTCATGCTAGAGAGACTCCCAGCCTCCCGTTAATGGACTTAGCACTGTTTTGTACTCTCTCACTGGAAATAGATAATTACTCCATTGAGGAGGCGAACCTTCGCAGTCCAACCTTCCTGTTGAAAAGGAATGAATGTAGCGTTACATGTATGTAATTTCTTAAAGGAAGCATTGCCTCTGTAGCCTGCAGGGATTAGGCCTAATGACAGAAGTTAATTATATTAAGAGTAATTTTCAAAAACAGTTCATGAACTGCAAATTATACTTAAAATTGCTCCTTAATGCTCTTAACTGTAATTAAATTGGCTAATATCTTAAGAAAATGAACATGTGGGATAGGAGTGATGGGTTAGGGGAACTTTTAGGAGTTCACTGGTTAATGGGCCAAATCAGTAATGTGATATTCACATGGAGCTTTTTTTTAAGAATGGTTGCAGCGGTTTTGTTTGACCAACGTTTGATTAAAAAATCCGAGGAGGGTCCGGCTACAGACGTTATGTGTGTGGACGTCAGTTGAACCAATGAGCAGAGAGTTGATCCTCAGATGAAAGGTGCTTCTCTTCCTTTGCTTTCACAGAAGTATAAGTATATAATCTCTTTTGTTGGTCAAGATAAGAAGCTAACAGTTCATCTGTGTAAAAGACCATTTTGCATTAATTTGATTTATTTTAAAGCCACGCAGGAAGTGTAATGTTCAAGTAGGGAAATGGAACTTTTATGTGATCGTTTAAGTCGTGTTTCTGGGGACTGACCATTGTTCCGTCGGACGCTTTTTCCGAAACCCCAATCGTCCGAAAAAATGGCCCAATAGACATCCCAAAAACAAACGCCCCTTCTCCCAAAAATCCAAACTCTCCCTGCAACAAACAGAAGCACATGGCTGATTCTCATGCAGAATGACATCATCAGACCTTCACGATTTTTAGCAAATGCATGACCCGCCACTCTGCCTCCTATTACTCGTTGTCTCCGTTGATTGGGTTGGTTGGGTTGGTTGGGTTGGTTGGGTTGGTTCGGTTCAGGCATGAGGAGTGAGATTAGTAGTTTACAATAAAAGCCCTAGACATAAAAATATTTGCAGGCGTGTATTTAGCATTTTTGTGTTGTTTATTCGTCACGTTCCCTGGTGTGTAACGGCCTTTATGCTCCACAATGTCAGCTGGAGTTAGTCGCTATCTATCTCAGTAGTGTACAGTCAGTTTTTAGAGCTTTTTACCTGAAAACAGCTGCCTGCTGTGACCAAATATGACACAGATGAGCCAAAACAAACAGCAGGAAAACCAAACCAGTTGAAAGATGTTAAAAGCGAGTTAACTTCTGCTGTATGAAGAATGTGGGTCCTCCTACTCTCTTTCAGTTGGACAGTTTTATGTGACAGCATTCTCCCATAATGACATGCTAGTAGTAAATTCATAAATGCATGAGATGAGTCGGCCATACCACACTGCAGCGGGTCTCTCCGTCTGTGTTGCAAAGACTCGGGTGGTGCCATTCCTCCCGACGCCTCCACCACAACTCCTGTCCTCCGCAGAATTAGTTTCTCCTCTTCAAGCCGGTGAAACCTCGACACGTAAAGTGAAAAGGGCTTGAGCCGTTGTACGTTTTAATCCCCCAAACTGTTGACGACGTGCATTTTTTTGAAGCATTTCTGAGCTCTACAGGAGGGGGGAAAAACAGCAGAATTATGTGCATTTATCTGCCCGTAATTAGGTGTATTTCTTCCCTGAGTTTTTATTTAATGATTGGCTTTTACAGCGAGGGCCAGTACTTTTGAAGTGTAATGAATCTCCTCTCAGGCGACTTAAGAGTTGGAGGGGAAAAGGGGGATGAAAAAAAAAGAAACTGCCGTCATTCTGCGGCTTTGAACAACCCTTAATCTGTACAAAATTTAGGTTTGCCTTGCCTTTTTCACATCAAAGACTCACGAGAAAGTATTATTCAATCATAACTGGTATGTTAAACCAGCAAAATGCCATTGTTAAAGTACTTACAGGAGGTTTTTCACCTCAGAAAGAGAGGGTTGGAAGCTTTCCGAGTCATGCCATTTGTGCAACTGTGCATATTAAATCTACTTGGAATTTCATGTTGCTGGGACTGTATGTTCTGTGTGGCTCAAGTGCATGTGAATGTGTGTGCGGGGGACTTTTTCTCCCCCTCACACACTCGCATGCAAAACTATGCACGCACAAAAACACACACTGGCGGTGTCTTCCATCTCCGCCATGGAGCCAGACCCCCCTCGGCTTTTCTCACTTGTAATCATGTCCAAATTTGCACAGGAAGGCAGGGGGAAGGGGAGAGTCATGTGAACTTGTGTGGGTGTTTTCTGTTTCTTTTATTTTTTCTCTTATAAAACCTGCTTCTGATAACCACCGATCTCCGGCGCCCGAGATCCAAATCACCTTCTGAAGCCTTTCAAACGGCGAAAAACATTTTCCTCTCCGTCCTTTTTCAACTAAAAGTGAAATTTAGCTCGGGGAGGGAGAAACACTATATCTGCCAAGTAACAAGTACATAAAATATGAATGTAAAGAATGCACAGCGAAGTCCTCGCTGTTAGGACGTCTTGGAGGTAATTGGAAAACGACAAGTTGAACAAGCACAGGAAGTGGGAATCACAGAAACATTTGAATGAACCCAGTCTTTTCTTCAATACATTTTTCTAGTTTTGTTTTTTTACGAATCTTTTCTGCACCAAATTCTCTGCCATGAGTCAAGTTTTCAGCTGCTCGTGCATCATTACAATGTCAATTTGCACATTTTAAAAAATGGTTTGCACCACTTTAACCCTTCTCCTGGTCCACATCTTTTTTTAATTTATTTTTTTAAATCATGCTTTTTATTGTTTCCTTAAGAAAAAAACAACCCACAACAAATAAAATATGTACATATGACGGATACAATAGTAACTGTAAATTGAAAAACAAACTATTCAAAAACAAAGTAGAGAAAAAATAAAATAATAATATAAATACATAAATAAAATATATATAAAATAAATATTATAATGAATTACATTTTTAAAATTTTGAATAGAAATAAATTAATAAATAATAATGATAATAATAAATAAACAAATACAAATAAATAAATGAATAAATAATGATGATAATAATACATAAATAAATAAAAATAAATAAATGAATAAAATAAATTATTTTATCCTGTGGTCACATTTACAAAAGAGTGAATAAAACAGAATATAAAAATAATTAAATAATATGAATCCGGGTCCACATCTGATCTCTGTGGACCAATTACATTAGGTTCTTTCTAAAAGATTAATTATTGTTAATTGTTGTATTGAGTTGCTTTTGTCAGTATTTGTTCTTTTATATCCGTGCTTGTAAAGCTTTCTAGACCTGAGCTGATTATGAATTTATGAACCAGAGCTGCTTGAATACCTGCGTAGTTTCTAATTTTCAGACATGCATCAGATTTTAAAGCCTGTGTTCTTGTTAGGGTCGACATGTACTTGGCGTCCTCCTGCACGTCTCCATTCGGTCCTCTCTCGGGCAGCTTGGAGGAGTTTGTGGCACTTAGTGTGTGTTAGTGTGTGTTCGGGCCCACCTTGGCAGTAACACCAGCTATCAGCAGGGCCCAGCCGGCGTGCTAGCAGCGCGACCACAGTGTTTGTAACAAAGCCGCTCTGACTGTAACCACTCACATTTGTCCCCCGGGCGAAGCGAGGTGGAACCTTCCAGGAAGGAGGCTCTAAATGGGACTGTGGAGGGGCGGCGGCGAGGGGCGAGGGGCGAGGGGTGGCGGCGAAGCTGCGCAATACGCGACCATGTGGGACCTCGCTGGCGACACGCGGCCAGAACGTCTGGCCAACGTGTCACACGAGACGCGACAATGAGATGGAGGAAGACTTCACTTCGGCCGGAGCAGTTTGCTGCTTTCTTTCTCTCACGTCATTTCTTTTTCTTTCTTGACATTTATTCTCAAAACTCCGACGAACAAAAACAAATGTTACGTTCGTTCTTTCCGATCTTTCGTGTGATCCTCAATCAAACGGAGACGTTAATCTCAGCTGACACCCGTCGTCGGCCATCTTTGCCCTGAACACATGCACGAAGTTTGTCAGAGAAGTTTTCTTCATTACAATGATCTGTGCCTCATAAACACCCCGCCGCCCTCATTTGCGTGATCTCGCCGAGCATCAATCTGCTGTCGGTGACGATGTCGGTGAGAGGGCCGCTGCCTCTGATCGGGGCTGAAGGCTTTAAATAGCTGCGTGGCTCAGATTGCAGGGTGTCAGGGCCTATCGGCCGAGGCCGCGAGGATGAGGATGATGAGGATGATGATGGTGGCGGTGGTGGTTGGACTGGGTGAAGTGGGTCAGGTCCGGAGTGAACGGACATGCGAGTGACACCGGCGTGTGATGTGACCCGTTAGCGGTGGGGTGCACGGACTCTCGTCCTGTCTGTCTCGGCCGATGCAGGACGCCGGTAGCCACGGGGCGAACAAATCAGAGGAAGTCAGAGCGACGCTTGCTGAGAAGTTTATTGCTCCGCACTTCACTGCACTTCATGTCCTCTCTCGGAGCTGCACGGGGTTACAGCCTATCGATCTAGTTCTTCTCCTCTACCTTCATTATTCTTCATTTAGAGCTTCTTTTTGTTCATTTTAAAGCTTCCGTATTTCTCCCTAATAGTTGGCGATTAATTTAATAGTTCACAATTAGTCGATGAATCGTTGCAACTCCGTCTTTAGTCCGTCCCTTTCATCAAATCAGTTTATTTTCTTTAGATCTTCCTTGTCTCTAACTCCACCTCACCTATATTTACATTGATAAAACTCACATCTGTGTCAGCTCAGGATCGATTCGTCCCAAATTTGCATGTTGGATTTACACACAACTCCTGAGTCTTTGACCATGATACGAGCTGGTGTCTTCTTGTCTCTGCCTAAACAGGGCATGTGTAGCCACGGGGCAGCAGCATATCAGAGGTGATCAGCATGATGCAGGCTGAGAGGACACACACACACACACACACACACACACACACTGGCGTGTTGGAGTCAAATCCTGTTTAAAAGTCCTTCATAAATCCACAACCTGAGGAAACAGTAGAAGCAGAGACCAGTACTCCACTGACGTTACTCTAACTGGTGTTTATACTTCAGCTCGGTAGGAAATATATCTTGCCTTTAAAGTTACTGTGAGGAACTTTTAACTGGTTATGAAACAGTCTCAGTTTAATACAGATGCCTCTATATGACCTACATTAGCAAACGAGAGTATACAGTAATATAGTTATTCTGACGGGCTGGAGGAAAGGGAGGTTGGGGAGAACCAGAACCAGGACTGAGCGGGGCATACTGCAGTAAAATGAGAGTTTTTTTAAAGGGACTCTGGTGTGAGGAAACACTACCGCTTGTGTCCACAGAGACCGCCAAAATCAACGCAAAATGAAAGTTCCCTGTAGACTTTTACACTAGATGTTTATCTTGTATTTACATCTCATCAATCTGTCACATTCAGTTAAGTTATTTCATAATGACATCATATAATTTACTCCAATTTGTTGTGTCACAACAGGGAGACCGCAGATGTAATTAATAGCATCAATAATCGCTACATTGCATCGGTTTACTAGTTCCAGGCCAGTTTTCTTTTTCGACCCTCCCAAATATGTGTGTGTTCAACTTGCACGCTGCAGGAACCGAGTTGTCAGAAACGCTGCGGAGCACAAAGAAAACACAGCCCAACAGAAGCTCAACAATAACAACTTGAAAAGATTTTTTACTAATTTGCGAACGTTTTCTTTGCCGCCGTCGAGTCTCTGAAGGCCGAACCCAAAAGACTTTGGGATTCCAGTCAGAGTGGAGCGATGATTAGATCGCTTCACCCAATTCTTCTATCATCCGTCTCCCGGTGCCTTTAATATGCAAATGCTAGGTATGCAAAGCTCTGATGCTTTTATTTAAAAGACATGTCCTCGGGCGATAGCAGTGGGCTTCCAGGGAGAGCTCTGTTTCAGCATGAAATAAATAGTTGTTAAAGGGATCACACAAGTTTGCATCTTGGAAGATGAAAAGCTAATTGACATGAATAATTTATTTGTGTTGCCGTATCTTAAAGATATCAAATAGCGGTGGATGAATACAACTTGAGTTCAGACGTGATGTGGAGCGTCGACGGGGCCTTTCCGAATATTCAGAGGGAATTACAGCTTTCACATTAGTCGTCAGCCTTTAAACTCATAATGGCATTTGTCCTAAGGTCACTCCACTGCAATTATCAGATATTAGCAGAATACTCAGAGGTATTAAGAATAATGATCTGGATATGAATCATTATGTTGCTGCAGCGGTTTGGGACGGGAACGCCAGATTTTTGGGGGGGATGCATGAACAGAGAGATCTCAGGTGTACAGTCACTTACTGACTGTTTCATTGTTTGACTTTTGTTTCTCAAATGTGGGTTATTCTGCTGTCTTATAGTTCTTTATCTTTTAAAAAACTCTCATTGTATTTGGCAAATTTGTATTTTCAGTTGCCGCCCTGAATCAGAAAGGTCAAAGGTCAACATCAGATGCAGAACAGCACGCTGGGAACTGGAAGGGACTTTGGCAGGTATTGAGCTCCTCTAGTTGAAGGTCTTTAATTTTTTTTTTTACTTTGTAGGACTTTCATTACAGATTAATTGGTCAATTGTCTTCTTGATTAAATGTTTGGTCTATAAACTGTCAGAAAATAGTGAGAAATGTCCCTTACACTCTCCTAAAGCTTAAAATGTCTTTAAATAACTTGTTTTTTTCCAGCCAGTAGTCCAAAATTATCAATTTACTATCACATTGGTTTGGTAATTTCTCAAAATATAAAAATATCCAGACAATAAATTAAAGTTAAAACTGTTCCTAAGTGTTTGAAGTTATTTCAATTGCCATTTATTGTATTTTTTACTACCATAATTGTCTGATTGTCTGAATTATCTTTGTTTACTGTTATACTGTAAAGCACTTTCTACTTTAAAACGTGGTAAAATAATAATGTTTGTTTTTTTTATTAAGAAGTCGTCATACTGTAACATTTTGTACTAACAGAAAAGGCATGTTCCAAATTGTGACTTCAGTTTTGGAAAGTTCAGAAATGTGATCACTTTCTACTCTCACAGCTTATAAAAAACTTTAGGCCAAGAGTTTATGTATCTATTTCTGTCGCTGCAGAGGTTGCATCACCGTTCGACATTGTTCGCAGCTGTGAGAAGCTGCTCCTGTTTGTTCTCATGTCTGTAAATGAATACGGAGATGATGATTTATTGCTGTCAAAATGACACTGAAAGCACCTTTTTGAGTTCTGTGGGTTTTCGGCTTTAGGAGAAACTAAATATGTGAGGAAATATGTGCATGAGATCAGTCTGAGATCCAATCAGATCCCTCTCTGTGATGGACTGACATTTAGCCAGCATGGCGAAGCCCGCCCACCAGGCCCTCCACCCAGGCTAAAAGCGAGCGCTGCGAGTGTTTTAAAATTGCAGTTTGACCCCAGCACAGAGGAGGTGAGTTAAATCCTACTCCATATCTCTGTTGGCATAGTTAGAATTCAGAAGAGCTGGGCTCTAACTGGAAGGCCCTTCTGATTAGAGACTACCCACAATGCCCTCTATTGTTGCTGTGAACTTTTGACTGCGTGGGCCGGGCCTCGGCAGCGGCGAGCTGCACCGAGGAGTCGGCAGCGGGGCGGAATACTTGACATTTCTCCGTGATGACAGTCTCGTTACTACTCTGGTTTCGTACTGTATGCATCCTCTCTGTGCGGACCCACGTCTCCCGTGGCAACACACAATCTGATTTGGATGACAAATACTTTCCGGCTCTGGAGGGTGGATTGTTTTGGCAAACTCCACCCAGCTCGTACTCAGATTGAGGCCCGAGCGCTTGTTTTCAAGGACTGTTTGACATCCGCTGGGCGTGAATGTGTTCTCCAGGGACGCGGCGAGCACGGCGAGGATGAAGAATCAGAAGCTCTTCTCTAGTAAACAGGAGGTGCAACAACAACAGGACCTCAGAGAATACACGTCATCTACAACCCTACATTTCACTGTCATATGAATACCTACTACTACTACTACTGAACCTACTACTACGCCTTCTGCTGGTACTGTCAATGCAACAGTTATGAGACAGTCGATGGCACCAAAACGCGAATACAATAAAATGAATAAACTGTGTGAACTTATTTGCTGCCTTCAAATGAAAATCGTGAGCTTGTGGTTACGACACGGGTAGTCATGTATACGATATGCTTGGCAAGCTCTTTAGCTTGTACAGCTTTTTTCCCCCTCTTCAATAAATAATAATCATAAAGACATAAATGAATAATCACTGTGTGGGATTATTTTTCTATGAGTAGATGTAAACTAGTAGTACATATATATTTTTCACCAAAATAGAAAACTTTTAAAAAATTTCTGTACATATTTTATTACTTGTATTACTTTTATAACATGTTTTATATTTTATACATTTTTGTTATTATATTGTAGTGTTTTATATATATTTTTTTCATTTATTTATTTATATATTTGGGGAGCTTTTATTTTATATATTTTATTTTGGTCCTGTGACCCCGTTGCGTCACTACCTGCGTCACTTCCTGTACGTCAGTCACGCAGGCCTCTGCTAAGCAGGTGAGTGTTAGCTAGCGCTCCCGTCAATTAAGCGTTAAAACCGGGAACAAAAGCTCAACTTCGGTATAAATATGACTTTGTAGACTTCTCAGACTTTGTTTGATATTATTCTATTGATTAATTAATGTTGGAAACGTATTTTTGTCGTGCAGAGCACTTAATTGAAATGCTAATGCTAGGCTTACTGTAGCACACGTGTTTTGATTCTGACTTCCGCCTCTCTCTCTCTCTCTCTCTCTCTGTCTCTCTGTCTCTCTCTCTCCTTCTCTCTCTCTCTCTCTCTCTCTCTCTCTCAGAGGTGTGCTGCTGCTAGAAGAAGTCCCATCATATGAAGATACTGTACTCACTGTATTTCATCCAGGTATGTGAGCTGGAGCTTCTGTCATGCAGATTTGTTTTGTTATGTTTACGTTCAATGTTGCAGCTTAATTTACTCATTATGAATTAATAAAATAGTTACTCTTTTAATAAGCTACATGCTGTTGTGTGGAATAGTTATGAATTGTACCTGTCAGATCAGGAAAGGGATATTTACCATACATTTAGTCAGTCCCTGCAGGATTAGTTTGCATGTGAAGTTAATGTACTGACTTTCTTTTATATTCATCCAGAGGAGAGAATAAACCCTCGGCTGACCTGAGAGCAGTGGTTCCTCATCTACTTCACACAACACAGACTCTGCAGCCAGATGAGATGCTACATGTATGGAAGGTAAGACGCACCAACAAATCTTGCTCTCTAATGTTTTAATGCGATTATGCATGTTTCCATACCCAGTCCATTTAATAAGGATAATACTGATGTCAGTACAAGTGCTATGTGTCTGATTGGAGCATTACTACAATAACATATCTACTATTACTGCCACTGGTACTGCTGCTGCTGCTAAAATACACAGCTACTACTCTTGAACTGTTTTCATTATTACTTTACAATAGTACTAGTATAGTACATTAGTACCTGCTAATACATAATAGTACTACTATCACTACTACTACTGCTATCTCTACTGTGACTGCTACTGCTACTAGTCCTATACTGTGACTGCATACTATGCACTACATACTCAATATGTGTACTATTGTTCAACGTACTTTTGTGTGAATAGTATGTGTCTTTTCTGATGTACTGAGCTGTGAGTTATGTCATCAATTCCTGAGAGCCTCATTGCGGGTTGGAGACGCGTAACCATGGTAACATGTGCCAACCTCATGTGACCAAAATGTGTGAATCATAATGTCTGAATTAATTTGAAATAGTTAAACCTTATACTTACACTTAAATCAAACTGTTATTGACGTTACAGAGCTGTCCCTCATCATCTGTTATGAATGTCGTCGTCACTACTGCATTGCATTGTGGGATATTTATGCCTCCGTAGTGTCCAGCGTTGCTTACTGTAATGTATCACCTGAAATAGTATGTCATTCACTGAAAGCCGATAATTTATCTGCAATAATTTCATTATCAGAATAATACGTAATATAAAGTTCCCATTATTGGCCGATAATTCATCGGGCCTGATATATATTGTTCATCCCTGGTTTGTAGCGTCGTGTTTGTGGTATGTTGGTGATGTTGACATTGGAAATATGAGGTTTTTGTGAACTTATACTGTGTTTTAGTTTTGAGTGTGAGAGATGAAGCAGCTCTTGTCGAGCCTGTTAGCAGTACGGAAGCACTGAGTCAAGAAAACGTCTTTAATATCCACTTTGTTTAACATCCCAGCTCCATTTATACATAGGCACTGACCCAGAGCGCCATTACAGTGATTCATGTGTGTTGGTAGGAGCTCCTTACTGCTTTTTACTTCAAAACAAGTGCGATCACACAACCTCTCCGCTGCTAAATCACACTCGGAGCCCTAAAATATCCTCTATTTTGAAGCCACGCGGTGCACAAATGAAACCCAGCGTGGTAATATGAAGCGGGATATGTAACCTCACAGCTCCTCTGGTCCAAATAGCAAGTGTTAAATGAGAGACGAGTGGAGTCTTTGAATAAAGAAATACATTCTTATTGGGGAGGTGAGGGGCTGACAATGAAGCTGCTAGCTGAGCCTGTGAGAGGCCGACTTGTTCATCCCTTGTTATGCCGCTAATGTGTATGATTTAAGGGGGAATTATGCACATCTCAATGTGCCTATAAATGACATTATTCATGCACAGGTGCTGCACTAAGCAGCTCCTGAATGATAATTAAGATAATCTTTCTCTTTTTTTCTTCCTTCACGCTCGCTCGCTCCCTTTTCTCACGGATCCACTTTGTTCAGGCGATATCTCCTGTGTCAATACCTCGCTAGACTGCAGCCCCTCTCCCCTCAGCCATTGTCTGATCCTTATTCAGCACTAAAACCCGCACTAACAAGTGAGACCACGTCTATGTTTCTCCCCCGAGCCCGATGGTATTTCTGAGAAATAACGTGCCAAGTTGAATTAAAGTGAGAGAATAAAAAAAAAAGAAAAAAACTTTTGCAAGGCAGAAACTTGGCTGCAGCGTTCCCGAGGGAATTCACCGCGCAATGAATTTCTCAAACGAGAATATGAAGACATTGATGTCGAGCACTTTGCATATGATAAGCTCTTTTTCCATAAAGAGAAATGATTAGTTTTGGGATGGTTAGGAAATGTTGCTGCGGAAAAAGTGTTCCAGGCTCTCAGATATTAAGGACATTTAGAATACATTAAAAAAAGAGAGAAATTTTGTCATAGTTAGGAGGCAAAATTATGGTTTAAACGCAGGTTTTCTGATAAAAATGCACTAAAGCTAAACTTTGTTTCTTTGCACACACATTGTTCCTGATGTGTTTGGACAGTAGTGAGGCGCACGGTGCCAAATGTCGTTGCAGAAATGCACCCTGACAGAGATGGAGTTAGTGGATCCAGCTTGGTTTGTGTTATTGGGGAGAACCAGAGGCTTTTGGGGCTGGAACCCCTCTCCACTGTGGTAAACAGTGAGTGATGATTATCGTCGCTAACAGAGAGGAAATCCAGCTGTATTGTTTTAGCACGGCCACTTGTTTACAAGAACCTCTCTCCAGTGGATGGGCCGCGCTTTATTCAGTTTTCTTTTGTGTGCAAATCACTCGTTTTGTTTGTATTTTTTCGATTTTCTTGTTGTGTTACGCTCCAACTCGGCCCTCTCTCCGGCCCACTATTGCGAGGGAAGCCATCCAGTGTGTTTGCGGCCCGCAGCTGCGTTTCATTACCCGGCTTTTGCCACACCCTTTCATTTCAAATAAACACACTGGGGATGTGTACCAGAGCAGGGACAAATAGGAGCTGCAAATAATTCAAAGCGTTTGTTTTAAACTGCTCTGGTTGCCAGATGGGTGGAGTTACTGGGACCGTCAGGTGAGGTGTCAGTCACAGGGAAGGTTGCATATCGACTTGAACAAATATTTCACCATTCATATGTTAATGTCATTGTTGTGTTTTTAGCTTATTATGCTGACCCTATTTTGCCAAAAAAATGAATGAATGCAGCTTTAAACTACTCTGTTTTGATAAAATTGGGCATTCTGCTTAATGAGTACTTTTATTTTTGCCACTTTGGTATGTTTTTGCAAAATATGCGTAGTTCTTGTACTGCTACTGTTACTTAAAATATGGATTTTAAACACCTCTTTGTGGCTGTGACGTGCTCCACCCATTTGTCTCTCCAAGAAGTTTCTGACTTTTTTGGCGAGTAAAGTTTGGTCTCGGATGGATGTTCGCCATTTGTTTGTGAGGAACATAGGATATAATTTTGCAGAGTGGTTTTGCTGCGGTAAAAATGTCATTGCAAAAGTCAACAAGTTCTCCAAATCTAAATGGAAAAAAAACTGGTTGCTTGTCTTCCAGTATTTTCTGATCCGCCCTGTTGGCAGGACAACAAGCATGTGTCAATACCTTCTCATGCTGCAGCGGTGTGGTTTAAAGCATAATAAGAAATCTAAATCAAGAGAATAATCTGAATTAAGCACAGTTACACAGTAATTAGTGACACTTTACAGGCTCTTACAGTACCGTTAAAGGAAAACGTTGGACCACAGACTCCATCAGTCATCGCTGCCGTCGCAAAAGGCAGAATTAACTTCCTCTAAAACCCAGATTTCCTCTGCGAATGACACTGAATCATATATATTTGAACCGTGCCTACAGGCTACAGCGTGTCCTGAAATGTCTTTAATAAGGATGAGGATGTTAAGGGGCCGGTGTAGTTCCAGTTTTAAATTAAAAATAACCCGGCAGAACGCTTGACTTACAGAAAAGGTTAGGTTTAAACACAACACATTAATCTCTGCTTCTCGTTTGCACATTTATGGATCTGAGTGAGTGTGTGTGAGTTCCACTGGTGTGTGTTTTCTGGACCCGCTGCCATTAACTAAAATATGAAAAAGCAATTATAGAAATGAGTGCGCGCAGGGAGAAGTGTCCACTGATATCCTGACTAAAAAAAAGCAAATTTTTAAATCAGTGTTTCTGTGGAGGGAGGTTTGTCCGTGCTATCAGCTTAATCTAAATATGATAAGGCAAAGATGAAAATCAATAATTATTTGGAACATAATATACTCTGAGGATGGCGCTCGGTGCAGCCCCGTCGTATATCAGCAGCAGGAATGTGTGCACAGGCCTCGTAGTTTCCACCTGATCACAAGGATAGAAGCTCATATCTGTTTTCACCGTCTCTGCGTCTTTATTCCTCTTTATTTGTGGCAGAAATTGCAGCTTTTACTGATGACAGGCAATCTGAAAGTGCTCTTGTTGAATAGTCACAGGTGCCATGTTGTTTGAATCAAGCTGCAAATAGCTGAAGTGGTGTGTGCAGGAAGAGAGCACACAAAGTCTGTTCAGAGAGGAATGCTGTTTTATGTGGCCATTAGCAGATTGGAGTTTTAGTTGCACTAATATTTTACAGAGGCAGCGATGGCCTCATAGTTGAACAACGCTGGGCCGAAGCAAAGAACTACAGTTTGGCATGCAGCTTAAAGGTATCCTGTGGACTTTTGGACCACTGGTGGCGCTATGGAGCAATGCTTTTATGAGCAGGTCCTAGGGTTGGGTGATTGGACGAATATATCGGCTATTGCTAATTGGCTGAGTACATCACAGGTTGTTTTTTTTTTAGCTATTTTTTGGGTAATTGTTTGTCATTAATGGTCTTCCGCCGAAAAACGAGAACTGAAACAGCACCTGAAATCCGGTTTTGACACCTTGAGGTGTTTAGTTGCCGTCATCTGCATCTGTGCAAAAGGCTCAGTTCTCCGTCTTTTGTCTTTCACCTCCGCTGCACTCCCAGAAGAAAAGAGTTTGTGTGTCCTGAACTCGTCTCTATATCTCCAAAGATGTGTGTGTTTGTGTCATATCATTTTCAATATCCTCATCTCTAAGATCACACACAACAGAATCAGGCAAACATTGGAAGGAGAGATGTGTGCGGGGGGGTGAAACATCTTTGTTCCCTCTCGTCTTTAGAGAGCTTTAGCCGGCCCGTCCTCACTGAAGCGTACAGGATGTGCCTGATGTTTCCTTGGCAAAGGAAAAGGTAAAAATAGAGAAGATTCATCTGGTTTGAGTTCTGCGCCACCACATTACTTTAGGGGTGATTTTTTTTCTTTTTTTGTTCGGCGGTCCTGGGCCCTTTTGTGTGATTGAAGCTCAAACGGACCAGGAAATGCAAATAATCCCGGTTCTGAAGACGTCCAGTGACGTGATTGTTGGGACGGTACGAGGAGGCCGGCCGGCTCGCCACATTAAAGGCCGAGTTTGAGCGAGAGATGAGTGGAGACTGGGTTAAGTTAAGCGAGAGGAGAGGACTTCAAAGCCTGCTAGGTTGGCCTGCCATATTGGGAGTGACGAGATGTGTCTTTTATTAATAGCGTCGAGCAGAGTTTCTTGTTTCTGCTCTCAACTCGTTCCATTGTTGTACAATCAGCGCAGCGTGGGGACCGAAGGAGAGGAGGCGTTTCACAGCTGCACAGCAAATTACACCTTGATTACATGTGAGGGACGCAGTCGAAGGATTTACTGTTGGATTGTTTGACATTATCCTTTACCACTCTGTTAAAAGCACTTTACACTTTACTTTTAAGATGTCCTCATTGCGAGGGTTCATAGTTCTTCACGCACATTTTACATGTTGCATTACTTCAAACTATTGTTTTTGTCCCAAGTTTAACTCCTTTTTAAAATGTCATCAATTAAAGGCTTTGAATTCATTATTTCCTATTATTAAAAATAATTATAGTTAAATTATTCTTTCTATATAAGTCTATAATAGTCGTCCTGGCTTCGTTTAATGCACAGAAAATAACATCTGGATGATAAGAGTTAGAAAAAAAAGGTTTTTGGTCTTCTTTTGGTCTCTAACAATTATTCAGATGACACAATTTGTGGAAAATCACACAGTTCTTCTTCATTTTCTAATAAGATGCAGTTTTTTTCTGGCTGGTGTACTTAAGGAAATGTTCCTGATAGTCAGTTTGGTGTTGACATATAACCAGGAGAGTTAGTAATGCGTTTCGTCAGAGCTAATCTAGCAGCTCTGAGGTCTTGTTGTCCCTGAAATGTGATCAGCATGTTCTGATAAACGCTGTTGTTACGTCTCTGCATCGATGTCACCAAGACATTCAGATTTCTAGGGATTCTTCTGCATCTTATCAGCCCTAAAAAATAAATAAATGTCAGGATGAGAGTGGAGATCCACTGATAGCTCACTTATGTTACTTTATATTTCTACCAACACAAGTTTTGCCTCCAAAAACTCCTCAATTATCATAATAATTTAGCAGCAGCGGTCTCCATTCATACCCACGGCTGTACAGAAGTGCATCAGACACGTTCAGAGATTTGCATATTATGATGCGAGCACTGCCCATCATCCCTTCCCCTCATTAAACATCCGGTATCTCGCCGCCTTTTGCGTCTGTTTTTAGAAAAAGCAAAGGGAAGGGGAAAAAAAATGTGGATTCAGCCGCTTTAATTCTCCTCGGCGGACTTGTAATTGGTGTTTACGTGATTGGCTTTTACTCCGCTTTCCCCATAAATCCTTGTCAATCTAAAGTCAGCCTAGCATGTTATCAAGCGAACAGAAACAAATAACGCCACAGTAAACATCCCATAATTGACTGTTTAGGAGCGCGATCATCAGTTAGGGTTTGATTCGAGGATGTAATCTGCTTTTGCGGATGCCAGGCCATCCAACCAGAATGGGCACGCCAGCTAATGCAGCTCTAACCTCTGAGCCATTTATGCTCGTTGAATGTACTTGTAATGATTAAGTTTGAAAGAGCCATGTTTTATCATCGGCCAACACAAGAGTTGACAATCTTAAGACCTTCAACTAGAAATAATTAGGATCTATTTGAATGCTGAGTGTGGTGAGACAAGAGCTAAGCTTGTTAACGAATGTGGTGGCAATTAAATGGCTCATCTCCCCCCCCCCCTACTGTTTATGTTTTTTATCACCTGAAAATTGATTATAATTCTCAGCATTGCTTGACCATAAAGTTTCAAAATCTCTGCCAGCGTAATTGAAAATGCTGCGACGGAGCATTGTTTTTGTGCGGTTTTAAATTGTTTCCCCACAAAAGACCAAAAGTATTTTTAGTCGCCGCAGATCCCACATGAAACCTGAGCTGGCGACATGGTTGAAATTAGCTTATTTGAATGTTTTCCCCCCTTCCTCCTCCTTGTTAATTTCTCCACATAGTTTAACATTAAAAATCAGGTCAACCTTTAAGATTTATGAGCGGAGAGGAGAAAAAAAAAGAATTAATGGTATGCTATTTTTATTCAGTCAGTCGTCTGTTAATTTGGTATGACCTTAGTCAAAGGCGGTGAAATAACAAACTACTTCTTCTTAAGACCAAACCCCTGGTCTCCCATGTTGCTTTGCTGTGAGAAGAGAAGGGCCCGCCGCCGGCCTTATCTGCAAAACTCAACACACAGGATTTTCATGACATCAGTGGCGCTGAGAAACTAATACGCTTTCATCTCATTTCATACGCGTATTGTTTCAATTAAGCGCTTTTTTATTAGTCGATTGAAATTTTTTGAAACAATAAAAGCGGCACATTTTTAGAGAAGCCGAGGCTGCGATGATCGCGTCGTCTCTGAGCGCCTTTGTCCGCGAGCCAAAGCAGAGGTGCGTCACCTCCTTTATTTCCCACCTTTTTCCTCGCTGATGAGTTCCCAGTGTGACTCTCCTCCTGACAGCATCCAAACTTTGAGGACGGAGCGCTCACAGCCCCCCATTGAAGCATCCCTGCAGGGGTTTTCTTCTCACAGAGGCTAGAGGGGAGGGGGTGAAGGTGAAAGTTTGGCACCCAGCGACAGATCTCCAACAGCGGAGGCCTTTGTTGCCAGGTTGCTCGCACTCGGCAACGTGGAGTCAGGTGGCCTCTGACCTGACCTCTACTCCGAGGGAACCGGTGGGCAGAGAGGCTGGAATAGAAAAAAAGAAAGCTGGAAGAAAAGACGGGATTGGAGGAAGGGGAGATTGTGGGGGGACGGCATGAAACAAAGTGTTCAGAAATAGGTCAACCAGTATCTCATTTTTCTTGCTAAGCTTGTAATCACCCTTGACAGGCACACTGTGGAACAGGCTATTCAGTTTGAATTCAGGGCTCATCGTTGAATTACGGACCCTAACCATCCGTCTCATGATGTAAGGGAACATTTAGAAGATGGAACTTCTTTGTTCTCCCGTTATTTTGCTGACAAGGACGAGTTGCCTGCGTTCGTCCGTGTTAGTTGTGATCGTCCAACATGATGTTTTTAGAGGAAAAAGGAGATAGTGTTGATGTTTTGCCTCAAGGGCACCTTTAGGGAACACAAAGGATCATTCATTCACTTCTCCAGACCTGTCAAGCCATCTTTAGACTTTCAAACTTAAAAGAAAGACATATTATCTAAAAGATGCAGGTTGTTTTGCTTTTATTTTCCCAGGTTTAGGAGATCTTCATCTCTGAGGTTGATTAGTTTTCTGGCTCCTTAAACTGTTCACATCAGGCTCGATGGATTATCCAGAATAACCGGTACACACACATGCTCTTAGGGCTGCACAATTATGGCCAAAATAATAATCACAATTATTTTTTATCAATCTTGGGATCATGATTTTCGTGATTATTCATTGATTTTAGCAGCAACATATTTTTTTTTTTGCACTCACATTAAAATAAACTGCTTTCACTTCCGTGCTCTGCTACATCCCTGCTAATGTACAAATTTGGGCTGCACGATGTTGGAAAAAAACTGACAATGCAATATTTTTTTTTCTGCTATATATGTATTGCAATACGGAAAAATACAGGAATATTCACCCTATCGATTTGTAGACTACATTTTTAAACTTTGAGAGCAAAATTTGCAAAATTAAGAGGCCAGATAAACATTTTTGTGCTCTCGTAAACAATTTAATCACAATTTAAACACATTGCTTGTATAGGTATGAGTGGTTAACATCACTGCAGAGACGCACTGAGGACAGTCCACCCGGGTGAATGTCACTCCAGGAGCTCTGTCCCCCCCCCGCCGGGAGAGAGGGCACAGCGAGCATTAAGTCCACGGCCCTGGGAAGCAGCGAGGGGTGCTGTAAAGCTCAAGGTCGGAGCCGCGAGCCACCTTCACCCCGGGCCTTTACAAGCCCACCTAGAACTGGTCGCGGCGCACTTACAGGAAATACCAGCCACAACATTTAGGAAAGTTTTTCACAGGCTGCCGCTGTAGGGTACGCGTGTTGGCATGACAGCTCCCCAAAGGTGAAGCCAAAACATCTGGATCGCCCCCTGGTGGCTGGCTGTTAGTTTAGGGAGCGCTTGATTTGATGTGCAGCAGAGTTTTCTATTAGCGGAGCATTTTAAACGTCAATATCGCAGGCGATGACGTGACAATTAATATTTGTACTCGATGTTCTTGGTATAGTAATTTACTACATCCCACGTAGAACAAGCAGCAAAACATAGAGTGTATTCGATATATCGCCGTAGTGGAAAGTAGTTCCATTTAAAACTGGATAATCCCTCGAGCCTGATGTGAACAGAGAAACTGTTTGTGGAAAGACACGCTGCTGTTGAGTTTTATAATTGCCATTTTTCAATGCAGAGACCAAAACTAAACCCGAACTATCCGCCTGCCCCTAAAGGTGGATGAGAAAATGTTAATTTGTGATTTGGTTGAACTGACCCTCAAACCTTTTTTATGCATATTTTCACCAGGAAATCAATAAGATCTTCATGAATTCCGCTCAAAACTAGATCAGAAATTCAAGCAGCCTGGAAATAATTGCGTCCCGCTGATGAATGTTCATCAGGAAGCGATTCCCCATCTCGCCGCAGATTTAAATGTGATCTTGTTAAGCCACCAAGGGACTGAATCTCGCCCATGGGTGGCCAAAGGATACTCTGTCGCTAATGAGGTGTGCGCCGGCCCCGTGGGTAATGGCGGTGTCACGCCAGAGCTTTTTGACACCTCGGGGCAGCTGTACAGTACGGCCCGGGCCTCGGCTGTCGGCTGGCATTCACTTGACGCTGAAACAATGAAACACGTCGACCATAAAACTGGGTTTTCATTGGTAGTTTTGATCCCTTCCACTCTAAATACCCATTTTAATATGCACTTTACCCATTATGTCTGTGTTAATAAGAAGTCTCTTTGAGAATGTGCCCATTGTTGAGTGAGTCTGTTAATTATGACAGCTCAAAGTGCTGCTGTATTCTACTGACTCTTCCTCATAAGAAGCATGATTATTCATCACCACGATAAGAATTAATATGCAGCAAGGCGCTCCCCGAGAAATATTGTTGTTTTTTTTTCTCTTCCACCAAATTTGACTGCTCCAAATTACACATTCAATCCATCTTTGTTTGTGTATTTAACCCTGTTAAACATGGCAGCACTTTGTGACTTTTAAAGACCCGTGGCTTATTGGACTTGGAGCTGGCATCGCTAAGTGACAATTTGGATAGTGTTTGCTATCAAATAAACACTTAATGTATCTGGGGATGTAAACAAATGTTCATTCTCCGCCACGCATCTGCTGGAAATAAAGCCCAGCCTCGCAAACTGACACCAGTCGTGATGAAGTATTCGCGCCGTAGATGATTAGAACGACACGCGATAGTCATGTTCTGATCATATAATGGATCGGCCTCGGCTGAAGGTCAGAAAGGGAGCAGCACAATGAAGGAAAAACCCTGAAAACTATGATGTGAAGGGATGAAAAACCCCCGCTGTTTGTATCCAGAGCATTTAATCAAACTGGCATTAGTTCAGCACTGTAGCTTAAACTTTGCTTACCTCCCAATCCGGGCCGGGAACTTCATATTGTTGACAGTAGCTCCGAATTCAGCCAGAGACTCAGCAACTAAAAGGATAAGATGGGCTTAAAGTGCTTTTTATAACCTGGCTATTCACCCTGATGCTCTGTCAGTCCAGAGGACACACTGACTCCAACACCTGTCTGAGAGTCCAGGAGGCGTCCAGCCAGGACAGAGGACACGCTTCAGATTAATGAACATTGACTGTCCATTTCATTTTTTACCATTATGTGACCAGCGTAAGTGTGTCCCTGCATGTCTCAGGTGTCAGGTGATGAAAAGGCATCATTATCTGAGATATACTGGTTAGTCAGAAGGTGGTGGGTGCTGATATAACAGACTGAAAATAGCAAGAGGCTCTCTCCTTTTCCAAGAATTATTATCATGGCTCGAACATCAACTTGCACTTTCCAATGTTTTTTGGCTATATTGTAGGCGTTGTCGCCGGAGCTGTGGGAGTAAATGGTGTCCATTGTTGTGCGTTTGTTCTAATAATCATTGTTATGACGTGGTGATACTTTTCTTTGACCAATCGGCGCTGCATACACAACCTAAAAGTACCTCTTTAGCAGCTATGTTACATTAGGTTAAGTTCCTGTAGTGGAAAAAGGAGTAAATGTGTAAACACAATAGTGCAGATTTCCGTCCAGCGTGTCATCATCGCTCTATCACCATCCGCCGTTTATACTCGTGTATAATGTTGCAGAAATGCCTTCAAACAATCACGCCATCAGCAACCAGAAAATAAAGCAGAAGCAGCGTCTGACTGGCTGAAAACCAATTCCAGCTCCGCAGCAATAAGACCGACCTTCCATCAGATCAGAGCGTTCACATGACATCCCTGCAGCCAGTTGAGAGGCTGCACACAGCACTGTGTTTGTGTGTGTGTGTGTGAGTAGTTACGTATCCGCGATAATATAACTAAGAATCATGATGCAAGCTTTTCGCCCAGAGTGTTTTTGAGCTCATTTTCAAATGGTAATTTGCCTTATCCGAAGCAAACTCACTGAGTGTAAGTAAGTGATTATTTGCATGGCTGACAATCATTCGGCACGCCTGCGGTCTTTTTCCAAACTGCTCCAGTTTGTCCAGTCTTTGAAAAAAACAGAAACTACTCAGGGAGGGCCAGTTCTCTTTGAAATATCCTTTCATTTACCTTATCATTAGACACAAATGTGGCATAGTTAACAATGAGTGGAAAAAAACACAGCCAGCCAGCACTTCTTCATAAGGCTGATGAAGGCTCCGCAGCCAAAAAAAATCCTCTTTGTGACTGCCGAACACAGACACAGTTAATCATTCTCAACAGCTACTTTTCTAGTTTTTGGCATTCGTTTTCCTTAAACTTTCTTAGGTTTTTGGTTTGAGCACCTCAGGGTTTGGGTTTCTATCAAGTTTCTGTGCTCCTGTTTAATTGGTAATTATCCCATTAGAGGCATCATGTTGGTGGGCAAAGTGCAGTAACGACAGGACGCACCGGCAGCAGAACAATGCAGTGATTTAGTATCTGCTCTCCCCCTCAATCACACTCAGATGTCAGCCACAGACTCATCAATGCCCCGAACCCCGAGCACACCCCAGAGACACACATCCACTCGTACACACAGCCCACACGACTACACACCAGCACAACATCGGGGCGTGCAGAGTAGCGAGGCACGAGGATACAGCTGAAGATGGATTTTCCAGAACTCTCTCTGTCTATTTTGGTCAAAATCAAAACCCGCAGCAGTCAACATTATTGTTACTACAAGACCTGAATAGTCTCAGTTTTTCCAATTTCAACTCAGCCGCTGTCAGACAGCCATTCACAAGTTTATAATGACCAAATATGTAGGTTGTTTTTTTTCCAAAAACGGTCGTTTTGTGAAGCTGTTTTTCGATTCTGTGGCTGGAAGATACTGGAGTGTTACTCTTGTACATGCTAGCATTGCTTTATACTTGTACCATTGTTGCTTCTAAAGGAACAATTAACTTCCTCACTTTAGTGCTTTAGCAGGAGTACTCTTTGAAAAGGTATCGACTGGAAGGTACTGTCTCTTTGTGGTTTGACACTGCAGGTTTGTGCTTTAAAATAGTTAAAAGAGGCCCTTTAAGCTCAGAAGAAAAGAGAAATATGTACTTTTAGAGAACTATTAGTGTAGTTTTGAGGAAACATTAGTGACGTGTACATGTGTAGAAATGGTCCAGTATGGTTTTAAAAACGCGTAGAAGCTTCTTACAGATCACTTTAAAAAAATGTAAAACTATAAGAAGCCGTACGGGGTAGAGACATGAACAAAAAGGATAATAAAACCACCAAGAGCCATTCAGACAAGAGGCCACCAGCCTGCATTCAATACATGCCAATAACAATCTGGTATAGATTTCCCCTCGCACCGAGAAATCTGTGAGGGGGAAACAAAAGTCATAGGAGTCCTTCATTTGCCATGCTCATCCATCAATCAGTATTTAGGACATTGGCAAGTGGTAATTTAATAACCAGTGACCTGGGCTGGCAGGAAGCCGGCCTGACAGACAATACAAACTCATTTATCATGTGTGGGGGGGGAACGCTGCAGCGCTGCCGCGGATCCTCTCTCTCTGATCCTGTGATTGTCGCTGCAGGAGTCACCCTCGGCGAAACACTGAGGGGGTTAGTGCACATGAAGCTCGGCTCAGAGATAATACACATAAGTACAGCTGGATATGTGGAAGCTGGGAGGGAAGCCGAGTCTCTGGTTACACTATTCTAACCCTGATTTTCACCTTTAATTTCTCTTCAAGAGGCTCTAAAGGTAGTAGAAACCCTTTTTTTCCAGAGTGTGAGTCAACGTGACAATCTTTCATTACAGCCGTGCTGTATGATGATTATATTGAGTGAAATGTTCAAACCAAAAGATTCCATGATTTTTATAGCTGCACTATTACATAACATGGAAATATTTTACACGTCTTTCCACAAACATTAGTCGGACATGTTTAGTATCCGTGGAAACTATAATTAAACTATAAAGCAAGGAATTTCTGTCCGTATGTGCGTCCTTCGCATATCTCGAGAACCGTTCGTCCGATCTACTTCACACTTAGCCGGTGTATTGCTGCGGACCGGAGGATGTGCAGTGTTGAAGTTGTTGCATTTTAGACATGTGACATGTTCATATTAATAAACTGTTTTAAACTTTCTGTGCAGCAGCAATGGCGGAGCTTCAGGGTTCTGCAGACTGAGACTTCAGGCGTTGCGGTGATTCGCTAAAGGGTTGTGCGCCCCGAACGGCGACGCGCCCCGAACGGCCCCTAATGGCCACGCACTCCTATGCGCTCCTGTATTTATTTTTAATACATTCCTGGAAGAGTTTTTGCAATGAGGTGTTGTAATTTACTCTCCACTGAAACCATCATCTCTGAACCTGACAGGCCCACCTCTGTGTGTTTTTTTAGCCAGAATGCCTCATGTGTTGCAGCTGCATTGCATTCTGGTCCAGGTCTTGCCCCTGTGGGTGTGGTCATTGTTCTCTTGAGTCTCTTTTACAACAGATTTCACCATTTATGATTAGTTCCAAATTGTCGATGTTTTATGTTTCTAAAACATTTCTCGCTGCACATTTAGTCTCTTTAGAAGTTTTAACACTTATTTGAGGATTACAGAAACACAAACTTTATCAGTACTGCAGTTTAAAAGGTATACTCTTCTTTGACCGTTCTTTAAAACTTTTTAAGAATCCATATTTGAATGTTTACTTTGTCCAGGCGTAGAAAAAGCTCTTCCCCCACATGTTGCAACCTTTCCTTGCGTGCAAAAACTTGTTTGATCTCCAGAGAACAGACTGAATGAGAGGAGGTTATTTCTGCGAGTATGACTGTGTTTCCACATCTTTACTGACAAGCCAGGGTCAGCTCAGGATGCTCGATTCGCCCTCTTTTGGCTTAAACGCTCAGTTTTGTCTCAGTGTTTGCCCACATCCAGTAAAACATCATATACCTCTGTGAGCTTCTGATCGCGTCGCTGCCAAATTGCAATCAGTGGGCAGGCGTCCACATGAGCTGCCATTAGGCCACGGTGCGGCGAGTTAGCGGCCCTGCCGATGACTCACCCAGCGCGTTTGACTCCTGAGGAGGCAGTAAAAGCTGTAATGTGGATTTTAATGTGCTCTAATGATCTTTTGTATGTCTTGGGTGCTTTCTCTTCCGGCCCAGCACCGTTGCACTCGCGTTAGAGTCGCGGTGTCCTCCGCCAGCGGCGTCACCTGTAAAAGTGACCACGCTAATGAGGAGGGCGATGGCGTTGACGGTGTGTCGTAGTGACAAGCTGCTGCATAATAGCGCCCTCGCTAACCCGGTAACCTCGTTTATCAGCTAGTTATGTCAGCAGTAATGCATGATCATAGAGAGGGGGATTATATGGAGATATCATGCAGTAATTAACGTGGGCAGTGGTTTTATTGTACCACATCTGTACTGGTTGATAGGTTTATTGACCAAGACTAATTTATCATCACACTTTTGAGACTTTTATTTGGTAGAATGAAGGAAAAGTAGAAGAGTGAGTGAGCAGGCTGTTCTCATACACCGTTCGTAGCTATACCTATGAAAAGTAATGCACTGCAATTTGTATATATTCCACTTAATCGTGAACCAGGAAGGTTAGTTATGTTTAGGGAAAGATTGTGGTTTATGGTTAAGATAACTTCAGAAGTGGCGTTACTTAATTACGGAAGTTACGTGACAAATAATCAGCGTTGACCTCTGGTTTCAAACGGGACACTAGCAGCGGCCTCCTGGGCGAAAGTCTGGTGTTAACCCCTTGTCTTTTTAATGTAGCGCCATCATCAGGTCAAAATTTCAATCTGTCCAATACTTGTCTTTCTATAACCGTTCCGTTTTCTTTACAATGAGCATTAGAGCCTCACAGATCAGCTAGCATGGCTGTAGATTCTTGGCCTTGTTTAAAAGTGAAGCTCGAACGGTTAAGCTCGGGGCTGTATAGTACCGGCCTTATCCCTCTAACACAGTAAATAAAGTCAGTCAGCTCAGTCCTCGGGTCCAGATCAATGGGACTCTGATTAGTGCCGGCCAAAGGGACACTCGTGATTATTACCAATAAAGGGAATTAGATCAATGATTTTTTTTTAGTTAGGGGACTTCAAAACCTGCAGCTTGATCAAATTTAAGATCAAGTCATCAGTGGGATTGCCGTTGATTTATAAATAAGATAATTGGTCCCCCCCCCCCCCTCCTCCTCCACCTCCACCTCCTTGCTCTGCTCTGTTTCTGCTCTCGCTGGCAGTCCGACACTTTTATTGCTTAGTCAAACCTCCTCCTTCCATTTTTAAATTGCCTATTGAGTGGATATCTCTGCGGAGTTGCCAGCCTACCATTAGTATCACCTTCATGCAGCTTCTTTTCTTCGGCGAGGAAATGTTTAAGGTATTTACTCTGCGTTGCAAACATCCCCGTGTAATTTAATTGTCAAATGATACAAATCATGGCCGTGTTTACGTACAGACGCAGTTTCACTGCTCCGAGGCACTTTAAATCCATTCAGAGCTCATGATAACATGTCATAAATGCATCTCAGCATGTGTAAACAAAGGAATATCAGGAAAAGTAAAAATAAGCAGATAAAGGTTTAGTGTTCTCCTGTGGGGATCAAACCTGTGACACCTCAGATTTAAGATCTGTTACTCACACTGTCATGTAGTCAGGTGTTTTCCCTCCGGTAGGAACAAACAACTTCACTGCTTTTTTAATTTGATAATGTGTTGTCATTTTTACATTTAATTTTCAAAGGCAGAAAAATACCTTTCAACACTTGTCACTCGAGCAAAGCAACAATTCTGTGATTCGTAGCATTTTTTTCTCACCACGTCTCTTCGCAGGTGATAATTTTATTGCGTTTGATGTCAGCGTTGAATTAAACATCACCTCAATCGCTTTTTTTCCTCTCAAAGAATATTATCTCATCTCTAAGTGGCATCTGCGGAAAAATGATTGACAAAATTAAAAGAGACTTTGCATAAAATTCCTTTTAACATCCACATTGTCGTTCATTTATAAAAGAAATCTTAATTGTTTCCCTTAAATACGTCTTTTTATGATGTCTTTGTTGGGCAGGTTATTGCACTGAACTTGTAGAGATTGGTGTATTTTAATCTAAATATATTGCCCTTTAAAGTGTAGTAAAAAAAAAAAAGAAGTTAAATACAGTCCATGTAAATACCAGCAATGCTTTTGCCAGGACAGGAGGTTAAATTCCAGTCACATACAGTTGAGAATATCTGAACTAGATGACACAGAGCTAAACCCAGCTTGGCCGTCAGCAGCAGCTCCCCTAATTTAAATGAGGTAACCCTGCTGAGTGGACGCTTTCCAGTTCAGCTGCTGCAAACTGACCTGATTGGACGGATTTCAGTCATTCTTCAGTGATGGGAGCCAATCAGGACCGAGTCCAGCTGTGATGCATATCTTGGATTTTGTCCGAAAACTGCCTGGAAAGAAAGCAAACAGTCAATTGTCCCTCTCAAACACAATCAGGTTTAACACTGCTTCTATTAAGCGTCTGTTATCGGATGGGTAAAGGGCTGCACCGCTATTTCTGTGTGGTTTAGTCCACATAATACAGCATGCAGGATTTTATTATATCACTGCTAACCGTTTTCCACAGTTTTCAGTTAGATTCCCCACGTTTGTTGGCAGTGAAATCAACTTGTTTAGGATTGGTAATCTACAGCTGAGGTCATTTAATGGAAATTCTATATTGGGGGATTTGGGGGAAGTTCACATTTTACAGTTAAAAGTGATAAATTGTGTGGGTTTTTTTCCAGCCTTGTAATATTTTTTTAATATCGTTTTGAAGCCTCAAGTTGGGCATTTTGTCCGTCGCCATCTTGGTTTTTATAACAACAGTAGCACACAAGTAGGGAAGAGCAGTAAAGTCTGCAAACATTTGCCACCATAAGCTACTGGACCAAGTGACGCTGTGAGTGTTTAATTGGCTAAATCATGCAGTAGCACTGGTATAGTCTTTTTATACTTCACACAGCTGCCTCTTGTCCGCCTCATGAGGCAGAATAAATGGCCACCGGTGTAGCTACCTGCCTCCGCTCTGTGATCGTCAGGATCATCTTCCTCCGCTCAGGGACTAGCTTCACCTCGCTAACAGCTGAGACCCCCCCCCCCGGTGTTTATGTGTGTAAGTCACCTGGAAACCCGGTGTAGTGGAGGTATCAGCGGGGCACAGGTTGCACTCTGAGCCCCGGGGAGGACGAGGAGGAGGGGGGGTGGGGGGGGGGGGTGGATGGCTGCACATCCTCACGGCTCAGATGGGATTACAGGTTGCTAACACTTGATGACACAAGCTGTTTCCAACATCTCGCCCACCTTGTGTGCAGAACACACACACACGCCCACGTAAGCTGGCGTTCACGTGCGCGTGTGAACTCGCTCATAAAATTGAAGTTGTGTGTGTGCATGCATGCTGGCTCAACTTCTTACATGGATGCACGGACAGACACACACACACAGAGTGAGAGTAGACAAACTCGTACATAAAATTGTATTTGTGCTGGATGGAAGAAACAAGCGAGCAAGCATGAGTGAACATGGAAACACACACACACGCACACAGAGGCAACACAATCTCGTGCTCAAAATTGTTGTTTACACGCATGAATGTAAGAAGGCAAGCATGCATGCACAAACACACCTCTGGTTCCCACACATGCACACACACACACACACAAACTGGATAGCAGCTCATCTCACTAATGGAGTCAGTGTGTGATGTTACACTAATATCCACCACAGTATCAGTGTTTTTAATTGACCCTTGTTATGATGACTGGGCTTCAGATGATGCACGTTACCGCGGGAAGGTTTGATATGAATTACATGAAACCTTTTTTCAACTCTCAAACAAAGCTGATTGGATTGAAATTTTACATAAAATAATAGTTTTATTGTCCCCAAAAGAGTCCCATCTTGAGCTAAATCCACCCCGATAAACACTCCTGAGAAAATGCCTCATTTATTTTGGCATTCCAATAGTGAAATGTAAATATATTTAATTATTACTAATAAAATACTGGCTGCACTGAGCTTAATCCAACATTACTGGTGTAACTAATCCTCCAAAATATGTAAAAGTGATGCAGCAAGTATGTTTTGTATCCGTCGATCTTCCGCATAAAGTACCCGTATCATCCGGCGTTCTTCCTCATCCATTGGCTGGCAGGTGTCTTTTAAAGTGTTTGTACAAAGCTCTTCAAACGGGTTTATATATTAGCAGGATATATGAGGCGGTATGGCTCCAGTAGTTTTAATAACACATAACATTTAATTAAGAGACATTCAGGATTATCTGACTGTATTTCTAAAAGTGCAGTGAAGTTTAATGACCTGCGTTCACCTCGATGTGGCCACTGCAGGCCTCACTCGCAGGCTAAATTAATTTTCTCCTCTCTGTCTCTCTTTCTCTGCCTCCCTATGCCCAAAGTTATTTAATATCCACTCCGATTCAGATTCATTATTACCTGCTCGCCCCCCCCCACGCTCCTCCCCAGCCCCTCCAGATAGCACTTTGAAAGACCACCGTATCTCCCAGGCCTAATTAGAAATGAACGTCTGCTCGTTTAGTCAACTCTCACCTCAAGCCTGGAAAACTTTGCCTTGAATTTCAAACATTTACCTCATGGTGTACGCTGTATAACTTTGCTCTGACCTTAGGTGAGTGAACATCAATGCAGCTTCTGTACGTGTTTGCGTGAGTAAATTCTCCCGTACTTTCCTTTTTTAAAACGATACCACGGAGGGTATTTTCCTAACTCAGCATGTGGCCGGTAAACATCACAATCCATCAGTCTTGGATGTTTTTTGGGGGGGTTGAGAGGTGTTTGTGTGGGGGGGGTGGCAGGGGAAAAAAGACGGTTTGTTTTCACACTTAAGGAAGACATGAAATAGAGTGTCCTTAACTTAATCACCACCTTGTTTTACTGCATTTGCATACATTTACATATTAATTGGACCACCGATTAAAATTGGTTTTGTAATTTTAATTAAGTGTCCACAAAGGTATATGATTAGCACTGTTTAAAATACAGCCTGACATAACTAGACGCACGAAAAAAGGCGGCTTTCCTCTTCACCCCCCTTCTCCTCTCAGAGAGGAGGGGATTACTTACAGGGAATGCCTGTTTCATGATAGCCATTTGTTAAATCTGCAGTAGATTAGGCTGCCATGGAGACGGCGGGGGCGGGGCCTCCGAATCATTGAGGATATTTAAAGATTCATATATTGTAATGTAGTGTTTTAGTGGCCCCTCTAAGTGACTTGTGAATTCACGCTGCAGCTGTAATGTGGTCTCCGTTACACCAGTTACAATAATGTGAAAGGTGATGATGGTCCTGGGGGCCCACAGCTGGAGAGGGCCAATACAGATCCCCACGGGGCTTCTTCTGCAGAAAAGTCAAGATCATAGCTTTATTTTTTCTGCCCTTCGCCTCGGTGGTGGTGTAGTGTTAGCATGCAGCCGACTGTCACGCACTGTAGTAGATTAAAGGTGTGATCTTCAGCTGAGCAATACATATCAATATTGATATTTTTCTGATATGGGTACCCACGAGTCTCCCCTTTACAGACATGCCCACTTTATGATAATCACATGCAGTTTTGAGCATATTTTTTATGCTAAATGCAGTACCTGTGAGGGTTTCTGGACAATATTTGTCATTGTTTTGTGTTGTTAATTGATTTCCAATAATAAATATATACATATATTTGCATAAACCAGCATATTTGTCCACTCCCATGTTGATAAGAGTATTAGATACTTGACAAACACTCTATAACTTATTTGAACTATGCACATTTTTGAGATATTGTCCTTTTTCTGAGCAGATCGAGTGCAAAGGCGTTTTGATAGTTTTGTTACGTTCTGCGCGAAACATAACGTAATGCTCTAGATGTAATGGATTTTATTTTAGATCGATTTTAACAGGATCCTGCAAACAATGATCTCCTGCGGGAGGTCCGTTTTTTAAGAGTTAAATCACATGTAAATTAACCACATTAATGGCAAACATGCGGCTCTTTACTGTAGTTGTAACTCTTAGCATATGTCACTTGACCTTGTGTGTGCCTAAGTATTAGCATGGAGGCTACGTACCCTCGTGCTAAAGTGTTAGCCTTAAACCCCGGAGCCAACAATGCTCTGGGGACATGTGATGTTGGTGATACTGTACTCGTGCATGTTGTGTTCGCCTCTATATGCTTACGAGCCTTCAGCTGGGAAAAATTTGAGAGCTTTTCTCTCCCACACTCTTAATGAGCGCAGCTTTTGCCAAGTCAAATGGCCTGACATGTAACAGAGAGAGACTCGCGCACCATTTTTTTTTCTGATGCAATTACAGCAGAGTCGGGGTATCATACTGGGGACTTTTCAGAAACGTAATATTACCTCATTTTGTCTTTGGTGTGGTCTGGAAGGTTCTTGAGAGACATTTGGAAGCATTTTACTCATAAAATACTTAACCATTTAAGTGATAGGATACTGTTTCCTGGGCTCTGTCCCTGCTGCCAACCACAAAAGATTGAAAACTGAGGGGGAAAAAGTACAGTAGGTTGGTAGATTTTCCCCTGTCATCTATTATGCCCCTTCTCTCTGTCTCTTCCCCCCCACAAGAATCAACAATGCTTTGAAACTTATAGAAAACCGGAGCTCCGTATAGCCAAATATCACGTTTCCCTGTGCATGTTTCAGGATCGGTTTCTTTATTCCAGCTTCGACAGACAAAAGGAGGCCTCTTCTTCCCTGGGTGCAACGTGTCTGTAATAATGCCTGGCATGGAGCAAGTCCTCTCATTACCAGCGCTCATACCCACCTCTGTGATGACGAGTCTTTCTGTCATCCAGTCCAATCCTCAAAGCTGTCTTCTGGGAGCCCTCAGAGTTATGGCATTAGTTTTGCTTTCTTCCCCGATCCTCCCTCCTCCCCTCCCGCCTCTCCGTCTTAAATTGCCGCTTCTTGAGTTACTAAGCTGCCCTAATAGGTACAACCTGCGCCGACTCCCTGTCCTCAGATGGGACGTACCTCTCCCGATTGCTGTTTTGCGGGCAGAGGATAAAGAGCTATCCCACGATGCACCCTGTCACACGCGATGCCGGGCTCGCGCGGTGATTTCGCCTGGCTCCCGAACAGCGTCCTCAGCGCCAGAGATTTAAATGTGTTTCCTATTTCTTGCTTCGCTGTTGACATCAGAATGTTTCCAACCTCAGTGTGTTGTGTGTGCATGTACCCCCCCCACAACACACACACACACACGCGCACACACATGCATGGGACACTTACATAATTACACACAAATACGTGCACACAGGCATCTGCAAACACACTTTCAGTCACAGTCAAATAAAGCCACATGCATGCAGGAACACATGCAGGCACGGCGATCACGATATTTTATTGAAACAGAAACGTTGCATGTTGCCAGCAGACACTGTGGAGGCCACCGCATCCCACAGGTCCTGGATCTGCTTTATAGGACCATCAGCATTATGCCAACACGCTCTGTGGATGCCGACACATTTGCGATTGATTGCCAGGTGATTGGTTTGGTTTTATTCCGTCATAAAACTACAGTACATAGGCATATACTTTTTTAAAAATAGGGATTTATGAGCTCAAAGAATCAAACAAACTAAAATAAACTGGTAACAGGGAGTGAGACGACGTAGTTAACCACTGAAATCTCCTTGGGGAGTGTGGATAATCACACCTCTTCCCACCTCCCAGCGGCTAATCTAGAGATTAAGAGCAAAATGACCCACAGCGAGACGATTTCTAGAAGCATTGTCATGCACACTTTAGGGTGATAGAAGTTGCATTTCAGGTGTGAAGACAACTTCAATGTGAATGTAGAAGAACTTTGGTGTGAATTTTGCAGCAGAGACATTCTACAACGCATATTAGGACCATTTTAGGTAAATAAAATAATAATTATGGAGCCGGGGAAGGGGGGTAATATTCAGAGAAAAAAGTCAGAATTTACGATGTTATAAAGTCATAAATTTACAAGAAAAAAACTCAGACATTCTCTGAGATTAAAGTGGCAAATTTACGTGCAAAAACTCACAAATATGCCAGATTATAAAGTTTATGAGAAAGTGCAAAGTGAAACGATGTGCTTCCTAAACAAAAATACGTCACTATTTTTCATTACCATGGTTTTGTACTCCACTATTTTCAGAGTTATTTTCTTTTAAACTTACAACTTTATAATCTCGCAAATTTGTGAGTTTTTTTCTTGTAAATTCACGACTTTAATCACAGTTTGGTTCTCATGAGTGAACCGTTACCTGCAGCCCTCCAGGACTCTTGTATTTAATAATACAAATTAACCCTTAAAAAGAGAGAGAAAGCTCATAATTTGGTGTTCATCATCCTGCATGTTTATGCCTGTAGAAGGACGTCAGAGTGCAGCACAAACAGAAGCGCTGATACAGGATGCCACCTTCACTTCCCCGCAGGCCCGTGGCGTGAGGGTGATGCTGAGTGTTGTGTACAAATCACAGACGTATGCCGCACACTGTCAGGCCACATAGGTGGCACGGGTGATGAATACGGCTCCCCTCCGACGCCTGAGCATTATCATAAATAAAATAGAGTACAAACAGCAGCCTTTGCGCACTAATGGAATTTGTCAACATGAAAGAAGTGTTATTGAGCTTCGCCGCTCCCTCTCTTCTCTTTGCTGATGCCTTGCCAAATACTTATCCCCTCTCTGGTGAGCATTTAGCGTTAACTCGCGGCGGCTCCTGGGAATTGCACGGGCGTAATGAAATTACCTCGGCACAAACAAATAGGGTCAAACTCTCAAGGAGACGAGCATTAGGGCCGCATTTTGCTAATTACGTGGTGCGTTCTTGCCGCCGTCTCGCGGAAGCTGCACTGGATAGCCGGGATCTGCAGGACGCCACCGTGTCCAATGCCGAGTAAACACGCCACCAGGAGAAGGGTCGAGGAAATTAAACTAAGCAAAATGGGATTACAGTAAACAACACCTAATATTTTGTCGATTTGCGGTTGATAATTAAGCAAATTTCATGCTGATTTGATGGAGAGATGAACACAAAGCTGGCAGTCTATATGTTCTCTTGAATGTCAACGCCGCCACTCATCTCTGTACCTGAAGAGGAAACACGTGCGTGAACATACGAGTCAATATCCCCCCCGGCAGCAGGCCACCCTTCATCATAATGACATTTCTTTACCATAACAATGCTATCAGATCTGTTTTCTGCGATTCGTCTCACCTGTGTTATCGCTGCCAGCAGAGCAAGATATGCCATTACCTACATGAGCGTGACGGAGCGTTTTGTAATTATTGAGCATGCCTCTGTGGTAATTACTTGAGTTTACTGAATTATAAAGCTGGAAGGAGGGGAGAGAGGAGCCACGGCCCTGAGCGGAGACACAAATATTCTTCCGGAGGCTGAAGAGCTGAGAGACTTTCCTTGGCAGCGGCATTATCACATACACTCATCTGCCAGAGACTGTTGACAGAAAATATGCCCTATCAGCAGAAATAACCACTCTTTTTCTCCCAGCGCGCCCCCCCCTCCTCCCGTCACCACCGTGCGCCCTGACAGTCTGACGAAAGACAAAGCTCCCCAGTGAGGGATATCAATAAATCAGAAAAAAAAAGCAACAAGAGCGGAGACCACCTATTTCGTCTCCTACACGAGACGCCGTCACAGAGCGCTGTTGCATGTTTTTTTATTGTTGTACTGGTGCTGGTGACTACCCATTTGTTAATCTCTCTCTCTCTCACTGTGCGCCTGAAATGAGCAAATCAAGGCTGGATTACGACTGCTAACATGCTCATAAATTTGGGATTTATTCAGAGGTAAATTGAGATTGAAGGAGGAAGCGCTCTGTCTGGTAATCCCTCCACACTGAAGGGGCCTGTAAGCTTGCTGTTGTCTGTCTGTGTGTGTGTGTGTGTGTGTGGTAAACAGCCACATGGAGAACCAAAGAAAGAAAAACACGGCTGAGAAATACGTCAAATAATAGACCGAATAATTGAAAAGTCACTAATCAGCGTCAGCTGCCTTCTTTTTACTCATTTATCACTTTTCAAGACAGATTTACGTCCTCCCCAAACTGTTGCTACAAAGAAAGAAACATAAGCTACTAAATTTAATGTTTTATTGTCATATTGTTATCCTGCTACGTGATTTTTCACATAAAAATGAAGGTTGTCTTCATGGAGGTCAAAGGTCAGCGTCCTGAGCTGAGGATTAGTGCCTTGCACGAGGACACTCCAGCAGGTTTTGGAGTGAGTTGAACCCTTCTGTCCCTCCTGTATTGTCTCCTCTTGAGCCCAGCTCAGGGCCGGAGTTCATCCTCCAGATTCGGGGTTATCCTCGTGGCCCTCGGCCCTCGCTGGCGCTCCAGCCTGCGGGATCAGAGTGGGTGAGCGCTGCTTCCTGTTAGAAACATCCCAGAGATTCAAACTGGCGCTCGTCCAACCAGCCGACTGGGCAGCTCGTCTGGCCTCCGGCCCACCGCTGCTTGTTCTCTGCTGCTAACAGGTATCGACGGAGCTGATGGGGCAAATCATCATCTGAGGGATTTTTTTCTGCTGCTTGCGTTGCTCGGTTTCGCTCCCACGGCGCTCGGAGATTCCTGTTCTGGCGGAGAGGCTCCACTACCTGGAGGGATTTCCAAATGTCTCGCAGAAGACGAAATAACCTCCACCTAACAAAATAAACCCCCCGACCGTCTTCCTCCGACAACAGCATGAACACAGAGAGAAGAAAGGAACACGGACTAACTGGCAGTGAAGGCAATTTGTCGCTGGAGCTCGCTCCCCCTTCTCTCCTGCACCATCCAGATTTCCCATAAGGAATGTGCTTTGGTGTAATTCATCACCGGGCCCATACGGCAAACCGCTCGTTCTGGCGGTGAAATATGAGTCAGTGCGGGGAGGCATTTTCACACGGTAGCTGCGCTGAATGGGGTATTATTTTGGCAAGCTCCCACAAGATCCTCCAACACCTTTTTTTCTGCTGTTGCAACACGCTGTTTATCAAATGTCTCTAGACGCGGGAGGCGCACAATAAACATCAACCGCCGAATTACAAGCTTTGATTTCCGGCATATTACGGTGTCCCATAAATAAAGGTGGAGGGAGAAAAACACAGCACTCCATCATGTTATAATAACATGCCTGTTTATGAAGATGGAGGATGACAACGGCGTACCTGCCTGCGAGCGTGAAGCTGAATGATAGTATTCACGCTCCGGGAAGGGACGACATGAACGCCACTCTGCTAATTAGCTGCCTTGTGTGGGAAACTGTGGTTCGGTTTAAGCTGTCCAACCCACAAACGCGTGTTAACTTTCCAGGCATTTAGCAGACGTGCTGCTCCATAGCAATAGAAAAGGCTTCAATTCCTCAACTCTCAGCTTGTAAGGAAGTAATAAACAGGAGGTCAGAGGTCACAGAAACCCGGCTATATGTGTAAACATTAAACATTTCAGTGACTCTAGGGGTGAATGTGTGTGATGAAGTAGTGGGAAAAGAAATGAAGTACGATAAACTGCTTATTTAAAAAGCAGTAACTCCTGACATTTTAATTTAAATATGTCAGTTTTGCGACTGTCAATTACAGATTAGAAGTTTTTAGTGACTCTTTTCCTGCTGCAAAAGGAAGTGATGCATTTTGGTCTTCTGGTCTTCTGGTCGGTCTAATTCTCATATTTTTGTCTAATAAATTAACTAATCTATATTTTTTTTGGGCTGTCAATCGATTAAAATAGTTAATCGTGATTAATCACTAATTAATCACACATTATTTATCTGTTCAAAATGTACCTTAAAGGGAGATTTGTCAAGTATTTAATCCTTTTATCAACATGGGAGTGGACAAATATGCTGCTTTATGCAAATGAATGTATATATTTAATATTAGAACCCATTTTCTTTCACATATCTTGAGGTCAGAGGTCAAGAGACCCCTTTGAAAATGGCCATGTCGGTTTCTCATCGCCAAAATTTAGTGCAAGTTCGGAGAGTTATTTAGCCTCCTTCATGACAAGCTAGTATGACATTGTTGGTACCAATGGATTCATTAGCTTTTATAGTTTCATATGATACCAGTATCTTCATTCTGGCTGTTTTCATCTTAGAACTTAACCCTAATAATGAGAAGAAATAGAAATAACCAGCAAATAAAGTAAATAACCACCATAAATAAAGACAAAAATACAGAAAAATAAGTTTTTGCACCAAAAAGCATAATAATCATAAAAACAAGACTATGCTTTGTTAGAGCAGGTATCACTGTCTCTGTCCTGCTGACTTCCTCACATGGATTTAAAAGCGAACACCTTCCTGTGATGACTCCTCCAGCCTCGGTCTGAGAGGGCTTCACGGCGTCAGCAGCCTCTCCTCCGCTGAGCCATTTTTCTCTTAACACTGCGAAGTTTAGGAGGCGGGTGAGGGGGGGACATTTAATGCACAGTAAACAACTAAAGCACTTGAAGCCTTTAAATCCCGACAGGAGGAGAGAGAGAGGGAGGGAAAGTCGGATAGAGAGATGTGATGAGGGAGGGGGGGGAGGGCGGCGGTGGCGGCGGTGGAGCCAAGGGAGAGTCTCTTTCCCAGTGGGAGATGACAAATGCCATATGTCCTGAGCACAGCGCTTGTGTTAATCCTCGGCGGGTCCCGGCAGGCCCACATCCGACTCTGCGACCTCTGCACCCCCCCCCATCCTCTCAACCTCTCCTCTGCTTCCACCGGGCGGGTGGATCAGTCTCAGAGGAGCGCGGGCCTTCGGATGGAAGCGCTAAACGCTCAGTTCCGTAGAGAAAGGTGAGGAGAGAGAGCGCCCCCGTCCTCACTTCCACTCTGTTTAGACAGATTATAGTCTGGTGTTGGTTCGGGTAGGGCTGTGCAATTAATCACATTTCAATTTCCATTATGAGAACAAGATAATCGGCATAAAAACGATTATTGTGCTGCATTCTGCTTCGCAATGACGCTCTCGTTTTGTCTTGTGTTATAAATCCAGCGCACCCCTTCCCTTCACAGCGGTGCGCTTTCACCCCGCTCGGCAGGTCAGGGACGGCCACTCCCTCGCCAGGCGTATTCGCGACCGACTCTTGGTCGGCTTCGAAAGGCCCAGGGTGAAGGTGGCGCTTTTACAGCACCCCCTCGCCCAGCTCTAAAACAATGAGTTCCTGGAAGGAGGGAAATCAATCTCCAAATTGTAAGCTTTGGAAAAACGATCAGTAGTATTGTTGAGAACAAGCAATTTGTTCTCACTGGGCTATAACATTAAATTCCACCGGTATAGTCCTTTAAGCGTGGAATCCAAACAGAGATCTTTTCCCTCTGTGTGCAGTTTACTGTCGTCACCTTTCTGGATCTCTGGAGTTCAGACAGTTTCCTCTGCTTCCAAAATCACCTGAAGGGCTTCAAACGTTTAGCTCTCTTGTTTCATATCAACTTAAACCGAGAGTAAACTTCAGTCCCCGATGCTGCTTACACCAGATAGATTGATGACTCCAGTGTGTCTGCCTGTTTTCGAGACTTTGACTGCTCCAGTCATTCGTCTGTGCTCAGAGCCTAAACAAAGCGCTGCCTCGGCCTTCGCTGAACCCTGAACGGCACCCAAACTGAGACCTGGAGGCCGTTCAGCTGTAATGATGTGGTTAAAGAACGAACTTTCCTCGCTCACGAGCTGAATCAGCTCCTCGCTGTACCTCCGTGAACCCACAGTCAGTGGCTCCGTTTACTGCTGCACAGGATAAACTGAATTAGTAGCTTGATTTAACTGCTTTACATTAGTGGATCTGCAGCGGAGGAAGCTCCAAATTCGCGGTTGTAGGAAATGTGTGCTTTATACGAGGAGGTCTTTATGCAGGTGAAGCTACAAACTGTGGGTTAAAAGGGGTGAAAGGTTCACGCATTACCTGCATATTTTACTATTCAATCATTCCACCTTCTTCTTTATGGACGGCGAATGATATAAATGCAAAATGAGGTGAAAAATTGGTAATTAATCGGCTGTGGGTGACTCCGCCGAGGCATTAGCCAGGCCTGCCCTGTTTGTCTGGCTAACATTAAGGGGCTAATTTTCAAAATCTAGCGTGCAGTCAATTTCCCAGGATGCCTCGGGGGGTAAAAGGTAGGGAATGACAGGAGGGGCTAATTTCGCCCGCCTTATTTACCCCTATGTATCATCCGGCGGCTCTCGTCTGACAGGACTGACGGCGGGATTGAAATTAGACCGACGGTGGCTGGCGTCGAGAATTTATGACGCCGCCGTGGTATTTGTTTGTTCGATGTGTGTGTAGTGAATACATCAGAGAAGAAGAAGAGGAGGCGGCGCAGGGAAAACCTGGGGAAATACATCTTTTTAATAACAGTCAGTGAGGTTAATGCAGCTTACCTTGGAGTGCCGACAGCAGCAGCGGGAGGAGGAGGAGGTGAGGAAGGGGGGAGTTATTTGACAGGGGGGGAGACAGACGGCGTGCAAGGAGAGATGTTTAAAGCGGAGTTTACCTACACAGGAGTCAGGCCTCGGTGTCTGATCGCTATTTGTTGTACAGAAGAGGAAGAAAAAAGGGGGCAATAGGGGGGAGGAAGCGGAGGCAGAGGGGTGAAAAAACTCTTAATACTATTGTGTGCCTATAACCATCTGTCACAGCTAGCCCGGAGATGAGACCGAGATTAGGAGGAATAAACGTCGGGGCCGTAGAGCATCGGTAAAGCCTTCAGGGCAACAACAACAAAAACAGCAAAAGAAGAAGAAGGTGGCGGGGGTGTGAGAAGAGAAACGAGCCGCAAAATCAAACTCACAGGGGGGACATCCTAATTCTGAGGCAGTCATGGATTACAGATTGTAACCTGCGCCGACGACGGAGGGGGAAAAAAATGACGGGCAATATTACAGCGAGACTTGGAGGGGTCTGGGTGATGATGTTGATGGTGGCGGCGGCGGCGGCGGTGATGGTGATGATGATGATAGTGGCGGTGATGATGGCGGTAATGACTGCACTCGCGCGGTTCCATCTTGCGTTACTTCAAACAGAAATGAAAAGGCAGTGGTAGGGAGGAAGGAAGGAAGGAAGGAGGGAAGGAGGGAGGAGGTGTGGGGGGTTGAAAGGAAATAGTGTCTTCTTCTTCTTCGCCTCCCTCCCTCCCTCCCTCCCTCCCCCCTCCCTCCCCCCTCCTCCCTGAATGCCGACGGCTTAAGGAAAGGCATTTGGTGGCTCCTGAGGCATCCGCGGATCTCCCCTCCTTAAATTTACCGTGAAGGTTCTTAGAGTCCCTATTCAGGCAGGATATTCTCGTTTATTGCTTTTAGAAGACAAACCTCACAAAAGCACAGTGTCATTGCTTCTGGAGAGCAGAGCCCCGGAAGAATATACGCCATAGAAAAGGTCCTTTTACCTCTAGTTCACTTATTATGTACAATAAGACACACAGAGAGAGAGGCTTCCTACGGTGATTTACAGTCAGAGAATTCAGGAACAGAGCATGAATATAATGTTCCTCACCAACACAGCTTTTCTATTTAATTAATTTGCACCTAGTTGGTCCACATAGAGCGTAGAGGAGGTGGACAAAATAAAAGAAACACCACCATGTTGGTGGAGCTCATCATGTGTGGATTTATCTTTGAAGGTATTATTCTGCTCAATGATCAATTTTGAGGCTGAATATTGTGCTGCTCCTCAGGAAAGATGAAGTTTTGTTGTCTTCAAAAACATTTCAGTAGCATGTTTTTGCATTGCTTCGACTTCATAGTTGAATGTGTAAGTCTTTAACCGTTAAAAAGCCTAGCGTAGCATTGATGCTTCTACTAAAAATCAAGTAACTTTGGAACGTGATAGAGACGAGCTTTAAATTGCGTGTGAACCGTGAGATCATCAGCTTTTCAGTCTGTGTGAATGTGTGTGTCATCATGGCAGATTATGCTGGAGACACCCACTGTAGCGGGATCTACCACAGGGGCGGTTTGGAGTACTTTGCCATGTGTTTATATTTCTGTCTGTCTGTCTTTGGACAGATTAAATCAACCCAAGATGCAAACTTTATAGGTGTGTCGTTGAGATCAATACGAAGGTCGAGTTTGAAGACGGGTGTGGTCCGAGCAAGGAGGGCGTAAAAGTTGTAATTTTAACCATATGTTGCAACAGTTGGAGAACATTTTGAGTTGGTATTCTTGATACGCTACAAACTCCATCTTTAATCTTCTGCGATTCTGTTGCAGAAATATGAACATATGTCCTTCCTCCGGCTAAATCCGACACCTCTCTTGACTTATGTGTCCTGCACAGGAGAAAACCCTCTCGACCTCTTTGTGTGGCGAGCCGGAGAACACCGAACTGGTTTGGTTCCCAACCCCGTCGCCACCAAAGGATGATGCGTCCAGTCCCGTGGTTATGGGTGAGTCAGATCTGTCTCCCCCCCCCCAGCCCAGAGAGACAGACGCATTCATGACAAACAAACAGGAACATCACATCTAACTCAACACACAGGGCAGGTTATCAGGTTTATTTAACAGTGTAACAGTAAATAACATCACTCATTAGTTTACTTCATGTACGTGGCGTCCATTGGACGATGAAAGCGGGGCTTTGTGACTGATGGTGGAGGTTTTGGTAGCATGCTGGACAGCTGAACCGAGTGTCCTTCTACCCATAATTCCTTGTGTTTAGGGCTTGTTTTCTCCACTTGTTAGGGATTTTCTTCTTTCTGACACTTGCATTTTGAGGCATTTCTGTCTCTAACCCCGGTGTGTGCAGCAGTGTGCATGTCTGTGAGTGTAAATGACTGAATGTGTGTGTGTGTTGAGCTGCCCTTCCCACTGCCCTTGTCATACTGGTCCCAGTGCTGCGGGGCTCGTTGCTGGTTGGACAGCTCAGGTCAAGGTCTCCCCTCTCCTGATCTGACCGACGGGCTGTCACGTCAACAGCCCGGCCACTGGCCCAGTCTGCAGGCAAACACACACACACACACACACACACACACACATACACACATACACACACTTTTTACCCAATGACAAGCCAACACACACTTGTACACACACACACACTGAGAAATTAACTGACAGTACAGTGTATCTATGCAGAAACACACACACACACACCCAGCGAGGCCCCCGCCCTGTACTGCAGATTGACAGTGAGGTTTATTGCTACTAATACTCCCAGCTGTAGAGGCAGAGCTGCAGCATCCTAATGGGAAATGGACTCATTTCCTAACACGATGAGTACAAGGGTGCGGCACAACGCCCATATATGGTCAACGGGGGCGGTTAATCCGTCTGACCTCCTCCCTATTGGTCTGAGACTGGAGCGACCATTGTCTAGTTCGTCAAAGTTTTTTCCCAGTTCTTCTCTTGCTGCACTGTTTGGAATAAATAGAAGAGGAGAGGGTGAGAGAGCGCCACCTAGAGAAGGGGCGCTAACAGGAAGTGTAAAGAAAGATGATGTGACAGTGCTGACCATGCGTTTTGATTGACGGATGATTTCTGGGAAATGCAGTGCAGAAACTTCTGCAACACTGAGAGCTTAGTCTCAAAGATGAAGACTTTAGAAGACTAAAAAACACTTTTTTAGGACTTTAATTACATGCAAACATTTTATTTTAGCACATTTTCCTCCGTTAGTAACAAGTAAAGTGACTAAAAACTCTTTTTTTCTTATCAGTCAATAGTTAAGAAGTCTTTTGTACTTACTGTACTGTAAAAAAAAATCTATATTTTTGTTATTTTTTCCTATTCATACGACTGTTTTATGCTCATTTTGTAACAAAGCAGGATCTCTTTCCGCTGCAGTGATGCAGGAGCAGCGGCTGCATCGGCATCGCTGACATGTTTCTGCATCTCAACGAATCTGCTGCTATTTTGGACTTTTCTTCATTAAAGCCATTAGTGTTTCATGAGGCTCCGCAGCGTCCTCGTGCTAATTAGGTGTCTATATTTCTATATCTCGTTATTGGATTTATTTTATATTGTGCTTAATAGTAAATAGTGTTTGAATTTTAAAACACACCTCTTGGGTGCAACATAAAGGGGAATTTTTAATCACATTTTCTGTAAATGAAAGGACCCGGTCTGCTGCTTTTTTTCTCAATTTTTCCGAATGTGTCTTAATGAGTTTGCAGTTTCTTAAGCAGATACACACTCTGATTATATTTTTATATATTTTTTTCCTAGTGTATCTGCTCCCCACTCTGGTCACAGCAGGAGACAGTCCAAAATGAGAGATGGGTGAGGCGGGGGGGAGGTAGGTGATCATCATCATCACAAGGGGGAAAGAAGAGGGATGTTGGTGGGAGGAAGAGGGGGGGGAACATAGTTGATGATGGTGGCCGCCAGTTGCCTCGGCAACCTTTTTTTTATTTTATTTATTTTTTCATTATTTATTCCTGGGGCCCCGGTGATGAGGCGTGTTAATGTAGCGCCGCCCGCCCGCCTGCGCCGCCTCTACCTGCTGATGGGCGAGGGACTCGTCTCCCTGCGTTTCAGCCTGGCTTGACAATTAAGACCTGGGCGACTGTAGCCAGGGGTTAATACCGCTCATTAAAAGAACTAGGTCATTAGCGAAGAATCAAGGCTCTTAAGGCGGCAGGGGATGCGGGTTGGAGGGGGGGGGGGTTGATGGAGAGGAGCAGGAGGAGGAGGAAGAGGAGGAGGAGGGGCGGCGGTGGCAGCGGCGTAGTAAACTCTGCATCTCGGTGAACACGCAGCCCCTTACATTAATTAACCTCCCTTTTCCTTGTTGGGGAGGTGTGTGTGTGTGTGTGTGTGTGTGTGTGTGTGTGTGTGTGTGTAAAAATCCTCTGTTATCATATATGCACATGGCTGTACACCAATTAATTGCAGGGAGGAAAAAAAGAGAAAGAAAGCTAGTTTACAGTCCTCCCCGTGGTCGCCCCCTGTTCCTGTGTGAGCCCGAGTTACATTATTTCAGAGAGATGAAGGGTGGGAGGGGATCGGGGGGGTCTAATGTCTGTATGATGAGTAAAAAGGGTATTAAAATTAAGGAGGGAATCATGGCAGAAATCAGCCTTTGCTGTACCACAGGGGAACGGAGCAAATAAAAGCCACGGAAATGAAAATAAATAAGCTTTGCTAATACCTCACCTTAAGGAGCCGGAGCCGTACCCAGCTGAACCGCGGCTGTTTGCCTGTAATTTATTTGCGGACTTTATTATTAAGCTGTTACACAGGCTGTTTGACCTTCAGTAAGGAGAGCTGGGGTTTTTTTTTCAAACAAATGCTCTCCATGTTAAAATGGTAAAAGACTCCTGTAATGCCCAGTGATCCCAGCGAGAAGATCCAGTGGTGTCTGTTTGTCACAGCGTTTAAGCTGCTGAGACAATTCAGAAGGCAGGAAAGTGAACACAGTGGCAGTAATTCACTGGAAACAGCAAGAACACACCAGTAGGGGGTTAAACAGGTTTACTTAAACATCATTTTAACGACTGTAATAATAATTTCAGACCGAAATTACGCAAAAATGGAAAGCGAGCTGAAAAATATCCATGTGCCACGAGTGAAAAAGCATTTTATCGTCTTGTTCATCCTGGTTTTACTGCAGAAACGCAGAAACGCACCTCCTTCTTACAAAGTAGACTTTAGCACGGGTCTAAAACTGAGACCTGAACCTGGTCTGTGCACACTTCAAAAAACGTTTTCCCACGTGACCTGACGTAGGTTTCTGCATGATGACGCTGCTACATGTACAGTATATATACATCCAGGAATGCAGGAAGCTAAGCAACGTACTGCTGTGGACGCCACGTTAGTTCAGATCAGAAAGTCACAATCAATAACACAAACTATCTAACCGATCGATGCAGCCGTAGACCAGCAACTCCTGTGTCCTGAGAGGTAATATTACTGTTTTTATGAATGGAGTCTGGTGGCTTTGTAGACGGCGATACAACAGCTTCAGTTCCCCGTCGGAAACCATGTACATATCAGCTGTGTGCTCCATATCAGACTGGAGACGTCACCACTTCAAAGATGGATTAGTAGTACTTGCTATCTACGTTTCTAGCCTACTTTTTAAACAGAAAACACACGTTTTTATATTGTGATATTTACTGGAAATGACATACAATCTATCCCGCCGTGCATCTTGCTCGTGCCCCGGATGCGACAACAGACTCATAGTTTCCATAGTTGTCTCTTTTGTGCTGTGTGTTTGTCCGAACCTTTTAATGAAAAAGTCGCAAATTCCTATTGCTGCTGGTATGAATAGTTTTGATGTGTTGTCATTTTTGTGCCGTTAATAATTGTAGTTCACCTGACCACTGTATTTACTCAGGCTGTAACGTCCGTATTTAAAGTTTCAGTAGAAAGTCATGGACTTACACAAGCTGTACGATGGACCTGCTGTCTGCAGGCGTGAAGAGGTTAACTCCATCTTTGTTCCTGCTGGGCGGGAAATGTCAAACATTATCTGGATTTTGTATAAAAAGACAAGTGTTTAGCTGTTGATCAACAGAAGCAGAGAGGCGTGCTGTGTTTGTCTTTCAACATGAGACACTAAAAGGTCTCCACTCATATTCAGCGTTTGAAGTTTAATTTGGGGAGAAGAAGGTGTCGTGATTTTTCAAAAGGTGGACGACGTCTCAATTTGGAGCAAAACTCTTAATATCCAGAGGCTTTGAAAGGTAACTCTTCTTTCATTTTCTATAATAAAGTGTGAAAAAAAAGCCAAATTGAAGGGGGGGGGTAAATTAGCCTTAATATCAGGCCTGTATGACAGTGTTTTTATCTGCTAATTTCTCAAGCGTCATAATGAGACGGTACCGAGCGATGGAGCGATTTGAATTTAAATGATATAATACTTGAGATAGCCCTAATTCACCCATACATATTTAATCTGACATATTATCTGGCTCCTGCGACGCCCTGATTTGATATGACAGCTCGGCCGCTGCGCCGGCAGGAAGGGAGGGAGGCGCGGCGCTCTCCAAAGCGCGGCGTTAAAAACGAGAGGTGGTGGAGAATCCGCTCTCTGCAATCAGAGGCACTTTAGACGCCAAGTGGGTTTGTTAGAGATCTACTGATGGAAATAAAGTTTTATACAATACGACACGCTGATAGAGTAGAAAGGTAAAAAAAAAAAAACCTCTCTAATCCCCATTAATTAATGCTATTATTATCAGGTCTCGTCTTTACACATTACAAGTGTTCTCAAGAAGTGATATAATCTACTTCTTCTCCTCGTCTGCATCTTACTGATTTCCTACATTTCCCAGAATGCCACACTGCATTGTGCTTTGTGCCTGTAGCTGGATTTCCTGCTATCCATAGAAAATGAATAGATCAACGGATTATTTCTGCTGGGCAACATCGTTGAACCTCCTCTTTACGCAGCGCTGCATGTTGTTTAGCAGGTGGATGTTTTTCTGGAGATGAGCTCTGGCCCGTTAGAGACTGTGTGCTGGACCTCACCTGTCTGTTTGTTGAGGTTGAACCAGTTTAAAAGCAGGTACCTTGTTGTCACACAGCTTTAATAATCCACTGACCTGGCAGGTGCTGCTAACACACTAAAAACCTGCGCTGCTGCTCACCTCCGATGTCATATCTCCCGTGTAGGCCGTGAGCAGCCGCCCGTGTTTCTGTGCCAGGGTATAATTGCAGCTATAGGAGGCTAAGAAATAAGAGATCTGCTCAATTAACCAATACAGCACAGCTGAGGACAGCACCTGTGCTTATTTATTTTTTTGCAGATAACATGGCCGATTACCCTCCGAAGTGTGTCTGTTACGTCCCTACCTGGTGCAGTGCAGGGCACACGGCGTGCAGCCACATTGCGTTTAATTGCTCTCCGGGTGTTAATATGCACTCGTGTTCGGAGTGTTTCATTTTCGCCCGCCTGGCGTAACGATAAGCAGATCGCTGGCTGCCAGTTCCTAACAGTTGGATAAAGTCTCCGTCGTTGTGGGAACCTGCAAGTCGCCGGAGCGGGAAGAGAGATCCTGCTGTGTTTTCTATATGAGGACACATGAAATTACCTGTTTACATTCAGCAGCCTGCTGCTGCTAGAAACAGAGCTGCTGGGAGATACACTACCAGTGTGTTTTAAGATACACCCGGGATGTTTAACATTTTAGTTCATGTAAAGTAATAATTTATTCTCCATCACGTGCTTATAAAAGGGTCCTTTCCAGCAGATCTCTACACTGATTGGCTGATTATTAAAGCTCCAGCTGCTGCCAGATGTGAGACGATTGGTCGGCACAATTTAAGTTAAGCTGAGCATAAAAATATAAAATCTGCAATCTTTACTTTGTTACTGTAACGTACGTTAGTTTGCAGAATTGTAGTAACTTTTGTAAACTTGTTGTATTTGTGGGTGGATTTTTTAAATTTAAACCTGCAAAGTAACTTAAGTTATCAAATAAATGTAGTGAAGTAAAAAGTACAATATTTGACTCAAATGTAGTGGAGTAGAAGTATAAAGTGGCATAAAATGGAAATAGTAGAAGTACCTCAAATTGTACTTAAGTACAGCATTTGAGTAAATGTACTTACATTCCACCACTGTTATACTATTATTAATGTATCCTATATCAGCCTGTTATTGCTACGTGTACCAATAATACCTATCAGATAGCATCATTAGTGGCTTTAAAGTTGACTTTTTCCTTCAGCTGCAGCTAAATGCAGCTCTACTGTGAAGCCAATAATTATCTCTCCTGCCCCCCCCCCCCTCCTATAGATGCTCTACATTACATGAGATCAGATCAAATGGTACAACACAGTAATCTTCCTGTCAGAGCAGTAAAACAAGCGGTGTGCACCGTCGTCTGTACCGGTGCTCCTGGTTCCCCAACACAAACACAGCCGACACTTTGTGCTGGCAACATCGCCTCGAACAGGAGAAAAAGAGTTGCTTAGCAGATGTCAGTTGTTGTGTTTATCTCGGCGGTTTTCCTTCGCTCATGCATGGATCTTCTATCAAAGAGGGCTTATCCGAATAAAGTGCTTAAAAGCTTTTCAGACGCCTGGTGATCTGAACAATTTTTGGCTTGATCTGCAGACTAAACAAACCATAATGATGCAAGCTTGTGTAAAGATGTACACAGCAGTCAAACAACAAATGCCTGCGCTTGATGTTTTTATTAATGTTTTCTCTTCTTTTCATCAGCTTTTGTTCGTATCGCCGCCGTTTCGGGTCCGAACGCCGGGGTAGCTTGTGTGTTCGCTCCTGCAGAGGTGCAAAGAAAAGGACGGTCATAAATTCATGCACAAAAACAGACAGAAATCATCCGTCCTGGCCTTGCAAACTTAAATTTCCCTCAGGACGTTAAAGGGGATTGCAGTGCGTTCAATATAAGACGTAATCAGAAATATTCAGATATTCCTCCAGTCAGTCGGGGAGCGACAACAATCCTGCTGAAAAGGTGTATTTTCTAGGACGATATAATAAGCCGACCGCCACTCCTGCTGCCGCAAAGTAAAAGCGACAGCGGCATTAAGTTTTTAACACTCTCTGTATTTTGTAACAAGGTTGGATGTGGGAAGAAAGTTAGCAGACATCCTCTCAAGACCTGCCGGTCTCATTTCAATGCAGAGATAGGAGCGTCGGGGCTCTCCTCTGAAGTCACAACTTCTGGCTCACATGACGGGAGCGAGACGTGGCGAGATCTGCTCGCTAAAGCCAATCAAAAGACCTGAATTCTATTTGTTTTGTTTCAAGGGAAGACGACAAAGGGGGCCTCAAGGTCTTCTTCAAGATGGCTCTGAAGCCTGAGAGGAGGAAGAAATAAAAACGGAGAGGGGGGGAAGAGGAGAAAGAGGGAGGACCGAGGCTTTCAAGTGCCCGTCCTTGGTGGGACCTTTGCCGCGGTGCCAGGTACACAGCTTTTAGGAGGAGGGGGCTGTTTTTCATGTTAGTGCGTGGTTGGGAGTTATTAATATTCTCAAAGACAGAATTTTCTCCCCCGGATTGAAATAATGGATCATACTTAAAAGGGGAAGAACTCATTTCAGGTTTTAATACGGTAAGCCTGTTGGAACCAATTATTGGAGGTGCTTTGCCATTGTCATCTTGCATTTCTCCTTGAGGAGATTAGCTGGCAACGCTGAAAAGGCCTCGCAGTATCCAGGATTTCGCTCATTCTGCCTGAAATGGAATATTTTTTTTGATTTGTTCGTGTGTGTGTGCTCTGCGCTCTAAGTTCCAACGTGTTTCACGTATTTTGGCTTCATGTTCTACCTAATTATTGCAATTTGATCCTGAAGCAGGAGTGGCCTAATCCTCTGCTGTACTGCAGAAATCCTGTTTCAGAAACTTTGGTAATAAATTTGGCCTGTTTTTAATAGAGACTGGGAAAGTAGCACTGTGACGGCAGAAGGACGGCCTCCCTGGGAAGCTCCTCTGTTTCCTCGTATGCAAATTCATGAGAGGAGGCAACTCGCAGAAAGTTGGAAGAAGTTGTGGAGGGAAGAAAGCAGAAATCCCTCGTTTTCTTCTGCTCGCTTCTCTGTTTCCTGCCTGTCCCCTGAATGCTGGAGGCTCACTCTAGAAGTGTGTGTGTCTGTGTGTGTGTGTGTGTAACAGGGCAACTTCTGCACCCACATAGTTTGCCAGCTTTCACAAAGCAGCATTATTCAAACTCTGTGCTTGTTCTGCAAGCAGCGAGTCACCTTAAACGTAATATTTGATTGTAATATGACCTCAGCCTGTTATATTTACCTAGTCCAAATGTTTCTTGTCTTTTTGTAGACCTCTATAGAAGGTTTTAATTGGTCATTATGCATGATTACACAACAAATACTGTACAGTAAGTTGGAAATCGGCAACATTATGAGACCAGATACTCGGCTGTAGTTCAAGTTCAAGATGTATTTATCAAGTCAAACATTTGACGATAGTTTTTGAAGATATTTTAGGTAAAATTAACATTTTAATTACTTGATTCCTAAAGTTCAGTTCATCTACATACTGTCCAATCCCCTATTACAGACCTCTTATAATTAGAGCTGCAACGATTAAGCGATTAGTTGTAAAACTATTAAATTATTCAACTATTTTGATAATCAATTTAATCGGTTTGAGTAATTTAATATATATATATATATAAAAACAAGACGTCATGGGGACGTCATCTTGGGCTTTCTCACCATTTTCTGACATTTTATAGGCCAAACAACTAATCGATTAATCGACAATGAAAATAATCGTTAGTTGCTGCCGTATTCAGAAGCAAAGTAGCACATTTTTCCTCTAATTTATTTTATTGGCTATCAGTAAAAAGGTACCGGCAAGGCCGATAATCGATCGATCCTGGTGACATTTATCATATTTATCATAGTAGCTGTTTCTGTTTTTATTCAGCCTCCAGCTGTGATTGTTTCTAGAGTGACTAAACTCTTCCTCGTGTTGTTCAGGACCCTCAGAGGAGCCTCTCAAGGCCTTCTGGGTTGACCGTAGACCTCATGTTGAGAACCAGCTCACCTGATCGGTGTCTCGTGTCTTTATCAGTTTATTTTTTAAATCTTCTTTATTGATATGTGATATTCATAAACACTTCTTGGTGTGCTTCTGCTCTGTAGGTAAGCTGACAGCTCTCAGCCAGTATGACTGGTCTTCTCTATCTGACTGAATCACAGAAATCACATTTTATCTGGATGTGATATTACGTGTGCTACCTAAACCTCACTGCAGGACATGCTCCTTTGTTATTTTCAGATTCCTCCCTCCTCCCTCCTCCTCCTCCCCCCTCTTCCCCACGAGTGCCAGGAGTGAGCATCGTTCCCGGATCATTACTCCTCAAAGAAATTTAAGCGCGGGATGCCATTTAATTTTTTTCCCTCCCCAAATGCAGTCCGTCATTAGAAATCCTAGCTGTCATGGCGATGCCATTTTTGGTGCGGAGTGTTTGTTGCCTCATTTCTTTTAATTTTATCTCCATTAGCTTAATTCTTTTTTAATATTTCCATCTAACGAACTTTACAGTCCATTTTGTCTCAGTGTCTTGCTAAGCGAGTTTTATGAAGCAGGCAGTTGGCTTTTCCATTTGAGAGCGGGTGAGGCGGGGGGGTAATCGAGGAGGGCCCCGGTGCTTTTGTCAGCTTATTTTTGGCACCTTAGCTAGCAGTTCTGCTTCTTCGCCTTGATTATACAAGCAAACAACTGCATGAAGTTCATTAACAATAAAGCACAGGCTAATTAAGCCGAGCCCCTTAGACAAACCAGCGCTGTCATCCCGCATGTGTTCGCCGCTGATTGAGCTGTTAAACATTTACCTTCACTCGTCTTTTACCTCCTTCGCCCCCTCGCCGGCGCCTTCCTTATTCGTCTCGGAGGGCGTTTAACCTTCCAGAGAGTCGGCTGCTGCCGTCTGGGTTGTAAACACGTTACTTCAAGGTAGAGCAGCCTTACAAGGCCAAAGAGCTGTTTACTTCCTGCTTTAATATGCTGCAATCTGTCCATCCATCTATCTACATATCTATCCATCTATCTACATATCCATATATCTATCTATCTACATATCCATCCATCTATCCCCTCGCAGCGCTGATCCTGTTACACTACAGGCCGTGACGTGGCGCCATAAATTAGGTGTGAATCAGTCCCGTGTCTGCCCAGAGGTTGGGAGATACGCCATTAGCAGAACGGCCCTCCAGCCCTTTGTTAATGCAATTTGCTTAATTGCTCCGTATCAGTATACAGATGAGACGCTTTGCCGAGGTCCACAGAGAGCGTTCTGGACATATTTATTTTAATACTCGCGTCCTCTTATGGCTGCTGATCCCCCTTTTATAGTTGGATGTCCACTGATGACACTCTGTAGTGGGTGAGGAGGACGTCCTGGAGGCAGATAACAGATGAATGCAAGGTTCAGGTTAGGGCTAGTCGTCTTAGTAGTTAGCACAATAGTTGGCGATTAATTTAATAGATGACAACTAATCGATTCATCGTTGCAGCTCTAATAAGTATTCTTACAAATAGAATTAACACTTTTTGTCAGAGTTGATAGAATATATTGATTATTTATAGGATATATGCAAATTAAAGCCAGAGGCTGAGAATTAGTTGCTGCCAAATGAGCAAAAAATCTGACTCATTTATTTGGACTCGTCTCAGCTGTAGATGATTTTGAGTGTTTGGGTTTGTCAGCTTGAGTCAAAATCCATCAATACCAGATTTTTTTTCAGATTGATGACACTTATTTTAAAAATGCACAGTGCACACAAGAAATATAATCCCCAGAAAACATTTGAAGTTAGACAGATGACGAGGATGTCAGGAATTTTGTGCAAATATCCTGCCGAAAAGTTCAGATGCTATCCGTAGCTGCAACCTGCTTCTGGGATTTAGGATCTAGATAGATATATCTATGGCTTCAGCTCACAACCGTTTCCAAATCTTTCACCACGAGACGTCTCATGTATGGATCTACTGCTACTGCATCTACAATGCTCTACTGTAATCTTATAGCTTTAACACTGCTCAGTAAGCATCTCCCAAGAAGGTAGGAGAAGGTAGATAACATGGAGACCTGAGCTGCCAGCCTCCGTCTCCCATCCTTATGTATTTCTAGTAACCTTCAGGCTACCTTCAGCTTCCTCCTTCATCTCCTCCTCCTCCTCCTCGTCTTTGGTGGTGGCTCTGCTCCACCCCGGAGAGCGACGAGCCGCCCTTCCCCGCTGTGACGGCTCCTCTTCGGTGTTTAATTACCGGGGAGGCTGAGACGTCTGGCTCTCCTGTGATGAGACGCTGGATGGGAGGCAGAGGGCTGAGCGGTGGAGGCTTAGAGGAAGTGACCTTTAACCCCAGTGATGCATGAAACGGGGCTGGAGGTGGATGAAAGGATAAACCTTGGTTTTGTCCAAAGGTTTGTCATCACCTCCATTTTTCTACTTTCTGTCTGTTATGGCTTAAATGAGCCGTCCCGTCAAACATCGTCCTGCTGTTTCAGCTGACCTCCATGTTGACCTTGGGATCAGCTCTGTGGTCATGTGGTTAAAAAAGTCTACAAATGTGTAGACTGCAGAAACAATATTGTTATTACACTGAGAAAATTGGTTTAATGACCTTGATAAGGGGATTTTTCTTTTTTAGGATGATTGTTTTGGTATGTTTCAATGCCCGTCGCCATCTTGGTTTTTGGCGGTCGTCATCTTGGTTTTTGGTCGTTACCATCTTGGTTTATGGTCGTCACCATTATGGTTCTTGGCTTTTGCCATCTTGGTTTTTTGCTGTTGCCATCGTGGTTTTTGGACGTCAACATCATGCTGTATTGAAGAAGACTTTAAACTATCGATTGAGACCATAAACTCATGTTTACAATGTCTACTGAGGTAATAAATCAAGAGAGAAGTAGGCTCATTTTCTCATAGACTTCTATACAATCAGACTTCTTATTGCAACCAGAGGAGTCTCCCCCTGCTGGCTGTTAGAAAGAATGTAAGTTTAAGACACTTCAACACTGGCTTCACTTTTCAGACTTGGAGGCTGGGTCCAAATCAGAATTCAGGAACAAAAATAAAAGAAATCTGACTTGTATATGGATTGTTAGGACAGAAAACCCTTATTAGGGAGCTGTAACTGTTACTATAGAGCAAGCAGAGGTTCAGTGCTTCGCTTTAAGGCCTCGAGGCAGCAGTAGTGGAAGGAGGGAAGAGTATTACTGCTGGTTTTCAGATGGTTTCATGACTCCCTGTAAATCTTGAGTATGTACAGCATACAGTCAGTGTCACTATCACTTCACGCAGACACAGAAGAGTTAACAGCGAGCCCCATAAAAGTGTAGATTTACTGATCAAACGCAGTGTGTCTGTAGGTACAAAACTCCCTTTTAGCACTTGTTTCAAAGCTGCTCCAGAAAAGAGAAGTTGTCTGTGATCAAAAGCCGTGAAAGGAACCTGAACAAAGACACAGTGTGCCAGTTTGAGAGGACGGCCGCGACATACGAGCCGTCAAAACGGCGATATGAATCTGCGCTGTAATTCAGAGAAAAAGAGATTAGAAGAAGATAATGGTCTCATATCTCAAAAGTTAACAGTGAGGCCCGCGTGAACTGTGAATAATCTTATAATTACTGATCTAATGCCATTAGGCCTGACAGAAATAGAGAAAGCAACGCTTGGATGGGGCGCAGTTAATCAAGTGTGCGCTCCTCGTTGGATCATCAGTACCCCCGCGCACGCTAAGGCCACGACTGATGATAGGTATGAGTTTAAATGACAGCTTAAAGGAACATTACGCCGCACTCATATTTGGTTAACTTCCCCTACCAAATGGTTCAAAAACGTGACATTTTTTTAATGTGCCTTGCAGCCGTATATTATTATATTGAGCCCCCTCGATTTGTGAGGGTTTTTTCTTTCTTTTTTTTTGGTGCCTCGGGCTGTTCTGCAGGGGGAATCCAGACTGACTGGAGTTCCCTCACCTTGTGTGCTCCTTTGATCCCCGACACAGACGGCTGATCTGACCGTGTTAAGCTTCTGTTCCAGGTTGTACTTGCAACGTGAGAATAATAACAGGAAAACACAGCAGCGCTGGAGGCTCCCCGTCTCTGATTCATGTTGTTTTCTTTCATTTCTCTGTGTGGGGGAGAGAACGCCGTGACAAAGTGCACACCCAGAGTTTGACAGTTTAAAGAAAAGATCCACCCTCAGATTGTCATCCACTGTTTGATCTCATCAGTCTGTGATGTTCAATTTGATGGCAAAGTGTTTTTGGCTGAGACGATCGTGCCTCAGAGATTGATGCACGTAAAATGCTCATATTGTCTATATTTGACCAGTTATCTGTGGGAAGAATAATAACTCAAAAATTCATAAATTGCTGTGTTGATAAGTGTCAAAATCTCGAAGAGTTTGCTCACTTCTAAATTGCACACAATAAGAGCCGGACTTTTCCACTAGTTTGAAAGTTGAGCAACAGTCTTGGAGTTGATGTGAGCTCTGATCATGCGGTGTTGTCATATTCAGAGACGGATTCTTAGGGACAAATATTGCTCCTCTTTCAAACATGCCTGCTGGTTAATTGGATTGGGTCTAATTATCTTTGGGTCTATTTTGGACAGACTGTCCTCTGGTCCCTTTTGGATTCTCTTCTTCTGGAAATTAATTTATGCGTGTCTGGTTTTGGTGGGTTTTCCACAGGTCTGTTTCAGAATGGGTCCCGTGGAAAAGACCCCTACTTTACTCTGACCTTCACAGGAAGTACAGCGTGGTGATGTTTCACCTTTAATGATTAGACCGCTGATAGTAGAGAGGCATATCAGAAATGTGGTGGTTATGAGCTGTAACCATTCAGCTACCGGAGATCTCTTAAAACAGTTCAGCCCGTTTTTTTCTGCAGTGTTTTTTGAATGTTGCTCACAATTTGTTGCATTGTCGTAAAGACAAACTAATATAGAATGATGGATCTAGAAGTGCAAAAGGAGTGTTTTGTATTTTCATCTTGTTTATACATCAGGTAAAAATCACAGGTTTCATGTCTTTTTTTCTTTCCTAAGAAGGCGTACATGTGTCTCTGTCTACACAGGAAATTGCAGACTTCCTATAATTTAATAGTATAAGTTGTATTTCCTGTGTGATATATGAGGGCAGAAGTGCTGCTATTGTTGCTTTGTTGTGCTTTCTCTCTTTGTCCGTGCACGTTTCCTAACGACTGCACAACAAGTATTTCTCTAAGTTTTAAAAGGATCACACCTTGTGTGGTTGTCATCTGACTGCAGCTCCAGGAATAAACAAATGTGTCACAACACTTTGACGCTAATGGTGTCTCCCCAGATGAAGTTCCAAAATATTCCGCTTTCATTTACATTTTGGGAGCCCCGAGAGTGAGACTTTTGATTACTCAACCTGCCGTCTCTGTTGGAAGTTGGTCTTCCAGGGAATAAACACGGCCCATAATTAGGGAAACATGCAGATGTGGTAGATGAGCAGTGGTGGCGTTGGGCTGACTGGTCTGGTCTCTGGGCAGGGAACGGCGATAATGAAGGCGTTATGAATTTGGACTGAAAGTGGACTGATGGTCCCCGGCTCCCCCCCCGACCATTTGGGAGGTTTCATTTATTTTGTTTAGCCGTGGAAGCTTTGTTCTCCCTCACTTAGACATGGCCAGTGTGGGTGTTTGTGTGTGAAGTGTTACGGAGGGACTGCACATCATGTGGGACGTCCATCATCGGCTTTTAATAAGATGATAACTGATCTGTGGCCAGCAGTCTCTACTGAAGTTATCAACAGAAACTTTACTCACTGCTACATGTAAACAATGTGGACAAAATAACACATTTCACATTATACTCTCTGACACAGTCTCTACAAATATAGATTGTTTTATTTAATTTAAACGTTCTGTGTAACTCTGAGAAAGCACACGCAGCGACCGGCAGCGTGAGATCGTTGTTTACATGATCCTGTTTAAATTGATGTAGAATAACAACTATAATAGCTAGAGAGTTCATTCCTCTTGCAAAGCGAAGATAAGGCTTCTGTCTGTCACATCATCTCACTGTAAGGTGAGCAAAAACTGTCATGGCCATTTTCAAAGGGGTCCCTTGACCTCTGACCTCCAGATATGTGAATGAAAATGGGTTCTATGGGTACCCACGAGTCTCCCCTTTACAGACATGCCCACTTTAGTACCTGTGAGGGTTTCTGGACAATATTTGTCATTGGTTTGTGTTGTTAATTGATTTCCAATAATAAATATATACATACATTTGCATAAAGCAGCATATTTGATATGTTGATAAGAGTATTAAATACCTGACAAATCTCCCTTTAAGGTACAAAATATATACAGTACCAGTGTAAGCATCAGTGGACCATTGCTATTGTAGAGTTCAAAGGGTTTATGCAAGTCTATTTAGATTTATACATGTTGCACAACTCTGTCCCAGTAATATGTTTGGTGAATCGAGCGTGCATAAAGCATATAATGATGCCTGGTGTACTGGAGAAGAGTCGATGTGTTTTCTAGAGCTGCAACGATTAGTTTTCAACTATTAAATTAATCGCCAACTATTTTGTTAATCGATTAATCAGTTCGAGTAAGGAAAAAAAGTCTAAATTCTCCTATTGCAGCTTCTTAAATGTGAACATTTTCTGGTTTCTTTTCTCAGTAAACTAGATATCTTTGAGTTGTCGACAAAACGAGACATTTGACGACGTCCTTCTACATTTTTTTAGCATTTTATAGACCAAATAACTAAGAGAGAAGAATCGACAGTGATAAAAAAATAATCATTAGTTGCAGCCTTTGTGTTTTCATCTTGGTGCACAATAGACAACTTTTCTGGCCCCACTCACTTGACTTTCAATCAGATTATTTCTGTCTCTGCAGCAGCTCTGCTTTACAGAAATGTTTGTTCAACTAAAACTCCAATCTGTGATGAAATGTGCCAGAAAGGACAAACGTCGTATTTTTCCTTTTTTTTTTTTCCTCCGAACATAAAGCATCGTTAAACTGTGACTTCCTGTCACCAAAATAACTGACAGCACTCTGCAGTGACACATTGGATTTAAATCTGTACAGCGTGTGTCACTCCGTGCATATGGGCGGCTACACAGTCAGTCACACACTCACAAGTTTGCAGGCTGGATAGTGTCACTGAAGGTGTGTGTCTGCGTGTGTGTGTGTGTGTGTGTGTGTGTGTGTGTGTGCTGTTGTGAGTAGTTGTGAAACACGACGTGACGGCAGCGAGCGATCCCACGAGGGGCCTCCATGTCATGTCGAAAATACCATAACATGTGCATTACACTTAAGTAATTCTTCTTCCATCTGCTAAGTATGACGGCATTAGCATACCCATTTAATTAGCGCCGCGCTTAAAGCATTCCCCCCCTTTTAATCACCTCATTGTATTTGCTCAGCCACTGGTAGCAGAAGGGCTCGCCTTTAAAAACAAAAACACTGTCATTATACCTATTTCTCAAGATTCACAGAGATTTTTCTAGTATTTTTTAAGGATAAGCATTTTGATTTTTTAAGATTTTCTTCACTTTATTTGCTGTATTTATGTTTTTCTGCATCTATAGTTCTCAGTTATCTCACATTAACTTGTTTCTCACTGCAAAAAGGTGCTATTATCTTCCTCTTTTCATCTTTATCAGAACAAAACACATCTGATCTGCTCTCCTTCTCTGTTGTTGGGCCTCCTTTTCAAAATCAAAACCATCAAGGAGGGGCGGAGGTGACGGTGGGGGGTGCGATTGAAAAATTGGGAGCCTCTCTGAATGGCTTGCATTTACATTAATGAACTTGATTTGAATGGAGGTTCATATCAAGCCTCATAGATTCTGCGCTGTGATTTTATTAATTGCAACAGAGGCGTCATTGTTTGTCGTTTTGACGCCAATTCAATTAAAATCCCATTTAGAGGGTAATAGATTAGGCAGGGTAAACTTTATGTGGAAGACGCCTCGTGACTAATATGTGACGCTATGAAAGGTCTGCTGCTGTGTGTTTCCATGCACGTGTGTATCATTCACTTCTCTAGGTGTTTTTGCCTAGGCATGTGTGTAATTGTATTGTGTGTGTGTGTGTGTGTGTGTGTGTTAGTGTGTGTGTGTGTGTATGTGTGTGTGTGTGCGTGTGTGTGTGTGCACGTTGTCTTTGTTAAGTGAGCAGAATCGCTGCCAGCATCTGTGCTGCTCGGCTCACTTTGATTCATAATTGGTCGTCTTTTGAAGGAATTAGCAGCTTGTAATTCTATACTTTAATTTGAATATTCACAGTAAAGATGTGTAGGACCCAACGCTGTCTAATTAGATTTGATATAGTAGAGTTTAGGGCTGCATCTAACGATTATTTTCTAGATTAATCGATTAATCATTTGGTCTATAAAATCTCAGTTTCTTAAAGTCCAAAGTGATGTCTTTAAATGTCTTGTTATGTTCAAAACTCATAGATATTCACTTTAATATGATATAAAACAGAGAAAAGCAGGAAATCTCCATATTTGAAAGGCTCAAAACAGCATTTTCTGCCATTTTTGCATGACAAATTACTTTTTTCTGTCAATCAACTCCTTGCAGCTCTAGTAGAGTTTAATTGTAGTGTTAAACAAACATATATATTACCTACATACCTCGATATATTCACCTCAGCAGATTCTGTGCATGTCGTTCTCATCAGACTGTTTGGAAGTTGGCTGAAATGTTCGCATGAGTCCGACTCAGTTATTGTTTGATTTTAGATGCATTTCTTATTGTTTTAATGTGACTATGCACTATGAGATTTAACAGCTAGTTATAATATTTAAACTTTATGTAAAGGTCCCAACCCTACAGCTGTGAATTATTTAAATGGAATGGAAAAATGTCTATTTTAGAAAAATACTTATGGAAGCTCGTTCATGCCAGGAAAAGAGAAAAGGAAAAAAAAAAACGTTAGGTATAATAATTAGATATTTACATCTCTGTTTTGTATATTGTTGCTAGGGCTGCACAATTAAATACTAATCACAATCATGATTTTGGCTTCCTACATTTAAATGATCGTGATCGATTGTGATATTCACATTTAAAATGCTCCGCTCAGAAAACTTGATAGAAAACTTGATTTAATTTTGGGTAAAACGTTTTCGTATAATTTTATTTTACTTCTAGTTCTTATTTGGATGCAAAGATTTGTACATTAGCAGGGATGTAGCACAACGTGGAAGTGAAAGCAGCGCTCTGTTGATATATATGTGAAAGTGCAATAAAAATATTTAAAATAAAAACCTATGAATAATCACGGACAAATAATCGTGATCTCCGTATTGATCAAAATAATCGAGATTATTATTTTGGCCATAATCGTGAAGCTCTATTTGTTGTATGTTTTGTAAGTTTAATTTTTGCTTTTTATGAGACTTACTTTCACAAAAGTCATGGTAGGACTTTGGTGAGACTTACTGTCTCTTACAGCTCATGTCCTCCCATTATTACGCATTTCGGTTAATTGACCCAGAAATAAATATTTAAATTTTAGTACAGAATTGTTGAAGGAAAATGGAGATCATTTTAAAGTAGAGACGGTCGACTTTCATAGAAATTAAAACATTTAATATAAAACATTATCATATCAATTCTTCACAAGATGGTTTCGTCTTCATGTTATTCATAAAAATGTATAACTGTTTTTTATTGACCATAATCCTTTTTATGATGTTATGATACAGCTGTAATGATAATGTTTTTCTTTAGTGTTACAGCCCAGGTATATATATCATTTACTCCCCGTGTTCCACATCTCCAACAAATGTGCTCTGCTGTAATTACCGTCGGAGGCACCTGTGCAGGAACTCCTGCCAATACAAACTCGCCGTGTTTTTCTCAGCTGCTACACGTCTGCTAATTCACCCGGAGGAGTCGAGTGAAGTGCACGCAGCCACTCTGAGGGAGTGTTTTGCATTAAAAATCCTTTTGAGCCGATGTAAGTTTGAGAAGAGGAGAGAAAAAGAAAAAAACCCGTCTTTAATAATGCACAATGTGAGACGGCACAGAGCAATATACATTTTTAATTACTAAAGTGACTAATATCTAGGTTTGGCTTTGAGGTTTTTGTTCCATAAAATATGCATTTGTATTTAGTTCCCTGCAGCTGAGTTGGATACACATACCTGAGCAGAGCCGAGGGCTTTTAGCACAGAGGAGGAAGTTCAATAACACGTGTTCAGGTACTACATGCAAATACGGGAATGTGAATTTTATGAAGGGGAAAAGTAAGTCATGCATACCTAAATATGTGTCAGGTTGTTGGAGCTGGTCCTACTGAAAGTCATAGACGTCTCTGTCTGGATCAAATTAATGAAATCTGACAAATTAAATGTTTTTTTGTCCTCTCGATGCCCAGAATCTAATTTTAAACGCTTTATACAACAGCAACACATGTGGTTTCATAGAGAAAGACAATAAACACATTTAATAATGTCTTGAAAAGAAGAAAAAGGAGCATAATGGTGATATTTCCTCTTTTGGATATGAGAATAGAAACTTGCTTTTTTATGTCTTTAACCTTTAACTAACCAAATCGTCCCTCTGACATTTGGGAAATCTAATTCAGGGTGCAGAGAGCACTATCATGGAATGTAAAAAAGTTGCAGAAAAACCACATATGGCAGTGTGCAAAAGCATAACGTGATCAAACTGAGGAACAGAAATGAGACTTCTTCTTATAGGTAGTCAAAAGCCAATCATGCTAAACTTTTTAAAAACCAACGCTAGACGTGCACGAGGAACAAAACTGGATTTAAAACACATAAGAGAGCAGAATTAAAAGGCTCCAAACTAAAACAGAGTTTTGCTTCTTTCTTGGACTTTCTTGAGGTGATCCAGAGTACTTGTGCACAACGGGGGGTGAGGAGGGACCGAAAAAAAGAGGATTTTGCTGTGTGGAAAGTAGTCTTTTTCCACAGTTTGTCTGTGCATTAATTGGAGAGCCTTCCCTTTTTAGACGGAGTGCATTATTTATGGCGCAGCCTCAAACGCGCAGCTCCACACATTATATTTTCCCTACCAAGACAACCGAGGCTCTCCTGACACCAACCTTGTCTCCTGAGTGAGCGCCGATCCAGTCTTACCTTAGCGTTCCCCCATAAATTAAAGTTAAATGAACGCCGAGCAAAAAGTAGCGGTGGCCTTTAAGTGGAAAAGTAAGTCATTAATCAATCATGTGTCTCGTCACTCCGCCCACACCCTCGTTTTAAAAACCAATGTCCAAGGGAGAGAAACCAGAGCGTTACATCCCACATCTTCTGTTTCCCTACAAAGATCTGCCCAGAAGGGAGAGTCAACCTACCTAATTTGATAACTTATTCCATTTCACACAGCACACAGTCCTAATTTTGATGTTGTATGCCGTTTCTTAGCTTCTCCTTTCTTTCCCTTAAACTCCCCGCATTACCGCGAGCTACGCTCCTCACAACAGACAAAGAAGAAAAACCTTCCTGGCTGTTAAAAGCGTCGGCGCCCGAACCCGAACGCTGCAGCGGCGGCGACGGGGCGGCTTCTCCCCACACGGGTCGATCCGTACCGTCGGGGGGAAAGTGTTTACCACGACTTCTCGAAAGTTCAATCGACGCAATATGATGTCAATTAAAGGTGACAAAAACTTTAACACTTCCATATGCAGCGGCAGCGCTTCAAAACCACAGACTTTGGGAGTGGAACTCTTAAGCGGGTGCCAAAAAATGTGCCAAGTGTCCATATGTTTCATAAGGTGCACTTTTTTACTAGTGAGATTTGTCCTCAGCAACCCCAGACTTTCTTCATTAGTTTGTTAGAGAAGAAGAAAAAAAGCCTTTCACTCCTCCGCCTCTCTCCAGTTATTTTATTTAATTGTTTGATATTTGAAAGAGGCCCATGTTTTCTTCTTCTTCTCTCCTGGCCTCTGCTGTAGTTTCTGCTTTTGCTTGGCTCCTGTGAGCAGATTTTGGTCGCTTGTAAAACCTCCCGTCTGTTTCGTTATCTCCTCGTCCCATCCACTCCAAGGAACGCTGGGAGAGTTTTAGTCCAAAAAATGAGAGATCCACCACTGTTTTCTTCTTTCTGTGAAAACCTCATAACTCCTATTCTGCTAATTTGAATGTGGTAGCTTCAGTTTAAAGACGACAAGACACGGCCACAACTATCTGGCTCGTTGAAACCTTTCAAAGCAGTTTAATGTGTTGGAGTTAAATAAGGAGGTGGACATGGAGATGCTAGGTTTTTACTCAACAGCAGAAATTCGGAAAAGAAAGTGACTTAAATCCAGCAAATATTAAGACGCTGAATAGGAGATGAAGTGACAGCTTGCACTAAATGTGCAAAACATGCATTTAAAGGGAACCTATTATGCTTTTGTGCTTTATTATGCATGTAAAAGGCCTGCAAAGCTACAAAGTCAAGGCCTGCTCCTGAACCGCCTGAAACACCTTGATTGAAGTCCCGCCTTTTATTCCGTAACGTGGTGATGTCACCAAGTAACACATTTGCATGCAACGGCTAGCTTGGCACGCTCTGAAACAACGCTAGTAAGAGCGGACAGACAGAGAGTTAAAAAAAGGTGCTGCTATCATGGTTTTTATTTTACATCAATATGAACAGGATCATGCAAACAACATTTTTAAAGGGTTTATGCAGCATTCATCGATTCTGTTTCATATCATATTATAAAGTTGATAAGGTGATAAGCTACAAGATAAGCTACATTAGTATAGTAGTAGTATAATAGCATTATAGTCACTCTCATTTTCCTAATATCAGTTTCATAATATCAGTGCATAATGCTCCGTACATGAACCTTCTGAACACTATGACTCTGACCTCTGACCTCCTCACCGCTGTAATCCTGACATTTGTGGCGTTTTAGCTCCTTCCTGCTTCGTGCTGCACACGTTAGATCTTTTTCTGGATAAAAGCATCAGCTGAACAGCTATAGTAAAGTGTAAGAAGAAGAAGAAGAAAAAAAAATCAGTCAGTCTATATCGAGATGATTCATGCTCGCTGATCTGGCAGAGCTTCGCAGGGCTCGTGGAACAGGAAATAGCTGTGAGAGGAACCAAACCAAAGAGGATGAATTAGGCATTTCCTCTGAGCCGCTGTTAACCCTCGCTGTGCTGCTGCAGGGCTTCGTCATAATACAAATATTTGCATTGGATGCGTTTACAATACAAGTGTACAACAGGAGGCTGGTCATGTTTCTGCTGCAGGGTGTTGTGGAGTTGGTTTAATCGTAATATCGTATCGTAATAATATCGTGTCGTGGTGCCTCCAACCCCCCCAGTGAAAACACATCGCAAATATGGTATTTTTTTATATGGCTGAATAGTTTTTTTTTAATGGATACCTTTATGCCCACGTGTCAGGCTTCATTTAAACACGCTGTTGTTCCAGATTCAACAGGAATATACGGTGATGTTGTGACTGGAAATCCTTAATGTAATAACATAATCTGCATGAAAAGTTATTTTCTTCCGTTCAGATGAATCCTCTATACATCATGTAAACATGTTAAGTTGTTTTTCTATCAATTCATACTGCAGAAATGTACTTTAAAAAACACACAATAAGCGTGTTAATTGTTTATATTAATATCACAAAACGACAAACAGTGTTGTCATTATCACTAAATAATCATCTCTAGGAAGCAAGCTTTCCATATTAAGATCACATAATAACTTTGTCATGAGTGTGATTATTTTACCTCAAACAGCTCCTGAAAGCTGTTAAAGTAAAGATTAATTAATGTTTCTGATTTTTAATATTTTAGTTAGTATCTCGCTGTGTGTGTGTGCACTTGTTGGTGCTGCAGCAGGTAAATACTACTCAACAAACGACAGCTAACATCTTTACGTAATGAATCAGTGCACAAGCTACGCCTCCACTCTGTTTCTCTCTCTCTCTCTCTCTGAGAGAGGAAGAGGAGGAGCAGGAGGTGGTGGAGGAAGAGGAGGAGGAGGTGCGGTCCCTCCTGGCAGCTGAGGCCGCTGAAGATCTGTGACAGATGGGGCCGAGTCACAAAACTCACAGCCTCGGGCGAAATTTATCCCCCAGAACTTTCCACAGGGTGCCCAGATTTACCTGATCAGAGAGATGTGGAGGGAGGGGTGTGTGTGTGTGTGTGTGTTTGTGTGTGTGTGCGAGAGTGTGTGTGTAGGTGTGTGTGTATGTGTGTGTGCTGGGCTCCAAAAATGTGCAGAGGAAGCCGAGGAAGCCTGGCCGCCTGTCATGGCTGACACAGAGCCCATCTGCCTCAAACCTGTGGCGCCCTCAGATCCCCCCCCCTCATACACACACACACACACACACACACACACACACACACACACACTAACACACTAACACACACTCCACCCTCTCCACACGCCCGCCAATCTCCTTGCCACAACCCCCCCCCCCGTAAATGAAACACAGATAGACACAGACCTTATGATGGCTACACATGTCGCCAGCTTTGCATACCTTCAAATGCACCGGGGCTCTTACTTTGAAATCCAAACACACACACACACACACACACACACACACACACACACACAGACAAACAGAGACTATAAAGAACGGAGCTTATGTGTCCCATATGTGATGCCACATTGAATATCCGGTCGAAATAGTCTTTTTCTTTCTCCTCCTCCGTCTTCATTTTAGTGGATGAGTCCTGCTCCTCCTCATCCTCTGAAACACGCTGATGACCACACATTGTCTGTTGCACGTCTCCGTGTCCACGACGTACCTTAATAAAACTGAAGTTACCAGCAAGATTTTGAGGTTTATTTATTAGAAGATGAAAGAGAGTTTTTCTCTCTTCCACATGTTGGATTTTACTGGCACTTCTTTTAGAGGAGTTCTTCAAGGACCTGGCTGGAGTTCCTCAGTGGTTTTCAGCATATCAAACCACATTGTGATACTTGTTAAAGTCCCCATGAAACAGCAGTTAGAGCGTCTCTAACTGCTGTACTGTGACGTATCTCACAGTGAGCGGTGTGCAGTTACAAGAGGGATTTAAATCAAGTCATTCGCATTTGATTGGGCCGCTACAAAGTGGGCGGGCTTATAGTTTAGCTCGATATGGAGCTACAGAGGACTGTCGGCTCCACACCGCTTTGCCGATTTTCAACCGGCTCTGTGGTAACGTTACTGCAGCGCGGGCAGTACATGCAGATGAACCCCGCTCACCTGCCAGAAACACTTCATCTGGTGGATGTTTATCTGCATATACTGCCGTGCTGCAGTGGCACAGAGTCGGCTGAAAATCGGTAAAGTTTCCCTTGAATGAATTAGACGTTCTTATCCCAACTCGTCACATACGGCCGCTTTGTTAGTCGTTGTTAGGCAACAAAACCACTATAGTTAGGTTTAGGAAAGAACCACACAAAACAGCTGATTATAACGTGACGCACGTGACACAAACAGCGGTCTCCTGGATGGAAGTCTGGTGTTTGTTGGACCCATCCACTTCCCTTAGTGTCTATTTTCGCTCTTTAAACTAATTCACAACTCCCGGCGCACTTTCTCTGAGTGTTTACTGTAGCCGTGGATGGGTTTACATTGTAGTTAAGGGAACGTCCGATGTGTCTCCGGCGCTAAAGGGTGCCTTGTGCGGCGGTATTGAATGGCGATGACAAAGCGTTGGTATTTGACGCCCTGGGAATAAGAATAAGAAGAAAAATCAGCTGTTTTCTGTTTCCACCAGTCACCACAGGTGTTGCAAAAACAACCATAGACAAAGTCATAGCAATAATCATTTTTTTGCTAAATTAAAACATCTCAGTGAAAATAATAAAGCTAAGTGGATTTGTGCAGGAGAGGAGGGAAGCTAACGGGTTTATACGAATCCCTCTCCAAGACAAGTTCAAGTTTATTGTCATTTGAGTTAAATGCTTGTGCCTTACAGTATACAAGGGGCACACATCCCCAGACAACAACAAATATACCAAAAAATAAGAGATTAAACATCAGACAACAATACAAAACAAGAGCACCTAAAAGAAACAATCCAATCATAAGATTTCTAACGTTACAGACCTGTAAAAAGTTTGCAGCACTGTTAAATTCTCCAGCAAAAAGCTGAGCTCAAACTTTACATAATTATAATTTTTTTCCAGAATTGTTTTGTTGAACAATAATGATAAAAAAAATATATATCTTTTTGTTTAAACCTTTACCGTCTTTATCGTCTCTGGCAGGTCCACTGACATCAGTTGCTAATAAGATGAAGAAATAATGACAATTAGCCAATTTGAATACATACAAATACAATAGACAAAGAGAAGAAACAGTAAGTAGGAAGGCAAAATATATTCATTAACAAAAGTAAAATAATAAATGAATAATAAGCTCTAGTAAGTCCTTTCTTAGAAATTATTAACTATTGAATCTCAGTGATTAATGATGGGAAAAGTGTGATCTGGGTCCAGTTTGAGTTGATGAAAGTTTTCCTCCGGTGCACTTTGAGATTCCCGTGTTGCGTTGATTAAACTGCCGTCACCACGGCGACAGATGAGGAGTCGCGAGTTGTAGGGCCTCTAATTGGGGAACAAAGGTGTGTTGTTGTGGCTGCTGTGGGTGTGTGAGGTGGTGCTTATGGTGTGTGTGTGTGTGTGGGGAGGTTGTCCAATTTCTTCTTCTCCTTCTCTGAGACGTCCACTTTTTTAGCGCCCGCTTCACTCGGTAATTAACACCTGCCTCTTCAGTATGGCGGCGTGACGGTGCTGCGCCAAAATGCCCCGAGCATGGGTGTGTGTGTGTGACAGAGAAAAGTAAGTCGAGAGATTGACAGTCTTATCATTAGTTGTTCTGATTGCCAACATGTGTGTGTATAAATATGTAAAATGTGTGTGTGACAGACAGAGAGTCAGCAGTATCATTAGTGGCATTGCTTCTACACACACACACACACACACACACACACACACACACACACACACACACACACACACACACACACACACACACACACACCCCCCCCACTCCAATTTCAAAAATGTGTCTTATTTTCCTTTTAGCTTGCGGCTGTGTTTTCTGGTGGCTTTATTTCCCCCCAACCCCCCAAAAACCATAAAAAAAACCCTCTGCTGCTGGTGCCATGAGGCCAGAGAGACAAAGAAACTGAGTCTGAGCAGAGAGACTTCATTTCCCAGAGATCACCTGTCAATCAAACACTGAATCACAATCAATATCCGGTTTATTGCCTAGTAGGTTTTCACAAGGAATTTGATAATTGGTGCATGAACATAAAGTTAGTGAGAGAAAATTAAATTTAGAATAGAAGCAAGTGCAAAAATAATAGGAAAAACATAAATATAGAATGGAAGAAAATCACAATAAAAATATGAACAATATTATACAAATAAGTACAATATATGAATTAAAGTGGCAGATGTATAGAAAAAAATGACAATAAAAATATAAAAAATATAATATATGAATTACAATGATAGATGTATAGAAGAAAATTACAATAAAAATATGAAAATGTACACAAATATGTACAAAATATCAATTAAAATATATGCATAGAAGAAAATTACAATAAAGATACAAAAAAATATTCTTAATTATTATTTCTTTATTAGAATGAAAGCCGTGCAGTTTTTAGAAGTGGTAGATTTATGTAGAAACATGCAAAATTGTCAAAGAAATGTGCAAAAGTTCACAGTATGAAGTGTAACAAGAACATGCGATGTACTGAGATATACGTAGAACCAAAGATGTGCATTAATGTAATGCATATAGACATAATATGCATATTGACATTCGGTTGCTAGGGCAACAACTTTGGTCCAAGTTTACTTCCTGTCAGCTACTGTGTTGCACTGGAACAGGAGATACAAAGGCCCATTAATAAAAGGTCTATAGACAGATGTGATGACGTTAATGTAACATGTAGTTTCTATAGGAGGGAGGGATGAGAGTCAGTGGGGGTCCCGAGCCTTGTTGATGAGGCCGCTTGCAGATGATTCCCTGATAGAAAGGAAATATTTATGGAATAAACAATTAAAACGGAATCAATAACAAATCATAGGTGAATGAAAGGATTAAACATGTCAACCACATATATGCTAAAGGAAATTAAATAAGTATGTTTGTGTGAGTGTTAATACGCAGACAGATTTATATGTTTTCACATGTGAAAGTGTGACATTATCCTGTGTTTGTCTCCATATATGGGTGTGTGTGTGTCCCTGCAGGACACACAGAGCTTTATGACTGTACTCTCTGTACTGTATTAATAGCCTCAGCTGAGGTTATGTGGGCCCTTGGGTGCCTGGTAAAAACTGTCCTCCTACACAATTGAGCGTAGAGCCGTAATTTAGCCCCAGGCTCACCTACCCACAGCCACCTAATGCATGCTGGGTATTCACATGTGAATGGTACTGGGAGGCTGCTTTCACTTTGTCTCCTCATGCGTCACATACCGGATGACATGCAGACACTGAAGGGCTTTGAGGACTTTTATACCCTGCCTCTGATCTGTAAGGTGTCTTTAGTGTTGTTTATCTGGGGAACGTCATTGTCATGTTGTTTTAAAATGCTATTCATCTTTGCACTATTTGGGAACATTACCTGAGTAACGTGCATTTGGGGTTTTACATGTACAAACATCAAGGACTTTTTAAATTATTTTGTGTTGTTAATTGATTTCCAATAATAAATATATAAATATATTTGCATAAAGCAGCATATTTGTCCACTCCCAGAGTATTAAATACTTGATAAATCTCCCTTTAAGGTACATTTTGAAGAGAAAAAAAATGTGCGATGAATTTGTGATTAATCACGATTGAATATTTTAATGGATTGACAGCTCTAATATAAATATATAGGCATTAAAGAACAAGAAAGAATCTTAAAAGACATAAAATTTCACAGTTTCTCCTTCCTGTTAACAAGGATTCAGCTTTGTTTTAAACGTCAGGAGGACATAAAGCTTGAAGCGTCTCCCTGAAGGTAACAGTGTGTGTAAAACTAAATAACCAAACTAAAGAAGATGTCATAGATTGATTGATGCAGACTTGTTGTGATGCTTCACCTGTCGGCAGGACTTGAAAAGCCTTCAAACACATCTTGAGTCGCGCTTTGTTTCCTCCACACACCCACTCAGCACACTTCAATTAGTTGATTGTTGTCAGAGACGGAGGATGGAGTGTGTCTCTGTGTTACCTGCTGCCCTTTAAAAAGCTGTAATCACTTCTTTAGGAGTTGCTGTCACTCATTTTAAACGCTGAAAAACTCTGACTAAAACTCAAACGATTCTTAGAGAAGTCAGATGCTGGTCGGTTGAACTTCTTTCTCTCATCGTGCAGAATTTTGTTTTTATCATTCAAATGTTGGACTTCTTCAAAGTTTGCCCGTTCAGTCTCTCACTCTTAATGATCCGCCTTCCACAAACTCGCCGGGTGCAGGAGTCACGTCTCGGGTCTGCGTCGGCTCCTAATCGCCCACAGTTACCGCCGCTTTCTGGGAGGGGGGGTAGTGCGTTTTTTGGCCGGGAGCCGCTGAAAAGGCTCATAAGCAAAAATGAGGAAAAAAAAAAAACACAAAAAAAGCCTCGCAAATCTGACTTTCAGGAGTTTGGAAAGCGTCCAACTTCATCAGAAATGAACAGAAAAAAAAAAGAAAAGCTCAGATAGTTTCATATGGAAACAGACACATTGTGGTGAACTGCACACTCACATAAAAGGCCTGTGCAAATATTGAAAGTCTCCCTGAGCCAAATATCCCTCACAGACACATTTATTTATATGTATATATATTTATTTATATGCTATTCCCCTGGTACTTATCAAGATCTGAGCGGTTAACGTGGGGGGGGGGGGCAGCTGGCAGCGTATTCACTCTCCCATCACATATGATGGAGTGTAAAGGCTCTGGACACCCGGATGGTCCTGAAAAGCACCAGATAGAGAAAAAGAGGAAGATGAGGAAGGAGCGAGGAGGAAGGAAAGATGTTAAAAACAGAGAGGAACGGGTAGAGAGGCTGCAGTGAAAGAGAGGTGAGGGAGTGAGGAGGACACAGAGGGAGAAGAGTGTGGCGGACATGTTGGCGGTCACGCTCTGCTGTCACCTTCTTTTTGACCGGAATTCATCCTCCCCTGGCGAGTTTCTCCCATCTGTTCCTCCGCCGAGCAAAACTCTGCAGCTCCCACTGCTGCACGCCACGCTCACGAAACCCACCAAAAAATACAAAATAACATTTTAATACTCAATGCATGTTTTTTTGGTAGCTTCAATAATTCAGATGCATGAAAAATTTTGAATCAAACACTGAATAATGTCACTGTAAATGTTCTTCCTCAAATATACTGCATATACTATAACCTTCATACCCCCTGTTCTGGGGTTCTTGTGCAGCCTCCTGGGAAACATATCCTACCAGACATGCACTTTATGTTTATAGTAGGGCTGTCTATCTATTAAAATATTTAATCATGATTAATCACACATTTTTTATCTGTTTAAAATGTACCTTAAAGGGAGATTTGTCAAGTATTTAATACTCTTATCAACATGGGAGTGGTAAAACATGCTGCTTTATGCAAATATATGTATATATTTATTATTGGAAATTAATTACCAACACAAACCAATGACTGATATTGTCCAGAAACCCTCACAGGTACTGCATTTAGCATAAAACAATATGCTCAAATCATAACATGGCAAACTGCAGCCCAACAGGCAACAACAGCTGTCAGTGTGTCAGTGTGCTGACTTGACTATGACCCAAACTGCATGTGATTATCATAAAGTGGGCATGTCTGTAAAGGGGAGACTCGTGGGTACCCATAGAACCCATTTTCATTCACATATCTGGAGGTCAGAGGTCAGGGGACCCCTTTGAAAATGGCCATGACAGTTTTTCCTCGTTATTTCATATAGACTATTTATTTATTTATTGAATTAACAGAAAACATGCTGTATTGTGATATATAATCGTTATCAACATATGAAATGACCGATATCGGGATAGAAGATTTTGGCTCTATCGCCCAGCCCTAGTGAGAGAGAAGTATAAAGTAAAATAAAATACCTCAACATTCTGGTTAAATAGAGTACTTGAGTACTAGATTATATTTATGTATGAACTGTTTCAGCTGCTTGTTTTTGATTTCTTGAACATTTCTGACACCGAGGACGACACATCTCCTTTAATTGTCCTTGTTGAAAGGGAGCGGTGTCTTTAGCCGTCACTGTGGGGACAGAAAACGTCCTCCTGGTGTTTTGTCTTCTATCAGCTGAAGACATCTTACTGAAGGAGCGTCTTTGTATTAACTTTTTAAATTCCAATTACAAAGGAGCTTTAAGATCTCTCAGCGGAGTTTGACTTAGAGTCCGTGTTTGATCTGCCCTCCTCCGCTGGGACCTCCTCGTCTTCCTCCTCTCTTCACCTTCTCCCTCCTCGTATTATTCCTCTATCGCTCTTCCCCCTCTTCGCCCGATTCCTTCCTTTCCACCCTCTTTGTCTCTCTCCTCTTCCTCCATCTCTGCTCTTCCTTTTCTTTCCCTTTTTTTCACCTCTTCCTTCTTTTTTCTTCTTTGAAATTTTTGTTCATTTCCTTTCTCTCTTCCCCTTTCATGGCCTTCTTTTGTCCTCTCCTCTTCCTCTCTCCACCTCTTCCTCTTCCTTTCCTCCTCCCCTCTCTTTCTGTCTTCCACACCTCATCATCTTCATCTTCCTCTGTGCCTACCCCCTCTTTCTCCTCCCTTCATCCTCCTCTTTTCTCCCTCCTCATCCTCTAGCCCCTCCTTCAGCCCCCCCTTCATATCTATCCTCTCCTGCCTCTTCCTCCTCTTCTCTCTAATCCCTTTTCTTCGTCCACTTCATCCTCTTCTCATCATATTCTACCTGCCTCTTCCTCCCTGAGGCTCTCCTCCTTTCTTTCCCTTCTCCTCCCCATTTTCTCCTTCTTTTCCATTCTCCCCCTCATCTTCTTTCATTTTCTTCTCTCACTCTTCCCAGCTTTCAGCTCTCCTTTATCCGACCCTCTCTTCCTCTTCCTCCTCACTTTCCTCATCCTCTGTTTACGTTCTTCTCCCTTCCTCCTTCTTCCCCCTCCTTATTCTCCTGCTCTTCCCAAGTCTTTCCTCCTTCCTCATCCCTCCTCTTCCTCCTGGCCTCTTACCATGCTCCTCTTTCTCTTCCAGGCCCTCCTCCTTCCTCTTTTCCTTCCGTATTTCCTCATCTTCCTCTCCTCCTCCCTTCCCTTTACAATTGCTCCTTCTTCCTCTTTCTCCCCCTCTTGCTACTCATCTTTTTCCACCCTCCTTGCCTTCTGTCTTCCTCCTCTCCTCCTCATCTTCCTCTGCAACTACTATCCTCTTTTTCTTCTGAGTCCCTGTACTTCCTCTTCCTCTCCCTCCCTCCTCTTTCTCCTCTTTCTGCAGTCTGTCTCCACACTTTCAGCCTCACCTTGGATATACAAGTGGTGTTAAGGGACAAGAATAAGGTGTGTGTGTGTGTGCGCACCTGGTGTGTGTGTGCATTGGGTCTAATATGTGTCTGTGTTGTGAGCAATCCTCCAGTGGCTGCTCAACGCTCCCTTTGTGGCTGCAATAACAGCAGCCGACAGCTTACACCTTGCTGAATACCTCCACTAACAGTGTGTCGACAGCATAGCGCCTCTGAGTGTGAGTGTGTGTGTGTGTGTGTGTGTGAGAGAGAGAGAGAGCAAATCCGAAGCTACCTCGCTACCTATTGGACTTAATAAAGGAGTGTCTCGGTAACCATTACCCCCACAGCCATGCAGAACAAATTACATTTAATGGGGTTTCTTTGCCCCCGCACTCGTTTTCACCGTTCGCTTCAAAATTTCAATTTAGTGCTTAATGCTAAGGTTTCCTTCAATGTATTATAGAGCAATATTATACCAATTACGGCGTCTGCGAACATTAAATTAAATGCATTAGCACAATATTGGAGAGAAAGGCAGCCGTTTGAAACCAGTTCTGTTCCAAAGCGATGCAGGCAAATGATCCGGGATATGAAAGCCGCGCAAAGAGGCTTGACATCGAAATGCAATTACGGTTGTTGTCTTACAGTTTTATCTGTGCTGAATCATTTACTTTTTTATATTCCATATGGATTCTGTGGAGCCGACACTGTCTTCATTTAACACGGTGCAAATCAGTGAATGAGCTCTGGCTCGGTGTGTCAGACTGTGGAGGCTTTATCAAAATGATCTGAGATTAGAGTTCACAGGAGGGAGGTGAACGTTTAACCCCGGCCTGATTAGTGACAACTTCTGAGCCTGTTTCAGTGCTCTAGTGGCTGTTGGTGTACTTGTACTTAAATAGGTTTTAAAGACAGTTATTGTAGTTTTTCACACAGTATTTTTTTTACCATAAACTGTATATAAAGATGGACTACATGACAGCTCCCCAAAAGTGAAGCCAAAACATCTTGATCGCCCCCTGGTGGCTGGTTGCAGTATAGGTCAAATTAAAATGTCAAATATATATCTATATTTTTTAGGTAGTATTTTGTGTGTTCATTTTTCTGATAAGTTTGGTTTTAATGAGTTATGTGATGCTATAAGAAGGAGGTGAAACGGCATGATCGACAGCTGTGATTGACAGCTGCTCTGAGTGAAGTAGTCGCAGCCAGAGGAAATGTAACTTTAACTTTCCATAACCGTCACAGGTCTGTGTAACAGGACGTGTGTCAGTTTGATCATAAGTTATAGAGATGTGTTTTCTTTCTAGCCAAACAGCTACTGTGGTGCTAACGTATCAGCTAGGTGTCTCACGCTATTTACGCAGATCCGTTTTACATTGCAGTCAGTACAGAAAAGCTAAAGCAAGAAGAGCATTGTTATTATTTAACAGCAAATTACCTTCTCATTCATACGTCTGTTAGTATGACCGGACTTTGCTCTACATTCAACCATTACATACATACAACAGGATGTTTTTCCTCTCTGAACCCCCAACCACCATTGACTAAGTGCCTTGCTCACCACTTCAAACCAGCAGGGCAGCATCATCTCCAGATACTCTCTCAAAGGCCACATGTGAGGTGTTTGCCCCCCCCCAGCGAGGGGAGGAACCAAAGCCTACAGCGGCGGAAGCAGTCCGGGTAAAGACAGAGAAGAAAAAAAAAACAGATGGCTGGCCGGGGACCAAGTCGGGGACCGGTCACGTGACGGGGCGGCGTGCCATGGAACTTCCTGCTCGCTCTCCCTTTCTGTCGCAGCAGTTGGTGTCACTACTCGCGCCGTCTGCGTGAATTCGAGGCCCCGGCTGAACAGATTGGCCAGTCGGCGAGGATCATTCGCAGAAAACTCTGCTAATCTCCCACCGGCTGCCTCGACCACACTCACATACACTGTCTCTCTTTCTGCCTTCCCTCTCCTCAAAACTGTGTCGAGGGAGGGCAGAGGATTTACTAAACATGTCATCATGAGCTCCGTTCCAAACCGAGATACCCACCGTTCGGAAAAAAAAGAGAAATACCTACTCTTACAAAATAATGCTCTCAAGTTTTTGACCATCTTAAAGGGATATTACACCACATTTATGCATGTGAGTGTAGCAGGACTGCTCTGTGCTTCTGAAGCAGAGGTTTCTGTAGGGCTACAACTAAAGATTATTTTCAATGTTGATTTGTTTCTCGATTAATGGATCAGTTGTTTGGTCTATAAAATGTCAGAAAATGGTGAAAAATAAATACATAAGAACAATAAGAAATCATAATGCTTTCCCTGTTTTTGACAAACTTTCTAATAGTCACTTCAAACAAAGGCTCTGTCTTAGTGGCCCCACGTCCCTTTAGACCCTTGAGCTTGTGCCTGTTTGTTAAACATGATGTTTTCACCCTGCTCCATTTCTTGAATCACAATCTACTGTAACAATGTGTTAAAGCTGCATCTAAGATGCCTAGATTTCAAGCTAAATCCAAACATAAAATCTTAAAATCGGTCTTTTTCTGTGTTTCCCTTCAGCATCCTTCCTGCGTCCAGCCTGGTGGGGTTTTCCTTTTTTTTGAGTGTGTGTCTGAGAGGCGAGCGGAGCCGAGCATGAAAGTGACTTCCTCGATCATCTCTGCAGCCCGCGGCGTTCTCTTCAATCCCTCCATCGCCGTGATGGACTTCAGGGTCACGACTCGCTTCCTCCTGGAAACTCGCCTTCACTGAGAGGAGTCTTAAGATGGTGAGAACACACACTCATGAACACACACACATAGGCAGGCAGGAGCACATACAAACACCTCATATACACTATCAGACAACACACCTAAAGATACATTCACTGATATATATTTTAGTTGTGTAAGTGTGGTTCATATGTAGGACAATTGCTCACAGATGTACACATATTAAGGTAGCATATAAATAATAAAGATGAAAGAATTTTTACTCTGTTTGAGGTGTAAACTGGTTATCCAGAGCACCAACAGCTAACGACTCCATAAACTGAGACGCTACGTCGCTGCTCTTCTCCGTCTCCAACAGCATCTCTCATGAATTTAATAAGAATAGCAGTAAAAGTCAGTAAAGCTCGGCAGCACTGCTGTGTGACATCGCTGTGTGAGCTCTTTGAGTCTTTACTAGAGAAATACTTCCCGTTAAAGGGCCACTCTGTCTTTTCTTTTAAAGGAATACAGAACAACATATATGTTCTGCTTTTATAACGCGAATATCCCATTTTTTAAGCGGGTGTTCACGTCTAAAGGAGAAGTCTAATATTGTTTTTTCAAATCCAAACTATTTGTTTCAAATTTCATTTTAAATGATTCAATTTTGAAAGTTGAAAACAGCTCAAATATTTCTCACAAATCCATATATTCTGTAGCTTTGCATCCAGAGTCATCACATACACATACAGTGTAACTTGGCAGCTATACAAGCATTAATCAACACAAACACAAAGACAGATTTTATGTTTCAAAGTAAAGTTTTAGACCTTAAGACATCTGCAGTCATCACATGTCTCCGTTTTCTGTCTGAAAGTTATCGTTTTGTATTGAAATCACGTTTCAGGCTCTTGGCTCCGGCTTTAAGTCCAAAATCTGCACAATTACGAGGAACAAGAGCAGAGGTCAGAGTACCAGAGTAGAGTTTAGTTTTTCCAAACGCAGAACAATTCATGTCTCCGACCTCTAAAGGAGACAACAAGCAGCATCATAAATTATGCTTTATTCATGCTTAGTTCGTTTTTTCTCTGTTAAAAACACACTAATCGTATCAGCTACATTATTATAGTACTACTCACCATTACACCCTCTGTGGATTCAGCTCATACTGATAGAAAGGAGAAGTTAAACTGTATAAAAGTTATTTATATGCTGTAATGTTGACAGTCGTCTGTCCCAGAGATGTTTCCTGGAGGTGGGATGTTAACATGAAGAGATGAAAATGTGGCAGCAGTTGTTGACTCTGTGCCGGCTGGTCACCAGCTCTCAGTATCTCATCTCATTTTCAACTGGCTGAACAACTTCAGGGTTGATTATGTTCCTCTCGTGGAGGAGACGGGCAGCAATCTGGAGATGTGACCTCTCATCTTAGAGAGGAAGTGGTGGGTGTGTGTGTTGCCACCTGTTTGTGGTATTCTTTCAAAGTTTTGCACATTTTCACTTTACAAATGTAGCAGTTTTAAGCCCAACCATGTTGTTTTTTTCCTAAACCTAACTATAGTTGTTTTATTGCCTGAACCTAAGTGTTTGTGTTTAATTGACAACATTAAGGACGTGTTTACTGCAAGCAAAAAGTGACGCCGAGGGGTCTGACAAAGCGGCAGTATGTGACGAGTTGGGACCTCCACACCTTTGTTCTATGTTTCACTTCATAAAGGAAACTTTACATTTGCATTAACGTGGAAAGCTGGCATGCAGGCACTGCAGAATTGTCCAATATGGATGTATTTCATAGGACTCTGGGCTGGTTAGTTCAGTCAGTAGCAGAGTCCTTACTAAGTAGTTGACTTTTGAACTGGTGTGTCTAATGTTGCTCCTCCATTAGAACCTGTTAGAAACGGCCTCTGCCCTTCAGAGTGTAACCCCAGCAGTGAGATTAGGCCCGCTGCTGCCCTCACAGCCGCTCCGCCCGCAGAGAAATGTGTGTACAAGTGAAACTCCGCTGTGCGACAAAGCCACACTGGATTTATTAAAATCCACTCCAAAATGTACTCGTGCTTTATCCGGCAGAAAACGAGAGCACCGTTTATACCTCTTGGCGGCGGCTGCGAGGCGGCTGAGGAGACGAGCACCCAGTGTACTTTAAATGTGTGAAATGTGGCGAGGAGAGGCAGCGGGGACCACCAGGTGCTGCCTCTCCACCTCGAGCCGGCCGAGGAGCGCTTCTCCTCTCCAATAACCCAAAGGGCTGAGATGCCACTCGCAGCAGCCGAGCCAAAAGACATTTCAAGTGTGCACTTCAAAGGGGCCTTGGATTATGTTCGCGCACAGTCTATCCTGAGGGGATCCTTTGAAGGGAAACTTACTGCAGAGCCACTGGTGGCCGCTCAGTTTCTCTCTGTGTGTGTGTGTGTGTGTGTGTGTTTGTTTGTTTGTCTAAACCCATTTTACTCACTGCTCTTGCCACTGTGCTGTGGTGTTGGGAGGGGGTTCCTCCTGCAAAACTTTATATGTAAACAGAATTTAAAGAGTTTTACTCCAAAAAGTAGAGAATTCACTTTCGGAATATGAAGCTTAACTTCCGCATTTCTAAAACAAGGAGATCATCAAAATAGAGCATTAATACCTGCTACGTGTTAGGAACATAATGTTTATGACAATAAGTTTACAACGTGGATCTTATAAACGTTAGGGGAGGGGGAAAAATCGATACAGCATAGTATCGCGATATTTTGCGTGGCAATATTGTATCAATACACAGACGCCAAGTATCGATCTTTTATTATATAAACTATTAATCTCTTAAGAATTCAACGGACGCTATTCTGTCTTTCAGAGGTTGTAGTGGGCTCAGTCTTAGAGCTAGAGTGAAGACACTGGTATCATATGAAACTGGAAAACCTCAGGAATCCATTGGTACCAACCATGTTCTGTTAACTCATCGGGAAGTAGGATAAATAACGCTCTAAATTTATGCAAAATTTTTGCGAGGAAAAACTGGCATGACCATTTCAAAAGGGGTACCCTTGACCTCTGACCTCAAGATATGTGAATGAAAACTCTCACTCCTAGTAAACATGAAGTCAGAGGTCCCTCCGAAATACTATAAATCAGTTTTAATTGTCAGCTATTTAGTACAGAGAGAGGTCCACATTTCATATTTTGAACGTATTCATATTACACTGTAAGTTATGTAAAGTAGTATAACGCTGATATGCATGCTTCTAGGCTTAAAATGTTCATCATTTTACCTGCCAAACACTTAGTTACCTTTAATTATGTGGTATGAAATAGAAACTCTTTGATCAAAATGAATTTATAACATAAATCTAAAGATCAAATGTTACTCAAAAATACTAGAAATTCATTTTGGAATGTGGTTGCTGAGCAGAGAGAGATCCAGTTTGTCATTTTGGAAAGCGGAGACCTTGATTTGCAGGTTCTCCAGCGACCCGATGTAACATCAACTTTTTCGATTCAGTTCAGCATTTCTTCACGTGTCACTGCAGCGATGCAAAGGTGGCGGCTGATTAGCAGCTAACAAATTGCACGGCGCCGAAGGGAGGCAACAAACATCTGTAGGACACCTGCAGCCGCCGACGCCAGGATATGAAACACCGCTGAAAATAAAGGGACGCGGGGGGGTGTTAGGGAAAGAGAAACAACGGCAACTCTGGCAGGCGATTATCATAATTAAAGCCGCATCAATTAAAGAGGTCAATCACTGCGCGGCTGCCACCTTCCTCCGCAGATGGTGAAATTTGTTTAGAGCTGCCTCCTCCTTCCTGACACTGCAGAGGGACGCAGACAGAGCTGCTCTTTACCAACACTCTGATAAATAAACACACAGATGTAAGAGCACAATTACCTTCAACATACTACCAGTTTAAATGCATACTGATGGGAAAAAGGAGTCTAGATTAAAAATGAAACAACTTCAGGATGCTGACAAATGATGACATGGACATTTATCAATGAAGGTTCATATTTAAGGCTTTATTACTGTAATAAACTACTGTATGGTAGGGGTGGGAATCACCAGAGGCCCCACCATACAATATTATTAAGTAAGAGTATTGAGATATATTGCGATTTATTACCTTGTTTCAACTGTAAATTATGCAGTTTGTCAACATCTGTTTTATCTACTTAGATACAGTTTTCACTCTCAGAGTTTTCATTCACATATCTTGAGGTCAGAGGTCAAGGGACCCCTTTGAAAATGGCCATGCCAGTTTTTCCTCGCCAAAATTTAGCGTAAATTTGCAACGTTATTTAGCCTCCTTCCCGACAAGCTAACATGACACGGTTGGTACCAATGGATTCATTAGGCTTTCTAGTTTCATGTGATACCAGTATCTTCAGCTGTCAGACTGAGCCCAAGACAATATAGCGGCCGAATAAATAAATTAAAGATCGATACTTGATACCTGTGTGTCGATACAGTATTGCCACGCAAAATATCGCGATACTGTCGCAATTTATTTCCCCCACCCTTATTGTCTGGTATAAGAATAGTGCTGGATTTAGGTATGGTTGGGTTGAAATTAGAGCTGTCAAAGTTAATGAGATAATAATGCGTTAACACAAGTCATAGTCAAGTCAGCACACTGACACACTGACAGCTGTTGTTGCATGTTGGGCTGCAGTTTGCCATGTGATGATTTGAGCATATTTTTGTTATGCTAAATGCAGTACCTGTGAGGGTTTCTGGACAATATTTGTCATTGTTTTGTGTTGTTAATTGATTTCCAATAATACATATATACATCTATTTGCATAAAGCAGCATATTTGCCCACTCCCATGTTGATAAGAGTATTAAATACTTGACAAATCTCCCTTTAAGGTACATTTTGAACAGATAAAAAATTTGCGATTAATTTGCGATTAATCTTGATTAACTATTTTAATCGATTGACAGCTCTAGTTAAAATACTAAACATGAAACAATCAGTATAGACTAATCTGGGGAAAATAAGGTTCCATCTTTTATTGGCAAAAAGATAAATTTTATATACCGTATGTGATGCAATCCCATTTAATAACATTTCTATTTAAGTCTCAACTGAAAAACATGATGATGCTTTTAGAGCCAAGTGTTTTCTGTATGTTGGCGTGGCAGCAAATGCAGTGTCCAAATTTAAAATACACTTACATATTCTATTGCTTGACTACACACTGGTAAACACTGGTGAAGCTAATATTTCTATTTGCAGGGAGAAGCTGTGAACTCCAGCGGCTGCAGAGTGAAGTAGGATCTGCTTCCGGGTCCCGGAGGTCCACCTTAAAGCTACGGGGAGTGATTTGCTGCGGCAGCTTCGGCCAAGGTAGGAGCTGCATTTAGCATCTTAATCACGCCAGCCTGGTGAAAGGAAATGCAGAAGAAGATAGACCGATAGAAAAAAATAGCCTTCCAGTCTTGTAATTTCCCAGTAATTGCTTATCAGTATCGGTATCTGGCCTTTCATGGTCGCTTCAGAGTTTCATGGGTGTTGATGAACACATGAGCCAACGCTGGGATCAAACACGCGAAGTGGTCTCAGATTCTCTCGCCGTGAGGTCATCTCTGTGCCGTAAACAAAAGGGGCGGAGCTGTGGCTCCGTTTAAAGCAGCCGCTGACCTGCGAGGGGAAGTGTGGGTGGGTGTAGCGGGCTGCGGGGCCCCGGCGGGGGGCCGGCTTCCACCCAAGATGAGGACTGACACCGGGGTTCAGGGGTTAATTTGTGTAACAGGCGAATTTGCATACAAATGAAAAATGACAGAATTTTTCTGTTCTCCGCAACTTTCAATGTCATCCGCATCAAGCCGGGCCTATCTGCCGCCCCCCCCATCCCCCCCTGCACGCCGTTTGAAGAATATTCATTACTTGTGAAGCTGGGGCACCTTGTTTGCTATTAATCTCCACCGCAGGTCAATGACTTAATTTGCTCAACTTTATCAGTGGTGCCATTCACTTTTTCTTTCTTCCTCCGCCCGTCCGCTCCCTTTGTAGCTCTTTCTAAAGTGTTCTCATTGCCTCTCTTCATAGAGAGCCGCTAAGCTTTTTAAAGCACAACAAAGGCACAGTAACTCTGGTCTCTGAAAGAGTTTTGAAGACATAAATGAATTACTTGAGAGGGAAATATACGCCGGCCCTCTAGATTGCTCCTTCTTCTCTTCTCCCGCAACGCCCAACAACTTCTGGAGAGATTTCCTCTCAAATCTCCCTCTCTTTCCTCCCCTCCCCTCCTCTCTTCCTCTTGATTGGATTGATTGTTTTTCTAATCCAGGGGAAATTACTTGCAAAAAGGGGGTCACATAATCATGGTGAAAATAGTGAAGAAAGGGGGAGAGCTTTCCACTGAACGGCTGCACATACGTAGGTGGATCCTGCGTACAGTACGTCTTGTCTATTTTCCAATTAAATGCCTTTTCAGATAAAGCCACACAACACTCTGAAGACCTGTTTGATCTTAGACATTCATTTACTGATAGTTTTATGAAACACGCTCCCTGGAAATGAGTTAGAACATTAATCAGATATCGATAACAAATCAAGTCTATTAGTTTGTACCCCAGTCTTCAACATGTATGCCACCCACAGCTGAGCTGAGCTGAAAGATGCTAAAACCGTTCATATTAGTCAGTTTTTCCATAGCTTATGCAAAAGTTCTGATTAGTGCAGCTTTAAAAATATGCTCTTACTTCCTTAACCCTTTAAAAACCACCTCTCGCAGGTGGCCGCATGATCCTGTTTAAATCAATGTAAAATAAAAACCATAGTAACTAGAGCATTCATTCTTTTTGCAGCAGAGAGCTAAGGCTTCTGTCTTTCGCATCATCATTGTACGCTTGTGATGACATCGTTACGTTATGTTACGTGCGGTACAAAACGTGGTACAAAATGCAGTGACAACACGTGGTTGTGCCAGAGTATTGCCCTTAAGGCCCAGACACCAACATCAGAGAACTAGCGGCGATGAAGGCCGGCTGTTGCGTAGCCTCACGTCTCCTTTGTCTTGGCCAACAAGTTGTACTCGAACACACCACAAAGACTACAACCGACGGCCAGTTAGCACATACATTCTGCGCCTGCGTGAGAGGAAATAACTCTCCATACCAGCACGTTTGTCTCTAATCATCATTCAAAAAGGGAAACAGGAAGACCGAGGACGGCGGATATACAAGCCGCTGTTATGATACGTACATGGGTTCAGTCAGATGGAAGAAGAAGTGCTCGAGTCCAGTTTAGCTCCAGTGTGCATTTCAACAATCAGGCTTATTTAAACAAAGTATCTCCGCATGTTTCACTTCCTCATAAATACACTTCCACTGTATACTCCGTGGATTATACATTTCTTTAATCCCTAATCGGTTGTTTAGGCTAAACTGACCAAACAAACTAGGAGTTCGTCGTCGGGCTTTCCTTAGACATGCATGATGTATGACACAAATATGGAGGGATTAAATGCTTCCATCTATACTGCGGAGTATTAAAGGAGCATTACACAATATCTGAGAATGCATAAGTTTGTTTATCTCACCATACGATGCACGTCTGGCAGAGCGGTGACGTTTGTTTACCTTCGACAATATTTGAGAGTCTGTAAGTGAATCCTTACAACATATTCTACCATCCGGCTAAACGCGCTCCCAAAGAAATGACTTTGGTTGTTTGCCTCCTGCAGGCGTTCTGAACCGCCGAAATCAAAATTCCCAGCTTCATTAAATAACTCCTCCTTCTTCAGGAGAGGAAAGTTGAAGGGAAGGCAGAAAAGTGAAAGAGATAAAGTATAAAGCATAAAGCAAGAGAGTGAGGGAAAAAAAATGTCTTGTGAACCATTGTTTGGATCTTTATGCAAAAAAACCCCTTTGTGTTTCAAACTCTTGATCCCCATAGGCAAAGGAGAGGAGTGTATTGATCTGTGCTGAAAGGAGACGGCCCTTTCATCACGCTTCCTCCTCACCTTAGACGGCTTTGAGGGCGCTCCTTCAGGATCGCAGCACCCTCGCCTGGCTACCGGCCAGAGATTAGCGCGGCGATAACCTCCCCAACCCTAATAGGTAGCGAACGAAAGCAGAGGCTGTCTAATTAGCGCTGATCAAAGCGGAGGACTTTATCCCCAAAACAAACCTGCACATTTGAATGTGCTAAGGAGAGGGGAATGAAAGGGTGGAGGAGGTGAAGGTGGAAGGAGGAGGAGGAGGAGGGGAGAAGTTGGAGGTTTTTGATGATGATATGCACAGCCTCGCCCGTTCACCATTTCTTCTTTGCTACTTCATCTGCATGCAGATATGGAAGCACAGCGAGGGCTGGGAGAGGTTATTCATGAGATAAGGCATTTACGGTTTATGGACTACGGTTTTGAAGCCTCGATTTTGGCGTTTTTTGTTGTCACCATGTTGGTTTTTAGCTGTCGCCATTGTGGCTCTTGGCTGTCGCCATCTTGGTTTTTAGCCGTCACCATCTTGGTTCTTGGCCTTCGCCATCTTGGTTTTTGTTTTGGTAGCGACCTGTCAATCACAAGGTAGCCCCGCCCTAAAGCATCCCCTGCTTTATGGTCTATTTGACTCTAAATGGGACCATAATTTACTAAAAGAACATCATGCTGTATTGAAGAAGACTTGAAACTAGCGACTGAGACCATAAACTCATGTTTACAATGTTTACTGAGGTAATAAATCAAGTGAGAAGACGCACAGACGCTCCTCAGATCAGCTACGGTACCTTGATTCCTTCTTCTATCTGTATAGCGTGTTTGGTGTGCGACCAATGTGTGTTGCACTTTAGTGTTGTGGAGTGAATATTATTTATCATCCAGATGATATCCAAAATATTGTTTTTTTTCATCAGTTTTTTCGTCGATCCCAAACGCAACAGTGAAATGCAACAAAACACTCATTTTTGTTGCCAGTCGCCTAGCAACAGTAACCTCATGACTAGAAACATTTGAACAAGAAGCAGCATTTGTTCAGGATTTCCCCTGACAAATACAGATGGTGAAAGTAAAACCAACATAGAGTTTCTCAGTAAGGTGTCGGTCGACCACCAGCCTCCACTACTACTCAAAGTCTGCTCTTCATCTTCCTCTTCATTCGTTACTTTTCTCCTCTCGTTCAGGCTTTACCTTCGCTGTCTCAGTTCTTCAGTTTCTTTTGAAGGCAGCATCTGTTCTGAAACCAAAGTCTTTCCTGGTGGTGCAGCTCTAACCACAATGAAGTCATAACGCCGCAGCTTCAAAAAGCCAAATCTGACGCCTGTCTGACTGCACTTTGAGATAAGAATCGTACTAAAGGTTTTTCTGCACCGGATAAGACGCCAAAAGTCGTCTGTGAAAGCAATTAGCGTGATTGCAGAGAGGAAGGAGAAAAGTGCAAATGTGTCACCGCTCAAGACATCATACACTAAGTGACTCTTTAATGGCCGTACACGGAGGTACGAACGTCTGCGTTGCAGACCGAGATGGAAACCAGCAGTGGGATTTATCTGGTGAACTGGGCCGGTTTGTTTCTGCCATCCCGTCGTCTACTTTGCTCTTCCAATTGGAGTTTAAGTGTTTTCTTCATTAGTTGCTGTTTCTTTGAGGGTCGGAGCCAAGCGGTGCTGATGAGGAGGCTGAAACGCAGCCGCAGATGTGTGTCGAACCTCATCCCATTTACTGTCAGACGTTTGATGCAAATGTACAAATTGCCACGACTGTGAATGTATTTGAAATTTGATCACATTTCATACTCGGCCTCTGCCCCCCAGAACTTCCCTCGCCATCAACGCCCTGAGTTTTCTCCTAATGAATTCCTGATAAAAGAAAGTTTATTTTTCCATATTTTTTTTTTTTACTTTTTTGTATTAAATTGACACATTCCCAGCCGTTCGAGGCCACCGGGATATGTGCCGTGTCCTAATCTTAATGGAGGGAGCACATTCGGCGGTCCGGTTTTGCATACATTTCCCAAATATTAGATGTGAAGTGTTTGGCCTCACAGCTCAGGAAAGTTGAGACTTTTTTAACTAGATGAACACATGCTCCGATTTCACTTCCAACTGTCTCTGTGCTCTGTATTTAAGATCTACCTGTGATCCTCTTTCCTCTGGCGTTAAACATACGCTCCAAACATATGCTCCGCGCGACATATGCTCCGCTGAAGCTGCTGTTTTGTGCCAGTATACAATCGTGGATGTTTAAATTTGAATTTCAAGCGTTCGGCACCTTTCTGTGAATTTAAATGAATCAGGATCATATCGGAGAAAAATTAGGAATTTCACGCCCTGTGAGGCAAAATGGCATCCAGGGAAGTCATATGACTACAGTACAGTATGTGCATGTCTGTTTATTCATCTACGTGTGTGTGTGTGTGTGTGTGTGTGTGTGTGTGTGTGTTGGAGGGAGGATTATTACCCATTGCCTCCGTGCATTAAGCCTCCCCTCATCCAGTGCCAAAGGCCTGACCCAAATATGGCTGAAAGACAACATGTGACCTGCTTAGCGTTTCACCCCCGGCTCCGCTAGCTCCAGGCTGTGGTGGTGGTGGTGGTGGTCCGGTGTAGCGGGGGGTGGGGGGTTGGCGGTGTGCAGGGAAGGTGGGGAGGTGGGAGGGGGGGGGGGGGTTCAGTCTATTAGTGGGAGAAAGCACAGATGCCGGCAGATGGCTAACATATTGTCCAGAGCTGACCCGAGTGCAGAATAATTACTGGAAAGTTCAGCGCTCTCAGGTCTGCAGCCTGACTTCACCTCCGGTCAGCGACGGTTGGAGACACAGAATTAGTACACAATCCTTCTGTTCAGTAGTTTAAATATGAGGCTGAACGCCGTCATATCGCTAGTGTAGAGTACAAAACATTCCTCATTTTAGTGAGTTGGTGCTGCTGAAGATTTACCGTTGGCTTCTTATGTTGCTCCTGTTACATATAGAAATAAAAACTAGCAACCTTTCTTATCACTCCCTTTATTTTATGATGATCGTTTCATCCGGAAATAATTTCAGTTTGAAAATGTTGAAACTTGAAATCTACTATAAACTAAGGAAATCTTAGTCGACTAACATCAAAACAACCGATTAGTTGACTAATCAACTAAGAGGAGGCATCCCTAATAAAAATAAAATTAATTTCTACTAAATATACGATATAGAATAGGACCATAGCTATTCAACAAGAAAGAAAGCCAATAAATAAATATACCATAGTAGAAAAATGGCTGCAAAATGTTATAAAACATTTGCATTAATAATATTCCACTTGATATCTATGCATACATGCCTCCATATACAAAGTTTTTATACTTCTACTTTCTAGTTTGAAGACACTTACTTGTAAATAATGTTAAAGAAGTTGATTTCAGCTGGAAAAAGGCTCAAATATTCTCTCTGCATAGGCAGATTTTTGTCACTGGCTTTAAGACAATAAGGTTTTAGGAATGAGCTGATAAGTTCTAGGTTTTTACTGCAGAACTGCAGTTATGAAAGTGTTTATAGGAGAGCAGTAATGTGCTGCTCAATGTAGAGGTACAGTACACGCTTATGAGGTGTAACATTAAATCTGTAAAATAGCAGCTTCAAAGCACTTTCCCGTTATGTGTTTCTAGGCCTTCTTATGAAAATCTGCATTATTGTATCCTCCTGTTTGTGGTGCAGACACATAAATAAGTTAAAGAGCAAAAGAAAAGTCTGCACATATCGCTGTATATTCACACATGCAACACTTTATATCCGTGTACTTTAGCGTCGGCCTTTCATCGCTGAAACTGAGCTGTTTATGAAACTGCACTCCGTTCGGTGACCCGATCACACACACATGGATGCAAATGTGTCTGTTGGCTATGAAAAAGCTGTCTGTACTCATTTGTAGTGTCGGGCCCGAGGATAGATCAGATCACGGCGATGGCGGCTGCCCCCCCCCCCCCCCTCCCAGCCGGGGCCCAGGTAGCGCTGCGGGGCCCCCCCCGTTCAGTCAGCACGCTGCAGATGCTGCTCCCGATCGGGCTCCGTGTCCCCCAAACGTCCCCGATGCCACGAGACCAGACACATTACTGCTGCGGTGACGTTAAAGCCACCAGAGAGGACTGTAAACCCTGAACTGTTAGTAAATATAGCCGCGTTACGGCGCCCTCGGTGGCAGTAGACACACAGCGATGTATTGTTTATGTCGCCATAATGCAGATCTGCCCTCATTGATGTCTCGTCACCGGAATTTATTCGCCGGCGCACAATTGATATGGATCGAGAGTCGACCTGCAACAGTCTGCAGACATTAATGTAAACAAGGTTGATGTGTGCCGAGGCGCAGTTATCAGCGTCCGCGCACGGAGGCGGGTTCAAAGCAGCGCACGGCGGCGGCGGCGGCTACAATAACAGACAAAACAAGCCCGTGGCCCGACGACGGATGAATATACATTAACTCATAGCAGCGCTCCCCCTTTTGAAAGGCCAGAATTCATTTCATGCTAATGATAATGACAATAATTCACAATGGACAAGAGAGGAGGCCTTGCAAAACAACTGCGTTCCCCTCTTAATATGATCAGTCGTGATGATTCTCTCCACGATAATGATTCATCAAACGATTCAGCGGCGGTCACAAAAGGGCTCCAGTCATTAATAAAAGAACAGAGTCAAAGCACCTTGGGGATCTTTTTTTTTTTCCTCCTCTCCCCCTCTCCCTGCATTCGGACCTACTTATCATTAAAGCAACGTAAAAAGTGTCTGTTACATCTGAATGAAATCTCATTGTTGGATTTCAAGATGTGAATAAAATTCCATTTCAAATTAGGCCCCATTAGCATCACTAAGAGTCGTAAGATTCGGGTGACCTTTTCGTTCCGGATATCTGGATCTTGGAAGTTTCTCTCCCTTTCGTTTACAGAAGTGAAGGAAGGTCTCCTCTCTTCTTTCTTCCTTCTTCCACACAGAGATTTGACCTCCAAAAGGAAGATATCCAGCGTGTGAAGAAAGGGTCGACACCTATTTTACTTAACAAAATAAATTCAAAAGCTGCGCTGATTCGTCAGATCCTTGTTTAAATTATCACCTGTCACTCAGTCTTCTTCCTTTGGTTTTATCTCAAGATTGGCACAACTGCTGCACATCAAACTCTTATTGTTTAGTTCTGTAAATTTCATTATTGTTGTCTTGTTTTATTCTTTCTTTTTAACTTTTAAAGAGGCATTTTACCAGTTCACTTTACTTGTCATGAGGAGCATTGCTAAGCCTGTTAAACCTCAAGTTTATAGCAGAAAGAGATTCAAACTGGGGACGAAGAGTTAGAAAGACGAGGAAGTTTAGCAGGCAGGGAAGGTCTAGTGTAATATGCTATTGAGTTGCTTTATTAGAATTATAGCATCCAGCTATTTTTTAGCTCAAAGCTAGGGTTGGTAGTGCTGTTCAAATACATATTTTTGTTATATTTGTTGAAATTCTCGTTTCATCCCGACAGCAATCAATAAATCAAATGCTCTGACAAAATAAAAGAAAGAAATCCGGTATCTGTGGCTGTTGCAGGACTGTAATACGCTCTTCCACAAGCTGCTAGCTAGACTTGCGTTGTTAGACAGTTCAACATCTCACTCAAAAATCAAGCAATTTAAGCGCATTTAGGACATTTGAGTTACCAAGCTGCATTATCAAGACACGTCTAGAATCAGTATTTGGTATGAAATATGAAACCAAAGTGAGTATTTAGAGCTGCTAAAGGAAACTCTGTCATGAAGTGGAAGGTTGGATGGTAGTTTGTTTATAGCAGGAACACAAAGGATGAAATGAAATGGACATTTATTTATCTGACATCCTCAAAGGCCTTTGGATATTATTGTTAATTATTGGAATGAGACTGAACTCGGATGAGAATACAGGACAGGAGGAGAGAAAGATGGGAAGAAAGAGAGGAAGTAGAAAGGAGGAAGAGGAGGAGGAGGGGGGGACGGGGACGCAGCAGTTCGGAGGTCAGACCAATAAACAAACAACGCATCGATTTCCTGCCGCTCTCCGCCGTTCCTGGGGAAACCCCCCTCGCCTCCACCGTCAGGTTACACTCATCTCCACTTATGTTAAAGACACTCCTCTCGCTGGGGGAAGCCCTCCCTCCCCCCCCCTCCGCCTCATCCCTGGTTAATAGCATCCTTCGGACATCTCCCGGGGACGGTGCATCTGAGGTGAACCACTACCAGAGATTGGTAATCATTTTATTAGAGGAAGTCAGAGCCGGGCTTCCACTCAGAGAGACGGATAAATGGTCGGGCCTGCGGATCAGAAGCTCTCAGCCTGTTTACACCAAGGAAATAAACAGCGAGGCAGAGCTCAGATCTCTTTCTGCTTCACCCTGCGTGCTTTAATGGCGCTACACTATTATTATTTGCACTTATAAAACCCTGAAACACTTCGAAAACAGCTATAAAATAACTCAACGTTGACTTGGTTTCACACAGGACACGAACGGTGGTGTCCTGGGTGAAAGTCCTGTGTTTGTTGGACCCGTCCATCCTCCCCTCCCACCCGCCCTAAGCAGACTTTCTAACTATTTAAACTACGTCAAGGGTGAAGGGAAAATGGTTTCACCCAAAACAGTCAGTTGTAATAAGCGCCTGAACGCTGTGAACATCCCAGATTAATGAGATCCAACAGTAATACAAGGTGGACTTTCCTCCTCTCGGGACGACTGGCAGGAAATAACCTCACATCTTCGTTTTTCTCTTTAATTTCACGATCATAAAGTGCTGAGCTTTCTTCCCCCCTCTCGTATTTCCATCCTATAGCCTGTCCTCCACCACAAAAGTCGAGAAATGGGAAAGCGTTTTTTCTCTCCCTGTGTTTTTAATCCCTTTGCACCCTAATTGGCCTCTCTTTACTGTGAAGTGAGTTCAATCTGCAAGCAGATAAAACAAGTGTTGGGTGAGGGCGCAGGCACCGTGGCACTGTGTTCCCAAGCATGAAGTGAGCGGTTTTGAACTAATATCCAAGCCTCTGCAATTAAAAGGCTCCAGAGTCGTTAAAGTAACTCCCTTTTTTTTTTTTTATCCTCCCCTGGAATACCGCTTCACCTATTCTCTGCCGCAGATGAGACGGTGATAGCCGCTCTCAGATCTGCACCTCTCGTCCGTGTGAATGCAGATTGGACCGATTACAGCGGGGCCCGTTCATTTGTCATTCGCAGGCCAAACACGGCCTTTCATCACGTCAGTAAGTCGAGTATCGAGTGGTGCGGCGGGCGACGCCGTGCGTGACCCCTTTAGGAGAGGCGAAGAATGGGCCGACAGGACCCTTTTGTTGCGGGGTGATTTCTTACGAAGCCTCGGCCCACCCATCCAAACACAATGGCGCTGTTGTGTCGGTACCGGGATTAACAACGACTGGTATTGATCCGCCGTGTCTTTCTTCCTCCGTGTCCGTGTGAGAGGCCGGTCAATATCTGCAAGCTTTGATTTCTTTGTGGCCGTCTCTCAAGCGATGCTCTAATGTTCTCACTGAGAGGGCAGGAAAGGTTTGATATGACGGTTCCTCAGCAGACGGCTTACTTAAAGAAGCACTTAGAGCAAAGGAATGTGATGAGACTGATTAAATAATTTCAGTAAGTATTAGGTGTCTATTAGTCTACGTTGTCTAGCCAGGATATGATGGAGGTTCATCCCTGATCATTGATGTGATTTTAATAGTTTTTGGCACAGAAGAAGAGGGTTTATCAGGCTTTGGGTGCACAAACAATACTTGTTAGTAGGATGCATTATTGGTCGATATTTCCATGGAGTTTGGTGGCAATAATAAATACATTTAAGACTCTCATGAGTCAATTTCTGACATTAAATTATTACAAATATGGGAAAGAAGAAACAGTTCAGGGAAATCCAAATATTACAGATTTTATAGAGATTTTTAAATACCAATAACTTTGATAAAAGTGATACACACAGAAACAGTAGGCACAATAATAATGAATGCACTCCGAACACTATCAAGAACTCGCATGAGTCACATGGAAGTTAAATTTTGGCAGAACATATTGAAACAGCTCTTTAGTATGTGCCAGATTAACTGCAGGGCACATATAATACTCTTTAAAAGCCTATTTGTTGCTTTCATGTTCATTTAAAGCCCAGTTTTGAACTGGAAATATCTAACAGCGAGTTAAAATCCAGATTGTTTTGCCCCGTCTTTGCCACACATTTTGGCAGAGCCTCTCCAGCGCCGTAATATCCGTGTTCGTTTATTCATTTGTTTGTCTGTTTACGTTATGTGTTTGCTTATTTATCCATCTCTTTATTTTTTAATGAGTTGAAAATCCACCAGAGAATCGGGGCTATGAAAGTTTAAAACGTGTACAGTAGCAGTGAGGGGAACGTATTTACATTGAAGCTGGCCACAATCTCAGAAGATCCTCAAATGTAGGTTAGAACTGCAAAGTTAATATGCAAATGTCCTTATCTGCTGGGATTCACAAACAACCGTCATCCTGATTGATTTAATAAACTGCTTTTATCTTTCAAAGTGTTAATTAGGAGAGATGGGCCTCGCTTTGAATCGCAGCTTTCTGTGGCACATTTGAGAGCTTTCAGACAAAGAGAAACTTTCCGTCCCTTAACATCACTGAACTCGCAGCTTCTTCAACATTTTGCAGCTTGTTGTTGTTTCTGAGGCACAAAGCTTCCCTGTAACACTGAAATACACTGTGGTTATAGACTGTCTGCCACCCGTATAGTACATGCTTTCTGCAGTTTGATTACATACTGTCATCGTGGACGGATTACTAGACGCAAAACGACCAAAAACAGACGCAAAACGTCTAAAATGAGACGCGTAGTGACCAAAGAGACACAAAACTACCAAAAAGAGATGTAAAGCGACCAAAAAGAGACGCAAAATGTCAACAAAGACACGCAGAACAACCAAAAAGAGACAGGATACGACCACAAAGGGACGCAAAACGTCTACAAAAAGATGCAAAATGACCATTAATATGTCTCTTTGAATCTGTGGCTCTTGTTCTTCTGTAGGAGGGTGGGGGCCGGTCTGTTCCCAGGGGCCCACTGTCTCATAATCCATCCATGACTGTCATCATCATTATCACATAACCGATCAACACCAAACTATAGTCTTCTGTGTGACGTCAGTGGATTTGTACCATTCTGATTTAAATGTAGGTGCCGCGGTTAGAAATATCACCAGAATGAGTCTTTTATTCCCAGAATACGTCTTTTTCTCTCAGACAGACTCCGAACCTCCGTCTCTATCCGACTCAATTCCTCTAAGTCTTTTTAATTTAGTTTAACTGCAGATTACTTGAAGTGCGGCAGCACATGTGCTGACCAAGACCCAAAGCAGAGCGCACACCTTCATTAATTAACTTCACTGGCTGCCAGTTACTTTCAAAACACTGTGAAGACTTTGCTAGTGGCTTTTAAAATCTGTGAGTGGAATAGTGACATATTAGTTCTGTTCTATGTCTCTTCCATATGCATGCACATATGCCACATGTTGGGAAGTCACAAACAGACACAAAACTACCAAAAAGAGATGCAAAATGTCAACAAAGACCCTCATCCCTCTGGAACTGGCCTCCTAGTAGCAGCCTTTAGTGTCTTTAGTTTCCAGGGCAGCAACTAATGATTATTTTCATCATCGATTAATCTGACGATTATATTCTAGATTAATCGTTTGGTCTATAAAATGTCAGAAAATAGTGAAAAATGTCCATCCCAGTTTCTTAAAGTCCAAGATGATGTCTTTAAATGTCTTGTTTTGTCCATCCAAAACCCAAAGATACTCAGTTTAATATGAACTAAAAAAGAGAAATATTTGAGAGGCTGAAAACAACTTTTTCTGCCATTTTTTTTTTTGCCATTATCAAAATATTTTTCTCTTGATCGACTAATCGATTACTCTACTAATCGTTGCAGCTCTATTAATTTCATTATTTTTAATGTGACTTTGCATGTGCTTATATTTATTTCTACTTCTCTATTTTATTTCCAGTTGCTTCTAGTGAAATATATAGCATTTAAAGAGTATAGCTGTATAGCTGCAGACACATCGGTTTATTTTGTTATAATAACGGCACCTTTGCACAAGCATGCCATTAACATGCTTTTCTGCTTACACTGCCTGGACTCAACCTTCCTTTCCTTCGCTAGAGATACTTTCCATGACGCAGGAGTTGACGCATCCTCCTGGCGCGACCCTGTGTGTGTTCACGGAGGTGGGATTTTTGCTGGATTTACTGTACAGGTGGAGAGGTGGTTGGACTGAGCGGAGCCAGCAAACATGACGCAGGTGCGGCGTTTTGGCTGTGACTTCCAGGCAGCAGCCAGTCAGTGTGTGTCGTCTCTCCTCTGCCAACCTGCAGGGTTCACATTGTGAGGCGACATACTGGCGAGCTGCATGCCAGTGACCAGAAAAACAAGGGATTCCCCTCCAGTCAGGGGAACCACGACATGAAATACCGCAGCTGCCAAGGCCCCCGAAACCAAAAAAAAAAAAAAAAGCACCCGGACATGTCTGAAAGCATCCTCTCATTCGTGCGTGTGTCTCCTGGTATCACAGAGTTTTGATCTCATCCGGTCGGACACTTTGAGGGAATATTTTTCTCCCCGCCATCCCAAAGCAATCTGAATAATTTTCATCTGCATATTTTAACTCTCAATCTATCTTTGATGTCTTATTTGTGTGATTATGTCTCCCTGCTTGCAAAAAAAACAACCAGTACGCACCGACTGTCAACCACTCGTGGCACTTCCCTCCTTTTTTCCTTCTTCCCTGCGCACGGTTGGGACTGTTTTTGATTTTTTTTTTGGAGCGATCAAAGCGAACTCCCTCATGCTTCACTTCAAGTAAACACCAAATGGACGAGATGAAGAAACTTTAAAACATTGTTGACGGGCGTCCCGTTGAATCGGAGCCTCTCGTGAGGAGACGCTTCTCGTCTTTAAACGAGTTAAGAACTTTTTTATTCGGGGGGCGTGGGCGGCCATCTTAACCTGAGCAATTAAAGCCGAGACAAACCGCAGAGGCTGCAGAAAGCCGGCGACAGCGGCCGCGCCACCTCTAATTATTGACTGGCCCCTGGCTCGCCGGCGAAAAACCTTCATTATTCTTCTTCCTGTGGTAATTTGTATTTGCCTGACATTCATCGTATATTGTTGGTAACCTTTAATTCATCTACTGTTAGCACTTTTGTCTGCTGAAGTCAGGCTCCGGCAGGCCCGGCCCTCCTCATGCAAATGGTAAAAACTGTAAATTGGCAGCGTGGAAACGTCTGTGTTGGACCAAACTTTACAAATAACGCCAAGATACTATCGGCTTGATTACTTTATTCTCCCTCTAGTTTAACTTTTATGGCTCAGATTAGATGCAAAGTTGTGGAGCAAACCGAGAAGTTGTAGGAAAAAACAGGAAGTGAGTGCGGTTGAAAACAAAATGTGGGATGATTCAACACGACTTCACTACTTCCTTTGTTCTTCCTTTCTGTTTTTCTCTTTTCTTAATTTCCTCTCTGCATTCCTTTCTGTACTTCATATTGACTCTTCTTCCCTGATCCCTCTTTCCTTTACTATCTGTTTTCCTACCTCTCCTTCCTCTCTTAATCTTATTTATACTTTCAGCCCTTCCCTTTACTTTATTTTGCCTCCCACTCTCTCAACCCACTTCCCTCCATCCTTCCTTCCTTCCTTCCTAATGATTGTCTTCTTTATTTCTTGTTCTGCTCTTTATGTCTCATCATACGTCTTTTTTGCTTTCTCTTTCTCCCAATTATCTCCTTTCTTCTTCTCTCCCTCCTACATTTCTTCTTTCATCCCTTCTTCCTTTTCTTAGTTGTTGATCAGAATCCATTACACACTGTAATGAATAACTAACAGTATATATTTGTTAGGGCTGTCAATCGATTCACATATTTAATCACGATTAATCGCATGATTGTCCATAGTTAATTACGATTAATCGCAAATTAATCATAAAGTGGGCATGTCTGTAGAGGGGAGACTCGTGGGTACCCATAGAACCCATTTTCATCCACATATCTGGAGGTCAGAGGTCAAGGGACCCCTTTGAAAATGGCCTTGCCAGTTTTTCCTCGCCCAAATGTAGCGTAAGTTTGGAGCGTTATTTAACCTCCATGATTAGACTCCATCCAGCCTCTGTCTCTGTGACTGACAGCTGATGTGGGTAACCCCGCTCTGGTAAACTCCTCCCACCTGGTTCCTCACAAAGCGTAAAACAAACGGCGAGGATTATTTCCTTTCATATGTGACCCAGGACTGCACGTCTGCCTGTCCACACAGCACCTTCATCCATCCCTGAGTCACTCCAAGCTGTGTCAACATGATCCGGGCTGAATACTAATGTCCCGTCCCGAGATCAAAGAGACCGCTCCGGTTCCTGCAGGTTGTTTGAAAGGCCGGAGCCACAGGGATGAGCCTTTGTCAGCACTTTCCTGCCCCGAGCGAGACCCACTTCACTCTCATTTCAAAATAAAATAAAAGTACGGCAGTGAGGGGGCGGAGCAGCGTCTGCTGGTAGAAAGTATTGGACAGAGGTCGGGCTGAACTTTATCACTCAGGGATAACTTTAGGTTGCCTAAATGTTTTCCAGATTTCAGTGTTAGTGTAATATAGGAAGCCGATCCCTACAACCTGCTGCATGAGATATTGTAGTTTTATTGTTTCTGCAATTTAAAAAAGGCTGTGATATCAGTGGAGATTCGTACAGCTACACTGCAGCCTCCTAGTGGGGGTATTGCTGTTTAACATGAGCAGAGTTAATTCTGCTGTTTATCTTGCGGTTGTCGCGTTGTTGGATAAAATGATTGACATGGTAATAACTGTCCACAGTTGTAAAATCTTTCCTCGTAGTGTTATAAACTACTTTGCAGTCTTTTGCTGTCTGATAAGCCTTCAAACTCGTGGATGTATGGCTCAAGATTGATGCTTTGGGTCATATTTCATCTACTGTACCAGAAGTTTTTCACAACATAGTGCTGATTTCAGTCAGAATAACTGTATAGGCAGGGCCTGAAACTTTATAAGGGCTCCACGTACAGGTTTAGAGTTAGGATTAGAGTTAGTGGTTGTCCTTTAACCACGAGGTTTGGCGGTTCGAACCCCGGTTCCTCCTGTCTGCATGTCAATGTGTCCTTGAGCGAGACACTGAATCCCTGGTTCTTTGGATCTTTTGAATTGTTAAATGTTGTTATCTGTAAATTTTAATTCCCTTAAAGGTGCAGTGTTTAGGATCTGGCAGCATCTAGTGGTGAGGTTGCAGATTGCAACCAACTGAAACTTCTCCCGTGTATGATAACTACGGTGGCCGACGCTAAAACGTGCAAACGCGATCTAGAGCCAGTGTTTGATTTGGCCGTTCTGGGCTACTGTAGAAACATGGCGGACGGCTCCGTATGTAGATGTAAATGACTCATCTTAAGGTAACGAAAACACAACGATTCTTATTTTTGGGTGATTACACACTAAAGAAAACATACTGATTAATATTATATTCCATTTCTGTCAATAGATCCCCCGAAATGTAACATGTTATCTTCTGGTCAGCTGCTGGCCTGAATGCACATGAATGTGAAAGAGGAAAGTACAGGAAAAGCAGCTGGATGGATGCAGAGTTTTGGCGCTCAATAACAGAATAAAAAAGTTGATTTACAGAGTAAACTTTCTGCTTTGAGGCGAACTGTCTGTTTGTGAATATTCCCCCTCAGAAGTTCATATTCCCAGGAAGTATAATAAACTCACACGCCTGCACAAACACACACGATCCACTTTGTGTGCCTCTATACACACAAACCACTTGCTAATCATGCGGCGCGCACATGGCAACAAACTTTTGGATGATAATGATGCAATCCCCGTGTCAACTCGCCCCTCAAGTATAAAGAGGGGGAAAAAAAGCAGTGGCAGTAAAGAAGAGGTGTGTCTCTGCGTATGAAAATCCAATGCAAATAAGCTTTCACCCCCGTGGTACTTGAACTGTTTTCTCTTTGATAACCCAATTATTGTCTCAAGAGCTGTGTCAATTGCTCTAGCGATCTCTTCTTGAACAAATCACTCCCCTAACCTCGAGCACTTTCGATTTGATTCTGCCATTTTTTGACAGTTCAAAGTAATCAGAGGAGGCCTCGGCTGAGGACGAGGATTGATTTTGTGTTCTCGCTTATCATGCTAATTCCCTGAAAATCAGCCTTTTTCATCCCCCTCCGCCTGATTACCACTCTTGGAAAAAGGCCCCTGAACTGCGTTTTTGCTCCCCAGCGCTGCTGTCATACAACCCCCACAATCCTCTGTTCTCGTCCCCTCGCAGCAGCAGCAGCAGCCAGTCAGGCTCTGTGTCCTCGCCGCTATTTATTTCTCATATCAGTTAGTCATCAGCGTCAGTGGAGACGTCCCACCAGGCGACTCAATTAGAGAGGAGGTGAGCCGGTTTGCTTTGGGTGCAGGTGTCTCACACCTGTCATGTGCTGCCATAAAGAGCAAAGTAAGAGGAGTCGCTGGTTGCTCAACTGTCTTTTCAGTCTGTAAATTCCCCTTTTAAAGCTCCTTAATGTTCCCCAATCCAGGGCACAAGTTTTGGTTATGAGAAATCATGTCTTTTGCATCAGTTTGTTATGGTGGAAAGCTCTTATAATACCAATAAGCCATACATGAGAACACAAAACTGGATTAAATATATTGTGACTTTTCTACAAAGTGTGTTCTTTTGCTTCAGCTGGCCAGCAGAGGGGCACAAATCAGAAACTGAAACTCAGTGATTGGATATTTTTATCAAGTCGTATGATGTCTCTCCTTACTGTTAATTTTGGCAGCTAATTATAGATTTAGTTTTTATCCAAATTTGTATTATTCATTCCTAGTTTTAGTCAACTACAACTTTGTTAAGTCTTAAATGCAACAAATACAGTAAGTTCCTGTTGTTTCAGGCGACCCCTCCTCCCCCAGGTTTACGCTCAACCCGTGTCTTACGCTCTCATTGGCTGTAGCTCGTGGCCGGAGTCCCCGACAGGTCCAGATATTTAGCATGCTAGATATCAGGGCTAAAGTCATGTAGCATGAACTAGGCATAAGTTGACAGGGTGTACACTTCGCCAAGGTAGATGCTATTGAGCTCCATGTAGTTTAAGCAGAGGATGTGAGTCCCAGTGGTCAGGTTGAATAAAGGTGCTGTTACCTATTTGTTTTAGAGCGTATGATTAAAAAAAAAAAAGCAGCCAATGAGACGTCCAGGAAAACGCAATTTTACTCTTGATTCTTACTTTTTCTTTGTGGACACGTGCAGTTCATCTCTCTGCAATCTGAATAACATGTTTAGTGTCAGTAGTATTAAGTATGTTGTTAACTGGTAGATTAAATCTGATGCATTTTACTTCACAAAGTCTTCTGAGTGTGCTGGAATTTAACCCCAAACGTTGGTATCATGTGTAGCTATGTTGACCCTCTGAGCCACACAAGATGTCATATTACTGATTTCAAAATCAGTCTGACAGACAGAAGACATAATCTGTGTCCTTGCTGCCGCTCCACCTCTTCCCCTCTTGAAATATATATTTTAAAATCCACCACCTCACATCAGAAAGCTGAACCAGATCTCCCCCTGACCCCGTACACCCGCACCGCTCTGTCATCTCAACCCAGGAAGATCATTTTATGTGATCATGATTAAAACTCAGCACCCCTCCCACGGCCTTCTGAGGCATGATGGGATGTTTTATATTGGGCACAATGCCATTAATTATTTCTTTGATGGGAGCTTGTTTGTTATGATAATACACGCCGGTGTTCCTCCTCCCAGTTTGATGCACGCTGGATGAAAACGCCTTTACAATCACCAGACACTGATGTCTGAACCGCGGCGGTTGTTAATATGAATCTTTTTTTCCTATTGTGCAAATTGCCTTCATTTACAGGCCTACCTCAGCCGCCGCCGCCGCACCTTTCATGGAGAGCACTTTCATTTTTTTTGAGCAGCTCTTTGTGAGTTTTAAGAAATAAATAATTGCCGGTGGAACTTGCAAACGTTATCTCAAATTAAATAATTAAAAATGCAGATTTAGGTGGGAATAATGAATCCCAGGAGGGGGGACGGGGGGGCGTCTGAATGGTTTTGTGCTTAATTAAAGTTTACAGACGGCTGTGATGGGATGCGACGTCCTGTTTTCTGAAAATATTTGCAGAGCGCGTTTCAACCTCTTTGTAAACATTTAACAGTCTTAATCAACTCATTAATCAAGCAAATTGCAATCATAACGTCCAATTGTTTTCTGATGGATAAATAAATGATAAACAGTCGTTTCTTTAATTGAACCAGTCTGTGTTTGGTAGCCGGCACCTTTGTGCCTTGTGTACAGAATCAAAGGAATACTGAGGCGTTAAGCTTCTTGTTTTGTCTTGATTATGACTTATTTTTGGGAGTTTTTTTGTGAGTATAAGAGGACAAATATTACAACGGGAAGACTGAAACTTCGCTAGAATTAAGCTTCCATCAAGATAAAAAGATAATACTCATCCTAAATGGCAGCGATGGCTTCTCTTCTAATTCCTGCAAGAACAATTCTAGTTTTGTTTCATTATCCCCGTCCACAATTGTCTATTTGCCAAAGCCCTCCCCCAAACAACGACTGTTCAATCCAAATTACTCAACACCTCGGGTTTGTCAGGCTGTTGTCTTTTTGTGCATCAAATTGAAAGTAAAATAAATCCAGTAATGATATATTCCTGACTTAACACAAACAAAAAACTTTTCAGATAGTACATGTAGCTCTCTGTTTTGCATCATTACCAACCCAGAACATTTTTTGGCATTGCACGTTTCTGCAAACCACGGATACGTTAAATGTTGATTTTTCTGAACCAAAAATACGTTTCATAAATACGTTGCATGTCAGCCTCATATCACGTTCGCAGAAACTCACAATACCATGTTATTAACGTTTTTAAATGATTGGATAGGTTTATGAAACAAAACTACTTGGTTAAGATTAGGAAAAAGATCATGGTTTGTGTTAAAATAATAACGTAACTAGCCTAAATAGATAACACCCACCCTTAGTGGACTTTCATACGTAACATAACAAGCGTAATACGTAGCGTAACTAGCGTAAATAAATATCCGCCCTTAGCATATTTTTATTATGTAACATAACAAGCGTAACAATTGATTTTCAAGAGTCATCTGAAATCAAGTGCCCATTGTTTAAATAAATGCCTACAAATGTTTGGGTAAATCAGCTTCTGTTATTGTAAACTTCAGACGTGCAGTCAACTAAGGAGGTAGGGAAATTTGGAAAAGTATCATGGGAGCTCTCCTCTCTCATTTAAAGGAAAAATTCACTCTGAGCTGAGCTGAGCTGTTTCCATTATGTTCCCTGTCACTACAGCCAGTATCTGCACAGAGAAAAGTGCCTCCTTAAACTAGAAAGCAGAGCTTTAGGTCCTGGATTGATGAGTCGCTGCATTGACACTGAATTAGCGACTGGCTCTGTGGGCTCGTGGGACTTTCTGTTTGAGATGTTCCATCCAAATGAGTTTCATTTGAATGTGGGGCTTCCAGCTGTGAATCAGAAAACGTCCCCACATCCAGCAGTTGTTCCATTATTCACCGTCTGAGGAGCAGCTCCGGGATCTGTCTGTACATGACATCATCACCGCAGTGTGTCTCTCCGCCGTTCGGCTTAACGAGAAGGCTGATTCACATTCACTAATTAGAAGTGAGGAGGACAGTATTATACAAAGAACATGTGGGAGTGGACCGTTCCTTTAAATACTAACATACAGTAATAGGCAACCTTACACACAAAAAACGAGAGCCTGTTAACCCCGCCTAAATGCATTTTTTTTTTGGGGTCCCATTTATAAAGTATTTAACGTGTGTATATTTATATTTATTTATATTTATCAAACGTATATCTCCTGAAAATGGCTGGTTTACCTATTCAAGATAATATAAGGTGATGAAGAAAGGGCGGTAAAAACTTTTACGCACAAATTTGCTCTTCTCACCATTTATAGATAAGAATTATTGTGAATTGGGTCGCGATGGTTTGTCATTTTTAAAAAGTGAGTCCCCAGAAATAAAGTTTGTGTTTGAAACACCATGCCATAAAACTTCAATTAAAAGCCGAGCCCCTTTTACGCGCCGGGTTGTGGCTACATGTTTTGACAAATAAACGCAGGTCTCAATTACACGCCGCGTAACACTTGTCAATATGAACATGTTACACATCGTTAGATCGGTTACATTCTCCACAATTCAATTGGTCAGTTCATTTAATGGAAACTATGAGCACCAAAGCACAATTCATTCAGATTTACCTGCATAAAACAAGAGAGAATCCCTACCTTTGAGGTAGGGAGTCCTTTACCATTTACTATTGAGGCCGATATTGATATTTGGCAATATAAATAAATCTATAAACGCAACACAAACAACTTTTGGGCAAAGATCCCTGGAATTTGGTTATTTAGAAGTTATGGCAAAGATTTTTGCTCTGGCAGGATGTTGTGTGGTTAAGAATAAACTGTTATTAAAGGTGACAGCAACAGTAAATATACGTTAACAGTACATTTTGAACATTAAACATATTCTAAATATTAAAGAGGACATATGCTTATTTTCAGGTTTATACTTGTATTTTGGGTTTCTACTAGAACATATTTACATGCTTTAATGTCCAGAAAATACCTTCCTCATGTACTTTCCTCATACCGGCTGTGCTGCAGCACCTCTTTTCACCTTCTGTATGAAACACTTCCAAAAACATAAAAGGTCCTCTTTAAACATAACTAGAAATACAAAAACAACAAAAACACATTGAACTTGAATGAAGAAAAATCATGAATACATACAAAATATACCAAGAAAATGCCACCAATATGGGGTCCAGTTCATAGAGGGCTGATGGTGTCTCCAGCCCATCAAGGATCAAACTTAAAACATGACTTAAGTTTTCTTTTGTTTAGGGGCATGAAATTATAAATAATGAAAAAGTGCTGCTAGAAAGCGTGTGTAACCTCCAGGCTGGATCCTGCCTGCTGATCTGCATCGTTCACACTGTGTTTAATAAGAATTGTCACATTTTTTAACGTCGCACCGTCGGAGAGCCGAGGCCCGCTGACCCAGAACAAACTAAATTACAGTTATGTAATGCTCGTCGCTGACTGACTCTATTCCTGGCGCTCATTTTTGAACCAATTAAACGCTGCCTATCAGACTTGAAGGGTGTCTGGTTTTCTTCAACTTCACTGTGATATGCGGAAAACATAATTACTGAACATCCTGTGGAGAGAAAGTGACATATGTAGGCTGGGAAACCTTCTTAGGGGGACTTTAGTTCCAAATGTGCAGAATTAGAAGCGACATCTATTACAGCAAATTTAGAAATAACTATTTTTTTGTAGCATTGATGCAGAAACAAGTTCTTTATCATGACGAGCTGGCATGCACAATACTTTACATAACATCACATTACAGCCGGAAATGAATGAGTTTTAAAAGTATGCAAGTTTACATACATTCCACTCTTAATCTGTAAAGATCTGCTTCTTTAAATTTGATCACCTACGTCAGATTTTGCTTCTCAGGGCTGCACAATGCACTGTCTGTCGACTTCTTTCTGAACCTCTGCAACTCTTCTCAGCTTAGATCCACAGACACAAATATGTGTATCTTTGAAGAAGTATAATTGTGGCTTAAACGTTTCTGTTTGTTGTCATTGAGGTTGCTGCGTTCTGCACAGTTAAAGGAAGTTCAAAACTTCCTTCACAGGGACAGAAACATATTTGGTCCACTCAGTGATGACATTTTATGGCACATTGCACATTTTTGCATAGTATGTTCTTGGTAAATTGTTAGCAACATGAATCAAACTCCCCCAAACTGTATATTCTGCAGCTTTTCCCCACTTTCTAACCACCCGTAATGTGAGAACAGTTGTTATTGGCTAATTTCTGCTCTACGTGTGGGCTTAATATATAGGTTTCTTTGATTACATCCTGCTAAAGTTCATTTACTTGGCCACAGTCTGAATGAGAACGAGTCGTACCAACACGCAGGACTGATGCAGATGCAGATTGAAGCGCAGCGAATGCCGTTTCAGTCATTATTGCGGCGCCTGCAGCGAAAGCCTCGAGTGCCTCCCCTCTCATATTTATCAAATCTTCGGTATTCTGCCGGGTGAAGTACACCTTCCCCGGCTCCTTTTACCGATACACATATTTTAACAGGACACAGGGAGTCCAATTATTTGCCCACTTCTCACTTGTGTTCCTGGAGAGCCCCACTCAAGTGATTGGCTGCTGAAATGCACACTGACATCTATTTCTCATTCATGTGCGCCACACTTATTCCCACCAACAGTAATTTCTAAACTGATTTCCCGCACAGACTCACCTCGAGTGCCTGCAGTCACTTCTTGTCAGGGCATGAAGCCGGTAACGCCGAACTACGACGAGGAAAAAAAAGCACAAAAAAACAATTTCTAATCTCGCACCTTCACTTGGTTTTGATGAGCCCTGCAGCGGGGCTGAATTAATGCCAGACCTGGATACCTCAAAAAGTGGCAGAAAATTGAGCTGTTGGCTGTCTGAATCACTTCGCCCCTTAACTGCTGTCTTTACAGGTGGCTTGAAGATTAATCTTCTTCTAAACAACCAGTTTGTTAAGTGTAAATTCACCACTAACCCTTAAAAATTCATACATTTCAAAAAGCTGTTCTTTTTTTGACAAATCTGGACGCCGTTCAAGCAGCGCAGCGCGGGCGCACCAGCAGCGGAAGGTTAATTCACCCCGGCGTCCTTGCATAATATTTGCTGCACGATGACAGCGAGGCGACACGGTGGCAGCCGCTTGATTGACAGTCACTTAGGGGTGTGCCATTTAACCACGGTGACCTTCCTCACATGTCACCGCCCTTATGAAAAGGTCACCCTTGTTGCACTAATGAGTCATCTGATTTCATGACGGTCTGATGCAGCCAAACAGTTGTGTCGAGCGGAAATTCGCATTTTAAGGTAGAGTCGGTGGAGTTCATCATAATGTCAGAGAGGTGGATGAAGGTGATGGTGTGTGTCACCTGTCAGGTTAAATGTGATACCTTGCTATGATTACTGTAGACAAGTGCGTGAAGATGCTGCTTCCTGTTGCATCCATCAGAAAAGTGTGGAAATACATGTTGATGCAACGTTAAACCATGTTGGAGTGCTCCTTTTAGAAATACCTGAATATAGTTTTGTAAAGACGCACCGATCGAGCTATCGACCGAAATACCCCAGTACCAAGTAGTATCGAAACTTCTCCAGTCAAACAATACCTGCAATTGATCCGTTTTGTGCCCAGATCTACAAAAAAATCTACTTTTTAACAAGTTGGAGCGCTGCCTTATCTCCCGCTTCTATTCCGTATATTTTCATCTTTGTTCTCTCATTCTTAACAACTGGTCATTGGTTCTGATTGTGTAATTAGTTTTTAATATAATGATGTCTTATGAAAAGCAGAACACATGTAAATATAACATGCATTGTGATCTTATCATTATCTTTTTATTAAGAGCAAACATCCGTCACCGAGGCCATGAAGTAGGAGCGCTGCTTTCATTGCATCCATCTGCTCCACGCTCCCCTTGCTCCGGGCCCTTTAGCCCGCCACGTCACATACGGTAACACGGGAATTAGCAGAATAAGCAGATATTATCTTACAACTCCATAATGGGAGCACATAACTAAATACCTCGAAGGAAATTGCATAAACAAAAAGGTAATTGATTCCAGGCAAGCTGCAGGTGGACACTTAATTACAGGAAATTTATTAAGCAATGTCCATTAATCACGTTGACATGGAGTTATTAAAGGGATGCACAGTTTGCACTACGCTGGATAATGCAATAATATTAGCACGAGATGCTAAACCGGTAGGACTGTTCTACACGGACAGGAGACCTAAACACGGTTTAATTCAGATAATTAGGAAGAGGATGTGACATTAACCAACTACACAATATTTACCACTGTTTACACATAGTACTACTGCTACTTCTACTTCTACTCTGCTGCTGCTCTTATTTCCATTACTACTACTGTTAATACTAATTCTGCTACTTCTCATGCATCTATAACTTGATGCTGGCATATAAACAGATTAGGAATGATATTATAATATTACACAGTTATGATTATATAAAGTAAGTCTTTATAGGAGAAGATATAAGTGTTGAAAATAAAATCAAGTGAGAAGTAGGCTCATTTTCTCATAGACTTCTATACAATCAGACTTAGTTTTGCAGGAGTCGCCCCCCTGGTTTATATACTGCTTATAGATGATATTTCAGGGGTTAAAGTTTACCTCCACTACTACTACTGCTGTTGCTGCTACTGATAAAACTCTTAACTGTTTTCTACGATCTGAACCGGTGTACTACTTATACTTCTACCATTACTACTATTGCTGCAACAACAAATACATTCACCGTCGCTAATAAATATCATGAATAAGACAGTTGACCTCGGAAATAGTGTTGCAACTACCAGCTCTAACTTGAGAAGTTTACTGTCGATACCTTTGTGATATGTCGAGTGTAGCTGTTAACTGAAATGGTAGAAAGTGACTCCTTCCTGTGACAGTAATCCACGCTGACAGACCTCTCTCTTTCCAAGAACCTGTCTGCATCCTCCTGAAGGAGAGACTCCGAGAAATTGGCCTTATTCCCCACACACTCCGAGGCAAGTGGCAATTAAAGCGCTGATTAACGTGAGCCCGCTCTCGAACACAACTTCATAGGAGTCTGACAGAACAGTGGGGAGAAGGGGAGATAATTCAGAAATCTCCTGACCTTGTGCTTATTATCTGCGGTTAATGACTGCTGCTGCTGTTGGCCTCCCGATGAAGCAGGAACCTGGTCAACCTGTCTGATTAATTCTCTTTATTTCCTACATTTTTTCTTCTCGGGTTTTGTATACAGTGGGAGCCGTCATCCTCAGGGGCATCAGCCTAATTTGTTTATATAGTGCTTTCTGTCCTATTTCCCCCCAGTGATGTGACATTTCTTTGTGTCTTTCTACGTTACACAGACAGATATATTACAACACATTTATACCGTAGACTAAATGAATCAATCGGCTGTTGGTTTTTCATGAAAATGACACATTACACATCAGAATAAATGATCTCACAAACATAATATTTTAGGATGAAGGGTGGCGGCGTGCAAGAAAACTCCTGTATGCTCCTTTTAATGTGTTAAATTCTGCTTCATTGCTCTTTATATCTTATATAAAGCATTTTTAATTGCCTTGTTGTTGAAGGGTGCTGTACAGATAAGATTGCCTTGCCTTCAATGATGTTTTCCTACATTACCCAGAAAGCAATTCCTCAACAAGAAACATACACTTATAGAGCAAAACCTCTTGTAATTTAGATGTAGATTAACATGGTATCGTGGTACTGAGAGCCTGTTTTTCTTCACAGACCAGAGAGTCAGAGTGATGCGACAGCAGCTGGCTGATTCATTGTTATTGATCCATAATGTGATGAAATTCATTACGGTTATTCTGTGCTGTGGGCCAGTTAAACTCCTCCGTATGAAGCACGGGGTCACAGTCAGCGTTCGCTGTGACCTCAGGGTGAAACTCGCGCATCCAGCCGACCGCAGCGGCTGCAGGAACCAGCGCCGGCCGCGCCTGCCTCGGTTTGATCCCGTAACAGATTGATATACCAAATAGGAGCTGACATGCATTGCTAAAGATGCCAATGGTAATTAATTAGCATCTCATTTTGACCGCGGCACAACAGGATGTGGAGCTTGCTTCTCGATGCCATTTCCCCCCTAGGCTTTGTATTATCAGGGTCAAAATCCCGGCTCCGCGCTCTGAGGGCCGCTTAATAAATTGAGGAGGGCACGTTGACAGTCAGATTTTCGTGGCGCGTCCCCGTCTCGCTGGTTCCCAGCGCCCCTGGCTATGACAAACGGTCCCAGCTTCGCTGCCGTCGAACGCAGCTCAGGAGATCAAAAGGGGGACTTAACATGCGTCTCGTTGGAGTTATTAGCATTATTAGCATATTGGCACTTTGACATTTGGCCTGTGTCTCTGATTGAGATTGAAAGAGGTCAAACAATAGTGAGGAGGTGTAGTATTTATAAAAATTTTAAGTAATGACCCCCTTCACCAAAATAAGAGCCCTAACCCCACGTGGAGCAGCATTTACATCTCTGCTCTATCCACGTTTTAGTTCAGTCTCACTAACAGTTAAAACCTTTTATTTTATGAAATTGCAGCAGGAACATGTTGTTAGTAGGGGGTGCTTGAACAATAAACACATGACTATTGTATTAGACACATTTTTCCTTTCTTGTCACTCCAAATGAATGATACGGAATATCCGCAGTAAAAATGTCGGTACAAGGTAGAGTCCTCGCTCTGCTTGAAGGGGAGGATGAAGCATGTAGGGAGACCTCGGATGGACCCGCTGGTCTCTGTGTATTCATTTCTCCTCCACTGTTGTTGTTGTTGTTTTGCACTTGTACATGTAGGATGTGATGGTTGGTCGTCGTGGTGTTTGTCCCGCCCCTCCTCCATTGTGATTGGACAGCTGGGTAAAAAGTGACAGTGACGTTGCAGCGTTTTAACCAAAGTTTTTCAACTCTGTGACCAGAAAAAAACACCAAACGTGCAGCGCTCAGCGCGGAATAGACGTTCAGCGTCTAGGTGGCGCTCCCATTGCAAAGAATAAAAAAAAGAAAAACGTGAACATATCATATTAGCGTGTCATCATCTGCAGTTGGCTTGTTAATAGCGCACTATTGCGGTTATTGCGACAGGAGGCCTCTCATTGGTCTTTGCCTGGGGCCTTCAGATCACTAAAACCGCCCCTAGACTGAATTGTATTGCATACAGAATATAGTTTGGACCTGATATTTTTATTGACCACATTTGAATTTGTAACTATGAAACTACAAAGTGCACAAATTCAGCTGTGGTTAGATTTTTTATATCAAGTTGCTTTTTCTGTTTTCATTCCTCTATGCGTTTTTAAAGTTACGCAGTTTAAAACCCCCAGGGGTCAGAGAGTTCTCAACATATTACAGCTCACTAAATGACCATGGAAAGTTTGAATTCAGGTACGCAAAAGAAAAACACCCAAATTGCAGTTACAGGCATTTTCCATGACAGCAGCAATCTAATCCTCTTTTTTTTTTTCTTCTTTTGGGGTAAGATGTTTTTATAAACCCCTCGGGGTTTTCGTTGCCTCAACCGCACTCTGTTTGTATCCCTCTTTTTTCCTCCTTTCTTTTTTTTTTTTTTTTTCTTCAGCGGTGTGTGTGCAAATAAACTAAGAGCTGCTCTGAGAGCTCAGAGGTGGAAAAAGAGGAGAGATGACAAAAGACAGAAGAGCAGAACTGATGTGTTTGATCAAATTATGGCTGTGGTTTGGACCAAACAGGCCCACGGCTTCGCCAGAATCCAGCGGTATTACATTCATTCTTAACCTCAACAACCCTGTCAAAACCTGTTCGAACTTTAGCATCGGCAGCTCGCTCCGTGCGCTTCCAGGTCTGCAAATTACAGAAATCAATATGACGGTTGAAATCAAGAAGACTTGTGTCAACAAAAGCATCGTCCTTCACTTAAGTGGAGAGCTGCTGTTTACCTGTAGGCTTTGAGTTTTTAGGTTCACTGTTTTTAAGGAATGTCTTTGCTTTGTGGGATCAAGAGGAGGAACAAAGGCTAAAACATTTGTTGTGAATTAAGTCTTGAGGGGAAGAGGGGTTGAAAGAGAGAAAGCACCTAGCTGCAGCCTGCAGAGTGATGTGTTGGGGGTACAGTAGGTAGATTGAAGCGCCCTGCCTCTGCCAACCACACCGCCGCAGTCAGATACTGTGGCTTATTGGATCCAGGCTCTGCGGATTTGGGGGAACGAGGCACGGCTCGCCCGCCCAGGCAAACCACAACAGAAGGCATGAAAACAAACTTCTCAGAATAGCAGTCCTCTCCGTAGTTTGGCTGCCTGTTCAAAGATTTGTGGGGAGATGTTTGATCTTAGTTCAATAATCAGCCGTTTTTGTCAAAAGCTGCACCAGGCGACTTAGAGCTCTGGTGTCTCCACACGGCGGCGAGAGGCAACTGCCTCCACTTTAAAGGTGCAGTCTGCAACTTTTCACCTCGCGGCTGCAGGCAGGTATATTTAAAGCCTCTTGTGTGTAACACCTATCAGAGCCTGGATCCTGTCTGCTTTAAACTCTGGGGACAGGACATTAGCAGAAGAAGCTCTTCACCTGTTTTCTGTTTGTTTCAATATTTACTGCACTTAAAAGTTAATCTGAAACTAGTCTTTAGCTGTTGGTTTGAACTTTAGATTTTAGGATTGTTTTTAAGACCATAATCCTTCAATGATTTCCAGTTTCTAGGGGCGGAACTATTCATTCAATAATTATTAATTGCATTAAACTTATTGATAACATTTTTATGTAAACAAATATTTAAAAAAAAAAAAAAAGTTATACAACCACAGAGCCTTTAGAAAGGTGCCGAATAAAAGTACGGCTTTTCCTGAAAATAATTATTAGAATTGTGGTTTAATCATTTAAAAAAATATTGGCGGGTCCAAAATGAATGTTTTGTTTATCTCTGTGGCAGATATCTGACGTTTGGTTCCCACCTCTAACAAGACTTGTGAGCCAATAGTATAACGACATTGGTATCACGTGGTACCTCTGGATTGTCCAGAAGTAAATGCAATGGAACGGGGGAGCGAGAATGCGACACTTGGTGGCTGAATGTTATCAATGCTATCAATAGCACCTTTGATGCAATGACTAGAAATTATGCAGATTCAACTGCATCAATAGATTGAATGTCTTCGATTTGCAAGATTGTGCAAAAATGCATAATAGTGCTGCAGGAACTCACCTGTTGGAGCGCTACAGTATTTCCAAAAGGGCTGACGCAGCAACTTCAGAGGCTGCAGCTAACTCTGTTAGCATTAATGCTAACATGCATGAACAGACAGCTATGATTGATGATGATTATGGATTATGGAGTGATAAAAAGAGATATCCAAGAATTTTGAACCTGGCTTTATCCAATGTTCAGGTTTTTATTTTTTGAAAATTAGCAAAATGTTTGTGTCTCCACTTAAACCAAAGATTCACAAAAAATATCTTCCAAATAGCGGCTTTAAGTACCCAGAAAGCATCAGTGTGACATCACTGTTGCAGCTTTAAGATATGTGAGGAGCTGATAATAGAATAAAACACAGAAGAACAGCAGAGCAGAGAAAGATGATGTACATTATGAGAACATCGATGCATAATAAGCACCTGCAATTAGCCCGGACCAGCCATTGGCATATTCTAATTAATGTGCTGCCTGTACGAGGAATCAGTCAGAGCCGGCTCAGTCTAATTTGGGTGTGGGATGGGTGGGGGTGCAGATCACATCCTGGGATAATTGTGGGTGACTCCAGTCGCTCTCAGTCGGCGGGGTGGGACGGGGCTCAGGTCTCCAGAGAACGTTAAAAAACTGTAAATTCCCCCTTCATCATTTGAACATGTGCCCTGCAGAGCTCGCTGCGAGAACACAGACCGGAGGAAAAAAAGTGTTTTACATTCACAGATGATCCTAATTTGGTGTGGTTTGGAGTGTAATTTAGATCAAACATAGCCATGTAAATGAGTCAGGGTTTTCATAATTAGGTGCCTCTGAAGAGGGGTGGAGAGCGAGAGGGGAAGAGCTCGGACCACATCAGTAGGTGTGGCGTCGAGGCCGTGCATCCACTGAAAGGCAGTTTTTGGTTTCTTTCTTTTTCCCGTTCGGAGGGGAGCGAGAGAAGAGAGAGAGAGAGAGAGAGAGAGAGAGAGAGAGCTGCAGCGAGCAGGCAGGGGTTAGTTTAGGGGAAAACACACTCCCAGCGGCACACGGCAACAAAATAGGTCACTCTGCGCCGATTTGGCTTGTCTGTTTCCACTAAGCAACCGACTCGGCTCAGTGTTTGGTACAGAGGAAGAACTGGCCCGCTGCCAGCACACACACACACACACACTGAGGCCTGTTTTCCCCCAGTGGGGCCTGTTGATTGAGGATTACCACACTGAAATATTACGGCTATTGTGTAGGTGTAATGTTTACATTTACATTTTGGGTGAAACGGCTCACAATGAGGCGCAACAGTAGAACGAGACTTTCTATCAGCGGGGTTACAGTCAGCCAACAGGAGGAGGGTTATAGACGGACAATAAATGAGTCAATAAATACATAGATAAAACAAATAACGGATAGAAATTAAAACACTCATCACATCCGACACACAAATCACAAAGTAAGAGTATGTAATTGAAAATGACATCAAATCAAATCTATAAATTGTTATCCATAATGGAGCATCTTCAAAAAAAATTAAATAAAATAAGTCAGTGAGTAAGTATGCAAGTAAATATATGAATAAATAAATAATTAAATAGTCAAATGAATAATGAATTGAAATAAGATTAAATCTCAAAATGGTTATGTATGAGACTAAGAAATGAATTAGGTCATAAATAAGTTAGAAATTAAATATAAAATAAACAAAAAATGTGAAAAATGCTTCGAATTTTCAATAAAAGTTGATGGCAGATAATTGGGAACAAAGCATGAAACATATTTAGTAAACAATATTGCTAACAATCGATTAAAATATTGAATTGTGAGATTTGTCAAGTATTTAATACTCTTATCAACATGGGAGTGGACAAATATGCTGCTTTATGCAAATGTATATGTATATATTTATTGTTGGAAATCAATTAACAACACAAAACAATGGCAGATATTGTCTAGAAACCCTAATAGGTACTGCATTTAGCATAAAAAATATGCTCAAATCATAACATGGCAAACTGCAGCCCAACAGGCAACAACAGCTGTCAGTGTGTCAGTGTGCTGACTTGACTACGACTTGCCCCAAACTGCATGTGATTATCATAAAGTGGGCATGTCTGTAAAGGGGAGACTCGTGGGTACCCATAGAACCCATTTTCATTCACATATCTGGAGGTCAGAGGTCAAGGGACCCCTTTGAAAATGGCCATGACAGTTTTTCCTCGCCAAAATTTAGTGTAAGTTTGGAGCGTTATTTAACCTCCTTCATGACAAGCTAGTATGACATGGTTGGTACCAATGGATTCCTTAATTTTTTCTAGTTTCATACCAGTATCTTCACTCTGGCTTTAAAACTGAAAAATACAGAATCATATGTGAGACAGGAACTCAATTAATGGGACATTTAATGCAACATTTCTGTTCTGCAGTTCTAACGTTGGCTGCAGTTTACTGTGTTAGAGGGTATAATATTGTGTATGAACGTGGAGCGATGCTCTTACTGTCAGTCAGAAATGCACAGATGTGACCATATGGATGTATAAGTCGGGGCGAGATAGATGATGAGTTTACATGTGAACCGGCAGACGTGGAGCAGCAGTTGATGGATTGTTATTTGGAGCTGCCAACATGCAGAAAGTGCAGCCTTCACTGTGGCTCTAACCCCACAAAAGCCTGAACCGTGGCGCTCCAGAAGCCAAAGCGTTTCGCCGCCTGTCTGTCTGTACTTCCAGATAAGAATCACATGCAGGGTTTTTTCGCTCTGCGGAGGATGCCAAGAGTCTAAAAAGTGTGCTGCAAAATGCATGTGATGTGCAGTTTACTAACATCGAGCTGCCTCGTCCGTACAAACAGTTTTCGAACTCTCGCTTGCCAAACGTGTGCAAAAGTTTCCTCTTTAACGCCGGCGGTAGCCAGCGAGGGGCCGGCGGGGCCACCTGCACAGAAGGTAAATGCAACATGGCGGGATTGCGAACCTCCCGAGGGATGCTGGGATAGCCACATGGCCCGCCAGATCTGCCAGGGTGGCCCCGGCGACACCCGGCTGGGTGCCGTGCTGGGCGACACGCAGCTAAGCCCGGGGATTAGCTCACGGTGCCACCTATCTGATGAAGGCAGAGCCAATGGGATTGTCTCCCCTCTTCTGCGTTCGCTCTCTCCGTCTCCCCGACTCTCTGCTTTTGCTACTCTCTTTGTTTCTGGCAGCAGTGGGGAGCACATACATGCCACCGTGCTGCTGGTAAAAATGTATTGTTGGCTCCGAGCTGCTATTATCTTGGATTGAGGAGCGAAGAGGCTGTCCAAAGGAGGGGAGGACATTACCTCAGCGTCTCCATCTGAAGACTTGACTTCCCTCGTGTGATGAGACACCTCCTCTCGCGGAGTGATTGATCGCCTGCATTTAAAACACATTATGCTACATTTTAAAGGACAGTCAGCCCATTAAATCCTTCGCTGATGGGATGATTGAGAGTTTTAAACTGCATCCTCCATATTTACTCATATTTAATGACACTTGTGAGTTTTTTTAAATGGTCAGAGTGACGATCTTTCTCCCGTTGCTGCGACATCACTTCTGCTTTACCGCTGTTGGTTTTACCAAAGAACAGTGTCAAGAAGAAATAGCCTTACATTTGGAGAGCTCTGCAAAATGGCGACTATATAGTGGAGTATATAGTGAGTAGTGAGTGATTTCGCTTTAGATTTAACTACTACCACAACTTCATGTATGTAGGTGTAACTGTGGCAGTTCCGTTAACTCCTTGAAGGTCGTTTTGTTAACTCATCAGTGACGATGGTCTTTATATTTTCTGTTTCACCCCGTGTCCCCCTCACACCTCTTCTCCTACTCTTAATTAGCCAAAGTTTGTGTCCTCGTGTCAACGTTACAGCAGATTTCCTATTGCTAATAATGAGACGGGCTTAAGGATCTCCCCTGTGCTGTATAATGATGTGTCACCACCGTGGGACACCTCCGACTCACTCACATCTCTGTGTGAACCAGGTAGTCTTTTCGTACCTAATTAAAAAAAGTCCTCCTACTCATGCACAAAATGCATTTTACTGTACATGATTAACTGATGAACTACAGTTCAGGACTAATTCTAAAACATCAGTAACACCCTATCTGGTGTTAGTTAACTCCCTCTGGATCCTGAAGGACATTATCAGGTAGCTTCACTATTAAAATAGCTCGGCTTTTGAAGTCGTAATCACTTCGACGTTTGAAAAGTTAAGCTCGCCTCCATCACTCAGAATGGATATGTGACATTCTGTAATGAAACCCTTCAAGTTATGCTCTGGAAACGACCCGTCATTCAAACAAATGAGATCTAAATGGAGCTGCTCGAGTCCCACGTCAGCTTTCCGTGATCCGACCTCTCTGATGCTCTCTAATTAAAATGGACACTTCTCTGCTGTTTCTGTACACTGTAAATTAATATCTATACATATCTACTGTATGAGTGCAGTGGATTTATCTTTCTGTTTTGGTTGCAGCTGATTAGCTGGATCATTAATGCTGTTTAATGACTGCATAGAAAACTAGAACTGAGACTAAAACCAAAATAAGCAGTGAAAAATATTTTTAGTAAACTGAAACTAAATAAAAATGTAAAACTAAACTAAAACTATACTATTTCTTGGTTAAAAACAAATAAAAATAAAATAAAAATGAACGTAAATTAATTTCAGTTTTGTTTTTTTAGCTATAATATATCACTACCGAAAAAAGGAGTCGGCATGAATTTCCGTCAACTCTCGTGACGTTGAACCACAGAATTTTTGGGGTTAGAGGACAAAATTACTTAATTTATTGTTTAATAAAGTGCCTGCACATATAATTTATCACCTTCTAAAAGTGAATGTTGCCCTTTAAGTAGTAAATTTACCCTTTTTTTCACATTTCCTTTACTTTTCACTCTGTGCTCCAAATATTTAGTAAGTTTTAAACAGATCCAGAACCCACTAAGAAGTGCACTCATGGTCCAACATAAGACCCCCTCTAAACCTTTCCTCGCCAAACCCACCGCGTCCCCCCCCCTCCCCACCTCACCCCACCTTCCCTCGCCCCCAGAGCGACCCGAGGCCGGGCACAGAAGGGCCGGGCTGCCGAGCACAGCACATGGCTCTGGGTCTGGGGACAACAGAAGTCGAGGTCCCTGCAGGGCCCTTCAGCTTTTACACACTCACCCCCCCCCCCACTCGACACTCACCTCGGGCAGAGGGGGGGGAAAGCACACAGTGGTCCCTGCGGGAGAAGTGAGGCGACAGGGACGGTGATTCCTCAGAGCTACACTCCCCCGTCCTCTCCTCTCCTCTCCTCTCTCTCCTCCACCTCTCTGCTGCAGGCTACGTCCTGCACATGTGATAGGACAGACAGTCTCATGCTGCATTACACATACACCTCTCTGTCCCTGCCTGCCTCGCTCTGAGCCATGTTCCCTGATGTAGCATCAAAAACTGGGACACCAACATGACACTCCTCCACACAGGAAGGATGGAGACGGTATGAAACGGTGCACAATATGCACTTTGTTCTTCATCGCTTTGTTAATATAAAGCATCAGGTCGATAATTAAAGTGTAAACTTTAGTGAAACTGACTAAACACTTTAATCAGGGACCAATTGTTTATTTATTTTATAATAAATACAGTTATTTATGAAAATAAAATTCTTAATTTTTGTTTTAAAACCATTGTGATGTCTGTGTTGCGGTTTAGGGTGCTAAGGTTAGGGGTTCTGAGGGGTTGAACCCAGGTGGCTCCAAATCTGAACTTTGCTTAGGGCACCAAAAGGACCCGTACCATATGGTACCAACGTCGTTATACTGCTGGCTCACAGGTCTTATTAGAAGTGGGAACCAAACGTCAGATATCTTCCACAGAGATAAACAAAACATCCATTTTGGACCTGGCAAAATTGCTTAAAAGATCGATACACAATTAGAATTTTTTTCAAGAAAAGCCATACTTTTATTCAGCTTTCTAAAAGCTCTGTGGATGTGTTATTTTTAATTTTTTTTAAATATTTGTCTACATAAAAATGTTATCAATAAGACCTTTAAAGCAATCAAATTTCCCTTCTAAGTAAAACCTGGTGTTTTACCTGCTAGTGGAGTGTTCTCATCCTCGCAGTGTTCATAATGAGATAAACGTCTTCCTATGAAGGAGATGAAAGTGTAGGTAAACTCTGTATTAATTCCCGTGTCTTTTCATGTGTTTCTGACGGTGGCTTTAAAGAGTCTTTAAAGCGTCTCGCTCACGTCCCCCGGGGAACTTTAAAGTCACATCAACCGCTGCTTTTATGAGCCCTTCTCACAGCAAAACGGATGACACTGAGCGCACTAAGATTCAATATTCTCCGAGCTGAGTGTACATAAAGACCAGTGCTCATCTGCGCCTGCTTATTTGCTCTTACAAGTATTAGTTTCTGTATTAGATTCCCGGCTCAATATGGGCTCGTTTTGAACTTTTAGAGGAACAAAAGTTGGAACAAAAGCAGACCCGCGGAGTTCATTAGCTCTCTCATAATCTGCCGATGTGGCGATAAAAAATGTGCAGCAACAAAAAGCAGCGAGCCTTCCCTGACACGCCATTAAACTGTGATGCATGACTGTTGCCGGGAGTACTCCGTCTAAGTATTTCCAGTTGAAAGGTCAACGGGGAGACATGACAGCGTTACAGAATGGTGCGCTGTACGTTTTCTTATTCCCCGTGTTGTTAATATCTGTCCATTTGAGCAAGGTGTGGAGATTTGGGGTTCGATATGGCGGACCAGCCGGGCCTGATGCATGAAGGAGGCACAAACATCCTTTCACGGTGGCGGGCGGGGCGGCCATTTTAATTGACATAACCTGTTTATCTGTAATAGTCCTTGAGCTCCTGTAACCTCCCAATAAAACACCCCGCTCATTTTTCTGCTCCTTTATCTGCAAAACCAAGTTGTTATCGCAACGCGAAGCGTCGGCCGCTATCTTCCATCACGACTACTTCTAATGGCTTTTAAAGTAGTTACCTGCGAAGTCCTGACATTTATTACGACCATTTCCGAGGAGCGACGCGGCGCAAAGGTCTGCTGCTATCAGGAGGCGACATCATTATGAATTATTGTTTGCGGCCAAGGTAGAAAATTGTACTTTGTGGCTCCGTTTCCCCCGTGATAAATCAACCAGTCACTTTTCACATCTCGGACTCTCAAAGCTGCTGAGCGTAGGACTTTTCGCCCCCCCCCCCTACACACTGTTTACCCATTTCCTTCTCCCTCTCCGCCGCCGTGAAAAAGCTTCCTGCAGGTTGTTTGCTGCAACAGCCAGTTTCTTCCATTTCTCAACCACAGATCTTTGCTCATTCCTGATTATTAGCGCCAGCCTCAGCTGCTACTTTTCAAATATTTATCCTAACGGCACATTTCCGCTTCCCGGGAAGGAAAAGAAAACACAAGTGACAGGGAAATAACTAGACAAAGGGGGGGTGTATTTATCAGCTGCTATCAGATGGCTGTTAACATGGTTCCTGGACTGTCTGTGAGCTCTGGGAGAATGAGAGGTGAAGCAACACAACTTTATCCCCGACTACATCTCCTCTGGTAAAGTAATCCTCTGTGTGGCGGCGGCGAGATAAGGCCCGCACACTCGCTCACGGCCCAGACGAGGCAGAGTCGGGGAGAAGTTGGCCGTCACCGCGGCGACGCCGGGGTAAACGGAGGTGATCATTGCTCAGCGAGAGGAGCTGGAGTCTCACTGATCTTCTGTCAGAGCCAGGGTCATGGAGCCGGGGAGAGATATGGACCAGAGAAGAAGAAGAAGAAGAAGAAGAGGAGGATGATGGGAGAGAGAAGACGGATGAGAGAGAAGGAACTGAGAAGGAGGGAAAATAATGGAGACAAGACGGTGACAAGAAAGATGGCAAACTGGACGAAAGAAGACAACAGATTAAAAGAGAAGATGGAGAGAAATATGGGAACAATTAAAGTGAGGATGAAGAATAAGAATGAGGGATGAAGACGAGGAAAGAGAAACTAAAAGAAAGGTTGTGAGAGAGGACAAATTAGAGCAGAGAAGAGGTGAAAGATAGATGGTGCATGTTGTGAGAAAAGAGGAAGAGAAGAAAACTAATTGGGAGAAGAGGAAGTAGAGATGAAACAAGTGTTGAGTTGTAAAAAGTTTTGATTAGGAAAAGTGAAAATAAAAAGAGGAAGAGAAAGAGGAAAGCCTAAAGGTGAAGAAATGAAAAAAAGGAGAGGAGGTAGAAAAGGATTGTTAAAGGAAATCTATGTATCTATATCGAAGAAGAAGAAGAGGAGGAAGAGGAAGGAAGAAGAACTAGGAAGCTAAAGGGTAGGAAGGAGGAGAAGAAAGGAAAGACGTGCAGAAGAAGAAGAGGAAGCAGGAAGGAAGGAGAAGGAGGAGGGAGAAGAATAACTAGGAAGCTAAAGAGGAAGGGAGGAAGAAGGAGAGGAAAGACGTGCAGAGGAAGTGAATGTGTCTGAGGGGAGGCCTCTTCTTCGTCTAGACTCACTACAAAGAGTGTAATTAACAACAACACAAACCTGTCTTCCCTTCACCTACTTCAGACGGAGCGCCGCGGGTTACCGCCCAGCGTTACCTTGATGTACTACGGCGTGCTCGCCGCCACTACAACCGACCTTCCAGTGCATTCTGATCAGCGCGCCCGCCGCTCTCCGGCCCGATTAGGACGATTAATATTAATGGCTTGGCAGTTTCTCTCCGCTGATCAGAGCTCTCGGCTGACTGCTTCCCAGCGTGGCGCCACACCTTGCTGTAGGTGACTGTCAGCTCTGATTATAGGCAGATTAAGGGCTCTCTTTCCCCGCCGCCGCCGCCGCTCCACATACTCAGATAAGCTGCATAAGCGCCGGACGATTATTCACTGTCAGAGAGCGGCGAGGGGTGATGCTGTGAGGTTTGACAGCAAGGCCGATTGCGTCCTGCCACACTGTAAAAAGTGTCTCTTTTCTAGTTGTGGAGTTTTTAATTACAACAGGGAAACAGGTGAAAGTGTTTTTACAGGGAGCGATACCTGCCAGAAGGTCTATCGTGTCATCTCAGGGGTCTGTACGGGGTGTAGGAGCGTCCAGTGTGATGCAGAGCAGAGAGCTTTATGCTAAACACCGCTCACACGGTGATGGATGAGGCAGCGGGGCTGATAGTGGCTGAAAGGTAAAAGTCTATCCAACACCGAGGGGTCGGAGGAGGGGAAGGGGGAGGTGGAGAGCGCCCACCAGCCGCCGCTCAAGTCATTTGTAACACATTTATCGCTGAGTCAGCATCCCTGAGCCTCAGACGGCCCCTTCCTCCCTCACATGTTGCTGCTGTGATTTGTGGATCCCTCTCAGAGCTGGATGAGGAGCTGTTGATCCATCACATCATCAGCACCATAGTGTATTTATTTCTTCTTCAGGTATTTTGGTGGAACTGTTATTTTCTGGAGATGTATGGTAACAAAAAGATGTTTAATGGCCGCAGATGAAGGTGGCATCAACCACCACTTTAAATCTGGTGTTTACCAGCGATGTGCTCATAAGTTTCTTAGAAATAAGTCATTCAGCATGAAAAAAAGCATCATGAATGCCTATTGTCTACTTGGTTCTTCTTCTGTTTTTTGCACAAACAAATCAAAAATGTGAAACATATCACTTCCTGTATAAAGTTAAATACCAATGCGAACATGTTGCCATGTTGGATCTCTGCTCCGTTGTGTTACAGATGAGCATAATGTGCGAAGAGCATCCCAGATTATTAAGTTAATACCCATTTCTGAGCAGAATTAGCTCAACCCCGCCTGAGCCGGACCGGTAATTACAGTAACGGCGTCGGGTCGGGTTGCGGCGGCGGCCGGCGTTAATCATGTGCCATCAAACCTGGGCTCCTCTGAGAGCCAATCAGGTATCAGATTGCTCTGGGAGCAAAGAAAACAAGGCTGAGCAGGAGAGGTGTACCCGGCCTCATCTGTCTTCCTCTCAGCGGGGGGGCTGCCTGACCCTTGACCCCCGCAGAGCGCCGCAGCATCCATCACGACGTGTTAGGTAATGTGGTTAACTACCTACTTCCTCCGTCAGGACCGGAGGCGCTGCGGGGCATTGTGGGGCGCGTCCTCCAGGTAGACCGTCCAGAGGGGGCGATCCTTCTTTCTGCCCGGCTCTGACAAAGAGAGCGGCTCATTATAAAGCGATCTGCGGCGGTCGCAGGTGAAACACGAGCGTAGTCCATCACCGGGCGCGCAGGCGTTTGAGATGTTTTCTCTTCCCTCTGAGTCTGTTGTGGTGCCGCTGTCGTTCTGAGGTGCTAAATGGCCTGTCGAGTGTGGACATCAGAGAGAGAAAGCTCATACAGGATGAAGCACCTCTCTGGAAAAGTGATCCGTGTCTGCAACTCGTCGTGCGATGATCATTTTCCAGTCGGTAATTTACAAATTAACCAAAAACTGAAAGTCACACTGACATGTGACACTTAGAAATTGATATTAGAGACATTTTTTTAGGGTAAATCTGGACATATTCCTTCAAATTTCCCCTCAAAGACTTTTGACTGGCTTTGGTTTGATGTTCATCCTCCATTCACCTGCACCATAGCAACCTGTTTGGTTACCCATCATCAACACATCAGTCTACTTTTTTTAATCTGTAGATAGAAAATAAAACATGAATCACAGGCTGGTGTCTAACTTCCTGTACAGTTAGGAAGTGAGCCGTGCTGCAGTCGGTCTGATGCTACTGTATGCACAGAGGACTTAATTGATTGTGTGCAGTTTCAGTGGCTTAGCATCTGGCACTGGTGATAATCCCCCTTCTGTCCTGCATCAGTCGGATGTATTGATGAAGCACTCAGGGCTGTAGTGCTACATTTACTCGGCACATTAGCCCATTACAGTTATGGGCAGACAAGTAAGTAGAGACTCTTTACCTGAAGAGGAATCGCTGGTGTGGAGGGAGGAAAAGCAGGCTGCATGCTCCTGTGTGAAAGTACAAGCTTAAGCTGTTTATATGTGTCAGATTACTGCATAAATACACAGATAAAGTAGTCCAGTTTGACCCCTAAATGACCTTTTTTAGTTTAAAAAATGATTGCACTTATGACCTGTTATGCACCTTTATTATTGTATTATTTAATTGATAAAATCTGTTGATATACAGAGATTTGAGCTCTAAAAGTATTCAACACCATCATCTTCCGGTTGATTTTTATAATTTCCTTTTAATTAAACAAAACAGGAAGCATCTAACCGCTCGCTACAGTGTACCGCTTCAAAATAAAAGCCCAAATGAGAGTGAAACGCTGTCATTTGATAGAATAGATTAGTTTGACCGCGACATGACCCTTTGTAGCAGCAACTTCTGACCGATAACCGGTGATTTTTCTGGGGTGTAGATCCTCCTACAAATGTATATTCACTGTTTTGACCTCTTCAAATATTTAAGACCAGCGTCTTTCTATAGAGTTGTGTAAATTGCCATTTTGATGTGTGGTTATGTGCACTCAGGGGCGTCCTGTGCTGAAATGTTGTGGCCATCCGTTCAGTCAGGGGAGTCCTTTCTGTTTGTTGTGTCAATAAACAGCCACCTAAGGCCCTTCAGGAATCCGACAAACACCACTTGATCTGTGGTGCAAAGACCATTAGGGCCAGGTATATTGATGGCGCCGCGCCGCCGCAGCCCAGCTCTCCTAGCGTGAGGCGGCATCCATGCCGAGAGGACACTTGTTCAGTGTGTGTTTCCAATCACACGCCGGCCGTGCCGAGATGCCTAATGGCCTCGCGCTCAGCCTGTCGCGGGCAAGCGCCCGGCGTACGGCGCATGCGCTCCCGACCAGCCTCCGTCCCATTGGGTGCAGTTCGGGGGCTCGGGCAGATGGGATACAGGGAAACAGGGAAGAGGGGGGCGGGGGTGTTTGAAGGGGAGAGCGAGGGCGAAGGGATGGCGTGTGTGTGCTGCCTCTGCCCATCCGTGCATTCAACATGCCATCCAGAGACCCCCTTTTGCGAACTGCCCACACTTCATTAGGATGCCAGGATAATGGCCAACAAGCAAGCGCCGTGACACCCCATTTCCTGTGCACTGAGCTCTCCAACCACGACAGATGTCGGCAGCGCCGCCGCCGCCGCCGCTACCAAGGGCCCCTCCACTTCCTGCCCGCTTGGCCGAGCCGCCGTCCCACCGCCAGGGGAAGAAGGGGCAGCCGGGGCAGTCGTATACACCAAAAAAGGGCGCCGTTGCCAATCTGAGGCACTTATGGCGTGGGACGTGTTTGTCCTTTTTTTTTAAATTTTGTTTTACCAGATAGTTTTCAAATCTCCCTTTTTGGAGTTAATAGCTGATTTAGTACCCGCGCTGGGGATTACAACACAGCAAAGAATCATTATGTTTCGCTCCCCGCCTCACCGCCGCCGCCGCCACCCCTCCAAAATCCAAATGATGTATCTGTAGACAAAACACAAACAGATGTTCCAGTGGCTGTTAGGTGTCCTCACCGGGGATGTGCACGAGGAGGGGGGGGGGCGATCATTCGACATGTGTGTTTGCGAGCATCACGGACAATGTTGTTTTAAAAGGTGTTATTATGCTTTTGCGCAGTGGGGTGTGCACCGGTAATAACGGCGGGGCCAGATTTAGAGTGCTGTCATGGCCGCATCAGGAGAGGGAGCAGGGGCCGTGGACCGAGGCTAATGGAGGCAAAACAACCTCCAGCTCCGGCCCCTGCTGTCCAAAAATCAGCTTTTAGAGGGAAAACACAGGCCACCTCTCAGCGCTCACGCAACACGATACGTCAATATGAGAGGCAATTTAATCCCCTCATTTGAATATGCATCCTCGAAAAAAAAAAAAAAAAACCCTCCCTCCCTCTCCTCCTCGACGTTTTTTGAACCCCGACCAGATTTCAGGACCGTGGGGGGAGGAAATTGTTGTACATTTCCTGACAAATTGAGTTAAACGGACATTAAGTAGGGCTTTAAGAAAACAAATGGTCGTCTTTATCACAGGTGGACACTGATGGCTTAATGGGGGCCTGCGAGCTGATCGTATCACCGCCTAATGGCTTGACAGGATGCATTAAGGTTTTTGTGTAAAGAACCCGGCGAGCGGGGGCCAGAGCAGAATGGCGAAATGCAGACCTGTCAAGTGCTGCGTGTCCCCTTTTTTTGTGAGCGGGGGAAGCAGATGTTTGTGTATATACGGTGAACTGGCAGAGGAGGCCGGCAGCAGATGCCTGTACCGGTGCCAAGGTTCAGAATGGTACAGACGGTACATGTTCAGGGAGAGAAAGCTGCCATAGGTGGCTCCCCAGCTGAACAACCCCCCTGCCCCCCTTCTGCCTAACCACCGCAGAGTCCGACCCCTTTTATTTATTCATCTATTTGTTGAATTATTTACTCATTCCATCGCTCGTTTGGCCGTTAAACGACCCGCCCGGAGGCACGGGAGAGATGGAGCGTTTACTTCAGGGACAGATGACCGTTAGCTTCATTTATTGGGAAAATAAAAGCTAATGCTGTAACACTACAGTATGGGCCTTTACAGTGTGGGCGAAAGGATGTGAACGGTCCTGACTCTGAATTAATGAAACCTTTCATATGATTCCGATGCTGAATGTTTGAAGTCACCTTTTGCCACCAAATCACAGACTTGATGTTGATGTTTTCCTCTTAAAAACTTTAAATTAAAAACTAGTTGCTATTATCTCTCAGTTCACTTTGAAATTAAACTCCTTAGGTCGCATGTTATCGCATTAAAAACTTCATAACTTCAGTTTTGGTTGCTTTAAAGGGTCAGTTCACTCAAATGACAACATATTTCCTCCCACACCTTTCCACCCAGATAGCAACTCTTTGTCTCCCAGATATGAGTCTACATATTTGCAATATTAATAGTTTATATAATAAAAGATCGATACTTGACGTCCGTGTATATATACAATATCGCCATGCAAAATATCTCGATACTATGCTGTATTGATTTCTTTCCCAACCTCTAGCTGGAATGTAGTATGTACACACAATGTTTTTTTAAATGAAACTGACATGAGTAAGTAGGGGACATACTTTTAGGATGAGCTGCAGCTTTGTGCCAAAATCAGATGATCCCCCTTCAAAATATGTGACATCAGAGCTTCATTTGCACTTCAATAGCAACCGTAAATCGTGAAGGTTACATAACGACTCTTCACCCCAGAAACATGAATGTAATGAAGCTTTTGTTCAGGTCTGCTGTAGCCAAACATTATCCTTTGCTGTTGAGGTTCATCTCATCTTCTAATTCTTTTGTTATTAACGTCTATTGAATGAATACACCAAAGTGTCAGAGCAATAATGGGGAACACCTCAGCCGTTCATTATGAGGCGGTCTGCATGTATAAGGTAGTGATGCGCTCCGTCGACATTGATAATCCCTCTGAGCACCTCGGCGGCCTCCGCTCGCTCTCGCTCGCCGTCTCCCAACACGGCGGAGGATCACAGCCTCTCCTCTTGACACCTCCCTGTAGTTTTGGATTTGAAGAAGGGAACTTTCTCCTCTTCCCCCCCCTGCCTTCGCCCCCACGGCGCCCCCTGCTTTGGAAGGAGAGCTCTGCTTTGCGAAGGTACAGCTTGTTTTATTAACATCAAAAGCGCCCGTGGGAGACGGCGGTGATCAAATTCCCCTCTAATTAAAATGAACCTGGGTTGAGAGTGTTGCGCTGTTTAATATGTACAGAACGCCGCTGATCGCACAAAGCGGCTCCTCCTTTTGTTGGCGCCGATAATGCGCCGACGTGGGCGGAATGAGCATACCTACGGAGCATCCCCGCGATCTGGGTGATGTCCTCATCGCCGTCTGATGCGATGTCAGATGTGGCCAGTGAAGCCTAAGCCTCACCTCGCCTTTAATTTGGAGGGTGATTGATGGACCTGGAGGCGATATAGCGGAGCGTTCAGCTCCTGTCTAGGTTGCCTCCTCCGCCCTTTGCAGAGCCGCCCTTCCCTCGTCCTCGCCTCCCAGGACGCCTCCAAAGCTTTCTCACTTCAAGTTCACTTTGCACTTCCTCCTCGGCTTGTAAGGCGAGCATCGCCGCAACGGGTGATTGTGTATCTGCAAAAGCTTTCCATCCTTTGGGGTCAAAGACGGGGCGTATTATTTTCAGCACGTCCATGTGTAGGATTCAGGAACAGATGGGATAACAAGTACAATATCTTTGTTCTGTCAAAGGGAAATGGACACAAGAAATCTATAGAAGGTTGATAGATGTTGTTGTTGTTGATTACCTGATGGAGTAAGATCTCTGGTTTTGGAGCACATATTCTACCTTCTAAGTTACTATACTTTAAGGCTGCTCCTTGTAGCTTTTTAACTGATCCTGATACTGAAAACATGATGAATTAGAGGCCATCGTACCTCAGAGAGAGAGGAAAGTCATCCATGTTACCGAGTCCTAAAATCTTGTTTCTTTTCTTAAAATATGTGGACAAATCTTTCCGCTTTTTCCAGCACCAATCAACTTGCTTTTAGCATCGAATGTCATTGCACTGATTCACTGTTACTGCTGTGATCTAACGTATATGCTCATTTCTAGAAAGCTCCTGAAGCTTTATTGGGTTACATTATACAGTAGTAAAGGTCTACTCTAGAGAGGAAATAGGTCACTTAGGGCCTCAGTCAGTCCGGGTCAGCATTCAGTGTAATATATTGCAGATTAAAACCAACTTTAAGCCCCATCTTAAAGCAGAGTTTGAGTCTGTTGTTGGCTTCGTGTTGTAAAAACGTTGAGGTTTCTCTGCTAAGTTCTCAGGCCCGTCGGTCCTGTCCTTACAGTTTAGTCGCCACTTGTGACGAGAATCAAAATGTGTTGAGGGAATACTCTGTCAGGACGTGGCCTCCTGCTCGGGGGGCTTTAGAGTCAGGTTTGGGCTGCGGTTATGACGGCGCAGCGTTAGCAGAGAGGTGAGATGAGGGATACAAATTCAATTTAGGTGTTTCTGCCGATCAATGACAGCAATCCGACCTTGATCTCAGGTTATGAATACCTGAGCAGATGTTTCATGTAACGCATACAGATGACACAAGAGCTACAACTCGAGAAACAGAAATCCACCTCTGGGTCCGCTGGTTCAGTTCAGTTCTCTTCGCTTATATTTAGATTTGTGGTCACGAGACTTTTGCTTTGACCCTTAAACTGCTAAACAGAACAAGAGGCCGTAACACTGCAATGAAAGATTGGTCCCCTGATAAATATCTCTATCATCTGTTGGGTCATTCGATGTCGGTGACCGAGATATATAACCTCATAGCATAAAATACATCTCCATGACACGGCTCCGTCTGCGCTCAACGTTTTGCATCTTGACCCTCTGCCCTTAAACGGCGGCGTTTTGCGGCTGCTGTCTCCACATTACGCACCGCCTCTCCGCCAGTGCCTGGCTGCAAGCCGATGGCTAATGCAGCCTGCGAAGGCTTCCTCTCGACCCTTTTGGTTCGAGCCTCGCGCGGGTTTTTGCAACGGTGGCGAGGACTCTGGCTTGGCTCAGTGGCTCATCTCCACGGACTCGGGAAGGACTCAGCCAGATGTTTCTACGTTCTTAGTTGAGATGGACGACATAGCACTGCAACAGTGTCTTTAGGTTTCATTAATGGCATTCATTTTTAAGGATTCTGTTATTCCACAGGATTGTTGTTTGTACTTTTATTTGTTATTGAATAAGAAGCATTTTCCAAAAGGTAAATTGATTACCTACCCAACGAACGATCAACCGAATAGTCAAATATATGGGTCCAGCCTTGATCTGCACACATAATAATATAAATTATGAGCTCACCAAAAACACAAACTGTCTCACAAGTATTTAACATTTCTGGACGAGTCACACGTCGATAATGTACAACTCTGCCAGCTCCACTGCTGCCATCTGCAAAGTCAGATACCCCACTAACACATCAGGAATACCAATACATAACGTTTCTGAAGTAGATGTTTACTTCTCTCGCTTTATTTTATCAAGTTTTTCATGATTGATTTGATCGAAAGCCTCTTAGACGCCTAAGAAACACCCAAACAACACTATAATAACTGACCAAGATTTCTTATAAATCAGATTTTAAACCCTTAATTATTTGAATTTGTAAAGATAATCAGTTTTAACTGGGGCTTTCAATCGATTAAAATATGTAATCGCGATTAATTGCGTGATTGTCCATAGTTAATCGCACATTTTTTATCTGTTCAAAATGTACCTTAAAGGTTTGGATGTGATTATCATAAAGTGGGCATGTCTGTAAAGGGGAGACTCGTGGGTACCCATAGAACCCATTTTCATTCACATATCTTGAGGTCAGAGGTCAATGGAGTCCTTTGAAAATGGCCATGACAGCTTTTCCTCGCCAAAATCTATGCACATGGTTGGTAACAATTGATTCATTAGGTTTTCTAGTTTCATATGATACCAGTATCTTCACTATAGCTTTAAAACTGAGCCGCTACAACCTAAAAATCACAAGTTGCATTAATGCGTTAAAGAATTAGTGGCGTTAAAACAAATTTGCGTTATTATGGTGTTAACTTTGACAGCCCTAGTTTTAACCAATCCACCAGAATTCTAACAAACACCTTTTTTTAGGCGTATAGTCATCACCACTTTTAATATGACCCGTTTTATCTGCGACCACAGAGACACAGATTGGATATTCCATGTTTGATTAGTAATGAATCATCATTTTGAGGTCATGATCTGACTCCAGAATGGACACCCGGAGCCGTTTTGGACCAGAACTCTTCATTTGTGTTTGTGAACATTTGTTAAATGTGCAGCACATAATCAGCACACAGCACCACATTCAGCGTGAGTGGATTCCTGCATACTGGAATCGGAGGCTTTGCTGTTTACAGCCGTCCCACCCTGCTGTCAGACTGGAGCAGGTAGCTTGCACTCCATTAAACAAACACTGTGGCCCCTCACTTTTATTTGACATTTTATTTGGCTGTGACAAACGAGCAGCAGTTGGATTATAACATAATTTGTCTCCTCTTTATTACCGGCACAAAGGACACCATTCATTAATTATTCTGCCGTTGCCGCTCAACACTAACTGGAAAGGTCCCTCTTTGGACAGATGGCGAGGACAATGTTATTTATATCAATCAGTCCAAAATGTTCAGCGAGGATTACTATTCCTTGGACCGCTTTGATTTATGTCTCTGCACCTCACCCCGTACCAACCTCAGCGGCTCCTGCAGGGACACTTTAATCGAATGGGAATTGAAAACAAACTGGCGAGGCAGGCAATGTGTGTTTCGCCATGTTTATTTATACATCTCACTTTTCTTTTTTTCCCCCCTGCAAGTCTTCTAAGCTAAAGTTGTTTTGCTGTTGTTTCTGTTCAGGGAGGGGAGTTTAATTTACAAGACTGTGTCACATTGATCAGTGTCTACCTGTGTGAGCACGTAAACAGGAAGCTCCTCTTAAAGATTTTAAAGCTGCCGTGTGCAACTTTCCATATTAAAATACCAGTCAAAAGATGGTGTCTGTTCTACATTATTAGGGTAGCTTGACAGGGCTGACCCAAGACTTTCTGGGGCCCTAAGGAAGGTGTCCTCCTCTCCCCCCCACATTTTGCAAATATTAACTATATCAACGTATCCTCATACAACGGTTTGTATGATATCTTACGAAATGTTATTCCTCATTTTTTCAGCGTTTTCCTACGAATGTCCGGCAATACGTGTCAATTTCTGCTCCAGTCTTTTCAAAATAAACTTTGGTCTTCACAGGAAACAACTTTGTTAGGTTTAGGCAACAAAACTACTAAGTTAGGTTCAGGAAACGATTGTGGTTTGGGTTAAATTAACTCCAGAAGTGACGTTACTTAAGTACAGAAGTTATGTGACAAATAAATCAACGTCGTGCATTACTTTTTGTAGATATAGCTACGAACAGTGTATGAGAACAACCTGAGTACATTTTAAAATCTCTCAAATATAAATAAAGAACCTGATTTAAGTTGAACCTGTTCTGTACAGGAATGTGCAAAATAGAACATACTGAAAAATGTAAGATTATAAACTCCAATGCAATAAGTGTCTGCAGTAAGTGACTGTATGCATGTATTCGTGTTGGTTTTGCACTAACACCTACGTGTCAAACATGCCTCACATTTGTGAGTATAAATGCCTCTGATTGTGATTTACCTGCATTAAGCAGGTTCCTCTGAGCTGCGGTTTGTAGCAGTTGGAATAATGAATGTAAAGCTGCATAATGTGCTCGTTGAGCACAAACAGAGACGGGCAGGTCTGCCCCTGACACCGCCTCTAACAACTCATCATTACCTTTCTTCTCTGCATGCAAACCAGTCCCACAGCAACACTTGGTAGCTGGGCGCCGCGATTTACGCGTCTGTGTGCAAAGAGAAGAAAAAAAATATTTTGTAATGAATACCATTTACGATGTAATTAGTTTTATGCAAACTAGTGGAGATGAAAGCAAAAATCTTTATAAATTATGAATCATGTTATAACTTATCAGGGGTGCTTATCATCGAGTTAGCGCACCTCCCCGTTAATTAAAAATGTTCACACAGAGTCAAAGGAGGGAGATAGTTTGCCGGCAGACTCATCAGGTAGCTCCGTCTCACAGAAAACCAATTCTGAAGGAAGCCTTTGTTCTCGCTCTTCGAATCAGATCAGGGCCGGCGTTCGGGCGAGAGAGGTAAACAACAATAAGGATGCAGGACAGAGAGAGAGAGGGGAGGGGAAGCACATACTGACAGGTGTAAGAGCGTCATTGAACAGTGGCAGGAATACAGCTCCAGACAGAAGACGTGAGCTCTAGGTAAAACCCACTCTGACTTCCCCTCCTCAATCTACATTCTTCCAAACGTTTGCCCATTGACTAGAGAAATCTCCCCGGGCCCCTGATGGTCCCTGGCTCGGCGCGAGGATGCCCAGGCGCTACAGCAACGCTCATAAAAACTCAATTCATCAAGACGAGCGTAATTTGCTCCGAACGGAAAGCGCCACAAAAGGGGGCGAGCTTGTCAGCGAGACAGGTGGCTGGAGATCTCGCTCTGATACTGAGCGATATGAATAATAGATTCTGCTAAATGTACGCCAGGACCCGGGCTGTAAACACAGCTGCCTCCTTTCCCTTCCAAAAGAACAGCTTGGCTGGATGAGAAGCCCGAGCGCTCTGCCTCCACCTGAGGACTGGGGGGAGGAGGGGGGGGGGAGGGGGGGGGCGATTAACTAATCAAATGCACGGGCTAAATAGGAGGCAAGGAGAGAGAGAGGAGACAGACAAAGGGAGGGGGAGAGGTGCAAGTCAGGAGCTTTACCCTCGCTGCTTCTGCTGAAGCACCGAGCTGCACAAAGGAGGCTGATTAGTGACATCAATCTAAACATTTAAAGAATGACATTATGGAGCACAACCCCTTAACTTCAACTTTTAATATAAAGAATTACAAGCCTTTCAATGTTTTGATAAATGAAGTAATCAAGTCTCATTTATAGAGCCAGAAATCACAGATTAGTCTCAGAGGGCTTCAACACCCTCGACCTTAGACCCTCGATTCAGATTATAACTGAAGAAAACCTTTAACAGAAAGAAAGCAGGTGTCATATATACAAATTAGACAATAGTAGCGGTTACAATATGGAAAACAGAATGACAATAGTAAGTCAGTAGAGTACATAACGTGTACTATTAACTAGTAATAGATAGACAGTGTAATACAGTGATTCCCAAACTGATGAAACAAATGAAAAGACGTCGTAGGAGCCAAAGTGTGTTGTTTATTATTATTTGTTTAGGCTGCACACATTCTTTTGGTTGACATCACTTCCGGTAATTGGCACAGCGGTGTGGTTTCACCTATTTTTACCTGTTCACTTGGACCGCGGGAGTCAGACAAAGAGGGTGAGATAGGTTTGGATATTTTCTGTTGACCGTCACTTCACGTTACAGACTTTAGTTATTCCAGTTAGCCTAAGTTATTGTTTGTAATTCCTTTCAAAATGCATCTGGACTTTTGGACTTTTTGGAACGAGTCACACAGTTCAGAGCCTACTTCAGCCTCGTTTTAATTGATAGTAGTCGCTACAGACGTTACGGGGCTAGCTGCATCAATCTGTGATTTACCTCTTTCATTGCTACATTGTTGGTATCTGCAGGGGGAAGTGGTGCTTGGAGAATTTGGTTTGGTACATAGTGGTACATGGTCTGAAATGTTTGTGAACCTCTGGTGTAATAGGTTGAAAAGTAAAGGTAACCTCAGCTTGGAGCTTCATCGGATCAGTACAGTTGTGTGTGAGTTAAACTGTCTGCTGCTGCATAATGGAAGCTAAAATTATCTGTTTATCTTTCTACGAAGTTCTGTGCGAACGGTCCACACTGTCATAAATTTTGGGCTGCTTTAACTCTCAGAAATGTGTTTTCTTTATTGATGCTTCACTTGCGTGTTTGTTCTGCTCTGTGCAGAGTTCGACACTAGAAGAGATTTTACATTCGTCTGCTGAAGGAGGAAAGTTTCTTAGCTTGAATCTCACTTTAAAGGCCTTTACACACCGGTGGGCGTGACGATTAAACGACAGGAAAATGCGAAATACTCGCGAGTATTATATGTCTGGGGCTTTTATTGTGAAAGGTAAGAACAGAAGGAGTGGATCTGGTCTGTGCTGCCTTTGTCGAGGTTGAAAGGAGTGATAAAGTTTGCCGTCTTGGTTCGGACTACAAAACCTCCGTGTTGTTTCATTAATATACACGCAGCTAGTTCTGCACGACGTGATTGGTTGATGCCTTCAAGCCAGTCATTGGTCAAATATGCAACTTCCACATGTGTTGTGTGGACAGTAACTCGCTAAGACGATTGTCATCCAGTGAGTTTGTACGTAACACATTTTGTGAGGCGCTCGGTCACTGAAATATCAACGTTCAGTGAGTTTTAAATGGTTCTGTTAACATCAACTGTCCTTTAAACTTTTGTAAGGACAGGTTGAACTTTCCTTCCTTCCACACGTTGCATAGAGAAATAACACTTTCCAGGATGCGTTATGATGGAAGCGTGTTTGTATTTGTATGTCATTCAGCTGGTGATTAATGAAACATGCCGTGTGTCCTTGTCTTTGTTCACACTTTAGTGGAATCAGGTTAAGTGCGCTGTGATGTCATATTTGACTGCAGCTCTGTATCTCAGGTTGTTGTGTGCCGTCTCGTGCCCTAATTAGGGAGCGTGGAGGAAAAAAAAAAAGGAGAGGCAGCCAAATGAAGCAGTAGTCACCTGAGATGAAGGACACATCCTCTGTGCCAGGAGACGCTTCACTTTTGATTTTTTATTTATATTTCTGCGCCGTGCAGAGAGAAAAAAAAAGTGGGTCAATGAGCAGATTTGCAGAAACCAACTTTGAAACATCCGTGTTGTCTGTCTGTCTCTGGTTAAACATAGTTTTGTATCCGATTCCCCAGTGCCAATTACTCATTAAAAATGTTTAACAACATTTTAATTGAAGAATTAATTACCTTCGGCTGGGCAAAATCCTCCTAAATTTCATCTGGGGAGTCATCAAATGTGCAGAGGAGCAGCCGTCGATGAAGTGTCAGAGAGTGGGTGGTGGTGGTGGTGGTGGTGGTTGGCGCAGGAAAATTACATCAGCAAGGAAGTGTAGTCCATTGTGAGTCAACGGGCGAGATGCACGGGATAATTCATGAGCAAACACGTCCGTGAGTAAACCGCTACGATGTTCCTCGCAACGTGTGACTTCATCCTGCACGAGTCTCTGCCAAAACAAACAGCGTTCAGAGCCTCTGCATTATTCAGAGCCTTTGACTTCCAGACACAAAAACAAGGACAAGAGGACACAAACGTTGCAAGTTATGACAACAGGGCCTCTTACAGTATATACACCTGAAAGGGTCACTTCATCCAAAATGATGAAACATACACCATCTAGAGCGCCCAGAGGAGGGGGGTCCATCCTTCAATCATCTGAAGTCATTCGGTGAACTAACCGTATTAACTCAGTCGGGTCAAACCACTTACAGTAAGAGATTTTGGAGAGGGAAAACTGTCATGGCCATTTTCAAAGGGGTCCCTTGACCTCTGACCTCTAGATATGTGAATGAAAATGGGTTCTATGGGTAACCATAAGTATCCCCTTTACAGACATGCCCACTTTATGATAATCACAGGCAGTTTTGGGCAAGTCATAGTCAAGTCAGCACACTGACACACTGACAGCTGTTGTTGATTGTGATGCATATTTTTTATGCTAAATGCAGTACCTGTGAGGGTTTCTGGACATTATCTGTCATTGTTTTGTGTTGTTAATTGATTTCCAATAAACATACATTTGCATAAAGCAGCATATTTGTCCACTCCCATGTTGATAAGAGTGTTAAATACTTGACAAATCTCCCTTTAAGGTACATTTTGAACAGATAAGAACAACCGGTTAGCTGTTTTATGGCCTCCTACCAAAGGTAGCAGCACTGAGCTCACTGCTGCTGAGCAGAGGAAGACATCTTTGTATTGGAAAACTTTTTTTTGCTCGAAGAAAATCATTCTTTTTCTTTCCACCTGCCTGACGTCAGTCACTGAGAAGATTTCCTCCGATCTGTACCACATTTCACGAGCCGTCAGCGACCAAAATGTCACCGAATGACTTCTAAGCGTTAGATGAATTACTTCCCAGATGAAAATACAGCGTCTTGTCACAATTAAACTAATATGTTAATGTCTTAACATTCCGTGGGACATTATTTGGCACGTTCTGCCGAAGTGGACTCTAATTGACGCCTCGTTTTTCAGCAGCTTGAATAAATCTAGTTGACTCTCTAGCTCGGCGGTGTCTGCTCCGCATCATCGTCTGTAAATCAGCTCAAACACATGACGGAGTCGGGGAGGACGTGGGAGCATTTTGTCGTACGAGCCGCAACGTTGGCTAATCATGAAGCTAGTTCAGGGAGGCTCAGTTCATTACAGCTCTGCACTCTGTAGGTTCCTGGCATTGTTCTCTCAATTAGAGACTTGTAAATGTGTTGCTTGCTTAATCACCCAAAAACTGGCCCCTAGGACTTCCCCTTAATGCAACCCCATTAAGAGGGGCCATCAAAACAAAAGATCTGCCTCTAATGGCAATAATCCCTCACTTCTGTCACGCCCAAGCCAAAACTTGTATCTTAAATGAGCGATGATGGATGAGAGCGGGCCGCCGTGTCAGAGAGCTTTATTACTGGTGATGGATGCGCCGGGCACGCCGCTCACCAAACCTCCACCGACAGGGGCCCGTCGCCGTCAGAGCCGACCCATCCCAAGTGTGTCTCACTTAACCCGCCCGTCTCTGGAAGTCAGATGGCCGCTCGTGGCGCTGAGGGGAAACGGAGGGAGAAATAAGGGCTTATCCAAACAAGCTCATTAGCGCAATTAGCGCTGGTTTCCTGCCGACGGACCCCTGGAGCTCTCCTAAAGTTTGACTACACACTGTGGTGACTCGGACTGGGAGTCACATGGCCGGGGAGGGGTGACGAGCCAGAGACGGGGTATTAAAGCGGGTGGTGCAACAGAGTATGTTGTTCTGATGGCTCTTTGTGAGTTTGTGTATTTTTAGGGTTTTTCTTGCTTGGTCTGTGTTTCCAGATGGAAAAGAGACATTTTCACCTTGTCAGCTAATGTCTTTATGTGCATGTGTTTAACAGTAATGCACTATATCTTGGTTTTCTTGTATTCTTCTGTTAAATTTCCACTATTATGTCCTGCGTTTACATCAAGCAGTATCATTTTTAGTGCACACTTGATCCCTTGTGGTGCTTTTTCCTGTCAATTTGAAGAAACATCGTCTTCTGGCCAATTGTGGCACAAACACACAAGCTTCATATGATTAAACTACATTTCTCATCTGCCTCATCCTGATTTTCCGCTCTATTTTGTCTTATCCCTGCCTGGTACTTCTCTGTGTTCTCCATGACCTTTGACCTTTGGATAACCCTGTCCATCTAGGAGCTTCCTCTCTGGTTTCCCTCCATGTTTTTTAGAGTTTATGTGTGAGAGCATCCTCTGAGGGAATACAATCTACAATGTAAATGTTGTCCACGTGAGCGTTTCTAAATAAAGCCGCCGCTTCCCCCCCCCGCGCGCCGCACGCCAAGCCGCTGCAGCCATTAAGGTGCAGCACAAAGACACATAAACCCTCCAACGCCTTATTCTTCTTAATTATATATGGAAGCCATTATATTCCCCTGACGGCCCGGTGTATTTAAAGAAACCAGAGTCCTTCAAACACTTCTCCTCTCAGGGATCTCATACTTAACAGGAGATCTGCTCTTAAGGGAGCCTCCTCTGGGTACGCGGGCTGGAAGGAGCCAATCACAACCGCAGTGCCGCTACGCCGAGCCAACGCCGCCCCGACGCTCAGGCTCATTACATATATTTGAAGAACAACGTTTGCAGATGTACGTCTCAGCAGAGAAACGTTCCCATGTTCAACATCCAAGGCAGCAGAAGATAATTATATGTGAATTATACACACATCAGTTTGAGGTGTTCATTACCTTAAAATGGTCATTCTGTTTCTGTTTGTGCTAAAGTTGCTACTAGTCTATATGGAGAAAATACTTCAGAGGAAATAAATAATCGTAGTTTTAAAGTGGTCTTCAATTTACACAGTCCAGTCATTTGTAAAGTCTAAAGGATCTGAACACTTGTGAATCAGGTTTTTTATTGTATCACTAAGAAAAAAACAACCTAAACCATAACAAATACAGTAATATTTACATATAATAACAGTAACTGAAAACTGAAAAACAAAGTATTCAAAAACAGAGAAAAAAATGGTAATAATAATAAAAAAATAATAAAATAAAATATACAAATAAATAAATAGATGAATAAAAAACAGAAAAAATAAAAACAAAAATTGTATAATATAAATGTTAATGCTACTACTACTACTACTACTACTACTACTACTAGTACATACTGTGGATTTGAACACTTCTTTAAGCAGTTTAAATCCATGTAAGAGCTCAGCTGGTGGAGGGATGAGGTTAGAATTAGTCAATTGTTGAGCTGAAGATGCGAAAAACTGATTTTTGCAGGTCCATGCACCAGAAACTGAAAGTGTAGAGAAACAATTTCCCCTTTTTCACCTCTGAAATCAGTCAAGAGTTCATTTAAACACAAAGTTAGCAGGCAGGCAGACAGACCGGAGGAAAGGTATAAACAGCGAGCTTCCAGCAGGAAGTGCCTCCACACCTCAGACTGTAATTAAAGGCGTTGCAGCGCTTTCAGCTGCATTAGCAAGCGTTTCCACTGACAGGTAATAAAGCACATCGGTTAATTGCAAATGAATGCACACACCCCCGTTCCATTAGGCATAAATAATTTGGCCACTTGGGTATGAGCCTCCCAAATTACTTATTCTTTTTGTGTCTCAAATTACCTATTCTTTCTGATGTTGCCTGTAGTTGATTAGCGAGCTGTGTGCGACTAGCCATTGGCTTTCTGCAGGTTTTCAGCCTGTTTTCATCTTTCTTAAGGTGAAGAAGTGTTCATATATATCGGGCTGTGGATTTGTTGTTGTTGCTTTTGTTTGTGCACATGAACAGGGGCGCTTTCATTACCGGCACGCATCATAATTTATGCAGTTATTCCCAACTTTTAGCATCTTTTGGTGTGATTCTGTACGGGCTTTTCCTCTCACACCTTGTATAGCTTTGGCTTGGGGATGCAGGGTGAATATTAAATCATGTGGCAGTGCTTTGTTTTCATCTGGTGCACACATATAGCCAGTATATATAAAAAGCGCACTTTTTCACACTCATGAAAGATTTATTTTGCTAATATACATAAACATTTCCAAGACAAAGGGATAGTTGTTGCTGTTGGTTCCTTGCTGCTGATTGCGTGTGATCCCGGCGATCTCACAGTTCAAGTTTATTCTGCTCTTGATCTCATTAGAAGTTGTTTTCTGGCAGAGTGTGAACTAACAGACCTGTAAATGTAGAGCAAGATGGCTTTTCCTCATACATGCATATTATCATGTAAATCCCCTATGACATAATCAATTTTTAATTTCAAACAGCCCTATTTTTGAAATTCATAGGAATTCTTCTGGTGTTTCTTCTCTCACATGATGTGAGATGTTTAATGAGTTTCACTCTCTAAACTCTGTCCTTTTCTGCAGGCACTTTTCATGTTGTGTTAGAGCAGTAGAAGATATGAGTTTTGTCCTTTTTGATTTTTTATCACTTGATTTCACAATGTGCAAATAGCTTACTGAAAATTGAAACTTCTCATCCAACAACATCTCATGTTTCTCTCGTGGCAAGCCGAGGAGATTTCAGAATCGGATAGCGAGAGCCTTCTGTGCCGATTTAATTTAATTTCCTCCTAAAAATGCAGCGAGACTTTCACCAGTCAAACTCCCAGAAGGAGGTGTGATGGTGACCAGACCCCCCTCCCGTCCTCTCTCTCGCCCCCCCGCCGAGCGAGCCCGCATGTCGTCCCCAGGTTGCGACAGCCCTAATTAAAATGTCCTTCCTCATTATCATCGATTGCCCCGCGCATTTTGGAAAACAACTGCAGCGCTGAGCTCTGGCAGCGGCGGCGACGGCGGCCAAATATAGACATGTGACACTGGTCTTTAGCCCCGTCAGATGGTCCCGGTCCGACATGAGAGCGAGAAAAGTGGGGCAGCAGCCGAGTCTCCCCAGTGGACGCTGGACCACAGCTCACACACACACACACACACACACACACACAGTGACACACACACACACACTAGACCGCAGATGGCCGGTGCCCCATTCCAGGGTTCATCAGCCACAAGAAAAACAAACTTCCATCATTAATGGTATGATTTATTCATTAACAAGTGTGTGTTGGGAAGAAAGTTTCTCATTTATACAATCTGTGACGATATTTCTAAGAGCTTTACTGGATCCAATAAAACACCTTCAATTATTAATAATGTGGAAATGCTCCGTCCAAATGAGAATATTTTTTAAATTATTCTACTCAGTTTTAATTCTCCGATTTATTCTACTGGTTGGATGGAGAGATTTGTACATTTGAAAGTCATAATAATCATCATCATCTGCAAGCGTTTTACAGATACACTGCAGGAAAACCCAGGTCTGTATGAGTATATGTATATGTACTGTATGTATGAGTAAAGTAGGCTAACCGGTGCGGTTCATTTGGGCGGTTGTGATCGTAGTAATCGTACTCTGGTGCGGACCAAAACAACCGCTCTGAGACCGCTTGTGAGAGGTGGTCTCGGACCGTTTACAAGCGAACCAAAACGGACCTGGACGTCTGCAGAAGTCCGATGTTTGCTTGACATCTTGGCCGAAGAGAACATGCAGAATATGATAAATAAAGTCCACAAAAACACTAACGAGTGCCGAGTCAAAGTGACAAATGACTGTGAAAGCGCCCTTAAACATGGTCTACCATTGCTTTATTCATATCTAATGAATAACTAACATTAAACACCAAAACAGTAACGTTGTGGTCCGTTAAACCAAAACAACAAGCTGAAAGGAGCTAAAATGCTGCATAGAGCTGAAGGGAACGGCAGAGTTTGATGGTTAAAAACTACAAGCGATTCCTTTTAAATGAAACTCATCGTTCATAAGAAGAATGTGACTAAGTGCAGCTTTAATACTGATTGGGTTACGGTGGCCTGTAATTGACCCGAGTCGTACTTTGGATGTATCTAAAGACAGGAAAAAGGCTCAGTGCTGCAACATGTTGCCATCAATCATTCATCAGCCAATGTGGGCACTGAAACAGCCAATCAATGATTCATGGGAACATATTGCCTTCCATGAACCTTTTCTCCTAATTTTAGATATTATTTCTACCCTGTATGTTCTATAAGGAGGCAAATAACTCCCTTCCTGCCCCTTTAAATACCAGTGTGCATTTCTATAACCGAGGCTTTAGGATTTGCGAGCTTGACGGACAGATGGACGGACGAATGGACAGACTGAGTGAGAGCAGACAGACACACAGGCATGTCAGAGGAGGCACGCTGCCGGCTGGCGAGGCAGGAGAGAGGGAGCATCTGCCGGCGGGTTTGAGGAGCAGCCATGGCTTCTGTGAATCAGGATCTCCCCCGACGCCGGTGGCGGGCCAAGAAGGGCCGCGGCGGTGCCAACGGGTCAGGGGAATCACAAATGGTTCAAAATATCATCACCTAAAAGGGTCGGGAATATCTAAACCTTCTGACACGCGTTTACCACAACAACCATTTACCCTTAAAGACAATGAAACATTATCATTCAGAGAGAGAGTGAGACTTCCTGTCAATCAAACGTCATCGTCTTCCTTCTTTACTGCTTGAATAGTTACTGCTACTACTACTACTGCTCCTGCTAACCCCCCACTTCTTCTTCTTCAATCATAAAACGCTGTAAAGATTTCAGCAAATTGAAAACACTTCATCATACGTGATGGATGCTGGTGTTACTAAAGGGCTAGTTCACCCAAAACACAAACAAACAAGCTATGCACTTAGTGTCAAGATTTTGAAAAATCCTTAAAGGAACATTGTGCAGCATTAAGTTGGACCAATTGTCACAACAGAAGGAGACGTGAGACCTCTGATGGGGGTCGCAACTAGATAAAGTTCTGTTTTAGGGGGTCACAAACCGGAAAGATCAGGGTTAGGGTTTAGATTGTATTTTTCTGTGAGTTACTGAATAATTGTACCTCTCTAAGCATCTAAAATGATTCTAATTAAACAATCTGCAAAGGGAGAAACAGTTATTGGTTGAACTGTTAACAACCTGTAGAGAGTTGCAACCTGGAGTGAGAGGAAGTAGACAGAGTTTTAGTTAACTACATGCTATTGTTACAGACACAAAAACTCTCTCTTGAAACTATAAGTGCAGAGTTTAGCAACAACAAAGTAGAGCCAGAGAGTGAGTTCTGAAGGCGAGGAAGTTTAAGCCATCGGTGGATCAATTTTGCTCATTTTGTCCTTCTGGGGCAATAAAATATCTTTCACATTGCCCCTTTAACATTTATAAAAAAAGCCTTTAAAGGCAGAGTGCAACAGTCACACGTCCGAATTCCCCAAACCCGATTGCCAGAGCTCGCCCGAGTGCTTCTCCTCCCCCCTGCTGGTTATCTACGGAGAGCCACAGAAACCGGAGCAGGGGGGGGCTTACCAAACACAGCCGCGGCCCATTTGACCACAGGGGAGGCCTGTCAATGGCCCAGATAGTTCTGGTAATTTCTCAGCGTTGACTCCACTGCTGCTGCTGTGTTTTACATATTCAGAGAGGGAATCAAATATGGGGGGGACTCCCTTTGTTCTGGTGTGTGTGTGTGTGCGTGCTGGAATCGCCGGGGCAGGGGCCGCGTTCTCCTCCGCGGATACGCCTTGAAGTCGAGGAAGGCGTAAGGTATATTTGAAATACTGAGGAGTAAACAGGATTAGCGTTATCGGCTGCACTTGCAAGGGAATGCACACACAAGCAGACGCACATACTGTATATATTTGAGGGTGCAAAACACTCGCCAGGATTTGCAAGTGAAACATGAATAAGTGAAGCAATAAAGCATTCTCTTGATACGCCAGCCGCAGCCAGAGAAATATGACTCTTCTCGGACCAAATAAGTGTTTTTCTTAATCTAAGTAGTCAAGCATGATTCTGAATGGAATGATAATTGACCTTAATGCTCCTCTTCTGTGAAGGCAGTGACAGCAACTCATGGCTCATAATGCCGTGAAAGCGCGGGAGGCGAACACGAGGGAGGCGCCGACGCTTCAATTGCAACCAAACAGGCGATCAGTTAAAATAAAAAAGCGCGCTCGCCACTCAAAACGTCAAGAAAATGAGCGTTTCCCCCCCGCGGCGCGTTGAAGAATGGACGTGATTTTCTGAAACTTGTTTCTGCGTGTTTTCTGAATATCAGATATCAGAGGGGCTGTTATTTCCAACCGCCCCCCTCCCCCACCATACAAGCGGCGGATGGTGCTAATTTCAAAAACATCATCTCCTCCACGCCGAGTTCAGGAAGTTGATTTATAGACGGTGCTCGTGGAGTTAATTGCAGTGCGCGACACCAATCAGTCTTTGGGGAGATTTCTAAGGCAAGCGGGGATTAAATCGACACCCAGCACAAACAAACAAACAAACATATTCATATCTCCCGTATTTATTTATCAATGTTTTAGATTGCCTCCAAGATTGCCCCCTTTTTCTGCACAAGATTCAATAAGTTGACAGAAACATTGTCAGCACCGGGGTGTCGCTTTATATCGCTGCTGCCAACAAATCTGTCTTTGGGAAAATGGAAATGTATGTGTTAAGCACGCCCAAGTGATGCACCCCCCCCACCCCATCACCCCATCACCCCACCACCACCACCCTCCCAGCACCCCTCCCTTGTTGCATCCACGAGAGTTGCTCCTCCACAAAATGATCATCGTTGTGTTCGGAAGCATTCATCTTGATTATAGAGACAGAAATGCTTTGATAATGATCTGCGGGAGACGGTCGTCAGAAGTTTGTCAAAAAGCACTAAATGTCAAATCCCCGGCGGTGGTATCTAACTATCTGGTGGTGTGACACACACGCACACACACACACACACACACACACACACACACACACACACACCAAGACTTGGCCAATGAGACGTATGCCTCTTATTGCCTCCCATGCCTCCTCACTGTATTGCACTGAGAGAGATGGAGTGGAGAGCACGCAGCTGCAGACCAACAACAGCAGCAGTGCGTGTGTGTGTGTGTGTGTTTTTGAGGACACGTATGTTCAGGGACACAAAAACACTGCGGGAAAATGGAAACGGGGTTCGGCGCGTTTGTCGCGAAGCTGTCGGAGCTGTTTGTGTACGAAGTGGTTTCCGTTTGTTGAATGTGTTTCTGTCAAAGTTAAGAAAAGTTTAAAGGGGCTTAAAAACAATCAGTCGTGTTGTGATTGATTCTGAGCTCTCAGAATGAGTTCAGTAAACTTCTGATAGTCAACATGAAAGATATAGTGAAGTTGGAAACAGTGAGTCTTTGAAGTAAAATAGAGATATTGCTGCAACAGTGTCCCAAAGGTCAAGATACAACCTGGGGGTCATAGAGCAAAAACATTGGGAACCACTGATTTAAACCACTTTATTTGGATGCTAAGCTAAATCTGAGTGCACATGAGATGTTGTAATAACTCGTCGTGCACAGGAAAACTGTGAGTGTGCAACTCTGAGAAGTGAAGCCAATGCTGAAGTGCCTTAAACTTGCATTCTTTCTAACAGCCAGCAGGGGGCGACTCCTCTGGTTGCTAAAAGAAGTCTGATTGTATAGAAGTCTATGAGAAAATGAGCCTACTTCTCACTTGATTTATTACCTCAGTAAACATTGTAAACATGAGTTTATGCTACTTTGACACTCTAACCTTTTTGTTGTGACTTGTTTCCATGTTTAGGTCACATGATGACAACTGAGCCATCTACATGACAACTGGGCAAACTCCATCAGCTGATGAAGACCGTGAGATGTGACTGAAAGCTCTAGAAAAACGAAGTAAGTGGACCTTAACTTTTTTTGTTTGTCTGTTTATTTATAGTTCAAAATACGACTAATTTCACTTCCTACAGTGTGTCAAAAAATCATTTTTGTTCATAAACTCTCCGGTAAAACACAACCCATCCAACCTTTCCTGGTATAAATCTCTGTCACTTCTAAACTTTCGACCCGCTCCAAAATCCTCAAAGTCAAAACATGGAGTGAAATTATGATGGGAAAGTGATGCTACTGTTTTAAAGTTGTGCTTCATGCTGCTTCCCTAACTGACCTTCATTCAGTTTATTGAGAGGGTTATCACATAATTGAAAACTAAAAATAGATATTTTAATTTAGTTTGTGACGTCATGTTATTTTTGGGGGGTCTTTACAGGGACGGATTCAGTGATTTGGGGGCCGCAGACAAACGCCATCTCACTTTACTTTTGTCTAACTGGTAATGTTGGTGTTGGCGGTGGTAGATTCAATACTTTTAATATCTAAACATCATAATAAATGTACAGCTGTTAGGGGCTCTTTTAGTTGGGGCCCCAGGCAGTTGCCCCTGAGTCTTGATTGATACCAATGATAGGAAAGAAGAACATTTGAAATCACAATGGAGGCATGGAGGACGAGGTTATATATATTTATACATACGGAGCTCCTTCTGTGGTAAAATACGACTCAATCAGCTTTTGTGTGCCTACAGAATCACTCCGTCGCGCACGCACATAATTTAAATGTTAATGACATCACAGGTTTCACTTCTTTAGGAAGAAGAGTCACGCTCACATGCCGACTGGCAGGTACTAAACGCTAAACGAGTGGAATTCCTCTTTAAAATGCTAATGAGGGCTGAACTCTGTGCGTGTGTGTGTGTGTGTGTGTGAACTGTGCACTTCACAGCCAGGCGGCCTGCTGTATATGCATGAGCGCTTGTGTATGTATTTGCAGCTTCTAAATGAACTGCCAGCTTTCAATACGATTACGCTACGTGACCTTTTAGAGGAACTCACATAATATATACAGGATTTAGTTCATTATGGAGCAACTTTGTGCAACACAGGCTTTTATTTTGACACGTGAGATCACAAGAAAGCTCACATCACGTTTATTGTTAAAAATCTGCACTTTTTAGGAAGTTTTCTGCTATAACAAAGATCTATTTCACAATAAATCCTTTTCGGTTTGTCACAAATCTCTAATACGTGAGCCGAGTTTTCCCGCCGCCGCCCCCTCGTGTTGGTTTTGTCTCCACATATGGCCGGAGTGGCCGCCGCCCGCCACCCGCCACCGCCGCTGACAGCCTCCCCGGCTTCCCAGAGAGCAGGCAAACATCTTTTCCGCGGGTACAAACGTGGACCGACCCTCCCTTTGGCTGACGTCCAAACTCCGTCTCGCGTCTTCTGGGAGAACAAGAGGAGAAATGGAACAACTGGTTTTAATGAAACAATTACAAGACACTAATTATTATGTTAATGTTTTGCTACTATCATCAGCCACCGCTAACAGCCTCCTGCACCTAGAGGTTCAGAGCCTGCCGCGAATGTGTGTGTGTGTGCGCGTGTGTTGGTGTGTGTGTTTGCTTTCTTTTCAGCTAGGTGGGAAGATGGACGTTTCTCAATAGGCAGCCGTGTGTACGGCAGGAATGTGTTGAAATGTAAAAAGGGCCACAAAGCGCCGGCTGTTGTCATTGAATGTCAGGTACATTAATTCCCATAATGCTCAGCGCAAATAAATTAGCAGCAGGGTTGCCAGTGATTCAAAGCCATCAGTTTTAGGTATGTGTGTGTGTGTGTGTGGGAGGAGGGGGGGGGCTCAGGAGACAGGCCTGGAGGCGAGAACACACACATGAAGCACACACAAATAAACACATGCATCACGCAGACGCATGAATACACACATGTAAACACATGCATCACAGGGCCGCTCTGCCTCCACACACACACACACACACACACACACACACACACACGATAAGCAGCAGTGTATGTGGAGGCCATTGTTAATGCAGCAGCAGTTGTACATGTGTTGTGCATAAAAGGATAATTCCACCTTCCTGCGGCTTGTTGAAGCACCAGGTACGACGGCGTTCTGTAGAAACACACAAAGAGAAATCACTGCAACTGCAGCGTATTTTAGAAAACTACATGTAGGGCTGTGCAATTAATCGAATTTCAATTTAATTCACGATTTTGGCTTCCAACGATTATGAAAACAAGATAATCGACATTAAGCGATTATTGTGCGTTTAGCAACGATGCTCTTGTTTTGTTTTGTCTTGTGTTGTCCGAGCAGCCGAGGATCCCCTCGTGGGAGCGCTCCCCGGGGCTCACCGGCCCTCACCGGGCGTATTTCCTCCATCTTGATGCGGCGATGTCGGCAACCCACCCGACCCGTCTTGAAACACGAACCGCGTCTCGTTTACCATGCTTTGCCGCGTCATCACCGTACATATCTATACAACCAATGTGTTTACGATTAAATAGTTTACTAGAACACAAAGTTCCTCCTCAAAGTTCACCAGATTGATGCATTTAACTTTAAAACGTAGGCTACAAAATGTTCTTTCTAAATGCACGATGTTTCCAAAGTCAGTGGGTAATCGTGTTAAATTAGCGCAAGCTCAATATCCACCAGAATAGTCCTGATTATGATTTTTGCCATAATCGAGCAGCCGAAATCGAAAATTTATGGTTGCAAAAATAGAATATCTCTGGGTTTTTTTAACTGTTGGTCGGACAAAACAAGTAATTTGAATAGGTCACTTTGTTGGGAACTTGTGGTCGGCATTTTCATACCGTCTTCTCACATTTATAGCACATCAGTGGATAAAACAATTCAGTATTTCCCATTATTGTCCCAAATGATTTAAAGAAAACACGAATTTGAGGACTCATTTATGGATCAAATTGACTTGATAAAGCCGATGGAGCTCAACAGGAACAGGATGTATTTCTGAAGACATCGTACCAGGAGTTAGAAAATAATATAATAAGATGATTTCTATGTGGGTTGTGTCCCTGATCCAGCTAATATTCTGTAAGACTTAATCATAATGAGTCAAAAAAGTTAAATGTTATAATTAAAGGGTCGCTTCACCCAAATCATAAAAAAGTTAGGTAAATATTTTCTGTGTTTAGGTAAAAAGTAGCTCAGATGAAAACTTCTCACAGCCAGTAACCAGGACTTTATTTGTGGGAAGACATTTTCAGATGTCATTTAGTACAAACACATTTCCCTTCAGCTCTATTATGACAAACAAAACCAAAACTATCTGCATATCCTACACTAAGAGTATGAATTGTCCCTTAAAATACCTTGTTTGATGACGCTTGACTTTGAAGAGTTTGAAGAGTTTTTGCAGTTACTTGTTGGTGGCGCTCTCTGGGCCAGGTTTTTCTTCTCAGTGGGACTACCTGGCTGAATGATGGGTCAATGAAAGCAATAACAATGTCCCAGACTGTCTGCCATAAGTCAGTGAAAGAGGTGATTCATGAACAGTGGGCACTAGGTCTTGGCTCGGACTCTTTGATTGAAACCTGTTTAGCAACAACTGCTAATTTCATTACATGGTGTCAGCGCACACTGAGCGGCTCCTAAAGGGCCCGCTTTGAACTCTCGGGGCCCGAACAATGACACGGGCCAGTCGGGGGGCCTGACGGGAGTGTGACGGGTCGGCGGTGGGAGGAAAAACAAAAAAGGACGGAGGTTTTTCATAATGCTGAAGTCTGTCAAATATTTTGATATGTCCCACACACCATGGTGCAGCTCCTCCTGGGCTTTTTGCCTTTCAGCGGGGAAACAATTGACTTTCTTCACGATCAAGTCGTTCGCCTCCCCGCCTCCAGGCAAAACCTTTCATGAGGAGCCATGGCTCGCCGTTGCAGCTGTTCCGCTGGGGTTCTTCCCATGGACACCGGGGATAAAAACTCTTTGAGGAACAGTTGTGTGGCCTTGCAGGTTTCTCTTTTTTTCTCTTTGCTGCTCATCCAAACTTGGCTCGCAAGAAACTTTTTGGTCCTTTTTTTTCTTTGTGGGACTTGGTTTGATCTTTTTTTCTCTTTCTTTTCTTTTTGTCTTTGTTGGTGATGATGATTAACCGGCGCATTGATTAGTTCAGTCAGCTCATCATCTTTATGTGCTCTAAATCTGGTCTGCATTGCTAGAGCTGCTACACTTTGGTCTCTTATTTAGCTTTAAAACCGGATTTTTCTTAAATCGCCACTAAAAATCGACCAGAGTGGTGAGATGTGTTCACTTCTTTGCAGTGCTCCAGAGATTTTCTGGAAGTGAGGTTGGAAATCTAAACCTTGTCACGCTATGTGTATCGTATTTGATACATAAGACCTCTATGTCATCAATAAGATCAGTAATTACCTGAAACACCTATTGTATCCACTCTGGCACATGTTAACTGCCCTCTAATGGATCATTGGTGCAATGCAGGAAGTAGACATCTCTTATTTACCACATTCAAGATGGCTACCTCCTTGTTGTGACCATAGACACATAAGAAGTGAACGTAGTCATCGTAACGTCACCCATTGGTTTGCCGTCTTGAAGCCTGAAGTACTATATTATTATATTATTAAGTTATATATATATATATATATATATGGACAAGTAAAAGTTAAAAATATAAAATAAAGGTGGAGAAAAGTAGAACTAGACTAGAGCAAGAACGTAAACACAACTAGTAGATACAAATACAATAGATCAATATTTAATAAAATGCATGTGTACATTGCTATCCATGAATAATATAAATGTAATTTAAATGCAGTATTTACATGTGAGTAATAACATTTAAAATATAATTTAAAATTAATTAATAAATAAATAAATGCAACTGTAAATTCATATTTTTGCATCTTAAAAAACCCCAGTTGAGATAAATAAATAGCCATGAAAGTCATTCATGCTAATTTAAATAGCATATTATAAAAATATATTCTATAATAATAATCATCCAATGTGTCAGGCTTCACAGGATCGCTGCTCTAGTTTCAAGAAGTTTCAAGTCTAAAAACAGACATTTTTTGCAGTGTGTACAACTTTTTACAGCGAACAGTGAACATCCTCAGTAACAGAGGAAGAGCAGCAGACTTCAGAACATGCACCATGAAGGTAACTTTGCAAAGTTCACTGCGGATAGAGGAGGCGTATGAATATTCATGAAAAATTACCCGAGCTCGCCGTGGCTGATAGCGGGCCCTTTTCTGCCGCCGTATTAGGCCTGTAAAAGAGATGAAAGGCTTGTGAACCATCCCCACTTCCTTGGCCTTATACTGGGACACAATGGCCAACCAGCCGCTCAATTAGTCTGCCATCTTAGACTGACTGTTTGACAGGTCTAGCTAATTGTTAATCCCGCCATAACTGTTGCTCAGAGTAATTAATCATGTAACAAAAGGGCTCTCAGCGAGGCAACCCCACCAGTGCCGATGTGTGTCAGAGCTGAGCGGGAAAACGCTGCAGTAAAGGTTGTCCAATTTACAGCTGATCAACAAATATTTAATCTTCATTTGCAGCACCTTTGCGGTGGCGAGCGGCGCCCGTTTTCTCCCGGATGTAAACAAGTGCGTGCGTGAGATCTGGTGGCTTATGTAAATGCGTCTCCGTGTGAGCCCCACAGGAGCGGGTTGCAGGGGTCAAGGACCATTCATCATGAGATGGAGTGTCATTTTCTCCACTTCATACGCAGGCAGCTGCTTAAGAGGACCGAGAGAAAAGGAGGTATTCTTTGAGGGGGGAAAGAAAAGGCAGAGCCAAGCACAATCCAGGCTTCAGAGAGGAGATGGCGGGGAGGTGGAGGCTGAATAGGAACACAAGGTGCCACTGTGTCAGAATTCAAATGTGAGCACAACCGGTGATGTCATTCACCTCCCCAACCCCACCTCGAGTCATAAGACGCACCGCATTCCTGGGAACGGGAAGTGGACACAAAGAGCCACCGTGTTTCGCAGTTTTGCACCACTGACTCATGTCGTTGTGACCCATAAGTGATTTTTTTTTCTCGGTGTGTCCAAATGATGATTAATATCTGTTTTCTATCTCCATGCCGAATGGTCGCAGCGGCAAACAAGAGCACCTCTTGTTCGGATGAAAAAGGAATTCTGGGCTCCCAGGCAATGGGAGCTCATAAAGGCCAAATTGGATAATTTCAGGGAAATGGACAGAGGTCATATCTCATTTCCATTTTTTTTTTTTTTTTGAGATTTAAAGATAGTCACGCAAGGCTCGCAGACCTTTCAAGGCTGCCAAGAATTTGTGAGGTGTTTTTGATAACTTCACAATAAAAGAAGAATCATCATAATCACCAAAGTCTTCCTAATTTCCCGACAACAATGTTCCCTCCGCGAGCAGCCGAACATGACAGAGAGCTGTGTTACTGCGACGCCGAAAAGGAGAAAAAGCTGATGATTTGAGCAACAAAACAAAAGCCTCCGGGGAGCCACTGGCCGTCCCGCCGGCCGACCCACCTCCGCCGCCACCGCGCAGGACCAAAGCACACACAAAAACCTGCAGACAATAAACAGAAACAGTAGGAATCCTTCCCTAATTTGACTTGCTCCACAGGTGGTCACCAGCTGCTTGTGAACAGGTTACTGGGGGCCCCAACGGAGGAGAGGGGATTTTCATTTTAAGTGGAACAATAGGCAACCGCTCAGGTCCCAAAACCAGGAGGTCTTTCTCTTTTTTATTTTTTTTTATTTGGCAGTGCCTGGAGGTAAGTCGCAGCTCCACGGCAGCAGACAGTGAGGTCTTTTGTCTCTACGTCTGTGCACCAAGATGGGGGCTATCAGAAATTCCCCCTGTCTTAGTTCACATGATTCAATGAGAGCCCTGTGTGTCAGTCTGTTCTCTTCTTGTCTATTCATGTCGTCCACCGGAGGGAAAGACCCGGCCTCGCTTACGGCTGCAGGCCTGCTTTTACTCAACCGACGACACAACAAACTGCAGAATGCATTTAACTCATAATTACACGGCTTCCCGTACTGAATGGTTCTTCAGTCAAGCCCCGAATGTTTGAAACGGGCGATGGTCATCCTCTTAAAATCCTTGAAATGCCTTAAATTTTCTGCCATACCTTAGCAAATCTCCTCTTCCAGATGAATCTAGCAGCTACAACGTATCCAGATAAATACGTAAAAACAGCCTGTTGTCTTTGGGTGGAGATTCGGAGGGAGGCACATGGTCAGATTCAACTCCACACAACTGGAAGATGAATCTAAACAGAGGATATCTTGAAGGCAGAGGGACTTTTCCAGTAACTCCTGACTAGAAGCTGTACATTGGATCCCAGACTGCTCTCCTGAGGCAGAAACAGACACCTGACCACCCAATAAGAGGAAATGAGTTAACTTAAGTAACTGTTGGAATGCGATTCAATGGAGAAAAATGTGGATTTTCAGAGATGATGTCTGAATTCACAGTAAAAAACTGACTCCCAAGAAAGTGAAACTCTACTGGCGACCACTGGGATTGCAACACCACCAGATCTCTGGCACACGGACTGAAATGAACAACAATTTCTTTTATGCAAATGGAGGATGATATTGTCCAAAATTACAGGGAGAATTGTTGAATTTGTCATTGAAATAGCCTTGGAGAGAGACAGTTTTTCCTGGCAGGAGCAGAAACGGTGGTTGCTGGCTCACAGTGTGTTCATTGGACTCCACTGACGTCCATTCTGCTTGGTCCTGTCTAATCAAACCACACGTCTTCCAAAAGTGAATTAAACCAAAAGTGAAATAGAAGAGGAGTGACTTAATCTGGAACAGTCCCACGAGAAAAACTAAATGGACTTTTTGTCACCTTGGAAACACATTTTGTGTGAAAGCAAACCTCCTAAAATCACGATATTACATGCGTGTGATTGGACAATTGGGCCGCCCGTCTCACTGATCGTCACACCTGCTTTAAGGCATCAAACATGTAATCTAAATGTCTAAACGTCTCAATTCAGTCTAAAGTATTCGGTATCTTGAGATAATGACAGTACCAAAACTAAATGTAAAGGAATTCTGGATATGCTTGTTGCCCGTAACCTATTAATTGATGTATTTTTCACGTATTTTTGTTATTTTTTTATCCTTCCCTCACAGTTCATTCGGGGCTGCAGTTGATGAGCCATAGCGGTGGCGTGCCGTCCCTCAGGGTCACCTTAAACCGCGGTCAGGGCGCACGGCTTCTCCTCTCGGCGCCCTAAAATAAAACTTTCATCTCCTCCTCGTAATCGCATCCTGAACTTGCCCCCGCGTCCCTTCATTTAGATTCACACAGCTGATGTTTGTTGTGAAGAGGCGCTGTCAGAGAGGATAAAGAAAGGTTACCTGGTGGCTGAGAGCGAGACGCTCTACACCAGCAGATTTATCCACACTGATGTTTTGATGTCACCACCGGCTCCTCCAGGCGCTCTGCTGTTGTAACGAACCAAACCCCAATCAAATCTTTGAAGTAGTCATGTATGCATAAGCGCCGTCTACCTTAATGCTAAATAATTAGCAAGCGAGCGCGCGGCTCACTGGGATTGCTACCTCAGGGCTAAACTTGCTTTTCCTGCTTTGATCATTACGTTAATTAAATCTGGCTCCCTTGACAGGTCGGGGGCTAAAAAACAGGTAGGTGTCATAGGCACCTCGGCGGAGACAGGAGCACCTGGTGTGTGTGAGCGCTCCAGCTGTCAGCGGCGATGCCTTAAGAGTCAGGCGGCGGTGGCGTTAATTCGAACCGATGTCCCAAAAGGGGAGGGGAAGGGAGGGGAACAACTCAATTGTAAGACACCCCGATTCTCCGGTCTGGAGGCGGGCGAGGCTGCAGCTTCGCGGCAGCTTTGGCCAGAGGAGGAAAGAAGTCATGTTGTCAGACCTCAGTGTCAGCTCGCGTCATAACCAGCGCCTCAGGGACAAATTAGAAGTGTGTTTCCAGAGATGTGTCAAAAGTGTTCTCGGTCCACATCACAGCAGAGAAATCGTGCGAAGAGGGACCTAAACCAAAGTCAAATGCCAAGGGCAGCCAGAGGAGGGACTCACCTATGATTTATTTAAATCAAGATGGCTCCAAACTATGAATAATTACACAACTGTGCATCCATGTGTAGTCTTTTAATGTCATTATTCATGTATGGCGTGTACAGGAGGTCAACATCAGGCTGTAAACACCTCATGGAACAAGGACCTAATGCTCTGCAACTGCATATATTTATAGTACATACAAAAAGACACATTTCTTAATATATTAGTAATTATCTCAAAGAAGCCAAACCCAGCTTCCCAAGACGAAAAGGTCCCAACTAAGGATCGGGTTTAGGTTTAGGCTGCAAAACTCTAGGCGACCTAGATGAATGTATCAGTATTTTAGGCTTTGTCCACACGTACACAGGTACTTTTTCCATGCGTTTTGGCCTTTCGTCCACACCCCAAACGGCGTTTTAGGTCAAAACGGAGCTTTTGTAAAACTCCAAGGTGAAGATTTTCAGAAAATCAACTTTCAGTGTTCGACAGGGTAAACAGAGTTTTAGGCTCGTAACGTCAGAGTGTGCACCGTTATCTCCTTTGTGAGGCATCACTAATGAGGCGACACGTTGTGCAACGGCACCAGAAATACGTCCACGAACGGCAGACGTGGCCAAATAATCTGCTAACAGGACTTTTTACATGTTTGCAGTAGGGCCGTCAAAGTTAACACGATATTAACGCGTTAACACAAATTTTTTTTAACGCCGCTAATTTCTTTAACGCAGTAGCTCGACTTGCAATTTTTAGGTTGTAGCGGGGCTCAGTTTTAAAGCTAGAGTGAAGATACTGGCATCATATGAAACTAGAAATACCCGTGTACATGTAGACTAGGCCTTAATCATCTCATCTGGAACATGACGGCTCAAGAGAGGACACTGTTTATTTCACCAAATCAATCTAAGTAAAATCTAGTCTGATGGAAGGAAAATGAGACAACTGAAGGATCCTCTGTACTCCAGCTGCAGGTGCATCAGTTTAAACGTTGCTCTGATTGTCTAGAAAAACATAAAAACTGTGTCATTTCAAAGTAAAAGTAATCTTCCTTTAACCCTCATACTCTGGAAGTGGGTCTCTCCTCCACAGAAGCTGACACGGGCTGCAGGGCAGAAAAGTCTCCCTGTCCATGATGAAAATACGGCAAATGACATTAATTTCATCTGAAATAATCTAGATTGTGTTTGTTGGATCGGCTCGAATTCAAAAAAACGACTTTCTGCCTGAGCCCAGCGGCCTTTCCTCCACATCCTCATCCAGCGCCCCACACCACAGAGCGTTCAGTAGTAATTAGTGTCTTCAATATGTTTAACCATCCCACATACCTGTTTAATCAAACCATTTTCTGGGCATGTATTCAACCTTCAAAGGCAGCGTTTGAAAAGGACTCGGAAAACACAAAAGCGAGTCGTCTGTGAAGCTCCTTTTGATCTAGATCATTAACGTTTTGGAATCAGAAGTTGACATAAGGCCCGGTTTTGTTGCCGCACTCCTGGATCCGTTTCTGTGCGGTGGAAGTTGAAGATGTTTGGAAAATTGCTCCGATTATAGTGTTCATGTGCCATTTGATACCGGTTCCAAGAACAAGGGGAGCTGCAGCCAAACCAGACTACACCAATAAGAGCTGGCGGAACTGGCCGTCCTTTCATAGACCACATGGTCTCTTTACCGAGTGGACACATTTTATTATCATGGTAATCGACTTTGTAATTTCGGTGTGAGCAGCCCCACCCTGCTCCGTTTACAATGGAGAGATCTCAACACCAATTAAGGCCAAGTGTATCAAGGAACAATAGTTACTAGAAAGGACAACAGAGCTGGACTCTGAATGTGTGAAAGGCTACAAAGTTTCTCCTTCTCCATCAAAAACTTCACATTTATCAATAATTGCTGCGGTTTTGCAGGAGCTCATTAGATAAAACCTTCACTACAACTTCTAAAAACCATCAACATACATTAGCTGAAGGTTTGGCCGTACGCATCAAAGATTGCCGTGGAAAAGTTGTCGCATTGAGGGACGCGTTCAAAGCAAGCTGATGGGAGTTCTTCATCGCTCTCCAGCAGGAACATCAAATGACAACACAATACGTTCTTGGACTTGACAAAGACGGCCGGGAGCGACGGACGGGCCTCCCGCACTGAAGCTCGCTCCATCTCCCAAACCTTTTCAACGCGAGCCCGTCCTCGTCCAACCTCTTTGAGACCGATCCTCTGTGCGAACGGACGCATCAAAAACCCGGAAAGTGCTCATCATCATCAACTGACTCTCCTGTCTATTTCTGTCTTCCTCCTCGAGCCTTGAAGCGCCGGCGCCTGTGCGCCCACGGGCAGAGTTTCTGAAAAATCACAAGAAATTCATTTCCTCCCTGGATGGAAAATAACAAAGGCATTCCTCATGACAGGCCTCTCTTCCTGTCATCTGCAGGCCACAAGTCAACTCATCTATTAATAGAAACCCCCCCCTCCTCTTCGCTTCTTTATCACAACCAGACTGCACAACTCTCATCAGGTGATTTGATTAACAAATTACAGACGGCCAGGAAGTCTGTGAGCAGTTTAGGTGAAAACTGTGTGCTTTTTAGTTTACAGCATTAAATATTCAGTTACTCTTTACTCCTCTGACCTAGTTCAGAGTAATTAGGTATACACTTTAGTAAACAAGGATTCCTGGTGAGATAACTTCGCAGCAGCAGCTCTCGATATCTTGGCGCCGAGCCTCAGCGGGGATTATTTTCGATCTGAAGTGAGATACCTATCTGTTATGTTGATATTTCTGCTTTAATAACAGCTCTCTGTCCCACCGGGAACGCACAGAAAGAGCTCGGTGTGCCGAGACTTTCATGACATGTTTTTAGTGTCTTCTTTGTCACTGGTACTGTACGTACTCATGGCTCTGTGTGATGGAGCAGGAGCAGCGTTCGGTTTATTTGTCTCCATTTGTATTACATCACAAAAACCTAAATAGTTTTTTTAGGTTTGTGTATTACATCACAAAAACCTAAACCTAAACAAACAATAGTTGTATATAATTAATATATAAACTAGGGCTGTCAATCGATTCGGCAAAGCGACACTTGGTCAAATGTCAAGGTCACTGTGACCTCACAAAACACATTTTTGGCCATAACTAAAGAATTCATATGCTAATCCTGACAATTTCACACCAATGTCTACCAGCTTAAAATGATGAAGTGATGACATTTTGGACAGACTTGGATGTAAACTGTAGCTTGACTGGTTGGCGTAGGCGTACAACCACAAGGCGGTAATTCTATTTTTTTTGCGTTTTAAAGTTTTGTCCTGAAACATGGAGATTATTTAAAGGGTTGTTTTCAGCAAATTACATTAAATACATGTATTCTCAGTCACCTCTAGCCATGAAGACTGTGCATTTTTATTAGGACAGGTTTTGGAGATATTGAGGACATATTTTTATGAGTCGAGTAGTCGACTAATCGATCGTTTTGGTCTTCGTCGACTCAGATTTCTTTAGTCGATTAGTTGTTTTTTATGTGTTGTGTTTTCTTCGTAATGCTGAAAAACTGGGAGCATGTTTCTGGATAAACACATTGCTGTGAGCACGACAAACAACATCCCATTCACCTGAAGTGTATTATTGAAATTAATAAGTATTTATAATTTGGGTGAACCAGCCTTTTAACCAATCAAATCAAAGCAGATGATGCTCTGATTGGCTGCATAGTGTCAAAAGCATGTTAACAAGGCCAAAGCGTCGGTTTAGTAATCATCCAAATGTGAAGTTAACCAACCTTAGCAGAGTGTGTGTGCGTCCTAATTCAAACTAATAAACTGCAAACTCCATTGAACAAAATCTGGTATTAGCACGAACACCTTTCCAGTTTAGTTAATTGTTAACAATGTATGCATGTAGGTGCACTCCCCCACTTCTCTCTCATCCCTTCCAATCTGAACACATATGAACATGACAAAGTATGAGCTGCGAGACGCTGCAGTCCATCCGTCACCCACCAGCGAGCGCGTGCATCCTCTCATGCAGGCAGCCGGTCGGTCCATCACACCAGTCGATCGTACACTAATATCTCGGGGCATCAGCAGCTATTCCAGAAGCAGAACTAACAAGTTAAGCCCAAACATTGGGTTTGCATGGCGGTGGGGGAGTTTATGAATGGGGGGGGGGGGGCATGCATACATCAAACAGAGACGGTCGGTCAATATTGGGGTATGGAGAATCAACACGCTCTTTTAAAGGAGAGGCTTATGCTCAAACATCACAGTGCCAGTTGCCGGGCCTGAGCGTTTCCCGAGGCCCGGATCGCCATTTCTCATTTGTTGCATTAGCAGGAAAGACGGCGTACAAATAAAATTTCCCTGAGCAAGGGAGGTATCTTTGCATACAAAACAAGGCTGTGTGTAATTTTCAACGGGGCGAGAGGGGAAATGAAAGTGCACGAGGGGGGAGAAATATGCACCTCCATCAGCGCTGCGGACGCAGTCGGCAAAACACATTTAGGAAATTAGCATTTTCCAAATAGTGCGATTTAAGAGCCAAACAGTTTTCCTGATATGAGAATGAGCAGCGCGAGGGTTAGAGGTGGGTGTTAGACACGGAGAAGGTGGGATTTGGCACATAATTAGATTATTTGGATGGTTTGAGTTCACCTGGAGGCGCTTTTCTTCCCTCGCTTTCACAGAAAAAGCTTCATTTCTTTCCTCTTTATCTCACCTGAACTGAAAGTTTTCATGCCCATTGCTGTATGAAGTGAGTCTCATTAGGTGTAAATGTGGGAGCGTGCACAGCAGCTCGCGCCGTTCAGTGTTGAGGAGAAGAATAAAATGGCTCAAAACAGACTCTCCTTTTACTCACAGTTCATTTTTTAGAAGCCCAATTGAGCTTTATTGGCCATTCTCCGAAGCGCGAACACACAAACAGCCATTCCTCTTCAAAATATTAGAGCGCGTGCTGATTGCCGCCACCTGCGTTATCACACCGGCTACTAAACAGATGCAGGAGAACGACTTTCGGCGTAGAAAGCACAGCTGAGACGTGGCGTCAAATCTGGCAGAAAGCTATAAGAATCTGTTTGATCAGCAGCTCTGGCGAGGAATGTCTCCCAGCTGAAGAAAAAAAAAATCTTGCCACCCTGCCCACAATGTAAGACGAGAGAAGACACCTACAACCACTGGCCACAAAATAGTACACTGCTGGTCAAATATAGTGCAGTAGCTGCAGAGTATTTTTGGTGTCGGGTGTGATGTGAACCTTCTGTTCTCAGTTTTCCTCATGATGAAAGGCGGTTGTCCGTGTCAGATATATGAATCCTGGGCCAACCGGCTACACAGGACATGAGGTCAGCTTTTAATTTCTATCAAGACTAAACTAAAGCACACGCTGTCTCCTACCACTGTCTCCTACCTGCATTCTCCCCTCATGCAAGTAACCCTGAAGTTGACACAAAGCCATGGTTTAAATATGTACTTATGACTGGCTTCACATTGGAATATAGTCTTTTGAAATGCCATTGAAACAGCAGTTTATATGGTGTTTGTATGTAACATAGACCGCTTGTTCCTACCCTCGCCCTCCAGCCACATTCCCACTTCCTCGTTCATTGCCATCCTCTTCTTGTCCGCCAGATGCCCTCTGACTTCTTCTCTTGTCCCAGTCTGCCCTGCATTAACCCCTTTCTCTCCAGACCTGCAGTCACCTGACCTTCCCCGCACGTCTGCTCACCTGTTCCCTCTTTCCTCCTGCAGATTTTTAGCCGGTCCTTTTTCCGCTCGCTCTTTGCCACATCGCCAAAGTTGTGTTGGTTGTTTCAGTGTGTACCAAGGACCTGCTTCACACTGAAACATAGTCATGTAAATGCTGTTGAAGCAACTTAGACCAACCTACATCCTCTGGATCAATTCTTACAGGGTTTAGTCATAAAGTCATTGTTGCCTTTCAGCATCTCTCACACGTGAATCGTTTAATTTGATAATCGAATCAAAGTCTTTGCACTGAAAACACTGAAGCGCTTTTATTTTTGCGTCTCTTACAGACATGTCACTTTGCATTCAGGTGTGCAAGAAAATAAAAGAAAATGTGTGACTCGTGCAGCTTCATGCTGGTTGGAGCTTCGCTGGCCGTTTGAAAGGCAACACACTGCCATCAATGAAAGCCTCTCCCTCCACCTCTCCCTCTTGTCATGCCAAATTGTGTTTTACAGCATCTGTTCATTATAGATGGCCGACATGATGGATATGGTCATAATATTAATGTAAGACTGACACAGCAGAGACATGAATCATGGCCGACTTTATTTCAAAGCCGGCGTTTCATTGGCCCACCACTAAAAAGTGATATATAAATGTCAGCGAATGGCAGCCGTAAAGCATTATGAAGTACATTTGATGGTGCATTTTCACCGTTATCAACCCGCTGTTATTTACTAATGTGTCTTCTTCATGTGACAGCCGCTGTGCACGTCCATGTCAGTGTCATTCGCAGACTTAGAGACTCTACCTTTTGTCTCTTTCAGGTGCTGGTTCGGCAGTGAGAAGATGAAAAAGGTAAGAACGGGCAGAGGAAGGATGTTCTCATATGCAGTGTTTGCCTTTGGGTACGGAAGTCCAGGAACGACTTTAAATTGAAAGCATTCAATCAAATTGGAATTTCATTTCCCATATGTGTACATGATGTATGACAAGGGGTCATTATTCATTTCAAAGCAGGAATTCATTGGTGTTTAGTTTTATTTTCAAAAGCAGGTGAAAAATGGTTTGAAAAAAACATAAAAACAAACATGAAATATGGATTTTAGATGTTATGATGCTGTGTTTCCACAGCACGCTCTGCTCTACCAACTCACTTTTTGGTACCAGGTGCTTTTCTCTATTCATTTTCCACTGCAGATAATACCCCCTTATTGTGGGCGGGATTCTTTAACGGGTAACCGAACAGAGGAGCGTCTGCACTCCGTCGTAGTGTACACATGGTGATCCTTACTGATCTGAGTTGGCTCATGTCACCTCTGGACTTCCATATTAAGCTGTCAGTGGAAGGATAAGAAGCATGATGGACTAATAGTTTGAGTTAGCATCAGTGTCACATTGAGTTTCTACGTGATTGAAGACGCTCGTGTTTTCAGTGCTGCAGATTTAAAAGTTAGAAAAGTAAGTTTGGAGCTGTAAGAGTCCATTTCTAGCACTTTAACTTTTCTGAAACATCGAGCATCAGATCAAACTCGCTTCAACAGCTTCAGCCCCCAATATTTGACATAAACTTCTCTAAATCAATACCCTCAGGCCCGCTTGAACTTTGCACATTTGCCTATTTGATTCTGGTCTCGTTCTGAACAGTGTCAGTCATAAGACGAGCAGTAAACAACCTGCAACACGTTATACGAAGCAAACGCCTCGAACGCTGAATGTGCTGCTTTCAGAGTGAATCAGACTACTAGCTTGTAGTTGTAAACACGCATGTAATCCTCTGAAATACTGAAATGTGATTACTCTCAGTCAGTTATTGAGTTATTCATCTCAGAAAACACAATGCAACATGCTGTTAAACTCTAAATAGTCCAAAAATTGATTATGTGGAGAATCCAGTTACAAATAAACACACAATTTTCTATTTATTATGTCATCTAAAATTACTTGTTTAAAAACAACATACAGCTTAAAGATCATCTAACTAGAGCTGAAATAATTCATCAATTAATCGATCTAATCAATCAGCTGAAACTTTATCGCCAACTCTTCTCATTTGCATTAGAAATATTTCATTTTAGTCCGTTGTTTTGCAGATTTTCTCTGCTTTATATCATTGTGAATTGGATGTTTTGACTGTTAGTACCACAAAACAAGAAATTTTTAGACATTACCTTGAGCTGAGGAAAACATGATTATGTTCTATTTTCTAACATTTTATAAACTAAATAATAAGCACTAGTGTAGTTGCAGCCGTGCCGTTAACCCTACATAGTTTCCGTAATCTGGAGTTGAGACTTTCGAGGGTTTTTAGTGACAGTGTGGTGAAAACCTTCGACTCTCCACCCTCATATAATGACAGATCTGACAAAGTGAAGCCATATGGATCTCCAAAAATGTTTTGCCTTCATGGAAACTTAACTGAATACAAGTATATACAGTATACATCAAAACACATACTTGTGCTTATTTTATCTGCACGTGCAAATAATGCAAAAAATGTAAAAGCATCCTTAACCCTTTAAAAACAAGACCTCGACCTCGGGAAGTCGTTGTTTACATGATCCTGTTTAAATCAATGTCAAATAAAAACCATAATATCTAGAGCATTCATTCTTTTTGCAGCAGAAAGCTGAGGCTTCTGTCTTTCACGTTATCATGTTTTACGTTCATGATTACGTCATTGCGTGACGTTACATGCGGTATGTAACGAAAATATCGAAACATCTTCGCTCGATCTGTTCATAAAATGAGCTTATCTCCAAAAATAAAAAAAATGTGCATAGCTCAAATAACCTACAGAGTGTTGAGAAATATTTTGTTCATGTTTCTACATTCAGAAATCTTTTGTATCGATATGTTTTGTGTTTAATTATGACACAATTTCAATACTTTTATCAATTATCATGGTTTATTGACTTACATAACCTTTTAGTTTAGGTTGTACAGATCTTAGAGATATGAAGCATTTGAAGATACTCCAGGAAATGACATCACAATAAGCAAAAATACCAATGTAGGCTCTGGTGGACCATTTCTATGCAGAGTTCAAAGGGTTAAAGTTCAATTTTTATTGCGAAACATACAACCTAAAAATGTACTATAAGTAGAGCTGCAATGATTAATTGATTAGTTGTCAACTATCAAATTAATCAGCAACTATTTTGATAATTTTTTAAGAAAAGACAAGTTCTCTGATTGCAGCTTCTTAAATGTGAATATTTTCTGGTTTCTTTACTCCTCTGTGACAGTAAACTGAATATCTTTGGACAAAACAAGACATTTGAGCACGTCATCTTGGGCTTTGGGAAACACTGATCCACATTTTTCACCATTTTATAGACCAAACAACTAATCGATTAATGGAGAAAATAATCGACAATGAAAATAATCATTAGTTGCAGCCCTCGTTACAAGATAACAAAACCGATATCAGACTGTAAAAGACAGAAAATACACAAAGCAACAACTGAAGAAACTTCACTGATAACGTGACGACGTCCTGATCGCCGTTCAAACGTCCACCTCCCCGTGTGATTGGCTGCTCGTCCGTGACTCTGTGGATTGGCGGACGGTTCATGTCAGTTAATGGCATAATCACTGCAACTTAAGTGGTCAAGTGGCCTGTTAGATATCTGTGTGTTAGCGTGTGTGTGTGTGTGTGTGTGTGTGTGTGTGTGTGTGTGTGTGTGTGTGTGTGTGTGTGTCGCCTGGATTCCCTCCGTCGTGTTACTGTCTGCGGATAAAAACAATCATCTAATATTTTTCCATGACATCAAGTAATGTAAATTACGACGGGGTGTTGGTATGTAGTCTGTAATTACACATCACCCCCTCCCTTCTCCTCCTCCTCCTCCTCCTCCTCCTCCTCCTCCTCCTCCTCCTCCTCTTCCTCTTCACTGCGGAGCGTTAGTGGTTCTTGTGTTGGGGCCTCGGTCTGCTCTTCCTCCTCCAGCTCTCCGCTCGGCTCGGCTCTGCGGCTGCTTCCAGCTCGTCCTGTTTGAAAGACGACTGCTGCACCCTACAGTTTAAAAGCCTTCTCTCACTGTGGCTGCTCCAGCCTCTCTGCTTTTACGCTAAAAACTCACACATGTTCATTTTTTATTACATATCAAATACAAAGCAGCCTCCTCTGGCATCACAGCCAGACAAAAAACAGACTGTCTGATGATATTTTTAGTAAACTTATAGTTAATTTTAACACAGTGATGAATGAATAAAGCGTGTCACTGTCACTCTGCAGCTTTAAAGTGCTTCCAACTGTTAAATAATTTCACCAGTCTGGTTTCAGTGGACACTTTTACTGTCCTGTGATGGTCTAAATGAAATATCAAAGGCTTTTTCTCCCTTAATGAGGAGAATATTCTGGCAATATTTGGAATAATTTAACAATAGTTAACATTTACTCAATATATGGACTAATATTAAAGCTCCTTTTGGTTGAAATCTAATATAGAAGTTGTGCTTTTCCTCCATTTATTTAAGTGAATCGTTTAATGTCCATATTTTGTGTTAAGTATTTTTTTATTTACAAAATTAAACCAAACTATTATGCACTAACATGTATGCACAGCCATAAAATGCACAGTTCTGCACACATAGCATATGCATAATATTTATGCAAAATCTGAGGACGTCAGCACACTCAAATACATGTTCTCAGATTATTTCATATCCCCAAATCCGACTGTAATCCACAATTATTTACATGTTGATATTTGCAGTGAAAGGATCTGAATTTAAGTCCTTTAGAAAACATTAAAATAAATGATTGTTTTCATCATTTATTCTCTTTATTCGGCTCACTTTTAAAATGATAACTTCCGCTGGATAATCTGCTTTTATTCCTTATTTTGAAAATATTTATTTAAATGTGTCTAAAAGTCAATACCATAAATGAGAGAAAAAATATATCAACTTCATCATCTCCTCTCCTGTCAAAGTTCAGATTATAGATGGATGGCCTGTATACTTTATTAAGTATTACATAATATCATCTGGAGCTTTGTGTATCATCGTATCGTGATGCAGCTAAAAAATGTCCTCCTTCAGACTAGAGGACAGAAAACATCCAAAATACACATTTAGGTGTTTTATTTTACTACTTTGTCTATTTGCGTCTGTAGATTTCTCCTAAATTCACCAAAAGTTAGCATTAGATAATGCCCCATTTGCATATTTATACATTAAATGTCAGAAAACTTGTAATAAAAAAATAATTGTCTTAATGTCAGTAATCATCTGGGGACGTTTCATGGTGTATCTATTACTTAATATTGTTTTACTCTATTCACCTGTAGTGTTTCTGTAAATGCTGATAATAAGAGATAAGATAATCTGTTATTAGTCCCACAGCGAGGACAGTGCATCAGTAAAATACATAACAAGATCTAATAAATAAACAAGTAAACAATAAAGATATAGTAAGAAAGTAAACAGTAAAAATAGAGAGTGAGTGGTTGGGTTCACATTAGTGCACATATGAATATGAAATGTTGATATTGCACAGTGCAGTAAAATGGTACAATTATGAGCGTGAAATTAACAACAGACACCAGTTTATAATCATTTTTTTGAGCATCAACGGTTATCCTTAAAATATCTCCACATTCGGTCCAACATATTTTCATATTTATATATTTATTAATGTGACACAGCTTTAATTAGAGACACCTGTGGGTCTGGTTTGAGTTCTAATGATAAATGCTTCAGGGTCACCACATTTGACCTTCTGAAAAAAAACAAATATTCCCAGATTTTACTGTTTTATGAGGTGTGAGCAGTTCAGTCAGAGAGTGACGTACATGAACAGACACAGATCTGACTGTTAGTGGTAATACTGGTCAGTCCGTACAGTCTGGATCTGCTCCCAACAGTGGCGCCATCATCGAGGGGCTTGTAAATCCCAATTGAGGTAGTGAAACTCCCCCCCCACACAAACACACACACACACTCTTCCTGACAGCCAAGTCAGCTCTGGACAGTATTTCCAAAATCCTAATTGTGCTGTTAGACCATCAAATGTAAATACGGCAGAAGAGGAAACAGCGTTAATTACCACAAACTCCTCAAGTGGATTTTCCTTTTTTTTGAGGGGAGCTATAACCTTAATAATAATAACCTTTTTTTCAAGTTTTTATATAGACGTCAGGTTAAAGCTAATTTTAAATCCTGAAAAGTAGAATAAAATAAATAAACCAGTGAAATAGGGACTCGGTGACTCGATGCTGTCAGTTTTTTTCCCTCGCAGTAATTGTTGGATCAGTCCTGGAAGAAGGATCCCTCCTCCGTTGCTCTCCCTTAGCTTTCTAACATTTTTTTCCCTGTTAAAAGTTTTTTCCTGATCCGATGCGAGGGTCATAAAGGTCAGAGGGTGTCGTATGATATATCCCTGATATATCGCGATTTTTTTTAAATCTAATTTTAGGAAAACTGTCATCGTATAATTTGTATTGGATGCAAAAAAAACTGTACTGTTTTTGCCCCAAACTGCATGTGATTATCATAAAGTGGGCATGTCTGTAAAGGGGAGACTCGTGGGTACCCATAGAACCCATTTTCATTCACATATCTGGAGGTCAGAGGTCAAATCATCATGTCAGTTTTTCCTCACCAAAATTCAGAGAGCATTATTTAGCCTCCTTTGTGACAAGCTAGTATGACATGGTTGGTACGAATGGATTCCTCCCCAATGCGAGGGTCATAAAGGTCAGAGGGTGTCGTATGCTTACAGATTGTAAAGCCCTATGATTTGTGATATCGGACTATATTAATTAAATTGCCTGTTTTAGGATTGAAGATGCTGAAAATCAGTATTTAGTGTTAGTGTTTTGAAGTCGTCCCACCTAAAGTTTCTTTACCAAACTTACAATATTAACATATTCATGCCTCACTTTGACTAGATTCAGTTAGTTAATTTACTGTCGTTATTAAATGGAAATGAAAGATGCTGATTGACCTATTTATGTTGTTTTTATTTTAATGGAAGGTATGAAATATTAGCTAAGTGACATCTGAAACCAACTCTGAGTCAGTTAAAAGTCTGCAGAGACTCAGAGAGTTTATCTAAGTTCATCATAAAAACAGGAGGCTAAAGAGTAAAAGGATGTAAACAACAGAAGCACTTTCAATCTAATAACAAATAATCAGTTAATAACAATCAATCAGCGTCTGTTTAATCTGAAAATCTGCACAAGGACGTCTTCACTTATTTCTAAATCAGGTTTTTAGTATTTAATCATTCAAAGTCACAACTTTTAGCTTGAAACTACGCTGAAAGCTTTTAGATAATCATCATCATTTATTCTATACATACTCTATATTTTTACAGTATTATGTACCATCATATACTGTATAAATACATGAATATATTTACAGTGCATTACAATAATATCCGTATCATGCAACATGAGTAGCTGCATATACATCTACACAACTAGGGGTGTTATGATACATCCATCTGGATCAATATATCGACTGAATGATCAACGATCCAATATCATCGATGCAAAGTGAAAATATTGATACATATCATCATCTTTAATACCTTTATTTTGAAACTCACACTTTATATTTATTCTTTTTTATTAAATATAATAAATTGTTTTCAATTAAATGTCTGGAAGAGTTCAGTAGTATAATTGACAAATCATATTTTAGTTGCTTTTTGTGAGTTGAATGTTATTGATTGTGTTAAATAGACATATGATGTCGTCTCATATTGATCGCAGGCGCCTGAATTGATTCATAATTATATCGTGGCAGACTTTTTGATATCAGCAAATATCGCATTGTTGTCCAGAGAATCAATGTAATGTATCGTAACATTAATATAATCTATCAAATACATGCAAAAATATACAAACATACTGTATATCTTTGAGTCTTATTCAATGTGATCATTATAATCAGTCGATTTAAAACACGCTTCAGTACATTATAGTAATTGGATCATTATAATATTCAAACCAGTGACACTGGTTTATTAGTACTATGGATAATGATCCATGAATATAATATACACACATAATCACAATACACAGTTTATCTTTCACATGTGAACCACCTACTTATCTCTTTACATCATGTATAAACTACAGTTTAGACATACTATATGCAGTATGATGACATATTGTTATATGGATATGTACAATAAAATGTCTAATTCTCTCCAGCACTGTCAGATTTTAAGAAATACCAATTATACCTGAAAAACAGCAAATGCTATAATTCTATTCAGTAGTACTGTTATAAGAGGACGTCTTACCTGAGGTCCAGTTCACACCAGAACTGAAACTGGGACCCAAACAGGCAGAGAGCGATCCAGACTGGAAACCTGCCACAACCACTGCTGATCCTCAACACAGACAATACGGCTCTTCATTTATTCTGCTCATCAACCACAAGTACAAAGTGAAATGGATTCTTTAAAACCAGAATTCCCAGCATGAAATTTCACTCAAAACCAAAGTCAATGCAAAATTATACAGATTTAATTCTTTTTTTTTTTTTTTCTATGAATTCAGTGTAACTAGGGCTGTGTGTTGGCAAGAATCTGGCGATACGATACGTATCATGATACAGGGGTTACGATTCAATATACTGCGATACTGTAATCAAAACTGTCATAGTATAAAGAACACACCAGAAATACACCATTTTAGAATAGGCAAAAATAACACATTGGTACTGCATGTAAAAAACTGCATGTTTTTTTTACCCCAAACTGCATGTGATTATCATAAAGTGGGCATGTCTGTAAAGGGGAGACTCGTGGGTACCCATAGAACCCATTTTCATTCACATATCTGGAGGTCAGAGGTCAAGGGACCCCTTTGAATATGGCCATGACGGTTTTTCCTCGCCAAAATTTAGCGTAAATTTGGAGCGTTATTTAACCTCCTTCGCTACAAGCTAGTATGACATGGTTGGTACCGATGGATTCCTTAGGTTTTGCTGATCTCTTTCAGAGTATGTACGACAACATAAGACACAACAGTCCCAGATAAAGAATAGTCGACGTGGACTTTAGATTATTAGTCTTAAATTTAAGTGATAAGTAAGGATGCAACGCAGACGCAAACATCCTCCGAAAAAAGGGCCCGGGTCTTTATATTCTGCTTCTTCTTTAGGACAGATTATCTCCAAAACGTGCTCTTATTTTGTCAAAAGAGACTTAATTTAAGCAGTGATCCTTCATTTGTCTCCATTTGTGTGTTTTAAATAGTTCCCTGAGATTACCTGTCACTTGTGTCAGCGGTTGAAGTTCCAGATTAAACCCCGGGGGCTCGCCAGAATATCTGATTGTGCTCAAATTTGGATTTAATCCAGCTTTAGTGTCTGAGCACTACTGTATGGGAGGAAGGAGGGGGGGGTGAAAGTTGAGATGGAGACGCTTTGACTTGACTTCTCTCTGGCTGCTTTAAGTGAAGCCGCTCGGAGATAGACGGAGTAAATAGAAAACAGCGATTGTCGTCTCGCTCTGCCTCCCTCTCCGTAATCTGATTGGGCACGTTCCCCCGAATCGAGGGCAACGCCAAAACAAAAGATCACCAATCAGATAGAAGGGGCTCCCACTGAAGTTGTTGGCATGCTATGAATGCTTTGCCCTCTCATGTGCGCTAGTATCTAGCAGCGAGATTCCCCGTGTCGCTTTTATGTGTTAATCGTCACCGCTCAGTGAGACTATTGTGCTGTCTGCATCGCCGGGGGAGGAAACCGCAAAAAAAAAAGGGAGGGGGGGTGGGGGTGAGGTTTATATGGGGAATGAATGCGAGCGGCGGAGACTGCCAGCACCGTTTCACACGAGCTGAGAGTCGCCTCATCACCCCGTTGACGAAGGTCCAAGAGTGCAATGTGGTGCTCTGCCACCACAGACTTCTCTAATTGGTGGGAAAGAAAACGGAGTTCAATTATCACCTGAAGTTCATCTCTAAGATAAAGTAGAGCCAGGTGTTAAACGCTCTGACTGGATTTACCTGTAGTCCCTTAAAGGAGTTTCACATCTGCTTGTAATCACCTGTTCAAAATGGTTTGAAGTGGCAACAGAGTCCCTCAAATGTATGAGACCGTTTAACGTCTTTAAATCACAATAAAATGTGTGAACAAACCTTTTTTAATCCCACACAGAAGCTGCATTTTAAATCCCAGTTTATATCCCAACGTTTCAACAGATACCAACATGTCCAGCTTAATTTGATGTAATCATGTAGCCAAAAACAATTGAATATTTCAATCAGTGTAAGCTTAATAAAGGGTGTGAACAAGCAGATACAGATGTTAGATTATATACAAAGTCATACAGTGTAAAAAGAGCTTAAAGTGATGCTCTTCTTATCCCTTATATAAGTTAAACTAGACAAAACATCTATCGGAAAAAGTGCCACTTTCAGTTTTAGTGCTGTTTTTGATTACTTTTCCAAACGTTGCATGTTTAAGGAGAAATTTGGGGATAATTTAGTTTGACTTTATTCTTTAGTTAGTGTTCTTAATGTCTTTAACCAAGGTCCAGCTATAGAAATTCATATTGTTTAGACATCCCAGAGTTTCCAAAAATACCAAATATGTCAGGATGAATTTTGAAATAATTTGAGTGAAATGTTGCAGAGAACATCTTTGCACAAAACATATTTACCGGAATATAAGCATGATATATTGTAGCTCCAGAATACTGTATTAGTGATGTCAATCAATGTGGATTAATGTGTTTTCTCTAATCAAAAAGTGATGAAATGGACAGTTTCAGGAGAATGTCAATATCAGGATCAACAAGTCAGCCACATTATATCCCACACTTTCCTTTGTGTTGGTTTATTTTAAAGAGAAAGGTTTTAAAAAATACAAAATGGTCAAAATGTATTTTAATCTCTAGTATGGGTAAAGGACGTATAATGATAAGAAGTGAAAGTCAATCGTCCGTTCCATTGCAACGTCAGCAGCAGAGCTACGCTTCCGCCATTTTGGTCTGAAAGCGACGACCGGACGCCAGTAAAACGTCCGCCTACAAAGTGCCGTACAAAAGTAAAACAACATTATTTCTATTCCATTGTGATATTCTGCTGAAATGGCCTGTGTTGAACAATAAAAATATTATAAATATAATAAGCATTTTCAGTCCAAAATGGCGGCAGCAGCTGTTGTTAAAAAAATGGAACTATTTTGAAAAAAATATCTAACTGTGATTAATTTGACTGTTTGCGATTTGCGATATTAGAGAGAATGATCATTTCTACATAAGTATTCTCATTTTCATTGAAAAACGTATAATATAAATGATTATGGTGTGATTCTTGCAAGGATCTATGTTTTGCATTTCGCATAATATTGCACCATTTCGATAAAACTTGGATTAATTTTGCAGCCTTAATAAGTGTATATGTAGTTCTGTATCAACAAGTTCTCCATGCTTTACTGCTTTAAGTGAACTATATACAGTAACTAAGACATTTTTAATAGCTGCATCATTGTTTCACATGTAAAATGAAGATGAAAAGAGACACTTCAGCCTGATTCATTTGATTCTCTTGAAACTTTAAAACATCAAATAAAGATGCAAAAGTTTAAACGGTGTTTTGTTGAACAATATGAGATCGTAATGATGGAAACTACTGAGGAGTCAAAGAGGTTAAGGGGAATTTAAAGTGCGAAGTTAAGTGAGTTTGCTCCCTCGCTGCTTAAAAAAGAACAAATACACAGAGAAGCTGCTCAGTTGCAGCTCTGCTCTGAATACTAATATCTCAGCAGTGTGTGTGTGTGTGTGTGTGGGTGTGTAAAGCAGATGCCATTCTGCTGATCTCAGTCCACATCCATCCGTCTACAACCCAAATCTTCCCGAAGGCCACCGGGGCGAGCCGTCCTCCTCACAGCCTCTTCCCTCGGCGGGTCAGGCGGCGTCCACACTGTTTCATCTCGTCTCGCAGGTCGACCGACGCCTGACGGAGAACATCTGCCCGCCAAAAATTCACAAGCTGCCGCGGAAACGACATCAACAGTCGGTTTGTGTTTCCGCTGCCACACGGTGTCATCGACAGTGTTGAATGTTGACGCATCTGTTGTGCTGTTGAGTCGCTGCGTTTCAACAAGTTTACACGTGATCTTTAGAGATTCAAACACGCGATTCAAAAAATGTGTTACTGTAACGTAACGTACATTTATTTACTGTATATAGGGTAGCAATTCAGATTTTTTAAAATATAATTTTTTTTGCACTTTTTTTCTGGGCAAAAACTAAATAAATGTGACAAAATAAAAATAAAATAAATCAATAAAAAATATAATATAATGTTTTCATAAAGAATTTAAATATTAAACTACAAATAAAAATATAACAAAAATAATATGACAAGTTACAAATGAATGCGACAAAATATAAGATACATAAATATAAATATGCTAATTCGTAAACAATATTTAAAAATAAAAAAATTATATATTACAAATAAAAGATTAATAAACAACATATGGGATAAAATACATAAATAAGTATTATACAAATGTAGAAAAATAAGAAATTATTTCTAGTAAAATATTAATTAAAATTAAACAATTAAATAAAAAATACATAGTTGATAATTCAAAATAAAATAAAAATAAACAAAGAAAACAACTAGTTTTAAAGAAAAGATATTTAAAAAATCTTTGAAAATTTGGACCTGTACTTATTGTTTGTTTTTCCCCACTAAATAAAACTTTTAAAGGAAACTGCTGCAGATTTTTTAACAAAAGAGCACTTTAACCCCGCTCCACTGTATGTGCTAAACCTAATAATCATTTGGTTTTCCAAAACCACCATCATGTTTTGTAAATGAGCTCTAAAAGTGTGTCTGCAGCAGCCAAACAAAGGCAAGTTTGCAGAGGTTTAAAGGTTGCATGGACTGTGTGGAAAGTGCAGTTCGTTACGACTCAAACTGCGACTCTCATTTGCAGAAACGAGTGTGCAGAAGGTTTAAAGGTTGCATACATTGAGCAGGAATGCAGCGAAACCGTTTGACTTTCCTGGAAAAGTACAGTCAATATTGTGCGAGGCTTTAATGGTCAAACATATGCATATTTTCTGCTCGAGTCCTCCTGCTTTGATAAAGCTCAAATACATTTGGTATCATCTATCAAACACGGGGGGGGGGGGGGAGGGAGAGACGGCAGGGGGTGAGGCTGGAGAACAGAAGTTAGGTTTTGCCACGGTACCGAGCACTTATTTTATTGACGTGGGAAGACACAGGAAACGAGCTGCTTTCACTCTTGCATGTCGAGTCCTTCTGTTGGCGCGCGAATCCAAAACAATTTCAGATTTTGAGAAATACGGGGGCAGCTGGCGTTCCCACAGCCGTGCTGGAATTAGCCGTTTACTCGCTGCAACCCTATCTGCTCTGCACCTGGGCGGCTAGCGGGGCAGCCCTGCACCTTTGACTCAGGCCACCGCTGCACTGTGTGTGTGTGTGTGTGTGTGTGTGAGAGACAGAGAGTGTGCACGAGGAAAACGTGACTTCCTGAACGTTTGACTTTTTCTTTCTATTAGCTGGACGTTTGTTTGGTGTCATTTAGTGTGAAGTCTTGTAAAAATACAATTAAAAGTCGCTGAAGAAGTGATGAATTTGAAGTTTACAGTTCCACTTTGAGCTAAGTGAGACTTTTTTTGTGTCTTAAGAACCTGAAAGCACCTAAACACAAATAATTTGACAAAATAATTTTTTATTCCTCACATGCACAACACTGGATGTACAGTGTAAAACAAAGTGAGGATAAAGAAAACAGAAAATGTGCAAAATTAGGGCAACAAACAGAATCTACAGCAGTAAAAGAGACAGTTGAACGGAAGGTTTAAAGATTAAATAAAACTATGTTAAGTTTCCTGACATGAATTTGAAATAATGGTCGACTTATTAGCTTATTAACTGCATCTCACAATCCTCATTAGCTCAAATGTCAACAAGTGACAGAAGATGTTTGTCATTCCTACATTTTAAAGTGTCAATCTGGAAGATTTTTATTTAAATAAATGTCTGTTTAGTCACTATTAATAGTCAAATGAGGAAACACGATGGTGATTGAGCCCAACTGATGAAAGTATTGCAATATTTATATATTTGCAGTATTATGTAATGGGTGACATCCCTGGAAAATTACAGTTTTCTCCATTGTATACACACAAAAAATCAAAATATTACAAAAAATTCAAAAAAATTACAAAATGCAAAAATATTCCAAGGCACACTGTTGCATTTTGTACTTTTCTGATCTTATAATCCACCCAATGCAATGAGCCCTTCATAAGACTGATAAGCATCCAAAGAGCACCTGTACGTGATAACCAGCAGCGCTTCTACTCCGTTGTCTTCACGTTCAGCGATACTATCTCGTCTTAGGAAAACAGAAGTTTATTTATTGTCATTATTTCTCTTAATTGTCATTAAAAAAAACTGATCAGAAATATTGTAAATCGTCAGTAAGTGCTCACAAAGCAGGCCGTGTGTATCCACACAGTGTTGTTGACTACAGCTACACTGCTAGTCTATAAAACCTGTTAATGTTTAATTAGCAGGACTTCATTAGTTTGGGTTTTGCTAGAGAGATTCTGAGTCGTAAATGCAGTTTGAGAGTCGCCTCCATCACCGTGAGTTCTCCCCGCGTGTTGGAGCTGACAGCCCGGCGCGGTAAACAGCGGTGAGGAGCGAACATGTTGTCGCTCGTGTTGAACATCTGACCTGGCTGGAACCTGCGGCGAGCGGCGCAGCTGAACAGGAGGCCGTCTGGATGGGAGAGGAAGGGGGGAGGAAGGGGGGGAGGGAGGCTTGGCTGTACATGCTTGGCTACTTGCCCCGGTCCCATTGACCAGACAGCTGAACTAGCGAGGGAGGAAGGGAGGGAGGGAGGGAGGGAGGGAGGGAGCCTCTGTTTTTTATACATTACAAAATAATAATGTGCACAGTTATCTATCATTTGACCTCCATCTCTGCTCATCAGTGCTGTTATGACAGCCTGTGTGTATTAAGGGTGTAAAGATTAACGGATACACATACAAGAGTCAGAGATCTAGCTATATGGAAACACAACCACAGATTCAAACCACATTTTATATGAAATTTGGAAGATTAATATGCCAGCTGTCAAAAACCCAACAGCCTCTCGCTCTCTCTCTCTGCCCTCAGCCAGCATGTGTGTGACCTGCTTCCACAACAGACAACGCTGTCTGACAACTTTACATTGTGCAGTCTACAAAACGTATACAGTAGTTGTATAACAGGAGATTGTTCAGAGACCACTGGAGCACATGGATTTATGGCAACAAACTTTATTAGAAGAAGGGCTGTCAAAGTTAACGTAATAAAGACGAAAAAAATTATTTAAACGGTACTTATTTCTTTTAGGCATTAACTCAAGTTGCGATTTTTAGAAGAAGAAGATACTGATATCATATGAAAGTAGAAAACCTAATGAATCCATTGGTACCAACCATGTCATACTAGCTTGTTGTGAAGGAGGTGAAATAACGCTCCAAACTTAGGCTACATTTTGGCGAGGAAAAACTGGCACGGCCATTTTCAAAGGGGGTCCCTTGACCTCTGACCTCCAGATATGTGAATGTAAATGGGTTCTCTGGGTACCCACGAGTCTCCCCTTTACAGACATGCCCACTTTATGATAATCACATGCTGTTTGGGGCAAGTTAATTGTGATTAATCGCGATCGCCACAGAAATGAATGAAAGGCTGAGATAAAGGCCAACTGGATATTTTTTAAAACAACTTACACCCCTTAAAATCCAGAAGGCCCTGTGACCCCCTGTAAAGTTTTGGTGACCCCTTGTGGGGCGTCAGTGCTTAAAATATTGATTTATTTGTGTTTCTTTACTAAAATGTGCAATAATTTGCATTTACCTCATAATTTCTACATGCAAATATAGTTGGAACCTTTTCCTTCACCTGTGTGTGTTTGTGTGTCCATGCTCGTACACTTGTAGGCGTGCACAGCGGGAGGTCTTCAGCGACTGTTAGTGTGTCTGCATGTGACTGCCTTCGCCTCCGCTGGGTCCCAGCAGCGGGGGGGGGGGGGGGAGGCCGCGAGTGGCCCCGCCCACCCCAGGCCGGTTCCAGCCAATCAGGTGCTAATGTGCGGGAACAGGAGAGGGCTGCGCTGACAGATGGCGGGCTGACCTGGAAAACCTGCCCCCTTTTCAGGGTTCAGCAGTCGGCAGATGACAGGTATTATTTCATAACCCAAACACACACACACACACACACACACACACACACACACACACACACACACACACACACACGCACTGTCAGTGTAGATCATTAACTAGTTGCTGTTGAGTTTTGTTCACTTTTATCAGTTAATTTAGCAGTTTCTAACTTTTTGGATTATTTTTTTATTATTTTTATTTATTATTATTATTATTATTATTATTATTTTTTTATTTTAATCCACTGATTCCCTCCATAGAGATACATATTTTATGCACCGTTTTTTGGAGTAAATATATGTTTTAGAATCAGAATTGCTAATGATCCAAATATCCAAATCCACTCTACTTTATTCTGCTATTTATTTCCTTTACTGTGTTGTGTTAAAGAGTCTTTACTTTGGTTTAGTGAGGCTGCAGATTCCCTGAACACACACACACATATTGCACACACACACTGGCTCACCGTGCACATAATTTCACACTTAGCCACTGACACACACACACACACACACACACATTTATCCGAGGCTCCAACCAGCCATGTAACTCCGATGTCAGGGCAAATCTGTCTGGCAGAAAGTGCTTTTTGATGAAGTCGTTCATAAATTTTAATACAACATGTCAGCGAACATGATGTATAGACGGGCAGCTCATTCATATTTCAAACAGGCTGCCGTTGAGCAAACAGCAGGGGTGTAGCTACCTTGCTCTACCTTAAAGTGCTGTGTGGTTACGGCTGTCAGAGTCGGAGCGGAGCGGAGAAACGCTGCCAGCTACTCTGTTACACCTCTGATTCTGACAGTAGGTGCTGGGATTTTATTACAAATCAACCGTGTCCGGCTGCATCATGGAGGAGCACTGGAGAGCTAGCAGGAATAAAATCTGATGCATATTGTCATGCAAAATATCCTTTAAGGTATAAATCATTTAATGGTACTTAAAGCGGCAGTCCGCAAACCAGTGGGTGACGTCACGGTGACTACGTCCACTTCTTATATTCACTGTGTGATGAAACCAGAAGTCAACGTTGATTTATTTATCACATAACTTCTGTACTTAAGTTACACCACTTCCGAAGTTATTTTAACCCAAACCTAACTAAGTAGTTTCCTGTGAGGACAGTTTATTTTGAAAAGACTGCATGAATGTATGAGCTGTAATTGACACGTGTTGCTGGACATTCGTAGGAAAACACATGAAAAATGAGTAAAATAAACAGGAGGAAGTAGTGCATTTGTTGGGGACTATTTTCAGAGGCGGATTAATCCACGTTTGGTGCTCTAGTGAGTGTTTGTGGCAGCAGGACGGTGTGACTGAGTCAAAATAAACTACGGTGTGTGTGTTCATGGTTATTAAAGGAGCTCTATGGCACAGAGGAAGAAGAGATTTTTTGGACTTTTTGAATGAGATGAGTTAAAGTAAAAAATGTTGAGGAGAAATAAGAGCCAGACAAAAAAATATTCATTTTGCTATTTGCTCTCATATTGAATTCCCCTTCACATAACTCCGTGTGATTCTCGCCTTGCTCAGTCGAAGGTGGCTGATATCTGATTTTCCCGACCCGAGACTCTCGCCTTGTATGAAAATGAGACACATTACCGGTCCATTAATTGATCCGGCCGCTGCTTTGAAATGTGGACGTCCCTGAGAATCAGGAATTAGGGCCGACTCCGGGGCCAATTAGGTGAGGCTTCGCCGCGTCTCCTCCGACGCATCTCAATCAATCCGGACCGTCCGCAGGTGAAATGCCAGACGGAGTCGCCGGTCGCCGCCGTGAATGCTAACGGCGGCCGGGCGGTAATGCTATTCATGTCCAAATCATGCCATGCATACAGCGCAGGGGGCAGAGGCTAATAGTCTCTCATTGGCTGGTTTTACCTTTCATGATCCTCATGATGCTCCTCACTCAATATGTGATACCACCTTCCTTCTTCTTCTCTGCCAATAATAGCAGCAGCACATCTATGAATAGCAAAGAAGAAGAGATGGGAGGTAATTATCCCTCTGGGAGGACCCCCCCCCCCTCTCTCTCTCTCTCATTTTACTGGTTTTAACATGTAGCTTTGATAAGAATTATGTCATGTTTATTGATCCCTGTAGGGGTGTTTTCATCTGTTGTGTCTTCCACAGAGAGGTCAAAGGTCAGGGCCAGAGCTTCACTGTCTTAATCAACTTCACATCTAGTAACAGTTTTTATTTACATCACTCTACTTGTATCAGGTGTCTCTTGATCAAGTATATTCTCAAAATATAAAGTAATATATAAAGTTCACAGATCACCCTTTAATGGTGGTGTCGGTGGTTTGATCCCCGGCTCTCAGCCTGTCCACATGTCCACCACGTTCACCCGAAAAAACGTATGAATGACACAATAATGCGCAAGGCATTTAGTGTGCAATTAGAACACTTTTTTTGTGCTTTTTGATCATGTGTATGCCTTGTGACTGCAGTGTAAATGCATCGGTGTAAATATGCCACGCTCAGAGCTAGTGATGCAGAATAAAAAGTGAGAAAGACTGCTGATGGTGGGGAGGCGGATGGGTCCAACAACCACTGGACTTTTAACCGCTGTTTTGTTTTGTACGTTAGCGACGTACAAAACGTAAATGACGTGTTTTCCGTACATATTTTCCGTCCGGGAGAAGTTTCAGTTGGTTGCAATCTGCAACCTCACCGCTGGATACCGCCAGATCCTACACACTGCTCCTTTGAGCCCAGATGTTTTTTCCTAAACCTAAGTGGTTCTGTTACCTAAATCTAACTGCGGCAAAACCATAGTTTTGTTGTGTGGCGTACAAATGACACACAAAAAGCCTAAAATGCGTCCTCATGACACGCAGAATGTCCTTGCAATGTCGTGCTATTTTTACGCCTTCCTGTGAGATCAGTTTGACATGTCAACGTGTCCTTGAGCAAGACGCTGAACCCCGAGTTTAGGTCCCGTTTTGTTGAATGTAATGTCATACTGTGCAGCCAACGTTTGCTAAAAACAATACGTTGTAGTGGAGAGAAGCATTTCAAGATACCAGATATGTCATATGATTTTAGGGTTTGAATATTTCACTCAGTGTAAACATTGTGTGGCGTCAAAGAAGAGTTGGACCAACACGGTGCAGAATATATACGATACTGTCAGTCAGAGTGGAACAGGATGATTTTAACAAACTTAAAGTTACTTAAGGGGCAATAATCAGTTTTATTGGCCAAGTATGTTTCCACAAGATTTCAATGTAATTACTCATCGAGCCAAGAGCAAATGTACAGGAGGATGCACAGAGAAAAATATATATATAAAAAGCCTGTAATCCAAGGACAGACCTGCAAAATACTGAAATAATTCTTAAAAATTAAATATATAAATGTGAACATTTAAATATACACTCCAGCTACACAGAGTTGGGACAATACGGGGTTCCTAATGGGCACTATAACAAAATTAAAGATTAACATTAAAGCAGTAAATAAAATGTAATAAGAATGTAACTGAAGAAAATATTCTTTGTACACAACCCACTTCAAAATATTTTCTAAAATATATCTTTTTATAGAAAATGACCTCTCATGTTAATGCTAATTATGACTGTCCCCTTTCAGCCGTATAATCTGCGGGAGCTGTCTGAGCGTGTGCTGTGTTCAGATGCGTCCTGCCACTCTAAACCCGCTTGTAATCCCGCGTTCAGCCAGCGTGAGCCTTAATTGAAATAATCCCTGCCGATGAGCGGGCCGGTGCTGCCCAGTGTCATGATGGGTCCAGTTTAACCCACTGTGTGACTCTGACCTTTCCCTCGCCGCTCGCTGGGACCATCTGAACCCGGCCCAGTAAGGACATCTGGTGGGATACTGGGGAGGGCGTTTGATCCGCCTGGCTGGTCCCAGAGGCCTTTCAGACCCTCTCAGACTTACTGTACAGCGCCGAGTGTTGCTGGAGGACGACGCGACACCAGAACAGTTTAATACCAGTAAAGACGGAGCAGTTTTCCTCAAATAGGTTCTGACTTTACGTTTTAAAGATATAATACAAATGTGGACAAAGGGGTCACCGATCTATGAAGAATTATAGAACTGAGCTTTCTATCGCAGGTTAATGCCCAAAACGACAGCTTAATATTATTAACCATGTTTTTGATGCTCTTTTTTAGTTTCTAGATAGCTAAATCAATCAATCCAGCTTTATCAATACAGGTTAGTGCAGTTCAGAGTGCTGCTCAGATGACTGACTAGCCGAAATAAGTGTTGACTGTGAAAACAACAGAAAAGACTAAAACAATTCAGCAATTTGACAATTTGAGACCAATGCACACGAGACAATAAAATGATAATAATATAATAAAATATGATTAAAAGCTATAATAACAGTAATAGTAAAATAGTAAAAGTAAAACAGTGTGAAGTAAAAAAAAAAAAAAATAGATTAATAAAATAACAGTAAAATAGGATAACATTATAATAACTAAATACAATAAAATAAGTAATTAATAAAATATAAAATTATACAAAATACAATCAAATTGGTGATTATTAAAACAGCAATATAATACAATTTTACAACTTAAATACAAAAAAATAACTGAATAAAAATAAACCTGGACCTATTTTAACACTCATAATATTTTGACAAATATGTAGGTTTTCATCTCTATCTATATCAAGACTTTGATAATATTTTTTTTAAATGTGCATAAACATATTATTTAATTAAAGTCCAGTGAATTTTCACCAGGATAATCATCTTCCAGGAAGTAGTAACAGTCTGCACAGGCAGTCAAGTGTACAGATTTGAGTTTTTTTGCATGTTAGCCATGCTTAGTTTAGCTAGCGAGGGAGCTAACAACAAAAGTAAATTTATTTTATTAATTATATATTGAATCATTTTAATATTACATCTTTAACCTTCACAGCTAATAAAATATAATAAATCAGATTGCTCCTGTGTGTTTGGAGGAGATCCAACTGTGCAATTAAATAAAAAGAACAAACATTTTGCTTACCTTTTGCAAAAGTTATAAACATTCAGTATAACAGGATGTTTTAACATCCGGATAATACTGGCAAATACAGAGCAACCTATATGTCATCTAGTTAAAAAATTATCCTCCTTAACAAGCCTTAAAAAACTCAAGACTCATGAAATCAGCTGATTTCAAGAATCAACTCCAAGGAAGAGAAACAATATTGTCAAGTGGTTTAAGAAAAATACCCCAAACTGCATTCAAACATATAGAAATGAGTAGACGTACGACTCAGCATTAAATGCATGAAGAGGATGCTTCTTTTGCAGAATATATTGTAATAATTATACTGTAAACATAAATTAAATCCCTCAATTTCCAGTTTAATTCAGGCATAGGAGACCTGTGAGACAATCGCAATAGAGGCAAAGGCATGGAAATCTATTTTTTATTTATTAAATATAAATAAAGGTCAACACTTGGATGAAACTTTGAGATACAGATGTCCTGCCTGACTTAAACAAAAAGCCTCCTCGGACAAGGACTGATCTAATAAACAGTGAGACATAAGTGAAAGCTACACATTGTCTGTTTCTAAGATTTTAAACATACCCACTGTGTTTAAACAGCACTGTTTATAATGCATCACCTCTGAATTATTATCCAGCGCGTGTTCTTCACTAATGAATGTGTTTCTCTCGCTCTCTATTTAGTTATTCTGCGTCCGAATAGGGGCCGTCTCTGCCTCTTTTTCCTGCCACTGTATCTAAAACAGTGCATTAACATCTGCAGCCCATTTAGTGCTGCTGACACCAGGCTAATAACAGTGTGTGTGTGTGTGTGTGTGTGTGTGTGTGTGTTAGCGCGTAGCTTAAGCACCAGCCAACTAGCACAGCTGAAAGGTGTCACCGAGGCTCCTCCGCCTCCTCTAACAGTTACTGATTCAGGGGGCGCTTGCTTTTTTTTTTCTCCTTTTTCTGTTTTTTTGTGCGGCCTCAAGCTGCCGGCTTTAAAGGAACATTCAACAGAAACGCTGCATGTGTTTGACGTCCAGTTGGTTGTTTCCAGTGGCTGTAATCAAACGCCTCAGAAGGTCGACGCCGCCGACACCTGAGGGACTAGTTTTTCATATCTGTAGGTGAAGGAGGGAGTGATGGAGGCTGCAAATGGAGAGGAGGGATTAAACACCAAAATATTAAACATCCTCCACACCCCTCGCTTATTCTTCCCCTCTCTCTTTCTCTGCATTGTTATTTGTCCATTTCAAATTATTGATCTTTTACAAATATTTTTCAAGGTATCTTAATTACTCGCAAAAGAAGCGGCGCCTTGGCCGGCGGACAACACAAATAAGTTAATTTGCATTTCTGTGTTGTGAGTGTTTTGGCAGGCGCCGCGCCGGTCCAGATTGTAACCCCTATTTCTGCCTCCAAAAACCTGCCTTGGAGGAGCGTCCACGGAGGGATTAGGGATTTAGTGGGGAAGGTAAGTGTGACTACAAGCTTTGGCTCGCCATCTGCTCCCCAGCAGAGTTGAGGCCAACCTGTGCAGCCTGCAGCAAAGACCTGGGCACTGTGCTAACTCTGGTTGGAGCCAACCTGGCGCCCGCGGCCCCAATCACCAACAGTCTGCTGATTAGTTGTAAGAAGCACTCCATATGTAGCAAAGTTTTTTTTCCCCTCCTCTCTCTCTGTCTGTCTCCTTCGCTTCCTTCCTCTCCTCCTTATGTATTCCCTCGCCGCATTAAATAAATATGGATGTATGGAATTTTTTTTTTTTTTTTTTAGCAAATGGCGGATCGCCTTCGGTTGTCTGGCAGGGCGAAAGCGAGCCTGTTCTTCTCGCTCTTCCTCCCTCTCACCTCTGACAGAATACCAAGAAAAAGATGAAGAAGAAGAAATCCTGGCTCTTCGTCTCCCTCCCTCCCTTGCTCTCTTTTGCCTGGCAGCGCCGGGAGACAGATGACAAGGGTTTGTGGCCGTCTGATCACCCCTGGGTGGGTATTTTCTAATTTATTTAACGGCAGCTTATTAAAGAAAAAACAAGATGAAGAAGAAGAGGAGGAGGAAGAATAGAGAACACAGGCGGAAGGCAGGTCTCTCGCCCCAGTGGCCAGGGGAGTCAACCCAGCCAAGGAAGAACCAACGAAGAAGAAGAGGATGCACCGACTCCCCTGGTAGAGATACCCGAGAAGATCAAACGACACCGGAGGAGGAGGAGGAGGAGGAGAGAAAAAACAGAAGAAGAAACATAATGCTCATTATTTAATTGCAGCCATTCCTGTTGCCAGGAACCTATTTCTCAGTATTAATTATTCATATTTTATTTCAGTAATCCAATACTCAGGTGAGAGCGGCTGCTCTTGATAGAACATGTAATTTGGAGGCTTAATGGCAGCAGGGCGGCCGAAGCGAGGGATTACAAAACCAGTATAAATCACTAATGGCTGCGTGAACGTACGGCGGCTTGAATCCGTCTTGCTTTGTGTTTACTTGTGTTTTATTGTTGCTCCGAGGGAAACACTTCGCCGTGACCTTTCTCCACAACGGGAGAGAGAAAAATAAAAAATCACGCTTTCCAGGCAAAATAAGTAATTTCCTGATTTGTCTAAACAAAGAGTTCATCAGCATCTTTCTCTGGCTGACAATGAATATACAGACGCAGCGAGCAGAGGAGGATTCATACAAATCATCAAGCGGCGTAGCACCATCACTTACTTCTGATCCGATTAGCTTCGTTCTCCTGCTGCATGAAATTCATCTCATCTTCACCCCAACACCTCCATTTGTCTGCTCCACCAAACACTTCATGATAATAACAATTTATGGACTTGCAGGAATTTTGGGGGAGATTATAAACATGCAGCGTTTTTGTCGGCTGACTGTAAAGCCCGAGGCGGCGCCTTTTTTTATTTTTATGCTCCCACATAAATGTCTGTGTCACCCCCGTCGCCATCGCTCAGACAGGCTGACAGAGCAGGAGGCGTTCGCTCCGTCTCACCCATCCGTTTCTCAGCTACGGACGTGAAAATAACAAGAATAATCGTGTTTGCTTTTATGTTTCTTTTAATCCAAAAACAGATTTATTTATAATTCTTCCCAACATATCCTCATACAACTTTTTGTTTGATATCTTACGCAAGTTTTTAATTTTTTGTTCGTTCTCCTACGAATGTTCAGCAACGCCGCTCGTTACATGCATACAGTCTTTTCAAAATAAACTTCCGTCGTCAAGGGAACAACTTAGTTAGGTTTAGGAGAAGATCGGGATTTTGGTTGTACATGAGAGAGGGTATCAATCTTCTCATCTCACTCTCAGAAAGAAAGCAAATGCATTTTTTTTCATCCTCATTTAACAAGCCACTCTGGCTAAAAAGGCCTCAGCCGAGAGAGACCAGTCGTCTGTGAGTGTAAACCTGTAAATGTGCTGTTGCATCTGCTGTAAAGCTTTAAAACGCACTTGTGATAAGCTGCTTTTTGACATCCGTCGTTCTTGGGGAGGAAAGGTGCTTCGCACCATTTGGCCACACAAGAAAAAAGCCAATGAGGTCATAGAATATGCACACATCGTTCATGCTCTCTGGTCTCCCGCAATTTGGGCTAAAAAAAGTAAAGGTCAGCCACGTTAGTCAGATTGCGCTCGACAAATTCTAAAAAGGCTCGCTGGTCACGCCGAATGTATTCCCTGCAACATAATTAGCCCCCTCAATTCCCTGCCGTGCCAGGCTACCGGGTGTCTCCAAAGCCCCACCCCTTCCCCCAAAATGCCTTTCACCTCTGCTTGCTCTGCACCGATGCCCCCTCCTCCCTCCTCTCCCCTCTCACCGCTCCATCACACATTGTTGCTACCCTAAACTTGCTGCAGATGCGGTCGGCTGATGCATAAATTAGTCATCAACATTAGCATTAGCCGGCGCGTGGCACCCGGTGCCAACTGCTCTCCGAACGGCCATAAAAGGTCATGTTTTGATGACTGAATGCCACACAGGCACCTTGGCTCCCCGGAGGAGGGTTCCCCAGGTGCACGTGAAAGGTTAAAAATTACCTACCCGCCGCCGCCTGTCTCTGGCGAAGGAAATAATTAGGGGGTTTTTAGGGAGCGGCAGAATGCCTCGCTGTCAGATGACAGAGCGTTACCTAATGGTCGTATCTGGGGAAGAGTCAACCGGCCTGTCATTCTCTTGACAGGACAAATGAGCATAATGGTGGCAGGGAAATGGGCGCCTGTTCCCCCTTTTTTCCAGCCAGGGAGGTGGGGGGGGGAGAGGAGGGGGGTGAAATGGCAGCGCCTGAGCAGAATAACACAAGGACGTTAACCTTTTACATAAATCTGTTAACACGTGTATGAGTGCTGTTTAAAAGTGAGGCGTGATGCTCTCCTCCAAGGTGCACTGAGCCCGTTGCAGTTTTTTACTTGAATATATTTTTATGTTATTGCTGCACTAAACTGTCATGTAAACTTAACTTAAAATGCTAAATTTTGGTGAGGAAAAACTGTCATGTCCATTTTCAAAGGGGTCCCTTTGACCTCTGACCTCAAGATATGTGAATGAAAATGGGTTCTATGGGTACCCACGAGTCTCCCCTTTGCAGACATGCCCACTTTATGATAATCACATGCAGTTTGGGGCAAGTCATAGTCAAGTCAGCACACTGACACACTGACAGCTGTTGTTGCCTGTTATGATTTTAGCATATTTTTTTATGCTAAATGCAGTACCTGTGTGGGTTTCTGGACAATATTTGTCATTGTTTTGTGTTGTTAATTGATTTCCAATAATAAATATATACATACATTTGCAGAAAGCAGCATATTTGTCCACTCCCATGTTGATAAGAGTATGCAACAGTGCATACTTTGTAAGGGCAGCTGCAGTATGTACTAAAAGTAAAAAGAAAAAAAATGATGTTTTCAAACTCAACACTTCCTGTAGATCCTTCACATTAAAAGCCTCACAGAAAAGACAAGTGATTATGGCTTTTAGCCTGAAGCAGTTTTACAAAGTGTGGAGTTAAGACTGTAGGAAGACTGAGGCCCAATTCCAATCCGGCCCCTACACTTAACACTCACAGCTCAATGAAGCTCCCTTCTTTAAGGTGAAGGGTATCAATACAGCAGCCACTTTGGGACGAACTTCCCTCTCTCCGGCAAGGAAATAAATATCAGAATCAGAAATGCTTTATTGATCCCCGGGGGGAAATTGAGTTGCGTTTTGCTCCCATTCTAAAATATAAAAATAAATATATAAAAATAGAGAAATCATAAGAAAATATAAATAAGAAATAAATATAACAGCAGTGCAAATAATAATGCTGAGAAATAAGATATATGCAAATAATATAAATGCATGCAATTATAAAAATGCAAGAATAGTGTAAAATAAGAATATTTGTTTAAATGTTCTGTATAAATATATGCAGTATTAATGCCAGTGTAAACGAGATTATTGCACTGTTAAGTCAGTATTGCGCAGTTGAAGATATAATAAGTTATGGGGCTATAGCTCCTGATAGGGGTAAAAAAATTATAAATATATGTCCACTCCCCCGTGATTTGGAATTGGGCCTGAAATTCAAGGTAACATCAGCTGGTGTGAAGTGCTAAATGCAGCAGTTCTCTCTTTGTTGTATTTGCCAGAGTTTAATTAATGGGTAGGAGTTAAACCACCCTCCGAAGCAGAAGGTGGCAGTAGTGCACCTCAGATGTGAAAATGAACAGTAGTAGAAGAAGAAGAATGATGGTGGATCACATTTGCAATCAGAGTAGTTTGTGGATTGTTTTCACTGCTTCTGCTGTTTTAACTCTTCCTCCTGCACCACAAACATCATGAAGGTAAAAAAACATTTCCATCTGCCATGTCTGTTCAAACATCTCTCCACCTCTAAACTTTTTAAACCAAACAAATGTTGAAAACAGATTGAGGTGAGCTTCACAGGTGGAGAGAGGAGCAGCAGCTGTCAGCTCACCGTGGTTTCTCTCAATAGATCTAGATGGAGACAGAAAGGAGAGGGTTTAAGAAGTGTTTAAGGTTCTGCTGCTGTCTCTGTTTCTGTGTTTGGCTGCACTGTGTGTTTATAATGAACTGTTTAAATATGTTGATCATTTACTGCTGCATTAACTTGATACTGTGTCAACGTGATAGTGTAAACAACAGCAATCAATGTTTGATCACAATGGAGTTAAGTTTTCTATATTTTACAAGTATAAGTGGTACTTTATGTACTTCCTGTGTACAAGGTTAACTCTGCAGTGAGCTGTTGATCATGTGACAGATAGTAAATGATGATTTTCGACTGAAAATGAAGCAATCACAGACACATAACACTAACACAGCCAAACAGGTTACAGGTTCCCAGAGTGATGCATGAACCCTGGCAGTCGGGGTTAAATCCCCCAGAGCAAGGCACTAACACATCTGGGTTAAAGGGGAGAAAGTGCCACAGTTAAAGGGTTCATTTCTGAGGTTGTTGGTTCAGTTTTTGAGAGCAAGGCTCACACAGTGCCAGAGTTACTCCACTGAGGCCCATGTGTAGTTAAAGTACATACATTCATGTAGTTTTTTTGAGTATCCAACGGTGTGTTTTCTCGTGTTGTCACAGATTGATCCGTGCTGTCTGCATCTGCATCCAGACATCCAGCTGTGACGGTGACGTTCCTCCACTCACACGATGTTTCGGTAAGCAGCGTTGTATTGGATGTGTACTTCACTCTGCTGGTCTCTCTGAGTTTATTATGGTCTGTAACTGTTGTTAAAGTTCATCATATTTGAAGGGTTAGAGCTCCCGCTGATGCAATTTATGACTATTCTGGTCTTGACTCTGTAATTTCCGCCCGTCTTGCTCATAAAAGCATTTTTAGAATTAAACTTGATCGTAAATTTGAGATTATTTCCAAGTGATTATCTTTGATTTTAAAGAAAATACTTAACAGAATGTAACTGTTAGTGGTACAGCTCGATCTCTTAGATACAGATAGTGATATATGTTCTTAAGCAAAAACTTTAAACACTTGTAAACAAGCTAACTAATCAAATTTGCTGTGTAAGAGGGGACAGATAAGGAGGATTTCACTGTGCAGCACAATATTATCATTATTAAAGCAATAAGTTCATGCTAGCCATGATTTTGTTAGTGATTTCAAAGATGCCCCACAGTTAATATAACATCACATCCTTTTTTAATTTAAAATTAATACATTTTACCCATAATTCCTTGCACCTTTAAGTTGGAAAGTATTATGATCAGAGGTGTGAGGAGCTGACAGCAGGCTGGAGACGAGACCAGCTGAGTCTGATCCACATCCACCTGAGTTCTCTTCTAGACCAGGAAATCATCCTAATTTCAAAATAAGACGTAATTAGAAATGATTCTATTAAGTAAATTCAACATGGAAATTATCTGATTTTTACAGACATTTTAGACCAGATGCAGGTGAGTTTCCTGCTGGTTATTTCAGAGTACTGCAGGTTCTCTTTATGAATGACTTAAACTGATATTGATGTTTTTAGCAGTACATTGCTTTGCTCCTGTCTGTTTCTCCATCTACTGTAGGTAATGCACTGACTATGGAGAAGTTCCTCATACAACCACACTTCTAAACAATCCAAACTATCCCCTTTAAGTCATTCATAAAGTGAACCTGCAGTACTCTGAAATACCCAGCAGGAAACTCACCTGCATCTGGTCTAAAAATGTGTGTAAAAATCAGATAAGTTCCATGTTGAATTTACTAAATAGAATCATTTCTAATTAGGTCTTAATTTGAAATCAGGATGATTTCCTGGTCTAGATGAGAACTCAGGTGGACGTGGATCAGACTCAGCTGGTCTCGTCTCCAGCCTGCTGTCAGCTCCTCACACCTCCGATCAGCCTCCGAGGTTTCGCCGCGGCGCCGAGGTGCAGTTTAACTCTGTGCTGCAGTGCAGTTTAATTCTTCCTGTGCCACGTCCTGCATGTTAACAGAGGGGTTATTAACATAACAAACTTAAATGCCCTATATAAATAATATGTTCGCAGAAATGCAAACCGGCTCAGCTGACACTGTTTAGGCAGCGCCTCCAACATCTGTTTATGAGCACTTTGCCTAATGATATCATCCGATATCATTAACTGTGGCAGTGTGCGCCGCAGCAGCAGGTGCAGCTGTTTATGCCCCCCCAACACCTCCCCAGCACACACACACACACTTGAAGAGAAAGACTTTCACAGTCTCCTCCAACAGCAGCACCAACCCTTCCCTCCCCTCCACCCCACCAATCGCCAAACCGCTCATTAGGACAATTTTCCTCAACAAAAAAAGCGGCCCCTATGATTTCAATCTGTATATCACCTGTAATTGTAGTTTTTAGCGAGAGCCTGATTCCATACATTTAGCGGGAGTAAACTGCGACTGCGGGTGCGTGCGCTGAAAGCACGCCTCTCGCTGCGGCCGCCAGCTGCAGAGGCTGTTTTTAGATGGCAGCCGCTCTCATAGGCCTCTGGGGGAGGCGGAGGCGGAGCTTGGCGGGCCCCGGCTTTGTTTCCTGACTTGGTTTGCTCTGTTTAGATGCTGGAAAATTATAGAAAATTATTGAAATTATTATTTCTGGCGGCGACAATGAGGCTGCTTCCTCTTCCTGACCGGAAGGCCACGTTCAGGGTCCTCGCAGGTTCTCCCATCGTACGCTGCTGTAATTAGTCAGATGGTGCATTCAAATGTTGTGCGACACAGAGTGATCTGTTGCATTAGCTCTGTACCCGAGGAGAATACACTATTTATACTGTAGATCCAAAACAAACAACACGATAAGAACTCTCTGCCGTCAGGTGCTCAATGTCCTTCTTTATTAAAAACTGTCATCGCCATATTCAAAGGGGTCCCTTGACCTCTGACCTCAAGATATGTGAATGTAAATAGGTTCTCTGGGTATCCACGAGTCTCCCCTTTACAGACATGCCCACTTTATGATAATCACATGCAGTTTTGGGGCAAGTCATAGTCAAGTCAGCACACTGGAAAAATGACATGTATTGCTCCATGTTTTTGCATCGTGCTGCTGTTAGTGTTGGTGTTATCTCGCGGTATGAGGCGGCTGCATTTGGTCTCCTTAAATGAATGCATGTTGGGTTTGTTGTCCACGGGCCTGGTTTCAGTTCAGTTAGTGATGAGTCATTCATAAAAACTATGAGAATGAGCCTTGAAAGCTGTGACTTCAGTGGGTTAGAGGCCCAAAAGTTGCAAAAAAGATCCCAAACAAATGGTGATGATGTAAAATGAAACATATATGTAACGATAGGGTGGTTCCGCTGATACTTTAAACAAATATCACCGTTCTTCTGTGAATCACACTTTCTTCGCTCTGACAGTTAAACCCAAAGACGAGCATGTTGGCACCCAGAGGAGGAGTTTGATTTGCGGGCAAAGACCCCGACACTGAACCCGCTCTGGGCACTGAGGGCCAGCAGGGAATACACACCGACCACACACATAATGATGTAGTTCACCAGCTCGTATCTACTCTTCTTTAACGCCGTAGTAGCCGTTTACACGTGCACACACACGCAACAAAAACACACAGATCAGATATATCCGAACGTGAGAAAACACACAACAAACACACACACTCCTCCTCCTTCCAGCTGTTCTCTAAATGTTGATTACAGAAGACACCGGGGGAGCCTCCTCCTCCTCCTCCCTCCTTCCTCCTCCTCCTCCTCTTCAATCCGGTAGCCGGGCGATTCCCCCACAAGGAGGCTGAGCGGGACCGGCTGACCCGAGGTGCTCAGTGACCCGGGGTTGGGGGTCCAGAGAGGGCCGCGGCCCCGGGGCCTCTTGGCTGGGCTCTACTTCCCCCCGTTTCCCTTCCTTCCCTCAGCTCATCTCAGGACGGGAGACATGGGCAGAGACAGAACGGCCCAGGGACAACTGGCCGAGGAGCACGGCGCAAAAAAAAATAACAAATTTAAATCATAAAACTCCTCCACTGTCGAGATGCTCGGGTAACTTTGTGTCAAGTGAAACGGAGACGGGAAATTAAAGTGAGATGATTTTTATCCGACGTGAATATTTTCAGGCGTTTGAGGCTCTTATCCAGCAGGAGCATCACATTAATGTGCACGAGGCAACATGTTTATATGAAAATAGTTTCAAAAATCAGTCTAAATCACCAAGTGGAGATTCACTGTTGGGCATCACGTGTTCAGATGAACTTCTGATACTTCTGATCTGATAAAAAAAAAAGTGCAGTCTAATCTAACCCCAGTTTTAACTATAGTCCACTAGATATTCTTTGTACAATCAGTGGTCACTAACCAACATGTATCTGCCATTACACACTGCACAGACATATATATATATATATATATATATATTTAACATGATGTTTTAGGTCATTTTTATGCCACGATCACTGACAACGTGACATTTGTGTCTTTCCAGATTGTCAGCCTGTCGATCATGGTGCCGAGAGACCCGTCAGTCAGATGTTGAACTCCAGCCCGTCAGCAGTCTGTGTGACGTATAAAGGTAAGAGAGCAGGACACACTTTTATGTTTCAGTAATGCCAAAAACCAGGTTGTCTGAAGTGTCGTGGAGGATGTCGTACACATTGTCAAACAGATTGTGACATGATTGTTTGTACCTCGGAGCCTCTGTTGTCTTCCTCTATGACACACTGCATGGGATAGGAGAACAAATTTGCCACGATTAACACCTTAATAATATAATTAATGCTGATTTGGCGAACTTCAGCTCGAAACAAGGCTGATTTAAGAGACTACATAACTGCTCAAAGGCCATAAAGACAAAAAAGTAGCTGCAGAAATAAACACATTTTATTCTAAATACATCAAGAATAAGAAGTCAGACAGCATTTTGCTCCTGATTTCTTTGTGCTACAAGTAAAAAAAAAACTTGTTTTGAGTCGACACAATTTGCATATTCGTTCATTCGGCATTCAGTTCCTGCATCAGCTGTCTGTTAGCCTGAACTTCCTGCTGGTTAATGTATGCTCGCTGTGCGTTTGCACGACCTGTCTGAAGTGATTTCTGACGGCCTTGTTTAATTAGCCTCATGTGTGTGTACTTTTATACATATTCATCGGCCGCAGATTTCAGCCCGATTGATGTTGTAATTGATTCAGAAGGTTTTATAATTCCTGCAAAAGCAGACTAGGAATTTCAATGACTTTGCAATTTGGGGAGCAGGAGAGGAGGAAGAGGAGGGAGGGAGGGAGGAGGAGATGTGAGGGACTCCACCTGAGGACGGTGTGATTTCTATCAGAGGAAAAGACAGCGAGAGAGGGATGTCAGCTGCTTTGTTGTTCCTCTTTCACAAGTAAATTACACATTTAGGATTTATTAAGACAAGAAACAATTTTCAAATAGTGAAAGCGTGAAGCCTCCATGGAGATGTGCTCATTACTCCGTAGCCTCGGGCCATGTTCACCGCCTCGAATGCATCCTTTTTTCTTTTTTTTTTCTCTTCCTCTTCCCCTCTGTCTGTATTTCTCGGCGCCGCCTGATGCCGTAATGTCACAGCGGTTTGTTCAAAGCTGCGACGATGATTTGGGCTCCCAGCAGGTGCCGCCCCGATGTCTGTTCAATTATTAAAGTGAGGGCCACATGGATGCATTACAGCCGCCGCACCCATTAGATAAAAAGACGACGGCTTTTGACACGGCGCATATTTCCTCTCTGCCTCACAAAGACGCCGCCGCCGCAGCCCCTTTCTTGTTGCTTCTTTTTGTTTTATTCATCACCGTCCTCGTGATTTTTTTTTTTTCTTTTAGTATGCATGGAAATATTAAAGAGCCATTTGTTCCCTTTCAGTGTTGTGGGCACAAGAGCTATCGTGATCTTTTTGATTCCCTCTCGTCAAACTGAGGTCATGTATGCTCCTTGTAGCTCCCTCTACTCTTTTTAACTTCCCAGCAGCCCCCCCGTCGCCCCAATCTAACCATGAAAACGGCCGTCGTGTTGATAAATAAATCATGCGGTGGACACAAAGTTAAACCTCGACACAATCGCTTCCAGCAGCCGCCTCCCGTCCCCTTTTCCCTCTTCCTCAAGTGCTCAGAAGTTCACACTTTGTTCAGGCGCTGATTGGTCATTACGGCGTCATCAAAGTCCGCGGCGGTTGTTGGCGTCGGAGCCTTTGTGGCGACACTAAAAGATGTAACCTATGAATTCTTTATCTGTTATTTCTTCTTCTTTCCTCGTTCAAAAAAAATCCCCTTAAACTTTCCTTTATTTGTCAAACTCTGAGTGGCAGCGGAAAATGAAATGCAGGGTCAGATCCACACGAGAGGATGTGTGTTTTTTTGGAGAAGAGGTTTAAGTGGACGCGGTGTGTTTTCAGAGGAAGGTGAACGTGATGTTGAAATGCAGACGAGAGAACTTCATTAGCCTCTGTGTTTTATGATGACATGATGTTGAGAACACGTCTGTTTTTGTTTGACTGTTCCAGCCTTATTCAAGGGCGTGTGCATGTGTGAGAAACAGAGTACTGGAGTGAATGCATCTGTGTGCAAATATATATATATATATATATGTCTTTAAAAGTAGTTATTATATGGTTGATTCTTGTGCAGAAACATTTCAAAAGATATTCCTGAAGTTTAGATGGATTGCATGTTGTGGACCGAAGTGTTCAGTTCAGGTTTCTGCACTTTTCATAGTTCGACTGTTTGGAAATACGCTTGAAATACGAGAAGATTGATACCACTCTCACATCTGTACAGTAAATATGAAGCTGCAGCCGGTTAGCTTAGCTTAGCATAAAGACTGGATAGAGTTGTATCTTCTTTAATCTGTTCAAAAAACAAAGTGTCACAATGACAATTTGCCATTTCACAGGGGGTTATGTGCCTGACTTATTTTCACTAACCCAGTACCAAGTAGTATCGAAACTTCTCCATTCAAAGATACCTGTAATCGATCCTTTTTGTTCCCAAATGTAGAAAAAAATAGACTATTTGTATGGTTTTACTCGCAGATACATTGGTACCATCTGCCAAATTTCTGAAAATGTGACGGTTTCTATAGTACCACAATTATTCATTAATTTTGGGGACAAAATATTTTTTATTGCAATTTCACATTTAAATAAACAAAACGTTGCACCAAAATATGACTGGTCCTTATACACTGTTGATCTCCAGAAGCAAAATAAAATTGTACCAAAACCCTTTATCCAAAATTAAATCAACAGAGCACTGCTTTCACTTTCCTGTTGTGCTACATTCCTGCTAATTAGCAAATCTTTGCACCAAATAAGACTTAAAATAAGGTTCTTCTTCAGTGCATTTCGATTTGTTCTGTCGTATAACCGAGAGCAGACGGGCAAAGCAAGTAATATAGAGTATATTACTCCAGTTTGGACTGCAGCCACAACATTCAGGAAAGTTGGGCATCACAGACCCCCCAAAAAGTGAAGCCAAAACTTCACAATCGCCCCGTGGTGACTGGCTGTTAGTTTAGGAAGCGCTTGATTTGATATGCAGCAGAGTTTTCCATGAGTGGAGCATTTTAAACGTCAGTATCACAGTCGATCATGTTCATTTAATTGCGGTTAGCCAAAGTCTTGATCGCGATTAATATTCGATGAATTGTGCGGCCCTAGATACCCAGTTCCAGTCGCCCCCACTTGTCCATAAACTATACGCTTTCACTCATTGTTGTCATATGCGGAGCGAGTTGTTTGGATTTTACAGCATTAATTTTTACAATATGTGAAATTTCAGCAGATTTCAAATTTAAACAGAAGTCAAATTTTTTTAATATTCAAACGCTTCTCTCCCATCTCTTAAATGGAAGGAAAAAAAAGTACAGTAGAGTAATATCAGGCCACACATGCATCTCTCCACTCCCACACCAACGCACCCCAACCTCTCTTCCTCCTCTTCCTCCTCCTCCTCCTCCTCCTTGTTTGATTCTTCGCTGTGTGTTCTGTACATGCCAACAAATCCTAATTGCACCCCACACTCTTTTCTTCCCATCGATGCCGCGCGATTCGTGCCACCAAATTCCTTGTGTGCTAATTAGGCACGCAACCACGGTGGATACACTCCTGACAGGTGCTGCTGGCCTGCCGGGGTCACACACACACACACACACACACACACACACACGGTGGAGAGACAGACAGAGAGAACGAGAGACGCTCGTGCTCACAGCATTAAAAATAAATGGAGAGAGGAGAATAACGAGAGAGGCAAGACGTGTTAATTTCTAGCTTCCATCTGTTATTACATAAGCACTGCCAACAACGACGCATCTCTGGAAGAACAGCGAGAAGAGAACGAGAGGAGGAGAGGAAGACAGAGAGCAGCCATAACTGAAGTCCTCCTGCATGGAAGAAGAATTCCTCGGGGAGGCCGGCCGAGTGGAAATCAGATTGATTGAGCAAACGGGAACTTGATTCATTTGAAGATTTCGCTTCCAAAACAGTTTGAACACATAACCTGGTGTTCCTTTTTTCCAAAATGTGGCAAAAAACCCAAATGTGCCGTCTAAAATGTTCGCCGTTTCAGAAGTTAAGGCCTCCAGAGAGCTCAGAAATGTTTAAAAGAGAGTTTAAACTTTTTCTTGCTTGCAAACAAGTTTGTAAAAGACAGAAACGAAGAAACAAGTAAAGGCGTTTATGGATTAGTAGCAGTGAGCAGCTCCGGGTCGGAGAAGTGAAGCCAATGCTGAAGTGTCTTAATCGTGCATTCTTTCTAACAGCCAGCAGGGGGCGACTCCTCTAAAAGAAGTCTGATTGTATAGAAGTCTATGAGAAATGAGCCTACTTCTCACTTGATTTATTACCTCAGTAAACATTGTAAACATGAGTTTATGGTCTCAATCACTAGTTTCAAGTCTTCTTCAATATAGCATGATGTTCATTTAGTAAATTATGGTTGATGCATGCTCAGAGTAACTGGAGCTGCGGTCGTGTGTTACTATTGGCTCAATTTCAGTGAGTGCAGATCAGATTTTCAAGATTGATGCCACTCTCATGTCGGTACTGTGAATATGAAGCTGCATCCAGTTAGCTTAGCTTAGCATAAAGACTGGAAACGGAGGGAAACAGTTAGCCTGGCTCTGTCTAAGGTAACAAAATCTGTCTACCAGCACCTCTAAAGTCTAAAGGCCCTCATTCTCACATCAGTATTTGCAGAAAGAAAAAAAAAACTCCTAATTCTGACAAGAATGATCTACTTCTGCTGTGATGTTTTCTCAAAGCTCAACATTTTCCACCAGCTGACGCTGTCCTGTAATAATAATCCGGTGACAGTGAAGACGTACCGGGTGTCATCTAACAAAAACAATCGGAGGAACAATGGGACGAGCCGAAAACAAAGAGCTCCGCCGAGTGACGAGCACCTCGAAGCGCCGGCCGGGTCTCTGCTGCGTGTTTGGGTTCGGGATCTTTTCCACCGCCGAGGCGCTGAGGCCCGGGACGTGTTGATGTCCTGAGGTGGCGTTTGTTTCCTGTCACGAGGTGCAGCAGACAGGAACGCTGCCTTTTGTTTTCGTGGACGGAAAGACACCAGGAGAGGCTGTGAATGTTTGCAGGGACGGTGCAGATTCTTTCCCAGGGCGGAGGGACGCTCGCTGCCAGAATACACAGCAGTCCTCCATAGATCTTTGCAGCTTTTCAACACTCCTACAGTGATATATTTCAGACTGCCTGTAGCTGCTCCGTCTCTAACCGGCAGTGTGGGAACACATTATAATTGTTTGTTCAATTATTTTTCTTGGATGCTGCACCTGCACTTCACCAAGTGAACTCCTGAGACCGAAGTGCAATTAAGCCCCGCAGAGCAGCGCGGCGGCCTGTTTAAACAGCGGGGAGGGAGGCGGGTAAATACCTTTTTAGTGCTCAAGGTAACAAGCAAAGGGTGACAGTGAGAAGGCTCGCAGGGAGCAATTTCCTATTTATTTGTCTTCTGATTTGACCTCTCTCTTGACAAGGTTCCAGAGCTTATTACCGTGTCTGTCCTGCGCTCTAATCGAGGCCCATTACACATGTTCAGCAGGCTGGAAGAGCCAGATGTGGGCGAAAGGATAGAGGAGGCAGCTAGTTGTGCTGACCGGAGTGGACGCCCTCTGAATTGTCTTCGTGAGGTTGGAAATTTCACGGATAAGTAGCTCAGATGTTTGCAGAAATTGTAGATTGTGTTTTCTGACCTCCGCCGGCCGTTTTAATGAGAAGTTCTGCATAGAGAAGTGCAGAGGTGTGAAGTTGTTTCATAGGGAGGAGAAAAAATGTTATACCCTCTGCTTCTGTGAGGAGAAGTCCTGCAAAGCTTAAAAGCACAAGAAAACATGGTGTGTTTCATTTTAACGGTTACTGGATGTGGCTTTTGTCAGCTGTAGTCAGAAGTTGGTTAAAAATGCAGTGAAGTTTGCAGAAAATGAATCTCCGACATGCTCTTGTTCCAGCTTCTCCAACGAGATGATTAGCTGCTTTTCTCTGTTTCGTATTATTATAATAATTATAATAATTATATCGCTTTGGCTTTTAGCGTCGTTGGCCAGACAAAATAAGCACATTTTTCTTTTTCTTTTCACTTCTAAACGATCTTTCAGTTAATCAAAGTTGGTATGAGCAAATTTTACGGCACGGGAGAACCAGAACCAGGACTGAGCTGGGCAGACTGTCAGACCCTGCTGCAGTAAAATGAGAGATTTTCTAAATGGACTCTGGTGCTCAGAAACACTACCGCTTTTGTCCACAGGGACCGCCAAAATCAACACAAAATGAAAAATCCTCGTAGTAGGAAATTAAAGACGGACTATTGCATCCGTACGATTCAAGTCCTTGACAATCACTTCCTCATCACGGGGTCTCTCTCTGTCACACTGATGTATGCTGGGGTCTTTGGGAATGACCATTTACATTCACAGCATATTTACTATTGGCAGTCAGCTCATCCTACACAGAGATGCCAGTCAGTGTTGTACAGCTTGCTCTGTCTTCAGTCACACAGCTATCACCCCAGCCATGCATACCTCCCCATATGCTTTCCATGCTCACCGCCCTGCATGCATTATTCACAGCCAAATTAAAATACCGGGCCGAGAGTGAGAGTTGCATGTTAAGGCAGCTGAATCGGGGAGGTGCCGTCACAACAGCTGAAAGTGTCTGTCACAGAGTTATAACTTTTTTTTTTTTTTTTCCCATAGTTCCCCGGCAGTGCAGCTGCCTAAATGAGAGGGATTAAGTTAACTCCCTGCTTAGAGGAAGAGCAGGCCCTGGATTAGGGCACTGGGCATGGACACAGAGAGCATTCAAGCAAGAGCCACAGCTTTTTAAAAAAGAGACGTGGGGGAGAGAGGAGGCAGCGGTGCACAGCCCTCGCAGGGACCGGCGGCCGAGTTGCTTGAACAAATACATTGACAAGTGTAACGCCGCACCCGCGACATGGAAAAGTGTGTCGAAGCAGAGAGGGGGAACACTGGCGGACACGCCGACAATCACAAATGCTTTTTTTTCATCTTCTTCTTCTTCTTCCACCCCGTTCTCACTCCTGTCATCTCCTGTCATAACCTGAAACACCGTCTCTTCTAGAAATACAAGAAATATCTCCTCGTCTACAGTAGATGGAAATCAATATCGCAACATTATTAGCATTTTTTCCCAATACGAGCCACCGCTTGTGGAGAATTACTTTTGTTAGGTAACTAAATGAGACCAGCAGGTGCTTCGACGCAGAGACGAAAACTGTTTTGTCATTTAATTATTTGCAATCAAAACCTAATTATGGGGCTTTACGTCAAATTACAGATCCTGGAACAAAATACAAATTTTTAATGAGTTGATTCAGTGTATTAAATGAGTTAGTCTTTTTTTTATTGATTAATAGAACTCGTTAGTTTCGTCAACATAAATAAAGTGATGATGTCTTGACTGATTCGCCAAGCGCATGCAGGATACATAATATGATCTTTTTTTACTATAATAGTGTTTGAGCCGAAATAGCCGAAATCTTTGTTATTGTGGTTAAATTCATGTTGTTAGATTGCTGCTAGACTGCCATGTTAATTCAGGTGCGTCAAGCAGGAGAGCAAATAGTTTTTTTGACGATTTTCGCAGTGAAAATGTTGCTTTTTAAAGGCTAATCACCAACAAATATGGATTGAAACTTGTGTTTGTAAACTCATCCTTGTCCTGCAAAGGCATGTACTGAGAAAAAAGACCTTTCTTTCTTTAAAAGGAGGAAAAGCTTAGTGTATGTTGGCCCTGTGCTAGTGTAAATCCTTAATTGAGACAGAAAAATAATGAATCCATCTATTTTCAAAGGTAAAAACGATGCATCTCCTCCTCCCGTTACCTGATACAGTAATAGTCCAGCCTAAATGTATGCACACCCTGTTCTCTGAGGTCTGTAAAACCCTCACAGAGAGGAGGGGAAAAAAAACCTGGGAAGGAGTGGAGATGAGAACAGGTGGTGAAACAGTGTGAGAAACACGAGGGAGAAAAACAACAGACACCTGCTCGTGAAACCCAACCTGGTTCCTCCATCACATTCCAGCAGAGTTCAGCTGACTGAGCTGCTCAGACAGCGGCTCCGTCTCCGACACTAAATTATACCGCTGACAGTGGGACCGTATGAGGGAAACGGCATTCATAATGTCTGGGTACTTTTACTCTTTTTACAGTGGTCACTCTATTCCTAAATATCTTTTTTTTTTAACTGGCATTTCGGCGATCGTTGGACTCTGATACTCTCCACTAAATCATACAGTAATTCAGAAAAACTACATGATCATTCAACAAGTAAGCTCAAATCTAAGGGCCCTATCCTACACCCGTTGCACAGCGCGACTGCCATTGCTAGTTTCAGGCCGACGCAGTTGTCATTTTCACGCCCAGCGCTCACGTGGTGTAAGTAGCAAATAGGGGGTGTTGGCGCATGGTGATCTTGAGGCAGCAGAAAGCGCCGTTGACCAACAAAAACCTGGTCTAAAGTCAGTGGCGCTGTGTTTTCCTGCTATTTAAAGGCTGCATTATTCAGATAGTAAGATGCATCATCAGTGTCAAACAGTCATTCTGGTGAATTTGTATGCACCAATTTAAGGAGGAAATGGTTTTATTTATGTAAAGGAAAACACAAAATCCTCTGTCACACATCAGAGGCTTCCCCCACACATATATATTATAACCAAATGTGTCATGATGAGTCCATGACTGCTGTTTTTACTCCTAATGTGGACGGTGCATAAACGCCTCTGCGCTCAGTGTCTACTCTCTTCATTTCTCTTTGTGTGTGCGAGTGTAGACGTGTTGTAGGCTACTTCAAACTTTGCGTGCCCTCTCCCCCTGAACGGCGGCGTTTTGAGGCTGTTTATTCCGCGTGTTATGCACCGCCTCTCCGGCATTGCCCGGCTACAAGCCAGCGCGTAATGCAGCCTCGGGATTCAGCACCCCCCCCCCCACCGTCAATATGAAACTCATCAATATAAGACAACTCTAGGGCTGTGCCGAATAGTTGGAAGCTTCGAAGCTTCATTCATAATGTTGACATTCAAATTCTATATCGACACTAATATTAATAGTATTATACGATTTGTAGAATTAGATTTGGAATAGGTTATGATTATGATGATGATGATGATTATGCGCCACTTAACTAGCAAAAGTGGAGTTGCACACGCCCTAACTGCACTATAGACCATGCGCTATAGATTGTTTAAATAGGGCCCTAAGTCTTTAAGGTCTGAGGACACCTTTTACTCCAGAGACCTTTTTATAAAGTAGCATGTTTATTGAATCATCTGATTAATTTAGCTGATTCAAACCAGGATTGGGTTTTATTATCAGTGCCAGAAATCAGGAATATCTCACAGCTGTTAGGTTTAGATAATTTTCAGGTATCTATTGCCATCTTATGTCAAATGTATCTCCGGTGGATTAAAGGTTAAGTCTGGAGCATGATGAGTGAGGACAAGTGGATGATTCCCGGTGATGATGATCCCAAATATCTGCCATGTAGTTTCAGAGTCAGTGGGATCAAACTGGATATTTGAGTAAATAATTAACCGGCCCTGATATTCTCTGTCTTGTTCCCGCTGCAGGGAGAGGAACCTCCGTCACGTCAGCCCCGTGACATCGCAGCGACCGCGACACCGCAGCCAACCGGCGATGACGGATGCCTTTTTGTCTTCTGCAGTCAGGCCGGATCGACTGGCCTGCGGACGACCGTAATTGCACCGACAGGTGACACATATGTGGAAACCAGAAGATGATGGGGGAGACTACTTAAATCATGTGACCTGCGCCTCACACGCCTCCTCCGAGTACCGTAAGTGTCTGAAGAGCTTCACTCTGATATTAGGTGACATTTAGGAAACAAAGTGGTGTCCTTAAACTGATAAGATCCCGTAATTTAAAGTACAATGCTGCTCATTGAAGACATGTTGAATGATGAACAAGGAAAAATGGCTTAAAAAGAACCCACATAATGGATTAATGATACCTGAGCTGCATCAATAAGAAGCTACTGTGTTCAAAAAGCCAACAGTAGTGTTTGTTTTCTCCTATTTAAGACCACGTTACCTATCAGCCCCTCTGCTTCCTGCCCCCTCTTCTCTTATATTAACATTTGCTCCCGTTATCTTTTCTGTTCTTCCATCATCAGTGGAAACTGTGTGACTTTTTTTATCTGGTTTGCTCTGAAAAAACAGCAACTTTGTACTGTTTAGTATATCACAGTTAATGCGATGATGATTCCTCTTTCCAGGTTTTAGATTTAACAAACAGCTTGAATACAAATTGTGGTAGAATTGTTGCAGCAAGATGTTTTTTTTAAGTTAATAGTTAATGTTTAATTTGGTAATGTTACACTGTAAAAATAACCAGTGCAGTTTTGTGTTTCCCCCTTTTTAATTTGGAAAAGGCAATATCACAGTGTGTACAAAACCTTTCAGATATTTGTACCTAACACCCTTTTCTAGTGTTTCTATACTGTATATGCATATGCACGAAAAGAGGCATGCACCCTTCCACATGTAGAGATTTAACACATCTACACATACGTACACATCAATATTCATCTGCAGACCCACACGTATACAGCCTACATGTTCATGTGTACTTCTCCTTCAATCTGTCAGTAGTTATGTTTAACTTTATTCTTGCACGGAGGCATCGGCATGTTGTCACAGAAAAAGGTCAAACTGTTGACACAAAGTTGAGTCCCTTCAGATCAATACATGTAAAAACAGAGATCATTATTTGAACTGTTTTTTTTCTTGTTTTGGTCATTAATGTATTGGCATCATCTCCCCTGAAGTATCACATTTTAATATGTACGTTTAATTCAGTGCGACCTAGTTACGACCACTTCCCCTCGAATCATTCTCTGAACCTCCACAGCAGGGTGGCGGTGTAAAGTGCGCTGTTTGAAGCCGATATTTGTGTTTTGCTTTGACAAAACTTCAGAGAAAGAGTTGAGCTCTTCGTCATCTGTGGGCCAATTAGCAAACAAATTTCCCAGCAAACAGTGACAGTGAAGAAATGTATGTTCTTGTAGGTAGATCATTAGTTGGAAATAGACGAGAACCCCCCTCAATGCTGCGTCCTCGCTCCCCGACTGTTTCAAAGCTTGTTTTCTGCTGTCGAATCCCCTCGTTGTTTATTAGTCGGGGCGAACTCGAACCGAATCTTTTGCCCCGGCTTCTGTCTCAGACACATCTAAGCCGGCGAAGCCTGTGATGGCCCTCTTCTCCTCTAAACAGAGCAACAGACCCACAGGGCCAAGAAGGAGCTGCAGCTCGCTCTGAGCCCGGGGGAGGCGCGATCCGCTCCTCTTTGTCAGAGCTCTACATCGTCACTTTTCATCGACGGGGGGGCTCTAATGTACTCGCCGTCTTCCTCGCCGCTTGAGTGTTCTCTGTTTGGCTGCTGTCACTGAGAAAAGACACATAAGTACTGGCGCTGCATCTTTTCACACACACTTTCTCTCTCAGACACACAGTGTGTGGACGGAGCGCTTGTGCTCTCCAGGGCTGAGATTTCTCCCCTCTCTGTCTTTATCTGCTGGTAAATGTTGACAGACCACTGAACCCTGATGTCGGACTGTGACAGGCGTAGCTGTTTGTAAAGTGTTGGGGTGAGAAAAAAGCGAAACAAAGGGGCCTCTGGTGTGGTGGTTAGCCATCATGGCTGCTCAGCTCGCAGTGAAAGGACCTCTAACATCATCCCCGCTCCGCCACGGAGGCGAGCGCTCGGCTGCGCCCGGGTCGGCCGGCTCGCAGACCATTAGGGAAATGGCTGAAGGGTTCTCGTGTTTCAAACCCGGCTGCACTGTTCAAATTAATGAGGAGATTGTCAGCATATCAGAGGTGATGGGTGTGACGAGCGAGGCCCCAGTACGGATCCTCAAAACAAGAGCGCTCGGGACAAAATTCACTTCAGTGACTGTTGTCTTTGGCCTAGTTTGTGCTGCAGCTTTGGATGCAGATGAATGCAGTTTTCTATCACATCTGACCACCTGACTGAGTTTTAGATACAGATGGAGGGACCACGAGAGAGTCAACAAACTGAATTTAAGGAGGATCAATAATGCTGTTATTTTATTGCTATCTGGCCTTTCAAGTAAAATCAATCAAACTGTAGAAATAATAATAATAGAAGGTGCTACAACAGACTCACCGGCGACAGAAACAGGCTTGTGTGATATGAAGCTTTGGATCATCTTTTTCTGTTGATAATCATACATGTATTTTAAGAATAAAGCCGGAAATATTTATGACCACTTAGTATCTGCAAGTAGTCAGTGTTTTCCATGACAGTTTCCACCTGGAAAGATTTTTCTTTAAGGAGCTTTTCTTCTGTGGCACAATAAGCAAACACATTTACATTTATCCGCCAGGGGAGGGGGGTAATATTCTGAGAAAATACTCTGAGGTTAAAGTCGTACATTTACGAGAAATAAACTTGGATATTCGCTGAGATTAAAGACAAAAACTCAAAAATTTACGAGTAAAAACACTTGAATATTGTGAAATTATATAAAACCGTGGTAACGCCATCTGAATTTGGTTTCTCCTGGTGTTATTAGGTAAGGATGAACTCTGAGCGAGGTGAAGGTCCTCAAAGAGACATGTACGTTATGAACATAGTGCTGACATCGGTATGCATTCTACTTTATGCTCATGTTGTCGTACGTTTTATTTTGCCAATGATTTATCAGAGAAATCCTAAAGATCGCTGTTTCTGATGTCCTCTCTGACGGACGGCCTCCGAGCGAGGCGAAGGTCCTGAAAGATCCGCGTTTTCTTCCAGGGCCTTTCTATGTTATTTTATGAACATTAGTAAATACTAATATAATGAATATATTTTGCACTTGACGGTACATGTTACCACAGTGTTTAACGGTGCCGTGTGATGAGGTTGAATTTTTCTTTTTTTTTTCCTTTAGTAAATTTATGACCTTATAATCTTCATAATAATAAATATCCAAGTTTTTTCTCGTAAATTCTGATTTTTTTCTTGCAATACCACCCCTCTCCCCCAGCTATTTTTTTTTTTTATTTATTTGTTTGTACCTACAACAGCCCAAATAGGCCGTTGTTCTGTATGCTGGAGACTGAGGATCTCTTTTCTTTTTTTGAAACCCACCAGCTGCAGTTGAGCTGCTGAAGTGTCACAGGCGCTCACCTCTCCTTGTTTGATATGCTTCCCCTGCATCTTTTCTCCCCCTCTTGACTTCCTGTGGGAACTGCGTTTGTCGAGCGGTCACGTCTGAACAACCCGCCGACGCGACAGTCCATGAAGACACAAAGACACAAAGGTGAGGACAGACAATGAGGTGCGGCGCTCGCGGGGTCTCGACCCGCCGGGGCCATCGAGCTTTGACGGTGACAGCGTCTTCCGCCGAGGATGTCGCCCTGACACATCGGGAGAAACAATGGAGGCCGGGCCGGGAGGATGTAGCTGAGCAGATTGAATCTGCTTTCTTGAATGGAGATGAAAATGTGTCACACACCTCTGTATTGTAGCTCTGTGGCTCTAACACGGCCTACAGGGACGGCACACAGAAGATTGGATTTCAGCTGCTGAAGGCCAATTTAAACATGTCCTTGGTGTCCATCCCTGCTGACGTGCCCTTGAGCAAGACCCTGCCTGCTTGAGCCTTTTGGTGAGATGTCATGATGTGGAGAAAAAACTAGAACTAAACATTTCCAGGCAAAATCGTGACATGAAATCCTACAATTTATGAATCTTTGATTGCCAATTAAACAGAATGAAGGTGGAAAACTGAGAAGAAGATATGAGCTGACACATTTATGGAGAAGCGCAGGGCGAGCACGCGACTTATCTGCTCCTCATCGGCTCCTCATCAGCTCTTACTCAACTGATTTCACATGCACACGCGTGCTTCTTTCCTCTCTCGTAATCTACCACCTGTTGTCTCAGTCGTGCACGCTGTAGATTGCAGGAGGAAGTATGGTGGCTGAGAAGGGTCAAACGAATACAAACAGCGTTGTGCCTTTTGCATTCACGTTGTGACTTTTGCATTCGCGTTGTGACTTTTGCATTCGCGTTGTGACTTTTGCATTCGCGTTGTGACTTTTGCATTCGCGTTGTGACTTTTGCATTCACGTTGTGGCTTTTGCATTCGCGTTGTGGCTTTTGCATTCACGTTTTGTTTTTGCATTCGCGTTGTGACTTTTGCATTCACGCTGTGACTTTTGCATTCACGATGTGACTTTTGCGTTCGCGTTGTGACTTTTGCATTCACGTTGTGAATTTTGCATTCACGTTGTGACTTTTGCATTCGCGTTGTGGCTTTTGCATTTGCGTTGTGGTAGCTTTTGCGTTGTGGCTTGATCAAATGTTTCAAACTAATTGGAGAAAGATTCATTGACCCTGATGCACAAATACAAGTTGCAGCTACAGATGATTTTGGATTTCAAAGATGCAGCAGGTAGTTGATATAGTACTGTATGTCAAAATATGGAAGCATAGACTATTTTTTTAAATGTTGTGTAACGTCCTGATTGGCCTTTTGTTCCAGCAGCTATGAGGATACAAAGTGTGTTTGAACACATACTGGGGGAGCAGAGGGAAGTCTGACAATTATGATTGACTTGCATTGAAGCTGTCACTGGGTCGAACATCAAGAAAATTTCCTCCCGGTAGAAAATGTGTCTGTTGTGAAAGGCACGTGATAAGAGACAGTTGGACGCAGAGTTAAATGTAGTGACTCCTGACCTCTCGTGCACCCTCGGTGGAAAAACATCCAGGTCTTTAGATAGCTTTCACACCGCTGATTAAACTAAAGCTGAGCTCATCGTTTTCTCTCCTCGTCCTCACACCCGTTTCCAGGCCTGTCCGCTTGTTTTCCTTTTTTCTTTCTCTCTCTCTCCGTTCCCCCCTCCATCTCAGGGAATTCACTTCACTTTAATTGTTTGACAGTCTTTTCCTGCCTTTATGCCACGGCCGCAGAAGGTGCCGAGGATTTTTTCCTCCTTTTTTGAGGCATTAATAACATTCCGCTCGACTGATTCCCCAGGGCACAACCTCATTATGGCTTATAGGCAGAAAAAATAAACTGTCTGTAGCGCCTGGCAGCTTTTTTCCCTCCTTTTCTCAGAGAAATGAGGAGTTGGTGTAAAGTGGCTGCTTATAAAACAGTCTTCTTGTTGCTAACTAAAACACATGTCCAGGGTGTTATCTGTTTCCATGACAGGAAGTGAGTGGCTGGCTGCTGAGAGACGGCTGCTGTTGACGGCAGTCTGCACTGGGTGGCAGCACTGTGGGTGAGATTACAGAGGAAATGTGTGAGCCAGCATGTAAAAAAGGCACACTTTAAAGGGCAGATCTGTATTTTAATCCATGGTAACACTTGACTTTACCGCCCCCTCCCCTATTTAGCATTTATAAGTATTATAAAAACACTTAATAAACGCTTTATAACACTTAAGGTAGTTGCAAGCAGATTTAAGCTCATTAATATCTTTATCAACAATTATATCTGCATTTAGCAGCATCCATCTCCATGACAACTGATCTGAAGATGGAGATGCATGTCAACAGATTTATCTCAATGATAAGTGAGCAAACTGCTGATGAATATAGCAGCCCGGTCGCACGAAAACGCGCATGAATGACACGACAATTCGCAAGGCATTTCACGTGCAATAACAACGTTGTTGTTTTTGCCGTGTCATTTGTACGCCATGTAGTCTGTACTGACTGCAATGTAAACTTATCCGTGTAAATATGCAACGCTCAGAGCTAGTGACGTCGAATAAAAAGTGAGGAAGACTGCTTATGGCAGGTGGGTAGTGAGGTGTTTTTTTTTGCGATGTATGTGACAAAATACGTGTTTTCCGTACGTATTTTACTTAGTTTACGTACTTATTTTAAGCCCAACCATGACGTTTTTCCTAAACCTTCCTTGTGGATCTTGAGTGTTGTTTTGTCAAACTCGTCATTAATATTACTAGACTGTTATTTTGAAGTTAAAAGATGCAATAATACGAGCAAACAGCAAGTTTTTCCTTTTGGAGTAAGTGAGAAGCAGGTCTAATAATCCAAACTTCTCTCTGATGTAAAGTCAGTTTTAAAAGCATCAAATCATCTGAGGGTTGAAGGCACATCAGTATTTTCATCTCAGGCTGTTTATTCCAACTGGAAGCCGGCCAGTCCTCTGCTGCTGGACACACAGCAGCCTGGGGTCAGAAGCCTTGCTCAAGGGCAGCGGGGCAGCAGTAGGTTGAGTCAGAGGGCGTCCTCATTGACACGGAGCAGGAAATGTGACCATGTAACACTGCGGTCGGCTGACGGCAGATTTAAATTTTACAAGCAAATTATTTCGACTTTCAAGACGTCACCTCTGTGACTTTTTTGGAGAACCCGTTGACCTTCACTGTGACCTTCATGTTATAAACCTGCTTCTTCACATACTCCAAGTTAGAACCCCTTCATTGTAGAAGAGGATTTTCGTTGTTATTTCTGCACACTGTCAGAAAATAGACCTTCATCGAGCGTCAGATAAACAGTTTTATACAACAATAGTCAAAAAAGGATTCAAATAACAAACACCGAGACAATTAGACCGTCTGTTTATGACGTTTGCATCTCAGGTGCAGCTTTGTAAAACTATTGAAGGTAGAGGACACTTAAATCCTTCCGAAATGAAGAAATTAGTTAGTTATTTTTCATAATTTATGAATGGAGTTCTGAATGGAAATATTTTCGCTTGCAATTTAATCAAAATGTACGACAGCTTGTTAGGGTAAGTAAAAAAATAATAATTACGGAGCCGGAGGGGGGGGGTAATATTCCGGGAAAAAACTAAAAATTTCCGAGATTAAAGTCCTAATATGAGAAAAAAACTCTGATAATCTCTGAGAATAAAGTGGCAAATTTACGACAAAAAAATCATTCTGGTAAATTTAGGACTTTTTTAGGACAAGTTTGTTTTTCACATAATTTTTCTCGTAATTTTGCCACTTTAATCTCAGAGAATATCTGAGTTTTTTCTCTGAATATTATGTACTACTAATTTTTACCTACAATGATCCTAATACGCTGTAGAAGAAGTAGAATCTATCCAGATACATGCCCCTTAAATATGAAGCTTGATATTTTTTCTGTATTCTCATCCGTGTTCCCAGCCGACAGCACTAACACAAAATGACTGATCCGATGCAGACGCTCTCTCCTCCTCTTCCTCAGCAGCCACAATGTGTTGCTGCCTGAATGCACACAGTGATTGAATATTCAATATGAAGCCGATTTATCATATATATGCTATATGAGTCACGTTCAGTCTGTCTTGTCACTATTTCAGTCGTCTGCATGCTTCTTCACGGAGACAGATTCCTGTACACTAAAATGTAGATTCGCTTTCTAAAAGCTTTTCCTTGCGCTCTATTTATATTCATTGAGTTAAGTTAAGGGTTTGGTTTGTTGGAGACGAGTTAAGCGTCAATACGACTTCAATCAGCATCCAGGCAAGGTCTGCATCAAACCCCACTAATGTGCCTCCCAAACAGATTTTAGCGTTGCTGTTATTGAGTGAAGGGTTGTAATTAAAGGCAGGTTCACATCGATGAATATGGGTTATTTAGCTGAAAAGATCATTTCTGGTGATGCTTTACATAATCCTTAAAATACACAAGGAAGCGCTGCTCTTGAGGAAAAAAAATATAAATTAATGGGAAAGCTAATGGACATGTTGATGGCATTTGGGTAAACCTAATAAGAATTGATTCTTGGTTGTGAGAACATTTTCTCCGCCGTGCTTTACATGTGTAATGAACCTGCCTGAGCATTGATCAAAAACAAAAATCGGGGGAGTAAATCTGCTTAAAAAGCGCGTCTCCCCCCCCTTCGTCTGCCTGGGCTTTGTCCTGGCAGCAGGCTGGCCAGCACTTACAGAGGTGCTATATGTCTCTTAAATTACTAAATTGCCTTCTGGCCTCCGTGCTTTTCTCCCCCCGCGATGGTTTGCGGGCATTAGTCGAAAGTTTTTCCCGCAAATATTTAATCCTTGCCGTGACTGACAATGTTGTCAGACCTCCGGACGGGTTTTACGCCGTTATTACAAGCGCTCCTCCGTCCGTGGCACTTTGGATTATTCAAGATTATGTTGTAATCCCTTTAATCCTCATTGCATTAAGATTTCAGTCAAAATACGGCAACAGTAAAGTAGCACTCAGAAGCAATGAGGTCTTAAGCAGGCGTCATGATTGGGCGGCCGCCTTCATTTCCTCCCTTTTCCTCTTTATTTATTCTCCAGTCTCTCCACATTGTCAATAAGCTGAGCAACAGATATGTATTTGCTTTTAGAAGCCACAGTGATTTATTCCAGCCATCTCCAATCACTGCGGAGGAAAACACATATTTACCAGCTCGCAGTGTCGAGGCGAGGCGAAGACAAACTGAGGGCGGGGTGCGCTCACAAGCACACTGCGTTTCCTCCAGCCTGTATCTGGGAACTTTTCTGATGAAATATTTGTCTCCGGCGGTGCGTCCTGTGGTTACTGTTCAACTATTTTCCCCCAACTGATGTTCTCCCGCTGCTCTATACAGCCCTCATCTCTCCTCGCTTGACTTCCCGCCATGCCAGAGAGCTTCCAGCACACTCCTCTGTCTGCGTCTGGAAGCTACATGAATAAAACAACCTCCAACTTTCAAACTATGTCTTGTTTTGCCATAAAAGAACAAATCTGCATCGTGCTGCTGCGTTAGTCTCGACAGGATGCAAATCTATTGAAATATAGCTGAGGCCACTTTATTTACAAATCACAATAAGAGCATGTGGTTGCTGATGTAATATTCAACAAAGACTTGCTACGAGGCTGAGGATTGGGTCGCCCCCCCTCTCTCACCTCCTGGTGTCCAGAATAAATACCAGAGGACATTTATTCAATGTCAATTTAAACTTTGAATTACTCTGAAGCACGTTGGAACCAGTTGGACGTGATTTCTCAACCTTTTTTATATTCCCCCTCTCTGTTGGTTTCATTATTTTAGAGCGTAGGCTGTATATAAGAAGTGGATGTAGTCACCATGACGTCACCCGTTGGTTTGTGGACTACGGTTTTGAAGCCTCGAGTTCGGTATTTGGCAGTCTCCATCTTGGTCTTAGCCATCGCCATTTTGGTTCTTGGCCGTAGCCATCATGGTTTAGTGGATTAGTGGACTAAGGATGGACGATTATAAAATACTCACTACAAATACTCTCACTTTACTGACATCTTACTCCTAAAAACAGTGGTGTAAGTAAACCCTACTTGTGAAAAGTTAAAAGTATTTCAAAAGCAGGGAAGTTTAGTTAAAGCTACTCAGTTGAGTAACATGTTTTTATTCCACAAGATCTTTAGCTTGAACACTAAAGGAAATTCGCACAAGATTGTAATTTATAATTTGAAGATTACAAGTTCCAGTGCACACTAAGGTCACATCTCTCTATCTTCCTTAGTTTCTGATGCATGTAGAGAAAGTAGAATAAGACACGAGCAGTAAGTTTCTTCTGTGCTGACATGTTTTTACCGATCGGTATAGAAGAGCTTCAAGGCCAAAGAAAAAGAGGATGATCAGGTCTGAGGGAGGTTTTTTCACAGCATCATTCTTAATGTGATCACTGACGCCCCACTGATCCTTACCAACCACAAAGAGAAACCAGCTCTGCCTCCTGGAGATGTTCTGTTTTTCCTTCCTTTCGCTTGATCTGGAAGATACTTGACGATGTTGTTGCTTTTGTTTCTGGGGGTAGAAACGCTCCGAGGTGAAAGGAGAAGCGGGTACTTGTCGGTGCCGCCGCTCTCGACTTCAAACCCTATAAGATCTCTAACGCGCCTCAGAGTCAGACTTCAAACTAGCAGCGAGTGGCTGAGCGAAGACGAGCAGGATGATCCTGAGTGGAGCAGATCTGGTACTTGGTGCTACGGGCCAGCCGTGCGTCTGTGTGTGTTCCTGTTGGAGAGTCTGCATCGACTGGAGGTTAGCGGAGGGTCGGCAGCCTGCGGGGCAGCAGCGAGGCACCACGCACAGCAGAAACAGAGCAACCTCGTCTCCAAGAAAATGCTTTTATATACTAATTTGTTTTGCCAAATATGATTTGGAAGAAACGTAATTGCTGCCTGGACAACTTTCTCCACAATACGGGAAGTGTGACGTTCTTGTAGCGCACAGAAGTCGTGGGGATTGTTGGACATAAAACTGTGACATTGGAGACCAGAAAGTGCTTTCAGTTGCCTGAACATAATCATGTTTTCATTGCCAAGCGTGAAAATTAGGGCTGCCAATCGATTAAAAAAGTTAATCCTGATTAATCGCAAATTAATCACACATTTTTTTATCTGTTCAAAATGTACCTTAAAGGGAGATTTTTCATGTATTTAATACTCTTATCCACATGGGAGTGGGCAAATATGCTGCTTTATGCAAATGTATGTATATATTTATTATTGGAAATCAATTAACAACAAAAAACAACGACAGATATTGTCCAGAAACTCTCACAGGTACTGCATTTAGCATAAAAAATATATGCTCAAATCATAACCTGGCGAACTCAAGCCCAACAGGCAACAACAGCTGTCAGTGTGTCAGTGTGCTGACTTGACTATGACTTGCCCCAAACTGCATGTGATTATCATAAAGTGGGCATGTCTGTAAAGGGGAGACTCGTGGGTACCCATAGAACCCATTTTCACTCACATATCTGGAGGTCAGAGGTCAAGGGACCCCTTTGAAAATGGCCGTGCCAGTTTTTACAGTATCACAATATATTGCAATATATTGAATCGTTACCCCTGTATCATGATACGTATCGTATCGTCAGATTCTTGCCAATACACAGCCCTATTGCATTATGGGAAGTGTAGGATCCAGTGTTTTTGGAGCTTGACCTTCATAATAGAAGCTAAAATCTGCAACGATTCTTTTTTAATCCGTCTCTATTATCGCCCTCAGCTATGTGACACTACATCGTTGTACCCTTTAAAAAGTCTTCGTAGTTTTGTGTCACTATTTTCTTCAATCCCTCCCTTAAATGTAAACATATTTCAAACTTTAAAATCACATCTGCGGTGTAGCATCATCTCACCGTGTTGGTATGTAAAATGTATACTTTCGCTGCAGTTATGCAAATGGCAGTAACACTGCAGGGCTGAGGGATTGGAGCCACCCACACTGAAACCAACGGCACTCTGGGAACTCTGAGGCTCTTTGGTAGATGCCCCAAAGTTTTTGGTGAACTACCTCTTCTCTCTTGTGGCCTTTTGACTTTGCAAATCAGAGAGTGGACTCCGTGGCAGGATGTCTGACTGGCTCGCTGCAGTGAGTGTGTGTGTGGGGGGTGAAAGTAGGTTACAGTTTGCTTTTAGGACATGCAGCTAACCCCCTGACCCTGGCTTGGATCCCGCTCCCAGACCCCTTCAGCAGCAACAAACACACACTTCTCCCTGACGGTCGCGGCCTCCGGGACTTGGCTACCGGTGTCAAAGTGCACGGGCAGCCCGGAGAAGCTTTCACATAGTGGCAACACTCAAACCGCCGCCCGTCCCTTCCTCCTCTTCCTCCAACAACACCGTACACATGTGTTTTTCTCCGGCTTGTCCCCAAACAGCGTCCTCGTAACGACCGTCGTCCCCAGCGTCGTGTCGCAGCAGATGAGCGGCCGCTCTCCGCCGGTTGAGGCTGAAACGGTTTGAGTTTGGTTGATTCAGAGCTGCAGCGAAGCCTCCGATGCCCCGTACGCTTCGCCCGTGGATAACCCGTATCGTGTTGACAAAAACAACAGCGGCGGTTGCACCTCAGAGACACACAAGTCACTCTGAAAATGTCCCCACCATTACGCTCAGGGGTTAAACTGACATGAAGACGATCATGGAGTGTGTTTGTCCCCCATGTGTCCAACTGTATACAGTTGCATCTTCTGTTTTCTAATGCATCGTGCCAGCACGTATTCCTCTGTAAGCAAATTAAAACTTTCTGATCTAGTTCATGCAAGTTTTCAGAGCGGAGGACAGTTTATTTTTTTTCTTTCTTTCTTTCTTATTTTTTTATATAAGTTAAAAAAAGATTATTTCAACATGTTTCGAAGAGATTTTACGGATTTAATAACCTCTTCATATATATTTGGCTGTGCACAGATGGTTTACACAGATGCTGAAGTATAAATTGGCCTTTATTCCTTCTTGATTTAAGCTGCAGACACTAATTTCTAGAAATGTTTTGGAGCAAGTTGATATCTATTGGAGAGATCATTGCATTTTTTTTAAGAAAATAATGTTTTTAGAAGTCGATTTTAGGCAGAAAAGACTTAATAAGATGCTGCTGGTCGCCACTATGGCTGCGTCCATCACCCTGGCAACTACAGTATGTGCAACTTTGGTTAAAGTCTGGTTTTGTTTATTTTTCCTTAAATATATTAACATACTGTGTGATCAGATGAGGAATTGATAATTAATTTTTCATCCTTTTCTGCGAGTTTTGAAAGCGGGTACACTACAAAAGTCTTATCAAGACATTGTTGTCTGTAATTGAGTCCTTTAAAGTATTTTTTGCGTAAATCAAGTGACAGTCTGTTAGTAAAGTTATTTTCTAAAGTTTTCTTAATTATAGGGCAGTTACTTATTCCGACACTAATTTTTCAAAATGTTGAAACGTGATGATCGGCATTGGAAACAGGCTGAAATATTGTTTGACTTGTTTTAAGAAAGTAAGGTTTTTAAACACATAAATTGCTTGATAAAATGGAGAGTTTTGCTATGTAAAGTACGTGCATATTATTAGATTCTGGATTCGTGTATTTATCCTTAAATTATTGGCATAGATTCTTCCTTAAATATCACACTATCTGATTGAATTAGTAGCCTGTTTCTCATCCAGTTCAGCCGGGTTGTTTCTTAAAGGATCTGATTCTTTTTTAGCATTGTATGTTGGAGAATGGAGCAAAAGTGCGTCAGTAGTGCAGTAAGTTTGGACTAAAGGTGAGACTGAGCGCTGTCTGCATGTCATGAGGGAAACGCAGGGCGTCAGAGTTTTCTAAGCCGCTATCCGGAGATCTTTCCAGGGAGCACTTGCGTGAAATGGCCGAGATGTTCCCGCCAGCGCACTCGTGTTTCTTTTCCAGTTTATACGAGTCGCAGTATACACATGCCATAACACAGAAATATTTTGTCAATAGGCATATACAAAGCACTCTTTGGGCCACAGGAGAGCCATGAGAGAGTGTCCAATGTTTTTAAGAGGTCGATTCTGTGTTAAAAACAATGGGCAGTAAAAAAATCCCCTCGCCGGAGGAAAATAGCCACTTTCACCGCGGCTCCCAGGATGAGTGTTTACACATGCTCAGCTGGATCCGTCGGACCCCACCTCGCTGCCGACCTGCGCCGCCGTACAAATAAACAGGAAGACCACAGGCACTTGGATGAAGGCCACACTCATAATTCACCAAAAGCAGTATATTTTACAGAGGACCGGGGCGCTTTGGTGTGGCTCCAGCAAAAGGAATAAACTGTTAATCCATAAAAAGGCACGCTGGTTATGCGATACAGCACTTAGGTGCCATCTGAAAGCTCCATATCCTTTTAGCACTGGCCCTCTGTGAGCAGCGCCGAGGCTGAAAGAGAACTGTTAACAATAGGGATCGTATAACATGGATGTTATGGTTGTTTGTTAGAAGCATATTTATGTGGAAGGGGAACACTGCAGTTATGAAAGTCTTTATTGCCGGGTTCAGAAAATGCATGAATGTAAAAGTGTCCAAAACAGCTGGCAGCTCAATGAAGTTCTCCTCCACACAACTACTATTTCCGTCAACCGCTGACTGTTCCCACATGTCATTTTGCACGATGTTGAAATGTGACACCTTCGGAAGAAGCTCTGATTGACAGAAAGTGTTTATCTCGTTAGTGTGAAACAATAGCAGGAAATTGCCTCCAAAGCCGCCGTTTTCAGACGCTTCAAGTCGTCTCCGAGCTGAGTGACTTCTTTTTTTTTTTTTCTCCTCGTTTAAGAAGCCGAACCGCTCCACAAAAGAGAAACCCGTCCAGATCTCCTCCGCTACACTTAGACAAACGTAGCGAACATGAAAAGCAATCTTCAAAAGCTATCTTTATCCCTCCGCAGTTTGAAGTGCTGAAATTAAAGTTGCATATGGATGCCATCGAGACGCGAGCCACTCGGGGAGATTAACGACAACGCGAGGCATCTGTGCATTCCTAAAGCATGTGTGTCCTGCTCGTATCCACACGCAGCTGACACATGCACACAGATCAGGCCGTGATAATCTGAAATTGCCTCTTTTCAAAGATCTCTAAATCCAGACTGGGGTATAGTAGAAAGTCATCTGGTCAATGTTACAAGGGAGCTCTCTGAATTATCCTGCCAATCAGTATCAAAGCAACTCCTACTGAACAAAGTAAAAATCCAGCAAAATAAATCACTTTGATGAAATGCTACTTTTTAAAAAAGTTGTAATGGGTGTTAAAATATGTTTTATTGATCAGTAATGACCTTTAATGGGTTGAAACTAATGTTAAAATGATCCATTTGCCAAGTTGCAAGAAAGCTCTAATATAGCGCATATACTTCTTAAGTGTATTAATATTTACAGCTCCAGACTTTGTGTTATTGTAGAGGAGGAACCCTTTATTAATGACATATATTCATATTTATCACTGCAGAACTAAATAATTATTATAAATTGAGAAACTTATGACTCTTTATCAATGATTAGATGCGTCTTTCTGATGAATTAAAGAGCAAAATCAAAAGAGAGTTATTCTCAAAAAGAAAAATACTGAACATGAGCAAAAAGGGCTTTTCACAAACTGGCAACCCTGAAAAAGAATATTTTTGCACACCTGAATGTGTGACAGGTGCATCAGCTTTATTTCTTTTAAAAAGTGCATAAAACACCTCACCGTCAAAAGATGAATATGAGCAAAACTACCAATAGTCATCATGAATTTATTAACCGTTAATAAATCTATAATTTATGACTTATCAACCTTTTTTATAAAACATGCCTTATTAGAGAGCGGTACCAAATGTTCTGACATGAATCCACAGCTGAAGGTGCATTCTGGGATATATTAGGCCACCAGGACACACCGGCAGCAGGAAATATTTCACAATAAAATATACAGCACGATGGGGGAGAGCAGGCTTACAAAATACACCTCTTTTGCAATATAAACAGGATTTTCATCTAAATTGTGTACACAGCCGCAATAGTTCAGCTGGAGAGCCTCAGGTCTTAGCTCACTAATATGGCAAACAGCATCAATGCGGATATCACTCACGCAGACCCCAAAGTAAATACAAGCCGGCGATTCGTCCAAGGTAACAATTGAGGTTGTGTACGATATGATGGAATGCACAAAACCCCCCCATTAAACGCTAGTTCAAATATTTATATTTCTTTTTGGTATAAATATAACAGAAAGTTTCACATTGTTTGGAAGGGCAAGGAACCCGCTCGTGTTATAAATGAGAGCTCGGTGACAGGTGGCGATGCAAAAATGAAGAGCGTCGGGGCCTGAAGGTAAACACAGCGCTGTAACAATACGGACTGATGTGTTTGGAAGCGGAGCAGCGGACCGCGGCGACGCGGCAGCATATTTCACCAGACTGAGTCAGAGTTTTATTGCCTCGGTCGGGTCCACACAGAGAGGGAACCGCTCTTCTGTCCTTGACCGGTTTCTTTTTTTTCTCCTCCACGTCCGCAGATTTAAACATTTCCAAAGGGATAAACGTGTGTGTGATGCTGCAAATGCACAAACACACACACAGACACGTACAGTCCCAAACTCTGCAACCCGATCAACCTCCGCTTCACCTCTTCACACACTTCTCACCCTCACTGACACAAACACACAGATGCATTTCCATCACTAGATTAATGGGGATCTTAATTGGAAAACTTCATTGATTTCCCAACTCAAGTCTGAACCCAAACCCAGGTCCTCACCCTGCATTACTGACCTGCATTCCTGACCTATCCAAACATAAAACACGTCAAATCTGATGTATGTTGTGTTTTTTTCTGGGCTGTCAAAGTTAACGCAAATTTGTTGTAACGCCACGAATGTCTTTAACATTCATTTTGGACCCGCTAACATTTTTTAAATAATTAATTCACAATAATAATCTTTTTTTTTTTCAGGAAAAGCCATACTTTTATTCAGCACCTTTCTAAAAGCTCTGTGTTATTTAAAAAAAATATTCGTCTACATAGAAATGTTATCAATAACACCTTTAAAAATCAGATCTGGTAAAAACCATGTTGTAAAACCACTTATAATGAGCGCAGACGAGGGCCGACATCTTAACGTGTTTTCATGGTCCCCATAATGAACCAGAGCTGAAAACGTGACTTAAAAACCCGGCTGGCCGTCCTCACACGAGGGCGCAGATCAATAGGAGGCGGCTTTGATAATTGCTCAGTGCTTCATTGAAAGCACGAGAGGATGCCCCCTCTTCTCGCCGCGGACGGGGCCACGTCACATCAGAGGCCAGATTAAAAAAAAACAGAAACACACACTTAAACTTGTTCCCTTCTCTGGCCGTGATGGTAAACACGTTCTGATTGGCTTTAGGAGGAGATGAGCGAGGTATCAAAGCCAGTTAATTTGCCCGGTTAGGAAAATCTGTCAGCGCTTAGAAACCCTTGAGGAGGAGGACACTGTCGGCTTAAATAGGACGTAACGCGTCCAAAAGCCATGACCGACCATCTCCATCTCACACTCTGTAGAAATGGTCTTTTTGCGCAGCAGAATCACTTTAATCAGCTCCTCTTGAATTCTTTAAAAATGAGATTTCATTCGCTAAAAAAAAAAAGAAGAAAAACCTTGTAATTCTAGTTGCTGCTGGTGAAACGAGGTTCATTAAGGTTTTGATGGGACTAGATAATCACCCTTCAAAATATAAGCAGCGCTGGTAAACATGAATTATCAAGGGAGGAGGAGGAGGGGAGGAAGAACCCAGCAGGACCTCATTGGTAATGCAAAACTTTAATACTGGTGACTGAGGAGGCTTGACATGCCGAGGTGTAATGTCAGCCATCGATTGATCGGCGGTCGGGTGTCTCTGTGTCAGGCCCCATTGACATTCTCTCATCTTACGATGGAGGGAACTTGTTATATCTGTTTACGGCGGCGTGGATGTGCCAGGAACTCCTCGCTCTTCTTCTTCTCCCCTTTTTCTGGGAAGGAATCGTAACGGATCTCCCAGCGTGTTAGCCGCGGCCCGGGCTGTTGACTGTAAGTGCAAAGGCAATTGATCACCCTCCTCCTCCTCTCCCTCCTCCACAACGCACACACACCGACACATAATCATGTAACATACATGCAAACATTCAGTTTCCCCTTACAGAACAGCAGCCTTTATAAAGAGCTGATAAACCTGAAAACTCCCACTGGTTTGAGTTTCTGTCCACGCTTTCGAAGGCCAGAGCTGATATATTTATAGCCTGGCACTGATTGATCCGAACTCCATTCAAAAAACAAGTATTTTTGCATTGTTTGCTTGCCATCTTGCAGACAGACCTGACAAAGCATGAATTGAAACTTTTTTACAAATCTGCATCATTGTGTAGTTATTTCGGCATAATTTTGATCCGTTTATTGCAGTTAAATCACAGAAAAATCTGTTTATTTCACCGCTGTAAACCAGATTAATTCAGCCGATGTGCTCGGTGAAACGCCTGCGGATGATGTCATGATCCCAGACGCAATGGCTTTTTTTTTCTTAACGTATCTAGGACTTCCACAACATGTACGAAGCAGCAATAGTGGTTATTTTGGCAATGATTGATGAAACATTGTTGATAGTGGTAAGAGCTGGTGGTAAACACAAATGAACTTGGATGAGTAACTCGAGGTGAAAGTTCGCTTGGCGTTTGGTGTGAGCTTCCCATGATACAACTAAATAGCAGATTCTGCCTGCTCGGTTAATGTCCGTCGAACTCCAGTGTGCAACATGCACTTTCTGTAAATAAAAGTCCCGTCTGAAGCACGAGATGAAACTAAAGTTCTGTAATGATTGCCTGTTAATGCGTCAGATATTATTTAACAGTCTTACCATTATCTCTCTTTGCTGCACCCAAACCTGCCGCTCTGTCGTACCTCCCTTGTTTCCTCCTTTATTTTGTTCCCTCCCCACCTCTCCCCCCCCCCAGACGCTGACCTACAGTTTATCACATCACGTATCACACCTCCACAACTCGCTCTTCATGCATTGCACGCACGCCTGCACACGGTGCATATGTATTTTCTCAAAACAAACTCCCGAAGACCCGGAGCGAGTGTGTGTTGTTAGGTGACAAGTCAACGCCACCACCCCCCCCCGCCACCCCCCCCCCCCCCCCCCCCCCCTCTGTACGAAAATAAAAACACACAGAGAGGTGGCGGGGAGCGTCTACACCCCCCCGGTCCATCGCTCTCAGCAGGGGTTATTGATTGTGACGTGCGCTCGCAGTGCACCTTCCCAGTCGCCTGTCAGCCAGATGCATGCTGGCAGGTCCGGTCCTCCCCCCCCCCCCTTGACAGCTCCCGCGCGGCAGGGAGGTTGTTGGGGTGGCGGTGGCGATGGCGTTGGAGGGGGGGGGGAGGCGTTTGTCAGAGAGCCAAACAGAGGGAGAAAGACAGCTGGCGGGGCCCTGGCCCTTGATTTCTCCCCTCTCTGCTCTCCCTGAGCCTGCAGAAGGTGAACCTCGACCCCCTCAGCCTCGCTCTTGTTTGCGTCGTTGTCGTCGTCGCTACAAGGTGCGTGGAGCTGCCTGCGCGGGTTAGCCTCCGTTTGAGGGTACCAGGTCTGTCACAGTGCATTTTTTTCCGGTTTTTCACCCCAAAGAGCCCCTCAGGATAAGGATGAACGTTTCAGTGTGTTCTCTACATCACTGTCGCTTTTCACCGCCACGTTTAGTACCACAAATCCCCCCCCTTTCCCCCCTCCCCGTAACAACCTGCGCAGCTTGTTTAACGCCAGCGTCTCCAGAAGGTGCATCCCCGTGCACGCTCGGCGGCTGAGACAGGTAATGAGTTAGCTCGGGGGAGGCCGACATGACTGCACGCGTGTGAGAGTGTGAAATTACCTGACACAGCTTTCACCGGCACAAGGTGCTTCCCCCGTCTGCGCGTTTCGCAGCCGTGGGATTTGTACACACATGTTCACACAGAGAGGGAGTGGAGGTGGGGGGGGGGGGGAGGTGGGAGAACAGAACATATGCCACTTGGTGAACGCTTTAATCCTAATGGCGCTGTTACTGTATGAGGCTCCACTGGCTGTGTGTAAAGTGCCCCGTTCACATCAGCGGGGAAATAGGCAGAACAGGTACATCAGTGATGAACTTTAAATGGCTGTTAGCTTGGTGCAATATTTCCCTCTGAAATGTAGTGGAGTAGAATTATAAAGAAGCATTAAATGGAAATACTCAAGTAATGTACCTCAAAATTGTACTTAAGTACAGCACTTGAGTAAAAGTACTTAGTTACTTTCCACCACTGGACGATACCGATCTGTGAAGCCCAAACTGAACCGTTTGTTTTAACATCATGAACGAAATAAAATCCACTTTTTGTGAAGCAGATAGTTCACGTCAACAACACGTGATCTGCATTGAGTTAAAGCTCATTTCACTAAGTTAAAGCTGCCGTATGAGCCAGTATTAACTCCACTGTGCAGCAGAAAGGTAGACCGAGAGGAATAACCAGCACGTGTTGGGGACAAGCCCGAAATACTAAATGGATCATAAGTAATAATCACCCCAGGGTTGCAGACAATAAGCCCCCCTCCCCCCTCAGTATCTCAATCCATTTGTCTTGGAAAAGGAAATTACTAAATCCAATACAGTTCGATAAAAATCTGGCCTGTCTGGATCGGCTGCTGGAGGATAATGCGGCCTGATAAAGGCGCTCGTTTCCGGCCGCGCGCCATCCGTCATCCGGGGGTTGCTCCCCTGGTCAAGCTGTCTGCTGCTCCAATAGATGACTGCAGCAGTTCAGCTGCTCGCTCCGCCGCCTCGTGGCCTCCACCGCCGAGGTCACAAAGTTTAGTTGTTTGTTAAAGCCCACTCTGTGCTGAGCGAACCGCCTGGATCACAATAACAGCAGGTTTACTGCAGGATGTAAGACACTTCCTGTCCCTGCAAGCCTTACTGCTGGTTGATTGTGATGTCGACAATGCAAGAATGCGAGCTTTTTCTACTGTTCTGGTCATTGTGCATTGCTCTTGATACAGTAACAGTATGAATCAGTCTCAGTATGTAGTGAATTGATGTCTGCTGTACGGGCAACAACCAGGTCTGAGTTGTGAGTAGTTAAATTAAAGAGGGATTTTTCTCTTTTCGGTCTCTTCCATTTTACAAAACTATTAGAGCTGTCAAAGTTAACGCTCAGTTTTAAAGCTAGAGTGAAGATACTGGTATCATATGAAACTACAAAAACCTAATGAATCCATTGGTACCAACCATGTCATACTAGCTTGTCGCGAAGGAGGTTAAATAGCGCTCCAAAGCTATGCTAAATTTTGGCGAAGAAAAACTGGCATGGCCATATTCAAAGGGGTCCCTTGACCTCTGACCTCAAGATATGTGAATGAAAATGGGTTCTATAGGTGGGACAAATGTCCTAAAACTGCTATAAAAATATTATATCTTAACATTTTTTTCCACTCCAAGGAGTTAAATGTTTTAACCGTCAGTTCTGATCTTTACTATCAAATATTCATTCTTTTTCAGAATTTTAACCCTTTAAAAAGTCTTAAAATTGAGCTTAATTTTGTTCAGTCTTGTGTTGCGGCGCCTAATTTCCTAAAATATAAATGTACTTGCAGACTTCTAATCGTCCCTGATGTTATGTCACTTTGACTGTCGGGTAGTACCGTGACCTCTGACCCTCGTAGGTCTCTTACCGCGTCGTCTTTACAGTTTACATTCCAGAAATGTGAGCATATCTCACTGCTGCAGCAGCTTTAAGTGTCTCTGGACGGGAGCTTCAGCTGAATACCTGAGATGTAATGTAATCGAATACGCTGTGCGTCGTGCAGGCTGAGCTCACAGCTGTAGATGTGTGTTGTTGGCAGGAGAGCTGTGTGAGCACAGAGGGGCTGTACACTGTCAAGAGTACAGTTTAATCAGGGTTAAGAGAGCCACTTTAAAGTCCTTTAAATCATGGCTGAACCGCTGGATGTTGGAGGTATTGTTGAGGCATTTTGCTAAAGAACCTGTAAATGTTGAAGTCCTTTTTTTTAGAGAGAGAAACCCTAATCACTATGAAGTCACACAAGGATTCAGTGTGTAGAAATAGGACACAGAAAATGAATACTAATCGCCTATTACGATGCAGATTTGCTTAACAACTCGCTCTCGGTGGCCTGAGGGAGAACAGGATGCGTCGTCTTTTACTTAAGGTGCCGCGTGACCTCTGCACGACCCGCTATTAAAGAGGGACAAATGTTGCTGCTGTTAATGAGCAAAGAGCAGCGGAGCTCATAAAAAGGTGTAAATATTGGGACGCGATCACAGACGGAGAGAAGAAGGCGAAGGAAGTGTAGTGTTGGCGAAGTGTAGCTTCACTTTCTGGAGGGAAGCAGAGAGCGGTTGGAAGTGTTGAGCTTAAAGTCATTTTTCAGGAGAATTAAGTCTGCAGATAAAAGATGGACCGGTCCTGAATCCTGATGACGATTTAGTTCCACGTTTTGTATTTCGAATGACAAAAGGAGGAAGTCGACATTTGTATATAAATTGTTCAGCTTCAGTTTAGCAGCACAGTGTCAACTGTTGGATGGATTGCATGAAATGTCAGTCATGGTGCACAGAGGAGGAATCCTACTGACTGACGATTGCACACGTAATAATGCCTAGTTTGTCCAGTACTTAGTGTTATCTATCTAGCAATCTGTAGTGTGTCTTTCCAGATAAACATGAACATTTCTAGAGGATTCTTGGAACAAGTTGTTTTGTATTGGACACAGATTGAATCGTCTTCCTGCACTGGCAGATTTTATCACTTTTGTGGCTCAATAATAGACAACATGTTGAAAATAATTTGTTTTTTGCAGTGCGTGAATTCTTGGGACTTGAATTCATGCACAATTTTTTTATGAAGCCCGGGGAAGGGGGTAATGTTCCGCGGGAAAAAAACATGGTAACGCCAGCCGCCGTCTGAATTTCATTGCTCCTAAAGTAGTCTTATTATGGTATGGATGGCCTCTGAGCGAGGCAAAGGTCCTGAAAGAAAAAATATACACATTTTCATTCATGTTCTTTCTGTGTTCTTTTATGAACATGCATAAATACTAATATAATTAATATAATTTGCACTCGCCGGCTCACGTTACCACTGTGTTTAACGCAGGCGTCTGTCGTGTGATGACGTTGATCCAACCACGTGAAGTGATGTTCATTGACCAAATACACTATTTTTCCAAGATTTTTTCTCTCATAAATTTGTGACATTTATCTCCGAATTTTTCTTGCATATTTATGACTCTATGATCTAAGTGACTATTCAATTTTTTTCTTGTAAATTTGTGAGTTTGTTTCTCGCAGATTTATGACTTTATAATCTCAGAATATTCAGGTTTTTTCTCGTAAATTTGAACTGTTTTTCTTGCAAATTTATGACTTTATAATCTCAGAGAATATTCAAGCTTTTTCTCGTAAATTTGTGAGTCTTTTCTCGCAAATTTATGACTGTATAATCTCAGAAAATTCTTTTTCTCGTAAATTTGTGAGTTTTTTTTCTTGCAAATTTATTACTTTATAATCTCAGAGAATATTCAAGCTTTTTCTCATAAATTTGTGAGTTTTTTTTTCTCGCAAATGTATGATTTAATAATCTCAGAGAATGCTCAAGGTTTTTCTTGTATATTTATTTTATATTTCTCTGAATATTACCCGCCTCCCCTGACTCCGTAATTTATTTATGTTTACCTAACATTTCGTCGTACATATAGGTATTCTGTTAATACCTCACCTTGATTTCATTATATATTTTCAAAAATGTGCATACATTTTAGTGTTTTTACGAGGGCAGTAAGTGATGATGAAAACACACTTAAACTCTCTAAGATGAGGCCAGAGTTATTCATATTTACACCAATCAATTCCTTCAGTCTGTGTTAAAATCTGCAGGTTTCACAGGCGTGTTCCTGCAGTCCTTTTTGTTTGACTCAATATGGACCAACTGTGAGTGATTTGACTCGAGAGGCCACTCTGGTCACCCGCCCGCCCTTCTGACGGCTGAATAATGTGAGCGCCTCAATTCGGTTCACGTCCCTGCCGCAGCGTTTCAAAAGACACTTAATTTCATACTTGTTTACGGCTCTCTCCAGAGATCTAAAGTTCAAAATCGCATGCATTTTTAATTCCAAATTAAGCCAGGCAAGGAGGAGGAGGAGGGAATATTTTCCATGTGCACTTCGCCACATTTTGACAAACATGACCTCCCCTCGCTGGGGTGGAGGGATTATGTGGAACAAAAGTTGGCCCTCTCGCCGTACCAGGGCTTAAGGCTATTGGGGCGACAGATTAGAATATCTTTCACCCTCTCAAGGAGATAAGAGAAACACAACCATCAAAGAACGGTGCAAAACATAATGAACTCGTGATCTCCCACCGCCAAAGAGCATGTGTGAAGTTGAGATTCATAAATCTTCAAAACAGTAATGCAGATTTGTGGATTTTTTTTTTTCTCCACTACTTATGCGTCTCCTAATGCTTAAAACATGATCTGGGTTATCAAAGGTTGGAGAAATCTTCCTGCTCATTGTCTTTTCCTCGAGGAGTCCACTTCCTGCCAAAACTATCACCCTCAGCTCGGGCTGTTTTGTTGCCGTATTCCGTTTCTTATTATCCCAGATAATTACAAATATGTCAGACGTGTCACCGTATGACGTCCGCTGACGCTGGCACGTTGGCGAGCCGCGCGGCTGAAATGACACGGTGATATATCTCACCCTCTCCCGCTCTCAATTAGCTCCCGGTGCTCCAGGTTAATGGAACTTTTGATTGGGGAAAACTCTGGTTTCCTGGACGCCCCGTTTCCTTGTAGATGGGACGTATGGGGGGTCGACCCCGTCCTTATCTGCTGTTGCAGAAAGGCGACTTACTCTTATGTGTGTTTTCCACTCTGGAGGAGTAAGTGCACCAAACCACCACGCTTTTTGTTTGGCTTCCTTTACTTTTTACTTTGTATAATGAAAGCAAGCTGGAAATACACTGTAAAAACTAACAATGCAATAAATTTGACAAAAAGAATCTCTAAATGGGTCAAAAATGTAATAAAGATGCTCCTGTAATAGATTTAAAGGTATTTAAACATCAGTTATGACCTCACACACAGTGTACAGCATTTTTAACAGATGACCTCATAATTTAATCATACTGATGAGTGTTATTTGTGCAGGATAATCATTATTATTAGTAAGCAGTTAACAAATGTTACCGCCCAGATGATGTAACAGTGTGTTATTACATCATCACTCCACATATTATGATCTGTGTCCTTTCAGAAGCAACCTGCTGCATAAGTTTGAAAAAATATTTTTATTACTAAATATATCTTCATAATCCTGTAAAATGGCGTGCGCCTTATGTGGAAATACTTTAATTAGCTTTATTGATTTCAGTAACTGGTTTTGTTTACAAATTATAGTCATATTGTCCAGTTAGACAATAATAAAAGAATTGCAATCATGTCATCAAAATGTAGTTGAATAAACACAAATATATCATTTGTTGGGTTGTCAAAGTTAACGCAATAATATCGCGTTAACGCAAATTCATTTTAACGCCACTAATTTCTTTAATGCATTAATGCAACTTGCGATTTACATGTTGTAGCGGGCTCAGTTTTAAAGCTTGAGTGAAGATACTGGTATCATATGAAACTAGAAAACCTAAAGAATCCATTGGTACCAACCATGTCATACTAGCTCCAAACTTGTGCTAAATTTTGGTGAGGAAAAACTAGCATGTTCATTTACAAAGGGGTCCCTTGACCTCTGACCTCAAGATATGTGAATGTAAATGGGTTCTATGGGTACCCACGAGTCTCACCTTTACAGACATGCCCACTTTATGATAACCACATGCAGTTTGGGGCAAGTCATAGTCAATCAGTGCAGTTTGCCATGTTATGATTTGAGCATATTATTTTATGCTAAATGCAGTACCTGTGAGGGTTTCTGGGCAATATCTGTCATTGTTTTGTGTTGCTAACTGATTTACAATAATAAATATATACGTACATTTGCATAAAGCAGCATATTGGTCCACTCCCATGTTGATAAGAGTATTAAATACTTGACAAATCTCCCTGACCAGCGGAGAGAGGAGAGTGCACGCTGTGTTCCCTCCTCGCCGGCTGGGCAGCGAGGTCGCTGAGATTACTGGACACACAGTCAGCCTCGCGTTCAGCATCCCTCTGCACAAACCTCCTCCGGCCAAACCAAACCCGCTATCAGAGGATGACACGAAACACCAGCCCGCCGGGCATCCTCCTCCTTCTCCTCCTCTTCCTCCTCCTCCTCCCTTTCTTCCTCCTTCCTCCACAAACGCATCAGTGAGTTTCACTTCAGCTTGTTTGCGGCCATGTTGGAGGCAAGGTGACAAGAGCAATACAAGAGAAACATTCCTGTAATTTCCAAAAAGAGCTTAAGGTGGAATTGTTCTCCAAGGGGGAAAGCTGCCACCTCTCCTCCTCCTTCCCTTCTTCCCCCCAGTTTACCTAACTCACCAAAAAAAGGGGGGAGATTTATCCACACACACACACACAACCCTCCTGAGGAATGGCTGGCGAGCAGAGAAGAAATGCGCCCTGACAATCTCCCCTTCCCTCCGGCGGCTGGATGCCAGAAACGAGCGCTGTTTCTTCTGAGAGATCTTTTACCGAAGATGCCAGGGATTAAGAAAGAAAAGACTGCAGGACACTGCTGTGTCACCTAGCATTAAACAGCCCTAAACTCTCCGGTTATGAGATACTCTGCCCAAATAGGCCAGGAGAGAGAGAAGGAAAAAGAGAGGTTTTGATTTCTTATCTTTTTTTTTTTCCCGTTTTCCTCCGAGCCCTTATGCCCCTGGACTCTTCTCCTGGTGCTTGGTGCCTTCACACACACACACAAGCTTAACACACGGTCATGCACGAACATGCAAATCACAACCAGTTTTACTGGCAAACTACACAAGATAAACACTTTTTATGAGGAAAGATGGAGGAATTAGTTCAATAAGTTGTATGCAAAAGATGAAGAAATGTTTAATGTTGAATCCTGCGCAGAAAACCGATGTAAAAACTCTAGAATCATATAAACTGAAAGTTTAAAATATGGATATTCAACAGCTAGAATACATTTGAGTGTGTAAAACTGTCTGATGTCAAGTTTTGTTCTCTTCACAGGTGTCTAAAGTTGAGAGGAATATCCTGGCACCAGAAATCAGCACACAAACAGGACTCGAGTTGAGATGGGTAAGAAAAGATTAAGATTTAATTTAAGGGCTTAAATATACAGTGAAGTTATTAACTGCTCTCCACATGAAAACTTAGAATAGCTTCCGTTTTGTAGCGTAAAACATCTTCAATGGATAAAATTCACATTTTAGGTATTTACAGATTCATATTTGTAAAAACTGAACTCAGGTCTGTTGACAAACTGCTCCTTTTTAAAATCAGCTCATCACAGAAATGTGTGACAGATTTCAGGTTCAGGGCGGTTAATTTAAGCAAAAGGAAGGAGGCGTATCAAGTCTCTTGCATTAGCAGCTGTTGCTAATGATTTAATACAAATAAAAATGTAAAAATAAAATTTTTCAGTGCTCGCCCTTTTTGCACATATTTGAGCTCAATGATAATTGATTGATACCGCCATTAAATTCAAGTTTTCTGCTAAACACGTTTTAAAAGTGCAACTTTAAACTGCGTTCTTGTTAATTGTTTGGAAATTAAAGTTTCCTGTCCCGTTTCCTGCTCTAAGGTTGCAACAACTGATTATTGTCAGTAATTATTAATTTGCAGGTTATTTTCTCCATTAATAAATCAATCAATTGATCATTAATCACTGTCTGGAAAAACACCAGAAAGCAGTGAAATATGCCGCTCACAGTTTCCTACAGCCCACAGTAATCTCATTAAATGTCTTGCTTTTTCCAACCATCAGTCCAAAATCCAAAGAGAATCGTTTTATTATAATAAAAGACAATGAAAAGCAGCAAATTCTCAGATTTCAGAGCCTGCAGCCATCAAATTGTTTTGCATTTTTGCTTTGAAAAATGACTTAATCGATTATCGGCCAGTCGATGCAGCTCTAAGCTGCTTCTCTTCTTGAAAAGTGCTCATTTCAGAAACAAGCTCTCTCTGTAGTTTAAACGTCTCACATGCAGATAGCTGTTGTTTTATAGCCACACACATTTTGACTCATTACATTTTGTATTTTTGCTAGTTCCGGATTGGGTCCATATTTTTTGCAAAAATGTGGTGCAACTGAAAACATTACATTCTTCACTTTTATCATTCACCTTTATTAGATAGTTGACAGTTTGGAGACAGCCAGGACACACGGGGCTAAGAGAGCGGTATGTCATGTAACTAACCTATAGTGTAGTGTATGTTTCTTAACCACGCAGCCAACAGGATGCCCTACAAAAACTCGTCGCTCTTTCAACAAGCGTCTGGTCTTGCATTCTGAAAGAAAAGCGGCCAAAAGTTTCCCGTCGTCTTTGTCATCTTTTCGAAGCCGCTCGGCCCGCTCTGAATAATTCAGCAACTGCCTGGTCGAATGCAAACAAACGGAATAAAACATAGATAGTTATGAGGCATAAATATGAACAAACAGCATCTAAAAGCATTACGGAAACACAGAGCGTCTGGGGTTTGGAGCGACAGATGAGGACAGTGTGTTTGACTGGCTGGACGGAGTCGTTACCCCCCCACATCTCCTTCACCCCCCTAATGATGTGTGGCCTGTCAGAGAGACGCAGCCAAATTACATTCAGGACTACAAAGCCTCCGTCCGAGGTTTTCTCTCTCTGTGCAACACCCTGCAAAACAATAACTGGGATTCAGCAGCTGCAAATTGCACTAAAATTTCCCATTCTCTCTCTGTGAATTATTAATGAGAGCCAAACCAAAAAAGACAAAAAAAGGAAGGGGGGAGAGAAATATCTACAGCATGCCCGAGCAGTGGAGAATGCTATAAAGCCGTAATTATGCCAGAGAATGAGAAATGGAACAAAGTTGTTGGAGCCAGAAAAGGCGAGGCAGAAACTGAAACTAAGAGCTCAGAGGGTGAAAAGAAAAGTAGTTTTATTACATATGCAAAACGCCAAAGCTGCAGGATCGACACACAATTAAAACGGGGATGAACAACAGCATTTGCATCCGAGTCTGTCAGGTTTGTTCTGTGGGAAAGTGAAGAAATATGTAAAGGGAGGAGAAGAGGTCCGAATGCCAAAATATACAGGATCTGCTCTGGAGTGAAACTCCAAATGTGTTGATTTTTTAGGAAATATGAAAAACAGCTTTAAACTGAAGCATTGTACGACAAACGTAAAACAGAGAAACTATACTGCTTACGTTGATTTTATCCTTGAGAGAAGCGCCTACCTTGTCAATGACAAGTAAATTAAATTCACAGTAAAGTGCATAGAGCAACAAGTTTAAAAAAAAAAAAAAAGAAAATGTAAGATTAACAAAAAAAAACAACAGAAAGTGTTGCATCTACTAGAGATATTTGGGGCTCTATAAGAGAAAAAGAACAAAAACTGTCGAGTGAAGGCAATAAATCAGTAAGAAATAATGAATGATAACTAAATAAAAAGGTAAATAAACTAGGATTATCAGATAGTGATGTCCTCACATCCTTTACTGAAGTAAAAAATATTAATAAGGCATTGTAAAAATACTACATTGCAAGTAAAAGTGCTTTTAAAGTATCAACAGTAAAAGTGCAGAAAAGCTGCTATCATACTGTTTATTATTACATTCTATATTATTGGGTATATTTTTAATAATGCACTAATATGAAAGCAGCAATTTATGTTGTAGTTTATGTACGTTTTGGTAGTTTAATCTGCAGCATTGTGTAATACTTTAAATAATTTAAGATCAGATTGGAAAGTTTTGTACCAAAGATGCTCAGTATGCATAGCAAAGTAAATAAATATATACATAGAGTATGTAAAGTGTATTAGCTCTACATACATGGTAAATGTAGAGTAAAACTCATAATATTTGTCAATATTTCCCTCTCAGTTGTATTGGAGTAGAAGTGTAAAGTAGAATAAAATGAAAAACTTCTACGTCAAAGTTGTACTAGTTGTACAGTGATTGAGTAAATGTACATATACCAGTCAGCTGTGGTAGAATGTAACTAATAACAATAATAATATGATTCAGGTTCCAGCTTGATCAAACAGTCTGAAAAACCTAAAAGATGTTCTAATTGATTGATTTAAAGGCAGTAATTTGCCCCAGTGAGTCGCGCTGCTTTAAAAAGCAACTTTCTACGGAATAAGTTTCATAGAAACGATGCTTTGAAAAATAAAAACATGATTTTTATATGTTTTACAAGCCATTATAAAGTAAATTCAGTGAAAGATGGTGTTTAGATCAGTCACTTCAGATTAAGACAAACCAATGAGGCGACATAGTTTTCCCTTATTTAACCTCAAAGTTGACGTTTGAAAATAATTAAAAAAATATTATTATTTTTAGGTCGACTGTCAGTAGAAAAAAAAAGAAATATTTTCAGATGTAGAAATACTAACTTTCATGATTGGTCCTGGGCTTTGAAACCTGTTCATTTATTATCAGTCCAACTTTAAAACAGCAACTTCTTCTGGAGGATGTTGACGAGCACCAACATGAAGGTTAGAGTTAGTTAAACCTGGAAGATGCTGTCAGACAGATGAATTATGTTTTCTGAATAGCACTGATGTTTGCAACGTAGAATATATATTTTTTTTTGTGTTGGCTTTAAAATGTTCAAATCGCAAGATGATTAATTTCAGGATACTTTAAATACCTTTAACATCTCAACAGAAGCCACACACACATATTCACTGTTGTGTCGTCTTTTGGCGCATGTTTGAGAAAGTGCCAGCCAGAGTATCTCTCACACACACACACACACACACACACACACACACACACACACACACACACACACACACACACACACACACACACACGGTTCAACCCCTGGCATGGATCCTATGCTCACAGGAGGCAGTGGCGTCCCTCAGGGATCCATAACCAACCAAATAGCTCTGAGAGAGAGAGAGAGAGAGAGCAGCTAGCTCGCCCAGCTGGGCCTCAGCACTCTCTCACTCACTCTGTGTGTGTGTGTGTGTGTGTGTGTGTGTGTGTGTGTGTGTGTGTGTGTGTGTGTGTTGGGAAGAGGAGGATGGTGGACCAGATGACACGACTCCCAGCATAGTGTGATCACCTGATCTGGAGAGAGACAACTCAGTTTGATTGTGAAATCGGACTATAGAGTCCTAAAACCCAGAAAGGAGTTATTATTTTAGCACTTCCGGTTCCCTCGTCTGGAAGTCAACGGGTTTATTGAATGGGTTTCTAGTTGGATGCCTGAAATAAGGTCTGTGGTTAACACAAGCTGAAGAGATTTTAACGTGTTGTTCTACGACATAAAATACATCAATTAATACCCCACTCGTGCATTTTGAAGCCTTTATGTGTCTAAGTGGCTAAATGAGCCTCGTTGTGCGACCTTGGTGTAGTTCATTTATGGCCTAACGTTACCTTTTTACTTTGATTATCATAAAGTGGGCATATCTTGAGGTCAGACGTCAAGGGACCCCTTTGAAAATGTCAGTTTTTTCACCAGAATTTAGCGTAACTTTGTAGCGTTATTTAGCGATCTTCCCGACAAGCTAGTATGACAATGTTTTTTACCAATGGATTCCTTAGGTTTTTTAGTTCCATATGATGCCAGTATCTTCACTTGAAAACTCAGCCCGCAACAACCTCTGAAAGACAGAATAGCGGCCGGGCTCGCTGGCGGAGTTTAAGGGGTTAAAATGTAAGATTTCAGGAAGACAATAGAGTCGAAGCGCTGCTGGGTATTTGTGGTAATCACATACAGGAGCTCTTTGGATCTTTCAGGTGTATTGTATTAAGGGCTCATTTCATGGGTGGAACATGGTCTCAAAAAAGTACAAAATGCAAGCTGTTGCTAATGATTTAATACAATAAAAATGTAAAAAAAAATGTCAGTGCTCGCCATTTTTTTGCACATATTTGAGCTCAATGGTAATTGATTGATACCGCCATTAAATTCAAGTTTTTCTGCTAAACCGGTTTCAAAAGTGCAACTTTAAACTGCGTTCTTGTTAATTGTTGCATTTAATCTTGCGACCGCGGAGTAGCTCGTTTATCGCCTAACGTTAGCTTCTTACTTCTGGCGATTGCATTCACGCTTCAAAAATCGTAAAAGTGGTGGAGATTATCTAGCTGAACAAAATGTGTAGGGCTGACCCGAATGCTGCGAAGCTTCGACCGTTGCCATGGTAATCGACCTCCAAATCAGTATTTGAATGCTTCATTTGGGGTTTTTCTTTTCATATATAAGTGTTATAATAATTTATAAATCCCAAAATATCCCATGAAATAAGGAATAATCCCACAATTCATATTCAACATTAATTATTAGTTATTCTCAGACGGACATCGCTGTTCGTTGTGTGCAGAGGTGTGTGTGTGTGTGTGTGTGTGTGTGTGTGTGTGTGTGTGTGTGTGTGTGTGTGTGTGTGTGTGTGTGTGTGTGTGTGTGCTATATGGCCAAAAGTGTGTGGACACCCAAATGTGATTGTTGAACATCTCATTCCTGGTGTTGCTATAACAGCCTGAACTCTTCTGGTTTCAGGCTTCCCATCAGATGTTGGAACCTGGTTCTGTGTTCCAGTTCATCCCAAAGGTAATGGATAGGCTTGAGGTCAAGTTTTCATATTGTATGTGACCTTTTTGTAATGATTATTATTTAATAATAGTGTTGACAGGACAAAAAACAGGCTGCAAAGATAATCAACAGCCTTTCATTTTGAACAGACAAAATAATAATAATGAAAAAAACACAACATCGATGATAATTTTTTTTAGTTTAGCTTAATAAGACCCTGGAATAATTTATTCAATACAGTGACGAAGAGAAAAGGTCCTCACTTTTACTCAGACTTGACTCTTGTTTGATGCAGACCAACATGTTTCAACATTTTTATCACATAAGGAAAGACAAGAAAAGAAATCAGGCTTTTGTGGTTGAAATTGAGCTTTTTTGGGGAGAATATTAAACATTTGTTTTGGTTTAGCAGCTAAAACCTTTAAGATCAGGACTCACAAGTCCGATTTTCTTCGGATGCTGTTATCTTCAGGATGACTGTAGGAAACGCTAGTTCACAAAAAGTTCAACAGTCTGTCAAATGATTGTCTTAGCTCAGTCAGTTAAATATGTAAAAGGGAATGACCCAAACATTTTAGCTGTTAACTCTACCTGGTCAGGGTTAAAGGTCATGTGTGAGTTTGTGACTCAGGATTGAATTAGTCTTTGTTGGATGCTGCTGCAGGTTGAGATGGATTCATGTGTTTCCTGGTGCTGTTCTGCCCTCTACTGGCTGCTGACAGGAAGTTACAACAGGAGTAAATGATTTTAAAGCTGCACGGCATGAAAACAAGAAATCATGTTTATTTCTTCCAAACCAGGTTTTTGCTTTCTTTCAGCCTGTTTTTTTGCAGCATTTTGCATGTTTTTTCAACACATTCTTGCGCGTGTGTCTCTAAATCTGCCTGCTGGTACAAATGTTTAGAAATGAAGGTCTCCAGAGCAAATATTGTTAGTATTCATGCTATTTACTACAATCTAGTAAATAGATAGAACACAGGTTGTTTCTGTCAGTGTTTATTCCTGGTGTATTTTGTAGAAAGATGAAGTAACAAAAACACACCTGACTTGGCTCCTGCGTAACTTGAGAACCTCTCGGCTTATGAAACGTTTTGGATTATTGGAAAGTGAGCGATATCTCTGATATTAGTTAGATATAAACCTCTGTGTATGCTTGAACCTGTGTGAATGTGTGTGTTTCAGAGCTCCTGTCACTCCTCCGCCTCCTCAGAGTTCAAGGTCGCCGTGCGCGGCTATTTCCAGCTCGTCTTCACTTTGATCCGTGTCGCAAAATGACAAGGTAACGCAACTCGGGGGGTCAGCTGTGTTACAGGAATGCTTCCACGGATCGGGAAAGAGAAAATCAATCCTGCCTGACAGTGTCTTCAGGATACTCCGACCTGACTGGACCATGACAACTGCTCACACACACACACACACACACACACACACACACACACACACACACACAGAGGGAAAGTGTATAGATAAATACTTAAACTCACACAAACAAACACTTGTAGTACACACAAACACAACCAAATATAGCACCCACACACGCTCCAGCTGTCTCTCTGTCTGACACCCATGACCTCTGTCAGCCCCGGTTTGTCTGTCGTCTTGTCAAGGTGCATCAGAGAGACGAGCGGTCGGCCAAAAAGTTCATCAACAACTAACTGCTTCTGAAAAGTTTAGCTCAGAAATTAGAGGATAGATGGAGATCAACCCTGATGAGCTTTGACATGTGAGTTTGTGTCGTTGACCAACAGCAAACCACGTTGACCTTTTGAGGCGACGAAGACGCAGGAAGTCCAAAGTGCATCGCCCCGTGAGAGACCCATCTCCAGCAAATCAGCCTCCATCGTTCTTCGCCACGGGATCTTTGGTCGGCCTCGTTTCCATTTTCCTGGTGGTCCATTTGAGAGGATACCTCGAAGTTTGTCAGGTATGGACCATTTGTGAATTTCATTAGTATCTTTAAAATCTAAGTAATTTTTTAAATAGAAAAGTTCTTTTTTCCTACATACTATACTATGACTTTTTAATGACAAACTTTACTATGACTTTTTTTACCACATACTACTGTATACTATGACTTTTTTAAACACATACTACTGTATACTATGACTTTTTTATGACATACTATACTATGAATTTTTCCTTTTTTCCTGGTGGTCCATTTGAGAGGATACCTCGATGTTTGTCAGGTATGGACCACTTGTGAATTTCATTAGTATCTTTAAAATCTAAGTAATATGAATTTTACTTTGAATTTGAATTGTGACTTTTGCTCTAGCCTCCTTCCTCAGAGGTTGTAATATCTGGTGTTTCTGTGGCCAAACAATGCCTGCTAGCACTGGTAATTACAACAGGGCCTGTAGTTTTCTGCATCCCTGCCTCCCCCCCTGCCTCTCCTGTCTGGAAACACACGGGCATCTGTGGAGGACGGTGGGAGGGTCGCAGGGGTTGTGAGGGGGACATATTTCTGACGAATGTGCCATCTCCATAATTAGCTCAGAACCAACATATGAAACATAAAACACGCCAGGCGCTGACGACAATCAAAACATTTCATTTGTTGTCAATTATTCATTACTTTGAAGGTTCTGAAGAGGTCGTTAATATGGAAATAAGCTTCGATGCTAACAAGGTTGTAGTATCTGATTCCAAATCATTGGAGCACAGAGCACCCCTTCTTTCCTTTTTGGCTAATATTTTGCCTTTTTTGTCCCTTTTATAGTGATTTCTGCATTCCTGTTGTTCAAACAAAACCATTTTCTGACTTAAAAACAAGCGGCTTTTATCCACTTTATTAAAAGTATTTGATGGAATTCTTTGATAGCTTCATGTTCAGCTCGGCCTCAAATAAAGTTAAACTGTCCAAAACTGAAGCAGTGCATTTTCTTTTTTTTTTTAGTTTCCTTTTTTGCACCTGGCGTTATTAATGTGTACTTCGTACCTCGGTGGCTGTCATACCACACCCGCCAAGGGAGTTGCTCCTAAAGTTCCCGTCTGTAGCTTTTCACGGTTTAGTTGCCCTACAATTAATTAATGGGATGAAAAGTCTCACGCAGCACCTCACTGCTGCAGCTACCTTTGCCAGCTGTCAAATTGGAGAGACGTGGACTGGAAAAATAAGCCTGAGACTGGGGCTATTTAAGGTAATTAGTTTTGATGCATGCAGCTCTCAATCCCTATTACCTGTCGACTGCTGCCACCAACGACTGCCCAGGGCGCCGTTCAGTTGGGGGGGTTCGGCTTAACATGTCCATGCACATGACGGGAGGGTGAGGAGAGGACTGGTGATGTTTTACAGCCACTGAGTCAATGTTTACAGAGGAAGGATGTCAGAATAGGTGAACATCTATGTAAACATGCCTCCTCCTCTAGCCTGGAACGCCTCAGCCGAGTGACAAGAGATGGTGACGAACATTTCTACGAACATAGTATACTATGACTTTTTTACGACATACTATAGTATTTTTTTTTACGACAAACTATATACTATGACTTTTTTACGAATTTTTTATGTGGAAAAAAAATGGCATAGTACATAGTATAGCTTTTCATGGTACTCAACGACACTTTAATGAAGTTAAAACGATCATAGTAAACAACATGGTAACAATATACAACACACAACATTAATCACACATTAAAAGCAGTTGTAAAAAGGTGAGGTTTGTTTTTTGATTTGAATGTGGAAAGATTGGTGCAGTCTCGGATGTGTTTGTGGAGTGACTTCCAGAGGGAGGGGACAGCTGTGGACAATGCTCTGTCGCCCCCCAGGTCCAGTGCTGGGTCCTTAGTGGTGGAGACAGGAGGTTGGCATCACAGGAGCTGAGGCTGCAGGAAGGAGTGTGGTGGTGGAGCAGGTCATTAAAACACCATAGTATAGAAAAAATAAAAAAAAAGTCATAGTATAGTATGTAGAAAAAATAAAAAGTCATAGTAGATAGATAGATAGATAGATAGATAGATAGATAGATAGATAGATAGATAGATAGATAGATAGATACTTTATTGATCCCGAAGGAAATTTAGTATGTCGAAAAAGAGTCATAGTATAGTATGTAGAAAAAATAAAAAGTCGTAATGTAGTATGCTTTAAAAATATATAGAATGTCGAAAAAAAATGTCATAGTTTTGTTCTATAAAAATATCAAAGTATAGTATGTTAAAGAAAGAAAGTCATAGTACAGTATGTCATTTTAAAAAAGCCATGGTATAGTATGTCAAAAAAAAGTCATAGTATAGTATGTCATTTTAAAAGTCATAGTACAGTATGTCAAAAAAAAGTCATAGTATAGTATGTCATTTTAAAAAAGCCATAGTATAGTATGTCGAAAAAAATGTCATAGTATAGTATGTCATTTTAAAAGTCATAGTGTAGTATGTCATTTTAAAAAAGTCAGTGTAGAATGTCATTTTAAAAAAGTCATAGTATAGTATGTTGTTTTAAAAAAGTCATAGTATAGTATGTCCAAAAAAATTCATGGTATAGTATGTCATTTTAAAAAAGTCATAGTATAGCATGTCATTTTAAAAAAGTGATAGTATAGCATGTAATTTTAAAAAAGTCATAGTATAGCATGTCGTTTTAAAAAAGTCATTGTATAGTATTTCCAAAAAAAGTCATGGTATAGTATGTCAAAAAAAAGTCATATTATAGTATGTCATTTTATAAAAGTCATAGTATAGTATGTCGGTTTAAAAAAGTCATAGTATAGTATGTCATTTTAAAAAAGTCATACTATAGTATGTCATTTTAAAAAAGTCATAGTATAGTATGTCATTTTAAAAAAGTCATAGTATAGCATTGTCATTTTAAAAAAGTCATAGTATAGCATGTCATTTTAAAAAAGTCATAGTATAGTATGACAAAAAAAGTCATAGTATAGTATGTCATTTTAAAAAAGTCATAGTATAGCATTGTCATTTTAAAAAAGTCATAGTATAGCATTGTCATTTTAAAAAAGTCATAGTATAGCATGTCATTTTAAAAAAGTCATAGTATAGTATGACAAAAAAAGTCATAGTATAGTATGTCATTTTAAAAAAGTCATAGTATAGTATGTTGAAAAAAAAGTAATAGTATAGTATGTCATTTTAAAAAAGTCATACTATAGTATGACAAAAAAAAAGTTATAGTATGTCGAGGGCAAAAATAATCTGCAAAAACTAAAAAAAAAACCTACTTTGTTATACACAAAGCTATTGGGGCAATCCAATGATTAATCATTAATTAGAGAGATTCTACTTGTTGATGGTAAAAGAAGGCAACACCAGGTAGTTTAAATTGGCAGGTTTTAACTTTGAACTGATATAGTTGAGAAATAAGACAACTCAAGTATTTGATACCAACAGTTTAGACTTTGATAAATAAGGTTAAAAGTACTATTCTTTTGGCACATGTAAGGACATACAAGCAAAAACGTATAAATCCCCTTAATGGCAATAAGCTCTAGGCAAAGACCTTAAAATGGCTCTCCAAATAATGGTAAGTTATATTGAATAATATATTTAAATTTATATTAAACCACTCACTCACTCAGTAAACGATCCTCGGGTCAGCAGTTTCTGAAACAAAGAGAAAATGATGTTAGTGTCATTAAATAGTATCCTAAAATATACTAATTAAACTACTAACTATACCCAAAAATCACTATATGAATAGATAGTAAAAGTTTAAGGATTTTGTAGTTGTCGACATAGCAGCGGTTGGCATTATTGACTTTTAAGAAACAAGCATGTATACTCCACAAACACTTATTTACAAGATACTACTCATTGTACCGGATAACAATAAGTTTCATCCTTCTGCTAGAACTGAGTCTCGAACTCCTCACATTATATATAGTTGGTTTCCCAACCAACGTTCTAACTCACTGAGCTAATCCATCTGACAAAATTTTTTTTGCATTGCATATCTTGTTTGTGGTCAGTTGTTTCCACTTATATACTAGTCAGTATATTATACATTTTACACAAAGTGAAAAGGTATTTGCATGACATACAGTATGCAAGGCTAAAAGTATTTCAGTTTTTTTATTAAAGCATGTGTATCAAAAGCATTCATCATATAAGTGGTGTGTAACAATATAAACACACCGCGAAAGTTAATCAGCGTTCCTACAATGTTGGCAGAGCCTGGCACTGATCGATCCGAACTCCCTTCAGAAAACAAGCATTTTAAAAGTTGTTTGCTTGTTGTGTTGCGGACAGACTCGACAAAGCATGAATTCAGACTTTTTACAAATCGACATAATGATGTCGTTATTTCGGCGTCATTTTGATCCGTTTATTGCAATTAAATCACAGCACAGTCTGTTTATTTTAAGTTCATACCGCAGTAGCGACGGGTGGCTTGCTCTAGCAAGTCAGTGCATTGGCACTTTTACTAATTTAACAGTTCCTTATTGTCGCCACCAGAGGACAGCAAAAACACATCTGACCAATCACTAACATGGACAAGTCTACTGAAAACAGACAGCCAGACGGAGCACCTGTTTTTTTACAAAGTAAGAGTAAACTATATTAGAAAAATACGAAGAAGTTAAACACTTAATCTGGATTATAGTCTGGACTAAAGGTGACACAGTTGAAGCTGCCAAATGCAGGAAGGACAGCTGGCAAAAGAAATACACCTCTGTTTACGTTGAAAGTTTTATTTTTGAAATAATTTACCGGAAGTGTGAGTATGCAGTAATTCACGCTACTTTTACTAATTTAACAGTCCCTCATTGTCGCCACCAGAGGGCAGCAAACACACAACTCTGACTAATCACTAACATGGACAAGTCTACTGAAAACAGACAGCCAGACGGAGCAAGCTCATTATTATTATTTTTCGTTGGCTGGTGTTCTCTCTGCGTGTGTTTCAGTCAGAGTTGTGTGTTTGCTGCTCTCTGGTGGTGACAATAAGGAACTGTTCAATTAGTCAAAGTAGCGCGAATTACTGTATACTCACACTTCCGGTAAATCATTTCAACTCTTACTTTGTCAAAATGAGCTTGCTCCGTCTGGCTGTCTCTTTTCCGTAGACTTGTCCATGTTAGTGTTGGTCAGATGAGTGTTTGCTGCCCTCTGGTGGCGACAATAAGGAACTGTTAAATTAGTAAAAGTAGCGCGAATGCAGACATTACTGCATACTCACACTTCCGGTAAATAATTTCAAAATAAAACTTTCAACGGAAACAGAGGTGTGTTTTTCTTTTGCCAGCAGAAGGCTGACTGAGT